>CM070770.1:240428222-241706556 GCA_036346955.1 Dipus sagitta
AGCTATTACAAATTGAGCCGCTATAAACATGGTTGAGCAAATCTCTTTAGTCTGTGGTTTGAAGGTTTTAGGGTAGATGCCCAGTAAGGGAATAACTGGGTCTGTTGGTATCTCTATACTCAGCTTTTTCAGAAGTCTCCATATTGCTTTCCAAAGTGGTTGTACCATCCTACATTCCCACCAACAGTGGATGAGTGTTCCTACTTCTCCACATCCTCGCCAGCATTTATTTTTATTTGATTTTTTGATGCTTGCTATCCTTATTGGGGTAAGGTGGAATCTCATAGTTGTTTTAATTTGCATTTCTCTGATGATTAGGGATGATGAACATTTTCTTAAGTGTATGTTTGCCATTTCTATTTCTTCCTCTGTGAACTGCCTGTTCAGCTCTTTGCCCCATCTTGTGAGTGGGGTGTTTGACTTCTTACTGTTTAGATTTTTGAGTTCTTTGTAGATTCTAGAGATTAGTCCTCTATCAGTTGGATAACCCACAAATATTTTCTCCCATTCTGTGGGTAATCTATTGGCTTTGCTAATTGTATGCTTGTCTGTAAAGAAACTCCTCAGCTTCATGTGGTCCCATTGGTTGAGTGATGGTTTAAGTTCATGAGCTACTGGGGTTTTGTTCAGGAAGTCTTTTTCCATTCCTATATCATGGAATGTACTTCCTAAATTTTCTTCCAGTAGTATTCGAGTTTCTGGTCTTATATTGAGATCTTTGATCCATTTGGACTTGAGTGTAGTGCATGGTGAAATGTGTGGGTCAAGTTTTAGTTTCCTGCATATGGTTATCCAGTTTGTCCAGCACCATTTGTTGAAGATGCTGTCTTTTTTCCAGCGTATATTGTTTGGGCCTTTATCAAATATCAAGTAGCTATAGTTGCTTGACCCAAAGTCCGGGTCCTCAAGTCTATTCCATTGATCTATAGTCCTGTTTTTATGCCAGTACCATGCTGTTTTTATTACTATGGCTTTGTAATATAGCTTTAGATCAGGTATGGTGATGCCTCCAGAGGTATTTCTTTTGCAGAGGATATGTTTGGAAATGCGAGGCCTTCTGCCTTTCCATATGAAATTTGAGATCATTTTTTCTATCTCTGTGAAGAACACTGTGGGGATTTTAATTGGTATTGCATTAAATCTGTAAATTGCCTTTGGTAGGATTGTCATCTTCACAATGTTAATTCTGCCTATCCAGGAACATGGGAGGTCTTTCCATTTTCTCAAGTCCGCCTCAATTTCTTTTTTGAGTGTTTTTATGTTTTCATTATATAGAGCTTTCACTTCCTTGGTTAACGTTATTCCAAGGTATTTTATTTTTTTTGTCGCAATTGAAAATGGGACTATGTCCCTTATTTCTTTTTCTGTATCTTTGTCCTTTGCATAAAGGAAGGCTACTGATTTTTGTGCATTGATTTTGTATCCTGCTACTTTGCTATAGGAGTTAATCACCTTCAGGAGTTTTGGGATGGAGTCGCTTGGGTCTCTTACATATATAATCATGTCATCTGCGAATAAAGCTAACTTAACTTCCTCCTTTCCAAATTGTATCCCTTTTATTTCCTTCTCCTGTCTTATTGCTTGAGCTAGGACTTCCAGAACTATATTGAAAAGCAGAGGTGAGAGTGGACAACCCTGTCTTGTTCCTGATCTTAATGGGAATTCCTCCAGTCTCTCTCCATTAAGTATTATTTGGGCCTTCGGAGCTTCGTATATTGCCTTTATTAGGTTAAGATATGAACCATCCATGCCAACTCTCTCCAATGTTTTGAACATGAAGTGGTGTTGAATCTTGTCAAAGGCCTTTTCTGCATCTATCGAAATGATCATGTGGTTTTTATGTTTAACCTTGTTTATGTGGTGTATTACATTGACAGATTTCCGTATGTTGAACCACCCCTGTGTTCCTGGAATGAATCCCACTTGGTCAAGGTGGATAATGCTTTTGATGTGTTGTTGGATTCGGTTTGCAAGGATTTTGTTTAGGATCTTTGCATCTAAATTCATCAGGGAAATAGGCCGGTAGTTTTCTTTTCTTGTGGCATCTCTGCCTGGTTTTGGAATTAGGGTGATGCTAGCTTCATAAAAGGAGTTGGGTAGCTTTCCCTGTTCATCAATTGTGTGGCACAGTTTGAGGAAGATTGGTTTGAGTTCTTCCATGAAGGTTTGATAGAATTCAGCTGAGAAGCCATCTGGTCCTGGGCTCTTCTTTTTTGGGAGGTTTTTTATTACTTTTTCAATCTCCATGAGTGTGATGGGTTGATTGAGGTGATTAATCTGCTCTGTGTTTAGCTTTGGTAGATGGTATGTGTCCAAGAATTTATCCATCTCCTCCACATTATCCAGTTTTGTGGAGTAGAGGTTTTTGAAATAAGTCCTGATGATTCTCCCAATTTCACTTATGTCTGTTGTGATCTCTCCTTTTTCATTTTGAATTTTGTTAATTTGAAGCTTCACCTTTTTTTGCTTGATCAGATTGGCCAGGGGTTTGTCAATCTTGTTTATTTTTTCAAAGAACCAGCTCTTTGTTTTGTCAATTGTCTTAATTGTTTCCTTGGTTTCCAATTCATTGATTTCTGCTCTGATTTTAATTATTTCTTTCCTTCTGGAGCTCTTTGGGTTGGATTTTTCTTGTTTTTCCAGTGCCTTTAGGTGGATGGTTAGGTTATTGATTTGGGACCTTTCTGTCTTTTTTACGAAGGCATTGAGTGCTATGAATTTTCCCCTGAGGACCGCCTTCATTGTGTCCCATAAGTTTTGATACGATGTGTTCTCATTGTCGTTCAATTCCAGAAATTTTGCAATTTCATTTTTTATTTCATCCACTATCCATTTATTGTTTAAAAGTGTGCTGTTCAGTTTCCAGGTGCCTTTGGGATTCTTGGTGGGTCTTTTATTGTTGATTTCTAGCAATATAGCATTGTGATCTGATATCATGCAGGGAATTATGTCAATCTTCCTAAATATGTGGAGGCAGTCTTTGTGACCCAATATATGGTCTATTTTAGAGAATGTTCCATGGACTGCTGAGAAGAATGTGTAATCTGTGGATTTGGGATGGAATGTTCTGTAGATGTCCGTTAGGTCTAAGTGATCTATGGTTTTGTTGAGTTCTCTTACTTCCCTGTTGAGTTTCTGTTTGGATGATCTGTCTATTACTGATAATGGTGTATTAAAGTCCCCAGCTATGATGGTGTTTGTGGTTATTTCTGTTTTATTGTCAAGTAGGTTTTGTTTTATGAACTGTGGTGCCCCTGTGTTTGGTGCATACAGATTTATGATTGTAATATCCTCTTGATGGATCGTTCCCTTGATAAGTAGGAAGTGGCCTTCTTTGTCTTTTTTGATTATATTTGGTTTGAAGTCTATTTTATCCGATTTTAATATAGCTACACCTGCTTGTTTCTTATTCCCGTTTGCTTGGAATACTGTTTTCCACCCTTTCACCCTGAGGAGATGTCTGTCTTTAATGGTGAGGTGGGTTTCTTGAAGGCAACAGATTGAGGGGTCTAATTTTTTGATCCATCCTGTTAGCTTTTGTCTCTTGATGGGTGAATTAAGGCCATTAATATTTAGGGTAATGACTGTGAGATTTGATTTGATCCCTGCCATATTGTGATGGTAAATGTGGGTTGGAGTTTTCATGGACATTGAAGTTTTTTATGCCTACTCTGAGTTTGGTTGTTGTGATCTGCTTCTTGTAGGCAATTGTGTTTGATTATTTTTTTCTTCTCTGTGTAGAATTTCCTGAAATACTCTCTGTAGGTTTGGTTTTGTGTTCATATAATTGTAAAGCTGAGTTTTGTCATGGAAAGTTTTTTGTTCACCATCTATTATGAGGGATACTTTTGCTGGGTAGAGTAGTTTGGGTTGGAAGCCATAGGTTCTTAGACTTTGCAGTGTTTCATTCCAGGCTCTTCTAGCTTTCAGGGTTTCCATTGAGAAGTCTGAAGTAATTCTGATGGGGTTACCTCTGAAGGTGGTGTGCTGTTTTTCCCTAGCTGCTTTTAGGATTTTCTCTTTGGTGTCAATGTTTAGAGTCTTAATAATAATATGTCTTGGAGAGTTTCTCCTTTGGTCCAGTCTGTTTGGAGTTCTATTGGCTTCTTGTATCTTGATGGGCCTTTCTTTTAAGAGATTGGGGAAGTTTTCTTCAATTATTTTGTTAAATAAGTTCTCCATGCCTTTGGTCTGGATTTCTTCTCCTTCTGGTATTCCAATGATCCTGATATTGGGACGTTTAACTGTATCCCACAATTCCCTCATGTTCTGTTCACAGGAGCTTTTAAACTTACTGAAATTTTTGAACTCTCTAACTGTTTCTTCCATCTTGTCTTCCAGATCAGAGTTTCTATCCTCCACTTGGCTGACTCTATTCTTGAGAGCTTCTAGTGAGTTTTGGGCTTGTTCAATTAAGTTTGCATTTTCTATTATTTTTCTATGTATAATTTCCATCCCTCTGTCAAGCTCCCTTTTCACATCATTTTCTGATTTTCTTGATGATTCTTGGAGTTCATCCTTGCATTTCTTTATGTCTTCATTTAGCATGGTCAGCTGATTTTTAAGGTCTTCTTTTTTTTCACTTTCCCTCAAATCTCTTAACTCTCTTTGAAATCCTTCCATTTTCTTATCTAATCCTTCCAATTTCTTATCTATTAGTTCTAGTTTAGTGATGGCAGCATCCACACGATTGTCTGCCCTTTGTTGCTTTCCTGCAAGTTCTACCAATAGGTTGGTTAGAGTTGCATTGCTCATAGCTTCAATGTGGTGTTCTGGTCCTATTTGTTCTTCTATGTTTTGGTTAGAAGTATTTATTGTGGGAGTGGGTGATCTAATTGGATTTTCTTGCATTTGATTATTCATATTATTTCTTTTGCGCTGTGTTCTGCCCATGACAGTGTATGGGCAGATAAGTGGGCGTATCAGCCTGGGCTCAAGAACAATGGGAATCTTATGCAGCCTGGGGGCGTTGCCAAGAAGCCTGGGCTTTGGCTGTCACTTGCCAAAGCCACCTATCTACTGCCTGGCAGGGGCGCCGAAGTTGCCTGAGTTCTCAAGTGGTGATGTGCCAAGGCTGCCTGCATTCGAACTAGGAGTGGCACTGAGGCACCAAGCACTGATGCCACCCGAACTCTGGCTGTGCACGCTAGGAACCGGCAGCAGTCTGCGCTCCCCCGCCACAGGACAATTGTGGACAGCCGCGCGGCAGACAGAGGGCAAGTGGAGGAGAGTGCAGAGCAGTCTAAGCTTCCGCACGCAGGGAATAATCTCACTTGCCAAAGCCGCCTATCTACTACCTGGCAGGGGCGCCAAGGTTGGTTGAGTTCTCAAGCGGTATTGTGCCACAGCTGCCTGCGTTTGAGCTAGGAGTGGCACTGAGGCACCAAGCACTGAAGCCGCCCAGACTTTGGCTGGGAACGCTGGGACCGGAAGCAGTCTGCGCTCCCCCGCCACAGGACAATTGTGGACAGCCGCGCGGCAGACAGAGGGCAAGTGGAGGAGAGTGCGGAGCAGTCTAAGCTTCTGCACGCAGGGAATAATCTCACTTGCCAAAGCCGCCTATCTACTACCTGGCAGGGGCGCCAAAATTGTTTGAGTTCTCAAGTGGTAATGTGCCAAGGCTGCCTGCGTTCGAGCTAGGAGTGGCACTGAGGCACCAAGCACTGAAGCCGCCCAGACTTTGGCTGGGAACGCTGGGAACCGGAAGCAGTCTGCGCTCCCCCGCCACAGGACAATGGCGGCCCGCCGGTGCGGCAGGCAGGTAGGGGGTGGCACCTGAGCTGACGCAAGCGAGAGATACAGTCTGAGCTTGTGGGACTGGGCACACTCAGTAGGTGGGCGAGTGGACGAGGGTGCGGAGCAGTCTAAGCTTCCGCGCGGAGGGAACGATCGGCGCGCAGTGGCAGCCGTGCGGGCTCCGGAGCAGCAGCAGCGGCAGGGGTGGAGCTTTGAACACGGCGGTTATTTGGGATGAGGGGTGCCTACCCGCCCGAAAGGGGACCAGCAATTCCCTGTTCCCCCACCTCTGTGCCCTCCCAGATTTCTCTCCCCTAAAAGCCACTATATACCCTTAATATCTTGCCTTTCTTTCCCCGGGATTTGCAGCGCAGCTAGGCGGTCGCCATCTTGGCCGGAAGTCGGGCACGCCCTCTCTTACATATAGTTCTACAGACAATTTCCCGTGTTGCATGTTTATTTAGCATCTCAAGTCTCCATCTAGGGGTGTGCATTTTAGTCTTATAATGAGGCATGGGCCACTCTCAGTGCCTCTGGGCACATGGTGAGGCTGATATCAGTTTGTCCCAGCTGGGGTGTCGGCAGTCATCACTTGCCCAATGTGCTTTTTTCCTATGCTAATTTGTAAGGTCTTCCAGACCTTGCTGTCCACCTTACTCTCCTGCCTTAAGCTTCTGTGAAGCAACTTGGCACATTTTCATTCTCACTGAGAATACATAAATGCATACATAAATGCTGTATGTCTGCATGTTCAGGCATTATAATGGTGTAAATATTTCTTAATGTCCTACTCAAAAAGAGTACTCTCTTGTGGTGAAGCCATTTGGTTGACAGGAACAGATCCTCATTGACCTGTCTTCATGAACAGAGGATTTTGTGAAGAAGCTTGTAGGATCACTATACTTGCTCCCACCATCCCCACAAAAAAATCCAGCAACTCAAAAGCGAGGTGCTGAATTGAATAGAGTTTTTTTTTTTTTTTTTTTTTTTTCAGATGGACAATTCCAGCTATCAGTTCTTATTCTCTAGTGAAGAAATTTGCTTCACCAATTCTTTAACTTTCCACACTTGGCATCCACATGATATTTCTTCTTTTTTTTTCCTTTCTTTTTCTTTTTGAGGTAGGGTCTTGCTGTAGCCCATACTGACCTGGAATTCACCATGTAGTCTCAGGGTGGCCTCCTGAGTGCTGGGATTAAAGGCATGCACCACCACACCTGGCCTACACATGATATTTCTTGTGGCTTTCTGCTCTTATGACAAGACAACTGTGTTGTGTCTATTACTCACACTTAAGTTTCCAGATAAATCTTATCATTGGTGCTGAATATCATGACTGCTCCTCTTAAGTCATGCCTTTGACCTACAATGTCTCACAGGCAGCTGGATCTTTAACCCCAATCAGCTATGGCCACTGTCACATGGTATTTTCCCATGAGATATAAAAATACATCTATTTACGCTATATATAGAGAGCACTGACAGACCAATGAAAGAATTCCACCAAGTCCAGCTTGGTAAACCGATGAGTTTGTTGGGGTTATATACAGGAGCATGGGTGACTTGAAGGAAGCTACACCACGGGAAAGTGCCCTGGACCACTTATGGGTAGTTACATTTCTGAAGACTTTGAACATCCCATTCTATTGTTGTCTCTTATATCATCTCAGGGCAGAGAAGAGCCTTTGAGGATCCCCTGAAAGCTTGTGAGTTCATGAGCCCCGTGAGCTACTCCTGTTCAGTCCATGAGCAAATGCTGAAGGTCCTCTTTTTTAAAAAATATTTTTTTAAATATATTTTTTAATTTTTCTATTCATTTTTATTTATTTAGTTGAGAGTGACAGAGAGAGAAAGAGGCAGAGAGAGAGAGAGAGAGAGAGAGAGACAGAGAGGGCACACCAGGGCCTCCAGCCACTGCAAAGGAGCTCCAGATGAGTGCGCCCCCTTGTGCATCTGGCTAACATGGGTCCTGGGGAATCGAGCCTCTAACTGGGGTCCTTAGGCTTCACAGGCAAGCGCTTAACCACTAAGCTATCTCTCCAGCCCAAAGATCCCACTCTTAATGAGGGTATCATGTGCATAAATCACAGCTGCTCTGGTTCAAGAAAGAGATGGTCATGCCGAACCCAGAAGAAACAGCTATAAACAGCAACCACAGAAGTAGGGACAGGAAGGATGTCACATCCTAGCAAGCCACTCCACAGAACAAAGGAGGATTTCCTCTAACACTGTTAATTTAAATTAAACTTTTAATTTATTTTAAATATTAAATTAAATTAATTTATTTATTTGAGAGAAAGAAAGGGGGGGGGTAGAGAATGGATGTGCCAGGGCCTCCAGCCACTGCAAATGAACTCCAGATGCATGCTCACTTTGTGCATCTGTCTTATATGGGTCCTGGGAAATTGAACCTGGGTTCTTTGGCTTTGTAGACAAGCGCCTTAACTGCTAAACCTTCTCTGTAGCCCTGCCCTTTCAATTTTAAATAATGTTTCATTATCTATTACGTATTGAATAAATCACATATAGTTTTATGCTGGTCATTTATATTTCTTATTTTGTAAATTGTAAGATTAAAATAATGTGGACACGTTATTTAATAGGAAAACATTTAATTAACTTTATGTTTTTACTTCCTGGCTGTTTGAATCAACAGCTTAAAAGTTGGGAAAGTGTATTGGAAATTCCTAAATCGCTCAAAATAATTTAGGCGTATTATTAAATTTATATCACAAGTGAGTAGTTAATGCAGGGTTAGCAAGTTTGTCACTCCTTTTAATTAAGGATAAGTTGATGGTAAAGAGAAAATTATTGAGCATCTGAGAGATATACCTAATGGCCATATAATTAGATGAAAATTATATAAGCAAGGAATGCTCAGTTTGAGTCTTGGTATATTAACTATATAGAAATGTGCATGTACTTTATTCATATTTATCAAAATAGCCTACAGTAAAACAATTACTTTTGAAAATGGCAATATTTATTAGGTTTATTAACTGATATGAATTATTCTCTAATTAGATCATTAAAGTAGAAAACTACTACATAAAAAGCAGTTTATCAATAAAAATAAAATTCCATATTTTATTCGAAAAGTTAATTGCCTGCCACTCACATATTCTCATCTCTTAAAGTTAATAATTGATTTTTTGCTATGTTGATAACTGGATAGTTATAATAGTCAATTGATCTCAGTTAAATGTTGATGTAACTAATAATCAATTTATAAAAATAAGAACCATTGTATGACAAGATAATCAGAAACAATAAATTTATTATACTGAAATAATTATAATTCTTTCATTTGTACATAACTAAGATTAAGAAAACATCTAATATTGTTAAAATTATTGAGGAGGTTGTGATCAGTTGATGGAACATCATATAAGAAATTTTATGAAAATATTGATAAGAATATTCAAAGAAAAGTAAACATTTCAAGTCAATTCAACCTTTATCAGAACATTAAGACTTGGGGATAAATTTGACTAACTCATCATTACTCCTTGCTACTGAAAAATTTAAATCAAATAAAATTAAACAAGAGTCATTAAAAATAATAGCAATCTTAGAAATAAGACTTAGAATAAATACATCCAAAGAAACATTACATCATTTTGTTTTTCTAATGAAAAAGCAAATCAATTGCTCAAGCATAAAATTAATTTGAAATATCTAAGCATTAACAATGACATGGAAAAAGTTCAGAGATAAGCACCT
Source organism: Dipus sagitta (assembly GCA_036346955.1). Taxonomy (NCBI): domain Eukaryota; kingdom Metazoa; phylum Chordata; class Mammalia; order Rodentia; family Dipodidae; genus Dipus; species Dipus sagitta. The sequence goes on from CM070770.1 coordinate 240,437,682, forward strand.
ATAACACCAAACCCAACTGTGATGGCTAATCCCTGTTGTCAACTTGATAGTATTTAGAATTACCACAGTAACAAATTTCTGGAGTGTGTCACTAGGGGTGGATCTTGGAGTCCAGACTTAAGGTGTTTTTGGGGGCAGATCTAAAGTCCAGCTCTAGAGCGTGGAGGGCAGTTTTGGAGCAATGCACTGACTGCAACACCCTCTTAAACTAATTTTTGTCAGTTATTTTATTCCAGCAATGAGAAGGGTAGACAAAATATAAGAAGCACTGGGTCTAAGGCAGTGGAGGAGTCTGGTCCTTTGTTCCAGTTTGCTGCCTAGAGAGAGCCTCCTAGGCACTATACAGGAAAGGAAAACCCAGGTGGATCCCAGAGTCCCTGAGTTGAGAAAACTGGAGTGCTGAAGTTCTGAGAGTTTTCCATAGTGAAGGAAACCCAGAGGCTGGAGGTTACTTCTCCATCATTTAGTTGGGTACTCATCAACAATGTGTGTGTGCACGCACTCATGTATGTTGGTGGCACTCATGTACAGAACTTGTCTAGAAGCCATGGTTCCATTTGAATATGTGGTTTTTACTTGGATTACATGGTTACGAGGGAAGGCTGATCAAGATTAATGTTGTCACCTTCTGTCATCCACTCTAAGACAAACTCATTAAGGAGACTAAACAGGTAGTCAGAGATAAGAAGGCAGTGGACTCTGGTACTCTGTTGGAGAGCAGGCAAATAAGATAAGGACTCTTGCTCCTCAGGTTGCCAGCAGGAAATAGATTGCACTCTGAAGTTGGATAATTCAAGGTGAGGATACTTAATAAAGACTATTGGCCAAAGTATAAGCAAAATGGGGGGAAATCCATGACATGGTGCCTTTTGCCAGGGATAAAGAGGGGTGACAGCATGACTGACACCTCTCCCCCAGCATAAATAGCAAGAGAGGGAGAGTTACCAGAACCCGACATGCGAAAGCTTTGTGGAAGCAAGCTGAAAGAGCCCTGAAGGGACGGAGTAGTGTCCAGCACTGAAACATCTCACACCCTCCAAGGCTCAAGGTCCATTGAGGAAGAGGTGGCGGAAAGAATGTAAGAGCCAAAGGAAGGGTGCCACTCTTTTACATACAATTGTCCAGACAGAAATTGGCCTCAATATCCAAGACCTTGCAGTGCCTAGCAATACCTACACAAGACCCTTATAATAGGAGAAAAAGATGATCACACCAAATTAAAAGAGAGACTAATGAAGAGAGGGAAGGGCTAGGACAGAGAACAGAGTTATGAAGGGGAAAGCTGGGGAAGGAAATACCATGGTTTGTTGTCTGTAAGTATAGATGTTGTCTATATATATGTAACTTGTAAGTTAAACTTAGTATGGAGTACAGTGTGGTATTTTAGTGCATGCATGTTCTGTGTCAGAATTGGAGCAGCCTAGGCAGCATATCCACACCTCAAACATGTATCATTGCTTGGTGTTGGGAACATTCAATATGGGAACACAGTGTAGTTTGTATTACCATCCCACTCTCTTCTTTCATCCCCTCTCTTGCACCTCTGTTTCACTGAACCCTCCTCTTTTCTTGCTGTCTCATTCATCCATCCTCCATGATTATGAGCTCAGAACAGTGCATGTCTTGTGGGAGTATTGGTAACCACTGTGGGAGACTCTTAAGATCTAAGTTATAATTGGATTCTACTCTAAATGTTGCTATAACTACAATGTCTAATCCAGAATCTGAAACAGAGGGTGCTCAGTGAGAATTTGTTGCATACAAAAAAGTTCAAGGGCTAGAGAGATGGCTTAGTGGTTCAGTGCTTGCCTATGAAGTCTAAGGACCCCAGTTCAAGGCTGGATTCCCAGGACCCACGTTAGCCAGATGCACAATGGGGGGCACGTGTCTGGAGTTCGTTTGCAGTGGCTGGAGGCCCTGGTGTGCCCACTCTCTCTCTCTCTCTTGCTCTCTCTGCCTCTTTCTCTCTCTGTCTGTCACTCTCAAATAAATATATAAAAATAAACACAAAAAATACAAATGTTCAATGTTAAAACCAGTCCAAAGGCATGGTCTGACTCTGAGTGTGGGTTTTATTTGAAGATAAAAGTCTATTTAGCCCCTCAGTATATCTCACCCTTTTTAGTATATATGATAAACCTCACCTTTGTCACCTCTTTGCAACACACACACAACACACCCCCACACAGATACTTGAGAATAATTCTCACTGTGTAGACTAGGCTGGCCTTGAACTTGTGGTAATGCTCCTGCTTCTGCCTCTGCATGCTAGGATTACAGGTGTGTGGCAGCACATTAGGCATCCAGTTTGATATTACAAAGCTTTGAAGCTGAGGAGTTTCTATCTAACTGGCTGAGAGGAGGCAGAAAGTTGGTATTATATACTCTATGACTATGATAAATAAGCTTCTCTTATTTAAGAAATGCTTTGACACTCATATTTAGAAATTTCCAGTACTGTTTTTAAGAGAAAAATGTGAAGAATTGTCTTTTAGAACTTTTGATTTTTGATGATGGGTATTTTTCTCTTTGAAGTTACATTATTTGAAATTAAATTCTATTTGCTAATAAGACACAAATACCACAAAATACCAAAATAGAAAAATTAATCTGGAGAATAAAATGGTTAAACAGCTAAGCTTGGAAGTTCTAAGTTCTGAAACAGAAGGCGAAGTTAGTATCCTTACTAGGAAATTGGTAAATTTTAGCCTGGCTTCTAGACTGTTCATATACTACACACACACACACACACACACACACACACGACACACTAAATGACTGTGTGTCAATTAAAAATATATGTCATTTAAAAGTAGAAATACAACTTAAAAAAATAGAAAACCACCCACAAAATGACAAATCAAGTTGGGCTTCATGTTTCCTTGATTTTACTGCTTGGGATAAACTCTCCCTATTTTAAGTGACTGAATTGGGGTTACTAGATATAATGCTGCAGCAAAACAGAATTTTCTGCTTCTGAGATATGCATATTTCACAAAATATGCACTTTTACATATCATTACATCAAAATTGCACTTTTTAAGGAACTGATTCATTTTTTTTGTGCTCATAAAGTAGATTTCCTAAAATGATGTACAGTTTTACATAAATACTGGACAACTTGAATTAGCCAATATCATATTTGAATTGTAGCTGTTAGGTACAATGGACCTCAGTGTTGTATCTAGTTTGAAGATTTTTTGATCTAAATAGATTCAGTTAGCATTTTAAAATTAACATTCTGAAAATTATGTATTTATCTATTTAACTTAAAGAAGTCAAATTTTGAATATACTCCTTTTGGATATGTGCAAGATGAAGTAATACGATATTATTTTCTACATATTAATTTGAGTATTAAAATTTTAATATTCAATATTAAAAGATATTCAAACCGAACACAGCAGGTATTAATAAATAAAATTTAGCCACAAATTGTGTGCTTATTTCTTATGAAATATCAAGCTTCCATTTTATTAAATTTGGAGTTTTTTCAAAAAGAAAATAACATACTGAAAGGAAGGAAATAAAATTCTTATAAAGATCCCAAAAGAGTATTAATATATGAGATTTGAATAAGACTGATCAAATGCTGGAATGAACACTTTTTTTTATGATTGCCCACATTGTCTGGAAACTGCTCAGCAGAACAAAGGGTTTTATGGATAAAAGACTGGTATGAAGAAACATGAATGTCAACTCAGCCTCTGAAAGACAGTCTGCTAATGAAATATTCTAAAAGTCATTTTCAAGGTGGTTGAAAGTTCTCACTGATGTGCACCAATGCTTTTGATAATTTTTTTTATATATCAAATAATTACGCAAGTGTTGGCTCTGGGGACAGAAAAAATAACACTGCACCCAAATATTATGGAAAGGTTTGCGTATCACACTTCCTTTCTATGACTGAAAATTATCAGATACCTGGTAACATAACTTTGGTAGAAAATTTCTTACTTCTTACATGTGAAAAATGACTGTGTTATCTAGGTTATGCTAACTAATTTGATCTATGATTTACTATCTTAATGGTGGGTTCTTCATATGCAAAATATAAAAAGATATGACTAAGTTTAAAAATTTGAACTTTCCTCAAACATCTTCGAATGAACCTGCTAATAAATGCAAGAAGTAATGACTTTCACCCAAAGATCCACTTAGCTACTTTATTAATATATGTACCTGCCAGTGACATCTGTCCTCCATTCCATGTTTTGTGTGTGTGTGTGTGTGTGTGTGTGTGTGACACATACTTTTACATGGGTGTTTAATCTGATGGACCTTTGCATTTAGATGCCCTTGGAGTCTCTCTGCATCAATTTTTGTGACTTTGATTATAGTTATAAAGGATGATGAGGAATGTCTTTCAGCAAAGCCAGTGATGGTGTTGCATGCAGTCAGGCCCTTAATTAAGACTTACAATGGTTCTATGACATGACAAAGCTAATGGAAGCATGGGTCATTAGGTGTTTTTTTTTAATAGCCTATATCACATTGACTCTAGGGCATGTACTTTTTGTTCGGTCATAATTTCAGATGACTGACTGAATGACAATGGTCTAAATGGTAATGTCAAACTGTCTTTCTGAGTCTGGAGTAGGCTGGTAGGTAAACAAGACAAATAATCTCTGGTAAGTAGACTCTGTCTATCTTCCATTTTATATTTTCATGAATAAAGCTTTAATTACATGTGTTATTAATACAGTGATAAATAAGAATTTGGTGTGGTGTTAATGCTCTTTGGGACCAATGTGGTCTGAGCTTTTCTGTCTACCTTCATGTATTTTGTCGTGCACTGTCACTAATTCTATCTCATGCCATATTTTCAACTCGAAACTCAGTTCAAACACAGTGTTATCTGCCGCCAAAGGTAGTTCTACAAGTTCTCATAATGTTTCTACAAACGAATGTATTAATACTTTCACACTACATTGTAATTTTTTTGAGTTTATATTGAAAGAACCAGTTTGGAAATTGTGATGCAAATTCTCAGGCCCCATCACAGAGTTGCTCAATTAGAGCTCAGTAAGATATGTTTTCTTTTCTTCTATTTATTTTATTTTATGTTTGTATTTATTTAGTTATTTGTTTGTTTGTTTTTTCAAGGTAGGGTCTTGCTCTAGTCCAGGTTGACCTGGAATTCACTATGTAGTCTGAGGGTGGCCTTGAACTTATGGTGATCCTTCTACTTCTACCTCCTGAGTGCTGAGATTAAAGAAGTGCACTACCATGCCTGGTGTCTTAATTAATTTTTGACAATTTCATATATGTATATATACAGTGCATTTTGATCTCCCCACTTACCCTCTTACATTCCTTTTCTCCTCCTAGTAAAACTCTGCTTCTTCCCATTCCATCCCCACCCTATTTTCATGTCTTTAAATTGTTTTTACTTATTTATTTTTTATTAAGTAGAAACTATGTAAGGACACATCATGTGTTGGTACCATCATTTCCCTCCTCCCTGCCCCAATTCCACTGAGGGCCCTCCTCAGTAGGGTTGCTAATGTTCACCATGGGATTGTGGGTTATGAGTTGTGAGAGAGCAGCAGTAGGTCATATATTATAACAGGTTATATTCTTTTATTACCTTATCCCTGCTTCCATTTCCCTGGGGTCTTCCTCAGTTGGGGTTATGGTATTCACTGTGGGGTCCTGAAGGCCTCAGCTAGTCCCTATGTGGTAGTGATGGGTGAGGAGAACTGTGCCTCATGGTATTCCTACCAGTTCTGTCACTCTTACCAATGTTTCTTTCCCCTCTCCAGGCCCCTCTTTTTTTTAACCCAATGATTTAAATGAGGTTCACTTGAATAATCATGGGTAGGAGGTTATTTACTGGAGAATGGGCAATTCTACAATGGCTGTACCATGAATGAACATGACTTCCCCTCCACCAGCAATCACTGGTTTTCACTATTTGCTCTGGAAGATGTGGGATTTCATAGACTCTTTCCTCATCTAAGATGCTATATTTACAGGTTCAGTCACGTTCAGGAAAACACAGCTTCCTTGAGTTCATGAGTGTAGCAGATTTGTTGTATCTAGATGATAGCATCCTGAAGCCCTACTTGTCATTATCTTACCCTTACATTCTTTCTGACTCCTCATCCTTGAATTTTTCTGAGCTTTGAGGGTATCATATTGTGATAAACAAGCATCTGTGTATCTCATAGTAGTCAGGCAGATCATACAGGTCAGGAGTCAGTTCTTACTCTACTTTAATGAACTCTTCAGTAACAGAGGAACACATTCAGTAAATACTGATTTTTTTTTTAAAGATTGCTCAAACGCAAATAAGAATAGGTAAGTAGACTATTAAGAGCTTTTAAGGTAGTTGAAGATAAAGTGGGGTCAAGAGATAGTTTCAAAAAGAAAATCAACCATTGTAGAATATCAACCACCAATGGGTCAATGGACATACAGTGAAACTTTACAACATACAATGAAATGTTAACAGCTTTAAAAAAGAAGAAAATCCTGACACTTGTTACAATATGGATGGGCTTTGAGGATATATCCTGAGTGAACTAGTCCAGTCCAAAACAAAACATAAATGCAACATGATTCCATTTATTTGAAAAGAATGGTCAAATTCATAGAAATCAGAAGAGTGGTTGCTAGTGCCTTGGTGAGAAATACAAGGTGGAAGAGTTCTAAAGATTATACTTAACACTACCAAGCTATATACCTGAAAATGGTTAGGATGTAGGGATTGGGAGATGCCTCAGGGGTTAAAGGTGCTTGCCAAGCAAGCCTGTCATTGTAATTGGGATCCCTAGAACCCACTTACAGCTGGACTCAAGTAGTGTATATGTCTGTAATCTTAATGTGCTTTATGGCAATGGAAGACAGAGTCAGGAGAATCCCAAATCTCATTGGCCAGATATTCTGACTTTCCCTCCAGCATACAAGAGACTGTCTACACAAGGTGGAAGGTCTGGACCAACACCCCAAGGATGACCTCTGACCTCAACATGCATGCCATGGTATGTGTACACACACACTCACACACACACATGCACACACTAGTTAGGTTGAGCTGAGTGTGGTGGCTCACACCTGGAATCCCAAGCACTTGTAGGGAGGAGTGCTCTGAGGCAGGTGGATTTCTATAAGTTGAATGCCATTTTGTTACAGTGATTAACAGGCTAGCCAGGGCTATGTAGCAAAAACCTATCTCAAAAAGTCAAGATAAAGTTAGGGCAATAAATTTTATATTATGTGTATTTTAGTACAATTTAAAAAATGAAAATAAAATGTTACCATCCTCATTATACATATTACAAATTATGTCAGACTAACCCAGCCTGAAGGTTTTAACATCCGTAACTTCAGTTACAAAGTTTTAGGCAGCTAGTCTAAGTAGAGATTCCCTAGTTATTTAGAGATTTCTAGACACAGAAGATAGGCTACCATCATTTAGCTTTCATACCAATACACCTAGATTCATTCACTATACAGACAAATGTTTCTGATCCTCTGGTAGTTGGCACAAAAGCCAAAGCTGAATATAAATGAAAGTAAATATCCAGATATGCTCTGAGTTTTATGAAACAATGCCATTTCTAACAACACGCTAAGGAAAGTGACCCAGCTACTTTGTACAGTAGTCATTTTGAAACAGTGCTGGAATTAATCCTAGATGAAAATTAACTCAAGAAATTCAAAGAACTAAGTTTTTTTTTTTTAAGAGAGAGAGAGAGACAGAGAGAGAGAGAGAGAGAGAGAGAACTTTCCTTCACCATTCATACTTCTTGGTTAGATGTATTTCCTGTCTTGGCATTGTGTGTTCACCTGGAAATTGATTTTTAAATATAGTTCTCCAGAGGAAAAATGGCCAACTTGGAAAACCCAAGTTCTAACCATGTCTCAGCAGCCAGGAAAGTCTTTTAGTTACATTTGTCCAATTTCATTTTGCTTCCCGTGAGGCTTTTGAGTATGGTTCAGTTTAGTTCATTGAGGAGAAGGAAAATTGAAGGGCAGCTCTCCTGAAAAAGGTGAAAATAGAGCTACCAATTGACCCAGATACTCCCCTACTGGGCATCTGCTTTAAAAGCTCCACTCTTCACTGAAGAGGTATCTGCTCAACCATGTTTATAGCTGCTCTAGTCACAATAGCTAAGAATTGGAATCAACCCAGATGGCTGTCATTTGGGGAATGGATAATGAAGATGTGGTACATAGGCACAATGGAATTCTCAGCAATAAGGAAAAATGAAATAGTGAAATTTGTAAGAAAATGGACAAACTTAGACCAGATTATACTAAGAAAACTCACACAAGCACAGAAAGACCAATGCTGCCTATTCTCTCTCATATGTGGTTCCTAACCTGGAACAGCTTGAGTTGCAGGCAACTTGAGAGTCAGATAAGAGGGATAGGAGAGTTTGGGGAGAAGGGGCTTGGAAAGGGTAGGGGAGATACACATAAAACTAAAGCCAAAATGAATTGATACTATAGAACCCTTCCTCCTGGATAGCAGACTAAAAGATATAACCCTCAATAAGAGTCTGGGAGGATTGTCTGGTAAGAAGGGCCTTGGAGGGGGTGGGATGAAGCCTAATCCTAAAAGTTTGGCTCTGGTTTGTAACTCCCAGTACCAGAAATCTGTTACAACCCACATTGAGTTATTGGTTGGTAAGACCTATGAGGTCCCCCAAACAAGCAGGCTTCTGTCAAAGCCCTTGATTACCTGCCTGAGGTAAAAGGTAAGAAGACCCTGTTGTTGAAGACACCACATGACACAGAACATTGAGTGATCTGGTAGAATCTGGAAGGATTAGCCCAAATAGTGCTGAAAAGTGCTGCCTGAGCTTCTGGGGGAAAATGGCCAACAATGTTGTAAGCAGGGGACCCTGCTATACAAAAGCAACCAGGGTGATAAGATGCACACACCTGTGCAATGGTGGAACCCAGCCTTGGTGGGTAACCAATGGCTTTCTGATTGGCTAAGAGACATGCTCAGTGGAAAGGAACCCATAGCTGGACCTGGGAACTGAGTCAGAGTCCTATGGAGACCAGGATCATGGACTCCAATGAGAAGCTCCCACTAGTCTGGCCAAAAGATCAAAATCTCTCTTAATTAACTATGCTTATCCTCTTTAACCTATGCTGATCTCACTCTCTGCTGGAAAGTCTCTCTTTTTTTTTTAACAGAAGGCAGCAAAAACTAGGGACAACCAAAATATACCAATCAGACAAGAAAAGATAGCTGTCTCACCATCATGAGATGAGCCACCCCTCACATGTCAGCCAGGGCCAGGTCAAACTACAGAGGAATTGGTGAGATGATCAAAAGTGCTGCTTCCTCAGATCTTGACAACCTGGGCCAGAGTGATGGAGATAAACACTGAGGATACTCAAAATGTGTGAAAGCAGAAGACCAGAAGTTTCTGAGTGCTCAACACTAAAGTGGACTTAAAACACACCTACCAAGGCTCAAAGAATTTTGTGGAAGAGGAAGTGGAAAGATTGTAAGAGCCACAGGGTTGGAGAGAATATCCAGAGGCATTGCCCCACAATGACCGACTGCTGCTTTCACAAGTTATAACCCATAACCCCATGGTGAATACAAGAAATCCCACTGAGGAGGGCCCTCAGTGGAATGGGGGCAGGGAGGAGGAAAATGGTAGCAACACATGATGTGTCCATACAGTTTCTACTTAATAATTTTTTTTAAAGTTCTTAACACAAATTCTTCATCAGATACATCATATATCTATATATCTATATGTATATATGTATATACATATGTACATACATACATACATACATACGGTATGTGTATAGTGTATATATATGCTATATAATATATTATATATATATGTATATATGAACATTTTATTATTCTGTGGATTGTTTTTCACATTATGATGTTATTTTTGAAGCATTAAGGTTCTTTTCATCAAATAAGAAACACTGTGATGTCCCTCAGTCATGGGGAAGGTTGTCATCTATGGGGGAATCAACCTAATTCCATACCTAGCGTTCCTCTCTGGTTCTGTGGTTACGGGGTGCATTCTGTTCTGGCTTGTTCAGAAAGTCCTAGTGTATGCTGCTGCCTTGGTGTTCCATTTAGCTTAAGATTTGTTACTTTGATGTTGTTTCAATGAAGATTTCAATAATTTAGCTTTGGTAGTCCAAAATACAGATTTAAGAACACTGGAGCCAATTTTATGAAAATGTCAAAGCATTTTACTGGAAACACCATATTCTTTAGAACAATACCTTTGACATGCTATTAGAATCAAAGAAAATGATTAAAGTGCTTGTATAAGTACTCCTCACATTACTTTTTGGAGTGATGTTTAACCAATCAATACAAACATTTAAGATTTTTTTTGCCTTAATCATGTATTTTGCTTTAGGAAAAAATGTAAAATATTTGCAAATAGTTGGCATAGGGCTATTTTATTTGGATTTAGACAGTTCCACCTTCTGGTTAGTAAATACATACTTTAACTGCATCTGCCTGTCATTGTATCTTATGATTGATACTAGTCAGAATCTAATGTGATAGTAGTTGGGTCTCTAAATCTCCATGTGATTTGAGAGTCTTATCCATCGTCACTAGTTGCTTACAAGAGCTCTGAGCAAACCTTGTGCTGTAAGGAAGGCTCTCAGTGGAATGCGGGACATAAGAGGATAGCTTGATGTGAATATGACCAATTTTCAATCTGTTCATATTTTAAAGTTTCAAATCAAAATAATTATTTAAAACAATGAAAACAATAACAACAAAAATAAAAGCAAACATAAAAGAGTGGGTTCCAAAGGGACATGGAACTTAATAAATGATGAAGGTTTCATCAGCTGAGTGGAGATTGAAGTACATTGCAGAAGAAAAGGTGTGGACTTATGGACAGAATGAAATTTAGCAAAGTCAAGGGACAATAGATCAGAGGAGATACAATACCAGATCCAGTGTTCACAAATCCAGTGGCTAACATTTATGAAACACCCACTACATTCTGGGTACTCTTTTACTTTTATTAACTCCATGAATCCTTTCACCAGCTCTATGTAATCAAACTGTTATCATTCCCCAATGTTTTAGCTCATGTTATTCCCAAAGGAGATCCCAAGACAAGATTTTGTATATAAATATTTCATTTGAGAATTGATTCTCTATTCTACGTGAAGAGAAAGGAAGTGAGACAGGGAAAGGGGGAAAAACAATGAAGGGCTTGTTACTTAGTGTGTCTGCTTTGGGCATCCAAGACCCAAATACCACTGGAGATTTTTTAGACACTGTGCAGAATGGGCTTCAGGGATGTCCTATTGAGGAATGAGGATGCCATGTACACCACCTTCATGGTCAAAGATTGCTTCCTAGGTATCATGATGATGGAGCTCTATGCCACAAGCATCGTCAGGCAGAGACACAGGAAGCAATCTTTGGTGTGAAGGTCCTCGTTATGAAGATGCTGCAGCTGGCCTCTGAGCAATGTCAGCATCTGCTTCACTGAGTTTGAGCTAGTGGCACACAAGTAAGAACAAGTGCATAGAACATAGCCAAATCCTAGCTCCCAAGATGGAAAGACGTGGCTTACTTTGACTTGAATGAATCAGTGAGGGAATGAGGCAAAAGGCTCAGAATTAGAGGCTTCAGGAAAGGCAAGCAGGGGCTAGACCAGGCAGGGTGTTAGAGACCCAGCTTTTACTCAATTTGTTGTCTGTGCGAGAAATCTGAGATTCTTCTTTTATTTTCTATCTTTAATACAAAACCAACCAGACTGCATTTCACAAAAACTCAAAGAACCACATTCCTGGTAGTTTCTTCTCCCTTGATGAGGAACCCTAGTCACTCACCACATGTGGTGCCTCACCCATTTCCAGAGCTATAGAAGGTGTTCAGTCAGCTTATACATAAATGATCTGTAGTTGGCTAGAAGGGGTTCATGTTTCTCATTTTATAGGGCATCCTTGGAACTGTGCAATCCTTGGTAGGAGTCAAATGAGTTTTTTGTTTGTTTATTTTTTTTCTTAAAATTTTTTTATTAGCAACTTCCATGATTATAAAAAATATCCCATGGTAATACCCTTCCTCCCCCCACTTTCCCCTTTGAAACTCCATCATATCCCCTCCCTATCTAAATCAGTCTCTCTTTTATTTTGATGTCATGATATTTTCCTCCAATTATGATGGTCTTGTGTAGGTAGTGTCAGGCACTATGAGGTCATGGATATCCAGGCCATTTTATGTCTGGAGGGAGCACGTTGTAAGGAGTCCTACCTTTTCTTTGGCTCTTACATTCTTTCCGCCACCTCTTCCACATTAGACCCTGAGCCTTGGAAGGTGTGATAGAGATATTGCAGTACAGAGCACTCCGGTCACTTCTTTCCAGCACCATGATGCCTTCTGAGTCATCTCAAGGTCACTGCCATTTGAAAAGAAAAGATTCTCTACCAAAAGTGAGAGTAGCATTAATATATGGGAATGAACATTAAGAGAAGTGCTTACTGGGCAGTTTGATAAGCATACTATATGCATTTAGTCAGACAGCAGCAGACGTTACACCCCTAGGGCTCATGACTACACCCGTTTTAAGTTTTCAGTATCAGGGTTGTATTCTCTCCCATGGAGCAGGCCTCCAGTCCAATTAGAGGGCACATGGTTTCCACCATGACAGACGTGCCACTATTGCACCCGTTGGCTCATTTGGCCTGGCTGGCCAGATATAAGGCTTGCAGTGTCCACTGATGAGTATCTTCACTGGTGTTTTCTTTTTCTTCCATTGAACTGCGTGCAGAATGGCTTCTTCCAGCTTTCTGTCAGCTGGTCTACATGGAGGAGGTTATCAGCTCAGTTCCAGCAGGATTTCTCAGTGGCCTTGCAGCCCAAGTATGTGGAGTCTTCAGCAATAGGGTCTTACCATCTATTCCTGGTGGGAAACCAACGGCCTCAGCAATGGCCTATAATGTTTCAGGGGCATCAGGGACCTCCCTGGCCAACAACTCACTGGAAGTTATCCCATCCCTGGCACTGAAAATTTTCTAGCAACAATCTATGGCTCCTGAGTGGTCCCTTGTCCAAAAAAGTAGGCTTCCATGTGATTTATCAAATGAGTTTTAAGATAGGAGGTTTCAAGAAAATATTTAGTCTTTGACTAGAGATGATATAGAGCAAGTCCTAGGGCTGAATATAGTTAATACATTTTTAAAAATTTTTATTGACAACATCTGTACTTATAGACAACAAACCATGATAATTCCCTCCCCTCCCCCACTTTCCCCTTCACAACTCTACTGTTCATCATATCCCCTCCCTCTCTCTGTTACTCTCTCTTTTATTTTGATGTCATAATCTTTTTCTCCTATTATGAGGGTATTCTGAAAATATTGCTAGGCACTGCGTGGTCATGGATATCAAGGTCAATTTATGTCTGGACAGTTGCATTGTAGGGAGTGGGACCCTTCCTTTAGCTCTTATATTCTTTCTGCCACCTCTTCCACAATGGACCCTGAGCCTTGGAGGGTGTGATAGAGATGTTTTAGTGCTGGACACTCCTCCATACCTTCGTCTCAGCACTATCTTGCATTTTGGGTCATTTCAGTGGTCACCACCATGAAGATGGTTAATTTTGATAACTTATTTTAAAAATTATTTATTTTCATGTGTGTTTGTATGTGTGTGTGTGTGTGTGTGTATGGTGCCAAGGTTTCTTGTCACCACAAATTAATGCCTGTCCTGCTTTATGTGGGTGGCTGGGGAAATGAACCCTGGGATGGCAGCCCCTGCAAGCAAGTGCCTTTAATTGCTGAGCCATCTCCCCAGCCTCTTGACAACTTATTGCACATTTAAAAGGACTATTCTCTGACAATCAGTACTCATCTCATTTGCATTGGTTGTTTTTCATTTATTCTTTCATCAAGGTAGAGGATGAGTATTGCTAACAATAACACATGGTCACCTTTTTATTGTTTCAGGAATAAAGTTAATGTAAAGAGGAAATGTATTAAAATATTTGCCACACAGTCAGAATCTCTTGAAAGTGAGAAGCTGTCATGCACAGGGTACAGTTAGGGTCTTATTCTGTCTGGGCTTGTAGTCTGGCAGGGAACATGTGCAAAATAACTGTCATGCAAATCATAGTGTGCTGACATTTACTACCAACAACTGTTGAATAATGTCAAATGATAGGCCTGTTTGTACACGAAAGCAGCAGACATATGCCCGGTGGATTCTTGGAAGTGTCCTCATTTCCACAGGCTCTCAGTGCTTCACTAAGAAGTGAGATACAATATGGAGGGTTCAAAAAAATCATTCAGTAAAACATTTTTGTTCACACACTTGTGGTGAAAAAAACATGCAAATCTTTTACACCTCACAAACAGACTCCTCAGTATGTCTTCCAAAGATAGAAGGACACAAGCAAAGATTCGGCCTTCTCCCTCTTATGCCTTTCCTATTACTGAGCCTAGAGGACTTGTCACCAAGAGTTCCACATGCCCCATGTCAGAACCCAAGTCTCTTCACACATCATATTACTATAGACACTACCAAGTACTTTCTGTTACCTGCTTCTTGCTTTATTATTATTAAAACTCTATCGGGGGACTTAACAGCTGACAGCAATATGGATTTGTATGCATTGTTTTTGTTTTGCATATAGTATGTGGTGCATGTGTGTGTGTGTTTGTGTGCATATACATACACATATATGTGGTGTATGTATGTGTGTATGTAGATGTGTGTGCAAGCATACATGTATGTGAAGGCCAAAAGAGAACATTGGGTGTCCTCTTCTAACTTATTTTCCTGAGATAGTTTCTCACTGAACCTGGAGCTCCCAGTTTTCAGTTTAACTGGCTGACTAGGGAGACTCACTGATTTTCCTGTCTTTAACCCACCCTCAGTACTAGGGTTACTGGGGTTCCAGGCATACCAGCCACTCTGGACTTATCTGTGTATAATGCTCAGTCCCTGACTTTCTGGTTGGGGCAAAGGTTGATATTGAGTAATACGTAAATATTCCATAAATGTTTGTTGAAAAAATGAACAACAATGCCTCAACAAGCTAAATGTTCATTAGCAGGTTCTTGGCCAAATACATTACAGAAAGAAAAAATAAATTATATACAGCCTTTAAAATGACATTTAGAAATACATATATGTAATTTTCTAACATGGCAATATATTCATTGTACAAGAAGTATATTTTGTGAAGTGGGTTTCTTATTGCTCAATATATATCATTACTCATTTGCATATATAGCTGTGTGTATGAAAAGAAACAAAAATATTATTTGTGAGTTGAGGGAACTTAAGTTTACTATTGTCTTTTCTATAAGTAATTTAAATTTGTTCTTTGTGTTTCATTAAACTATATACAAGTATTTTTGTATGAAAAATGTCTAACAATACAAAAGACATTCAAAACCCTCAGCCAGATTAAACAATTGGACTGAACCTCGAGGATTTTGTTAGTTTTTCTCATGTGTTTCTTAGGCTGACCTGCACTGACTTCATTTCAAACTTGTTGCGTTGTTTGTGACTTGTTGCATCTTATATCTTTATTTAGGCAGCTGCTTTTCAGTGATACAGATTATATAAGCAGCATCAGTTTAGCATCCCAAACACACTTTCAAAATCTATCACAATATGCATTTTCAAACAAACAGTAATTTCATGGGAAACTTTGTCTTCTTTCAACTTGGCTTTGGAGTTTGGGCTGCTTTCTCCCCTCTCTTCTCTGCCAAGTTTAGCATACTTATGAAAACAAACTGTTTCCCTCTCTTTTGCTCAGCCTGAGATCCTCAGATATATTTACAAAAACGTCCTAGTGTGGCTGCTTTGAGAGTCCAAAAGGGTAGTTTTTATGAAAGTAATACTCTATTTAAGTGATATTCCTTAGGTAATCTTTCAATGGTTTCCTCAATATGGATCAGCTCATGAATTCCAGAGAAAGATTAAAAATAATGCATTTTAAACTTCTTTAAACTTTAAAAATCTTAAATTAAATGCTTAACTCTCTTTAAATGTGTGACACCATCCATCACAATTTTATATTTAGACACATAATAATGTATAATCTCAGCTTGCTGTCCACTTGTAAAAATGGGGATAGACTTGGAGAAATAAGCAATTTCCCAACAGAAAATTGGAAATTCTGCCAACCAATTCCAGGTGACCTGCCATCAATCAGTGTTAAATTCTCTGGGGCTATTGTTGAAGGGTACTGCTATTAGTGAAGGGCTTCACCTGGTGACTAATGGTATATAACAAATACATTGAAGAACTATAGAAACCCCTGGAATCTGTAATTGTCTGCTAACTTTCAGCAGAGACCTTTCCTGGCAATTGGAAAATAAAGTGAGATTTTTATAACCTCCTTGCAGCTCTCTTATTAAAATATCTGTTTTTAGAGAAATAGGTGAAATGATTATGCCATGCAATTAAGTTAAATTAGCTGACAAAATATTTCTTTGTGACTAAACTGTTTAATGCAGGCATTTGGAAATGTGTAGTATCAGTTAGAATATGTGAAAATGTGACAATTATTTTCATTCTGAAGTTAAATAAGAAGTCCAAGTTTGCAATAAAATCCCCTTGTTTGGTATTATTAAGTAATTATGATTAATGTCTGAAATGTAACGTTCCATGGCTCTAATTTCCTTATTTGCAGAAGTGAGTACATTAGGAATTCATTAAAAATGCAAGCTCTTCAGATTCCTGAAAGCTACAAGTGTAGTTAGAACTCTGTGGAGGTTAGGAAGCATTTTTCAATATACAGCCATGACTGAGGTGAATGAACAGCTGGCAGATAAACTATGATGGATTTCCAGTACTGAAATGAATGGCTAGACAAATGGGTTTGCCCATTGATGTCAAAAATCAAATCCATTTTGATGTAAAAATCTAATTGCAGAGGCATATCTGCCATTCCTCTAGCTCTTAACTACAAAGGCTGAAGCAGGTAAGATCAAAGGCTTGGAAAATGGCTAATAAAGGTGTGCATGTAAGCCATGGATATATGAAGGCAGCTGCAAATGCGACATTCTTAAGAAGCAGTTTGTCTTCAAGTGGTGAAAATAGTAAAGTCAATCAATTGATGGCTTGATCAATCAATCTGATGTTCCTGGAGAACCTGTCTTACCAGATGGTTGTGAAGATTAGAGGAAATGAAGTATATAAAACACCAATGTATTTATGTCACCTGGAAAGTGTCACGTAAAGTGATATTATAGGATCAATTGTGTGGTGGTCAGTCAATTTGCCTTTGCCTGCTTAGTATGAAGTGACAGAGGTCAGCTCTCCTTCCCCTGTAGGGGAAGGGTGTTGCTAATTCGAATCAGGCTGGCACGGCCAGGGTTACTGACTAAGGAAGAGCAAAATCTGGACTGGTGACATGGTCTGAGAAGGACTTGAAGGGTTTCTTCCTGAGCAGTTCTGAGCAGTCCTGAGTCTGTACCATGGGAACTTATTAGAAATACAATGTTGGCAACATGTGATGTGATTGTGAGTGTAAAGCCAATGTCTGATTCGAATTAAGAGATGATTTGGAATCACCTGCTTAAAAAAATTCCATGACATATTTTTTGTGCTTACTATTATTACTAGCACAAAACATCTGGCATATTGGGTTTGGAAGTTATTCATGAACCCTGAAGACATTACAGTATTTGATATAATAATGCATAGGATTTAGGGAGGAACACTTAACCATAGTTCAATCAGAAAAATCAAGAAGGAATCATAGCCTAAACAGGCATTTTTCTGTTCGCTTTTTTTTCATGTGCTATTTGTGTGTATGTGTTGTGTACAGTATGTGGTGTGTGTGTATGTGTGTGTGCGCGCACACAGATGCACAGGCCCGGTTCACATGCATGCTGAGACCAGAGCAGAACCCTGAGTGTCTTTTCTCTATCACTCACCCATATGTTTCCTTGAGATCGAGTCTTTGAACCCAGAGTTGACATTTTATTAGTCAGACTGGCTGACCAGCAAGTCCCTCAATTCTCTGGTCTCTGCTCCCTCACAGAACTGGGGTCACAGGAGTGCATGATGATGCATTGCTGTTGACATGGGTGCTGGGGAATTGAACTCAGGGCAAATCAGGGCCTCTCAGGCCCCCAGGCTTGCATGGAAAAGTTCTTTTGCCTGCCAAGTCATCTCCCAAGCCCCTTACCATACACTTGGAAACCCAGAACCCCCAACGACCCTGAGCTACATGTACACCTCACCCACCCAACAATAAACTAAGTTTCTTCTCCCTTTAGTGATCATTATTTGTAATTATTACCTATTCAAATGTGGTCTCAGAGAGAATAGCAGGGGCCATTAAGTCTGGACTGATTTTGTGTGCCTGCACAGTAAGGCCAACTATGTTCTCTACATGAACTTTTAAGGAGAAACCTCTATTTATAATCAAACCTGCCAATCAAACCAGAGGTCCAACCACCCAAACTGCACCCTTAAGCCATTTGCCCCTGAAAATTCTACAAGGAGAAGCTCCAGACTGCTTCCTGGTGCCCTATAGTACTCTCCCTCCAGTGGCCCATTGCCCCCTTTGCAGTGTACTAAAACCTTTACCATTGCTTTTTTTGGTAACAGTTTGTTGCTGCTTAACTACCTGTGTTAATCTCACTTTAAATTGAGATGCCAACGACTTGGAAATACCCAAATCGAGACCATACATTCACTACCCACCTTCTGGGTACAACCCAGTGCTGTACTAATACTACTGTTACTCCAGTGGCTCTTTTCCTCACTCATGTGCTTGCTAGGTCTCCAACCGGATCTGCCTAGAATACACTTTCTTCTTATATTATCACTTCTTAATTACTCTTTAAATTAGTCCTTCATTTCTGACTTCTTTTAGGAAGGCTTTTCCAGGCCCAATGTGCCATCAAGAACTTTAGCCCCATCTCTAAGATGTTTCTGTTGTTGATTTGTGCTTGTATGTGTCTTGACTATCTTGACAAACTGTCTCCTAGATCCACTAGACTATGAGTATTTTAATGATAGTGTGATGTATCCCTCTTCATGCTATACCCAGTACTTAACATCAGGTTTAGCACACAGTAGGTACCTAAGGAATTTGTTAATGAAGAAGTAGAATGAGATTATGAGAGCAAGTCCAGGCTGAGGTTGTGCTCCTGAAACCTCACTGCACAACTGTCTTTAGAATCACACCTGTTATCACGGGATGAGGCTGTGACAACGGAGAAACTTACTACTGCTTAAACTTGATTAACTCATATTTTTTTTTCCTAATTATGAGAAGCCACAGGTAATCATGTTGTCTGTTCCAAACTTACTTTAAAGAGATTATTTTATTCCTCCTGGTTTTCAAGAGAGATAGTCAAGTGAGATGTTTATTTTGAAAATGATAGCACATATTATTAATGATGTCAATGAATCTCTTGCACTGGACCCTTATGTGTCAGGTGCTGTGTGAAGTGTACTGGAACAGAATTTAATTCTAGAAACATCTGTTTCATTTACAGAAGAGCTAGGATTAGAGAAGTGAAGGGACTTGCTGTATGTTGCAAAGCCACCATAGGTCTTATGTGGGGATCTGAATTTGGATGCTCCTGTCCTAAAACTATGCTTTTAACCATTATTGCAATCTTGCCAGATTTGTTTATCTCAAATGCCAAAGATGTTTTGGTAGTACTTTTTATGATAGGGACTTAAGTTATGATCTCTTTAGCAATAATAAGGGAAAAACACAACTGTAGCAAGTAGCATACAGGGACAGGATCATACATGCAAAAATGGAAAGCCAAGTTGACTTAAGAAAATGACCAGTTATGGGTCAGAGTAAAGGGTGTATTTGATGCCCTGGAGCCTAGCAATGGCCTATTTCCAGTGCCATTTCAAATTGCTCCCCAGACATTGCCCCTGGATTTATCATATATCTCAGTCTCTGGGCTTCTGCACCTATTGCTTCCACCTTCTGGAATGCTCCTGCTGTAGATCTGTAAGTGCCTGCAGCATACTAGACAGTGCATAAATATTTCTTCTCAAGCAAGTGCCTTTAACCACTGAGGCATCTCCTCAGCCTCCACAAACATTTTTCTGGAATTAAGGAAAGAAACAATGGCAGAAAGGGATGCGTTCTTGTACTTGGCACCATTTTAATACACATGTGTGTTTGTCTCTCTAATACTAATTTTTAGCCATATTATTGCTAATATCTTGTTACTTATTTTTTAATTAATTAATTTTCATGCAGAGAGATAGATAGAGAGAGAGAGAGAGAGAGAGAGAGAGAGAGAGAATGAATAGGTACTCCAGGGTCTCCAACCACCACAAATGAACTCATGTGCCACCTTGTACATCTGACTTTATGTGGGTACTGGAGAATCTAACTCAGGTCATTAGGCTTTGTAGGCAAGTGCCTTAACTACTGAGCCATCTCTCCACACCCCTCAGTTACTTATTATTAAGCATGCTCCACCCACTGAATCTTCAGAATAGGGTGAGGGGAAGAAAAACAATATTGAAGATCTTTGATGTGCTGCTTTTTTACATAGTATTTTTCCTTAAATCATCGAGGTATCACTTTGTAGCCATTTACAAACATACAGGTTGAAGTTATAGAAGTTAGTGGTGTTGTCACAGCATTGTTGCCCAGATTTATCTGATTCTGGAAGCCATCTTCTTTCCAGTGTGCCTGAGTAACCTGCAGCTATGAAATCGTCAAAACAGCTTATGATAGAAGAGATGAAGGAATAAGGACAAATGCTAGGAAATGTCAATATAGATGTTTACATAAGGTGGACCTCATTCATTTCCTCCAGTTGATATATCCCCTTCCCTATTTTGGCATAATTAGACCAGCAGGATCATTTTTGTAGTCAAGATCTACCTTTGTAGAGTGTGAGAGAATAAGAACTAGGGATGTATTTTCACGGTAAAGGAGTGATTGCAGCAAAGGTAAGCCTGACTTTTCTGCTAGTACAGTTAATGGTAGGGTAAAAGAGGTGGGAACATTGGCCAACTGATCTTCACAAGAGGTTGTGGGAACCACAGGTTGATGTGTTTAACAAGAGGCAGAGATAGGAGGATCACTGTGAGTTCAAGGCCACCCTGAGACTACATAGTGAATTCTTGGTTAGCCTGGGCCAGAGTGAGAATATACATCAAACCTGCCCACCAAAAAAAAAAAGTAAAGTAGGAAGCTGTGGTTACTCTAGCCCTCAATGACATCTTGCATAGCACATTTAGAGGGTCATCTCCATCCTTACTGAACACCGAATCTTAACTGTATTATCTTTGAATTCCTTAACTGGCAGTTGTATGGGAAGGGTGGGTTTTAGACTAGGTGAATATGCACTTAATTCCCAGGAAGGTCTTTGACTTGTTAGCTGATTGACATTTAGCTTTAAGCTCAGCTTTCCTAGTCCCAGTGTCTTTAACAAGAAACAGAGTATCTAACTCTGGATTTATGTGGACTAACTTCAGTAATGTGACAAAATGCTTTGCACAGAGAACTGCTTTCTGAAATTATGTGTGTGTGTGTGTGTTGTTACTAATAATACTATTAGTAAGAGCAAAAAAAATCTATTCTAACAATAAAGTTATGTAAACAATAATGGTGCATTATTTGTATATAATATGTAAATCATAAAATAGAATTAATTGCAATTTATTTTTCACCAAGTGGTAAAGTGCACAAGGAATAAAACAACTTAGTTAGGTGGCACACTATTTATGTACTTTATCTTAAAAGGAGACATTCCTTTAATAGATACTTAGTGCCATTATGGATTGTCCTGTCTTCCTTTATTTGTTTGAATAATTACTTTATGACTGAGGCTCATAGAATGCTGATTAAAAATCACCAATAATGCTGCTTTCTTCCTGCTCTTCATGTTATCTAATAAGGTGTGAAAAACAATTATATCTATTAATAAAAAGCCAACTACATAAACAGCTGAGCAGTTGTTATCATTGCCTATTTCTTTTCTCCTCACTTGACCTGGATGTTCAAGATAATCAATGGCCATTTTTTGTGAGAGTAAATAATTAACTTCTCTTTTCAAAACTTGAAAATTGGAAAATATGAAAGAAAGTGGGGAGAGAGAGAGAGAGAGAGAGAGAGAGCCCACTTAGTTTGTCCTGCAAGCATGAGAACCTGAGTTTGATTTCTACAACCCACATAGAAGCAAAAAAGTCAGGTGTGGTGGCATGTACTTGTTATCCAGTGCTGTGGAAGTAGAGACAGGAAGATCCATGGAGTCTACCAGCCAATCTAACATAATTAGGTGAGTGCCAGACCAGTGAGAAACCTTGTCTCAAAAAAACAAACAAACAACAAAAGGACGGCGTTCCTGGGGTACGATTTCCAAAGTTGTCCTCTGGTTTCCACCTGCATACGTGTGCATGTGCAAACACACATGTACCCTTCCCCCAAGGGAAAACACCAAAAAGGAAAAGTGATTCTGAGCTTTAAGGAGTCACAAATATAGGTGCTACATACTAATTTCATCCTCGGCCTGAGGCTGCTGCCACACCTACCAATCTGGGTTCCTGTTCCCACCGTGAAGCCTTCAGGACAGCAGGCAGTAAGAATTAAATACAACAATGCTAATAATACAAGGCATTTAAAGAAACCATTTATCAGAACCAGGATGTTTCTGGAGTGGTGTTTGTCAGTGGAGACAGTGAAATTTGTCCTAATGACAAAGAAGAATGTGGATAAATTAATCAAGTAACAGCCAAACTTTTGCTTTGGTAAGAGAAACTAGGCATTCAAACTAGAAATCATATGCAAGAGTACACATAGAGTTGGATCAAGGCAACAGTTGTAAAGTGTTTCGAAGAATAGTGACATCTACCCATGGGAAACTGAACCTCGGAGTGGAGGCTGTTTCCCCTTGTGCACTAAAAGCCCAAGAGGGTGGCAGTGAACTTTTCTCAAAGGGACTCTTACTTCACTTAAAAGGCACAGTCACTGAGATTATACCACATCTATATTCTCTACCTTCAATCCATCATCAGTCTATCTATTATCTATCATTAGTATATTTCAAAATATGGAGGCAAATCTAGATCACTCTCATTTAACTCTAATTTAACTAGCCTTCGAAACTTAATCTAGGTATAAGTGATGTTGAAACAAGACTATAAACATGACCTCAAATGAGAAATAGCATTACCCATCATTTACTAGTTAGGTACAAAGCCACTGAGTTCCTCTTTACCTGTCATTTATTATCTTCTAACTCCCAAGAGGGAACTTTGTTTTCAAGTTCTTTTTGAAGTGTTTAAAAAGTAAGAGCCAGTTCCTTTGGCTCTTTCCCCTTTCTTACTCAGTACTCCTTTCCACTAAGCTGATCATGCTGAGGGACTTCATTCAGCAAGCACGAGTTGAATGCCTACTGTTTTCTCAAGATAGTCTTTAAAGAGATGATAAATAGGTGTTACTGTGACATTTTAGAGCTAGATAATCCACCACACCACTGAATAACCTCTTGTACCCATGGAAGTCACACATGGAGGACAGCTGATTGAATCAAGGTCACTATTGAATGCTTGGGCCTAAATCTCCTGAATTCCAATCAAATAGTATATCATGGAATTACATTAATAGAGTCCTTGCTTTTAGAAGATTTGTAATATGTTTGCTATGTTCCCTTGTGCAAAAGCTAGAGATTAATTACAACCTAAATAAAGAGGCAGGAGACCAGGGAAAAGTGATTTAATGTTTGAGCATCTATGAAGCGCCAGAAAATTTTCTGTTTTAATTCTCCTCGACATTACCATATCACAGTTGATATATGTGAGGCTCACAGGGTTTACATGACTCACCTGGGGTCACAATGGTGGAAGAACCCAGGTGTGTCAGTCCCCAAAGACTTTCTGTGATGTGAGGTTGTATCAACTAAAATATCTTTAGGAAGTGATCTCAAAAAGAAAACACTCAGTGGACCAAATTGCCTACCCTTGTTTTCATTAAGGAAACAGGACTGCAAAATCACTTTGGAGAAGTGGAGAGAGTGGGAATTGCATGATACTCAATGAAAGACAAGAGGAAGACAGAGTTGGAGGGGGCCGTTCATCTTATCTTTTTCCATATGTGTGTGCATGGGTGTACACGTGTTTGTATGTATGTGGGTGCAGCTGCACATGTATGTATATGCATGTGTGTAGCCAGAGGACAATCTTGTCTTTGTCTTCAGGAATGCTGTCTACTTACTTTGATTCAGGGTCTCTTATTGGCTTGGAGCTCACTGATTTGGCTAGATAAGCTAGCCAATGAGCCTTAGGGATGACTTCTATCTCTCCCTTCCCAGGGCTATGATGATAGGCATGCTGGGTTACAGGTGTGTACTGTCATGCCCAACATTTTCATATGGTTACTAGGGATTGAATTCAGTCCTCATGCTTGTAAGACAAACACTTCACACCTTGAGCTATCTCCCCAGCACTTTAAAAGAATTTTTTTGTTCACTATTAGTGACATAGAACTTCTAATCAAGAATTTAATACTATATTATTTGCCACTCAGTAAATGATTTTTCATTTCAATTTGCCTCCTAGGTGTTCTCTGTCAGGCAATTACTTTACCCAAAGCTTTTCAAGGTCTGAGAAAGCAAATGTGCATTTCTTAAAACAACACTTGCATGAGAGCACAATTTCAGGTAAGTAAAATCAATTTTGAGTGTACTGACTGGGTTTTCGTCTTCCTTCAGCATCCAGACTTCTTTCTTCACTTTCAGTGTGTGTCCCCTGCTGAGCAAGAAAGAGAACTGGTGCCCATGACCAGTGCAATTTCCCTTTTTATCCAGGAATAAGAGCATGCTTTCTCATGATATCATATTAGGTTTACAGAAAATTAAAACCCACTTGCTTGCTTGGTTACTTGTTTAGTTTATTGCATTTTTATGGCTGGCAGTGAGATTAGTTGGGGCATCAATACAGTAGATGTGATGGGCATCGAAACTGTTGGAATCCAAGATTTCCATGGACATTCAGACCCACCTGCCCAAGCAACCACAAGATGGACGGCAAAGCCTCTTGGCATGCCTAGACTCTGCTGTGTGGAGATGCTTAGGAAGCTTCCTCAAGGGAGTCAGTTGATAGCATTGTGGTGTGAAGGATTCTAAACATGTCCCTGAGACTTCTGCCCTCTGGTGATTCATGTGAGTCTAGGTACACCTGGGAAGGATTTTTTTTCTGATGAAATTAAGGTTACCAATCAGCAGATTTTAAAGCAGGAAATAATTCTATCATATCCAGTGTAATCATGAATCCTGGAAGGGAAGTAGAAGTGCCAGAAAGATGCTGTGGAGGAAGAGGGGGCAGAATGAAATACATGTGACATGAATGCAGAAGAGATGACTATGAGCAGGAGGAAGGGGACCAGCAAGAAGGAAAGCAGAGGTAATGAGGGACGGATGACAGTGATGGAGACACATGATAGGATAAAAGTATGATAACATTTATGTATGAAAACGCCATAATGGAGCTGCAGAGATGGCTCAGTGGTTAGAGGTACTTTCTTGCAAAGCCTACTAGCCTGGGTACCTACATAGATACAGTTCCACAAGATGGTCTGGAAGTTTATTTGCAGCAACAAGGGGCCCCTGATGTGCCCATATTCTCTCGCAAATAAATAAAAAAACATTTTTAAAAAGAAAATGCCATAATGAAATCCATTACTTTGTGTACTAACTTAAAAAATAATTAAAACATAGGGCTGGAAAGACGGCATAACAGTTAAGGCACTTACCTGCAAAGGCTAAGGACCGAGGTTTGATTTCCCTGTACCCACATAAACCACATGCACAAGGTGGCCCCTGTGTCTGGAGTTCATTTACAGTGGCTAGAGGTCCTGGAGTGCCCATTCTCTTTCCCCCCTCTCTCAAATCAATCAATAAATATATACATTTTTTTTGGAAAAATTAAAAAATAGAAAAAGAGGAGGCAGAAGAGGTGAGCTATGGGAGGAGGACTTGCCTTATTGTTACTGATTCTCACCTGCTGGGACACTCACTACACGCCACATGTGATGAAAGGCCTCTGGCAGCTCAGCATGGCCAAGAAAATAAGATCTCAGTCCTGTAACCTTATGGGCCAGAATTCTGCCCACACATGAATGCACCCAGGAGTAGATTCTTGCTTGGAGTCCCCAGAAAGGAACCCAGCCCTACTTACCCCCTGATTTCTACTCTACAGACCAGTGGCATAATAAATAGGCATTGTTTCAAATAATCTCACTTGTGATGCTTGGTTATAGTGGCAATGGAAAAATTAATGCAAATTTTTATAATGGGGAACTGAACAATCACAATCCCCTTATAGTATTTTGAGCCACCCTCCTTCATGTAAGGTACTATTTTTTTTTTGACAATTGGTCATTTTTTTTCCCAAAGATTCCAAGTAAGTGCATCTATTTTCTTTTTGTTCGAAGGTACAGAGGTTAAGTAATAAAATGCACATTGAGCAAATGCTAGTTTGACTGGATTTGCTATGTTTACCTTTGTCACCTTCAATATTTCCACCCCTGCACAGACCATGAAGGGTTAGTTCACCAAGTAAGGACAGTTCATAACTTTTCTCATTGCTATGACAAAATACGTAACAAAAACACCTTGATGAAGAAAGTTTATGTTGACTCATGACTTGGGGGGATGCAGCCCATTGTGGTGGGAAGGCTTGGTGGCAGGAACATGAGGTGGCTGGTCACAGAGTGTCTGCAGTCAAGGAGCAGAGAGGTGAATACTGCTGCTTCTCACCAGCCTCTCCTGCTTCTTTTCTCCACTTTATTCCGTTCAGATGTCCAGCCTACATTCAAGGTGAGTCCTCCTTTAGTTAAACCTCTAACAATGTCCTCACAGACACATTCACAGGTGTGAGTTTATTCTTAAGTCCAGTGAAGTTGGCAATAACCATCACAGGCAGTTTCTAGAAGATTGTTATTTAACCGACCACATTAAGTATAAGACATTGCGTTTGTTTTCTAGGATGCTATAGCAAATTGCCACATGGTGGGTGGCATGTGACAATAGAAGTTTATTGTCTCGGTACTGGAAGTTCAAAATCAAGGTGTCACTCTTTGTCTTGTTAAATGGTGTCTTCCCTATATGTCTTCATATGTGTTCTCCTCTGTGTTTGTGTATGTTTTCCTTTTTTGTAAATCTTGTGTGTGTGTGTGTGTGTGTTCCTGTGTGAGCATGTGAAGGTCACAGGACAACCCTGAGTGTCAGTCCTCGCCTTCCACCTTGTTTGAGGCTGCGTATTTTGTTGTTCATCCCTGCAAATATTAGGCTGGCTGGCCTGCAAGTTTCTGGGATGCTCCTGGTTTTAGCTTCCGTCTTGCTGGAAGTTGGCTGGTATTATTGAAGACCATACTGTGTCTGGCTTAACATAGTTTCTGGGGATCCAAACTCACAAGTGTTGCACACTTGTGCAATAGGCACTTTACTAATGAAGCAATCTCCACAACCCCCCTTTCCCCCTCCTTAAAGTATACCAGTCATTGGGTTATGTTGTGATTTCATCTTCACTTTACAAATTAAGTTAGCAAAGATTCTTTTCTCACATAAGGTCACATTCTTAGGTTGCAGGTGAACATGAATTTGGGGAAGGGGAGACACTATTCAAGCCAAACAGATGTGATATTTGTCTCTTATGTTAGCTTTGAAAAGAAAAATAAATCACCAAGAAGTCATTTCCAGGGTCCAAATTCATGGTGATTCTTTAGTTAAACACTTCAAAAGATAATTTTATTGTTAGAGTTTATATGGTATCAATTCATTGGGTGATATTTACCTCTTAAGCTTAGCTGAAATATTTAACATTATTTTGAGACAATAGAATGAAATTCATAGTTTCATTACATACTTCAAGGGGACAGCAACTAGTCAATGTGGAATTTGAAAGTTATCTACCTCACAGGGATAAGAACTTGTGCAAGGCAGTTGTTTCCTTCTCTGATAAAGTAGCAACAACACCCCCCACCACAAATACACAGAAACATCCCCACTCCCACTCACCCATCATACTTTGGTCTGATTTATCTGTATGTAAGGCAGAAATGGACAGACTTCCTAAGACTGTAAGAATAATGAGAGGTCTTTCACACAAGTAGGATGTATTAAACATTTGGTTAATAGTCCAACATTAAATTCACAGTTTATTTTTATTGTGGAAAACCTAGCATATTTCAGTATATCACAAATACTCACATGTTTAATTTATGTAGACTTTATTAAAAATTTCTACTCTTGCATTAACTTGCAAGGTCAAAATATTTAGATAAATGAAACCAAAACTTGAGAGTCCTAACTGTTTAGTCCTTCATATTTGCCTGGATGTTCCAGGACAAACGACTTCACAGTGGATGAGCATCTTTTCACCGATGTTCTCTACTCAAGATGCTGAGATGCATGTCTATCTACTCTGCTAAATGCTTCAAATTACCCTTTAAAGGGAACAGTGGTATCGTTAAAAAAAATCAAACCTCTTCACTCCAGTTTGTCCTTTGACAAACTGCCTTTTGTGGCAGCTGTGTAGACAGATGTTAGGAGAACACCTCTATTCTCACTACATGTGGGCCCTTTGGACTCCCTATCTCTAGTCTTGCTCTATTCCAATCTGTTCTCCAAACTGTACCCAAATAAATCTAAGAAGTTAGTCTGATTTTGTGATTCCTATTGCCTTCAACATCATTGATTGACATGGCCTAGGAGTTCTCTTGAGCTGTCCCTTGATTTTCACTCTGATTTCATCATTTGTAACCCTTATCTGAGACGGCATCCTGTGTTACCTCTAGGCCTTGATAGTTTTTCTTTTTCCTCTCTGATACGTTATTTCTTTTCCTACGTATACTTAGCACACATTTGCTATTTTTTCCTATAAATGTGGAAAAAAAAGTCATAGTCTCTAGGTGTTGTGGTTTGAATGGTAAAAGTCCACCCCAGGCTCATGTGTTGGAACACGTGATTGCCAGCTGGTGGCACTGTTTGGAGGGTTGTGAAACTTAGGAGGTGGAGCCTTGCTGGAGAAAATGGGCCACTAGGAGCAGGCTTCAAAGTTTCATAGCCTGGGCCCATTTCCTGTCTGGTTATCTGAGTGCTGATGCAATGCTACCAGCCTTGATGGACTGTTCTCTTATTAAACTGTGAGCTGAAATAATCCCTTCAACCCTCGAGTTGCCAGTCATAGCTATGAGCTAAGTTCTAGGTGATGACCCAATATTTGAGGACTTCAATAGGAAACTCTTCAGTATTCACAATCCCTTAAACATATGTAGTTAGTACATGTAACTGTGCATCATTGATATGGTTTTGATGTGGTTTGTCCCCCAGAGTTTCATGCACAGTGTTGAAGTGGTGGCAGTTGTGTGTGTGTGTGTGTGTGTGTGTGTGTGTGTGTGCTGATGTGCCGCTTCCCACCCCCACCCCGCCCCATGTGTGTTCACCTGCTGCAACTCCTGACTTCCTCTACAACAGCTGGAGGAGAACAGGAGAACATTAGGTGTCCCCTTCCCTCACTTACTGCCTGTTCTTCCTTGCAATGGAGTCTGTTAGTGATTTCAGAGCTTGTCATCCTGAACCCCAGTGATTCTCTGTTTTCTACTCCCCACAGAACTGGGGTTATAGACATGCCCATGACCATGCCCAGCTGTTTTTGTGGGTTATTGAAATTTGAAATTAGGTGGTCTCAGGCCCCCTTAGGGACCCCTCCTTGTACATGAAACACACTTAGCCATCTCTTCAGTCCCAAGTGGAGGCACTTTTAAGAGTCTGGTCTTAGGTCACTGGGAACTGTGACAATGGAATGGGTAGAGATGATTCTCATGAACATATTGCTATAAAAGGAACAAAACTGTCTGAACACTTCTATCTGGCTTCCTGTCTCAAAATATGATGGGGGGGATGGGTATTAATGAAAGTACTGTCTGCACAAATATAATCCTCTTTATATACACTCCTAACATGATGCCAGTAGGCCCTCACCAGAGGCTACACCAATGAATTGAGCCAACAACTTCTTCATTTTTAGCTTCTAAAGCTGTGAGCTGAATAAAACGCTTTTCTTTATAAAGTTAGCCTGCCTATACTATTTCATTATAGTAATATAAAATAGGCTAATGCAATCATAATACTCTGATAATTTATCCTATCTTACTAAAGTTTTTAAATAAGTATTCTTATTTACTTATATGCAAACAGAGAGAGATAGAGAGACAAGAGAATGGGCAGGCCAGGACCTCCAGCAGCTGCAAACAAACTCCAGGTGCCTGAACCGCTTTGTACATATGGCCTTACAGGGGTACTGGGGAATTGAATCTTGATCATTAGACTTTGTAGACAAGCACCTTGGCTGCTGAACCATCTCCCCAGTCCCTTTTTTTGTAAGCCTGGACATGTCTTGCTCCCTATAAGGTATAGATAAACCAAGAAATACCTAACCAACCACATGTAGGATTATGTGGATGACTTTTGTATTTGATAAGCATCGTGATTTCTTCTAATTTGTATGGTCCAAGTTCATGGATGAATCCTAGAAATGCATTTTATAAAACAAAATAGATACATTGGGGAGAGAAAGGCTACTGGTAGCATGTAAGAGGATTTCTGGCACAAGTTTGAAAATTCAGTCCAGATATCAGAGTGTGAGTGTTAATAGACCACCCAACCATGAGCACCATGAATTCACAGCGTCTCATTTGCAGATCTCCACTTAGGCAGATTAATACTTGTGTTTTCTATGAGCCAGGTACACATTCACAAACTGTGCTCTTAATGATGAGTGGAGTCACTCTTGATGCATTTGAATCAGAATGCTTGCTGGGCCCAGTTCATGCTTACATGATTAACAAATAATCATTTTGCAATGTGGACCACCAGTGCTTTGTGTGGACACAATAGTGCTCTGGGAAAGGAGGTTGCGCTGTATTTCCCTTGATGGGGGAGAAAATGGAGCAGTGTTATTCAGTCTTTGTGGATTTCTGATAAAATGCAGAGTTTGGAGCTGGCGAGATGGCTTAGCTATTAAGGTGCTTGCCTGCAAAGCCAAAGGACCTCAGTTCAATTCCCCAGTACCCATGTGAGCCAGATGTACAAGGTGGCGTATGAATCTGGAGTTCGTTTGCAGTGGCTGGAAGCCCTGACACACCCATTCTCTTTCTCTCTCTCTCTCTTTTTCTGCCTCTTTCCCTCTCTCAAATAAATAAATAAATAAATAAATATTTAAAAATGCAGAGTTTGACTCAGTACTTCAGTGGGGCTGGAGGGTCTACATTTCTAACAACCTGCTAAGTAACCCCAAGAATCCCACTTTAAACAGTAAGTTTAGACAAGTAGAGATGCACCCTTTCTTTTTTTTTTCTTTTTATTTTTTTTATTAGTCAGTTCTGTATTCAGCAAATACAGTCAGTTTGGTACCATTATTAGGCTCATCCGTGACCTCCCTTGGCCCCTCCTTGTTGAGGTATACGGGTCATGCATTGTGGAGTTAGCCCACAGTTATGGGTAAGCTAAATGTCTCTGCATATCATGACCCAACATGGAGATGCACCCTTTCTTTTTGTTTGCTTTCCTTCTATTATTAGCCTTTCAAAGTAGATGTGAAATGTTGTGCTAGGATGGTACAGATGGGAACTTGAGAGACAAGATCCTTGGCCTTGGTGACTGGGCTAGATAAAGAATAAAGGGGCTTGTAACCACTGTGTTGTGTCAGTCGCACACAGAGGCATGGACAAATGTGCTCCTCTCTGTCTCTCTTCTTCAGCTTCTGAAGCTGCAGAGTATTAGGAGAATATGAAAAGTTGTTGAGAAGGTTAGCCTTAGGTGTTGACTGGACTGGAAAGAGGGAAGCGGAGCTGGCTTGTGAAGCATTACTTCTAGTGTTCTGGCTGGGCATTGCTGGAAGACATGAGTATGTGAGTCAGAATGAGGAAGAACTCACTCTCAATGTGGGTGACTCCATCCAAGTGGTTGGGGGCCCCCAGATGAGCTATGGACTGTCTCTTTTCTAATGTTGAACCTCCTTCTTTTGCCTTGGACAACAGAACTCCAGATTCTCTTCTTTGGGCCACCAGCCTTCTGAAGCTCTGGGGCCTTCAGTTTTGTGCTGAGAATTACACCACTGGTGTTCAGGCTTCCTGACTTGAACTGAGCCATATTCCCACTTCTCTGGCTCTTTGATTAGAGATGACTGCTTGAGAGACTAATCAGCCTCAATAGTCAGGTGGGTCAATTCCTCTGATAAATTCCTCTGTCTATCTATCTATCTATCTATCTATCTATCTATCTATCTATCTATCATCAATCTATCTGTTATCTCTATCATCTATCATTATTATTATCTATCATCTATCTACATATCATCTATCTATGTATCATCATTTTATTGTTCTGTCTTTCTTTTTTTTTGAGGTAGGGTCTCACTCTAGCTCATGCTGACCTGGAATTCACTATGTAGTCTCAGCGTGGCCTCAAATTCATGGTGATCCTCCTACCTCTGCCTCCTGAGTGCTGGGATTAAAGGCGTGCACCACCACGCCCGGCTTCTGTTCTGTCTTTCTAGAGAACCTAAAATACATTTTAACACGGTTTTCCTCTCTAACCAAGAAAAATTAAAAAACAGAAAATTCCTCCAATGAGAGAGTATTTTCTTTAAACACCTCCCCAACAAATAAGCTTGTAGTTTGGCTCTGTCATGGATAATTCCACTGCTTAGTTCTCTCTGGAGAACACACTTATGTAGCTCCTTCCAGATCATACTGCAAATGCGAGACAGAAATGTAATTCAGAAAATGTAAGCATTTTGTCTCCATTTTCTTTGGGCTTTCAAACTTTGTAGTGAAAAAAAGAAAACTACTCTACTCTGGGTCTCCACTAAGAGCAACAATACCTATGCTGTCTGCCATGCACCTGGTTATGATTTAGGTTGAGATTTCACTTGAAATTTTAACCTGTGTTGTCTTATTTAACATGAAAAGCCCTTTAGTTCTGAAGGCTCATAAGGAGATTCATGACCTTTGGCTTCCTGTGTGGTCGTTAGCAAGTAGGACTCAAATCTCTACCAGTAGCTAGAACTGGAGAACTGGCTGTGGTATGGTCAACTCTAGTATTTATGTATATTATTCCTCAGCTAGCAGCTTCTCCAACTGCTATCTATGTACTATCTATCTATCTATCTATCTATCTATCTATCTATCTATCTATCTATCTATCATATCATCTATCTATCTCATCTATCTATCATCATCTATCTATGTATTATTTATCTACTATTTTTCTATCTAAATCTATCTATTTATCTACCTACCTATCATCTATCTGTATTTATTATGTAATCCAACTAAATTTTCACTTGATCTCAATCACTTGATTCAGGAAGATTTTGCATTTCATCCATGTTTGAGAATGAACACATTGTATCTATGATGTCCTTTATAGTTAGTTCATGAATTTAATCCAACTTTACCCTCTTTCGTAGTTCAGATTTTCAGCATTTGTCTCAGAATGAAGTGGACCTATTAGATTTAATGGCCTGATTAGGGAGATATATTCAATACTCTGACCTTCATAGTAAGACCCACATTTACTAACTGCATCCTATTTGTTGAGATCATGCTAATTACTTTAAATTTATTGTATAATTTACTAACATACCAACAATAATAACTAGACTAGATGGAGGTATGTTTATCTTTTGCTACCCTCCAACCAGCTAATTTATAGACCTTTGAGAAATAAGGAGAAAGCAAAAACCAGAGCAACATTCAGGAAAAAAAAAATAACCAAACCACTTAAAGTTATATAATCAGCAATGGTTAAATAATATCAAATCCAAGTTTGTTGCTGACATAGATGCTTAAGCAGTAGCCTCTACTTCCTACTACCTCTACACCTATACTGGACTTCTAAGGTTGGGTGTTCAGGATACATCATCACTTTAAAAATGTATCATGCCCAGAGGAACTGCCTCCTCACAGTAACTGACTGCTGCTCTCACAAAGCATAACTGGAAATTCCATGGGGAATACTAGCAACCCCACTGAGAAGGGTTCCAAGAGGAATGGGGGCAGAAAGGAGGGAAAAGATGGTATGAACACATGATATTTCCATACAAAGTATGTTCTTAATAAAAAGTAACATGAAAATGACATTGAATACCTTTGTTCTATCTCTTGTTCTTTCATAACATTGATGGGCACTTCTGAGAGTGCCTCCTCCTCCTTCTTCTCATCCTCCTCCTTTTTTTCCTCCTTCTCCTCCTTCTTTTTCTTCAAGAGTCTAAGCAGCTTAGGCTGGTCTTGAATTCGTGATCTTCCTGCCTCTATTTACATCGCTGTCTTTCCAAGAATTTATAGATTATATAATGACAAGTGTTGAGATTTTGTCTGCATGCATCCCCTCCCTCCCCGCCCCTTGGAAGTGCCTCTTTTACTCTTCCTATTCTTCCATCTCACCCTTCCTTGGGAGGGTTGAATTTTCTCACTGCTCTTAGCCCAGACCACTTTTTTATTCTTCTGTGACCCTATGATTGCTGTTTATGAGTCTATCTCAGTCCTTGTGTGTCAGGAGGCATACCACAGATTCATTGCAATTTGAAAACATTCTTTTTTGAAAACTCACCCAACATGGTTTCCCTGGTCAGCTGCTGAGCCTTGCTATATCGTTGGTCTACTGACAAGTTAACAGTTGTAAATTAAGTGAAGTGCTTGTCCTAACCATGGGAAGCTGAACTTAGACGATATTTTATCAAAATAAATGATCGGAGTTAAATAATTTCAGCTGCTGTGTGACTTAATTATAGGTAACAGTTTCACAGTGAGCCCAGATGGTTCAGAGATGCTCATGTTCTCCCAGTGAGTGTTTGGTCAGAGGAATACCATCAGTCAACTTACACTATGACACTACAGTATATGGAGATCTGGTTATAATAAAGATCATCTAATTTTTTTTCTTCTCAGAAAGGAAAATGAGAAGTTAATGGAAGTCCAAATTCTAAGCTTGGGTGTTTTTATTTGGCTGCCATCAATAAATACACTTTTTGCTTAATTCTGTGAAAGCCTCTAGCCTCTGAAATGATGATGGCTGAGTAGATAAGTCCAAGTTTTCATAACTAATAAACTTAATCATGGATAGGTAAACACATAGTACTTTTAAAATATTTTCATTTTTTAGAGAGACAGAGAGAGAATGGGCATGCTAGGGGCCTCTAGTCACTGCAAATGAATTCCAGATGCATGCTCCACCTTGTACATCTAGCTTATGTGAGTTCTGGGGAGTCAAACCTGAGTTCTTAGGCTTTGCAGGCAAGCACCTTAACTGCTAAGCCATCTCTTTAGCTCAACACACAGGACCTTTAAGAAACTCATAATAATAGCAACAATTGAATACAGATTTATAAATATAGTTTCACATTTAATCCTCAGCATATCTTTCAAGTTACAAATAAGAAATTTGACCCAAGTTATCTATCATCTATCTATCTATCTATCTATCTATCTATCTATCTATCTACCTACCTACCTATTTTTTTTTTTTTTTAGCTCCTGTCTATTTCTTTAAGGATCATTTATGGTATGTAGAGGGCAACTCTTGCTCATTGTTCACTGTGCCATTTCTGCTCATCTGTTTTGTCCTATTTCCTTTGATGTTTTCTGACTTTCTCTTAGTTTCCTTATCTTGTTATTAGTTCTCACATTTCTGGTCTTTTCTCACCCTTAGACTTGACACTGTCTCTCTGGGTATTGACTGTCTTCCCTATAAGTCATAATTTGTGTTAGCTCTCTATGACATTTTCTCATACTATGTTGGAAAAATAATCTTGTTGAAATGTCAGTGTCCTGGAAACATTGTATCACACTTTTGTCCTGGCCCTTCAAAGAAAAACCAGGAAACATCCATCCTGGAAAAAAAGAGTAAGTATTTGTCTTGTTATAATAGCTTAGTGTATATTAAGATCTCCCTGAACAAATTAGGACATCAAGTATAATACTAAATGAGTTTATATGAATAGCTTGAATTATTTTAATGCACCCATGAAATGATTATTATTTATATGTTTGAGTATTCTAATGGGTAACTGCTTTCTAAGGCAACCAAATCTATTTTTATTGCATTCTTTTAGAATGCTTTTGCTAATGTTAAATAAAATTATCTTTGGTTGATATAAATTTTTCCATCCAAGTACTATTCAGGCTTGACCCTACTTAGCTTCTGAGATCAGATGAGATTGGGTGCATTCAAGGTGATATGGCCATGGACTGTTGGGATAAACCCCAAGGCATATCACCAAATAGAAAAACTACTTCCTCTTGCCGGGCGTGGTGGCGCACGCCTTTAATCCCAGCACTCGGGAGGCAGAGGTAGGAGGATCGCCGTGAGTTCGAGGCCACCCTGAGACTCCATAGTGAATTCCAGGTCAGCCGGGGCTAGAGTGAAACCCTACCTCGAAAAACCAAAAAAAAAAAAAAAAAAAAAAAAACTACTTCCTCTTACACAACATAAAAGTTCAGCATTGTGGATAATTCTTAGTTTACTAAGCTAAATATTTCCATTTATCTTTACCATTGTTTATAGTAACTGATTGGAAACTCAATGTCCTTGCTGCTGCTGTCTTGTAAGGTTAGAAGGACTTCCCATTTTCAGTATCTATTTCAATTTGATTATCATCAATGTGGTCCTTTTGGAATCATGTGGACCTACGTAATACTTCATTTCTCACACAAAGTCTATATGTAAGGCCTCATGAGGAGTTCTCTATATTCAGTGATAGAGGAAGAGATGACTGGGGCCTGTTTTAGACAGCTGTGTGTGCACAGGCTAGTGGCATCATCCGAAAGTGGACAGCTATAGCAGTGCATCTCCTCTCTGGGCCATCCTGGAAACAGCGGTGAAGGGAAATCCTTCCCATGGACACAGCTTTGAGAAACGCATCTGGTATCCACTTTGCTTGGAAGGAAAAATGGTAGACATTCAAGGACTTTGTAAAGTGACTTGGTTGGATGGTTAGAAGAAATATGATTGGAAAATTTGGGACAAAATTATTTGTATCAACTTTATTAAATGTGCAAAGAATGTGAATATATTTGCATTTTTTGTTTCACCAAATAGTAGTCATAACAGAGGAAAAAATACTAGTCAAGTGGATAGGGTAACCTGTTCTGTAGGTACCAGCCAGCCCATTGTTTTCTGTCATCGCTGTCACCACACAATGGGTTCATGAACAAAGTGACTATGGAAGTAGGATTATACATTATTCTTATACTCAGCAATGTAGACTTCTACTCATCAAGAGTAGATCTACCAAATCAACCATCAGCAGAGATCAACACTGAATGTCCAATATGGCACCATTCTCTGAGTGGTCAGCCAGTTACCTGGTGGCAAGTTGATTATGTCAGTCTGCTTCCATTATGGAAAGAGAAGTGTTTGTATTGCCTGGAATATGCACTTCTGGCATGGATTTGTCTCTCCTATGTGGGAAGTTTATGCCTAAATTACTGTCTGTACACTTAAGGAATGCCTTTCTGCCATTATGATATTCTGCACAGCACAGCTTCTGTGATCAAGGAACACATTTCACAGTAAAAGAAGTGAGACAGTTGGCTCATCACTGTGGAGTTCACTTGTATGACTGCATTCACTACCATCCTGAAGACGATGGCTTGATGAAATGATGACAGGCCTTTTATTCTTTTCTTTTACTGACAGGGTCTTGTTATGTATCCAAGATTGACCTTGAACTCACCATCCTCATGCCTCAGTCTCTCAAATGCTACAACTACAGATTACACTATGATTTTTAGCAACAATGGCCTTCTACAAACTCAGTCCCAGTACCAACTGGACAGCAATGTATTAGAGATCTAGAATAAGGTTTTATAGAAAGATTAATATGCTCTGCATGTGTCTAATATATGGTCTCATTTTTCTCTTATCCAGGATTCATGGATCTGGAAATCAAGGGTTGGAAATTAGAGTGGCATAAATCATCATGGCCTCTAGTAATTCACCAATAAAACTTTTGTTTTCCGTTCTTGTGATTTCATTCCCTACTGGCCTGGAAGGCTCAGTTCCAGAGGGAAGAATTCCTCCACCATAATTCCAGTAGACTGGAAGTTAAGACAGTTACCTGGATACTTGACCTTCTCATAGCTCTGCATCAATTGGTAGTCACACTTTGAGTTAAGGGCTTATCTGGGATAACTAATTCTGAGGACAAGGGATATTGGACTTCCATCACATGATGGAGGCAAGCAATACTTTGGAAGACAAGAGATACCTTAGGGTATCTTTCCATATTATCATGCTGTGTGATTAAGGTAAATGGAAAACTACAAATCAGGGCTGGAGAGATGGCTTAGCGGTTAAGCACTTGCCTGTGAAGCCTAAGGCCCCCAGTTCGAGGCTCGATTCTCCAGGACCCACGTTAGCCAGATGCACAAGGGGGTGCACGCATCTGGAGTTCGTTTGCAGTGGCCAGAGGCCCTGGTATGCCCATTCTCTCTCTATCTGCCTCTTTCTCTCTCTCTGTCTGTCGCTTTCAAATAAATAAAAATAAACAAAAAATTAAAAAAAAAGAAAACTACAAATCAGTTCACGTGGGACTATGAATGTTCCATATCCTTAAGGAATGAAGGCTTTGGTCACCCCACTGAGTGATGAATTGTGACCATCCAAGGTGTTCACTGATGGCAGGGGGTGTACATAAAGGGTAGAGGAGGAAGGTAGTCACAAATAGTGATGACAACCACATGACAATTTACAGAAAGGAAAACTACAATTGTCCTAAATACTCCTCCTTATTTTGTCACAAATGTGTGTGTTTTGTCTTATTTCTGATTCTCTTATCATATAACACAAGATGTATTGACTTTTAGCTTCTGTAATTTCATGAGCCAATTCTTTTTAATGAATTTTTCCACATTTATAATTATAACAATAATATAATAGTTTAAAACTATATTGTTATATATAACATTATAAATATGTTTTTATTATGTATGTATTATTTTTGTTCTCTTTCTCATAAAATCTGACTAATCAAACTTATTATCATTGTTACAGACACTAAGCATTCTTGTTCATTCAATGTGAATGAGGCCTCATTTGGCTATAGGTTGCAAATGCTCTAAATAAATACAAATTACCAAAACAAGAGAGAGGACTTTGTATTAGGAGCTTACTGTGATATACTTATTTAATTAAGCCTTGGAAAGAGTTGGAGCCTAGGACACAAATTCTTAAATGTTTTAAAGTCAGCCCTCTTAAATTTCAACTGAGCACAAACCAGAGCAGAGGACTTTTTATGCTTTCAGCTCTTCCCTCTAAGTAACTGACTTCACAGCCTATTTTCATTTCTTGGTGACATATTTTTCTTGTACAAACCTTAAGATTTCAATTGAATTATTGCTTGAAGTGACCACAGTATTACTACTATAGATACATTGTAGTTTCAAAGAAAGTAGGCTTCTCAGTACATTCAATGTCCCCCAAATACTAGAAAGGTTAGGCTAATTATGGTACATCCAAATGATGCAACATAATGGGCCCTTCAAAATCATGGATGGAGAATTTGTAATGGCATAGGAAAATGTTGGTGATATAATTTCAGTGAAAATTGAAGGGAAAGAAACTGCCTGATGTATGTTTTTCCAATTATATGAAAAACCAAGACACTGACCTGGAAAATTGATATAAAGTTCTTAGTTATTCTATATGGACTAAAGACTATAGATGATTTTCAGTTTCCTTTAAATACATTTCTAAAATTTCTGTGGGGAACCTTTATTCCTTTCGTAAAAAATAAAATCTAGGACCACCAACTTGGGCTCCTTTGGAGCTCCCTCTCTGCAGTGGAGGCCCCTGGATTGGCGGGGGAAGGGCCATGTCACTGTGTGGCCTGAGCCAGGAGATCCACATGGCAAGCCTGGGTACCTCGGAAGCCAAGAGGTGGACATTCATTAAGTTCTCAGAGGAGGAGTGGGAATGTCTGGATGCTATTCAGCAGAATTCATATAGGGAAGTGATGGTAAAGAACAACAGAATCCTGTTCTCCACAGGTAATACTGACAACAATCATTTGGAGCTTCTCAAACATGTTTTCATGAGGTGTCTTCTCTGGACATGTGCTGGTATATTTTCCAGGTGAAAAGCTGTGATTTTTCATTATACCCAAGACTTTTCATCCAAACAAAGTACAAGACATTCAATTCCAAAGATGACAAGGAGAAAACATGGATGTGGTGGACCCTAACAATTTACACATAAGGGAAGAATGGGAAAGTGTGGGTGAGAGTGAAGATCAGAAGGCCTGTCATTGTGGACATAACCAATATACAATGGCTGCAATGTCTCTGCCAATAGAGATCAAGAAAAGGAAAACATCTTAGAAAAACTTCAAGTAAGTTATCTTAATTAATTTATTTTTATTATTTTATTTATTTGACAGAGAGAGAAAGAGGGAGGGAGGGAGAGAGAGAGAGAGAGAGAGAGAGAGAGAGAGAGAGAGAAAACGAGCATGCCAGGGCCTTCAGTTGCTGCAAACTAACTACAGATGCATGTGCCACCTTGTGCATCTGGCTTATGTGGGTCCTAGGGAATCAAATCTGAGTCCTTTGGATTTGCAGGCAAGCATCTTAAACACTAAGCCATCTCTCCAGCCCTATGTTAATTAATTAAAAATATTTATTTATTTGAGAGAGAGAGAGAGGGCAGAGAAAAGAGAGAGATAGGAAGAAAGAAAGAGAGAGAGAAAGAGAGAGAGAGAGAAAGAGAGAGAGAATGGGCACACTAGGCCTCTAGCCACTGTAAAAGAACTCCAGATGCATGCACCACCTTGCACATCTGGTCTATGTGTGTACTGGGGAATCAAACTTGGGTCCTTTGGTTTTGCAAGCAAGCACCCTAACTGCTAAATCATCTCTCCACTCCTGTTAATTACTTTTGAATATCCAATCTAACTCTTTCTTTGTGTAAATTTTCCTCTCAAAGAAAATTTGAAAAATCCATACAAAAGCCTAGTTCATGATTCATTTAATTACTTGAACAATTTTAAATGTATCATTGCATTAAACTAGCATTCAAATATTTCTGTAAACAGATCTGAACATGTAGAATACATTTCTAAACATAATTAGCTTGAGAGTTCCCTGACAAAAGTTCACTATTCCCAAGGTAAGAAATGACTCATTGTGACAAAATATCCAATTTCAATGAAGGTGGGAAGGACTTTTCTTATCTGTCATTGCTAAATCAAAATGCATATATTAATATGTGGGAAGTAGAGTGCATATTTAATGAACCAAGGCAAATGGCTAGTCAGAGTACTGCCATAAATAACTACCAGGATAGTTATATAGGTGAGAAAATTTATGAATGCATTGACACACATAAAAACTTTAACCATGGCTCAACTCCTGATAAATAACAGTGTATTCCTTTTACAGAAAACCTTTACAAAGGTAATAAAAGTGGGGAAGTCTTTCATCAGTGCTCAAAAGGCATCCATTGGTGTGCTTACCATCATGACAAGGCTTAGAGGGGCTGGAGAGATGGCTCAGCGGTTAACGAGCTTGCCTGCAAAGCCTAACAATCCAGGTTCAACTCCCTCGTACCCATGCAAGGTCATATGCACAAAGTGGCACATGTGTCTGGAGTTTGTTTGCTGTGGCTAGTAGCCCCCATACATCCATTCTCTCTCTGTCTCTGCTTTCAAATAAATAAATAAAAACTTAACAAACAAAAAGACAAGGCTTACAAATGTAACGAATGTGGTCACACTTTTAGTCAAGGTTCAAACCTTTCTCAATACCAGAGAGTTTACAGTGCAGAGAAATCCTACAAATGTAAAGGATGTGACAAGGCCTTTAACAGTTACCTACACTGGAGATAAACACTATGAATATACAGAGTGTGGCAAGGCCTTTAACAAGAGTGCAAACCTCAGACAGGAATTTGTACTGAGTAAAAAGCCTTACAAATGGGATAATTGTAGCCAAGCTTTCGTCAAAGCTCACACCTCATTCAACACCAGGGTTTATTTTAGAAAATGTGAGAAATCCTTTACTAAGTGTTCCAATCTTAGATGATGCCATGTAATTTATACCAGAGGAAGGCCTACAAATGTAGAGTGTGGTGAGGCCTTTGTTAATGTGACAAACATGACTCAACACCCAAGTGTTCATACTGGAGAGAAACTCCCTGAATGCCAAGAATGTGGCAAAGCCTTCAGCCATTATTCACTCCTTACTGAACAGCAGAGAGTGGGTACTGCAGAGCAACCCTATAGATGTAAATCGTGTGGAAAAGCTTTTTCCAGGTGTGCAAGCCTCATACCTCATCACAGACATACTAGAGAGAAGCTCTCCTAATGCAAATAATATGGCAAGAGTTTTAAAAATATTTATTTATTTACAAGGAGAGAAGAGAGAGAGAGAGAGAGAGAGAGAGAATGGGCGCATCAGGGTCTCCAGCCACTGCAAACAACCTCCAGATACATGCGCCACCTTGTGCATCTGGCTTACGTGAGTTTGGGGAATTGAGCCTCAAACCGGGGTCCTTCGGCTTCACAGGCAAGCACTTAACCGCTAAGCCGTCTCTCTAGCCCCCCAGCTCAAGATTTTTATTCAAATTTCACACCTTATTCAACAGAGAATTCATACTCGATACACACCTCAAACATGTAATGACTGGTCAAAAGATACATTTTAGATAAAAGGAAAAATATATTTACACTGTAGGAAAAAAGTTAAAACTTGAGCTGGGGAGAGCACACAGAAATGTAACAATCTCCAATTTTATTGGACATCATTAGTAGAAATCAGGAAATTTCACAGACATCAGACAATAGTGCACATAACTCATGTCTGAAAGAATATGTTTCTTATCAATGTAAACTTAGTAAATATGCTCACTTGAGCCAGACGTGGTGGTGCACACCCTTAATCCCAGCACTTAGGAGGCAGAGGTAGGAGGATTGTTGTGAGTTCCATGCCAACCTGAGACTACTTAGTGAATTCTAGGTCAGCCTGGGCTGGAGCCAGATCCTACCTCAACCACCCCACCTACAACCAAGAAAAAAAAAAATTCTCCTGGAAAAAACAAAAAATGCAT
Source organism: Dipus sagitta (assembly GCA_036346955.1). NCBI lineage: Eukaryota > Metazoa > Chordata > Mammalia > Rodentia > Dipodidae > Dipus > Dipus sagitta. The sequence goes on from CM070770.1 coordinate 240,480,723, forward strand.
TAAACCAAAAGTATAATATGGCACTGTAAGTTAAAGAAATATGAATTGGGACTATGGGAATTATAAAAATGAAATTGTGTAAAAGGATTAAAAGACTGATTAGCCCATACTAGGTGCTCAGTAAATTTCCTTTTCTTTTTCACTTTCCCTGTTCAGTGTTGTGCCCTTATAGGAAATGATTCATCTTGATATTATATACAAGGTCCAAAGTGACATTGGATAAATTTTAATTTATGTCACCAGACTCAAGGTGTATTGGAGAGAAGAAATTGAAAAAAAAAAGCACTTTTATGGTCTGAAGTAGCCTCTGAGGTGACTTTTAAACTCCAGTTTTTCTGTGATTCTGTAACCTACTCCAGCATGGTTCAATTCAAAGCAGCATAATTAAGGAAATAAGATTCACATAGAAATTCACAATGGTGTATGTGTTTATACATTCTCAAGGCTCATTGCCATTCCTGAGCATCATTTAATGTGCCAACACTCTTTAAGGAGGGCTTTATAACTTCATGTGTGAACTTTCTCATTAGGATGGGATCAAATTAGCGTGGATCTAAACTTCCAGACATAAAAATTTGAGAGCAAGTAAACATTCTTCATTGTAAAGCAGAAATGAAACCAAGCTGCTTTTAAAGCAGTTTCCTTTTCTGTTCTCTTTTTCCTAAAGTTGGAAACTCTGCTAGTCCATTGTTCTCTGTCTTTTGTTTAACAAGTCTGGTGTTGGTGCTGAATTTCTTCCCACCTCTCCTCTGCATACCATTCCACTTTCTTAGTTGTAAGCTTGGTGCTATGAAAGTTTGCCTCAGTATACCAATTATCAGCATTTAAGATGAAACCAAGCCACAGATTACACAAATGAAAGGAGCAAAAAATAACAGCATTTTGCATAAACAAGGGCAGAGAGACAATTTGTTCTAGTGGGAGACAAATGAAGTTAAATTCTACCCAAATTACCACGTGTCAAGCTAATCAGGGAAGCGTTGTTTCTCCAGTGCTATTGTGTAAAAGTAATTGAAATGACATTTTACAAAATTTGGCAGAGGTAAAGTTGTGTTTTTTTTTAAGCAGGCCCACAAACTTTGGGATAGTTCAGCTCACCCTAAAAGCAGCTCATATTGTGTGCTCAACTGAAATAATTGGGCAGCGTCACTCCAGAATGTGTTTTCTCTGCTTGAGAGAATCAGGCTCATCTCTGGAGCTTCAAGTAAAGCCAAGAACGTAAAGGGAACTCCCAAATCTCCAAGGCTTTTCTTGTAAGGAACACTCTGTAACATGGGATTTTTTTGGTTGTTTATTTCTGTTTCTTTGTGTTATCCATCAGTATACTCATTTTGAAATCTGTTTACTTGTCTATTTCATAAAGAATGTACATGAAATGTCTTGGCAATGAAGTGACTTTCTCAAAAAATTATTCATGTCTCATTCAGAGAGTCATTTAGGTTTTTATTGGGGACAGTTATTACATAAGAGACTAGAACAAAGGTGGATAATATATTCATGCTTTTTGTCCCTTATTCTGTTCTTTTCTGAGGTCAATATTGCTTATGGTTATAAAATGAAAGTTCTACAAATCACAATCACATAACTGTCAGGCATCTTATTAAATTTTATTCAATTCTATACCCATTCTTGAGAGACCATCACAATCTTCCAATTTGTACAAAGATTGAGTAAAAACTGATCAAAAATTTATGGAATTGAAAAGTCATCCTAAATTTGATCTACTATTACTTGAAAGAAAACTAGGCCAAGGAGATTATTATGCAATGGGGAGCCATGGAATGCTTGTGAGCAGTGGGTGACATGATTACACCTGACAGTAGCACAGAAAATTGATTTTTGATCATTGTTTACATGTTTTCTTCTTTATTATAAAGGCATACAAAAGTATGCTCACAAGTGAACACATTCAGGCTTTGCAAGTTTTAGATCATGGTGATTGACTGTGCTCACAAAATATTCATGCTGTCCCATACATGTCTTAGGTCACCGGAATAAAGTTAGCCCTGGCTGGTGGTCTCAGTGATATGTGTTACATTTGACCTAAGGCAGAAAATAACTGATATGTCTCCTCCAGCCCTTCTTCCCATTGGTGGTAGTATTGGAGATTATCTGCTGAACTGTGGCGTCATGAGATGGAAGCTTCCTGTATCAACCATGAGGAGGAGAGATGGCCTGTATCAGGGTTCAACACAAAACATGTAACTTTGTTGAGTTTTGCCACTAATATTCACCAGTGGTATAGCTGATCTTAAGTATTCTGATGGCAAACAATCGCAAGAAAAGATACCCAAGCTTCAGGTAGTAGGAGAAGAGCAAGTGCGGGCAGACACAGAAATACAAATATCACATGCTTTCTCTCATATGTGGAACCTAGTGATCTAATACCTGTGATATAAGGGGACCAGCAGGAGGGGGAGGCAAGATGCAAAGGGATAGATAGGATCAATGTCCATGATATACATGTTTGAAAATATAACAATGAAACCCATTATTTTGTATAATGAGTATGTTGTAACAAGCATGCTACTGGACTCATAGAAAACTAAAAGAAAGAAAAAAGGCAAAATAGATAGTTTTGTCTATCGTCTTGAAGAAAGACTAGAAAGTCAGAAAGTACCACATTTTGATCAAGTTGTTAGCAAACAGAAACTTTCTTCCTTTCTTGGTAGAGATATACAAAATAATTTGGAGAACAGCTTGGAAATTTGTAATGAAATTAAGTGTGTTATGATCTATAGATTAACAAGTCTCAGTTTGAGTTTTTGTTCCATTAAAATATTACATAGGAGGCTGGAGAGATGGCTCAGCAGTTAAAAGCACTTGCTTGCAAAGTCTGACAGCCTGGGTTCAATTCCCAGTACCCACATAAAGCCAGATACATAGAGTGGTGCATGTGTCTGGAGTTCATTTGCAGTGGCACTAGGCCCTGGAACCTCTTACTATGCTTGCAAATACATAAACATATTTTTAGAATATCACATAGGGTTTCGGGGTATAGCTTAGTGGTAGTATTATCCTAGCAAAGGTTAGGCCCTGGATTCAATCCCCAGGATTGATTAAAAACAAAACCAAACAAAACAAACCTCACACAGGTTTATGAAGGGGATGTGTCTAGGATTATCACAGCTCTCCTTCTGCTAACATACATTTTGTAGTAAACTTTAGATATCATTGGATTATAGTCTATGTGAGGTAGTGAGCAATATGAAGTAATCTATGTATATCTTTCTGGTAAAATATAATCACCTGTAAATTACAAATTTATCTATAAACATCTATACACATATATACACGCATTGTGAGATGGATAGATTTTTATTATTTTAAATTAATTTTATTTACTTATTTTCAGTGAGATATAGAGAGAGAGAGAGTAAGAGAAAGAGAGTAAGAGAGAGAATGGGTACACTAGGACCTCTTGCAATTACAATTGCAAGTGAACTCTAGATGAATGTGCCACTTTGTGCATCAGGCTTTATGTGGGTGCTGGGGAATTGAATCTGGGCCACCAGGCTTTGCAGACAAGTGCCTTTAATCACGGAGACATCTCTCTAGCCCTGGATAGATTTTAGATGTACAGTTTTGAATTATAAATTAGGGAACAGTGAAGAACTATAGAAAACAATCACTTAGGTAAACTATAAACACAAATATAGACATATAGTAATGTTCCTTTCTTAAGCTTACCTAATTAGTCAAGACTGTGGATGAAAGGGAGAGAAAAATTGTCAGTGCTCACTGATGAATAAGAGACAAATTAAAGTGAAAATATAGTAAAAAGAGAAGGGATTTAAAAAGTATTTAATTTATTTAGTTATTTGAGAGAGAGAGGAAATGAGAAGAAATACAGACAGAGAATGGACATGCTAGGGCTTCCAGACACATGTACATCTGGCTTTATGTGGGTTCTGGGGACTAGAACCTGAGTCCTTGGCTTTGCTGACAATTGTCTTAACCACTAAGCCATCTCTCTAGCTTGAGAAAGGCTTTTCATAGAACAACTAAGGAATATTTGAATTCAGCTTTGTAAATTTGAGATATAAAAGCCATTAGAAGGAAAATAAAATTATCTGCCCACTTCAAATTCTACCTTGAAACACATCCATGTTAATATACCCACTGGTGGGTATCTTCCTAGACTGGGCTCATGACGCTTGATCTTGGAATAAGCCTATGTTGCTTTGCATGGTTGGGACATACCTCACTAGCAATTGATCTTATTCAGAGGTTCATAAATCACAGGGTGAGACTGTTCTCAAAAAACACCTAGTCTTGGGCTGGAGAGGTGGCTTAGCAGTTAAGGCACTTACCAGCAAAGCCAAAGGACCCATGTTTGATTTCCCAGTACCCACGCATAGCCAGATGCACAAGGTGGCACATGTATATGGAGTTCATTTAAAGTAGCTAGAGTCCCTGGCATGCCAGTTCTCTCCCTATCTTTCTTTGCCTATCTCTCAAATTAATAAATAAAATATTTTAAAAACACCTAGTATTAATAATAAATACCTTCATTTTACCTAAAACTTACTCAAAGAACTGACATCACCTTTGCTAACGAAAAGAAAACTTTAAGGGTCAGGGTCAACTTTGAGAGTAAGATCTAATCAGCACAATTTCCATGATGCTGTGTTACACACGAGAGTGTAGTGTCTGAAGATCAGTCTCAATATTAAACTAATTTATGTTATACCAATTATGCTGCCACTTGAAAAATATATTTTAAGATGATTTTTCAAGTGCTCAGGTAACATTAACAGAGAGAAATCTATGATGATATTCCTGAGCTGTTGATTACAAACAGGGTGATTTGGGGCTGTGATTTGTTTAAAGAAGCAGTAAAATGTGTTGGAGTGGAAGGTAGTCCACCATTCTTAAGGAATTTGGTCTTCAACTCTTTATCTCTCATCCCGCTTTGTTTATTCAAGTAGTTGGACTTCTAATCTTGGCTCAAGCATAAGGAATGTGTATATTTAAAGAACTTTAAAAATGTCCAATTGAAAGAACATTCAAAAACTTCTCTCCCCAAAGGCACATTTGTTTGGGTTTTCATCAGAAAAGGCATCTTAGCTCTTTTTCATAGTATTCATTTTTTTCTGGAATATCTTTAGGAAAATTTATATACTAGGTAGAGCTGAGATAGATTCAAAGGGGAGGATCACCACCCAGAACTGATACCCCTAGTCTTTCATGCAAGGTTAATCTCATGATGATCACTACATTTGTGGGAACTAATAAATAAATGTTCTCCAGGGATTTCAGGTAAGGATAATCTCCATATTTCCTATTTAAAGTTTCAAATATAAATTGTCTTGAGCAATAATATATCATTTATCAACTGTGTAAAGGAATCAAAGCAAAGTAATAATAATGATAATAACAACAGATTATTTGGCCTCATAATGTTCTATTCTATACTCTGTATACAGAATAGCCTTCACTCTATTCTATTCTCTTAGAGTTATATAGTTCCAGGCTTTTAACATTGTGTGTGAGATAAATATTTATGATGGAAAACACAGAAACAGAACATAATCATTTGAAATCTAACTTAAAGTGCTTTTTAAATTTTTATTTTATTTTTTATTTTCAAGGAGAGAGAGAGAGAGAGATAGAAAGAGAAAGAGAATGGGCATGCTAGGGCCTCTCGCTACTGCAAATAAACTCCAAATGCATGTGCCACTTTATGCGTCTGCCTTTATTTTGGGTACTGGGAAATAAAACTCAGGTCATTAGGGTTTTCAGGCAAGAGCCTTAACCACTAAGCCATCTCTCTCTTTTTTTAAAAAAATTAGTTATATACACTGTGTGTATACAACCATGTTGGTACCATCGTTAGCCTCCTCCTTGTCCTCTCCCCTCTGCAGGGACCCTCTTCGTTGGAGAATATGATCATGCATGGTGGGGTTAGCCATCAGTTATGGGTAAGAGGCAATGTTTCTGTGCATAATGTCCCAACATGTGGCTCTAACAATCTTTCTGCCCCCTCTTCCGTCAATTTCCCTGAGCCATGTTGGGTTCATTTTAGGTCTACTTCAGTGATGAGGTCTTGGGAGCCTGTGTGTCTCTGGATAACTGGTTTGGTAAAAGTTGAGTGTTCTCTGTGTCTATCTCCTTTACCCTTGTGCTGGTACCAGATTCACCAAGAAAGCAGCACTCTTGTTCATTTCCCCAATTACTCTTGGTTTCAGCTGGGGTTCTGCTTAGGTGCAATGGCCTGATTCTCTCTTCAGGATCTACATCCATCTGAATAAAAGAAGCAAATTCTCCAACGGAGAGTGAAGTCAGCACCAGATAAATGGGAAATGACCAACATCTGTCCAAGCAACTCATGGTCTAAGCTACTCAGCAGCAAAAAACCTACATGATGCTCACACAAGTGTAATAGTGGCACATAGCCATGGTGGGTAACCAACTGCTCTTGATTTGACTAACTAATCTGCTCAGTGGAATGGAACCCATAGCTGGAGCTGGGAAACAAGTCAGAACCATATCCAAAAATGAGCCTGCTCTCCATTATCAAGCTCCTAAAGTGCTTTTTAAGTGACAGTTTTTAATGTTGGTGCTGGTGTGTGGAGTTGGCATTATTTTCATGAAAGTGTAAATTAGAATAATTTTTATGACAAATAATCTTTAAGTGTTAAAAAGGTAATTTAAAAACAATTTTATGTGTGAACTGTGTGTCCTTGAATATATGTATAATTTAGTCTTTTTCAGTTGGCTTAGCTATGCAATATTTCCAGCCCTAATAACTCACATATATTGTATACTTACAATTGTGGCAGGGTAAATTATACTGAGAAGTTCACATGTCATGAGAAAATTATACAAGGTAGATCTGAGTAACCTCTACGAGCCTCAGTTTCTTCATGTATAAAATAGGGATAGTTAATTTGTGCAAAGGTTTATAACTAATAAATGGCAGAACCAGGACCTGAAGCAGTTGTACTCTGAGTTCGTATAACTACACATCCCACCTCTGGACTGTGTGGTGGTTATTTGTACATTTCTTTTTTTTTTCTTCTACATGTTTGTTGGAGATTTCTTTGAACATATTAATTTAGGCCAAGGACAATTAGATTTTATATCCAGCAGCTTCTTTTTAACTTTTATTTTCTGGAAGTAGTAGTAGGAGGACAAAGAGGAAGAGAAAGAAGAGGAGGAGGAGGAGGAGGAGGAGGAGGAAGAAGAACCAACCTTTTCAAAACACAAATCTGATGATTTAGTCTGCTAAAATCGCTTGCTAGTTTCTTTTTGTTCTCAGGAAAATAAAAAATGTAAAATAGCAGGGATCTTGAACTTTGTACAGTCAGACCTCTGTCAGATGCCTGTCCCCATTCTGCGTCAAGCTGTGCTCTAGCAAAGCTGCAGGGCAGGCAGCACCAGTTTTCCTGTTGTGGGTCTTTAGGAGGGACGTGCCCTTTATTGGACAGAGTACTCCACCTCTTTGCCTATTAACCTTCCAAGTACACACTTCCTTCTCACGGAGAGACGAAGTTTCTTTGGATATATGTTCTACTGAAAAAAAAGCATTGCTCATCTTATACTGTTCTTTGCATTTGTTGACATTACAAACACAATATCTGCATATATTATAATTGTATTAGGGTTTTCTAGAGGAACAGAGGCCATTAGACTCACATGGCCTGACTTTACAACTTAATATAAAGCTGGACATTCAAGATGGCATAGTGATTGTTTGATATTCTCAAGTGTGCTCATATGTTAAATCTAATCAGAGCATGTACTTTAAATATCTGCTGTTCATTGTACGTCAATTATACATCAATAAGTGTGTTAAAATAATTGCTGCAGGCTGAAGAGATGGCTTAGTGGTTAAGGTGTTTGTGTGTGAAGCCTAAGGATCCCAGGTGAATTCTCCAGGACCCATAAAATCCAGATGCACAAGGGGGCACAGTCATCTGGAGTTCATTTGCAGTGGCTGGAGGTTCTGGCATTCCCATTCTCTCTCTCTCTCTGCCTCTTTCTATCTCTCTAACAAATAAATAAATTAATTAAATTAAAAAGTAATTGCTGCTAAGAAATCATGATTTTCAAGTAATATCAATAATGCAAGAGAAAAATTGAATACATGAACATGGCAGAGCCAAACGTCTCCCACTGCAGGCCTGTTCATATACACAAGGAAATAAAAAACAAGCCAGTCAAGTCTAAAGGTAAGAGGCAGTAGAAATGCAAAGAGGTTTTCCAGGAAGCTATTAGATGTATGGAGATACAATCATTAAAATACCACATTCTATTTATTTTGCCTCCAGGTATTAATTAAAGTTGGCATGAAATCATTACCCTTAGCAAGATATTAAAAATGACATGTCCTAACACCAAGTGAACTCTATACAGCTGGTAAATGAGTATCAATCAGGGTTACCCAGGACAACTGTACTCTTCTTCCTGCTGATCACTAAAACCTACTCTTGAAATAAGTTGACCTAAAAATCAGTCTCTTAAGTCACAGGGAAATATTTCCAGTAATGATAAGGTTACTTGTTCTATTGCTGTATAAAATAAATATTTAAAAATATGGCTTATTTCACACTTATATTTTAAAAATATCTTTGTATGTATTTATTAACATATGTTTTATAAGTACAATTGTATGTGTATAAAACCTATGAGTATACATATGTTAACAAGGAATCCAAACTGGCAATGAGTCTCCTGGGAACATTAAAAAAGCATGCAGACGGTTTAAGTGAATGCAACTGAATTCACAGAAAATTTATGACTGTGTTTCTTGCAATTCACCCTGTAGGGCTAGTTCAAGTTTGAGCTTAATAACATTGGAACCTGAAAAATGCTGAAAAATATAGCATTTGGACATATTCTATTTTGTGTTTTAGAGACAAGTTGTTGAGATGCTGACCAACAACTATTTACACTAAACTCCAAAAGACTTCAAATTATAGAGAAAATGCTGGCAAGTTTTTCCAGTCTATTGTCAAGAGGCATGCAGAAAGTGGCACTATGATCATGTCTGTTTCCATTCTGTACCATTAGGAGCAGTCAAAACTTTAAGTGAGCCCTCTACCAGTGAACCACATCCTCAGACCTCCATCAAAGCTTCAAGTGAAAATACACACACACACACACACACACACACACACACACACACTAGCGGTGAAAAGCAAATCTATTGTTTTTCATTTTTTATTATATTTTTATTTATTTGAGAGAGACACGGAGAGAGATTGAGAATGGGTGTACCAGGGCCTCTAGCCATTCCAAACGAACTCCAGCACATGCGCCATCTTGTGCATCCGGCTTACGTGGGTACTGGGTCATCTAACCTGGGTCCTTAGGCTTCATAGGCAAGCACCTTAACTGCTAAGCCATCTCTCCAGCTCCCACATCTATTGTTTCTACGATGATTAATGAAGCATTTTGATTTACTATTAACAGAATAAATCAGAATATATAAAATTATATATATTAATTATATATTACATATATATAATTATATATATACATATAATTATTATGATTCAAAGAACCTAACCTAAATATGTTTTGATATGTCTGCAGCTTTGTTTTTACGGAAATAGCCACTACCTTTGAGATGTGCATTATGTCTTACCACGTTTATATTTTTCAAATTTCTATGAGCTGTGTGTGTGCCTATGTATATGCATGTGGGAACATGTGTGCATGTGGAGGAGAGATGGAAATTGGATGTTTATTTAAAAAATTTATGAGAAAGAGAGAGAGAATGATTTTTGGTGTGTTGGTATGCCAGTGCCTCTTGCTGCTGCAAAGGAATGCCAGCCACGTGTGCCATTTTGTGCATCTGGCTCTACGTTTGTACTGAGGAGTTAAAGCCAGGCTGCACAAGCTTTGCAAGCGAGCATCTTTAACAGCTGAGCCATCTCTTCATCCCAAATTGGGTGTTTTTTTCTATCTTGCTCCACTTAACTTTACTGAGTTGGGGCCTTTCACTTGAACCCAGAGTGTATCAATTTAGGTAGTCCCTCATGCCAGCTTTCTTGGGGTTCCTTCATCTCTGCGTTCAGAGCATGGGGATTACAGACCCGCTGTCATGTGTGCCTGACATGTATGTGGGAATTCTCATACACGTGTGCAAGTTTGTGGTGCCACAAGTGCTTTATCACCTGGGCCATTTCCTGAGTCCCTGTTTTCTCAAGTAGCCTGAAAATCTAACAGCCAAATATGTGAAGGAAACTTCATGCATCATTTTATATTTTTCATTTTCTATAAAATCAATTAAACGTATTTTAAAAATTCACAAGTTAGAATTTTTTTTGCAACCTGTACAGAGCTGATTTTTAGTTTCATAGTGAAAATCCTCACCATTTCCCAAGCTTTCCCTGTGCCTTTTGCACCACAAACTTCCCCCTCACTTCCATGATGTTGTCAACCAACTGCTCATCTACTTTTTAGCACCTTAAGGTAGTTAACATTAATTAAAAAAAAAAACATTTTATTTATTTGAGAGAGAGAAAGGCAGAGAGAGAGAGAGAGAGAGAGAGAGAGAGAGAGAGAGAGAGAGAGAGAATGGGTGCACCAGGGCCTCCAGCTACTGCAAACAAACTCCAGATACATGCACCCCATCGTGCATCTGGCTTACGTGGGTCCTGGAGACTCAAACCAGGATACTTTGGCTTTGCAGGCAAACACCTTAACCACTAAGCCATCTCTCCAGCCCTAATTTTTTTTTTAATCAATAGAATCAAACACAAAATAAGTATTGTTTTGGTCCTGGCTTCTTCATCTAGCATAATTATCTTGAAACTCATTTAATCTGTAGTATAAGTTTTAATTCATTTCTTTTTATTTCTGAGTACACATAGAATGTTATATATTCATCCATTTATCTGTTGATGGACTTTTGGGATGTTTCTGTTTGGGATGAGCATATCTGTTGTGGACATTTATGTACAAAATACATAATGTCTATCTGTGACAAGTGTGTATTTAACTTTTTATTGATTAATTTTTTAGAATTCTTGTTTTTAAAATTTTTTCATACATATGTGTCACATTTTGGTCATATGTACCCCACATTACTATTCCTTATTCCCTTCAGTCTCACTGTGCTTCTCATCATTTGCCAGTGGTTACACCACAAAAGAGGTTGACTCCTCCTCCCCAGCAGCCATTGACTATCATTAGTTCATTAGGAAGCGGAGTGTCCTCCTCAGTCTCTCTTCTCTCTGTAACAGAATGTTGACTGGCCCATCATGGGAAGCTGTTGTGCAGGTAAGTACAGCTGGTGTGAATTCATGAGTGCAATGGCCTTGTCAGGTCCAGAAACCAGAAACCCCAACGCTCATCCCCATCCTCTAGTCCCTCACAGTCGTTCCCTCCCATCATCTTCTGTGGTGTTTCCTGTGATAATCTATCTGTCCTGTGTAGGACTGAGTACCCACCAGTGACTTAGTTTCAACACTCCATCAGTTGTGATTCTCTGCATTGACTGCCTCCCACTACCAAGTGAGAAAAGCATAAATAAAATTTTGATTCTTTTAATATTTGTTTATGAGAGAGAGAGAAAGGGAAGAAAGAATGGGCACATCAGGGTCTCCCACTGCTGCGAACATGAATTCCAGATGTCTGCACCATTTTTTGAATCTGGCTTTATGTGGTTACTTGGGAATTGAACCCAGGCCATCAGGCTTTGCAAGCAGTCACTGTTGACTGTTGAGCTATCTCTCCAGCCCCCAATAAACACATTTTTCAAAAACCAAAAGAAAATGCTTTTCTGACCTGGCTGAGAGCAGAGCTGATCTGTGGGCATAAAGATAAATATAGGAGGCAGTAAGTTTGACAACACATCCATTTAGCAGCATAGCAATAGAAGGTTCTTCCCTAGGGCCTACGCTCTCCCCAGCCAAAGGCTTTTAACTTTGTTTTCAATACTGGGCCTAAATTTCCTCCTGTGGGGTGGCCCTTAAATCCAATCATAGAGCTGTGGGTTGCCCACACTCCTTCCTGTTCCAGTCATGTCATTATTGCACTCCAGGAAAAGTTTGGTGTGGTGGCTCAGTATTGTAGAATGCAAAATTCACTGCCTGGTGATAACCTTGATGACTTTTCTCTGGGAGCAGCCTGCATAGCACCTTCTGGCACTGTGAAAACTAGGCGGCGGGATGAAAGCGTCCACCTTAGCTTCAATTTGATTTCTCTCATCCTGTACCCAATGAGTGCAGTACCTTTATCCATAGTCCTGATGGGAAGCCAAGAGCCATGGCAATAGCTTGTATTATTTTGGGGTCTCAGAGACTTCCTTGATCAACAACTCATTGAGACTTCATTGTCTGGCACTGCTTTCTGGTTGTTAGGAGCAGTATTACTTGTGTGCGTAGGGTACCTCTGTTCTTTCTATTTATTATCATTATTAATTACTTCTATTTTTATACCTTTAATTTTTCTTATAGCTTTAAAAAAAATTTAGGGGCTGGAGAGATGGCTTAGCAGTTAAGGCGCATGCCTGTGAAGCCTAAGGACCCAGGTACAATTCTCCAGCTCCCACATGAGCTCATGCACATGGTGGCACGTGCGTCTGGAGTTTGTTTGCAGAGGCTAGAGGCCCTGAGGCGCCCATTCTCATTCTCTCTCTCTCTCTCTCCCTCTTTCTGTCTCTATTAAGTAAATAAAAATAAAATCTTAAAAAAATTAAATTTTGTTACTTGAAAGAGAAAGAGAGAGAGAGGAGGGAGAGCGAGCACATCAGGGCCTCTAGCTGACACAAATTCCAGAAGCATGCACCATTTTGTGCATCTGGCTTTAACGTGGGTACTGGGAAATTAAACCCTGGTCATTAGGTTTTGTAAGCAAGCACCTTAACTGCTGAGCCATCCCTTCAGCCCTTATAGCTATTTTTAGATCTATATTTTGGTTACCTACCACTGCTCTCTCTGCTCACTCATCTCCCTGCCCTCATCCTTGCTTAACCGTTTTCCACCTCTGTGCTCCTGATCCTACTGATTTCATATCACTTGTATTCCACTGTCTCCTCCCCTTAGGACATTGGCTCTCCTCCCCCCCCCCCCTGCTTATCTCTTTTCTAACTTCCTGGTCTCTGTTAATATTTCAAGTTGTCCACACAGGTCTGGATATTCTAAGCAAGGATCTGCGGATGAAAGAGACGAGGTGGGATTTGTCTCTTTTTGTGATCAAGTTATCTCACTTAGTATAATATTTTCCAGTTTCATGCATTTTCATGAAAGTTTCATAATTTATTTTTTATAGATGAATAAATTCTGCTATGTCCAAATCCATTCTGTCTTTCACCATTATGTCTGATGATGATAACCTGTAAGTTTTATGTAGGTGCTTTTCTTGAGGTTGAGAAAATTCTATTTGTTGCTTGCTGAGGTTTTATTTTTATTTTTTATATTTTTATTTTTTTTTGGTTTTTCGAGGTAGAGTCTCACTCTAGCCCAGGCTGACCTGGAATTCACTGTGGAGTCTCAGGGTGGCCTCGAACTCACGGCAATCCTCCTACCTCTGCCTCCCGAGTGCTGGGATTAAAGGCATGCGCCACCACGCTCGGCTGCTTGCTGAGGTTTTAAACAGCAAGTGTTGATGTTGGATTTTATAAAGTGTGTTTTCTGAAGCAAGTGTGAGAGAGAGAAAGAGAGAGAGAGAGGATCATGTAGTTTAAGTGCATTAATATGGTAAATTATATTGATTTTTGAATGTTGAATCAGTGGTACATTTCTGAGATATATGCTACTTGGCCATGATGTATTATACTATTTGGATAATGTCATAATCATTTTGCTAAAAATTTTCCTTAGAATGTTTGCATTCATGGAGAGGAAGAGAGCTACTGATCTGTATTTTTGTCTTATAATATCTCTGATTTTTCATGTCAGCATATTGCCACATCCATGGAATGGGTTGGAAAGGATTGCTTCATCTTAATCTTTCTTCAAGAGTTTCTATGCAATTGTTAGGATTTCTTCCTAGCTATTTGATAGACTTTCATTAGTGAAATTATCTGAGCTTTGGATTTTGTTCGTAAGAAAATTTGGAATTACAAATACAGTTTATTTTAACACACAAGGGGCAATTTAGGTTATCCATTTCTTCTTTGGTACTTTGAATCCTTCTTTTTAAAAATTCTTCCTTATTTATTTGCAGATATGTGTGTATGTGCTTGCCAGGGCATAGGAATACCAGATGCTAAAGCCACTTTTTTGTTGTGTGGCTTGGGAATTGAACCCAGAATGACAAGCTTGGCTAGCAACTGCCTTTACCACGAAGCCATCTTCCTAACCCCCTACTTGGTATTTTCCAAACAATACCTACATTTTATCTAAGTTATTACTTTTTAAATATTTCATTTTTATTTATTTATTTGAGAGAGAGGAAAAGAGGGAGGGAGGGAGGGAGGGAGGAAGGGAGGGAGGGAGGGAGGGAGAGAAAGAATGGGTGTGCCAGGGCTTCAGCCACTGCAAATGAACTTCAGACACATGCGCCACCTTGTGCATCTGGCTTACGTGGGTCCTGGGGATTTGAACTGAGGTCCTTTTAGCTTTGCAGGCAAGTGCCTTAACCGCTAAGCCATCTTTCCAGCCCTCCTTTTTTTCTAGGTAGAATCTCACTCTAGCCCAGGCTGACCTGGAATTCACTATGTAGTCTCAGGGTGGCCTCTAACTCATGGTGATCCTCCTACTCTGCCTCCCAAGTGTTGGGATTAAAGACATGCACCACCACACCTGGCATCATCTAAGTTATTACATTTATTGTCATAAAGTTCATAAAATTTCATTGTATATAGAATCTGTGGTGATTTCACTTCTCTCATTGTTGGTATTGATAATTTTTTTTCTCTTTAAAAAATGTACCTGCTGGGTGTGGTGGCGCACTCCTTTCATCCCAGCACTCAGGAGGCAGAAGTAGGAGGATCACTGTGAGTTCAAGGCCACCCTGAGACTATATAGTGAATTCCAGGTCAGCCTGGGCTAGACTGAGACCCTACCTCGAAAAACCAAAATAAATAAATAAATAAATAAATAAATAAATAACGTACCTACAAGTTTATCAATTTTTAAATTTTTTAAAAACTTTGTTATATTTGTTTGAGAGACAGTGAGAAAGAGGCAGATATATATATATAGAGAATGGGTGCACCAGGGCCTTCAGCCACGACAAACGAACTCCAGATGCATGCGCCACCATGTGCATCTGGCTTATGTGGGTCCTAGGGAATCAAACCTGGGTCCCTTGGATTTGTAGGCAAGTGCTTTAACCACTAAGCCTCCAGCCCTATCAATATTTTTGAAAAGAATTGGATTTTGATTTTATGGTTATGCTAAGTATAAGACATACCTTAGTGCTTAAACATGAACAAAATTTATCTTAAGGTCTAATAAATACGTTCATGGCAGACAGGATTACTGTGTTCTATATAGTGATGGATGAGACAGACAAGGTTATTGTCCCATATAGTGTATACTTTAGTGTACTTACACAAATATGAAGCAAGTAAAAAACATTATAAAGAGGTTATCCTCACCTATGGCATGTGCTGAGAAGACAAAGAGAGCTGCAGTAGGTGAGAATGGCAGTGTGAAGAGGCTATTAACAAGGACCTTTCTGAGGATGAGTGAGATGAAACACAGTGAGATATAAATGGTGAGAGAAAACCTTTAAGAAATGGAAGGGCATTTGAGGCAAAAAAAAAAAAAAATGAAGGAAAACCTTTGGGGTAAAAAGAGCTTTTCAGGCACAAGAGCAAATGGAAAGGGTTTTGGTCAAGCCTGACCCCTAGAGCCAGAGAAACAATGTGGCTGAACTTTCCTCAGCAATCATGGTGGCAGATGGTCGAGAAATAGAATAGGTGATAGGAACCATTTTCCCTGCAGTTTCTCTAATACTGAGGCGGAAAAGTACTTCTTTGAAAAATATATTTAACACGTTACTACTCATGGTTGTGTTTTATTTCAACATTGCTTAGAGACTAAAAGATGAAGGAAATGCCCTTAGTCTGTAAGGGTGCTTAGCAACCGTACAGTATGTACTTTAGCACTGGGATGCTTGTTTCCACGTGCTACTTCAAATCGTATCATCTGTTGCAGCCTTGGCACTCTGAGGGGAAAGGAACATGTTATATTGGTTCAATTAATATGAGATGGCTTCCTAAAGGATGGTTATGATGGGGGAGATATGGCTGGAAGAGCACCGATGCAAAATCAGCACTTTTTCTGGCAAGTATAGTGACCAGTTTGCACTTAGAAGGAGTATAATGGAAAAAATCTTTCTAAAAGTTCATCCGGAAATACATATATACAAATCTGTAGGAGGTTTTTTTAATCTAATAAAGTATATGAGAGAAATGTTTTGGGGCAAAGATGTTTTCTTTGAGTGCTCATTTAACTGCTTTCCCATCACAGTGAAAAAACTTCTCAGGTTAGTGCTGGAAAATAGACTTGCCATGAAATATTATGGAGTAGTAAAAATGTGGTATAGATTTATACTTTTTGACATGAAAAGATGTCTAAAATATTTTAAGTGAAAAATAAGGACGAAGGCAGGACATAAGTCTAGCTTTGGGAAATAAGTTTTGTGCATATGAGAGAAAACACCCTGGAAATTCATACATTTTAAAATAGTGGTTATTTCTTTGTAGTAGAATTATGAGTAGGTTTATTTTATCTCTATACATTTTTGTATCATTTAAATATTTCCCAATGAATTTATATTATGGATATAAGATGACTGGTAACACAGCTATTTATATTTTGGGATAAATATAAATAAAGGTAAGCAAACTGTTTAGGGCATTGACTTAAAGAGTAAAAAGATTTATGAGGTACAGCTAAGAACAGTTGGGGCACGTCCAGGAGAAAGTGCTTTTGGCATTGTGCCTGACACATCATAGAAAATAAATAGTAAGGGTTTATTATGTGCTGAATTGTGTCCTCCACAAAACTCATGCATTCAGAATGAAACCCAGCATTCTGATTGTAACCCTACTTGAAAATAATGCCTTTAAAGAGATTATTAAATTAAAATGAGACCATTGGGGTGAGCTCCTTACCTAGCATGCCTTGTGGTTGTTTTTATTTTTATTTTTGTAACTTTTTTAGGGCAGAGTCTCACTTTAGCTCAGGTTCACCTGGAACTCACTCCAGTGAACTCATAGGGATCTTCCTACCTCAGTCACTTGAGTACTGGGATTAAATGTGTGAACCATCATGCTTGGCTGCCTAGTCTTTTCGTAAGAAGAAGAGATCCCAGGGAGGTGAACACAGAGAGCATGTGAGGACACAGTAACAAGACAGCCTTCTACAAGCCAAGGACGCAGCAGAGAGGACTTAGCAGAAACCACCCCCGACATCTTGATCTTGGATGCATAGCCCCTAGACTGTGAAAAAGTAGATTTCTGTTGTCAACCTACTCTACCTTGTGGTATTTATTTATGTCAGCCTCAACAAGCTAATAAGCGGTCATCAAATGATGAGTGTCTGTATTGATTGGAATTATCTAATGCTAGGCATTATAGTAGGAACTCTTCATGTGTTATACCATTTATTCTTCACCAAATTTTATAAATGTTCCGATTCATTCCCATATTGACAATAAGCTAACCAAGGCTCATTATGACTCATTATGTAGCCAGAAAAGTGGCAGAGCAAAGTTTTGAATGTAGGTTATCTGATTTTTTTTAAATCTCCTGTCCTTAAATGCAGCACTAATTTTAGTGCCATGGTATAGCCGTGCACAAAGTGAGGTCCAAGGACAGTGACAAGCAAAACCAAGGATACAGCACATTATTTCAACTATAGATAATTTAATACAATATGACTACATCCTTAATAATGTATGTGATGTGTATGTCCTTTTTGTTGAATTGAATAACCTCTCTTTTTTCCCTTGAGTAGACAGATTTCATGATACCTTGTTTGTTTGATTTTGAACCATTGAGGATACAATCCCACACAACTCCAGGGGCATAATAGACTAGAACTAGAACCAGGCCTTTTGAAGACTAAACAGAGACAAAGAACAAAAACAGGAAGTTGTTATTTGGAATTGAAAGCCTGTGGGTAACTACTGGCCCTGACCATTTGGTTGGCTATTTAGCTGAGAGAGCTCTTATGTGAACTCTTCAAATCAGCCTTTCCTGGAAGGTCTACTCTCAGTACAAAATGTAAATTCTGGGAGATGAAGCAACTGCTCCGAACTTGTGGGTCTGGTAAATAATGTGCCTTTGTCTCACTCAGGTGGGGGGCAGGAAATTATGTCTCTTCCACTGCCCGGATGTGTTTGAAGGTGACAACCATGCCAATCCAGGGAACTGTCCTCTCGGCAACTGTTCATTTATTTCTTGTTCACTTTTTAAACAAGATACTTAGGATCCCACTGTATAGAGAAAAGTCCAAATTCTTCCAAAAGCTTTGACCTTTCAAGCTTCTGAGACTCTGAAAGTTTACTTCCCAGAAATAATTTGTTCAAGACTAACTGGAAAAAAAAAAAAAACAGATTGGAAAACACTCTTGTAATTCAAGAGCTTTTTAAATATTACACAGATTTAATCACTTAGTGAATGTTTACTTTGTTCCAGGGACTATGAAATACATGATCTTATTTAATTCTCAGGAATTGCTATGAGATAAACACTATTGTTATACTCAATTTATATGTTAGCAAAATAATGGCTGCAGAGGCTGAGTAATGTCTAAATAGAAGAGACAGAATTGGAACGGAGGCACATTACACAAACTGTATATTGCGTTTGGAGCTAATCAAGGACTTGGATTTGGGTTACTATACCTACAGTGTTCAGTTGAGTACCTGTAGATCTTGTAAATACTTCTGGAAGTGGGAGGAGGTCGAAGAAGAGGGGATGAAGAGATCTTTTTGCCCTTCCTAACCTGAACATGAGCCAGTCATTTGCAATCTCTGTTATGTTTCAAGATGCTGCAGACCCAATTCCTCTTTAAACACCAGGCATGTATGTCTTCAACTGTTGGGGCAGGTGACTGACAGCAGCTTAGAGCAGAGTCCATTTTCTGGAGTTTCCTTTTTTTTTTTGGTTTTGAGAGGTGGGGTCTCGCTCTAGCCCAGGCTGACCTGGAATTCACTTTGGAGTCTCAGGGTGGCCTCAAACTCACGGCCAATCCTCCTACCTCTGCCTGCCGAGTGCTGGGATTAAAGGCGTGCGCCACCACGCCAGGCTTCTGGAGTTTTCTTTTGTCCAAGTGTGTGGAGTTTTCTTTTGTCCAAGTGTGTGGTCTTTATTCAATGACTAGCTGATACAAGGTACTAAAAGGCTCAGGATCACAAGGGACGTTGCAGGGCTCATCCAAAGGTTACCAGAGGATTCTTTGTGGCTTATCTTCTCCTGCTCTTTCCTTTTTTCTTACATTCTTACAGTTGTTGATCTTGACACTGCATTAAGCATCTCCTGTGCTTGAATCTCTACCTTAAAGTTTAGCTTTTAATGAATCTGATCTTATATTTTATTGAATGTTCTTTAGGATTTTCCCTGGCTAAATTACAATAACCACTCTTGTAAATATAAATCCTGATTTGAGTTATAGCATCTCTCACCCTAAATTACTGAAATGATTTCTTCCCAGTTCACTACAACTAACTAAAATATATTTGCCTTCATCTATCCCCACTTTCTTTTCTTCTTGGAAAACAAATTGGATAATGTAAAGCTGCTTCTTCTTTTTTTTAGCTACTGTATATGTTTCCAATGTTCTAAGCAGTTTCTTTACAAATTGGTCCCACTCAAAATTTTGAGTTTTGACTCCCATTTCTACTGTCTGACCATGTGACATTTTAACATTAGATCCTACTGATGCCTCTTTCTCCTTTCTGTGTGAAACTTGTGCTATTTTTCCTACTATTTTATGTTTGTGGGTCTTTGTATGTTATTGCTTCTTCCTGAAAGTCTGGTCTGTCTCTCATATCATCTCGAGTTTCTATCAACATTTCTCCTTACTGAGCTGACTTGAATGCCACCTCTCCTCTTGAGTTTTCATAATGACTTATTACCCTCCCACCCCAAATACCAGGTAAATACAGAAGGGCAACCTCTTTCTGTTTCACCCCCCTGTGTGACATTTTGTGCATTCATCCTGTGCTTGCTTTGTCACTTTGCATTACAATCACTCATCTGAGTCCTTCTCCCCCAGTACATTGTTGTATCCCTCAGAGCAATGATTATGTCTTGTTTATCTTTGTATCTGTAGAACTTCCAGAGTGTGTGCTGCAGAGTCCGGACAAACTGCAGTTAAATTCATCTCTAGCTCACCTGTTTGACTGTTGGGGATGCAGAATTAGCATTCCATTCCACTGGATTTCCTTTAAACAATGAAAGTAATATTTTCATATTAGTTCCTCCAGGGTAAATTTCAACTGAGGAGAAATGGATACACATTGGTGTTAGCAGCTTTCCCTTATTTAAATGATCCATTTCTTTGTTTTCACTGCTATTTACCGTTGTCTTTTTGCACTGACTTAGTTCATAATGCAAATCTCTTCAGTCAATAGATATGCTTGAAATAGTTAGCTTATGGTATGCTGTTTGAATAACTTTTCATCATGGAGCCTTCCTCCTGCATAACAAGTACTTTACAAGGGATTTGGGAGCTTTGACTGAGAGAGGGGAGCTGCAGGAGAAGGAGAGTAATACTGAAGACCAGGAGAGTGTAAAGGGGGAGTTCTCTTGGTTGGAAGTAGCAATCATCCTTTACATAAATGATAATAGTTTCATTTTACAGGGTGATTTCTTTAACTGAAGAAGAGCTGCACATATGCAATGGACACTGCCATGTAGGAGTAGGGATGGCGTTGGTCTGCCCTCCACTCCTCTATTTAAAAATATTTTTATTTATTTGCAGAGAAAGAGAGAGAAAGAGAGAGAGAGAGAGAATATGAATGGGTGTGCCAGGGCCTCCAATTGCTGCAAATGAACTCTAGATGCATGTGCTACTTTGTGCATCTGGCTTTATGTGAGTACTGGGGAGTCAAACCTGGGTCATTAGGCTCTGCAGACAAGCACCATTTCCAATGAACCATCTCTGCAGCCCCCACTCCTCTACTTCTGCACTCCCTTTCATTCCTAAGTGGGCAACTCATGGGTCATTAAATTCACCACGACTTTCCATGCCTCCCAACTTTGCCCCTGTGTCTTGTGGGTCCCTCCTTCACTCTGAACCTGAAATTCACCTGTTGAACCGTCCAATGCCATCTCTTCTTGATTTTTTTGTTAGTTTCTTTACCCATAACCTATTATTTGGCTCACAATATTATTTGTTTGCATATCTGTCTCTTCTTTACAACTATGGACTTTAAGGAATGGATGAGTCTTATCTTCTCTGCAACTGCACTGGGAAATACACACACACACACACACACACACACACACAAAACCAGCTGGTAGATAAATATGCACTGAATTAATGATTGAGAATAAATACTTGCTGAGAGTTTATTTTTACACATTATATCATAAAATTTTTACAAAATGGTCTCCAATTTCAGCAATAACTTGGTATTATTCCAAAATATGGTAGAAAGCCTAGTCCATAGTGAAAGTGGATAAGACTTGGAAGTACTATTAATATACTTTTCTTTCTCCTCCTCTCAGAAATGGAAGATTTTCATTTTTTATGAGTTAAGCTAGAACTCTTCACTTTGGGGTCTCCTTGGCTATTGTTACTCATGGGATTAGACATTAGTGTGTTGGGTATGTTGTGACTGGAAATGTCAGTAATGGTAGCCTGACAATCTTATTTTTCATGGAAATAAATGGTCCATGTGTGCACAATAGTCAGGATATTAATACTGGCTCAGGTGGTTATATAATATATTTTGTCTTAATTTAATACGTTTTATGATTATTATGTTACTATGTCTACTTTAAAAATATTTTTATCTATTTGAGAGAGAGAGAGAGGCAAATAGAGATAAAGAGAGAGACTAGGCATGACAGGATCTCCAGCCACTGCAAGTTAACTCCAGATGCATGATCCATCTTGTGAATCTGGCTAACATGGGTCCTGAGGAATCAAATCTGGGTCCTTTGGCTTTGGAGACAAGTGCCTTAACCACTAAGGCATCTCTCTAGCCCATGTCTACTTTTTTGTAATTGAGGAAAAATATTTCTCTGCAGCTTATGTTGGGCTGGAACTCATTGTATAACTTAGGGTGGTCTCAAATTTATGATCCTCTTGCTTCAGTCTCTCAAATACTGGGATGACTGGAAGGTGCCACTGCACCTATTGTCCATTTCTTCTTTAAAGATGGTGGCTAGTGGGTGGCACATTGGGTGCTATTTTTAAAATTTATCTCTACTTTTCATTATTATGGGTTTATTTTAAGACAGAAGAGAGGATATGTAGGTTCAACTTTTACTCTTACTGAACCATTTACTAAATGCAAAATGGGTTCCAGAGGCCCACATCAATGGTCAGTGCTGGGTGAAATACGGAAATTAGCTTTTCCCTAAGCGAAAGTTCTACACTCATTCTCCCTTTTGTTCTGATGTGGGTTAACATCTGCCTAATGTCTTCCACTGAGTAAGCAAACAAACAACAAGCAAACAAACAAACCTACCTGTCTTCCTGGGTATGTTAAATGGAAGCATTTAAGAACAGAGCCTGAATCCTGAAACCTGAATCCCTTGGAACTAAGTGGAATAGAAGGCCCTGAGGCTAAGAAAAATGTAATTCGGATGTATGGGCCTACTTGAGGCAAGCTGAATTCAAGAGGTGTTTAGGGAATAGTAAGCCAAACTGTTCCATCTTTAGTACTCAGCCAGGGTTAATGGAAAGGAAGTGTCAAGTCCTGGCTAAGAGGTTGGTCCCTAAGGTCTGTGTTGGGTGTATAATGTTATTTGTTGTGGTCTCCTAGGAGGTATGTAATTGACAAGGCAATAAGAACCAATCCAGAGGGAAGATACAAGCTGTAGACTAAAAAATACAGGGAACCAACAAGCTGATTTCACTCTCCTGAAGTAGTCTATCTTAAAAGTATCTTCATTAAACTTATCACTGGAGTGTGTTTGTTAGTGTGTGCATGCATGCATGCGTGTGTGTGTATGTGTGTGTTTACAATTTTATTTCCCGGTAGATAGTGAGTTCTTGGAGGATCACTGTTATATTGTCAATGGTAAGGAAATAATTTGAACAGAGATTGAGATAGATAGATAAAAATAATTAGTATCCTACATTGATTTGATGGCCATCATTTTTGCAGAATGATATCAGAGAAAGGTCTGGGGCTGTAGCTCTTTGGTACAGTGCTTGCCTGGTACAAATGAGATTTTGAGTTCAGTCCTCTCCAAAAATAACAAAATATAAAAGATTCTAAGGAAGGAGGAAGAAAAAAAGACCTTTACTTTTTTTTCTGAATCTTGAGTTCTCCGTTAATCTTGACTTTATGTTGGTAAAGTTAGTATATTTCTACCAGATTTTTCATCTGAAAATGATTTGTTGAAATACATTTTGTAGACACTGCCCAGAATTCTATTTTTCATTTCAATTCAAAGTTGTTAATATCAAAAGACAGAAAATTATTGAATGGACTTGCTAGGGAGGCATTATACACATCAGCTACTGAGGAAGTGTACTCCATCTATATGCATTTCTGTATCCAGACTTGCTTGTGATCCTTCAGAATGAATGCAATGGCTGCCTTCTCTCTCCTGCTGTCAGCGGGCAATGAACAGGGGAGGACAGTTCAGAGGAAAGGAAGTTCTTTCAAATATCTAGGTTTCCTAGTTAATAGAAAACACGTATTTGGAATGTAGGGTAGGATGGTATATGCTGACAAGGGCGGCAAACACAATCATTCCTGTGCAGAGGATGGGCAAGAGAAATAGTGAACCCAAAGCCAAAATGAACCATTATTGTTGAAAAGCAGTCCAAGGCAATGTGCATGTTTTGATGTCAATAGTATTATTTCACAATAATTAAATTAATTATCTGCATATAGTACATTACTACACACAATCATTGAAAGATTGCAACCAATCTCTACATATCTTTGTAGTTTTTTTTTTTTTTTTTCTGAGTTAGGGTCTCACTCTAGCTCAGGCTGACCTGGAACTCACTATGTAGTCTCAGGGTGGCCTTGAACTCATGGTGATCCTACTACCTCGGCCTCCCGAGTGCTGGGATTAAAGGTGTGAGCCACTATGCCCTGCATCTTTGTAGGTTTTTCATACTTTACATATAAGAGGAAACAAAAATGCTGAATATCTTTAGGAACAAATTCTTCATTTAATTCTCTCAATCACATTTATTCCCCAAAGTACTCGGAAAATGAAATAACACCAATTTATACAAAGAAAGTGGAGCTTCAGAAATGCTTATTGATATTTAGTATATACCAATATTTATTGTATACTAAAACATTATTGATAATGCATTAGCAAAATTGTGCCTCATAGTTGGCGTGGTGGCACATGCCTTTAATTCCAGCACTCTGGAGGCAGAGGTAAGAGGATTGCCGTGAGTTCAAGGCCACCCTGAGACTCCATGGTGAATTCCAGGTCAGCCTGGGCTAAAGTGAGACCCCACCTCGAAAAACCAAAAAAAAAAAAAAAAAATTATGCCTCATGATTAACTTAAAAAGTGGGCTGGAGCACAAGGGGGAAGGAGATCAGCACAGAGAAAACTCAACTCCTACCAAATCAGAGAGCCAGAGCCTCAGAGGCCCCCAACACCTCATCACTGAAGCAGACCAAAAATGAACCCAACATGGCTCAGGGAAATTTTGCGGAAGAGGGGGCGGAAAGAATGTCAGAGTCACATGTTGGGTCATGATATGCAGAGACATTTAGCTTACCCATAACTGTGGGCTAACTCCACAATGCATGACCCGTATACCTTAACAAGGTGGGGCCAAGGGGAGGGGGTAGGTCATGGATGAGCCTAATAATGGTACCAAACTGACTGTATTTGCTGAATACAGAACTGACTAATAAAAAATAAAAATAAAAAAAAAGTGGGCTGGAGTGATGGCTCAGTGGTTAAAGGTACTTGCTTGTAATGCCTGACAGTCCATGTTTGATTTCCCAGTACCCATGTAACACCAAATGCCCAAAATGGGGTTCATTTGCAGTGGCAGGAGGCCTTGGCATGCCCATTCTCTCCCTGTCTCTCTCTCTCTCTCTCTCTCTCTCTCTCTCTTATATCAAATATAAAAAGTATTTTAAAAACTTGAAAAGTAGCTTTTTAAGGCCTCATTGAAACTTACTCATGGTCAAACATTTAATGAGTTGGATTGAACTCAGATTTCTTTGTCCTAAAATAAGTTACATCATTGTGTTTTGTCAAAACATAAGGAGGAAAGAAAAAATTAAGTGAATAAAGAAATGTTTGAAGGATGAAGAGAGACTTCTTTGCTTGTAATATAATTTTATGCACACATTAGCTATTCAAATATTGTATTCAAGCTATGGTGTACACTTGTTTCAAAGGAATAATGAGCCCCTTACAAATCCAGTATTTTTCACCAACTGCTGAGTAAAATTTTTTTGGTCACAATTTATTTAATTTTTTTTTGCTTTTTGTTTTTCTTTCTCAAGATAGGGTCTTACTCTAGCCCAGACTGACCTGGAATTCACTATGTAGTCTCCAAGTGGTCCTGAACTTATGGTGATCTTCCTACCTCTTCCTCCCAAGTGTTGTGATTAAAGGTGTATGTACACCACCATGCCCAGCTTTTATTTACATTTTAAATGTTTGCTCAATGGAGTCCATTTTCTATCTAAATTACTTTTAGACATGGCAGTCTGTTACTTGCACACATTATTTCAGTTGAAGACCCTCAGCATCTTCCTTTGTGATGCCAATATTCTGTATAAAACCTGTGAAATTATGACTAGGTGTTTCTGAATGCTTTGGAAACTGATTTGTGTGGCTAATTTAGCCACATGAACAAAGGATGAGGAAGCGCATGTGCTGCTTGTATAAGTGTGTGTTCTGTCAGTTGAATAATTCATCTCACACAGAATGTCAAGGCTCTAACTTAAGGCCTATATGCCATTATCAAAACAAGAGCTATGTAAGATGCAAACAAGATGAAGAGAACAGCTCAAAGCTGTTCTGTTCATTCAGAAAAGAAGCTTGAGCACATACTTTAGGAATTATGTCCTCAT
Organism: Dipus sagitta; assembly: GCA_036346955.1. Classification (NCBI taxonomy): domain Eukaryota; kingdom Metazoa; phylum Chordata; class Mammalia; order Rodentia; family Dipodidae; genus Dipus; species Dipus sagitta. The sequence continues at coordinate 240,506,833 of CM070770.1, forward strand.
GGAGGTAGAAACCTCTGGAAATATAGCTTTTTTTTTTAATCTTTCCTTACAAATTTCTGGTGTAGAAAAGGTACAGAAATATATTATTATCCCCTGAAGGCTTAGCTCAAGCAATATGCTAACTATTCTTGGAGGTCTACTTTCACCTAAACAAGTTATACCTCTACAGTTTACTATAGCGCTTGTCATTTAATTATGAGCAAGACACCCAAGGCAAGAAGGAGAATAGCTCAACATTTGGTGGTTTAAATCTGGAGTTAGTATGGCTATATGACCCAGGTGGTTCCCCATATTTCCTTGACCCATTTTAACTGGACCCATGAGTGAAGAGAATACTCACTGGGCATTGGTTTGACTGAGAAAGTGTTCCCAGAGGCTCATGTTTGAGCAGTTGGTTCCCAGCCATTGGTTCTGTTTGGGAATGCTGTGGAACCTTTAGGAGGTAGAGACTTGCTGGAAGAAGTTAGTTACTGGGGGGTAAGCCTTGCTTTAAAAATATTTTATTTATCTAGCTGGGCGTGGTGGTGCACGCCTTTAATCCCAGCACTCAGGAGGCAGAGGTAGGAGGATCGCCATGAGTTTGAGGCCACCCTGAGACTACATAGTGAATTTCAGGTCAGCCTGAGCCAGAGCCAAACCCTAACTTGAAAAACCAATATATATATATATATATATATATTTTTTTTTTATTTATTTGAGAGAGAGTGAGAGGGAGAGAGGGGGAGAGAAAGATAAAGATAGAGAGGGAAAAAGAGAGAAAGAGAATTGGCACACCAGGGCCTCCTGCCACTGCAAATGAACTCCAAGTGCATGCGCTGCCATCCATGAGTACTGGGGAATCAAGCCTGGTCCTTTGGCTTAGCAGCCAAGCATCTTAACCACTAAGCCATCTCTTTAGCCTGGGACAAGCCTTTTTGATTCTGTGTATTCATGTGTATGTAAAGTACATATGTGGAGTGTGTTGTGTAGTATACGCATGTATGTGGGCAAATATACACCCCATACACATACATGAGGAGGTCAGAAGAGAATGACAGCTGGCCTTCTTTTATTGCTTTTCTGTGTATTTCCTTGAGATGTGTTCTTTCCCTGAACCTGGAGCTGCTTTCCTATGTGGTATGGGAGCCTGGCCCCACTTCCTTTCACCCTCTGCTTCCTGACTGGGGCTGTAAGGTGAATAGCTGCCCTCTTGCTACTGATACCATGTTTTCCACAGCATGATGGATATATCCCAATGCTGTATGCCAGAATAAACCCTTTCCTTCCTTACGTTGCTTTTGAACAGATATTTGATCACAGCATTGAGTGACATAGTACAGTGGACATGCTTCTTCTTGTCTCTCTTCTGAACTTCCCAGTTTCTCAGTCTTTGCCATGTGAAGGTTTTATTTATTTATTTATTTATTTATTTGTGTGTGTGTGTGTGTGTCTGGGTTTTTGATACTGTGAAGGAACACCAGGTACTTGTGCCACTTTTTCCACTCAGCTTACCTAAGTGGCTTGGGAATTGAACCCTGGGTAAGCAGGCTTTGCAAGCAGGCACCACTAACTGCTGTCCCCTTTTCCCAGCTTCTGACCTGGAGGTTGTGTATTTCAAATCAGCAGAATGTAAGGAAGGTGGATGGAAAGCACTGGAACTCAGAGCTTGTTTTAAAAGTTCACACAACTTACAAGATATTTGTTGGGAGAAAATGAGATAGATGATGAATGTGTGTACAACAGTTCACTGTATGGCAGTGGTGAATACATCTCATAAAATTAGCTATTAAAAAACTGAGCTGGCTTATTAGCCTAATTATAATTATTCTTTACATGTGAATGGCATAATATGGCTATATCAGAATATGGATTAGTTTCACGATCCATCCATACTTTAGAAGGAACAAGATTAGATAGGCACAAAAAGGTGGGATAGCATATTAAAAGCAAGATGTTATGGTATATAAATGAGAACGTACAGGATTAAAAATATTTATTTATTTGAAAGACAGAGAGAAGGAAAGATGGGGAGGGAGAGAATGGGCATGTCAGGGCCTCCTGTTGCTGAAAATGAACTCCAGACACACGTGCCACTTTGTGCATTGGGCTTTATGTGGGTACTTAGGAAATGAACCTCAGCTATCAGGATTTGCAAGGAAGTGCTTTTGACTGCTGAGCCATTTTTCCAGCCAGAGAATAAACAGAGTAAATAAAAAGATAATAATTTCTTTCTGGTTTTTCGAGGTAGGGTCTCACTCTAGCCCAGGATGACCTGGAATTCACTATATCATCTCAGGGTAGCCTTGAACTCCTGGCAAACCTCCTACCTCTGCCTCCCAAGTGCTGGGATTAAAGGCATGTGCCACCATGCCTTGCTAAATTATCTTTTTAATGATTGAGTGTTCAGCACATACTTTAAAACTTAATGTTTTAATTGGATACATCTATTCACTTAAAAATATATGGGCACCAATTCTTTCATAGCATTACCAGTGAGGCAATTTTTCATAATGTTTTAATAACTTTTAAATATATATATTTATTTATTTGAGAGATGGAGAGACACGGAAAGATAGACAAAGAGACTGAATATGGGCATGCCAATGCCATCTGCCACTGCAAATAAACTCCAGAAGGATGAGCACACACCACTTTGTGCATCTGGCTCTGTGTCGGTACTGGAGACTTGAACATGGGCTGTCAGGCTTTGCAAGCAAGTGCCTTTAACTGCTCAGCCATCTCTCCAGCCTATGTTTTAATAACTTCTAAAAATTGAGTGCATTAAATCTAGCAGTGAAGTCTTATCCCATTTTATTTTCTGGTTATAACAAAAAGGAAGGGAAGAAAGAAAGAAAACCACAAACTAATACAGAAATACCTTTATCTTATGGAAAAATGAAAACCTAGACTAGTTCATAAATAAAAGACCAATATGTATTGTTCATGCTGCAAAGTCATGTTTTGTTTTTGAGGTGGGGGTCTCACTCTAGCCCAGGGTGACCTAGACCTCACTTCTATAGCTTAGGCTGGCTTCGATCTTAGAACCTCTGCTTCCTGAATGCTGGTATGACAGTTGTGAACCATTATACCTGGCTCCTTCAAGTCATCTTTTAAAATATATCAAAATTGTTAGCTGGGCGTGGTGGTGCATGCCTTTAATCCCAGCACTCAGGAGGCAGAGGTAGGAGGATCGCCATGAGAACGAGGCCACCCTGAGATTACCTAGTGAATTCCAGGTCAGCCTGGCCTAGAGTGAGACCCTACCTTGAAAAACCAAAATATATGTATATATCAAAATTGCAAGAGTAATTTATGGTTTTGGTTTTCATCTGATCCGTATTTGATGGCCATTAAGTTAAAAATGACTTCTGGTTTTCCTGCGCTATCTCATTCTCATTTCAGACTTACATGATTTGAACTGGTATCTTCCATTTTATTTGTAGAACCTATCATTTTCCTTTTTATTTGCCCACATATTATTGTTGGCAAAGAAAAGATTTAACCCCATCAATTTTCTTTGCATGACTCAATTCTGATGCCTGTCTGCTTTTAAAGAGTAAATTCTAAGATTTTAATGTTTTTTTTCTTCTATTGTCCCAAAGCTGTCATGTAGATAGGAGCGAAACATTGTGTTTTAAGCAAATAAGAATGTTCCAGTGTTCAAATGGCCAGTGTAATGTGATGTGATATGACAGCTAAGTTTCATTGCAGAAACTTGATACTACTCTCTGTTATAACTCTAAATGGGAAAGGCATCCTTTATTCTGAGTCCAAACATATACAAAATGCTCATTGCAGCATTATAGAATCTCTGGGACTTGGTTAAGTACTTTGGTTCCCAATTTGCCACATTGTCATGCACTTGTTATGCTGACATGTGCTTTGACAAGTTCCAACGTGACAACTTTGCCTTCAATGTTTTTTTTCTTTAAACACATTCAGATTGTTTGTCCTTCCAGAGGCTGTAAGGCCAAAGCTATGGGTCATTTTGTACTTGTCAAGGAGGCATCTGTTGGTTTCTGATGCTTTTTCTACAGTGGAACAAGGAAAACATGTCATTAGGATTTTACAAGCAGTGGTTTGTCAGTGGCGTTCTAAAAATGCACAGATAGTAGTTGTTTAATAATTGGAAATCAGGATATAAGATGGCGAGGCTTTCTAGAATTTTACCTTCTTTTAGGTAAGAGTCAAGACTGAAGAACTTCTCCCTGAGATATCATACATGCATACATAATTGTCTCTTCTGCTTACTTCTCATGCTTGTTTTTGTAGAGAACTGCCTACTAGCCTTTCTATGCATCCTTTAATTGAGAACATGTCATTATGACACTTAATACTGGTTTTTCTTTGATAAGTGTATTAGCTTGGACATTGACTAATATTCTTCTGAGGTATAATCACCAGTCAACCTTTTATTCTATTACTCAACTAGTAGTAACTAGAAAGGGTAAATATATACCTTATATTATAGACTTTACATGCAAATGGAAGTTTGAAGCTGAGAAAGGAGGGCCGTATTTGTTATTAGTCAGGGCTCTTTCAAGAAACAGGACCAGTGGGAAATAGGTGTGTAGATATACAGATTGAGATGTATTATCTCTTTATCATCTATCTATCAATCTGTCTACCTATCAATCACTTATCACCTTTTGTTTTATTTAAGTTTTCAAGCAATTGGACAAAGCCCTACCATTTTAGAGAGTCCTCTTATAAGCTATACTGTCACTCCTCCTAGGGGCAGGTGATTTTAGATAGAAGATAAGAATGGGGGAAGAGGCATACTTTTATTAGCATATATTCATTGTACAAAATGAGGGGTTTCTTTAAGATGGGGTTCATTTTGTTATTTTCCTGTGTATGTTAAATTTTACAAAAGAACCTTTAAATGATGCTGAGAATTATTTTGCCTAGTCCCAGTCATAGATAGGGAACTATGCTAAATATTATGCAAGTATTATCCAATTTAAGTTTCAAAATAATAATGGAAATTAGAATCCATGTCCCCTTTACAGATAAGAAAACTAACCCCAAGCCTGGCATGGTGGCACTTACCTTTAATCCAAGCACTCAGGAGGCTGAGTTAGAAGGATTAAGAGGTTTGCTGAGTTTGAGGCCAGCCTGGGCTACAGAGCGAATTCCAGGTCAGCCTTCCCTAGAGGGAGTAAGGTACTGCCTAAAAAAAAAGAAAAAAGAAAAGAAAAAACAAAACTGACTCATGTTGGCATTCTTAACATTATTATCTTAGAGCTGTAATTGCAAATACCTTGTTTATTCTATTTTATTTTGCTCAAGGGAAAGTTTACAAGCTTTAAAAATGGCAGCCCATGTAAGGTACAACCAAAAAAAAAAAAAAGTATATGGTTGTACAATATTTACCTTCATCTGCAGTGGGCGCCAGATTTCCTTTTTTGGCAATAATTCATAGCTTCTTGTCTCCAGCCAGTCTCAAAAACAGGTGGGTGTTCTGATTTCTTAAATGGGTACATGTTTAGTCCTTAGTCCAATTACTAACAACTTCTAAATTTAACAACACAAATGATTAGCTACAAATAAGAGTAATAAACACTTAACTTGCCACAAGAGGAAACTTCTACAATATAAAATAATAGAAGTAAGTGATATTCATGGGGAGGTTGCTGCCTAAGAAAGGCTTTTTGATAAAACCTAGTCTTTTCCTGATCCTACTGTTGAATGCTTAAATTTCAGATGCTGAGATTAGCTAGAGTAAAATGGCCAACACTTTCTCACTTAGGCTTCCCAAGAAGGTGACAAAATACAAATCGATGTAAAGCTGTCAAAAGGAGGCTATCATTGAAACATGTTTTGCTCAAGTTGCCCATTTGAAACCAAATGTGTCCTTCACTCCATATTGGGAGAATTCCGTCCCTGGAATCAGGAGCTCTGGTGATTACTTCCCGTCCAGCTTCCTTGTAAGAAAAAAGCTGGCAAATTCCTGAACTGACCTTGTTGTGGCAAGTCTCCTTGAGGCAAGTTCATCCCGGTTCTCATCCATGGTTTTTTTTTTTTCCTGCTATCTTGTCAAATGAATCCGTGAAATTCAAAGATTAACCCAAGTCCCTCACTCAGACATTTTGAACGCACCAAATGTTCAAGTGTAACAAAAAATTACACATCTGGTAATTCTGCATGTTATTTATAGCCTTTCTGATAGAGGCATAATTGATTCAGAAATGTAATTTACAGCTTGACATCTCCGTTTCAAAGCCTCAATTCCATGACATCCACCAGGAGAATAATCTCACTTTTGTGGGGAAGCAGAGAGAATAATTGCAAGGAATTTTCTCTATGATAGCCTCATGCTTCTGCATAACTTTCCTGGCTCCTTGTCTTTCATTTGCAAAGTGGGCCATATTCGTGTCAGCCACACAATTTTAATTTCATGGGATGATTTATGGAGACATAAATGGAGCATAAAGTTGATCAACAAACCCTAGGGTGATGGCAAATGGCTAAGGCAAGTTTCTCTTGCCCTCTATTTTTAATTGCCACCCTCATAAGAAAACACTCTCTAATTTAACTAGGTAATTGTTCTCTTCAAAGAGAGCATTTAATGCCATTTTGAGAACTACTAAAGAATGCTGGAATATTTGCTTCATCCAAGGATTGTCATAAAATTCACCATTTCATGCCCCTTTCTCTCTCTTCCTTCCCTGCTTGTTATTAAACATAAAACTGATGCCTTTATTATTATTTTAGTCCCTGTCTATTTCTTATTCACATTTTGAAGAAAATAAGTGTGTGTGTGTTGGGCAGGGGACTAATTTCCTCTAGCTAGTGGGATCTAGTATGAATTTTACTGAAATAATATCTTATACTCATCTTTATACTGCTGATTGGAATTACTCTAATTCTGGCCATGCCTTTTGAATCTGAGTAATGTAGATTTACTTCAGTTCCCAATCAGCAGCTTATGCTTGACTTGGGTCCTAGAAGTTTATCTGCTTAGTCTTATCCTTTTAGCATTACTTGTTTATCTGAATCCATAGTGGGTTTTTCATGTAATTTATGACCTAAGGAGATAATCTAGGAAATTTTAACAGAACCCTGATTATTCATTATATCCTGCTTTCTGGATTTGCTCTTGGCTCCTGGGTATCTAACATAAAACACCACCCACCTAACTTCAAGCATTAGCTCTGTCCTAGAGTCCAGTTGAGACATGCTCCATTTCTGCAGATGCTACTTCTTTGGTCACAGATGGTGGCCAACATGAAGTTAGAATTCACTGTCACTCTTTTTTTTTTGGTGGGGGGGCTCATCATTTATTTTTTTATGTGACTCATCCTAGAAAATCAGGAATATGATCCAAAGCATAATATTGGAATAATAATGGCACATATAAATGTTGCCATATTCATGAATTCTTTCATTTAGTATATCTGTCCATGCCACCTCTGCACCCACGTCTATGCACGTACAAGATCGGCATTGTATAGTCAGTACAGATTGTGTCTGTGATTCTCCGTGTTCCATACATCACTCTATGCCCTCATCTATAAAAAAAATGAAAACCTTTTTTAAAATTTTGATAGGGAAATGTTATGTTCTACATAATAAATATGGCAAAATTTATTTACCCATTTCTCTAGTTAGGCATAAAAAGATTAAGTTATCATTTTGTTATAGTCAAAACTTGATGAGCACCTTGTTATTCACTAAAAAATCCTTTATTGAGAACTTAGTATGCATGAAATCTGCATTGGGTATTCAACAAACACTATTACTAAAATTATTCTGAAGAGAAGAATCCTAGAATGGAATAGAAAATATAGTGATACCATTACTGTCTGCTAATGTTAAAAATTTGGTACAGTAGTACACATCTTTAATCCTAGCACTTGGAGGCTGAGGCAGGAGAGGTGAGAGCCTAAGGCAATCCTGGGTTACGTGGTGAGACCCTGTCTCAAAACACATAGACAAGCAACAATAGAAGTGTTGAGGACATAGACACAATTGAAAGACAGTACAAACTTCAGGAGATACCCTTTAGACTCTAATATAAAAGCTGAATAGGAGCTAATCATAGAAAAGAAATTGGCTAACAGGTTACTTTTCTACATATAATAAATAACATGAACAACCTGTGGAGAAGAAAAAGGGCAACAAGTTTAAAAACCCACAAGTGATTTAGTACATTTGAAACACTGAAGACGAAGAATAGGACTGAATGAAAAGATAGATTGTGGCCAGATCATGAGAAGATTTTCACAAAATTTTAAGGCATTTTCCCCCCTTTTATCCTGAAGACAGTGAAAGTCTTTAAAATGTTTAAGCAGGGCATACCATAACTGTAAAGGAACAAAGGTAATGGGAGACTTTAGAATTTGCATTGTTAGGAGTGTGGTAAATGGGAGGGAGGTTACTTAAATATTCTCATAATGCAGACATAAGTGATGGTAGGTGGCCTACACAGTGGGTGAATGTGAATTAGGATGGAGAAATGTATATATAGATGTGATGGTTTAACTCAGCAAGTCTGGGAGAAGAAGTGGATAAGGACAATGTTTATTGGTAAAATTTGGATGATATATAATTAGAGGCAACACAGAGAAGCCTGACTATGCAGGCATATTAGTATAAAATCTGAAAGCTATTCCTCAGGGAAAGGTAGTTTGCTATGGTGAAGTTTACAAAGAAAAGTCTGAGTGGCTATAACAATTCTGATAATTTTATTAGAAGAGAATTCTAGGGGTGAAATTATTCATCAAAGGTTATTGATGCATTTGACACAGCAATATTTAAAAAAGGTCACATATGTTGGCCTGTTGGCCCAATAATTTGGACTTTGAATCTGCTTGCTACTAGTCTTAGGAATATTTTGTATTCTGGTCTCTTTCTATTCTATTGCTGATGGACTAGCATGTCTTGAGGAGAACCATCTTATACCATGACTTCTGTTTTGGTCCTCAGGGGACATGGTGAGATCAAATGCATGACATCTTTGAAGTATCGTCTTATCATTCTGAACAGCAGCTGGGATATTTATGCTGACAATAAATAGCACAGTGGAAGGGAGACCTTTTCCCATAGCTGGCTTCTATTCAAGATGTAGACTCAGCTGTGATTCCTAAATGTTTTAATTAATGTCTCTCAAAGGAAGGTTTTACTAAAGCAAATGAGAAGCACCTTGATACATATCCACTTATGTACTAAGGCTTATGAGCAGGGGGCTCTGACATTCCCTATAGTCCTTAATTCTCATTTTAGCATAGTTCATTCTTCCCACTCTGCTGGTAGGGCTGCCTTCTTTGTATGATATCATTCTATTTCCAAAGAAAAGGAAAGGAATTAATCTGTTAATCAGATGGTGAAACATCAAGTGCTGGAGAATTAATTTTACATTAAGATACATTCAGAATTTTAGGAATATTTATTCTTATACTAAGGAAGTTTACTGATAACTGGAAAGGACACAGTGGGAAAAGTTTTAACTACATTAAAAGAAGATTTGTTGTCATTTACCTGAAGAGAGTGTACTTTGTATTAAGTGTCTAGTAAGTGCCTAGGAGTTACGGGAAAATATACACATGTAAGGTTGCTTTTACACCTAGCCATAAGCCCCATGGTAAACTTTCCTCAATACCATCATGCTGTGGGAGAGGAAACTGACTTAAAGTTCAAAAACATTGCTCAACAGATGGCTATCATCCACAATGAGCATTTGATCAGAGAGACCTACAAGGTTTCCTAAAAGAAAGACAGAGTTCTGTCAGAGTGCTGATGACCCACCAAAGGTTAGTGGTAAGACCCTACTGCTGAAGACACCATATGCTGTTGACATGTAAAATGGAAGGACATGGCTGAAAGCTGGAAGAGAGTCAGTTTTCCAGACAGTCAGCGTGTCTAGTGCCAGAAGGTGCTACCTGGGTGACTGGGGAAAAATGACCAATATCTGTCCAAGCAACTCATGGTCTAACCTACTTAGCAGCTAATAACCTGTCATGATGCTCACACAAGTGCAATAGTGGTGCACAGCCATGGTGGGAAACCAACTGCTCTTGATTTGTCTAACTGATCTGCTCAGTGGAACATGACCCATAGCTGGAGCTGGGAAACAAGTCAGAAACAGATCCCAAAATGAGCCCACTCTCCATTATCAAGCTACCACCAAACGTGGGTTACAAGAGGGCCTGCACCTATTAAATTCTCTATAAAAAATAAGGGTTATCCCATTTATCTGGTGCTAACTTTACTCTATGTTGGAGAATCTGCTTCTCTTTCTCAGATAGATGCAGATCCTAAGGAGAGAACCACTGCATCATACCTCAAAAGGGCCCCAGCTGAAACTAAGAATAATTGGCGAAACAAGCAAGGGTGCTATTTTCTTGGTGAACCGGGTACCAGCATAAGGGTGAAGGAGATCAACACAGAGAACAATCAACTCCTACCAAATCATATATCCAGAGACATAGAGGCTCCCAACACTTCATCACTGAAGCAGACCCAAATGAACCCAACATGGCTCAGGGAAATTTTGCGGAAGAGGGGGCAGAAAAATGTCAGAGCCACATGTTGGGTCATGATATGCAGAGACATTACTCCTACCCATAACTGCGGGCTAACTCCACAATGCATGACCCATATACCTCAACAAGGAGGGGCCAGAGGGAGGGGGTAGGACATGGAAGAGCCTAACCATCGTACAACTTAACTGTATTCACTGAGTACAAAACTAATTAATAAAAAAATTAAAAATTAACAAAAAACATTGCTCAAAACAATCCTAGAAGGAAGTGTACAAACCTATTTTCAAGCCCAGGCCATCTGACTGCTGAAGGTGAACTGAAGACTATCCATGCTTCAGGGTGAAATAGTTCAAGAGTATCTGAGACAGAAATCATTCTTTGTTGTCACTCTGGAGTTTGCAATAACAGTCTCACAGAGAGAGGCGGGCTTAAGTGTGGTAACAGTGTCAGGGTATGTAGAAGGCAAGACAGGAGTTTTTAAATGTCTTGCAAAACAACTTCAGAAGACATCAGCCTCCTTGTATGATTTCTTGTGCAGAATAAGCACATTGACCTTCTGGTTTTATCTATTCTTATCCTTAATTAGCAAATATTTGTCTTCTGTGAGCAGGAACAGAACAGTCACTGGGGTTTAAACAAGTCATAATCCACATGAAAAGAAAACAGTAATTTCTTTTTGGGAAGCACATGAGATTTCATTATTTGATTGGGTTCTTAAGGTCTTGACCCAGTCAGTGGATATCCACTGAATTCACAGTGGAACTTGTCTAAAGCAAAAGGCCAAACCTTTCCTTTGATTAGTAAAGAGGTACTTCAGGTAGAGTCAATATGAACCCTGCATGTGGCTGGACTGCTGAGAAGGGCTGTGGATAACCTCCTATGTCACTGAGCTCTTCATACTCAGCTTTCTGTTTGCTTTCTATCCTTGACTGACCTTCAAAAGTTAGCCATTTTCACATTCATATACAAATATATTTAAAAAGTCTCAATCAGCACTTTTAAGAACTCTTCTGTAGTGGTTGGTTCTGTCTCCATAAAACAAACTGGCATTAATGTCTTCATGTTTAAAAGCACTTATTAACAATATTTCAATATTCATCAGTAATGAATTTTTATAAGTGCTGATCTTTGAGTCTCTCTTCTGCCATCTAGGACAAACCTCATATGGCTGTAGGTGGAAGGTGATATATGGCATTGAAGGACTTCTGAGTCAAAGTTACCCACTGGTTGACACATACATGTACTGCCAATGGTTAACATAGGAGTTAAGATTACTCATAAAACTTATGGGTAACACCCAAGAGTGCTACAAATAAATTAGAAAAGCAACCCCTACATCATGGCACAGATTTCATTTGTCATTGTGTATTGTGAAGTCATGGGCTTCTTTCATTTCCACTTTCTTGGTAACTCTGTTTACCTAGAAGGACAAGGTGAGATGCTTTGTCAATACGATGTGATAGACACCAATGGTAACATGTGGAAGTGAAAGTTTTGCAACTGAAGTTTCTTTAGGAGGAGCTCTAGGTTAAGGGTCATAATTACAAGAATGGACTGGGTTCTTCAGTTTAAGGATAGATTGTGTTTGTATGGTCTTTTCTAGCCAGACATATCAAAGGACAATGGTTAGACTAACATGTGTATTTAGTTGCTAATGGTTTCTTTTTCTTGGAATGCTAATGTTTTAAGCAGTACATGGAGACAACTTTATGATATTCACAGACATATTCACAGTGCAATTTAAAACTGTGTGTCTGTTGTGTTACATAATAAAAACGAAAACAGAATAAAGGAAACTTTCAGAAAAAATCAAGAAGGAATTTCAACAAACCATTTGCTAGCTGAGGAGTTCAGACAAATCATTTATCTCTGTGTTAAATAATTCCATTTTCTTCCTCAACATCTAGTCTAAATTTCTCCATCCTTTCAATACTTCATTCTTCCATTTCTTCATTTATAAAATATGTAGAACTTTCTGTGTGTCAAGTCTTGAGCTAAGAATTTTGCAAATATTAAGTTAGTACTCACCCTGGTTTTATTTCAGGCTGCTCTTCAGTTTGGAATACTCAGCTCACTGGTTTACTTACAAACACAGATAGTTATGTATTGTAATTACAGGTAAGGAGACCAAGTTTTGGTCAGTGCTTCCAAAAAATTTTGTGATGGTGATTAGGAAGGACAAAGTTGTCTGGTACGGTCCTTTTCTGTTAACCTTTGTTCTCCTATACTCTTTTTTCTTCTTATGTAGAACACAGTTACAAAGCCCAGAGGTCCAGCAGTCATCTAGAAGAAAAGAGTCACCTGCTGGGGCTGGTGTATAGAAGAGACTGTGTTTGTGATGTTATGCTGACTCGGCCTTCACATCTACTGCTCACCTTAGATGACCTCGCTTGACCTGTCTAAGCCATTGGTGAGTTTTTCATGTTTTGCACCTGACATTATAAACTGGTTAAACTTTTTGGGCTTCAGTTTCTTGATCTGTAGAACAAGAGCTGCCTGCACTCTCAAAATGAGAGTATCAGTAAGACTAAACAACACAGACCACATAAACTCAAAGGACAAAGCACTGTTCAATAAACATTGGTTCTCCTTGCCATGTGGACACAAACCTTTCTGTTTCAATACACATGTAGGCAAGAAGAACTGTAGATCATTAGATAATCTTCATTGCTCAGTCTTTAAACTACCTTCTTTTCTTGAGGGGGTTAGTCTTTGTTTCCTCAATAGCCATTGCTCTGAGGCATAGCAATAGTCCCCCGCCAATGTGTCCGTCATATCAAGTTTGCCTTCCTAAATTTTTTCTCTGTTCAATGACAAAGTAGCAGTGAAAGTAATGGTGAAGTGGCATGATTGTTTTTGAAAGTAATGTTCTTTGGTGATACAGTGATTTGTGCTTAGTCCCTTCTCTTTAAAGCTGTGAACTATGTGACTATGTGGGTAAGTTGTTCAAGCTTTCTGAACCTGTGTTTCCTACCTGCAAACAAGGGATAATCTCTCAGGCTTCTTAGACAGGTTAAAATAACAACACCTTTGGAAGCATAATATTGCCTACAAAGGGCTTCCACAAGCATCTGCTTTTTTGGCCTATTTCTCAGGTTTTCTCCTCAGTCAATACCTACTGTCTTTTTTGCTCTTCTCAGTGTTTTGTAACAGGAGTCCAAGAACCTGCATAGATCACCCTCTCAAGTGGCCAGAGAGAAAAGAGCACCTCCACATTGGAAGAATTTCCCAAGAATGGAGCTCCATTATGACAAAATTGAACTATTACTTTAGTGTCTCCCTGAAAGGGTTTTCTGTAAGTGATGTTTTGTATCCTAGGAAGATGGATTTCATCTATTCAAGAGCTTTGAGGAGAGGAACTTCCTTTTGAGGCAGAATCCTAATAAACACTGAATTCTGTACAGATTGAAGTTTAGAAAACTAAATGGAAATGCAGGGAGAAAAGGAATGAGAAATCTGAACCTCTCTTCTCTGGGTCACTCTTTCTTGGCTTAAATAAAATGGCGCTTCATTCTGTCTGAAATAACCATAACCCTGGAGCCCTTCCAAGGAAATAACCCAAACAGATATTGAAAACAACATTTATATTTGTGCTATTTTCATCTGCAATGATTTGGTGGGGCATAGAGGGAATGGCAGAAAAAGTGTTCAAAATTATGCCACGATGTTGATGAAATTGGTGAAATTTCAGAAGCACGGGACATTGTGGATCTCTGGTCACATATCATCTCCTGGCTCCTAAAATAACCAGGGGAAGAGAGAAATATTCAGAACTATTCCCATAGAGAGAAGCTGCTTCTGAAGGAAGTGGATTCTTCTTGAATCAGAATTGTAGAGGGTTATTTGTCATATCAGTTATGGTGCCCCTGGAGCATAACAGATGGGATCTGAGCAGCTCGTGCCTTCTTTAGACTGGGCCAGTTATGACTGTTTTGTGCTAGACAGCTCTCCCTCATTGGGAAGAAGGTACTGATCTAGAGTTGAGACACCTGAGTCAGAGCACAGGCAGGTGTGGAGTTGCCAGGCCTACTGACCTTTATAATTGAGGTCGTTGCAGTTTCTCATACTCCTCACAGCCTAGTAGAAGGAGGTCTGTGAGAGATATTCTCATGGTCACCTTAGTCCTCCCCTTGGGTTACACAGAGATTCAGGAAACGACTCTGCCAGTGTGTCTTGGCAGTTTTCTTCCCGAGGAAAATACCCAAAAGAAGATTTGTGGGATGAACTACAGCTCATACCATTGAAGTGGGTTCTGGGGCTGCTATTGGTCCTCATCTTCTCCTCCATTAGCTAAGTTCTCCTTACCTTGGCAGGCTTGGAGAAGTCATTTGATATTGTGATGAGGCCTTCATACCTAAAGTGTCTGAGCACTTGATAGTCACATTGTTCTGAGACAGGGAGGCCCATAGAAGAGTAGAGATAAAACAAACAGCCTATTTAACCTCTCACATTCACCCTGACTGCTGTCTGCAAGGGCTGCTGTAGAGCTGGACTCAGGTGTGTGCATTCAAGCCCAGATCCTTCCAGATGCTGCAGCCAGGTGTGCTGCCTTGTTCTGGATTCGGTCCTGGACCCAGGATAAAAATTCTGGTTGCTCAGAGGATTGTGGTGGGGTTTTCCTCTTTTCTGGCTGCAGGGCTGCTTATCTCTCAGCACCTGAGGTTTTTGCCACCAGTAAGGTTTTGGCCTTCCCACCCCAGGGTGGGAAAGGAGATGCATGGGCCCTTGGACAGGTGTGGATGTACCCACTCCTTACCCTTTGGTTCTTAGGCTAACCTACCCTGCCATTCCCCTTTCTTTGGTCTGGGGACTCTCTTACCATTCCTGAATATATGTAACAATTCACAAAAATAATCGTTTTTAGTCTTGCTTGCTTTATTTCAATTCTTTAAGTAAAGCAGACATGAGCTCAGGTTTGGGGTTTGCATTTGAACCCCCAAAACTAAGTCCTGTTTCATTTCTCAGGCGAGGTTGTTACAGGTATATGCTCATAGTTTTTCTGGGGCTCAAGAGTCCTAAGAAACAGTGAGTGCAGCTGGGGTTCATGTATTTTTCTCCCTGCTCTGACTGCTGTGGTTTAGATGTTGTTTGTTGCTGCCACTGAGGTGGTTCATGTGTTGGAAGCTTGATCTTCATTGTGGCAATGTTGTAAGTTGGTATGGGACCCTTAACAGGTGGGACTTTGTGGGGATGTTTAGGTTGTGGGAGAAGTACAGCCCTAGGAAGAAATCGACATAGCTCTCTCTTGTGAGGCTGTGGTTCTTTCAAGAGGGAGGGCTTGTAAGAGCCTGGCCCTGGCCCTGGCCCTGGCCCCTACCTCACACTGGCAATTTCACCATGTGACAGCATGCACTCTTATCATTGTGGTGTCATTTACTATGAGGCTCTTCCCAGAGACCCAACCAGAAGGGTTGCCCACTTTTAGACTCTTTGCTTCCAAGGCTATATCCAACTTCAGTGATTTTGTTATAGTAACAGAAAATTGACTGATGCATAGGTACATTTACATGTTATAGAGACACAAAGTTATTCAGAATGAGGCATTGCAATAACTCTCATAGTCTTGAGTTTCTGTTTTGTTATTAATATTATCCCCAAAGGAAGCTTAGAGATTTATTTTTGTTTTATTGTGGAAAAAATGGATCTCCTCCTTGATCAGAACTGTGAAGATGTTTGATTTATTTTTTTGCAGAGCACTGGAGAACTTGTTAGCTAAGGTAAGACTACAAAATCCATATGAGTCATAGGAAACAGTAACATAGCCCTGTATGGAAATAAACACACTTTTTTTTTTTTTTTTTTTTTGCCAGAGTTCAAAGGGTTTATCATCTGGCTACATTTGCTGCACTAAATTTGAAAAGATTCCCTCTTCCTACATTCTCTATTTTCCTTCACAATTTTGCTATATGAAATCAAGCCTTGAGTTTTGTTTTGATTTAGCTCTAATTGGAGCCATACTTTCTCTGAATCTAATTTCAGTTGGAACTAATTACAGGGGAAAAGGTCATAGCTGTACTGAGAGTATTACTCTGTTCAGAATATATTGACATCATATAATATTAACTCTGCTTCTGTAGAGGTATAAAAGAAGACAAAATAAATTGCCAACATATATCTGTATCTTCCTTTTGTTTAACTCAGTTGGGAAAATTCATACATAGTTATTGACAAGAAAATCTTTCTTAGGTATGAATAAATATAAGCTTTTCAGTTGCGTTGTGTCTATTTCTTGATAACCTTCTGGGGATTTCCAAGTAAGAGATGCATTTTGTACCTATTGAGCTTGAAATGATGATACAATTGTGTCTCAATTGGTGTACCAAACTTACCTATATGAAATGCTTTTTTATAATAACTTGGAAGTTTATACACTGGGGAAAAAAAGGCAAGCACAATTCATCCTTTTTTCCTACAAAAAAGTTAAAAGAAATTTGGGTATAAATGCAAAAGACACTTTGTCCAAACAGGATATCTTTGACAACAAAATAATTTTATTTTATCTTGGCCAAAGTGACTATTCTTCAGTCAAAGGCACCCTAAGTTTGCATATCTGATTGATGATGGACTTTTATTAATGTACATATCAATTGGTGCATCTCTCATCTCTGGTGGTTATGCAAGTCAATGTCAGCTAGTGAAATGGTATTGAGGTCAGAGATAGAAGATTATAGAACATGAGCCAGCAGCAGGATATGCTATGATCTCTGTAG
This sequence comes from Dipus sagitta, assembly GCA_036346955.1. NCBI lineage: Eukaryota > Metazoa > Chordata > Mammalia > Rodentia > Dipodidae > Dipus > Dipus sagitta. The sequence goes on from CM070770.1 coordinate 240,524,009, forward strand.
AATATTTAATATCTTTTATTAATCTTTGAGTAGTTATAAAGGTATCTTTTTCTTGTGGAAAATTAAAGTGTGGATGTTTAACAATATATCAATTTATCCAAAGTAATTGGAACTGACCCAATATAAGGAAACAGATAAGGTAAATGCAAGGCTTCCCAGCCTTCTTTCTCTGTTTGAACCTCTCTATGAATGTCCTATCCTGTGCTCTGCTGATGAAGGCAATGTTGAGAGAATTATTTACTCATCAGAGAGGACTAAGTACTTGCTTTCATTGACATTGAAGCACTGAATGCCAATAAAGTAAAAGTATCGGTGACCTCCAGCAACCTACCAGAGTGGGGGACTGTTTGTCCTGGAAGCCAGTTATCTAATATGCAATTTTAAGAAAGCACGTTAATAGTAAAGGCCTATTGCAGGACATAGGCTGTTTATTAATATAGTCACTAATTTGATCCTAGAATAAATGGTAGGATATTTTTCTTCAAACCAACTCTTCATTGCCTTGAAAGTATGTATGCAATTAGATTTCAGGATACCCAGATGGTAAACACTACAATACATATATCTTGAGTCAAATATTGTTATGTATCCATAAGGAACCATTGAATAAAAGATCCGCTTGCCTTTGCATGTTTGTTTATGTATTTGTTTAAGTTTTCTTATCTATTGTTCAACATGTAGATCCAATGGAGACAGACAGAGTTTCAGATGAGTGATTAGTGAACCCAGAATATTAAGCCAGGTTTACTGTTTGCACAGAAGAAGTCAGTTAGTTAAACAATTTTCTTTGGTAGGAATCTAATGCATTTCAAGCTCAAAACAGTTACAATATAGACTTTATGTCCTCAGGAGCAATCGCATGCTTCTATAATTCAATGACTTGCAGATTGCTGTTCAAGGTCTCACCCTGATCTTTCTGGTACATATAGAACTGTAAATTATAGTTGCATGTATCTTTTCAATTGAGCTAATTGCTATCTCCTGGCAATAATGAGGCCATTAATCAGGGCAACTAAACACAATTCCAGTAATTTCACTAGAGAGGCGAAACTTATAAAAGACTCATACTCCACTAGGGTGCTATAACCCTATCTTCCTCTCCCACTCAGTACACTGACATTTTGTAATGCTAACATGAGTAAAGAATAATCATAACACTTAGCATTTATATAGCTCTCAACAAACATTAGCTAATTAATCCTCATGCCACCTCTGAAAGGCAAGCTTCAGTCCTATCTATTGTTATCTCTGCCTTTCACAGCCTGGAACTGGAGAAATGTTAAGAGATTCCCAGAAAGGTTAAGAGACTTGTCAAAGGTCACAAGACAAGATAGTAACAGAAGTTAGATTCCAGCTGAGATATCACACCATGCAGACATGTAGCCTCTTGGAGGCTTGAAAGCCTTCTGGTGTTCTGAGGTCACTCTCCACTGTGGGAGTCCTCCCATCAGGGTGGGGAAAAACACTTTAGTAGCCAGGATCGGGTGATGTGTGTCCATCAAGAAGGAGATTGTGCCTCAATTTCTTAATCTACCCCTCAGCAGAGTCTGTGCCCTACAAAGGAGCCATTTTCTCTCTTCCTTTTTTGCTTTTAAATCATGGAACAAAATATACAAAGCCTTTAAAAAATTAACAAAACAGTCAAGAGGATTTAAAATTGCACTGCTCTTCACTGAGTTAGTGTCAGACCACAAGAATTCTCCACTGCGAGAGAATGTAGAAAGGATAGCAAGTTTCCCCTTTAGAGACAAAAGAAAACCAAAGAGACATAAATTTTTTGGCTCACTTAACCTACTTAACATACACAGACCACCAAAAACACAGAGGAAAAAACCCAATATATTCAAATATGGGAAGGCATCTTGACTTAAATGAATAATATTCTTTTTAGTAATTGTAATTCATGTGAGTTAGCAATAATAATAAAATACATTTTAAAGTACAAAACTGCATTTTAAAGGTGAAAAGTTAGGATGAGGAACTGAGCTTACAGGAGAAATGAGAGAATGCAGATATGTGGGATATTTTGTCTATTCAAATGCTAAAAATACAGATTTCATATTATGAAAAACATTATTCCTAATAGCTATTTATGATTATATACTAACAATCCTAGTATGAAAATTTTATTTGATACCCAGAAAAAGAAAACATGTCATTCTTAATATTAATACCTGGAGAAGGTCAGAAAAAAATCTTGAGACAGAGAAGGTCAGATGGAAAAAGGTAGCTCTAATTAGCTTGCAAGAGGTTATCAACATCAGTTACTGGAAGATTCCACCTGCCATTCTGTCCCACCCTTTAAACACAGAGTGCTGAGGTAATAAGATCTGTTGCTTTGTAGAGCAAAAATAAGAAAGTCTAAGTTTTTTTGCACCACTATTCCCCTATGTATGCCAGGTTGACCTTGAATTTATCATCCTCCTGCCTCTACTTCTGCAGTTCTGGGATTATAGGTTTGAGGCACCATACTGGCTCTAATTTGAGACTTCTAAAAAATTTTTATGAAAAAGCCTATAAGAAAGAAATTATGAGGCCATATAAAACACAAAAATCTGCCCACTGCTTAAGCTCCAAACTTCAATAACATTATGAAAAATCACCTGGCTGATAAGGCCCAAGTTATCTACTTCGTGCTTCTTAAGGAGTTGGGGCAGCTATCCAGGTATTTTTCTAGATTACCTATTCAAGAATACATCCTTTGGAGGACCCAGGTCTGCAATTATTAGAAGAACTTAGCAGAGTTCCTTAATATTCAAATGTTTCCCATAACTTATTTAGGTCATTATATAAAACATAGAACTCGAGTAATTATTAGTGAATTTTCATTAGAATGTCATATGTTTGTGTTTGTCTGAGCCTGATGGTCAGGACTTCTTGAATAACACAGCTTCCTGCTAAACCATGGGGCTAGAGTTGATGTCAGGATGAGTTTCCCCACGGCTTTGAATTTTGAAAATGTTCAACCAGAACACTGGCTGTCGGGAGAGAAATGCACAAGACAAAGCTCACTGTTAGTCCTGACTCACGTGACTACTGGGAGTTATGTACAGTGGGCTTTAAGGTAACTTTTCTATATTCAAACATCGACTGTAACTTGGATTTTAGATGAGACAGTTGTGATTTTTCTTTGGAATTGTCATATATCAAAATAGTTCTTAGGCACAAATATGTCATCTTAATCATTTTGTATAAATCTATCAAAGTTCAAGGATAAAGGTGGCACTTCATGATAAAACACTAAAAGATTGCTTCATCTACCCACATGTGTTCATATTAGCCGGCATCCAATGTCATAGCATGTGTGCTGTGCAGAGCTTCCAACTGATAGAAATGCTATTTGAATGATTAGGATGCTGGAGCTGAAGGCAACAGGGTACTCACCTTCAATTCTGAAAAGACTCTCTCAGAGGTGACTTACACATTCATTAAATTCTGGTGCCTTGCCTATGTAAATTAGTAATCAAATATTCTAAATGGGTGATGGAAAATAATCTTATCTCTTGCTAGCATCCTAAATCATAAGGTTTAAAAAGTCTGATTAAGGAGTTTTATTAAAATATCTTCCTAAGTGTCACTTTGCTACATTTTCCAAGTTATTAAATCTTCTATATGCATATGATCTATCTACATCCATGTAAACTTTATTTTGATAGCAACTAGATACAAAAATCTTTTCCTATCCTGTTTATTCAACTTATTCCTCATAATGTGAGTCAGTAGTAGAATGAATGACCTTTAATTAACTTATTGGCTCTTTGGTCACATGATTGCTGTGTGAGTCTATTATCTTAATTGGTTGTCTTCTGTGGGTATTGTTATGAATGTTGAGAGAGAAACAACAAATTAATTTCTAATAATTCCCTATTACTATAGTCCTTCAAATGGTATTCATCATTCTGATTTTAATTATAGTTCTATGACCATATAACTAGGAAATGAAAATTCTTTGACGCTCAAGAATTTGACAGAAAGTAAGCCATTTAACTTTTGCTATATAGAGAAGTTTCATAATAAAATTCATTCATGCCAGGGTTGAGTTCTGAGTTCTGAAAAAGGCATGGTCATATAATTACCACCACATATAATATGCATAGGGGTTTTGTCATCACCCAACGTTATCTCATGCTCTTTGTATCTGCATTTGGCAAAATACACTTAGGGTTAATGCATGCTGTGCATGACAGTTCAATCAAGGGTGTTGTTGAGTAACTCAATCTGCAGATGCATCACATATTATCTATTCTTCAGTGGATAATTCACATGTTTCCAAGATGTTTCTCATGAGTAGTGTGAACTGAAGTTCATTAAAAATGCTGTGTTTGCCTCAGATAAGGCTGAATGGAATGTTGCTGGATGAGAGCCAAATTACCTTGGGCTACCTTTAACCCCTTAATAGGCATTTACTGCCCACCTCTATGTCTGACCTAACATCCTGGTGACTATCAGTTGATCAGGTATAATCCTTTCTGGAATGTCAGAACAGAACCCGAGATTCCACCAACCCAAGGGCTAAGAATGTCAGATAGCATCTGAGGCCTATGGTGGAGATTCTTATGCACCACACTTTGCTATAACCTACCTACCTTATAGTCAGCCAATGTATTTGAAGAGTGCTGTGATTTATGACTTTCTTTTTTTCTGTAACTGTAAAACTTTCATAAAATTGTTAATCTGTTGGAACTGGGAAGACAAAATCTGTGTTCCAAGTCCATGGGCACTCATATTTGGCTCTGGAATAAACTATCTCTTATCCCCTTGGAGGTGAGAGCTGTGTCTTTTGAAACACCAAACATTTGTATCCACGTTTTTGTGTGAATATATATAAGTTTGCATTCTTATAAGTCATGTGGAACATACGTGTTTAATTTATTAGACCTCCAAACTTCTCCAAAGTGGCACTATCCTAACTTAGTATTCCCACTAACCATGTATCAGAATTCCAAATACATACTTACCAACACTTGGCATAATTTTTATAATATCTAATAATGTTTGGCATCATTCATATATTTATTTGCCATTCTTATATCTTCTTTGATGAAGTATCTGTTCAAATCTTTTCGCTATTTTTTCATAATACTTATTAACTGTCTATATTATAGGGGTTCAATGTGATATTTCTACACATGAATACAGGGTCCACTGAACAAATCCAACCATATTTCCCCTTCCCCCATCTATTCATTCACTCTCTAGTAACCACATGTTGCTTGTTTACCTTTTCTGTGTGGGAGAGAACAGGCAGTACTTGTATCGCTTATTTAACTTGATATTATGACCTTTAGGCCTATTCATTTTGTTGCAAATGGCAGGGCTTCATTCTTCCAAATAGCTGAATAATATGCATGGGTGTGCAAGCATCTCTGTGGAATGTTGACTTATATCCCTCTGGGTATCTGCCCAAGAGTGGGAGACCTCCATATTATGGTAGTTCTATTTTCAGTGTTTTAAGGAACCTCCATACACATTTCCATAGTGGCTGCAGAAGTTTATATTTTTCACTAGCAGTGAATAAGGGTTCTTCTTGCCCCACATCCTTATCAGCGTTTGTTATCACTTATTTTCTGACTGTAGTGAGATAGAATCTCAAAACCATTTTAATCTGCCTTTCCCTGGTGGATGTTGAATACCTTTTCAAGCACTTGGAGGAATCCTAGAGGAATGTGAATCATATTGGATTAGAGTCCCTCCAGTGACTTCATTTGAATTTGATTACTCTTATAAAGAAACTATCTTCAAAAAAAGTCACATTCTGAGGTTCTGTGGATTATGATTTCAACACATAAATTTGGTGGTGTGGGGTATATAATTGAAGTCATAGTAAGCACAGTATGTTCTTTGATGGATAGGTTGGAATTGTATGTAGACTTGTATCTGTAGTTCCTCAGGGGTCTGTATGATCATACTAGACAACAGATGACTGTAGCAGTTTGTTGAAAATGGTAACAAATGTTTCTCCCTGCTTCTACAGCAGCCTGTCGTCTTCCGGCGTTCTGCCTCAGCTAAGGCAGTGCTCAGGAGTGGATCTGTCTGTGGAGGTGCCCTTTGCTTCTCACATTTCAGGTGACTTGGTTATGTGACCACAGCTCCTTAGCTATTCTGAGAAAAAGGTTAGATTTTCTTTATAGCGACACTCTCTCTAGCTTTCTAGATACTAAGAGAGAGAGGATGGCAGTACTTTAAAATTTAATTTCTAAAACAAGGGAGATGGGTCGGTGGGTAAGGTGCTAGGGATAGAGAAAGCTCAATGCATCAAGTGCTTGCCATGCAAACATGAAGAGTTGAATTTGGATCCTCTGCACCCACATCAAATGCTGGGTAGGCTACTGTATACCTATAATCCCAGAGCTGGGGAAGGCAGAACAGGAAATCCCTGGGCTCACCAACTAGTAGAGCTGAATTATTGGGTTCTAGGTGCAGCCAGAGGGCCTGTTGTAAAGGATAAGGTGGAGAGTGATTCAGTAGGATACCTGATGTTGACCTCTGCCCCCCACACGTGTTCATGCACACACACTCACACATATGCACATGAAGAAGTTTTCAATTTCCAGTTGTTGCTATGTGTAGAAATCCAGTGGATCTTTTGATGCCTTTGTATTCTTCATCTTTGCTAGACTTACCAATTAGTCATAGCTCTTAAAAAAGTAGAGTACTGGGACTGCAAAGACGGCTTAGTCAGGAAAGCCCTTGCTTTGTATGCATGAAGAACCAGAACCTACTTAAAAAAAATGCTGTGTATGGTAGCACATGCTTATATTCTCAGTGCTAGGAAAATGGAGAAGAGGGATCCTTGGGGCTCACTAGCCAATGAGTGACCCTGTTTCAAGACAAGTGGACACTGTTACTGTGGCTAACACTTGAGATTGTTCTCTGGCCTCCACACACACATGTGCACGAACACTCACACAGGTACCTGCACACACACTCACACATGTGTACATACGTGCCCACATAAAAATAGAGTCCTAGGATTTCCTATGTGGATGGTCCTTAATTAAAAATTTTATTTTTAACTGAGTGTGGTGGTGCGTGCCTTTAATCTCAGCACTAGGGAGGTAAAGGTAGGGCGATCATGAGTTTGTACTATAGACTGATTAAAGGCTAGCTGGGGCTTCATAGTAAAATTTTGTCTCATAAAACAAACAAACAAGCAAACAAAGAGCTGGGCATATGGCTTAGTAGTAGAGTGCTTGTCTTGCATGTCTATGGCTTCTCAGCACTGTGAATTAAAAAAATTAATAGACACATATTTGTACATGCTTACAGAGTGTACTATGATATTTCAATACATGTATTCGAGTGTGTAATGATCAGATCAGGGATCAACATAACCAGCACTTCCAATATTTATCATTTCTTTGTGTTGGAAACATTAAAATCATCTCTTTTAGCTATTTTGAAACATCATTTTTTGTCAAAAATCATTATCCTAATGTGTTGTAGTGCACTGTACATTATTCCTCTTATCAATTATGCTCCTCATAATTATTCTTATAATTTGCAAATAGGTAAAATTTTGTTTCATGGTTTCCACTATGTATGTTTATATTGTGATTTTTTTTCTTGGCTAGCTGCTTTGGTAAGGGTCTGAGTAGGGTATAGAATAACTGTAGTGAAGGTAGACATCCTTGGCCTGTTTCTCATCTCTGCAGGAAAGCGTTCTGTCCTTTACAACGATGTATGGCTTTAGCTGAAGGTTTTCTCTTAAATGCTCTTTATCACCTTGAGGAAATTTACTTTAGTTCCTAGTTGGTGGAGAGTTATTTACTGTGAATGGATGCTGACTTTTGTCAAATGCTTTTCACAAAGTATTTTTAACCTGGTTGATTCTTTTTCATTTCTTGAAAAGAAATACCTTTTAGACAAAAACTATTGAGTGACTTGAGTAAAAAGTCAATAATAGTTGTAATTCCAGATTTCTAGGAATATGAAATACACTGTCTTCTCATTCTCACTCTCTGATTTGGAGTTTTTTTTTTTTTTCCCAGCATAGATCAGGTTCTTAGTAAATGGGACACAGAATTATCAAAGACCATTACCATGATCACCTCCAGTGTTCTCATAAAAGTTAACTCAAGACAGGTGCTATTTTAAAATTCCATTATTTGTAATTGTTTTTATTTCCTCCCATTTTTGTGTATTGACCTATATGCTTGGCATCCAGTGTATCATTTAGCCCTAGCAGGGACTCTGAAAAAAATTGTATTATAGTGTTCAATATATCACAATGTGTAAGAGAATATACACAGGACGGTCCATCTGCTTTGCCCACTTAACTTGCTAAATGACCATGAACAAAAATTAGCCTCACTTAATCCATTGCCTTATATGGTATGAAAGTACAGCTGTTTCTAAAGTAACTTCCCCAAACCATGCTCCTGTTACTGATACACTGAGTAGAGAGAGGATATTTTGGCAAGTATGTGAAGTATAACCATACATCCTGGTTTACACCTATTATCTCAATGTACCAATTAACAGCGCTTTTATTTTTATTTATTTATTTATTTATTTATTTGAGAGAGAGAGAGAGAGAGAGAGAGAATATGGGCGCATCAGGGCCTCCAGCCACTGCAAACGAACTCCAGACACGTGTGCCACCTTGTGCATCTGGCTTATGTGGGTCCTGAGGAATTGAAACGAGGTCCTTTGGCTTTGCAGGCAAGTGCCTTAACTGCTAAGCCATCTCTCCAGCCCAACAGTACTTTTTAAATGCCCATGAGTATCCATTTTAGTCAACAGATTACATTATTTCTTCACTAATAATTAGCATTTAATTTTTGTTTTGTTGACAAACTAATTCTAGGTTTATTTACCTTATGGCCCAACTTCCGTAAAATCTTTCTCTCACTCTCTCCCTCCCCCCCCTCCAGCTTATTGTGGATTTTACCAAGAAGTTTGAGATAACCATGTAATGACATTAACAATAGTTCAATTCAGCAACTTGGTGGTTTATGCAAAGAGAATACACATATTTTCTTTAATCTTGTCTTATACTTAAACAATTTCCAATCTGTTCCTGATGTTGGGATTCCCAAGCCAATCTATTGAATGAAAATATGAAGCAGTTCACTGTTGTTGGAATAAAGTTAGGTTAATAATAAGATACTATTGGTTATTTCACTCAGAAAAATGTTGTCGAGGAGATATTTATAATGTATTAATTGGTCTAATGTATGATTATTTTGAGGAAAATTTCAGGAAGAGAAAAAGATAAAGACCATGACAATATTTTTAGCATAAAAATTTTCCCCCTAATTGGGAATTTAAGCTCATATCTCTTAATATCTTCCTACTAGATATATATGTGAATACAAAATTAATCCTTTATAAATATATTTATTGTAAAAAATCTTCCCTGCTTATATCAGTCTTTAAACATGTAGCATACTTGTATCTACATGAGTGAAGAGGCTGGGCATATGTCATAACTAAAATATTTGCATTAGCAAAACCCAAAGTGGGATCTAAGAAATGTTTGTTTCTTATAACCTAAATCTTTAAAGAAATTAGAATTCAAGCACTTTTATTTTTATCCCCTTGAGGCTCAATGCTGTTCACACCTTTATATTTCCTTATAGCCAGCATTTAATTCACAATGTTATTTCAGTTTCAAGATAGTTAATTGCTTTTGTACCACATTTTATGAACACATTTTTCCCGTTGTCATTGGAGGCCAAACCATAAGCAATGTGTTTAGCCTTCTGCTCATCCAATCATATTCAGCCTAAAAAATAGACTTTCATCTCAGAAATTCCCTGTGGAGTAGGAAACACAGCTGTTTTATCCTACTTGGCAGCCCACAGAGAGATACTGTTTTCCTTAGGGGAAAGGGCACTCAAGTTTTGAGAATCTAGGTACTGTACCATTGGGGAAAGAGCTGAAAAGAAAATAGACCATCTTTTCCAATTCTATTGTACAGAATACAAAGCAACTCTTTGTTCAGACTTCATGTCCTCCTCTTTCTTGCTCAATCTCTAGTCTTTTAAAATTCTACCCTTAACTAAATGGGTAAGCTACAGAAAAAGATTAAACTTAAAAATATACCAGGAATACAGAATGAAGAGGGGTGATTGATCTTTGAGTAGGTATCCAACAGTGCAATGAAATTCTCAAGCAGGTTCCTTTTTATTTCAAAATAGGTTTGATTCAGAGGGATTTTATAGCTGCTAAATCATGCAGTTGGCAGAGATTGTGCGTGCTTCTCACAGTTACTTTGAAAGATGTCAAATTTGGCAAAGGCAGTAAAAATACTGGGATTTACTGAGTTTGCTTCCCCCCCAACCACCACCACTCTCTTGTAGAAAATGCTTTAAAATCCAGCATGCTCAGAAGTAATACAGTACAACAGAAGTGTGCAGAATTGCAGGTTTCACAGAAAGAGCACGGCTTTCTCCGCCAGTGTGACTATACGTGTTGGCTAAAGCCTGGCAGTCTTTTTGTTGCTTGTTGTTACAAATGGCTCCTTTGTACCACCAGTGGGCTTGGTTTCAGTGTCATTGCCTTTGGTCCCTGACAGCTGCTCATTTCCAGCAGTATGGCTTCTGAACAACATCCTATGCTCATCCCAGACAGTAGCAGATCTGAAGCAACACTTTTGGGTTGGTAAGCATCCCTCACAGGCCCACGGCCCTGCAGGATGGTTACCATGAGCTTGGCTCTGGAATAAAAATGCCTCTCAATAACAGCTGCCTCACTGACTTGCAAATCATTTCTGAGTCCTAGTTAAAATTGTGTGTGTGTGTGTGTGTGTGTGTGTGTGTGTGTGTGTGTGTGTGTGTGATGTGTGTGTCTGGGTGCCATGACACTTGTATGAGGGTCAGAGGATCACCTCAGGGGTTGGTCTTCTTTTTATACTTTAAAAAAATATTTAATTGCAAACTGAGAGAGACAGAAGACATACAGATAGACAGAATGGGCACACCAGGGCCTCTAGCCACTGTGAAGGAACTCCAGATGCATGCACCACCTTGTGTAACTGGCTTACATGTATACTGGGGAATTGAATCTAGGTCCTTAGCCTTCACAGGCAAGTGCCTTATCTGCTAAGCTATCTCTCCAGCCCTCTCCTTTGATCCTCTAAGACATTTTCTCTTGATTTTGTTTGTCACTGTGTGTGCACACCACCTGTCTGACCCTGCAGGCTTCCAGATTCTCCTCCCATTACCTGGGGATCAACGATGCACACACCACTTAACATCTGGCTTCACGTGGGTGCTGGGGAGTTAAACTTGGGCTGGCAGGCTTGCAAGCAAGTAAATTTAACCTCTGAGGCATGTCCCAGTTCTAGTTTTTAACTTGATCAGATTAGAAATCCATAGGTATTCCTCTTGGGTGGGTCTCTGAGGTTGCTTCGAGTAAGAATTAACTGAAGGAGGAAGTCCTTCCCCCAGAGTCCAGGACCTTCTTGTGCTGGGCTATATATAAGAAGCTCTGAGAGAAAACAGCTCATTTTTGCCTAGCTACCTGTGCTACTTGCTGTTGAGTTCCTTTTACCCGGCTACTTCCCCCGCATTCACTCAAATGTGTATCTGATCTATTTACCTATTCTTTGTTGGCATTGGAACCAAGTTTAATCAGTCTTCCAATATGTACTAAAGACCCATGGCTCTCTCCAGGTCTTCAACGTCAGATTGGAACTGCTGAGGTATCCAGCCATGTGAACTGAGCAGCTACCAGCTTCCTCCATTTTTAAGCCTGAGGTAGCTATTGTTGGACTACCAGAAGCTAATCCAATAAGCCCCCTTTTTAATACCAATTCATCCTATCAGTTCTGTTCCTTTAGAGAACCCTGACTAATATAAACTTTTTATTAGGCATTTGCATCATATTAGGAATTATAAGTAAGATTGAGATCATACCTTTCTTATTACTGTGATAAAGTACCTGACACATGCAATTTAAGAAAGGGTTAAGGTTTCTTTTGGCTCCTGGTTTGAGGACATAGCCCATGATGATGAGGCCAGAGCATCTCTAGTGGTGGTAGCAGGAACATTCGGTAGGTGGTGGTCACATTGTGTCTACAGTGAGGAAGTAGAGAGGGAATGGGGGTGTTCATGCCTGCTCCTTTTTATTCAGTGCAGGACTTCAGATCATGGGATGTTGCCACCCACATTCAGGCTGGGTCTTTTCCTTCACTTAAACCTCTCTGGAAATTCTTTCACAGGTATTCTTAGAGGTTTGTGTCCCAAGTGATTCTAAATCCCATCTTGCTGGCAATCCAGATTAACAATCAGAGGGATCACTGCTAAATAGTGATACATCCATATGAAACCTGTCCAGATGCTAAGGGCATCTGTATGTGAGAACATGTTTTTTTTTTTCAGATGCTAAGCATTCATATGATTCTATTTCCCCCAGTTTCTCTAATTAAGAACATTCCAGGGCTGGGGACATGGCTTACTGAGTGAGAGCACCTGCTGCACAAGCATGAAGACCTGAGAGGGTCTGATTCTCCCTGAGTTCAATTCTTTAGTACCCATGTAAATAGCTGGGGATGGCCATACATATCTGAAATCCAGGACTGTGACAAATAGAGGCCAGAGGGGCTCAAGGCTTGCTGTCCAACAAGTCAGCCTGAAAAAAGTTAGTTTCAGGTTCAGTAGGAGACTTGATCTCAAGGAACATACAATAGAGGAATATACCTGGCATTCTTCTCTGACCCCCAGCTACATGCCTATGGGGTGTGCATGTCTGCACACACATACACCCTATCCCCCAACACTCCACTATGTTTCCTCCATTATGAAGAAATCCAGGAAAGCATGGACAGACATGCAAATTTCAATATTTATTCCAATAGGAAAAGCAGTCTCTCTCTAATACCTTTTTCTCCATTGTGTGTGATTATATTTTTTGTTATTTCATCACTGATATGACTAGAAAATGAGAATCACAAGGATCAGCCCTCAACTTGGTACTTGGCTCAGCCTGCTTATAAGCAGAAACTGAAAATAGCTAGAAACATGGTGTTTAGGTTTTTCTTCTCAGAAAACAATACCACCAGAAGAGCAGCCTGACTGTGTACCAACACAGGCATGGTGCTGGCACAAGTTAGCATGTTACACATCTAATTCTTACAACAAGAGTGTCTATTAGTTTCTTTGTTCATAAATTGAAGTCTTGTGTTCAGATATTGCCAAGGTCACATGCTGGGACCAGGGTCTTAGCTAGGATTCAACAGCAAGCTTATATGCTGCTAGTGCTTAGGTTTCTTTTACTCTGAATGAACTTCAAATGTCTACAAAGACATGTGCTTCCCAGTGAGCCATGTGACAAGGGGGGACCCTGTGCTATCTCTTAGAACAGTGAATTTCTAAGTAACATACAGTGATAGAATTTGGGTATCAGGAATTCCAGCTGGGAGCGTGGCCAATCAGATGAGTTGAAGCCTTGGGGAGGCTGCAGGAGAATTTGGAGGTTTTCTCATATTTCGACGAGAGACAGCACAATTTCACACACACAGAAATACCATTTGACACATGCAAGAAGCCTGTTGTTGGGTCAAAAACTCTTCCCTGGGACCTTCAGCATCTGTTTCTCAGCATCCCTTGGAGGTCAAAGTCTATTTTCCCTTCTGCTTTTTAAATCTACAAGATCATCTCAGAGCTGTATCCAGCAGGTACCTCTTTCCAATTGCAACATTAAGCATATTTTCTTCCTTGTTGTCTCCTGATGCAGGCAGCCTCCTTCTGTTGCTAGCTCAAGGGGTTATCTTCTTTTAGTCACAGCACTAGCGAGACATTTTTGTAGCCTTATCATGAAGTCATGCTCCATATTTTCTCTGAGCCAAGCAAATCTGACTAACAGAATTGCAGTGCACAAACCCACCCTACTATCCTGAAGCAGTATTTCGTGGCATGAGGCTATGTGATGACTAGAATATCTTGTCAGTCCTGAGATATGATGGTTCTGTGACTAGGCTTAATTTCTATAGTAAAAAGCACAGTGACAATTATTCAAACGTTTTCTCTCTTCTTTCCTTCTCATTTCTCAGCTTCAGCAGTATCAATGATTTTGTCTGGAAAATTTCTTGTTGAGAACTACCCCTGTTTATTATAGGACATTTAGCTATGTCCTTATACTATATGTTGATAGTAACCCTAGGTGAGACTAACAAAAACCATTTGTAGGTTTTATTAAATGTCTCCTGAGACACAATCACTCCCAGTTGAAAGTCACTGTTCTCTTCTCTCTCTGCCTGCCTGTCTTTCACCCTTGCCCCATGTGTGGTACTCTGAATAGACAATCTCTTGCTCAAATTATCAGTCATATGCATGGTACTTATGCAGGTTTGTGTATTGAACTTTGGAATATTTTTTTAATTGCTAATGGTTCTTGTTCTGTTGAACAAAATGATTTCTTTAAGAACAAAACAGCATGGTATAAATTCTTAGGTGTGTGCAATCATTCAAAACCATCTAAAATTAAGCCCACCCCCAATCCTGCCACATCTGCCCTAGAACACATAGATGGAAAGTCAGGAGGAAGGAAAATCATCCTAACTTTAGAAAAATGAAAACCTAGGAATAAATTGCTTTTAGCTCCCAAACAATTCTGCTGTCTGGATTTCCATTCCATGTGGCAATGAATGCTTCATTCAATTGCTCTCCACTTGGCATAATGGCACAGGTCAGAACAATAGCTAGGAGGTCGTGTGTGCAGAGTGGCAGGTTACAGATTCATTGCACTTATGCCAAATAGGAAGGGTCCAGTTCCCATGAGGACTAGTGTGAATTTCACTTCCCTTCCGTCTCTTAGTGGGATGGTAACACACACACACACACACATACACACACACATGACCTCTTTTACCTGAAGGATGCTGAATTTCAAGTGTGTCATGTATACTAACTCACTGAACTCCAAGCAGGTCCAACAGCTCTGGATTCAAGTGGCTCATGTACCATTCTAACAGGCAAACACATTATATGTTATATGCCCTGAAGTCTTCCTTTATTGTCATTGAGAAGTCAATTTCTTCCTTCTTGAGGATATTATGCATTGTATCACACTTCTGTTTTGCACCTTCCTTACACATTTGTTTAGCTGTCTATGTCTCTGAATGCTAGGATGATATTGGATTGAAATAGTTGTTCTCAGTGTTGTGCAAAGGTCTTCGTAAGCACTTGGGGTACGTCTCTGCTGCATTTAATGATAGGAAAATATCATTTTAAAATAAATTTATAAAATCCTGCATTTCCTTTAGTATATGTTACTGCTTTCCTCTATGATTCTTTTCTTTTCTTCCCTTATATTCTGTCAAACACTTATATACCAGTATTCCCTAGAGACTGTTCATTTCGATTATTTGGAATAATTCCTATAACTAATCTAAGCTAGTATTCATTGATTTTAAGGTAGAGATTGTTTATTCTCAAATCTACTACTGTCTGTCTATCCCAACTTTCCCCAAAGGTTAAGCCTCAGGCATGTCTGTTGGATATGCCTACTTCAATTCCTCCACTATAGTTAAACTGCATTCATTATTCTACATGTCAACTGGTGGTCCTATTGATGCTCTAGTCATTCGATTGAAAAACATGGGGTCATCATTGACTTTTCTTTCCCTCTCATTCTGTATTTGACTTCTCAGTATTTCTACTGCTCTTACCACCTAAGAGCCATTCCTTCTTCTATCATTATTGTTCTAACAAATGTCCTCAATGTCTTTCAATAGATTATTACCATTTGCCCTGACTCCAGTCTTCTTAAAATTTAGCTTTCTTGTGCTGGAGAGATGGCTTAGCAGTTAAAGAACTTGCCTGCAAAGCCTAACAACCCTGGTTTGATTCCTCAGTGCCCACATAAACCCAAATGCACAAAGTGGCACATGCATCTGGAGTTTGTTTGCAGTGGCTAGAGGTCCTGGTGTGCCCATTCTCTCTTTCTCTGCTTGCAAATAAATAAATAAATAATAAATAAGTTAGTAAATAAATAAATAAAAATGTAGCCTTCTCATTATGATATAGGATTTGGAGGTTGAGAATGACAGAGCTTTTCACAGTTCTTGGGGGTGGGGTGATAATTCAGAAGTTGGGATGCTGTATACTTATAGTTACATACACTTCCTTTGAATTAGTGGCTTCCAGGATTTTGTCATATGAATTTTGATAAATGTAGTCCATAGATCAGAGGGCGGTAAATTTTAGAAAGATTTTATTATAAAGCAATGGAGATAGAGCTTAAGAAAAGGAAAGGAGGCAGAGCTCCTGCCCAGGAGGGGTTCTTGACAATGGGAAAGGCCACCTAGAGACCCTGATTTGGGGCTTTTTAATGGGAGTTTATTGAATGAGGTCTGGGGTGCTCAGTCCAGCCTCCATCTTGGGTGTCCAGCCACTGCCAGGTTTTCAGGAAAGGGAGCGATCTCATCTCTTAATTTTCTTTTCTAGGAAAGTAATAGACAAGAAAAAACTATGTTCTCCCCCTATGTTCCTAACCTCTGCCAAAGTGGAAGCTTCAAGGACTCCTTAAGGGACAAGGAGATAAGGAGGAATGAGAGTATCCACCTACAGGCTCAAGGACATTCCTCACTTTTATTTTTTGGGGCACTTCCTCCCCTAAACTGTCTTAGTTACAGCCAGAACTAAAAAGAAAACTGAATTGTTAGGGCTGGAGGGATGGCTTAGTGGTTAAGGCATTTGCCTGCAAAGCCAAAGGACCCAGGTTTGATTCCCTAGGACCCACGTTAGCCAGATGCACAAGGTGTCACATACATCTAGAGTTTGTTTTCAGTGACTGGAGGCCCTGGCACACCTGTTCTTTCTCCCTCTCTCTCCCTCTCTCTCTGTCTCCCTATTTCTCTGTCAAATAAATAAATAAATGAAAATAAAATATTAAAAAAAGAAAACTGAATTATGATGCATCCCTCTGCACTTCAGAATCTTGTCTCCTGTGAGGTAAAGTCTACTGCCTTCTATATGGGATGACCTGGCCCCAGTGTGCTTCTATAGCTCACACGCTACCACTATTCCCAGTTGTTATTGCTTTGTAAGAAGTGCCCCACAATTTTAGCAGCTTATAATAGCCCTTTATTGTGATTAATTCTGTGGGTCAGGAATTCAGATAGTAAGTAGGGTTGGATTTTCTCTGTTTTATATTATCTGATAATTTCTCTGGACTTAGTGGATAGGTGTGTCTAGAAGACTGGTTGCTGGTTAGAATCAATCAAGGGCTCACCTGCCAAATGCTGGGATAACGCTCAGGCTAGGACTGTCAGTCAGGCTGCCAGCATGATCTTGGACTAGTCTACAAGATAGAGGCCTGGAGAATTGCACTTCTTACACGGATGGCTCAGGGCTTGTGCATGGGTGTTCTGTTGAACAAGATGGAAGCTGTGTGGTCTTTTATGAGTTGCACAGAGCAGTTTAACAGTTCTTTCTCTGTCACAGCAGTTCACAACCTGTGATATAGAAAAGAACTTCCCTGGGTTTTTGTCTCTGGCTCCTGGCACAGAGCTTCAAAAATTCTTGGAATTTTCTGAGTGATCAGAGTGTCTCTTGTTATTCATAATGAGCCCCCTTTTTTATTAACGTGGATTGATGTTGAAGAGAGGAGAATGAGGAGAGCCACTGTGGAGTGGCTTCTGGGTAGGGACTTAGTGCTAGAAAAAGCGACAATGTGATGAGTGGAGTAGAGCTTTCAGTCCTAGCCCTGAACTCAGGAAATGGAAGAAAGTGATACAGGAATTGAGGTTCCTTGCCATGTATTAATACCATATGTAAACATGCCGATAATTTTAGGGTGCTCTCGATTCTTGTCTTATAATTTCTATGAATGAAATCCACAGACCAGAGGATAAGGTTCTGAAAGATTTTATCATAGCTTAGAGTTTTAGGAGGGAGAGCTATAAGAGAAGGGGAGCTTAAAAGAAGGAAGACATAGCTCTTATGCAAGAAGGCAAGAGGGTGTTTGAGAAGCCTGCAATAAGACTCAGCTTGGAGTCCCCCCCACCCCCAGGTAGGGTCTTGCTCTAGCCCAGGCTGACCTGGAATTCTGTATGTAGCCACAAAGTGGCCTCATACTCATAGTAATCCTGCTACCTCTGCCTCCCAAGTGCTGAGGTTAAAGGCACATGCCACCATGCCCTTCACAGGTTGGACTTTTTATGTGAGTCTCCTGAATGGGTGGCTGGTATAATCAGTCCAGTCTTGATATCAGGGATCTGGGGTCAAGATTTCTGGAAAAGGGCAACCTTCCCAGAAATTTAATTCTATATGAAGAGCCTTCTTGGAAGAGAGTGAAAAGACTCCTTAAGGAAGTTAAGGCTAGACCCTTTTGACATTTCTGACCTGTAGTAAAGGGAAATCACCTATATTCTTCCCTATAGGCCCAAGGAAAATTCCCATGTCTTGGCAAGAGAAAACTATTCATTCGGCGGTCCTGTTACCGTAAACTGCATAGCCAATTTCTGTCTCCTATTCATCAAAAGTCTGAAGATTGGGTTTAATCATATGGCCAATAATTTCTCAATTATACCTATGCATTGAAACATTGGTTAAAATCAATGAATAATAATGAGGCTTAGAAAGTGTCCTGGTTAGGAGACATACTAATGTCCTCAGAGGATGGCATATTGACTTCAGAGTATAGAAGCTCCCGTGTTTGGGACACTCCAAGACCTTTTCCCATGCACTTGTTTGTCTACTTATTAGTTTGTCACCTATAACAAAATAATAACAATAAGCATGGTAATTTTCCAAGTTCTATAAGTTGTTCTGGCACAAATTATTGAGTCTGAAAAGAAGTCTTTCTGACTGAATTGTAGGAATTCTATTGGCATTAGAAAATTATGCTGGAAACCATAAGCCTCTCTAGATTCCAGAGAGGGGTTATGACATCCTTCCTCTTTCTTTCTTTTCTCTCTCTCTCTTTGCAAATAAATAAACAATAAAGTGAGATGGGGGAGGGAGGGAGGGAATGGGCACAGTAGGGCCTCCAGATGCTGGAAACGAACTCCATATCCATGTACCCCTTTGTGCATCTGGCTTTATATGAGTACTGGGGAATCAAACTCTGGTCATTAGGTTTTGTAAGCAAGTGCCTTAACTCCTGAGCCATTTCTTCAGCCCTGCTTCCTTCCTCTTGAAAAGAGGAGAATCCATACTTTGGGATCATGCCTTTAAAGCTACCACCCTTAAATGATATACTTTATGAAATAGAGCAACTAATAGTTTATTGTATATATTTTTAACTTGTATGTTCATCTATGAATCCACACATGAGTTAATTATGTTTTCTTTGCTATATCGTCTTTGGCATGTGTGTTAGGTATGTGCATATATGTGCATGTGTATAAGCATGTTTATAAGTATGTGGGCACACAGGTATACAGGCATGCATACATGTGTGTCCACATGTTTGTTGAGGCCAGAGGACACCTCCAGTGTCATTTCTAAGGCATGATTTCCACCTGTTTTTGAGATAGGGCCTCTTATTGGCCTAGAGCTCACCAATTCAGCTAGCAAGCTCCAGGGATCTACCAGTGTTGGGATTACAGATGTGCTAGCATGCCTAGCATTTTTACCTAGGTTCTGGGGATTGAACTCAAAACTCTCATTCTTGTAAAGCAAGCACTTTACTTACTGAGCTACTTCCTCAGTCTCCCAAGGATCAGGTCTTTCTCTCTCTCTGGTTTTCTGTCTTTGTTATGTGCATGTATATACATGCATGTGTGAGGGTGCAAGTGCACATGTGGAGGCCAGAGGAAAACACTGGGTGTCATCCTCAGGTATGGCCATTCATCTAATTGGCCTAAAGCGTACTAATTAGGCTAGACAAGCAGGCTAGTGATCCCTTGGGATCCTCCTGTGTCTACCTTCTCAGTGATGGGATTGCAGTCACACACCACTATGCCTGGCATTTTTACATGGATTCTTCGGATTGAACTCAGATCCTTATGCTTACAAAGCTATCTCCTCAGCTCCAAGGTACAATTTTTATTATTATATATCTCTTTGATATATCTTTGAAGGATATTGAGTTGTTAGACAACACAAAGAGAGAAATTATAAGTGCTTGCATAGTTATGACATGTCACTTCATTCACCCACACCATCTTATTTAATTCCATTATCTAACAGAAGTGCTGTTTCCATCCTACAGATGAAGCAATTGAAATTCAGAGGACTGAAATCATTTTCTTAGGGTCATATAGCTACAGTGATGGTACATTCTAAACTTAGACACATGCAGTTTGGATTCCAGTGTTCCTTTAGTTTGTCTTTCTTTGGAATACCCAGCTGGATCCTTGGAGCTTGCGGGCCAGCCAGTCTAGCTTAATTGATGAGCTCCAGACCAATAAGAGGCATTGTCTCAAAAAGAGGTGGGAGCTGGGTGTGGTGGCGCACGCCTTTAATACCAGCACTCAGGAGGCAGAGGTAGGAGGATCGCCATGAGTTCAAGGCCACCCTGAGATGACAGAGTTAATTCCAGGTCAGCCTAGACCAGAGTGAGACCCTACCTCGAAAAACCAAAAAAAAAAAAAAAAAAAAAAAAAAAAAAAAAGGTGGGAAACATGCCTTAGGAATGACATCAGGGGTGTCCTATATAAAACAATGGCCTCACACAGGACTGTGAGGCATCAGTGACTTCATCAAATCTCCTTAGTGACTAGTAACAGAGGAATTATCAACAAGCATGCTCTCTGTTCTCTATTCATCTGCTACACTCTCTGGCTATACTCAATGAGAATTCATTTTATAATTATTTTTTTTGAAGGCAAAACTAACAAACAATATAATGTGAGGAAATTTTAATGCCACCTTTCTTCTTCCTGTTCAGTCTCATAAGACAAGTTGAGGAGAGTTGGTGGCAAATTTTTCATCCCTTAAAGGCCAGAAGAAGCTGTTTCCTCTATTTACAGCAGCATGGATTAAATACAGATTCTGGTGCTGGAGATTTCCCAGTGATATAGGGATGGGCTGGGGTGGTCATTGCACTTTCCCCTCAGGAAACCCACTGAGATATTATCCTGTCTTGTCAGAAGGAACAAGTAGCTACAGCTAGGCTGACCAACTTTATTAAATATAACTAGATAGTCAGGAACTGGGGCACTCAGCCACAAATCCTTTAAAATATGTAAATAAATATGTATTTGTATATTTTATATAAGCTAAGCAAACTCTTCCATTTCAAAAAGAGTGCTGTTACCTGAACTCAAATTGCTCTATTGTAATCACTGCCACTGAGCGGCTTTCTGGCTTGGGCTTATAGGTTTCAATTACTTCGGGGGACAATCTGGTGACTGAAGATAGAAATTTGTACCTCAAAGTGGTATTTTCTAAGAATTTAGTGCTCTTGGAGGATGGCACAGAGAATCCTTATCAATATATTTTCCCCCTTCAAAATATGGGGTGCCCATATACCGTGTATGTGCATATTCAGTGACTAAATATTAAAAATGTGGACATTATATATTTTTGTATCACAGTTGTGATCATTGAAGTTTTTATACAGTTAATCAGCTAAATTGCTCTCTCTACATATGTGTACTTACCTTCTCAATTCTAAACATTTAGACCATTTTTAGCACTAGTAGAGGACATGCTGATAAGTAAAATAAAATAGTAATAATAATGAGAAGAAATAACTTACCAGTTCTACCATTATGAAGATAATTGATATTATTAAGAACAAACTTGATAATAAACTATGCTCCATTTATTGCAGCATCTGTACTGATTCTCTTGTTTTGTCCTTATGACTTATTCTCCAAGGTCACCACTATATTATCCCAGCAGCAGAGGAAGGATAATGGTGATTTTAATGTACAGAAACTGGATTGGGCATAGAGGAAGCTATCTGCAGGAAATTGATAGCACTCCAGTTAAAAATAACCAGACCTAATTAAATGTACATATAAGCTAGGAATTTAGGTGACTGGCTATAGCTAAGAGGTGTAAATATAGAATCGATGTGTGTGTAGCTAAACTGTATCATCATTAGAGTCAGAAGAACCTGGTTTAAGTTTTGTTTTGAGGACTAAGAATAAGACCAATGTAAATGAATAGAAAAAATAGAACTATTATAAGAAATCCTAAGCTTGCCATTTTGGCTGGTACCAATGATTAGTGGGATAAGAAGTTTTAAGGTATTCTGTAGTAAGGAAGAGGCAAGGGTACACACGGGCTAAGGACTCAGTTGTGTCAATGTCTGCGTATGCCTAGGATAGTAGGAAGTAGAGGAGACAAAGATGAGAACTAAGGAATAAATAAGGAAGCTGGAGGAAAGGCTGTATAAGGCTTAGTTAAAGTAAACCATTGCTCAGGGGTATCAAGACACAGACCAAATGGAGTGTTAAAAATGAAGTCATCTCTGTGAGATACAGGAGAACAGAGCACACATGTGGAAACGTTTTGTGATTATATCCCATAAGGTAACATCTAGGATTCCTGAGAACTGGGACTTGGCAACATTCATTGAAGACGGAAATCACAATGGAAGTAAATGTAAGGTAGAAGGATCTATGAGTTATTACATGTGAATCAAGAGGCAAGAAGTGGTTGATGAGCAATTATTATGTCATGAATGGCTAGACAAATCTTCCTTAGATTCTTGTGCATCTTCAAAAAGGTACAGCTGTAACTGGGAAGCCATGCTACAGATCAATAAATCGATATATCTTCTGACCTCTAGGTCCTACTTGGCCTGTGTCAGTGTGTATAAATCCAGTAAATATTTGTTCATTTACATAATCACAGGCTAACAATACAAAGTGGTATACATTACTATGTTTGGGGGACTTAAAAATTAAATAGAAAGGAATTTCTTCCTCTTCAACAGGTATGACATGAAACAGATATTCATGCTAATTTTTAAAAGCTTTAGTTCAGAAAATAAAGCAATTTCTATAACAAAAGTGACAGCTGGTTAGGTGAAACAGTTAAGGATTAAAATGTACAGCACATACAAAACCAAAGAGCATGGTGAAGCTGTTCACTGAAGTCACAATATGAAGAGAATTTTACTGCCAAAATTAAGTCTCTGGGTATACTTGTTTGCATAAGAAAATTTATAATTAAAAAAACCTTTTAATTGACACATAAACACTGTATGTATTTATAGGGTAAAGCATGATGTCTTGATATATGTGCATATTTTAGAAGGGCTAAATCATGATAATTAATATATATATATATATATATATATATATATCGTCACATACACACCATTAAGTTTTTGTTTTGAGGACTCTTAACATTGAGTCTTTTAGCAAATTTTAAGTGTATGGTATATTGTTCCTTACTTCAATCACAGTGATGTACAATAGATCTCTTTATTTCTCCTGTCTGAAATTTTATACTCTTTGATTCATTATTTTTTATTTTCCCAGAAAAAATATGTTGCTAGATGAAGCTTTTATCATCAGCAAAGGGCTCATGGTTGTTTTCTTATTTTTGTTTGCAGATATGTCCAATAATAAGTGATCCTTGAGTTTGTATAATTATATTTGTATCGGGTAGGCATGCAGGTGAAAGCAAATATGTAAACTTCTTTAGTTTACTTAAAATAGCAATAATTTACATTTTTGCATTTATTAAACATTTACTGAATACTGAGCATTAAAAATTGTGTTCTTAAGAAGGGATTCAGTGGAGGAGAGGTATTAGTGAGAGGGTAAAGGGAATGTGGTAGGAGAGGACTATGATGGTCTATATGTATGAAAGTTGTCAATTAAAAGTTAAAGAATTGTGTTCTTTATTTTTATTTTTAATATTTTTTATTTGCAAGCAAAGAGACAGAGAGAGAGAGAGAGAGAGAGAGAGAGAGAGAGAGAGAGAGAATGAATGAACATGGGTGGCTTGTCAGACCTCCAGGTGCTGCAAATGAACTCCAGATGCATGAGCCACTTTGCGCAACTCGCTTCACGTGAGTACTAGGGAATCAATCCCAAGTCATTAGGCTTTGCTGGCAAGCACCTTAACTGCTGATCCATGTTTCCAGCCTATGTTCTCTATTTTTAAATAGTGGTTGCATTCAAACTAAGGGTATGCTCAGCAAGTGCTCTACCAGTGAGCCACATTCCCAACCCTGTGTTCATTGTTTAACTGAATTTTCTATGCTCATTAACTTTATGAATCAAATACAAAAAAACTCTGGCATGTAAAAAGATTATTTAATTTTCAAGAGTCAAATATTGTGCAAGTAGGTGAGCTAGGATTCTGAACACTGGAGTCTGTAGTCCTAGCCAATGGTTACCTTCCTCATTTCTTATCAGACTCAAGACAGAACAAGCTTCATAGTTACTAGTTGTGGCTAAACTAATGTCAGGTTAATACTGACAAAAATCCTTCCAGATAGATGTGTACTGTAGTTTGAGTGTGAAATGCAATCCACCCCCCACCAATAGAGTTATGCCTTTGATCACTTAGTCTCCAGCTTGTGGCCCTCTTTGAGGAGGCTGTAGAACCTTTAAGAGGTGGAGCCTTGCTGGAGGAAGTAGGTTGCTGGAGGTGAGCCTTCAGGTTTTATAGTTGGGTTCTCTGGTTCTGGACTGTGTCTACAAAGTGACCAGCCACCTCCCGCTCTTGCCACCGTGCCTTCTCTGCCATGATGGACTAGATTCCATGTAACTGTAAAGTGAAATAAGCCCTTCTTTTCTTAAGCTGAAGCTGGCCAGGTCACAGTGTAAGAAAAGTAATTAATACAATGTGAATTTTCCAATGGTGAAAAGTATTTACTAATAAGCTCTTCTTATCAGTAACAGCTTTATAAAAAAGATATTTCCTGTTTTAGCAGTCACAACAATACAAGACAAGATAAATAACACTTGTATTGAAGATTTACATGTAGTGTGCATCATATAAGATGAATATCTTTAATTTTTCTTTTGCTTTAGGCATTTACTACTCAACTTAGGACAAGTACTTAAGTAATAGAACTGGCTCTTTGATCCCTACGATATCACATTGGCTAAAGGAAAAATTTAAAAAAAAGCATGAACCAAACGCAACCACCAATGATCCTGTCTTGAGAATTTAAATCTTGAGTATAAAGACATGAGGCAATTAGAGATGGTTCATTCAAAGTACCTTGAGATGGTTTGTGAGGTCCCACAGATTCCCAGAACTATTCCTTCTCTTCTTTCCTCTTTAGGTCCTTCCCTCTCTCCCTTCCTCCCTCTCTCTTTTCATTAGAGACAGCTTACACCTTTTGTATTTTAGGCTGGCCTTGAGCTTGATACACAGCTCAAGCTGTCCCCAAACTTAAGATCCTTTTGTTTCAGTCTCTAGAGTGCTAAGATTACAGGTATGTACTACCATGTATGGCAGAAATATTCTAGTTCTGACTTCCCTGTGGCTTAGTTATTGAGTCTATGTATTTCTTTGCATCCATCTAGTAGTTTTTTTGGCTATTTTCCATTATATTTTGTTAGAATAACACTGTAGTCATATTTACTTGGCTGCAAGAGAATGAATACTGTTCTTGTTTAGTCCCTGTGGTTATAATTGACTTCAGAGTTCAAAAGAGAAAACTAAAACTCAGCATATCTCATAGAGAGATAGACCCTGCTATATCTGAAATTATCATTCAGTGTGCATAATGGTGGTTAGATGTTTCTGCACTTATTCTACTTTGCTTACAAACTGAGAAGTTAGTCTGCCACAGTGTCATGGATATTGTCTGAAGAGATGAGACTCATGGTCAAATGTCAAAGGGTATTAGCACTCAAAGCAAAAGAGGCAATCAGGAGTTCAGGTTCGTCTGTGTTTCCCTCTTTACACACCAGGTCTGAGAGGATGACTCAAAGGACACTTGAAACACTAATGCATAGAATGGATGTATTACAGGAAGAGAACTCGGGGTTGTGTGATTTATCATTTCTTTTTTATTTTATTAGTTGGCATAAAGAAATTCAGGCATCAAAATCAATCAAAAGCAATTTGTTTTAGTTGATTTTCAACCGCTTTTGTAGTAAATGGAAAAATGTTTACTCTTGGTCAGGAGTGGAACTCTTCTCCTGCTCCTGCTCCTGCTCCTGCTCCTGCTGCTGCTGCTGCTTCTTCTTCTTCTTCTTCTTCTTCTTCTTCTTCTTCTTCTTCTTCTTCTTCAAGATAGGGTCTCATTCTAGCCCAGGATGATCTGGCACTCACTCTGTAGTACCAGGATGGCCTTGAACTCACAGTGATCCTCATATTTCTGCCTCCGAAGTGCTGGGATTAAAGGCGTACTCCACCATGCCTGGCTAGGAGTGGAACCTTTGTTGTACTTTAATTCCTAAACTTAATTGACTATTGTATTTAGAGGTGGGGCTTTTAGTAGATGATTAGAATTATGTAGACTATGTCATTAGAATACTGGTGGCTTTGTAAGAAGACATATGGCCAAGAACATGTACATGTACTCTCTTTCTCATTTGGAGATTCTTCTAGAAAGAAGGCAACAAGAAGATGCAGCTTCTCAACCTTGAATAAGATCCATGCACCAAAATAAATCTATTTTCTTTATAACCTACCAAGTCTGTGGCATTGTGCTATTAGCCACCCTAGGGAAATATAGTATTTAAAAAACTTATAAAATAAACCTCTCACTCATTCCTGTGCTCCACTCCTATTTGTCAGAAGCAAATTGAGTTACAGAGAAAAGAGACAGGCAATATTAATAGGGGTACCAACTCTGTTTAGAACTATTTCAGAACCTTTTCATACCAGTTAACAGACACAAAGGTGGATAGGAGAGCAGGTAATATGAGAGACAACGGAACCCTTTGTTGCTGACATCTGCCATGCTGATTTCTTGAACAGAAATCATGATTCCCAAACCAAAGGGCTGTATGTGCACACATGCTTGCACACCTATTGAAAAACAAAATCCTGACCAATAGTAATGGTTATTGCATTTACAAATGTCTATTGAACATCTGCTTTGATCCAGGTACTTTGTTGGATACTTTTAATGAAGATAGAGAACAAAATGAACTTCTCACCTATGTTAAAAGAGCTTGTCCCCTGTATCAGAGAGTGTATGCACAAAGTAGGCCAGAGAGCCCAGTTGTTTCCCACATCCCAGTTCTCTTGTCCCAGTACCGCTGCTTCTGGTTTGGAGTGGCCTATAACCTCTGTATATGCTGAGAAGAAGGCATTTTGCTCTGGCTTCCTGATTGACTGGCCCTGAGGTCCATAAATGCCTGTTCCCCTGAGCCAAAGGGTGCATGGGTCACTGTGGGAGCTAGCCTCTTGTCCTTGGCTCCTCAGCTTCCTGGATCCTGGTGCCCCAATCCCTTGCTCTCCTGTCTGAAGAGTGCATACAAGTGGAGTGAGTAGGTCTGAGATCCCAGTTCTCCAGCTCCCAGTTCCCTACATACCTTTAATGTGCTTGTAATCTCCACAATCTGTACAACTGCTGTTATAACCCCATCCTATTTCAATCCAGTTCATATTTAAAACAGAACATTCACTGAAGATTCTACAAGGACAAATACTTGCTTCCTCATCACTAAAATAAGATGTTTATCCTAAAATGGGTAGACCACGATGCAAAACAAAAACAAAAGTCAGAAAACAAAGATCTCCACCAAGGATGCCAATCCTACAATGGAAGCCTCCAATGACATCATAGAGAAATTGACTTCCAAAATGAAAACACAACAAACTATGTGACTCTGATCAGGAGAATTACTGAACTGGACGCAAATGTTCAAAAAAAAAACCCTCACAATAATTGCATAAATGAGATTGAGCAGACTCATCTCTTAGAGCACAAAGCTTTTGTCACTAGGCTTAATTTAATTGAAGAAAACCAGGGAAGTCTCAAAAGAGATATGAAGGAATTGAAGGTGAGTCAAGAAATGGAAGCTGTCAATACCCAATTGATTAAGCTTAATGAAGACTTGATTAAATGTAAGAATGAATTCCAGAAGCATCTAGAAAATCAGAACTTGAACTGAAATTGTGCCTCAAAAAAGAGATGGACATGATGCAAAATAACACAACAGAAAACAAAAATCAAATAGAGCTTATAAAACCTCTCTAGAACTCCTCACCAATAGAGTGACTCATGTGGAAGACAGAACCTCTGACCTGGAAGACAAGACAGAGTAAATTGATCAGGAGGCCAAAAACTGTGCTAAGCTCAAAAACTCAAGTGAACAGAATATGAAGGAACTGTGGGATACCCTAAGAAGACCAAACAGCCAGATCATGGGTATAGCACAAGGAGAGAAAATCCAGGCCAGAGGCATAGAGAACATATTCAGTAAAATCATTGAAGAAAATTTTCCCAATCTCTCAGAAGAGAGGTCCATCCAGACACAAGAAGCCTACAGAATACTAAACAGACAGGACCAAAGATGAAACTCTCCAAGGCACATCATAGTTAAAACTCTTAACAATGAAAATGAAGAGAGAGTGATAAAAGCAGCAAGAGATAAACAAGTCACTACATACAAAGGCAATCCTGTCAGAATTTCCTCAGCTTACTTAATGGAAAACCTGAAAGGTAGAAGGGGCTGGAATGGAACACTTGAAAGTCGAAAAAAACTATGGCTTCCAACCCAAACTACAGTGAAAGTATTCCTCATAATAGATAGTGAAAAGAAAGCTTTCCCTGAAAATAAACACAAAACTAAACCCAAAATGAACTGGTACCATAGAAAGCTTTCTCCTTGAAGTTAGACTAAAAGATATAACCCTCAACAAGACTATAGGGGGAGCACCTGAAAAGAAGAGCCCTGGAGAGGGTGGAATGAAGCCTAGGCTTAAAAATTTTGGGCTCTGAACTACAACTTCTAGTACCAGAAATAGGTGCTACCCACATTGAATTGTTGATTGGAGAGACCTACGAGGTCCCCAAAACAAGACAGGCTTCTGTCAAAGCACTTGATTACCTGTCTGAGGTAAAAGGTAAGACCCTATTGCTGAAGTCACCATATGTTGCTGACACATTACATGAAAGGCCTGGCTGAAATGCATAAGAGAGCCAGTCCCCAAACAGCCTGCCTAGTGCTGGAAAGCTTTACATTAGCTACTGAGTGAAAGTGGCCAACACAGTGTGAGAAAGCAGGGGTCTAAGCTACTCAGACGCAAGCAGCCTGACAAGAAGTACCAGTGCAGTGGTGGCACACAGCCCTGGTGGGTAATCAACAGCTTTCTGGTTGGATAAGAGAGCCACTCAGTGGAATATTAATCCATATCTGGAAGTAGGAATCAGGTCAGAATCCTATGGAGGCAAATATTATGTTCTCCAATGTCAAACTCCCACTAGTCTTTGGCTAAAAGAGGGCCTACAACCATCAAACTTTCTCTGAATTAATAATGCTTATCCAACTTAACCTATGCTGACTTCACTCTCCATTGGAGAAACTGTTTTTCTTTTTCAGAAGGTAGTGAGACCCAAGGAGATAAATCACCACTTGCATTTCAGTTAAGGCTCAGGAGAAACCACAGGGGAATTGGGGAGATGAGCAAGAGTGCTCCTTCCATGTTAAGCCTCTCAGTCAGCACCAAGGTGAAGGAGACAGATGCTGAGGATACTCAACACATTCCAAAGCAGAAATACAGAAGCTCCTAAGAACTCATTACTGAAGTAGACTTAAAATGATGTATCCATACAAAGTGTGTTCTTAATTAAAAAGAAAAAAAGAGCTTGGCATCTAGTAGTCCTTATAATTAGAAATTTTGTCTGAGATGCTTTCTCACTGCTGGGAGAAAATACCCAACCAGAATCAATTTAGGGAAGGAAAGAGTTTCTTCTGGCTTGTAGTTCCAGAAGGTAGAATTCATATCGTTGGTGTGTGTGGGGATCATGGCAGGAATAGGAACCAGCTCAAATGGTCACATTGACAGGGAAGAAGTAAAGAATGATGAGTGCTGGCTACTCAGCTGACTTCCTCTTTTTTATGTATGTCCAGAAACACAGCCCACGGGGTGGTACCACCTATAGTCAGAGTGGGTCTTTTATCTCAGCTCATCCAAGCCATAAAACTCACTCACAGACATGATCAGAGATTTGTTTCCATGGTGATTCTAAATCCTGTCAAGTAGATAACCAGAGATTGATCATCACAGACCTATTTGTAGGGGACTGAATGAACATGTGTGCAATACTCTACAAGTTCTTTTATGAACATTATTTCATATGTCTCCACAAATAATCAAGACAAGTCTCTATGACAAATAATAGCCTGCAAATCAGGAAGCTTTGACAAATTATGTGATTTCCCAAAGATTTCACTAACAAGAAACATTCACATAATACTCCTTAGTACTTTAATGTTTTTTTTTTTTTCTTTTTTCTTTTTTGATTTTTCAAGGTAGGGTCTTGCTCTAGTCCAGGCTGACCTGGAATACACTATGTAGTCTCAGGGTAGACGACTCTAACTCACAGTGATCCTCCTACCTCTGCCTCTCATGCCTGGCATGTGCCACTATGCCTGGTTTAATGTTTTCATTCCACAAATCTTTATTGATGTCTGTGTTCTAGACACTGGGCTGTTTACTTAGTATTCAAAGGGGATTGGTATTTTAAAGCTTACAGTTTCCCTCTGCTTCAGCTGTTAGCTGTGTTACTTCACAGATACCTATGAAGGCCTAGGCATATGGTGCTTTGTGTAATGTGTAGCCAGAGAAGGAATCACTTGGGAGACATGATGGTTCATGTTCTTCAGTCCACGTGGAATGCTTTTCTTTCTGTTTGACTTGGTTCATCTTCATGCATCCATTTTCTAGATGAAAGAAATTGGATTCCAAGAGCTTCGTGGACTTCCTTGAGGTTCCTAAAGGTCATAGCTGACATATGTGGACTTGTCCATGATTCTTAATGTAGCCTTTCCTACCCACCAATGGCCTTCATGGATGTCTGCTTTGGTAGTTTTCATCATCACAGCCACAAACTTCTTTAAATGTATATGTGCCAAGTTGAGCATGCTGTATTCAATATGTAGCAGAGTTTCTAGCACATTATAAATACCAAGTATTTGAATGAATTTTAATTAATTAATGAATGCCTGTGTACTCTTAGTAAAGTTTATAATTATCCTTCATCATGATAAATTTTACTATGTCCATTTTTCAGATGAGAGAAACTGGACTCTTGGAGCTTCATGGGGTTCCCTGGGGTCCTAGAGCTCATAGCTGACAGATCTGGAATTGGCACTCAGGCCAACATGACTCTCAAATTATTGCTTTTGACAGCCACACTAAAGGGTTCTCTTGTGATTTCAAGGAAATAATATTGCTCCATGCAACCTTTTCAAAGATTTGTACCCCACAAACGACTTGCATAGACCTATAAGATCTCTTTTTGTTTTGAGATCTATAGCTCAATCACTAGCTTTAAATTTTCTTTCTAGCTAAAAGCCCCAGCAGGAGATGACCAAGAAGAAAAACTGGCAGGGAAAGCATCTCTAATTAAACAAATGAGCAAAACAGACAGTGAGCATGGGAAGTGCTACCTATATTGTCCTTCTACCCAATGCAAATGTGACCTTCCAGAAGCCCAGGCATGGGACTGTTAGGGGCTTTAGCTGTCACAGCTGAAGTCGCTCAGGGAAGTAGGGAGGACTGCAGGGAAAGGACTGTTATGGGGACTGTTGTTCCCTAGGCAGAGATTGCAGTCCTAGTCTTCAAAGGCCTGCTGCTGTTTTGTGTGTTCAGAAGCAATTTGGATACTGCTGTCATGTCAACTTTATTTCCTTGCTCTCTAGGGGCACTCAGTGGTTGCCCATAAATAATCCCCTAGGAGGCTGAAAGTTACTGTAAGGTGTTCTCTAAACTGAGCTTAACTTCAAATGTGTGGGAGCCATACTCTTTAATGAACTTTATTTTATAAAGCTTTTATTCATCTGTTCTAATTACAAAAGAAATGCATACTCATTTCAGAAAAACTTGAAACTATACACAATTATTAAGCAAATTAGTTATTTATAAATTAGGCTTCATTTTAGAGGCACCACATAATTTACTCCAACTTTATCAAGAAATATACTAAACCCTGTCTTTGTTTACTAGGTGGTATTTTTTAGTGGGGGATGCTGAGTACTTAAAGTCTTAGGGAATTTATGAGCAATTGGCACCCTAAAACACATTGTTATATTTTTCTCCTAATGTAAGTACATAAATAAAATGTTGCCAAATACAAATGCTATAAGTAGTCTTCCCAGAGCACATGAGTTTATAAGTCAAGGTTGTTGATTTATTCGAATTTTGATTTTTCTTGGACTTACTGACCAAGCCATTTGAAGGACCTAATATGTAATTATACCTCTTTTAGTAACTATAAAATAAACTCTTCAACATAATATTACTTATAGAGTTCAAGGCCTACCACTGAAATTCTACCAAATGTTTAGATAAAAAAATGACTCAATGAAAGAATGATGTAAAACAGGTGGGTGTATTAAAGGAAATTCTCTTGTAGTCTCTACTTGTTTAACTTTGACTTCATTCCTATGACTTACTAAACAGGTATGGAGTACTTTCATAGTAGTTTTCACCTTAGGGATAATTTTTCCCCCTAGAGAATATTTTTCAAGATGACATTGTTAATTGTTATGGTGGGTGTCTGAGCATGTCCCATCATCTAGCTCATGAAAGCCAGAAATACTGCCAGACATCCTCCAATGCACCAAGCATCTCACCACAAAGAATTATCCATTTTACAATTTCCAAAATGTGAATAGAACCTATGCTAAGAAACTCTAGTTTGGCATGATTGTGGGCATATGTCATTGATGTCATGGGAGGAGTAGTTAGGTAGAGAAGAGTCGTAACGTACTACGTGAATACCCGCAGGTCAAGCATGGAGGGCTCCTGCATGCAGGTAAGTAAGCAGTAAAACAATGCCATCTCTTCTATTAAGAAAAAAAAAATCTTCTTTTCTTGGCACAGATGGTCTCAGGCCTGTAAATATGCCATTCTCTCTGTAATCACATGAAGAAAAGGAATGATTTAAAGCAGTTCTAAGGTTTATCTTGCAGAAGGAAAGTATGGGTGTCTGAAGAAGAACAGAAAACATAAATTCTGTTTTACATCTGAGCAGCGAAGCCATTTAGCGTATAACACAGCTTCCATCTGAACTATGGCTAAAAGGGAGGTGTAAGATATGGTCAATGACTTTAAATGATTGATGAGGATTTCTGTAAAAGAAATACAAAGGCCTCGGTAGAGCTGGAACTTTTGGTGTGCCATAATAGAATTTTATACTGTTTTTCTCCCAGTCAAATAAAGCTCAGGAGTAGAGATAGATTGTTACCTTGTATTAGCACTTTCTAGACTGCCTGTCAGAATGCTTTATTCAAAGAGACAGATTTATATTTCACAAGGAAGTTATTTCTAAAGCTCTCCCATTAATAATTTTTCATCGAGAGAAAAACCTGATTCAGTTGTTCCACCCATAGATTGGGAGATTAGCCTAGAATGAGTTTGGTGCATGAAATAACCTTTTGATTTTCAAAGGGAGAGTAGTATTTTAATGCTGTGAAAGAGAACACAGAAAATTTACTGGTTTCACTACATAAATTTCTATGTATATTTTCCTTTTACCTACCTGGCCATGATTGAAACTATTGCTACCAATTCAACATTGGAAGCATTAAACTACTTGTGCAATGCATTTTATCAGCCCAAAACTATGTGTATGCATGTGTGTGTGTGCGTGTGTGCGTGCACTTGTGCTTGCATGCATGCACACACGTACACACTTGGTGTTGACATAGTCATTTCTAGTGACAAAACGTCATAGATAGGAAAAGATAATTTATAGTTTTCTTTTTCTCTCCATCCTCATTAATAAACCCTCCACCACAACTCCTTTATGGAGCTAAGATCAGAGAACAAAACACCCTCACATGAGTGGTGCACAGCTGCCTTTCCAAAGCACCCTTGTTTCTCTATGTTAGGAGCTATCCATGGTTCTGAATTGCTAGATAAGGGAATTGTGTGACTTATTAGAAACAAACGTACATGCAAACATATATCATACATACATCATACATACATACATATATACATACACACATACAAATAAACAACTGGTCTCTGGACTCTTAGGACTCTGGGTTTATCTAGTGGCATGGCCCATCATTTCTGTGATCTTAACTAAATCCTTTAAACTTTCCATTAGAGTTCTTTTCCAGATGTAATGCCAAAGTCCTACAGAAGTAAAATTCATTATAGAAAGGTTAGCTCTGATCAATATTTACCTCAACTCAATTTAATATGTACCCATAGAAGGTAGATAAAAGCACATGCACATACACATGACTTATGGCAATGTCACAGTGAAATCTGTCAATTTGTGCAACCAATACATGCTAATAATTAAAACAAAAATTTTGTATAAAGCACTCATTGGGCAACTCCTTTAAGACTAAGCTCCTATTAAATGGCAACAAAAACAAGTAAGTATTTCCATCAAGGAATTAACAACTACAAAAACAAACATGTAAACTTGACTGTTAGGTTAAAGGAAGTCTGCTATCACAACACATGATTTAACAGAAGAAAACTTTTGCTCAATTTGCTATTTAACACATTAATGCCTGTGGGTGTCTATGTACATGTATAGGAGCTAACCTGTTCATACAGATTCTGGGTGCAATATCTACCATCTGCCTCTCCAGATCTATTTTTACCCTCTTCTACCTGATATGAGCGCAAGAGGCTGACAAGCATAGAGGATATTTATGGCAGGAAGGAGGGAGTGAAGCTGTGATACTACATGCTGGGATGATCACTGCAGGCTTGCTCTCTCTTTCTCCTGCATTCTTAGCAGCCATAGGGTGGACCTGTACATTCAGCCCAGTTTAAGTTAATCCTTCTTTACTTTTACTCCATCAGACTTAGAGATGGAGAGAGAATGTCAGAGTACTATAGTATCTTCCATGGGTTCCATACTCTTAGTTTTAATAACACTTTTGTTAAAGTCCCCTTCAATTACACCAACTTAAAAGTGACACATGAGCCACTTGGGAGGCTGAGGAAGGAGAGAATCAGTTTCACTTTTGAGGCCTACCTGGGCTACAGAGGGAGTTTCAGGTTAGTTAGCTAGAGTTAGACCCTTCTTCAAGAAACAAAAACCAAAACCAAAAAATATCAGTGCTACATGGTTTTTACCTATTATCCCACTTTATATAGAATTCATATTATCTTGCAGAGGTACTATGTTACTATAAGCATCAATTTCATGGGCATCTACTATATGGTAATCAAGGCAAGTATTGTACAAATTTTCTTAATATTCTAATGAGAAATAATTTTCTCATTACAGTCCATATAATTCTATCAGGGCCTGCCAAGTTCATAACATTTCCATGCATTTCAGTTCACAGAAATTATGTCACATTTTAAGGGTATCATAATTCTGGGACATTAGAAATGAGGTGTGTGGGATAGATAAGGGGCTAATTAAGAGAAAGATGATGATGTTGATAGAGGTTAAATACTTTAAATGTTATAAGACATATACTGAACTATTCATCTCAGTTAATTTTCACCTATGATACATATGTAGATAATATGGCCACACCAATTTTTAATGTGGGCTTACACAAACTGCTTCTTAAATTCATGTAACCTTTCTGTATATTGTTTTTGCTACTCAAATTAAGCCCTACTCTTACCAAATGGGTTTTTATTATTCTTTCATGGAAGATTTCCTTCCATCTGTGGACTTTATCTTCCTCATATTTCCATGGGAATGCTAAGAAGAACTTCCTGATAGGTCAATTGTTCCCAAAATAACATGAACCATCTTAAGAACACATACATAATATGAAGGAATGGTGTGAGTTCTAATTTAGAATGAGGATTCTTGGGTAATTTGGTGCACATCACTTACCCTATGTGCTTCAATTTTCCAATAAGTGAAATAGCTTTATAGGGCTGTGAAATAAATTTTCAATGAAAATAAATTACTGGATGTATGTAAATTGGAATATTGGAATATTCTCTCAGTTTAGCAAATGTTTAGTTAGTGCTAACTTTATTATTATTTGTTACCTGCTCCTTTTTCCTTAGTTACTAGAATTAGAAAATCTATGTTTTTTTTTTTTTTTCTTTTTAGTGAGACAGAAAGAGACACAGAGAATTGGCTCTCCAGGGCCTCAGCAACTACAATTGAACTCCAGACACTTGCACCACCTAGTGGTCATGTGTGACCTTGAGCTTGCCTCACCCTTGTAAGTCTGACTTATGTAGGATCTGGAGAGTAAAACATGGGTCCTTAGGCTTCGCAGGCAAGCACCTTAACTGCTAAGCCATTTCTCTAGCTCTATGTTAAATATTTTTTAAAAGCTCAAAGGAGGAAAAGACCGTATATTTTTGGGGAAATGCCATACTTATAAATTTGTAGGTAGGAACAGTGTGTTGCATCTCATGCATCATCAAGAAAACAGTCATTGACTCTGCCTACTTTAATAAAATGATCACTTTCTCACTCATTGACTTTGTGGTCTCAGAGACACCACTTAAACACTCAGAATGTAAGTTCCTCACTAAAACAAGATAACCAGGAGTTAGTATATCTGGGCCTTGTTATCATGTAACTATTTTTGTTTGTTTGTAAGACACAAGACTGATATTTGAAGCCCAAGGGAATTTGTAGAAAGAGATGGAGAGGTTCTACCATGAGAGCATCTGCATTTTGGTAAGAGCGTGCAGCCTGAAGAACTCCTGGCACATCAGAATCAGAAATTATGGAATCATGAGCTACTTCTCTCATTTATTTAGTTACTTTTAATATATATATATTTTTATTGACAACTTATATACTTACAGACAATAAACCATGATTTTCCCTCCCCTCCCACATTTTCCCCCTTATAACTCTACTCTCCATCATATCCCCTCCCTCTCTCCGTTAGTCTCTCTCTCTTTTAATTTGATATCATAATCTTTTCCTCCTATTATGAGGGTCTTGTGTAGGTATTGCTAGGCACTGTGAGGTCATGGATATCAAGGCCAATTTCTGTCCAGACAGTTGCATTGTAAGGAGTGGTACCCTTCCTTTGGCTCTTGCATTCTTTCCACAAGCTCTTCTGTAATGGATCCTGAATCTTGAAGGGTGTCAGATGTTTCAGAGCTGGAGACTCCTCCATCCCTTCTTCTTAGCAGTATGTTGCCTTTTGGGTCATCCCAGTGGTCAGCTTGTCTACAGGGAGAAAGTTTTCTGCTCAGCACCAGCTTGATTTCTCAGTGACTTTGCTGCTCAGGCATGTGAAGTCTTCAGCAATAGGGTCTTACCATCTGTTTCTCAAGGAAACCAAGGGCCTTGGCAATAGCCTGTAATATTTTAGAGGCAACAGGGAACTTCCTGGCCAATAATTCACTGGAAGGTTTTCCATCCAGGGCACTGAAAATTTGCTAGTGACAACTTATGGCTTCTAGATGTGGCATTATTCAGAAAAGTAGGTTTTTATATGTCTTATTCAGAGTAGCTTGAATTTTGATTGACCCTGCCCCCACCCTTATTTTATACAGTCTCGTCCCCTGGCCTTGCTTAGGCCTTTCCCCTCCCTCTAATCTGTTCTTCTACTTACATATATACAATACCATCCCCATAAGTCCTTCCTTCTCCTCCTTCCCTTAAAGCCTTTTCTAGCTTACTGGCCTCTGCTATTGATTTTTGGTTCCAGCTTACTTACAAATCTATTCATGTGTGGCTAGGATCCACATACAAGACAGAACATGTGACACTTGGCTTTCCGGGCCTGGGTTACCTCACTTACTATAATCCTTTACAGATTCATACATTTCCCTGCAAATTTCATAATTTCAATGTTCTTTACCACTGAATAGAACTTCACTGTGTAAATGTACCACATCTTTATTATCCATTCATTTGTGGAGGGACGTCCAGTCTGGTTTCGTTTCCTAGCTACTGTGAATAGAGCAGCAATAAACATGGTTGTGCCAGTACCTTTAAGGTAGTGAGGAGAGTCATTAGGATATATGCCTTGGAGTGCTATAGCTGGATCATATGGTAAATCTATTTTTAGCTATCTCAAGAAACTCCACACTGATTCCACAATGGCTGTACCAGATTACATTCCCAGTACCAGTGTTGAAGGGTTCCCCTTTGTCTGCATCCTCACCAACACTTATTGTCATTTGTTTTCTTGATGGTGGTCATTTTGACAAGAGAGAGATGGAATCTCAAAGCAGTTTTATTTGCATTTCCCTGATGGCTAAGGATGTAGAACACTTTTCAGATGTTTCTATGCCATCTGTATTTCTTCTGTTGAGAACTCTCTATTTAGTTTCATATACCATTTCTTAATTGGATTGTTTGATTTCTTATTCTGTTTTTTTTTTGAGTTCTTTGTATATTGTGGATATTAATCTTCTGTCAGATATGTAGCTGGCAAAGATTTTCTCCCATTCTGTAGGTTGTCTCCTTGCTCTACTTACAGTGCCATTTCTTTACAAAAGCTTTGTAATTTCATGAGGTCCCAGTGGTTGATTAGTGGTTTTAGTTCCTGAGCAATTGGGGTTATGTTCAGAAAGTCATTGCCTATGCCAATATGTTAAAGGGTTTTCCCTACCTTTTCCTCTAGCAATTTCAGAATTTCAGGTCTGATATTAAGGTCCCTGATCCATTTGTACTTGATTCTTGTGCATGGAGAAAGACAACGATCTATTCTCATTCTTCTACATATAAATATCCAATTTTACCAGCACAACTTGTTGAAGAGGCTGTCTTTTTTCTAATGAATATTTTTTGCATTTTTGTCAAAAATCAGATGGCTGTAGTTGCCTGAGTTCTCTTGTTTTGGTCCATTGATCTACATGTCTGTCTTTGTGCCAATACCATGCTGTTTTTGTTACTATCGCTTTGCACTATAGCTTAAAATTGGGCATGGTGATACCACCAGTCTTATTTTTGTGGCTCAAAATCATTTTGGCTATTCGAGGATTTTTGGGCTTCCAAATGAATTTTAGGATTTTTTCTATTTCTGTGAAGAATGCCATTGGAATTTTAAAAGGGATTGTATTAAATGTATAGACTGCTTTTGGTAAGATTGACATTTTCACAATATTGATTCTTCCAATCCAAGAACCTGGGATGTCTTTCCATTTTCTTGTGTCTTCTGCAATTTCTCACTTGAGTGTTTTAAAATTCTCATTGTAAAGACCCTTCACTTCCTTGGTTAAGTTTATTCCAAGGTACTTTTTTTTTTTTTTGAGGCAATTGTGAATGGGAGAGGTTCCCTGATTTCCTCCTCTGCATGTTTGTTGTTTGTATATAGGAAAGCTGCTTATTTCTTTGTGTTTGTTTTGTATCCTGCTACATTTATAAAAGTGTTTATCAGCACCAACAGTTTGCTGATAGAGTCTTTAGGGACCTTTATGGATAGAATCATATCATCTGCAAATAATGATAACTTGATCTTTTCCTTTCCAACTTGTATCTCTTTTATGAGTGTCTCTTGCCTTATTGCTATAGCTAAGACTTCCAGTACTATATTAAATAAAATTGGGGACAGTGGACACCCTTGTCTTGTTCCTGAATTTAGAGGAAAAGCTTCAAAATTTTTCCCATTTAGTATTATGTCGGCTGTAGGTTTGTCATAAATAGCTTTTATTATGTTGAGATATGTTCCTTCTATTCCCAGTTTCTGTAATACTTTTACCATGAAGGGATGTTGGATTTTGTCGAATGCCTTTTCTGCATCTTATTAGATGATAATGTGATTTTTGTCCTCCAGACCATTTACATGATGTATTACATTTATTGATTTGCATATGTTGAACCATCCCTGCATCACTGGGATAAAGCCAACTTGGTTGAGATGAATAATCTTTATGATATATTCTTGTATTCTGTTTGCCAATATTTTGTTCAAATTTTTTATATCTATGTTAATGAGGGAGATTAGTTTGTAATTTTCTTTTTTATTCTGTCTTTGTCTGGTTTTGGGATCAGGGTGATGTTGGCTTCATAGGAGGTGTTTGGTAAAGTTTGAGAAGAAGTGGGTGTTAGTTCTTCCATGAAGGTGTGGAAAAATTTACCAGTGAATCCATCTGGGCATGGACTATTTTTAGTTGTAGATTTTGTATACCTGCTTGGATCTGAATGCTTGTTATAGATCTATTTAAATGGTTTATCTCATCTTGATTTAATTTTGATAGGACATATGAATCAAGGTAATCATCCATTTCTTTCAGATTTTCAAACTTTGGGACATATATATTCTTCAAGTATGCCCTTATGATTTTCTGAATTTCTTAGGTATCTGTTGCAATGGCACCTTTTTCATCTATAATTTTATTAATTTTTGTCTCTTCTCTCTTTCTTCTGCTCAGATTTGCTAAGGGTTTGTCAATCATGTTTATCCTTCCAAAGAACTTTGTTTCATTGATTCTTTGAATTTTTTTTTGGTTTCTATTTTATTAATTTCTGCCCTAGTCTTTATTATTTCTTCCCATCTACTGATTTTTGGTTTGCCTTGTTCTTCTTTTTCCAAGGCCTTAAGGTGAAGTATTAAATTGTTTACTTGTGAACTCTCTAATTTCTTATTATAGGCACTTAGAGTTATATATGCCCCTCTTAGGACTGCCTTCATTGTGTCCCAAAGGTTTTGGTATGCTGTATTCACATCATCATTTGATTCTATGAGTTTATTGATTTCCTTTTTGATTGTTTCATTGACTCATTGATCATTTAATAGTGTACTGTTTAGTCTCCATGGATGTCTGTATACACTGTAGTTTTTCTTGTTGCTGATTTGCATTTTATTCCCACTGTGGTCAGATAGAGTACAAGGGATTATTTCAATTTTTCTGTATTTGTTGCTATTTGCTTTGTGTCATAATATATCATCTATTTTAGAGAAAGTTCCACTTACTGCTGAGAAAAATGTATATTCTGTAGCATTTGGATGGAATGTTCTGTAGGTATCTGTTAGGTCCGTTTGTTCCATGACATCATTTAATCCAGATGTTTCTATTTTTTGCCTGGATGACCTGTCAATTGATGAGAGTGGGATATTGAAGTCACCCACTACAATTGTGCTTGGTGTTATCTGTGAATATAAGTCTAATAGTGTTTGATGAAATTGGGAGCCCCATGTTAGGTGCATATATGTCTAGGATTGTAGTGTCCTCCTGCTGGAGTGTTCCTTTAATCAGTATAAAATGATCTTTATCTTTCCTCACTAATGTTGGTTTGAAGTCTATCCTGTCAGATATTAGCATAGCAACCTCTGCTTGTTTCCTAGGTCCATTTGCCTGAAATGCCATTTTCCATCCTTTAACCCTAAGACACTGTCTATCTTTTACTGAGAGATGAGTTTCCTGGAGGTAACAAATGGCAGGATCCTGCCTTTTAATCCAGTCTGCAAGCCTGTGTCTTTTGGCTGGGTCATTGAGGCCATTGATATTAAGTTATTATTGAAAGGTATGTATTTATTCTTACCATTCTTCTTATTTTGTAGTGCTTTCTGCTTTCCCTTTACTCTGTTTTAATCGTTATTTGAGTAGGGTTTATTTTTTCCTATTTCTTCCAGTGTGTGTTTTGCTTTCTCTTCAATGTGAAGAGTCCCTTCGAGTATTTTTTGCAGAGCTGGTTTAATTGTCATAAATTCTTTTATCCTGGTTTTGTTGTGGAATGTCCTTGTTTTTCCTCAATTTGGATAGCTGGCTTTGCAGGATAATGTAATCTTGGTTGACAGTTGTTATCTTTCAGAACTTGTAATACATCATTCTAAGCCCTTCTGGCTTTTAAGGTTTGTGTTGAGTAATCTGCTGTTATTCTGATGGGCTTGCCTTTGTAGGTGACTTGCTATTTCTCTCTAACTTCTCTCAATATATTTTCTATGGTTTGTGTTTAGTAGTTTAGTTATAACGTTGTGAGGAGAGGTTCTTTCCAGGTATTGTCTGTTTGGTGTTCTAAAAGCTTCTTCTATGTGCATTGGCATTTCCTTTCCAATTTGGGGAAATTTTTCTTCTATTATTTTGTTGAAAACAACAACTAAGCCTCTGGATTGAAATTCTTCTTTTACTATACCCTGAATTCTTATGCTTGATCTTTTCATAGTATCCTGGATATTTTGAAATTCCTATTCATACCTTCCTATTAGTTTGTCTTTCCCTTTGTTGGACTGTATTAAGTCTGCCACCTGGTCTTCTAGGTTAGATAGTCTGTTCTCTCCTTCATTCATTCTACTGGTGAGACTCTCCACAGAGTTTTTTACTTGACTGACTGTGTTCTTCAGAACTAAAATTTCAGCCTTGTTTTTCTTCAGTATTTCTATTTCCTTACTCATGTCCTGTAATGACCTCTTTATTTCACTAAGCTGGTTGCCTGTGTTCTCTTTCAGGAGTTTGTTTTCTTCTTTGATTCCTTTCATTTCTTATTTTATTTCTTGGAGTATAGATACAATCATTTTTTAAAAAAATCTTTGTCAGGCATTTCATCTAAAACAGTCTCATTGCGGGTCATTTCTGATGGATTTATAATTTTTGGTGGTGTTGTATTGTCTTGCTTCATTGTGCTTGGGTTTTCTACTTATCTGCAGTGTTTTTAGATGTGAAGATCCACCTTTATATACTTTCAGGATAAGAGTTTAAGGTTCCAGGTGTAGGTCCTGTGTCCCAATCCAGCCATAGAAGTAATCCTAGGTGTTGAATTTGCTTGCTAAGCAAGTGTTCTAGTGGACTGGATGGAACAATTTATTGGAAAATTCTAAACTTCAGCTGAGAAATGTACACATTCAATAAAAACCAGCACAGAGTATACAATTATGGGGATTAAAATAGATAGTCATGTAAAGCCAAAATCCCTAAGGGTTTGTGTTGTTCTACATCCTTAAGCTTGTCATCTGGGAGGAAGAGATTTCTGCTCTGATTTGAGTTCCAGGTCAGCTTGGATCTGAATCAGACCCTGCCTCCAATAATGACAGAAGCAAAAGACAAAGGCCTTATAAATATGAACGAATCAAAAGCAATAATATTCAACCCCCAAATATAGCTTATTTGAAAATGATAAACCAACCAAGAATATGTAGCCTGCCTTGACATGGAAAGAGAGATTAGCTCTTCCTATGCAGGTCTATGTACCTGGTTTTTTTTTTTTTTTTTTTTTTTTTTGTCAGTTTGCCTCATTACTTTTTAGGGTGGCTTCCAATCTCACCAATGCTGAGTGCCCACCTTGATCCCTCCGTGTTGTGCTGTGGAGCTGCAGTTCTGATCAGCTGTGCTGGATGCACTGCTATTGGGGGCTGAATGGTGGAGGTTGGTGGTTCTGATGGTTGGGGAGTGGGAAGTGCAGAACCCTGGAGTTGCTCATGCAGTCCCACATGTATCCCTTTCAGTAGCTCCTTAGTTGATCTCAGCTGTCTTTCCTTCAGATTTTTTCACTTTGCAAGGAGGCTGATGAGGTTGGAAAATCCCCTTGTTTGGTCTCTGCTGCTGTTGCTGTATTTAGTTACTTTTGAGATAGGACCTCACTATGTATTCCAGGTTTGCCTACAGGGTGACAGTCACCAGGTAGGGCCATGTCCAGCTGGGATTCCTCACAAGCATTTGTCCTTGAATCTTTGGTAAATAATCATTATAAGTATAGCTCATCAGTAGTGCTTTTGCCTAGCATGTATGAGGCCTTGAGTTCAATTCCTAGCACCAAAAAAAGTTAAATAAATAAAAAAAATAAAAACCAAAAAAGAAAACAGAAAAGAATGAAGTAAAGAAGAAAAAAGGAAGATAGAAGAAATAGTTATACTGTAAGAGGAAAAACTGATCTACTTGCAGATGTTGGTGTTTAGTCAAATTCATTATAGTAATCCCCAGAGAATCCTAGTGTTGGGAAAGGACAGATTCCAAAGGTTAGGATTATGAGTAGAGCTAATACCTGGCTCAGTTACAAAGCTACTATTCCTCTTTTATTGTTCTGTGACCTTCAGCAGGTCCTTTCATTCTCCAGCAGCCTCTGAAAGGATAAATGCAATCGGATTAACTTGATATTTTCTATCAGCTTTGACTTATTTTCAAAATAGGGCCTGTAACTTTGCTCTTACTGGATCTCAGGTATGCTAGTCTTAAATTATTCTTTTTGCCTCAGTAGTGATTCACGCCTGAATATTCTGATTCCATTTTGACCATTGAAAAATACAACCAAAATGGGCATAATATCTGCAATTCAGAAATAAAAACTAAACATTACCATATACATGCATGGTAAGGAGATAAGTAGACAATAATTGTGACTGAACATATATACATCAAGGAGAAATGCAATCTATGAATTAATAAGTGAACAAGTGAGCCCTATGTGACAGACTGTTATCTTTTTTTTTTTTTTTGTTCGGTTTTCGAGATAGGGTCTCACCGTAGGTCAGGCTGACCTGGTATTCAATATATAGTATCAGGGTGGCCTCGAACTCACGGTGATCCTCCTACGTCTGCCTCCTGAGTGCTGGGATTAAAGGTGTGTGCCACGACGCCCGGCTTCAGACTATTATCTTAATGAAGAAACATTCTGTCATGTATAAGGGAGTTGATATTTGA
Organism: Dipus sagitta; assembly: GCA_036346955.1. NCBI lineage: Eukaryota > Metazoa > Chordata > Mammalia > Rodentia > Dipodidae > Dipus > Dipus sagitta. The sequence continues at coordinate 240,568,453 of CM070770.1, forward strand.
AAAAGTATTGTGAAGGTGTTTTTCCTGCCAGTTTCTCCAGTTTCTTCCAAACTACCTGTCCTGCAAGTTAGGTCACCACAATATAGATCATAGTACCTCTTTGGCACTCCATACTTACTGCATCTGTAACAGTGAATTGAATGATGTGAAAGTGTTGTCTGTAATCTTTGAGCATATTGCTTGATTGATTCATGGCTGTCAAAGGAAGTCCAAGTCAGTTATTGTGTTAAAGAACAATGCTGGGGTCTTGGATTCTACCCAGATAGGAAACATGAGTAGGTGAGGAGATGCTTTTCCAGGGCTGACAATTTCAGGCTTGGAGTACCTTGCAAGGGCTGGATTGGCAGACCCATAGGTTTGCTGCTCCAAACTTTGAGAAGTAAGGGCTTATTGATTGATGTTATAGAAGCCAGAGATCTTGGCTCCAGGCACTAAGGTCAGAGGCTTATTGCTTTGCGTTTCCACCACCATCAGCGCTGGCACCTGACAGCTTCTGTAATTCCTAGCTTCCTGCAGCAGTGGGCACTGGAGGCAGACAGCAGCAGGCAGCGTGCAGGCTAGTGTTACAGCTCTCATACAGGCCTCAGGTTCTGGGGTTATCAGCTCTATCGTAGCAAGTATTAACAGCTCTTGGGTCAGGAGTTTCACTATCTTCAGCCCTTCGTAGTGACAGGTGTTACTCTGAGCCCATGGTGTCAGAATCCCCAGTCAGCCTTGTCAGAGGCTATTGGTATAGCTCTGGGGCCTGGAGCGTCTGCTCTCCTTTGGCAGGAACCTGGAACTAGTAGTAAGCAGAGTCCACACTTTCTCATCTTCGGCTCCTCAGTCCCTCCTCTTTGTCATGTCTGCCCTCTTCGTTCCTGTCCCACTCTCTTTCTGAGCCTCTTCAGCTGCCCTCATGTTGCTATTTCCATCATTGCCAGCTGCCCCTCCACCTCTGCTGCCACTTTTTCCCCTATTGCCAGCTCAGCCCACTAATAATAAAAATCAAAAATGGGCAAGAAACAAGCACTTAAGAAAAACTGTTTATGGGGCCTAATGTTGCAACATCAGTAGGCTCTCTCTTGGTTTCTTCATAAAATGTGCCATAACACCCACTTAAGTAGCCAGAAAGGATGTGTGACAAGTGCATCTGCCCTAATAGGAACAATCCACTTGTACCAATCATGTCAGCCCTTTATGCAAATAATAGGCTGCGTTTGCACCAATCATGGAATGTCTGCTTGGCCACAGGAAGAAGTGCTCCTTTTCTGCCTTGGGTGACAATGGCCGCAGTCATAATTAAATGGATTTGTAGGATTCTTCTTATAAAAAGAGTAAAGAGAAGGCTGAGAGATTTATGATGGTTAATGTATTTATTTTTTCTTTCTACTTTTCAATAATTAGCACCTAGAAAATATACATGATATTTTTTAACCAAAAGAAGTACCTTCATTAAGTCTGAATGTGCTTATTTTTTCTGCTTTGGTTCTCATTCAAGTACTGTGTATTTGACTCATTTTACCTGTGTGTTCATTTGCAGATGTACCCTTAGAAACCAGATGGGGCATAAATCTTAAGTAAGTACAGAATATGATAAAAGATCACTACCCAGGTTAGCACCTATCATAAAAATGAGTCCTTTAAGCATATAAATATATATGAATTTTGAAATAAAATACTATCTGCTTTCATAGCAAAAAAGTCACATTAATTTTATATCACAACATGTTATCCTGTGGAAATTCAATTCAGTGAGATAAATAATAAAAGTATCTAAATATGTAGAACTCAAATAATCTTGCTTCTGTCAAATTAAAAAAAAATTTTTTTTTTTGCAATAAAGTGCACTTAACTGAGTTAGATTTTCAAAGTCTGTAACTGGCAGATTTCCCCAGAGTTGCATCAGATATCAGAATCAAAGGTTATTAGCATTACAAAGAGCACCACAGTCCTACAGTGTCCCCTTTATCATTTTGAGCAGCTGCCTCAAGGCAACGCATTTAACCTTGGGAAATATGATAAAAATTCTGGGTAGTCAAAGCCTGCCATTAGACTCCCTCAACTGGGATCTACTGCGAAGCGTTATTTAACTGCAACACAGCAGAAAGATGAAGCTCTTATCACTTGATGTTTATCATTTCCATTCTAAATCCCTCAGTACTGTTACATATACTTATAAACAGCAATATTCCATGTGCTGGTAGGACACTGTTTTTCCCTACTGAGAATGTCATTACAAAGAAAGGCCTCTGGAAAAAGCATACTAAAATATTTAAACATAGAGAAGTACAGGTGTCTTAAAGCAAGATGCTAAATTTGGATTTTAAAAAAAAAAGAACCTTAGGTTTATTTTCTATTGTGACTGAAAACTGCTGTCATTTATGTGATTACTGGCTAAGATTAGAAAACAATTAGAAACAGTGCTGGTGAGCAAGTGGAATTGAATGGGCATTCATGAAAATGACTAGTGGCATTATGGTGGCATTGACATAAATCTTTGAAAAAGCAAATTTAAGACTTTTTATAGCTTTCATTCAGTGATTTTTGTTCTGAGAATCTTAGAGAGGTACAGTTGGGGGTACAGAGGGAACTCTGTGGGATTTCTAGGTACTTGTCTTGCAATAAGGAATTGGACCAGGGACATGGGATAGTGGTAGAAACAGTTTATTAAGAAAGAGAGTACTTCCAAGTGGGCCAGAGATCTGGGAAAGGTTAGAAGCCCAGTGACACTAGACTATTAGAATTGTGACCCATTATGGGTAATTTACAAAGCACTCAGTGCTATTGCATTTATATATTGTGAGCTTTTCTTACGTATGTTTTGTCACTCACATACACATTACATGCATATATATATTATACATATTGCCCTTCCTTAGGGGTTTCTAGTCTTTGCCAATGACTGCTTTATAAACCAACCTTTAAAATAATTTTAACTTTATTTATACATTTGTTTGCACATATAAGGATGCACCAGGGCCTCTTGCTACTGAAAACAAATAACATATGCATATACCACCTAACATTTTTTTTGTTTGTTTTTTCGAGGTAAGGTCTCACTCTAGCCCAGACTGACCTGGAACTAACTATGTAGTCTCAGGGTGGCCTCGAACTCACGGTGATCCTCTACCTCTGCCTCCCAAGTGCTGGGATTAAAGGCGTGTGCCACCATGCCTGGCTCTAAAATTTTTTTTGTTTCTATTTATTCATTTGAGGGACAAGCAGAGAGAGAATGGGTATGCCAGGGCCTCTAGCTACTGCAAATGAACTCCAGATGCATGCACCACTTAGTGCATCTGGCTAATGTGGGTGCTGGGTAATTGAACCTGGGTCCTTTGGCTTTGTAAGCAAGTGCCTTAGCTGCTAAGCATTCCTCCAGCACTTGCACCACTTTTTGCATCCCACTTATGTTGGTGGTTTGGGAATTGAACCCTGGGCCAGCAGGCTTTGAAGTCAAGTGACTTTATCCATTGAACCATCTTCCTGGCCCCTCGTAAATTAATCTTGATGTCCCTTTCTCTTTACCTTCATTCCTGCCACAATTTCTCCTTAAGAACTATGGTCTCAGAAATCTCTATATATTAAGAATGAAGCAAAATACAAAAGAAAAATTTTAAGAAAGAATTTAGTGGTGGAATAAATTAATAAGAAAATTGGGTGAGGCTGTGATCATTGAACACCACCAGTGGCAAAAAAAAAAAAGACAAAGTAAGATTACAAATACTGCCAGATTTATAATAAGGCTTATGTTTGTATTTAATAGGTTAAGGCATTTTATTTCTTGTTTGAAGAAAATTTTTATGTACTTTAACCTTTTAGCAGTTTTCAGATTTTGTAAGTGGCCTTGTCTTTAAGATGTTTTTGAGCTAGTGGAGACTCAAGTTTTACTCAGGTGAAGGTTTTATTTTTTAGATTCACTTTTTTTTGGGGGGGGGAAGGGGGTATCTGGGAGACATAGGCCTTTATCTACCCTGAGAAGATATCAGTAAACAATTGGAAGATATTTCTATTTTTTACAAAGAAGTGTGAGTGAAATCTAATTGTTAGTATCTTTTAGAATGAGTCTATCCTTTATACCAGGTTCAAGAATGGAGACATCTCATTTTTATCTATGAGCATTGCAATAGCCACTATAGGTAGAATTTAGCTAGAGGAGGAAGTGGTGGGTCTAGGGATGTTCCCTACCTTTTAGGTGAAGATCATCAGTGCTATGTCATATTACCTGACCATAGATGGCTAATACCCAAGACTGGTTGACAACAATAACTCCTTTGGCTTTTGGGCATTCCCATCAATGCTGGCTACTTTAGTAATTTATTTCATGAGGGGTCTTGGGTTATAGATTAAGACAGAGAATGAAAACCTGATATAGAAAAAAATGCTTATTTGTTATACCAAGACACCTTGATTGTCCTCCTGGTCACTTAGTGGTGCTTTTGTTAAGGAACTTTTGCAGTGAGGTTTGCATTGCTGGCAGAAATAACCTGACCAAGAGCAGCTTGTGGGGAAAAAAAAAAAGGTTTATTTTGGCTTACAGACTTGAGGGGGAGCTCCATAATGGCAGGGGAAAATGATGGCCATGAGCAGGGGGTGGACATCACCCCCTGACCAACATAAAGTGGATAACAGGAACATGAGAGTGTGCCAAACACTGGCAAGAGAACTCTGGCTATAATACCCATAAACCTGCCCCCAACCATACACTGCCTCCAGGAGGCATTAATTTCCCAATTGCCATCAGCTGGGGACCTAAGTTTATGGAGGACATCTGAATCAAACCACCACAGGAACCTTGGGCCCGTCTTCATTTTGTAGGGCAAGACATTATCCTTGACAGTAATCTCCCACTTTGCAGAAGGAGTAAAGCCCTACCCAGGGCCATTCTTTTTCAGTGCCCTGATTTCCTACAATATGGCAAGCATGGTCTCTTTTGGGTCCTCTTTCTTCAGCCTGGAGTTTCTAGCAGGTAGTAGGCTGTTATCTGTCTGGGAAATATATTATTCCCAGGGTTAAGGTTATCAGTTGGGTTTGTTTTTATGTTTATAATTGTTTCCCCTGGGCCTTTTGGAATTATTTTATTTTATCTCTGCTGTTGAGACCTGCAAAAGTCAAATTTAAAAGTTATCTTGGAGTGTCTGGGGTCCCATTGCCACCTTTGTAGCTTCCTCATAATGTCCAGAATAGATCATCTGATGAAATAAGCACCTATCAATAATAGGACTGTAGGAAAAAATTTAATGGTACTTAATTATAGTAAAATTAATCATGTACATAGCACTATTGGGTTTTGTCTTATAAATCCTTTGTGACTTCCTCAGACTTTTTACAGTAGGCTTAAGCTTTCTGGTTTGGTGGTCTTTTTATTTTCATTTTGGAATAATCTTTACTTTAGAACAAAACTATCATCTAAAATCCGTCTTGCCTGAAAGCATCTCCTTTTTTTTTCTTTAGCCTTCTTTACCTGAAATATATTTCATACCTATAGCTTTTCATACCCTTTTTGTAACAAAGTTAAATTTAAAACTCATGCCAATACAGCAAAGATGGACCTGGAGTCATTCAACCTTTCTGTTTGCTTCCTCCCTCATGGCATGGTGATTAACTTGTTCTCCTCCCTGTTCCTTTGCCACCACTTCCTCTTTAATAGGCATTTTGGGGTTCATGCCAAAGCTTGACCAGGGGCTGCCAGAGCCACAACTTCTGCCCTACAACTCTGGTTAACAGTATGAACTGAAAAATTTTAATTTATATGACCACTCACATATAATCTAGTTTTGTATCATGTAAATACTTGTAATTACATGTAAATGATACAAAACATGGGGACATGTAGGTGATATATACATATATATATATATATATATATATATATATATATATATCCACATATACGTAGCCATATATAAAGATAAGTTTAAAGACAAAGATTTTATAGTTTTTGTATAGATCTGTCACTCGTTAGTTTTAAGTTAGACTGTTGATTTAATTAATTCCTCCATATCATTAAATTATCTTTAATCAAAAATTTGCACTTCCAAAGCTTTGATACTTAATACAGAGTATAAGATCTCAGAGACATACTCTAACCTGATCATTGGTAAGGCTCTAAGCAGGCTGACCAGGCATCAACAGTTTGCTTTTAAGCTAAACATTTTTCTCTTTAGTTTTAAATTGGACAAGAACTTTGAAAAAGCAATTTGTTTTGAAAGAGGAGAATACAGATAGATAGACAGACAATAATTCTCATACCTTAATGTCACAATTACAAGTTAAAAATTATTCTAAAATTATAAGATTTTTAGTTGCCGCTCTTTTTGGTAAGACTTAATAACATATCCCTTTTTCATAACATGCAGTAGAAGCTTAGCCAGATTCTAAGTATTACTGCTTGTCAGAATTCTATCTCCTGTCATTTCCATCATGAAAAAAATCAAGGTCTTTGACAAACATATATATATATATATATATATATATATATATATATATATATATATATCCTTTCCTATGTATTATAACCTTGATAAAAATCTCACATTCTTTATTTGTATAGTAACAATATTCCTGGCAAAGAAATAAATGTTAATAAAATAACTTTAATGTACAATAGTAAGGTATTGTGAGTTACATAAGCATTTTATGCCTTTTATTTTTGTTATTCTTGTTAAAAGATGAAATAAAATTAAAATTTTTCTAGAGTCTGTTTTGAAAGAAAATCCTTTTCAAAATCTATATAGGTCATGTTAATGCATAGCTTAAGAAAACTTTTCTGACTCAATAAATGTTTTAAGTAAATAGCATTTTAAAGCATTTTAGGCTTTTGTGTATGTGTTTGCATAGCATGTGTGGTGTATGTCCATCTATGTGCTTATGCAGCACCCTGTGGACTTGACTGCACTTGGAGAACTTAGGATGTTGGCCTCCATCATTCACTGGCCTGCTGGTTCTTGCAATGAAGTCTTTTGTTGTTTCTGAGCCCCAGTTTCCCCTCACTCTGCTCCCCAGAAGACTCAGGTTTCAGACAAGTGTGCCTATACCCAGCTGTTTATGTGGGTTCTGGAGATTTGATCTCTGTGGTCTCAGGCCCTCTTGGACTCTCATACTTGGGCAGAAAGTAATTTAATTTAATCTCTGAGCTAGCTGTATAGCTAGCATTTTATGAACCATATTTAGTAGACCCAAAACATCATTTTAGTAGGTTTCAAGAAGTTAAGACCACCTATTTTTAAGGTAGTATGTATTTATCAGGTAATTAAATATATACATGCATACATAAATATAAGAATACACAAATATGTGCATGGGGCACACACGCACACACACACACACACACACACACACACACTCTTAAAAAGTTAGATATACAAAAACCAGTAATTTTAGCATACAAAAAATGTAAAACTTAAGGCTGCATGTTTTTGTACATCTTGGGCAATTATAAGGACAGACAGTTTAGGTCCATGGTGTCTCTGACACAAAATGACACAGAAGTAATTACATAAAAGCAATTATCATGAACACACATGACACAGTTTCATTAAATCATAGTATACTTAGAGACAAAAACTTTCTACAGTATTTTATTATCATTGGAGGGAACAAGCCTAACTCTTGGGAGATCTAAAAGGCTATTATCTTGCTTATCTGTCTGCCACTCTGTTTCCTTGGGTACTGTTAGTATTGTAAGGTGGTCTTGTCAGGAGTTAGCCAAATCCTTTTCTGGAGATGGAGACAATCCCCCTTCCTATGCCAGGCCACTATGTTCTTACATACTGGATACAGCCATAGAGGACATTTGGTGCATTAAAGTGTCCAATGGCCTGGGTCTTTGCATTTGAGGTAGTACAGGCCTCTGTTTTCCTTCCTTCCTTCCTTCCTTCCTTCCTTCCTTCCTTCCTTCCTTCCTTCTTTCTTTCCTCCCTTCCTCCCTCCCTCCCTCCATCCCTTCTTTCCTCCCTTATCTCTGAAGCTTATCAGAGGGGTCCCATGGTGGGTTGACCTATCCAATGACATCTACAGGGCAAAGCACAATTATTTGATCCCTTTTCTCTGCTCCATTTTGTCTTCCTTCAGATCTTGGTGTTGATGGCTGAGTAAGCAGCATCCAGCATCTGAGTCCATGGTACATATAGCTTCTATATATTTCTAAAGGCATCAGGGGCAGATTTAGGAATAAAATGGTGGCCCAGAATAGCACCTCAAGGGATAAGGGATCTGGGTGGGTGAACTTTCTAAGCACCTCAGTTAATCTGTTGAGAACTAGGAGAGGATTTTCTTTCCTTCCTTGAGTAATGTTCCTGACCTTATCACAGTTAACAGTTTTTTAAGTATAATTTTTCATCCCTACAGTGATACTCTCTATCTTCATCCATGCCTATGAGTCCCTGCTGGGATGATATATTCCCAAGCAGTTGGCTGCTGGTCTGGGAGGACTTGTACTTTCAGCAGATTATCAGCAGAGCTGTGAGTATATAGTTAATCTTCATGCTTTTAACATCCTCCAATATCCTCTGTTTGAACCCAGGGTATAGCAAATAGTCATAAGTAAGTATAGACCCTTTCATGTAAGATAATAAGCCAAAGGTAAGGTCCAAAAGTTACTAGTGAATCAATATGGTTATCAATAAATCTTCTTAACTTCTTATATTGCTGGAGGTTCTTGATTGAAGGGACATGGATTTTAATTTTCTATGAAGGTGTGGGCATTTCCCTTAAGCAGAATTCTGCAATTTAGGAGTGGGTGGTTGATAGGTGTATATATGTGTACAGCTCATGGACTTGTTTCTTCCCCACTCTGGTAATGTAGAGTACATGGTAGAATGTGGAGGTGCCATGGGGCTCTGTGCAGTGGGAGAATATATTTCATTTGTGTCCTGTTGTCAATTGTTTTCCATTTGGAAGTTAGGATTTGGACACAAACGAGGGTCATCTAGGCTATCAGAGGTGTCCTCCCTCATTCTCCTTTTGTTCATTCCCCTCTTCTGATGGAGACTCATAAAGGCTTTAACATAAGGCACTTCACACCGTGTCCCTTGAGTCTTACAAATTAGGTCCAGCTGCAGATAATTCTACAATTTAAGCTTTCATCTTAACCTAATTTCCCCATCACCCAGCTTTTATTGAGGCCAGACAGAATTACAGTAACAATAAACTTATTTTTAAAATTAGATTTATTCTAAATTACTGAGGATGCATCATAACAGAGTCCAAGAAAACTAAGGACAAGTTTCCTTGATGACCCTAAGTGAAGAGACAAGATAGAGGGCCTCTTTAGTGGTGGAGATGTCCCTCTACCTTGCCCATGTACATCTTCAAGATGACCCACTGCCAGGCACCCCTGGTGAGGTGAGAAAGTATAGCCTCAGGAGGGTGATAAATACTGATTTTAGTCTATCACCTGTTGGGGCTTTCTTCTTCCCTAACCTGGGATTTGAACTAATTGCCATTATTGTCTCACATAGGCCCAAGTTATGCAATACTGGGATGTATCTCTCAGTTTCTTTCTTTTACCTCAGTGGAGCAAGCTGTCTCCTTAAGAAGCTTTACAAAGCAGCTAGCTAATTGTGAGGTTGCTAGGTTCATAGAACTTGCCTGCATAGATGGCTCTGGCTTTTGCTTTAGATTGCTATACAAGTTAAAAGGGCTCAAAGGAAGGCTGGAGAGATGGCATAGTGATTAAGGTACTTGCCTATAAGCTAAAGGACCCAGGTTTGATTCCCCAGGACCCATGTAAAGTCAGGCACATAGGATGATGCATGCATCTGAAATTTGTTTGCAGTAGCTAGAGGCCCTTGTGTGCCCATTCTTTCTCTCTCTCTCTCTCTCAAAAAAAAAAAAAAAACCTCAAAGAAACGTCTCATTTCCTGGGGGTACTAACTCCATTCTCTCAGGGGTGGGACTGCCTATAGTAAATGAACAGGGAGGATTTGAGACCAGCTTGACGTAGTGCTTATCTTCTTCCACTTTCGCACATCACTGACTTTTCTTGTACATGATCTGTCCCTTACATGTAGCCCTTGGCCAGGAGTTTCCAGTGTTTTTCTCTGTCAGTTATTTATTTATTTATTTTGGTTACTAGATAATCTTGATGTCTTTCTTTCTGCCCTATTCTCCCCTTACAATAACATTAAGTAGGTTGATAAGGGGTACTATTTCATGACAGATGCTATCTTCACTTCTAATTCTTTTTTTTTTTTTTTTGGTCGGGGGGGATGTGTGCTGGTTTTCAAGGTAGGGTCTCAGGCTGACCAGCAATCTTGAGAATTCAACTTTGTTAATAAAGAAAATGAGAGGTAGGAAAGTTTAGCAACTTTGGTCAAGTTGGTTAAGCCTCCCAAATCATGAAGGAAATATTTGCTAAGCATTAACACTGCACAAAATCTTATCCTTTGAATTATTTGCTTCCATTATTCTTATGAAGATCCACAATTATCTAAAAATGCTACAGCTAAAAAAAAACAGTTAAAATTATGCTACATGAAATTATGGCCACAAATGGTATGTATGTGGCTTTGAAAAAATAATCAGAAACATAAAGGTATGATTTCACATATATTTAAGTCATAAATAACAAAAGGAATAAAAGAGATACATCAAAGTGCCAACAAGCATTGTATTTAGGTTTTTAATTCTAATTATGTTAGAATAATGGTCTCTATTCTACTTTCCCCTGTACTTTCTAATTATCTCCAATTAGCATCCATTATTATAGAAATAATAAATATATCTGAAGTATGACATTTAAAAATATCTGTTATATCTGTGAAGGACTTTGAAAACAGGTTTGTAGCTTTTTTTTAGAGTTAAAAACCCTCGTCGGGTGTGGTGGCGCACACCTTTAATCCCAGCACTCGGGAGGCAGAGGTAGGAGGATTGCTGTGAGTTCGAGGCCACCCTGAGACTCCATAGTGAATTCCAGGTCAGCCTGGGCTAGATAGAGTGAGACCCTACCTCGAAAAACCAAAAAAAAAACCCTATTTTTCTTTTGTAGGTCACTTTATAGTTGCAAAAATAAAGGAAATAAGAAAATATGGACTTTCATCCACATTTTAAGTAGGTATGTCAAGAATCATAGGACTTTATGGATTTTATGATGCCAAAGTCTATGTACTAATCTATTTGGAAGGTTAGAGAAAGAACAAATTTTACCTCAGATCACAAAGATGTTTAAATTCACAAAACAAAATTCAGAGCAAGTACATGCAGTGACATCTGGTGTCATACTTCATGCTAAATCTAGGGCTTAAAAATATTTTAACATTTCCATTTTAAACTTTCTGCCTACTCAAATAACTCCACTTAGGTAGGATTGCTCATTTAAGAAAATTAAGAGAAAATTCATGACCTAAGAAATGATGGTGATGAATCAGGCAGATCAATTAGACATTTCACAGGAACCTCTCTTCTCCTTCAACTGAAAAACAACAGTTACTACTACCTGGAGGTTCAGGATGGTCATGCAGCCCGGAGAGCTTGCCTTCCCCTCCTAAATGTATTTATAACATTGTTGTAGTGGCTTTACCTTTTGGCTCACGGTGAGCCAGAGAGACAGCTTATTATTCTGGGCTAGAGACTGTCTCAGGAAGAGGCCAGCCATAACACCAAGTTCTAGGGGCTGAACTTGACCAACCACAATGTCAGGATTAGATTTTCTAGGAAAAGTGACCCTCCCTATCAGTAGGGTCTCAGATTGTTTGTGGAAAAGCATATCTACTGAACTCCTTTAATGAAGAGATAAGGAGAAACCACCTTCCTCTCTCATCTTAGCAAAGCCCAAGAGTATTCCTGCTTTTTACTTTCAGGGGCCTAATTACCCTAACTGCCTAACAAAGCTACCTGAGGACTCCCTCTCAAGATGGGATTCTATCACCTTAAAAGACTAGCATGAGGATCATTCAAATTATGTGGTATTATCTATCTATCTATCTATCTATCTATCTATCTATCTATCTATCTATCTAAAATACCACAGCACTATGATGATGTAAAAACTCTTTCCCCCAAATTTGATTTGATAGCACAGAGAGGTATGGTCTTCTCTTGGATCCATTCACTTAGCACACTGGTGGAAGTCCTGTAGTTCTCACGCTTTGGAACAGACAATTATACTATCAGGCTGATGGTTCTTCCAAATTTCCACCCTCTGATTCCCTGAAACACTCAGATAGGCGTGAGTTGTTTTTGGATCTTATTAAATGCGTCATCGTATTTACTTTGGGCTTGATGCCACATGATGGGCTACAGTGTCAGTTTCAGCTTGGCGGCGTCCATGCTGGGCACAGCTGCCGGTATCTTTTTGCCTTCATTGCAAAGAATCAGATGTTCTTGGCAAGAGATCAGAAGGCAAGCCAGACAATAATTGGAGTTTCTCTTTAGGAAAGGAGAAAAAGAAAGATCATCATCCAGACCTTGCATCTATCTCAGCTGTTTGGGGCACTTTCTTCATTTCACTGATGAAAAAAAAAATCAGTTTTTTTCCTTTTATTTTTTTCCCTATTCACATGTCCCAGCTCACAGTGGGGAAATAGAATTGTCCCATTTTTATTACTTTCCTTGCTGTTTTAGCACAATACTTTGCTTGAAGTTAGAGTACAAAGAGACAGCTGTTATACAGAAGGCATATGCCCTGCCTGCTGGGAACAGACTCTCCAGATGCATCCCTGAGCCATGGGCTGTGAATCAACTTATTAGTCTTTTTTATAACAGGCAAATGGAAGTGGAAGGATTGTCCTCTTCAGTTTTTCAGTCGACTAATGTTTGGCTCATTAATATGACTTGGAATTGCACTGAAAGAATCAGGAGAAGATGAAATCTGTCTAAAGGCAAAGAGGGGGACAGAACAGGGTTGCAAAAATGAACAATAAATGCAACTGTATAAGGTAGAGATGGAATAAATATAAAACCCTTAAAATAAGTGAAAGAAATTAAGACAGAGTATAAATTTTATTAATTACACATAGTATTGGTGTGGTTATTGATTTTGATAAATATTTAGTATCAAACACAAACAATCTTCTATATCCTTGAACTGTGTTCATAGATAAGTAAAGACAAAAATGCTGTATGGTAGCAAAGCTATCTATGAGGTGAACCTTCCCAAAGGCAGTCTTCAAAGTTTAGTATGTACTCTATGCCATGCTAAGTGATTTGCTAACAAAATCTTATTTACTCATTATGCTATATTCATGAACTAATTGTAAATTCAATTTTACATATGAATGAACTGACAGTAATTTTAAAATATGCCCATATATATGGAGAGTTGAATTCAAATTCATGGGTGGGACTCCAGGTGTGTCACATTAATCATCAGATTGACACTGCTGTGCTCCCTGTGTGCATGAGCAATGACTAGAAACCATTAAAACTGACCTCCTTTGGCCAGTGAGCTCGGAGCTCTTGACCTCATCTTCTGCAACATAATTCCTACCCTCCACTCCTCTGTTACCACGGGCTTTCCCTTTTCACTGTTTCTTGTGCCAGGGTCCCTATTGCCCTACATGGAGATAGGGAGGGAGGGAGTATGTTGCAAAATATCTATTGACTTGAAATATCGTAGATGGAACCATGTAGATGGGGTTAGGAAAGTTGGCATAAGCTTGATATATTTCGTAACAGTGAGAAAACCAAGTAAATTGGAGTGAATAAACAATGATAATTAAAAAAATTATTTTCAGTAGCAAATTCCTTTTCTTGACATGTTTGCTGTAAATAAATACTGGTTATTTTCTTGTCATCATACTTACTTAGAAACAATGTGCTGTTTCAACTTATTTTTTTCTATAATATTTTCATTTTCCCATTATGAGCATCAAGATATACCTTGTTGTCTTATGTTCCAGGGTGATCTTGCTAGAAGCACTTTGGGAAAAGTGGTGTAAGTAGAAAGTGGATTAATGGGCATGAAAAGGCCTAAGTGAGGTCAGGGGAAGAGTTTGAGTAAAGGAAAGGTGGAAGGAGGGCTAATCAAAATCTAAGAGGATATAAAAAAGTCATATGGAGACCTACTTTTTTGGACAGTGGAACACACAGGAGACATACATTGTTACTAGAAAATTTTTAGTGCCAGGGATGGGATACCTTCCAGTGAATTGTTGGCCAGGGAGGTCCCTGATGCCCCCAAACATTACAGGCCATTGCCAAGGCCCTTGGTTTCCCACCAGGAATACATGGTAAGACCCTATTGCTGAAGACTCCACATACTTGGGCTGCAAGGCCACTGAGAAATCCTGCTGTAACTGAGCTGAAAACATCCTCCATGTAGAGCAGCTGACAGAAAGCTGGAAAAAGCCATGCTGCATGCAGTTCAATGGGAGAGAGAGAAATCATCAGTGAAGGAACCCAATAGTGGACACTGCAAGCCTTATATTTGGCCAGCTAGGCCAAATGAGCCAATGGGTGTAATACTGGCACGTCTGTTATGGGGGAAACCAACCACCCTTTAATTTGACTGGAGGCCCGCTCCATGGGAGAGAATACAACCCTGATACTGAAAACCTACAACAGATGTAGTCATGCGCCTTAGGAGTGTAACATATGCTGATGTCTGGCTATATGTATATACTATGCTCACCAAACTGCTCAGTAAGCACTTCTCTTAATGTTTATACCCATATATTAATGCTACTCTCATTTTTGGTTAGAGAAGCTTCTCTTTTCAGATAGCAGTGACCCTGGGATGACTCAGGAGGCACCATGGTGCTGAGAAGAATTGATAGAGGAGTGCTCAGCACTGAAATATCTCAATCACACCTTCTAAGGCTCAGGGTCCATTGCAGAAGAGGTGGTGGAAAGGATGTAAGAGCCAAAGGAAGAGTAGGACTTCTTACAACGTGCTCCTCCAGACACAAAACGGCCTGGATATCCATGACCTCACAGTGCCTGACACTTCCTATACAAGACCATCATAATAGGAAGAAAAGATCCTGACATTAAAATAAAAGAGAGACTGATTGAGAGGGACAGGGTATATGATGGAGTGAGGAGTTGCAAAGGGGAAAATGGGGGAGGGAGGGAATTAACATGGGATATTGTTTATAATTATGGAAGTTGTCAATAAAAATAAATAAATTAATTAATTTTAAAAAGATATTTTCTTCTCTTATTGAGATTTTTTTCAGGAGTGAGCCTAGAATCTTTTTTCTAAGTGCAAATCACTTGACTTTTTTCTTGTTACTTTCATTTTTCCATCTCTATAGGAGGAAATATGAAGAACTTCCAGAATGTGAATTTTAGATAAATATTCTGAAGGTTTGGAATTGAATTTAAAAAGGTTTCAGTAGGCAAAAGATCCTTTTACTATTTCTCTGAGTTTTCTTCCATATTGGGGTAAATGTTATATAACATAAAATTCACCATTTTAACCTTTTTTTTTTTTTTTTTTTTTTGGTTTTTCGAGGTAGGGTTTCACTCTAGCCCAGGCTAACCTGGAATTCACTATGTATTCTCAGGGTAGCCACAAACTCATGGCGATCCTCCTACTGCTGCCTCCCGAGTGCTAGGAATAAAGGCGTGTGCCACCACACCTGGCATTTTAACCATTTTTCAGTGACCATAATTCATTGGCTTTTAGTATAGTCACAAAGTGGTGCCACCATAACCACTATCTTATTCCAGAACACTCCCTTATCACCAAAGAAACTCCAGATCCATTCTTCAGCCACTCTCCATCTCTTACTTCTCCCTCAGCCTCTGGGAGCCACTTATTTGCTTTCTATCTCTATGGATTTGCCCATGTGAACATTCATTTTTTATAAATGTATTTTATTTTTATTTATTTCACAGAGACAGAGGGATAGAAAAAGAGAGAATGGGCATACCAGGACCTCCAGCTGCTGCAAAAGAACTCCAGACGCACACGCCACCTTGTGCATCTGGCTCATGTGGGTCCTGGGGAATTGAACCTGGGTCCTTTGGTTTTGCAAGCAAGAACCTTAACTGCTAAGCCATCCCTCCAGCCTCCCATATGAACATTTAATATAAACAAGATCATATGAAAGTAGCCTTTTGTGCCTGATTTCTTTTACGTAGAATTTTTTCAAAGTTCAACCATGTTATGATTTTACATTCCAATGGAGTAGAGGAGTCAAGCTTTTCACTATATGTTAGGAACATTAGCATCAATTTTAGGAATATTCTTTTTTCTGTCATAGCTAGTACTCACACCCAAAACACCTATTTTTTCAGTAAAATAGAGGGTGATGTTAATCTTAAACAACCTATCAATACATTTATTTTGCATAAGAGGAATGTGGAATAAGGAGATAGATACTGAAAATAGAGAATGGTCAAAAATGCTAATTACACTAGAAAATCAAGTTAAACCAATTCACTGCTGCTGAAATTAAGACTAATTTATCTTGAAATTCCTTGAAGACAAGGTAAAATGGGAGTCTGTGAATGCATAGCTCTGTTTTCTGATAAAACTGAATAGTTCATTATGTTGTCTGGCCCTAAACTCCATCAAGAGTGTAGTGTGTGGGTACTTACATAAGAAATGCTGAATCATTTAGTGAAAACTAAAAAGTTGTGAACATTTCTGACCTCTGCTGCCACAAGTAGAACTTGCCCTGCTCCACACAGCTAGTTTTCCTAGTCCCATATAAGCTTTTCCACAGGTTAAGGGATTTTTCTGGCTGCTTCCCCATGCTAGGTCAGGATCCCAATCTCAACCGTATCTAGACTTTCTAGTTTTAATCACTACCATGAAACTGTCCCGAGCAAGTTGGTTTCATTAGATTATGTTACTGCTCAGGGGTTGAGAATGTCATACCCAAACCTTTGAAGTCCCTACCCACAAGGAGGTGATAGTGGGAGGCAGGATCCCTGAAATGAACTCTAACAGTGTCACAGTATAGGACATCATCATCAGGGCTGGGAGTCATGGATACACAGAAAGTGCTCTTTTTAGAGGGCCTAGCATCCTTGTGGAGAAGTGTTGTTCCCTCAAACCCACCAAGTGATGGAGAAAAAGACCAAGGGGAAGCCAGCCATGGGGTTCATTTGGGAGCACCCCTGCCTGTTCATTGCACAGAGATTGGTAGCTCTTCTTGTCTCTTGCTCACCAAAGTGCATCTACTGTACTCTCTGGCTTATACGTTAAAAAAAAAAAAAGACAAACTTCTTTTGTGGCTTGAATCCTAGGTTAAATGTAGTAAGATGAACATCTCTTGATGCTATGCTCCCTTAGACAAGACGAACTTCCCCCATGTCCATGTTGAACAGGAAGTCCTTTTCCCCGCCCCCTTTTTCTTTTCTTCAAGGCAGGGTCTCACTGTAATTCAGGCTGACATGGAATTCCCTGTGTAATCTCAGGGTGGCCTTGAACCCTCAGTGATCCTCCTACCTCTGCTTCCTGAGTCCTGGCATTAAAGACCTGCGCCACCACACCCGGAAAGTCCTGTGTTTTTTCTCCCAATTTGTTCCTACAATGACCATTCTGGAATTAAATGTTTCCAAAGGTTTTAATATTTTCAAACTGCTCACTCTGGCTTCAGATCTTCATGACTTTCCTAGATTCCATTTGATATTTCCAGACACTAAAAAAAGATTCTTTTAAAAATTTACTTGAGAGAGTGAGAGTGAGAGAGAAAGAGGGAGAGGAGAGGAGAAAGAGAGAGAGAGAGAGAGAGAGAGAGAGAGAGAGAGAACAGGCATGCCAGGGCCTCTAGCTACTACAAATGAACTCCAGAGGCATGTACAACCTTGTGTTGTGCATCAGGCTTTTTATGTGGGACTGGGGAATCGAACCTGGGTCCTTAGGCATTGCAGGCAAACATCTTAAATGCTAAGCCATCTCTCCAGTCCCTCCAAGGCATTTTTAAGAAACTCAGGACTTGTACTGACTTCTGAAATTGCAAATATGTTTAACAGTGATTTTGTAAAGTACAAATGTTGCAAAATCCTCCCTATTTATAAACAAATGCTAACAATAGAGCAAAATAGCAAGAAACCAGCACTGATTAAGAAAGAAGGTATAGGGATGTAGCTCAGAGGTAAGTGCTTGGCTATCACATGCAAGGCCTTGGGTTCCATCTCCAGCACCACAATGATTGAGAGGATAAATAAATTAATACAATGAATAACAGCAAGAAGTATGTTTGTGTCCATCAGAGAAGTCAATGACTTTAGTAACTAACACTCTTAAGATTTGTGGCTGCCTTCACTTTTGTGAGATGAAATGGTGAGCTCCAGCACGCGTTCTGTCTCATAAAACTCAGTGAGAGGGCTATCCCAGAAATTTCCTAGACTATGCTTGCATGAATTGCTTGCACTGAAGAATTAGTATGAATTAAAAGAATAGATAACTGGCAATATTGCATAAATGTTTACTTAGGTTTCATTATGGTACTTTAAAAAAGTTATTTATTTGCAAGGAGAGAGAGAAGAGAGAAAGGGAGAGAATGGGTATGCTAGGGCCTCTAGCCACTGTAAATGAACTCCAGATGCATGCACCACTTTGTGCATCTGGATTTATATGGGTGCTGGGGGATCAAACTTGTGTTGTGAAGCTTTTCAGGCAAATACCTTAGCCTCTGAGCAGTCTCTCAGACCTCATTATGGTGTTTTAAAACAGTTTTATTTTGTTTCCCTTCTCCTCCTCTTCCTCCATTCCCCTTCTTCTCTTAGGCCCTCCACACCTCCAGCTTAGACTCCTTTCTGTTTTCACTGAGACAGTAATGACCCTCTTCCTTGCTTTAGTTTAAGTTCCTCAAAGACCAGTGTGTTAATACTTGGTCTCCAGGGTGGCTGCCTTCAGAGATGATGGAATCTTTAATAGGTGGGAACTAGTGAGAGGTCATCATTTCATTAGAAGTGAGTCCATTATGGGAATTGTGGGGTCCTGGATCTATCTTGAGTCTCTTTTGTCCACTGACTCATGATTAAGTAAGTTTGCTCTGCCATGTGCTCACACCATCATGTGCCATCTTGCCACAGGTTCAAAGCAATAGGGCTGTTATGTCACGGCTATAGCCTATATAACTGGAGCCAAAACAATCCTTTTGTCTTTATCTGTTGTCTCTGGGTTTTTTTTTTTAATACTGATAAACAATGACTAACAAATGCTTCTGATCTGTAGAAGGAGATATCGATCCAGTGAGAAGGATGTCAAATAATTTGTGGCTTTCTGTTTTGAGCATTCATAGAAAAGTAGTTACTTACCTACTTAAGATTCAGCACCTTTGTGCAAAGAATGATGCCTACAGGGCTGCTAGAAGGATTAGAGGTAATCTATGTCAGGAGTCTTTACACTTTCTGTGAGGAACTAGATAGGAAGTAACTGAGCTTCGTGGGCCACTTAATTATGTAGCAGCTACTCCGTTCTGTTGTGTATGACAGCAGCCATAGATAATGCATCAATGAACAAGCATGGTTGTGTTCCAATATCATTGTTTATAAGCAGCAAAACTTTGAATTTCATATGATTTTTAGATATCATGAACCATCATTATTCTCCTCTTTACTCTGTGGGCTATTTCAAAAGCAGGTACTGGATCTGACACCTGGGCTATGGTTTGATGATCTAAGTAGATGACTTCACAGTGCATAAAATACATTGTTGATGATGAATTAACGGTGTTGAATAATTGCTACACATGTGGTCATTATAGTCATGCATTCATAGGATCACATTGGAGAGACAGCTGGCTTCCCTGATTAATTTATATTTCTCAAGGGCACATAGGTTATAATTCAATGCATAGAGAGATTGAAGCCAAATTGTCATATATACTTTAGAGATAATACAAATATTTTTCAGTGTCATAGGTTAGTGAAAATGCACAGATAGTATTACTCTAAGTTGATCTTATTTACCTGAACTCCATGACTTATTGATCTTCAGTGACAGTGATGGCCTGATCCTGACACATTTTGGAAATATCTCAACATAAGTCATAGCTTTGCATTCATAGCCCTTTATATTTATTAACATGACTATACTGTCTTGCTATTTTCTTGTAGCAATTCTATTTTCCTACTTGAACCTATTTCTCAGTCACATTTTAATTTTCAAAGCACTTAGGATAGAGTCCAACATGTTTTAGATTCTTGGTGAATTTTTTTTATTAAATGAATCCACCAGCACCTAGTGAATATGGTTCAGACTTGATCTCTGGAGGCTGAAGTCCTTGGGGTTCTATGTTACCTTTGGCAAGTGTGGTGGTTTGATTCAGGTGCCCCCCATAAACTTATGTGTTCTGAATGCTAGGTCCTCATCTGGTAGCAAATTGGTAATTGGAGCCACCTGGAGGGATTGTATTGTTGGGATGGGCTTATGGATGTTATAGGCAGCTTTCCCTTGCCAGTGTTTGGCACATTCTCCTGTTGCTATTGTCCACCTGATGTTGGCCAGGAGGTGCTGTCCACCCTCTGCTCATATCATAATTTTCCCTGTCATCATGGAGCTTCCTCTCAAATTTTTAAGCCAAAATAAACCCTGTCCTCTCACAAGCTGCTCTTGGTCGGGTTCTTTCTACCAGCTATGTGAAGGTGACTGCAACAGAATTATTTTGCTTGTTTTTTCTTAATTTCAAGGTTCTCATCTACAAAATAATGGAAAAAATCCTTATCTTATAGGGTTATGCTAGCATTCAGCATAATTATGCATGCCAAGTTTCTGGTTTATAGCAAATACTTAATAAATATTTTTGACAACCACAAATGTTACTGCAACTCACCTTGAAATTCCCTAGGCTATACATTTACTTCTGTGGACCATTAGAGCTACTTTAAGTGTATGATTAATCCAGTGTGAGTCTAACTCATTTTTTCAGTAGCAGAATGTAGTGTTTTGTCTTGAAATTTTTATTTGTAATTTTCTAGAATAATAGAATTTCAATAGCATCTATCTTGTTACTATGAAAATAAAATAAACAAATTGTTATATTTTTATTGAATAGTTTTATATTGAGTCTCTGTTCTGTAATATACACTATTTACTTATCAGAGGTATTTCTAGGTGGATTTAGAAAACAACAAGAACACAAACTGTGCTAGGAAAATAGCTCAATTGGTAAAGTGCTTGCCTTGCAAACATGAGGACCTGGATTTGATCCTCAGAATCCACATAAAAAAATAAAATCTGGGCTGGAGAGATGGCTTAGTGGTTAAGCACTTGCCTATGAAGCCTAAGGACCCTGGTTCAAGGCTCAATTCTCCAGGACCAACACTAGCCAGATGTACAAGGGGGCGCACGTGTCTGGAGTTCGTTTGCAGTGGCTGGAGGCCCTGGCATGCCCATTCTCTCTCTCTCTCTCTCTCTCTTTCTCTCTATCTGCCTCTTTCTCTCTCTGTCTGTTGCTCTCAAATAAATAAATAAAAGTGAACAAAAAAAATCTGGGCATGTGAAGCATATTTATAATCCCAGTACTGGGGAGACAGAGACAGGTGGATCCCTAGGTCTTGCTGGCCATCTAGTGTAGCCTAATTGGTGAGTACCAGGGCAATAAGAGACCTTGTCTCAAAGAAAAACCTGTGTGTGCATGGTTATACACATATGCATATATAAGCAATGCCCCACTAAAACCATATAAACTGCAAAATTCAATTATTAGATTTTATGATTTAGGTCTGGCATGATGGTTTAGCATTTGTGATTATTTTTCTTTTGTTTTGCAATGCTTGGGATTGAAGCTAGGACCTTGTACATGCTGGACAAGCACTCTACCACAAAGCCATATCCCTAGTCATTTAGAATGTGCATTTCTTACAGGTTCCCAGGGATGCTGGCCTGGGGTCACCTCTTGAGAAATATCAGTGCAGGTGACCCTTCATGGTCTTCCTATTCCAAGGCCTAGTGCATGCTAAGGTTTAGTGGCTTCATTAATGTACTTAGCAGCTCTCAACTATTGTGCTAGTCTCTGAGCCATGTACTTCATCCACAACAGTGAACAATGCAGATCGAAATTTCTTTTCTCTTTATTCTTCCATCCAAGGACTTAGAAGAGCTAATACATCTGAAGGAATTACTATGTACCATCAGTCCTCCAAGCACTTTAAACATATTAGCCCACTTCAGCCTTCAAAAGACCCTGTGAGGGAAATGCTATTATTATTCTCATTTTTCAAATGGAGAAGTTGTAGTGAAATGTGCACATGGCCCTGTTATGTGCATCAGAGCTGAGAATTTAGCTCAGGTAGTTTTGTTTTAGAGCCATGGTCACAGGCTAACCTAAGACATGAATGTGTACCAGATATCAGGCTGCTATTGTGAAATTCCATTAACTAGGTAGCTTGAGAACAACAGAAACTTAGTTCACACAGCTCTGGATGCCAGAAAGTCCAAGAACACACTGTTGGCAGATTGGGTACTGGGTGAAGGCTCCCTTCCAGGTTCACTATTGGCTGTCTTCTGTCTTACCCCCATACAGTAGAAGAGCAGGGTAGCTGTCTGGGCCATATTTTATAAAAGGAACCAAACCAGTTCTGCTCATGAGGTTCTGTCCTCATGATTTCATTGCCTGTTAAAGACTCTGTGGCCCTTTGAATGTGAAATGTTCCCCATATCCTCATTGGTTCATGATTAAGACTCCTACTTAATCCCCAGATTGTGGCAATTTAGGAGGCGGATCCTTGCTGGAGGTGGTGTTACCACTTGGGGTGTGCCTTGTAGCGTTATAGCCCAAGTCCCCTGCTTTCCCAGAGTTAGTTCCCTCTTGCTGCTACCTCCCAGTTTCTGTGGGAACATGTGATGCCCAGTCTGCGCTCTGCCATGCCATGATGATGCTTCCCTTAGAAACTATAAGCTGCAATGAATGCTTTCCTCCCATCAGCTGCTTTTGGTCAGGTATTTTGCACCAGCAAGAGAAGGTAACTGCTGCAGGTTCCATATTCTAGTACCACCACATGGGAGGTAGGATCTCACTATATGAATTACTGGTAAACTTGTATAAACATTCAGTGTAGAGCAATGAGATCTGTTGAAAAAGCAAATATGGGGAAGACAGAGTAGTTTTTGCTTAGCTGATGTGACCCTTCATAAGTCTGATACAAGAGTAAACCAAAATAAAGATGTCAAAGAAAGAAAGAAAAAAGCTCATAATCAACACAGCTGGAGAACACTCGGTTTTTTAAATAGCTAAAAGCTGTAAACATCTAGATCTTTTTTTTTTTCCAATGCCCCTGAAAGATAGTTAAAATAAAATCCCAATGATGTATTTTTAAAGGAGTTTTCTTTCCAGAAAGAACGAAGCGCTCCATGAGCATTGAGGTGGCATCAAGGCAACAGCTCCAGCACCAATTTGCATCCAGGAGGGAGTCTTCAGGAAGAGGTCATATTTTCCAGACCCATCTCTGATGACTGAATTTCCATCTTCTGTCTTGTTTGGGGGAAGAAAGCCTCCAAGCTGCTTTAGATTTAGCCTCCTATGAGGTCTCTCTTCCAGCTAGCACTTCTCTACAAACCATATTAATTGTCAGAGTACACCACAGAACACAGAGAGAAATGTCTGGAACTGAATATTTACCTGTAGTGGTTTGAATCAGATGTCCTTAATAAATCTATGGGCCATAAATGTTTGGTCCCCAGCTAATGGCAATTTGGAAGGTGAAGCCTTTATGAGAGAAGGTGTGTGGTTGGAGGCAGGTTTAGGGGTGTTCTAGCCAGATAGCTCCCTCTTGCCAGAACTCAGCTCACATTCTTGCTATTGTTTCTACCTGCTGTGACAGAGGTGATGTCCAGTCTCTGCTCATGCCACACTTTCCCCTGACATCATGAAGCTTCCCCTCGAGACTGAAAGCCAAAATAAAATAAAAAAAGTCTTTCATCTCATCAGCTGCTTTTGGTTGTAAAAAGGAGCAGATTGCCTCACCTCTCCTATCTTGTTTTTTTATTTACAAATGAGGAATATTAAGTTTGCAAATTTGCTAAAAAGAAAGTTTTGCATTTTTAAATGTTGGGTTAGTTTTCATATTTTAGATTGTTTTTATGATGCCCCAGGTACTTTATAGAAATTCACGTGTTTGGACAACAAAGTAGTAACTGTGGCATTGTGTTATATGTTTTACATGTGCTTGTCTTATTCCCAGAGAACTTGCCAAAGCTCTGAGGGAGAGAGACATTCGGTGCCATTCCCATCCCCCATCTCAGGATGTCTTTTGTTCATTATGGACACTCACTGTATCATGTTTTAGAGTGATTGACAAGAACAAATTCAATTGCTCTGCTTTACTTTATGAAAGATACTTGCCTCCCCTAGATTTCTACATCCATCACCCGTCTCATTACTTCTCTGGGTTATATTGAAGCTAAAATCTAGATAGCTGTCCATTCTTCACCTATGTGACTTATTTGATGTCTGAACTCTGTAAGGGGATATTTTAAGGGTGTGTGTGTGACAAAGGAGGCATCTTTATTTTGGTATATCTTTGTGTTCTGATTAACCACTAAATCATAAAGACTGAGGTAGTGTAGTGCCTTGACAAATGAGTTTGTGATTTTAGTTTAGCTTAATGGTTTTTACTAAATATTATGTCTCAGCATGTACTGTGGATGGATATGATTCATGTGCTAAAATCTTAGATCCTAATGTGATCATATTTTAAGATATAAGAGACCTTTAAGAGACAAGGCTTTGCAAAAGGTGGTTAGGATACAGGAAGCACCACCCTTGGAAGGGATGAATGCAGTTCTTACAGAATATTGGTTAGTTCCCCAATGAAAACATAATTATCAAAAGATAAAGTGTGGGTGCCTGAATCTCCTTGGCTTCCCATCTCACTGTGTAATCTAACCCTTCAGCATGTGATCTGTCTCTTTTTACTTCTCTGCCATGTGTGATGTGGGCCAGTATCCTTGCCTGGATGCTGGTGCTATTCTATGTAGTGTCTCCAGTAGCCATAATCATGGACTATGTAAACCCTTTTGCCTTGGAAAGTACCCATCATCTATACTTTAATATAGCAACAGAAAATAGCATCCTGCCAGGCATGGTGGCTCATGCCTTTAATTCCAGCACTTGGGAGGCAGAGGTAGGAAGATCACCATGAGTTCAAGGCTACCCTGAGACTACATAGTGAGTTCCAGGTCAGCCTGGGCTAGAGTGAGACCGTACCTCAAAAAAACGACATGATTCTATACGTAAGAGACCTGAGAACATCCATCTCAAAACTCTTAAAGGTGATTAACTCCTTCATCAAAGTAGCAGGATACAAAATCAATGCACAAAAATCAGTAGCCTTTCTATATGCAAAAGACAAAGATACAGGGAAAGAAATAAATGACATTGTCCCATTTTCAATAGCATAAAAAAATAACATTAACCAAGGATGTGAAAGACCTATACAATGAAAACATAAAAACACTCAAGAAAGAAATTGAGGAGGACTTGAGAAAATGGAAAGACCTCCCATGCTCCTGGATAGGCAGAATTAACATTGTGAAAATGGCAATCTTACCAAAGGCAATATACAGATTTAATGCAACAAAAATCCAATTAAACAAATAAAAATCAACATTTTTCTTCACAGAGATAGAAAAAGATCTCAAAATTCATATGGAATGGCAGAGACCTCAGATATCCAAGCATTTTATGACAATCACAAGACATATTTAGTCTTTTTATCTTTTAAAAATTACTGGCTTGGAGAGTTATTTTGAATCATGAAATCCAGTTCCCTCATAGACATTTTGAACCACCTTGCATGTTCATAAATTCACAGTTTTGTAAAGATAATTTTGAGACTGTGTCCACATTTCATATAGATCCAAACACATCAGTTCTCCAATGGAAAATTCTCTAACAGATTGTCATATTTAGTGTAGTTAACCAGCCAAATTTAATTATTACTCATGCAAAGAGGCCTAATATTCATTTTTTTTTACAAAGAACTTGGCTTTGGTACCTATTGTTAGATGCCAGGCAATAGGTTATAAGTGAAACAGGAAAGGAGTTATGATTCCCATCTTGGTTCCAAGGTGGGGCTGAGTGTATGGGATCATCATTGTGCATTCATTTCCAGTACTGAAGTCCAAGCTGACCAAGCCTAGGTAAATGAGCTTCACAGTTCCATTTCTATCCCTATCAACAGCCCATGGGGCCAACTCCCTTCTTCAGTTATAATTGACAAGAAAGCAAACAGCACAAATTTCCAGTTACCTTTTTATGTCATATTTATTTCCTTATAAATTATTAAACGATTTACCATCCAAATCTAGTCTACCTACTAATTTGAGGGTGGAAAGTACCTAAATCCTCACATTCACTTATTTAATAGGCATGATTAATTGAAAATAAAAGGTTCTTTGCACTAGCACTAATTTTCCAATCAGTTGCTTGGTGGAAAGCTTTAGCATTCAAATGAACTGAATGGCATGTTAAATGAAAATGCTGCAGGCTGTAATCTTGTGTGCATTGCATGTACATTGTGTGATCATGTTGTAGATGTAAAATGCCATGATCATTTTGACGTTAGAAAAGGCAGAAGAGGTCTCTTCTTTTGTTGGATCATGTGCCTTGGAGAATGCAAATTCCAAATAGAAAGCTTAGGACTGCTTTCTCCACAAAACATTGTTTCTCTGTTAAGTTGAATCACTTTTACAAATTTGGCTATGTGCCATGGGATGTATCTTGTCCTGCTAATCTAAGTCCACAGGAGGGAACAAGTCCTAAAATTGGCATATTTTATTGTCCCTAAAACCAGAAATCTTAAACTTAAATTACCAAGAATGAATGGTTGGGAATATATTTCCCTGCTGTTTAGTTTCAAGGCAGAAAGCAAATTCAGTTTATGGGCAAAAACATCTTGAATTCTACTTCATGATGAAGAATGTCTCTAAGCCTTAAATGCATGAGGAAATGTTCCATATTCAGTATCTCTGGTGTAAAACATTAGGAGAAAAACAGTATTGTCAAACCAAATTATCTTGTACTATGCTATAGCAAGAATGATAATGCAAATTCATGATTTTTTTTTGTTGTTAAGAAGTTGTCAAACTTCTTGAATGGTATTTTGTGCCAGCTGTGTTAAGTGTTTTAATTATTTAATCATTTAATGTTTTGAGTATCTTGACATATATTTGTCACATCTGGAAGTTTAGGAAGCTGAATTCTAGCACACAAACTTCCAAACAATAGTATTTTCAAATTTTCTTTTCTTCCTAAACTAGTGACATACTGCATTTTATTAAAATGTTGTCTATAAAATTACCTTTCCATTATGTAGATACTATTTAATTAAAGGACATAGGAACCTCCAACACTAACTCATAAGCTGTCTAGGAAAAGTTTTATTTGTTGACTCAATTCAAATTGTAACCATATGAAAGCCTTGGCTAAACTTGATCCCATGTGAGTTGAAACATGGAGTACAAAGCCTTCCAAAGAAGTATAATAAATTCCAGAGACAATTAATACAATTGGACTAGAAATTAGCCTGGGAAGACTGAAAAATATCCAAACAAAAAATTATAACTTTGAGCACATACAATATGCCAGCAGCATTAATTATTTTCTTTTTAATTTTCAAAACCCTCTGAAAATTGGGAATTATTTTTTCCATTATACAGATAAAAAAAAAAACAGCTCAGAGGGATCAAGAACTTTCTTCAAGGTCACACGACTGGTAGTAAATTTAATTAGCGGTATGTTTCTTCAAGGATCCTGTATTATCTCTTTGCTCCCCTCCCCTTTCATGGCTTATTAATGGAAGCATTCACTTTAAACATCTTGTAGTTGAAGTTTAATATCTGTCAGAATACATTTCAAAATGCAGAGATGGACTGGGAATGAGAAAATCAATCCAATTGATCAAAACTCTGGTGATTGTGAAAATGGTAACAAGAAAATGCAATGATGTTACAACTGGTTCCATTAAGGGAGGTAAAGATTCAAGAGATTAAAGTGGTGATTTGTCAGTTGTGTCATCCACACAGATGAAATCTGGTCCCTGTGTCACTTTATGTCTTGTATTATTTGATTTGCCATCTATTTTGATTAAATTATACCAAATAATTGCCAAATTTCCTCTACAATCTGTGTTGTATAGACAGCTCAAGGGATATGATTGGACTGGAAAAGCCATGGAAATAAATAATTGGATTTGGTGTTTTTCCCATTCATGAAGCAATCTGATTATCTGTGTATAACAGTTTTGATTTTGTGCAAACTGCTTTAGTCCCAGAGCAGGTGCTGAAAATACAATACAAACACTGACAGGAGATATACAGTTAGCATACATGCCTGCAAACTCATAGCTGTGATGCAGAGGTGTTTATCTGTAGGTCCTGGAGCCTAGCATCATAGCTCTCTAGTTGCCTTTTCTTTTAAAGCTCAGCATAGCATAGGATGCTATGTACCATAAACTTTTTCTGAGCATCATGAGAATTGTTGGCCAAAAATATGTCTTAATTTGAGATTCCCTAGTGTGGTGGTTTGATTCAGCTGTCCTCCATAAACTTAGGTATTCTGAATGCCAGGTTCCTTGCTGATGGAGATTTGGGAATTAATGCCTCCTGGAGATAGTGTATTTTTGGGGGTGGGCTTATGGGTATAATAGCCAGTTCCCCCTTGCCAGTGTTTGGCACACTCTCCTGTTGCTATTGGCCACCTTATGTTGGCCATGGGGTGATTTCCACCCTCTGCTCATGCCATCATTTTCCCCTGCCTTCATGGAGCTTCCCCTTGAGTCTATAAACTAAAATAAACCATTATTTCCCCAAATCTGCTCTTGGTTGGGTGATCTCTGCTAGCAATGTGAACCTGATTGCAACACCTAGTGTCATACCTTCCACAATTCTGTTTCTTTAAGGATATTTTATTTTTTAATATATTTATTTATTTATTTCTTTGAGAGACAGAGAGAGAGGAGGGGGGGGGGAGAGAGAGAGAGAGAGGTGCAGATAGAGAATGGGCATGCCAGGACCTCCAGCCACTGCAAACAAACTCCAGATGCATGTGCTACCTTGTGCATCTGGCTTATGTAGGTACTGGGGAATCCAACCTGGGTCCTTAGGCTTTGCAGACAAATACCTTAACTGTTAAGCCATCTCTCCAGATGATCCTTTGTTATATCTCTTGACTCTTTGATGGCTTATTAATGGAAACATTCACTTTAAGCATCTAGTAATCTAGCCTTAAGAATGACACCATTTGTGTAATAGTATGCTTGGAAGATGGCTCCAGGAGGCATCAGGAGGGGAGTGCAACAGTGAGACAGAGAAAGGAAGGAAGAAAATAATGGATTAGATCAGATGATTAGTGTTGTAATTCTTGGAATCAGTCCCTGTTAAAAACAAAACTTTGATAGACATTGTATACTAGCCCCCATAGATTTCCCAGCCAAGATCTGAGGGTGCTGAGTATTTCTCTACCAACTCCTGCTGTCACTCATTCAAGACTATATTCATTGATAGTAAGTAACTGATCAAGAGTGATTGGGTGACCAGAAAATTTGTTCATCAGAGAGCTGTATGTGTTTGCCACTGAATGCAAGTGGTAAGAACAGAGCTCAAAACATGAGAGCCTACAGCTTAAGAGTAGGGTACCAAGTGCATCTGCTACACAAAGATAAGGCAAATCTTTTATTAGTTTCATCTTGTTTTTTGAGGAACAATCTCATGCATCCCAGGCAGGCCTTTAACTTGCTATGTATCAGAGTCTGGTCTTGAATTCCCGATCCTCCTCTTCCATCTCCCAAGTGCTGAGATTATAAGTATCAGTCACTATGCCTACGTTTATCTTCATCTTTTTTAAATATTTTATTTATTTATTTTTAAGTAGATTGAGATGAAAGAGAGAGAGAGAGAGAGAGAATGGGTGCACATTGAAAATGAACTCCAGATGCATGCACCACTTTGTGAATCTAGCTTTATGT
Organism: Dipus sagitta; assembly: GCA_036346955.1. NCBI lineage: Eukaryota > Metazoa > Chordata > Mammalia > Rodentia > Dipodidae > Dipus > Dipus sagitta. The sequence continues at coordinate 240,598,243 of CM070770.1, forward strand.
GGGTACTGGGGAACCAAGCATGGGTCATTTTGCTTTGCAGGCAAGTGCCTTAATCACTGTACTATCTTTCTAGCCCTATGTTTATCTTAATAGTCACTCAGCATCTGTTTATTTTTGTCTGAAGGGCTGGATTATTTCCTGTCTATGAAGACTCACTGTCACTAATAATCCAGATTTTACCTAGAATGGTTGCTGATGTCCTTTTCCATATTCTATCACATGGTCTGAAGTAGGCTGGTCAAAAAAGTACTGGGGTGGGCTTGTGAACTTCATCCTTGTGACAGATCACTAACATTCCCTCCTTTTTGCTTTTCTTTGTTTTTGAGACAAGGTCTTGCTATGTAGCTCATGTTGGCCTCCAACTCGACATATTACTGCCTCAGCCTCTCAAGTGAGAGGATTACAGGGGTGTGCCAGCATATCAACTCAACATGCTCTCTTGAATCCAGGATATATAGCTATGCCATTCCTTATGTTCACTGCTCCTGTTCACACTAAACACAGCCTTGCATTCAATTCTTTCCTTGTCTTTTAAAAACTGCATTCAGGAAAACATTTTCTCCCTGACTCTAAACCACTGTACAGTTATTACTCCCTTGTTGACATTTCATGGTTACATCTATGTACCCCAAAGAATAATTATGAAAATATAATGTGAAAAAAAGAGAAACATCATCATTTTAATTGGCAAGGATTAATCAAATCATAAAACCACTACATATTAACCTCAATGAACTGTTTCAGACTCTCACCTCCAAAGTTGATGTAAAGGTAACCAGAGCTGTCCTGCGAGGGCTATTCATATCCATTAATTGTTACAATATAAGATGCAGTGGGTCTCGGCTGGCTGCCATTTCTTCTGTATTTGAAATGTGCTTCTCAGCAGAGATCGGAGGACACCATTGGGACTCATTTGAGTCTGACTTTCACATTAATTTTGCTGTGCTGTGAAGAGCAAAGACAAAATCAATGTCCATCCATGATTATTCAAGGTAAAATATCTAGTGATATTGAATGCCAGTGGCAGCATCAGGCATAAAATTTACTTAAGGTTTGTTGAGTTGACAGCCATTTATTACGGTCCTGCTTCAGTTTCCATGTTGCACCTATTTCTTAGAAAAACAAAACAATTAAAAATAAATAAATTTTACTTACTCAATTTGCCAGAGACCAGACCTATTTCAAAATGGTATAGAAGAATAAAGTTGTAGAGTGTTAATGAACCTAACTTAGAATAATATGTTTCTGATTAGTAGAAACAGGATATTTCACAGTTATGCACAAATCACAGTTAACACAGAATCACATGACTCAATTAAATTTTCATAATGAAAACTTTTCATAATTTGTAATTGAGCTTGAAAAATGGAGAGTCTGTGTCTTGAGTCCTGAGGAAATATTCTTAAGTGGTATATGCATGTGGAAACACATCTGGGTTTAAAAGTTTATTTTGCCTCAGTTGTATGATGAGATCCAAATATGCTCTCAATCACACACACACACACACACACACACACACACACACACAATGTATTTACAAACAACAGATAGCCATCACCAGGAAATATTAAAACCTTCTTTATTTTGCCTGAGATTTCAGCATAGGCTACCTACATGGCATCTAATTTCATTGATTAAATAATGGTAGAAGAGAGGATGTAGAATGGGAAGAGGATCTTCAGTCAATGTTTGGATTGTCAGCATCTTGGTGGTGCTGGGTAGGTACATGCACCATTTGTTATTACCAGGGAAACATCTGTCCATAATGCATCATTGTGAATAGAGAAAGGGAAGCAGTTCAATGAAAGTACCAAGTCTTTGTTCTTCTGACAGCGCTGCCTTGAGTTGTCTTGATTTTTCATTGGCTATTTTGCCATAGTGTAATCACTTCTCAACATCTTATTTGAGATGTATTTTCCCAGGAAAATCGTTGTTTACTTTGCCATATTTCATAAGAGAACTCTAGAATTTAGCTCTTAGGGATGTTTTTTGCTGTTTGCAAAGGTGAAAACTACTTCTCAGAGGCCAAGGGAAATGTGCTGAATCAGATTAACTTTTATCCTTTCCACATGACTTCCCTCTTTCAAAGACCCAAGATTTGATCTGGTTTCTAGATTGGATGACATAGGGCCAGCAATGGGCTGGAATAGGTGATTCTGAGGCAACAGAACAACATCTGATGTTTGAAGACTCTGGTCTATTCAAGATCACCATTTTTTTGTGTCATAGTAGATATATTGGGGCCTTTATCCTCCCTCAACCAGACGATGGATGGAACTATAAATTTTTATATTAGATAAGTCCATATGGACTGGAGTTAAAACAGCTTCAATAGTGTGTGATGGAAAGGGTCCAGTCTGCCAGGTCCTGCATAGCATTTGGGCAATAGGCACAGAAGACATAGATATCACCTTAAGCTTGGGCAGTGTCAGTCAAGATCAACGAAGTAATGCTGTCCTCAAGAGCTTTCAAAATATCATGAAAAAGAAGCTGAAACAACCATAACTTGGAATGAGTGTTTCAATGAGGAGAAAAGGAACACATTTTAGATTTTGTAAAGGAGATGAAGCTATGATTGTGACAGAACAGAGAGCACCTTCAGTCCCTGGTATACTCTTGAGATAGATTAGTGAAAGACTGGAGTTTGTATCTAGTAAGTTTCTCTCTTTCTGGATAGAGGAAGAAATGGTCTTAAAGGTATGGATGAACACGCCACTGGTAATTTGTATTCTGTATGTTACCAACTCAATACATTTGGATAGCCGTTCCTATGTTCTCTTATGCTTTGTTGTTGACTAGGACATAAATCAAGTTTCTTTTTTTTCTGTATTTTTCAAGGTAGGGTCTCACTGTAGCCCAGGTTGACCTGGAATTTACTCTGTATTTTCATGGTGGCCACGAACTCACAGCAATTCTCCTACCTCTGCCTCCTGAGTGCTGGGATTAAAGGCATGTGTCACTACACCCGGCTTAGATCAATTTTATTTATATTATTTGACTGTCATGCATAGCACAGCACCTGGAAATAAGTACAAGGCTCCATGATCACATGGTGATTGGATGAATCTGGGCCCCGTGACATTGTTCATTGGTAATTATTCTGATAATCTTGCTAATGCACTTCAGCAGTTTCAGTTTTCATTTATGTGAAATGGAAAATATGAGGGACAAATAGTTTTGTCCCAGGTGATCAGTATGTCTGCCTTTCTCCTTTTCTTCATTTATGAGAGAGAGAGAGAGAGAGAGAGAGAGAGAAAATGGACACACTAGGACCTTCTTCTACTGCAAAAGAACTCGAAACACATGTGCTCACTTGAACTCAGGATCTTGCACATGCTAGGCAAGTGCTTTACCACTGAGCTATATTATAAGTCTATCATAATTTTTTCGAATTGGTGAGGCCTCTTCTTAGAGTACAACATAACTGAAAGCATAAAGTATGTACTTTGATTCTAATTTTTCAAAATAAAGTTTTGAGATCATCTGTATGTTTGCTATTTTTTTTATTGCTGAATAGGTTCCATTGTAGCAGTAAGACTCAACATATCAAATTGCATGCATATATCATTTCCCCACATATTGTTGTTTCTACTGGTCAGCTATTATGAATACTGTTATGAATATTTTTGTGCAAGTATTTAAATGCCTGTTCACTCAATTTTGTCTTCTCTAAAAATTGATTCTTTGTAATGAGACTTATCCTCTCTTCCCATTGCTACATTCACAGTCTGACAATATTGATTCCAATTTGATTTTAGGTCTGTCTAGATAAAATTTGAATTCAGACTCCTACCAATTAAACAAATCATTGTGATTATTTTTCACTGAAGAAAGTTATTTTACTAAAGGAGCATTGCATGACTTCAACAAAGATAAGGTCTTTCTAGTGTTAAGTTTCATCAAGTTCTCGTCAGATAGCCTATATTCTTGTCATTGTTGTTGTTGAAGATACAGCACCTTCCTTAGAAGATCCAAAAATCTGATGGTGACATGCAAATCAATGGTGACATGTCCAATCTGTGAAACTAGAGACTTCACATTTCTTTGTTAGGGTCTTTCTAAAAATGGCTTCTCAGAAAATGGTTCTGTTGATATACTCCTGAATCAGTTCAAGAACACAAACAAAAATTACTCCTGCAATAGTTATCAAGAGAAGAGGGAACTGGAAAGTAGATTATTAGTTAGAAACCAGATGGGATACAGGCTTTTGGATAGGCTACTAACTGAGCTCTTAAATGGTATAAGAGGGCAGATAATTGGGATTTTATATTAGGGTGTTTGCAAGAAAGAATGATAAATATAGGTTAACAATTTTCCATTTTTCTTACTTTCTTCCTCTGGTGGTAATTCTCTTCCACATCAGAAACTCATCCATAACCTTGGCAACAAAGTTTATTGGGACAAAGAGGAGGGTGGATGTACTATTCATAATGATTTTATAAATAGATATGCTTTATATGTAATATATATCTGTGTATATCTTTTATAGATAGACATAATAGCTATATCTTATCTATATCTATTTATGTATCTACCTATTATATCCCATTTCACACATGAATAATCATGCATATGCTTAACATTTGGTAAGTCTGTGTTCTATCAAAGTGAAGTAAACAAGAGAATTATTTAAATTTGTCCCAAGTCTAACATTCTCCAAAGGTCAATTTATTTTTGAACTTTACTGACTTTGTTTTGTCTGTGTATTTCTTACATCACATAATATCAAAGAAAATCACATAGAAAAACTTATGCATTTGACTCATTGGCATGTCTTGATAGAAATCTGTCTACTCCCTAAAATATGAGATCCTCTAAGCAGAAACTTGAACTTGAATAGTTGTATGTTCATGAATATATATGAATATATATATGTATGTATATATATATTCATTGTTTGCATCACCTTCCAACACTTCCTCATCTTTCCAAGGTTACAAAATTGAGACGTCATCATCTGTGAAAAGAATGGGCTCCAAGCAAATACTTGCTATGCCAAGACAAGTCCCCCAGACTCCACTCAGGAAAACAGAAAATAACATTGTTAATTGGGGAACAGATATCTAGAGAGTTGTGCTGATATTTCCTTATCTCGCTGGCCTTTCAAAATTGAATGCACTCTCTGGAAGTGTGGGATCAGATACTGTCACTCTTCACATTCTGGGGGAGATAATTTCAGGACTTTTTAGTCAGTTTCTGTTCGGCTCAGATTATATCAATTTTGAAAGAGGGTAAAACCAACCACGTCTGTTTCATTCCACTTCATGGGGAGATATGTGAACCCCATTATGACAATCGACTTTATTTTTCATCTAGAAATTTTCCTCTGACTCAGGGCAGAGTTAATCAGCTCACAGACAAAGCAGTTAGTTACTTCAAGTCTCTAAGATGAAACATGCTATAAAAATGTATAATGGTAATAATTAGAATCATAATATTAATGATAGTGAAATTAACATTGTGACCTTCATCTTCTTCCACAGGTAAAAAAAAAAAAATCAAAATCTGAGCAACATCCCTGAAGATATAGCTGAAAAAGGCTTTTCTTCACCTTTTCATTCTCAAAAGCAATTAATTTCCACACAAGGAAGTATTATTAGAAATCACAATAGTTTTCAGATATAATATTAATTTGCAACTACATTATGGCCAATAATTCAAAATAACTCTTGAAACTTACTAATTACATCATCTTAATTATTATCCCATAGGGATGGGTAGCAAACGTTTCAGTTTTCTTGATAAGCACATGAACAATGATACAAGTGCTGAATCCATTCTGCAGGGTGATAAAGACCCATAATATTTGAACCCCAAAGCCTAACAAACAACAGCAACAATTACCAGGAACTGCTTTGTCTAGGGAATTCCAGAGAGGAAGAGGTAGGCTGCACATCTGCCCATTCCTGTGTCCCCCATCTTCTTTCTGCAGGAAGCAGCCACTGTTGAGCAGCTTGGGGAAAGGGATCACCACCTTCGCTACCCACTCTGGTGATTTGGCCCGTAAGTCACAGCTCCCTGAAATGGCCCACACTCCCAATTCTGAGCCCTGCATCTGTGCTGGGTCTACCCAGGCTTCATACACGAAGACGCTAAATAGCTAGGTTTCAGTCTGGGCCAGGGAGGACCCAACCTTTTGCTGTGTGTGCTTTACAATCACACACCTGTTTAGCCATAGTGGAAAGGCTTCGACAGGATTCAGGTCCACTTTCACGCTGTCCAAAATTTTGCTTCCATTACTTGGTGGTATGTGTGGATGCTACATTTCTTAAATGTTGAAGCTTCGATTCTAAATGTACCAATGTTGAGATGGGGCCCTGAGCAAGGATGATTAGGTCATGAAAGTCTAGTCACAAATGAAATAGTGCCTTGCCAAGGGTTTTGAGGATGGCTTGACCACTGTGTTCCTTAGAAGCAGGTCATACAACTACATGCAATGACAGGGCACCGTCTTGGAAAAAGAGACCCTGATCATCACCCTGCTGTGCTTGTGAGTTTTAGACATCCCAGCCTCATACTGTACCAAATTTGGAAGATAACTATTAAAATATTAGGAAAGAGGAATAAAAATGATTAAATTCTACTATGCAAAATAAACTATTTGTCACATGATGGAATGAATCTTTTCCTCCTAGTACTTTTTAGTATTTTCTTTCTTTGTTTTAGTTTTTTGAGGTATAGTCTTGCTCTAGTCCAGAATGATCTGGAAAATACCATGTAGTCTCAGGATGGCCTCGAACTCACAGCAATGCTCCTATCTCTGTCATTTAAGCACTTGCATTAAAGTCATGTGCCACCACACCAGGCTATATTTCCTTACAGATATTTAAAGTACACAAACCGAATGCAATTTACATGTATTGAGGAAATTTTTAACTTACAAAAAAATACATATAAAATTATTTACATATAATTAAAAATGCTAAGCATTTCTTAGGTAGGCCTGTCTTGGAAAAACAAAGACTAAATAAAGCAAAACAGGGACTAACAGCACCTGTGGTTACACTCAGTGCAAAGTTGTTTTGTAGTTAGCCACTTTTCAAGTATTAATTGTAAGTTGTTTTAGTTAACTAGTTCTCAGGTTTTCATTTTGCTCTTTGGATTGTTGAGACCAGAAACTAATTTTGTTCACTTAGAGGAAATGAACCAACCAGTAGAAGGCATTATTCTTGCATGATGATCTGGATTTGCTTTGACACTGAGAACCATTGGGAGCCAAGTTGGCTTCGTGGAGCTTTTCTTTCACTCTTGGCATTGTTTCATGGTTTCACTTCCTCCTCCTGTAAATCTTCTGTCTTCCCATCATCATCTGATGCATCCTTGCTATAATCTCCAGAGAAAGTCGCAGGAGGAGCCAGCCTGGTGGTGTAGCTATTCACGATTATCTTTAGTGAGTAAAAGAGAGACCACAATTACCTCATTTATCTCCTGGCTGGATCAGTGTCCATCTCTTGGTCCCCCACTGGCCTGATGGCTTGACTATGTGGGAATTTTGATTCAGGTGCTTTCCTCTAAGGGACGAGTTGAATAGACATATTCAGTACATGCCATAGATCATGTTATTACAAACTTGTAATCAATATTTATTCCTTCATTAGCTAGTCACTGAGTCTCAGCCATATGTCAGCATTGCTTTAGGCACAGAGGATACAGCAATAAACAAAATGGGAAAATCCCTCTTCTCATAACCCTACTATTCTATTGGGCAGAGGCAAACAGTAAACAGAATAAATAAATTATATCAAATGTGCAGAGGTGTGAACGCTGAGGAGATAGAGTAGGGAAAGTGAACAATGCTGGGATGAACATCCAGCCAAATACAGTCTTATGGGTGGGAGGAAGGGTTTTATTTTAAGCTTACAGATGCAGGGGAAGTTCTGTCAATGGTGAAAGAAGCTGGCTCCCATTCATAAATCCAAGCAAAGAGGGAAACCGCCACCAGCCAGCAAACACCAGAAGCAGCAAGCAGGACCCCCCAGAGCTCAAACCCCTCTGCACACCTTTGGGCTGGAATTCAGATTCCCTCCCAGTGACACGCCCCCTGTAGCAGGAGTCTGTCTGCTAGGGACTGAAGCTGCAAACTCAATTTTAATAAAACACCTGAGTCTATGGGGCCATATCTTCAAACTGCCATAGGGCATGAGATGAAATTAGATCTTAGACTTGAAGAAGCCATGTAATTTAAATTATATTTTATAATTTTCTACAAAATTATATTTTAAGTATTTTTTTAAATTTATTTGCAGACAGAGAGAGAAAGGGAGACAGAGATAGAGACAATAGGTGAGTCAGGGCATCCAGCTGCTGCAAACAAACTTCAGACACATGTGCCACTTTGTGCATCTGACTTTACATGGCTACTGAGGAATCAAACTAGGATCATTAGGCATTGCCGGCAAGCACCTTAGCCATGGAGCACCCCCCCCCCCCGCCGAATAAAGTATATTTTTAACTGTTTTTGTTAAATGCTCATTGCAGTAATTACTAAAATCAGTAAGCACTGTGTGCCAGCGGCTATGGTAAACATGTGTGCCCATTTCTTAAGCCTCACTCCACCTAGTCACTTTAGCTCTTGTGAGTCTTCCATTGTGCAGGTGAGAAACTGAAGTGCAAAGGGGAGGGGTAACTGGCTGCTGGTCTCTTGTGGTAAACGAGAGTGTGGATTTGACAGGCAAATTCTTGAACCTTGCTCTTAATGCTATGGCTACTTTTTGGATGACATACTAAGTTTTTTCTCAATCAAATAAATCTACAACACTGTAAAAAAGGAGATATAACTGCTATACAAGCTGCCCACCAGAGGTGTAAATAATGACGGCTTTTGATTCATATCTTTCTCAGACACCTCTCCACATCTCTTCATGCACACCAGTGACTGTGCACACCTCACCTAAGTAACGCAATATGTGCTGCATTGTAAACTCTCATTCCACTATGTCATGGACATTTCCCAAGTCAATGAATATAGATCTATGCTATCGGTTTTTTGTTGGATTTCTAATATTTCATTTTATGGATACATTGGTATTTAGTTAGGTAGCTTTTCAGCTACTGAACACTCTAAGTCTTTCATAATGTTCAAGTTGTAGAACTCAGAATGTAGTTGTATCTACCTCAGTTCCCTCTTTAGCCATTACTAACAGGTGATTTGATTGCTAGACCATTCAGTAGCATCCATTGTAAAGATGACTAAGATGAAAAGAAACAACTATTATAGGCTCCTGTGGGAATTGAAGCAATTTATGACTTCCATGATCAGTGGTTCAGAGATTTATTTACTTGCCACATAGAAACAGACTTTTCCTGAGTCTTCTATTTACCAAACTTTGACTTTACCTTTGGTATTTGTGCATGTTTGTTTATGGGAGGGTGTAAAACTACCACATACTGTTACTGACTACAGGAAGTGTTTCATGATATCTGTGAGGGGAGGCACCCATGTCTGTGCTCCTACATACTAGACCCACCCTTTCTGTAGTGTATTTCAGGTATCACTTCATCTGCCTGTTCTCCCTACTAGATGATAAGATAAACAAATCAAAGCTTATTTCCTGAATTTCTGAGACTCTGGCACAAATATCTCTATTGTGAGTGTCTGGAGTGCATCTTCAGAATGTTTTAGGAGAAAAAGAAAGGAAGACCTCCAGGGGAGGTGAGGAGCAGCTTAGTTACTATGGAAGATCATGGGTCAAAACTGAAGGTTGGAGAAAAGAGCAAAAATCAAAGAGGAGAGATGCTGGAAGACAGAAGTGTAATTAAAATGATTGGAATTTTTCTAACAGTGCTTGTTTCTGTTATGTGCTTTAATATAAATGGAGAATAATAAAATCTTCCTATCAGAGATGAATCTTGAGTCTTCACAATTCAATGAATAACTAGGTCTACAAATACATGTGGTTCTTCTGAAGCTCAGAGCAATATAAATGAAAGAAACTGTACTGTGGTGATTTGATTCCTGTGTCCCCCATAAACTTAGGTGTTATGAATTCTAGGTTCCTAGCTGATGGAGATTTGGAAATTAATGTCTCCAGGTGGCAGTGCATTGTTGAGGGTGGGCTTATTGATGTTATAGTCAGTTTCTCCTTGCCAGGGTTTGGCATGCTCTCCTGTTGCTATTGTCCACTTGATGTTGGCCAGGGGGTGATGTCCACCCTCTGCTCATGCCATCATTTTCCCTGCCATTGTGGAGCTTCCCTTCAAGCCTGTAAGCCAAAATAAACCTCTTTTTTTCCCTCAGGTTGCTCTTGGTTGGGTGATTTCTACCAGCAATGCAAACCTGACTACAACATATACCTTGTAGAAAATTTTATGAAATCATCTATTCTTAGGGCTGAAGGGGCTTATAGACTAACCAGTCCATCTCTCCTATAAAACTCTTCTACAGAATTGATCGAAGAAAGCTTTTTTTTTTTTTTTTTTTTTTTTCCCCACAGGTAGCTTGGCTACTCCCAAAAGAGTACATCTCAGCATAAAATCTCTTTTTGAGTTTATAAAATCCTACAGGTTGAGCTCAGGTCATCTCAGATCTAATATTGCACTTGCTGGCATCATTCCTCCTGAACCCTTCAGATCTTAGCAGGGTATATATTTCTAGAGCAAGTACTGCTCAATCCTTCAGTCACAATGGTGTTGGATGATTTTACATCCTCCTATCTCTCTTCTAAATCCTTCCTCTGATCACGTTATGTTTTAGGGACAAGCCTATCTAATTTCAGGATCCAGAATTAGAGGCCATATTGCTGAAGTTCTCACTATTTTGGTGTGGAAGGGATACACTCATTGATGAACCCTAGGAGTTAAGAAGGAAAATCAAACGCGACATTTGCATGGTAAATGCAGAGCTGAGGCGAGAGGAGCCTTTCAGAGGCAATCTTCTGTGTAGTATTGCCATTTATTCGATTTTGACCTTTGAGCTATGGGCTATGAGAGGCAGCTTTTGTTTCCCTCCCTAATGGTGATTTTATAGGCATGAAGGTGCCAGCAGGAGCTGGCGAATAGCACAGCCAAGCTTTCTGCCACTGCCTTCTCTGCTCTTGACAGTTCATGAGGCACTCTCTTGTTTTAATCAATTCTTTCTCACTTAGGAAGGAAGAAGCCCACAGAGTCTGCCCCAGCAAGACTTCACAGAGTCTCCAAATGAATATTGAGTGGCTTCCTACAAACTTACATGTCTGGTGAAATGTCACATGAATCAAAATGTTTCAGATACTTGATGGTAAAAGAGAAAGGGAAGATCCCTCCCAGGTCTTGAGAATTTTTTTCCATTAGGGTCACTTTTTTTTTTTTTTTTTTTTTTTTTGAGGTAGGGTCTCACTTAGCCCAGGGCTGACCTGGAATTTGCTCTGTAGTCTCAGGTTGGCCTCAAACTCACAGTAAATCTCCTATCTCTGCCTCCTGAGTACTGGGATTAAAGTTGTGTGCCACCATACTTGGAGAAGGTCACATATTTTTAAGAGTTTTATTCATTTATTTATTTGAGAGAGAGAAAGAGGCAGAGAGAGAAAGGCACACCAGGGCCTCTAGCCATTGCAAAAGAACTACAGACACCTGTGTTTCTGGCTTTATGTGTGTACTGGGGAATCAAACCTGGGTCTTTTGGCTTTGCAGGCAGGCACCTTAATCACTAAGCAATCTCTCCAGTCCAAGGGTCACATTTTATTTTTTATTTATTTATTTATTTTTTTATTTCTATTTTATTTTTCTGAATATCTGCAATATTGAGTATTCCCTACTCATTAGGAATTGCTACACTTCAGACAATCTTGTTGTGTTAATTTATGTATGTATTTAGCAAATTTATCTTCATTCCTTAGAACATCTCAGAGTGGAAGATTTATGTTAAGTTTTCTGCATCTAAGATGTTTCTTAGAAGCAATCTCTTGATACTGAAAATTTTCAAGGCAATGAGCTAACTTTTGGTAATTCTAATTATGCCCTGTATCTTCCTTATTTCTCAGTAGATTTTGTATCCTTTGTTAGTTAACTAGGAATTTGGTTATCTCAAATTTGGTTAACTGTGAATTTGCTAAACTAACTCTCTCTGTGTATGCAGGTGGATATGTGGATGTGGATTTTCTTCTTGCTAAGCTTTCTAAATCTTCGTAGAAGTCTCCTTAAACCAGCAATAGAAATAAGTTGGTCTTGATTAAAAATCAAATATTCCTTAATCCAAAACAAGGGTCACATTTTAAAAATTGCATTCTGGTGGAACAAACTCCCAAGTTGTACCTTCAAAAGTGCTATTTGCATTTTTTTCATCTGTGGTCTTAAAGGAATTCTGTCTTTATATTATTGTTCATTTATTAAATGTGTTTATTTCTTTAGCAAGCATTATGTGTTAGAACTCATGCCAGGTATTTGGTATACCAATGTGAACAGGAAGTCATAGTTCTTCCTTTATGAACCTGGCATCACACGCACTCGCTGAGAGAAAGAGATCAAGTGTGAGAGATTGAGTAGGCATGTCATTCTCAAAACTTGGAAGGAAAAATTGATGCTGATATAAGAATATTCAGAAGTAATTTACACAGGAAGTTCAGAGAATATCATGCTGAGGGCAGGACAAAATGAAGGCAGCCATATGAAAAGCAGTGTTTAATTTGCTAGGACTGCCATAACAAAGTACTATAAGCTTAGAGGTACTGGGCAATAGAAATTTATTCCTTTAGAGGCCAGAAATGTCAAAGTGTTAGCTGGATCATATTTCCTTTGAGAGCACTAGAAAAGATCTTTTTTTTTTTTTAATCTCCTAATCTTCTGATAGCCTCACATATACATTCACATGCATATGGCTGATTTATCTCGGTGTTTCTTCATGCCTTCTCTGCACATCTGTCTGTACAAATTTCCTTTATGCATATATAGTATGTACACATACACATATAAACATATACACATTCATATGTACATGCATACACACCTATATGTTACATGAATAACATTGGATTAGGACTGACTCAATTAACTGAAAATATATCATGTTTAAATAAGGTCACATTCTGAGATACTGGAGGACTGAACTCCAACATACATACATTTAGAAGATACAATTCCAGGGACTTCTGGGTAAGATGGCGGCTTAGGAGCCATGCCAAACCAGCCTAGGGAGGGATTTAAGCAAAACCCCAGCAAAATACACTCTTCTTCTGAAAAGTGAAGGAGTATAGGTTATTCTTAGACACAGCAGAGAAGCTGGAGAGACCAAGATCTACCAGAAAGGAGGAAGATGGCCAGAGTCCCACTGAGATGATCACAGCCTGCCAGGTGCACCAGGCGGCAACAGCAGCAGAGATCAAACAACAGATTTTTCAATTCCATCAGCCGTTTTGCAAAGTTAAGAAATCTGAAGGAAAGACAGCTGAGATCAACTAAAGAGCTACTGAAAGTGCAAGCTACTCCAAAAGTCTGAACTCTCCCATACCCCACCATCAGAACTGCACTGCAAACCTCCAGCACTCAGCCCCCAGCATCCAGCAGAGGGAATCAGAGGTACAGCTGCACAGCACAACATGGAGAGTTCAAGGTGGGCATTCAGCATTGGTGAGATTGGAAGCCACCCCAAAAGGTAACGAGGCTGACTGACAAAAAAAATAGGTACACAGTCCTGCAAGAGCTAATCTCTCTTTCTTTGTCAGTGCAGGTTATGGGGTATATATTCTTGGTTGGCTTTGCCATTTTCAAATAACCTGTATTTTGGGGTTGAATATTGTTGCCTTTGGTGCTTTCATGTATATAGGGCCATTTTTGCTTCTGCCATTATTGGGGGCAGGGTCTGATCCAGATCCAGGTTGACCTGGAACCCAATTCAGAACAGAAATCTCTATCTCCCAGCTGACAAGATTAAGGGTGTAGAACAACACACACCCTTAGGGATTTTGGCTTTATATGACTATCTGTTTGTTTTAATCCCCACAATTGCATACTTTGTGCTGGTTTTTATTGATTGTGTATGTTACTTGGTTGAAGCTTAGAATTTGCCAGTAAATTATTCCATCCAGTCCACTAGAATACTTGCTTAGCAAGCAAACTCAACACCTAGGATTATTTCTGTGGCTTGACTGGGGGACAAGAGCCACACCTGGTACCTTGAACTCATATCCTGAGGGTATATAGAGGTGGATTGCCATGTCTGGGAAGACTGAAGATAAGTAGAAAACCCAAACATCAAATCAACTCAGGATACAAAAGTCACTACAATATAATGGAAGAAACTCAAAGAATCAAGACAACACAGTCCTATCCAGGACTACAACCAAGACAGTCTATCAGAGTGAACCAATGTTGATCAAAAATAATTGAGTGTTAGGTCACTTGGTGATTTTAATAGGTAGAAGGATACATTCTTGTTTTGAAATTTTGTGGGAAAGTGACTTAAGACAGTTTTTGTGTGTGACATGCATTATGTATGTTCTGACTCCCAATTTACACATAGAAACTGAGTTACTTCAATAACTATTTTGAGGGAACTCTGTATGTTACATAAGTCTTCAGTTTTAACTTGGACAGAATTTATTCTAGTTAAGCCATAAGTGTTGATGTGTAAACTTGGTTTGATTAAAGAACTTTTTTTTTACCAAAAAAATAAAAAAAAAGAAAAAAAAACAACTATCAATCAGCTGGGAGTGGTGGCGCACACCTTTAATCCCCGCACTTGGGAGGCAGAGGTAGGGGGATCACCGTGAGTTTGAGGCCACCCTGAGACTCCATAGTGAATTCCAGATCAGCCTGGGCTAGAGTGAGACCCTACCTGGAAAAACCAAAAAAAAAAAAAAAAAAAAAAAAAAAAAAAAAAAAAAAAAAAAACACCATAAATCCATCAGAAATGTTAACCAGTGAGACTGTTTTGAATGAAATGCCTGACAAAGATTTCAAGAAAACTGATGGTATTAATGCTCAAAGAAATCAGAGAAGAAATGAAGGGAATCAAAGAAGAAAACAAAGGAATTAAAGTAGAAAACAAACTTCTGAAGGAGAATACAGGAAACCAGCTTAATAATAATAATAAGACATGAGTAAGGAAACAGAAATACTGAAGAAAAATCAGGCTAAAATCCTGGCTCCGAAAAATACAGTCAATGAAATAAAAAATAAAAAAAATCTCTGTGGAAAGTCTCTCCAATAGAATGAATGAAGGAGAGAACAGAATATCTAAACTGGTCTAGGAGACCAGGTGGCAGATCTAATACAGTCCAACAAAGAGAAAGACAAGCTAATTGCAAGGTATGAATGGGAATTTCAAGATATCTTTGACACTATGAAAAGACCAAATATAAGAATTCAGGGTATAACAGAAGGAGAAGAATTTCAATCCAGAGGCTTAGTAGGCATTTTCAACAAAATCATAGAAGAAAAATTTCCCCAAATTGGGAAAGAAATGCCAATGCAGATACAAGAAGCATTTAGAACACCAAAAAGACAAAATCTGGAAAGAACCTCTCCTTGACATGTTATAATTAAACTACTAAACACACAAACCAAAGGGAATATATTGAAAGCAGTTAGAGAGAAAAAGCAAATCACCTATAAAGACAAGCCCATCAGAATAACTGCAGATTACTCAACACAAACTTTAAAAGCCAGAAGGGCTTGGAGTGATGTATACCAAGTTCTGAAAGATAACAACTGTCAACCAAGATTACTTTGTCCTGCAAAGCTATCTATCCAAATTGATGTAGAAATAAGGACATTCCACAAAAAAAAGAAAGGCTAAAAAAATTTATGACAACTAAACCAGATCTACAGAAAATACTTGAAGGAATTCTTAATGCCAAAGAGTAAGCAAAACACACACAGGGGGAAATAGGAAAAAATAAACCACATTCAAATAACAGTTAAAACAAACGAGTAAAGGGAAAACAGGAAACACTACAGAATAAGAATGGCGAGAATAAATGCATACTTTCAATAATAACTCTTAATATCAATGGCCTCAATGCACCCTCCAAAAGACACAGGCTTGCTGACTGGATTGAAAGGCAGAATCCTGCCATTTGTTGCCTCCAGAAAACTCACCTCTCAATAAAAGATAGACACCGCCTTAGGGTGAAAGGATGGAAAATCGTGTTTCAAGCAAATGGGCCTAGGAAACAAGCAGGGGTTGCTATCCTAATATCTGACAGGATAGACTTCAAACCAACATTAGTGAGGAAAGATAAAGAAGGTCATTTTATACTGATTAAAGGAACACTCCAGCAGGAGGACACTACAATCCTAAACATATATGCATCTAACA
This sequence comes from Dipus sagitta, assembly GCA_036346955.1. Lineage (NCBI taxonomy): Eukaryota > Metazoa > Chordata > Mammalia > Rodentia > Dipodidae > Dipus > Dipus sagitta. The sequence goes on from CM070770.1 coordinate 240,614,474, forward strand.
TGGGGGCTTCCAGTTTCATCAAACAAACACTATTAGACTTAAGGTCACAGATAACATCAAATGCAATTGTAGTGGGAGACTTCAATACCCCACCCTCATGAATTGACAGGTCATCCCGAAAAAAAATAAACAGAGAGACATCTGAATTAAATGATGTCATGGAACAAATGGACCTAACAGATTTCTACAGAACATTCCATCTACATGCTCCAGAATATACATTTTTCTCAGCAGCACATGGAACATTTTCTAAAATAGACTATTAGGACACAAAGCAAATCTCCACAAATATAGGAAAATTGAAATAATGCCTTGTACTTTATCTGACCACAATGGGATTAAACTGCAAATCAGCAACAAGAAAAGCTACACAGTATACAGAAATTCATGGAGACTAAACAGTACATTATTAATGATCAATGTGTCATTGAAGAAATCAAAAATGATACCAATAAATTCATAGAATCAGATGATGATGTGAATACAACATACCAAAACATTTGGGACACAATGAAGGCAGTCCTAAGAGCGAAATTTATAGCTCTAAGTGCCTATATTAAGAAATTAGAGGGGCTGGAGAGATGGCTTAGTGGTTAAGTGCTTGCCTGTGACGCCTAAGGATCCTGGTTCAAGGCTTGATTCCCCAGGACCCACGTTAGCTGGATGCACAAGGGGGCACACACGTCTGGAGTTCATTTGTAGTGGATGAAGGCCCTGATGTGCTCATTCTCTCTCTCTCTCTCTGCCTCTTTCTCCCTCTGTCTGTTGCTCTCAAATAAATAAATAAAAGTGAACAAAAAAATTAAAAAAGAAATTAGAGAGTTCACAAATAAACAATTTAATGCTCCACCTTAAGTCCTTGGAAAAAGAAGAGCAAAGCAAACCAAAAATCAGTAGATGAGAAGAACTCCTAAAGATTAGGGCAAAAATTACTAAAATTGAAACCAAAAAAAAATCCAAAGAATCAACAAAACAGAGTTGGTTCTTTGAAAGGATAAACATGATTGATAAACCCTTAGCAAATTTGACCAGAAGAGAGAAGAGACAAAAATTAATAAAATTAAAGATGAAAAGGCACCATTACAACAGATACCAAAGTAATTCAGACAATTATAAGGACATACTTTAAGAATATATATGCCTCTAAGTTTGAAAATCTGAAAGAAATGGATGATTTCTTTGATTCATATGACTGACCAAAATTAAATCAAGATGAGATAAACCATTTAAATAGACCTATAACAAATACAGAGATCCAAGCAGTTATGAAAAGTCTCCCAACTAAGTAAAGTCCAGGCACAGATGGATTCACTGTTGAATTTTACCAGACCTTCATGGAAGAACTAACACCAATGCTTCTCAAACTTTTCCATAAAATAGAAAAGGAAGGAATTCTACCAAACTCCTTCTATGAAGCCAGCATCACCCTCATACCAAAACCAGGAAAAGACAGAACAACAACAAAAAAAAAACATAGACCAATCTCCCTTATGAACATAGATGCAAAATTTCTCAACAAAATATTGGCGAACAGAATACAAGAATATCTCAAAAAGATTATTCACTCTGACCAAGTTGGATTTATCTCAGGGATGCAGGTATGGTTAAACATATGCAAATCAATAAATGTAATACATCATATAAATGGTCTGAAGGACAAAAACCACTTGATCATCTCAATAGATGTAGAAAAGGCATTCAACAAAAGCCAACTACCTCTCATGGTAAAAGTATTACAGAAATTGGGAATAGAAGGAACATATCTCAACATAATTAAAGGTATTTATTACAAACCTACAGCCAACATAATACTAAATGGTGAAAAACTCAAAGCTTTTCCATTAAATTTTGGAACAAAACAAGGGTGATGATATGACTTTTTACACAAAAGACCCTAAAAACTACCAGAAAACTGTTAGAGCTGATAAACATTTTTAGCAACATAGCAGGATACATAACAAATACACAGAAATCAGTAGCTTTCCTTTATACTAACAACAAATGTGTGGAGAATGAAATCAGGGAATCTTTCCCATTCATAATTGCCTCAAAAAAATAAATAAAGTACCTTGGAATAAGCTTAACTAAGGAAGTGAAGGAGCTCTACAATGAGAACTTTAAAACACTCAAGCAAGAAACTGTAGAAGACACAAGGAAATAGAAAGATATCACATGTTCTTGGATTGGAAGAATCAATATTGTGAAAATGTCAATCTTACCAAAAGCAATCTACACATTTAATGCAATCCCCATTAAAATTCCAATGACATTCTTCACAGCAATAGAAAAAAATCCTAAATTTCATTTGGAAGCACAAAAAAGCCTCGAATAGCCAAAACAATTTTGAGCAACAAAAACAAGTCTGGTGGTATCATCATACCTGATTTTAAGCTACATTACAAAGCCATGGTAACAAAAACAGCATGTTACTGGCACAAAGACAGACATGTAGATCAATGGAACAGAATAGAGGACCCAGATGTTAATTCAGGCAGCCACAGCCATCTGATTTTTGACAAAAATGCCAAAAATATTCATTGGAGAAAAGGCAGCCTCTTCAACAAGTGGTGCTGGAAAACTGCATATCTATAATGTAGAAAGATGAAAATAGATCCTTGTCTTTCTCCACGCACAAAAATCAAATCCAAGTTGATCAGATACCTTAATATCAGGCCTAAATCTCTGAAATTGCTAGAGGAAAAGGTAGGAGAAACCCTTCAACATATTGGCATAGGTAATGACATTTTGAATATAACCCCAATTGCTCAGAAAATAAAACCACTAGCCGGGCATGGTGGCACACACCTTTAATCCCAGTACTCGGGAGGCAGAGGTAGGAGGATTGCTGTGAGTTCAAGGCCACCCTGAGACTACATAGTTAATTTCAGGTCAGCCTGGACCAGAGTGAGACCCTACTTCGAAAAACCAAAAAACAAAACAAAAAAAAAAAAAACAAAAAACAAAAAACAAACAAACAAACAAAAAAACACTAATCGACTACTGGGATCTCATGAAATTACAAAGCATTTGTGCAGCAAAGGACACTGTGAATAGAGCAAAGAGACAACTTACAAAATGGGAGAAAATCTTTCCTAGCTACACATCTGACAGAGGATTAATATATAAGAACATACAAAGAACTAAAAAACTGAACAATAAGAAATCAAACAACCCAATCAAAAAATTGGCTATGGAACTAAATGGAGAGTTCTCATTGGAAGAAATATAGATGGCATATAAACATCTAAAAAAGTGTTCTACATCCTTAACCATCAGGGAAGTGCAAAATAAAACTCCCTTGAAATCTCATCTGTCTCCCATCAGAATGGGTACCATCAAGAAAACAAATGACAATAAATGTTGGTGATGATGTGGTAAAAGGGGAACCCTTCTGCACTGCTAGTGGGAATGTAGTCTGGTACAGCCATTGTGGAAATCAGTGTGGAGGTTCTGAGACAGCTAAAAATAGATTTACTATATGATCCAGCTATAGCACTTCTAGGCATATATCCTAATGACTCTCCTTTCTACCTTAGAGATACTTGCACAACCATGTTTATTGCTGCTCTATTCACAGTAGCTAGGAAATGGAACCAGCCTAGATATCCATCCACAGATGAATGGATAATAAATATGTGGTACATCTACATAATAGAGTTCTATTCAGTGGTAAAGAAAAATGAAATTATGGAATTTGCAGGGAATGGATGGATCTGGAAAGCATTATACTAAGTGAGGTAACCCAGGCCCAGAAAGGCAAGTGTCACATGTTCTTTCTTATATGTGGATCCTAGTTACAAATGTATAGAATTGTATATGATCTGGAACCAAAAATCAGTAGCAGAAACCCATAAGCTAGAAAAAGGCTATAAGGGAGGCAGGAGAGTCTAAGGTCTAAAGAGGATGGTATTGTATATATGTAAATAGAAGAACAGATTACAGGGAGGGGAAAGGCCTAAGTGAGATCAGGGGAAGAGATTATATAAAAGAAAGGTGGAGGGCTGGTCTATCAAAATTCAAGATATTCTGAATAAGACATATGAAAATCTGCTTTCTCAAATAATGGCACATGCAGAAGTCATATATTGTTACTAGAAAATTTTCAGTGCCTGGTTTGGGATACCTTCCAGTGAGTTGTTGGCCAGCGATGTTGGCCTCGAAAACATTACAGGCTATTGCCAAGGCCGTTGGTTCCACATGAGAAAGAGATGGTAAGACCCTATTGCTGAAGACTTCACATGCCTGAGCGGCAGTCACTGAGAAATCAAGTTGGTGCTGAGCAGAAAACCTTCTCCCTGTAGCCCAGCCAACTGAAAGCTGGAAAGAGCTGCACTGTTTGCAGTCTTATAGGAGACAGAAGTCATCAGCGGTGAAAACAGTGGACACTGGGAACCTCAAGTTTGTCCAGACAGGCCAAATGACTGAACAAGTGCAATAGTGGCATGTCTGCTCTGGGGGAAATCAACTGCTCTCTAACTGGACTGAAGGCCTGCTCTGTGGGAGGGAATATGTGCCTGGTACTGAAAGCCTAATCAAAAGCCTATGGCAGGGGAGGTCATGAGCCTTAGGGGTATAAAGCCTGCTCTTGTCTGGATAAATGCATATATTACTCTCACCAAATTGCCCTGAAAGAACTACACTTAATGTTCATACTCATATATTAATGCTACTCTCAGTTTTGGTTAGAGAAGCTTTTCTTTTCCATTGGTGATGACTACTGGGATGACCCAAAAGGCAACATAGTGCTGAGAAGAAAGGACGGAGGAGTGTCCAGCACTGAAACATCTCATACACTCCAAGGCTTAGGGTCCATTGTGGAAGAGGTGGCGGAAAGAATGTAAGAGCCAAAGGAAGGGTACCACTCCTTACATACAATTGTCCTCTATATCCAAGACCTTGCAGTGCCTAGCAATACCCATACAAGACCCTCATAATAGGAGAAAAAGATGATGACATCAAAGTAGAGACTAATGGAGAGAGGGAGGGGATATGATAGAGAGCAGAGTTACGAAGGAGAATGTAGGGGAGGGGAGGGAAATACTATGGTTTGTTGTCTGTAAGTATAGAAGTTGTCAATAATGTACATATATATATATATATATATATATATATATATATATATATATGTAAAACAAGACACAATTCAACCCATAGCAAGGAGGAAATAGTGTCCCAAAAACAAAAAGTACACATTGGATTGGAGCTTGGGGAGTTAGAGACTCAGAAATCTGGTAGCCTGAATACAGTAGGTAGCTGGAGGATGGCAGGAGCACTAAGGCAGATACTAAATTATGGATATTCACTCATTTTCACTGTAATGACTCTTGGATATACACAGAACGATGGCCAAGACAGTTTTGTTCTTTTTCATCCATGGAGTTCAGGTAGGGATGCCCCCCTCCCCAACTGGTCATGGTACTTGCCAACTTAGATAGAAAAGTTAATTTTTCTCGCAAGCTAAATCATCACTTTTGTGTCCCCTGGCTAGATCAAGAACCCCAAGAGCCATCCTGTGAATCATCTATAAATAAAACTGTGAAATTCAGCAGGACGTGGACTTTACACCACGTCAGAGCCAGATGCCAAGAGGCTTCCTCTGGGGATCACACTACTGTTTAGATCAGGAAGGACGGATATTTGGTACAGAGGGAGAAGACCCAGAAGAGGTGTAAATAAACATTGTGGAAGTCTGATCTCATTTTGACTCACTTGCTTCTGGCTAAGTGTATTTAAGAAATTGAACTTTAGGTCATCTATATCTTTGGCTTGACAAGTCTTATCCCCAGAGCCTTTCAGATGAAAAATCCATTTGCATGAATCTGCGTTTATCTTCTTTGATGATCTTATTTCTATTTTCTTTTCCTTGTCTTAATCCACTGTCAAGCTTGAAGGTATGTATTTTTTATTTTATCTCACACTTTAGCCCTGGTCCAGATGCTTCTCATTTATACTGATTAAATGATACTTTTTTATTTTCACTTTTGAACTTTATGCATATTTTGTGCCTTTCTTCTTGATCTTTCAAGGTAAGGTAATTGTATTTTAAAGACAAGGTAGATGAGGTGCAGAGAATTTCAGGGGAATTAGGATGATGCTTAGTGTTAACTATGTGAACTTGGAGCATCCCCCCAAGATGTGCTATTTCCTGGCTGTCTGAAAACAAGCTAGTTATTTAATTTCTCTTAGTCTCAGTTTCCTTAGCCATGAAACAAGAATGGTAAGAATATTTAACTCATAGAGGTAATATCAATATTATATATGTATGCATAAAGACCCAGTGTCTGGCACTATTGGCATGTACTAGATGCTAGTTATTGTTAAAAACTAGGTGTGAATCTCAGTTGTGAACCTACTAGAAATGTGTACTTAGGCAGCCTCTTTAACCATAGTAAATCCTCTCTTTTATTGTTATCTGTGCCAGCCAATCTACCTAAGCATTATTGTGATGGCTATAGATACATTCCTTGTTGGATATTTAGCACTCAATCTGGCCTAAATGACTGTCTGATGAGGTCAGAAAAGGGAAATGCAGTGTACGGTTTTGTGAATCAAAGTGAAGAGTTTGGATTTAATTTCAAATGAACCAGGGAAGCATTTTAGAGTTTAATTAGAAAAGTGACATGACATGCTTGGAGTTTTAAGATCCCTTTGGCTACTGTGATGAAGTAGAAAGGTTGGAAGAACAAGAGGTGAAATGCTACAGCCAGGGAGACAAGTTCAGACATGCATCTAATAAGGGTGGTGCTCAGGACTGTGGAAGAAATGGAGGCTGAGAGAAGTGATTTAGTGTGCCCAGTGGGCTCATGTTTTGAACTTTGTTTCTGAGCTGGTGGTGCTGTTTTAGGAGATTGTGGAACATTTAGGAGGTGGAGCCTAGCAGGCAGAAGATTGTCACTAGGGGCAGGATTTGAAGGTTATTGCCTGGCACTTGGTCCTAATGTTCTGTATAATTTCAGATCTATTGTGACTTGAGGAGTCTTTACCATATATCTGCATCATGAATCCACCATACCTTCTTACCACAGTGTACTGTGGCCCTATGAAACCATGACTTAAAAGAAAGCTTTTGTTCATACATTGTTTCAGGCATGTGTTTTGTCACAGTGTTACCAGATTGAGTTTGTATCTGGGGTTAGATTACACAAACTTGATTTTGAGCTAAATATGCAGAGGGAAAGAAATTGAGATGTTGATTTTAATGTCTGGAGGAGGATAACACCACTTGCTGGGTGCTGTGTGATGTGGTCCTCTGAGACAAAATAGCTATTGCCATCTTTACTGGGAGTAGCTGTGACCACATATGAGCAACTCTCTACACTGGGCCCACTGACATCTCCCCCACCACCAAAGAAGAGAGGCGGGGTAAGATAGTCAGACCTTCACCTGAGATCTCAGGTAAACCCTGTGTCAGCTGTGTGCAATTGAAGCTCAAGGTCCTGTGGCCTCACAGGGAAATAGAATATACAGGTGGGGAAAAATCAATGGATACAGAACACCACTTATCCAACAATGGAGGTTGTTATCCATGTTGGGATAAGACCTTTCAGTGCAGCTGTGTTGGAGTTGCCACCTGCCTGTTTATGCTCTGTCATAAAGCCCAATAAACTTATTGGTTCACCAGGGTAAACTCTGGTGGAATTGGCCTTTAGTTTGTCATGGCTGCCCTGCCTAGGAGAGCAAATTCTCATTAGCTTCTTGCCATAAAATGGTTCAGGCAACACTGGGAAAGAGGAGGGGGCTGCTTGAGTGAGTAGGATACTGGAAGGTCTGCCAGGACATTTTAAGCCTGCTTTATATGAGATGGCAGATGATTAACAGTGAATAACTGATGTGTTCTATGGGATTTATTTATGCCATATTTGTTAGCAACACCAGCAAAATTAAAAAACTTGCTGGAGTTTACTTTGATATGAACATTGACAATACTTCCACTACAAATGTAATCAACAGTCACTGTCTCTAGTCAATTCCCTAACAATAATATTAATAGAGCTATGATGGAGTATATGGCCTACACCTGAGCTATTAGTAAAGAAATAGTTGGCCATTTGTAGCATTCAAGGATCGGAAAGTTAGAATACTACCAGCCATCTGCATCAGGAAGAATATGATTTTTCCTCTTAAGAAATGAAAATGAGTGATATATTTGACAATGGCAGTACCAAGAACTTTAGAGCAAATCAGAAGCAAAGGTTACATGTGCATCAATTTTAACCATCGCATCTTAAATCAGAGAGGACAGTGTTCAAGTGCAGATTTCAATGAACACAAGAGACCAAAGTGGTGCCTTTTCCATCTTTGAGTCATTAGTACTTAGCATCAGGGCTGGTAAAGAGTTCATACTTTAAAAAAATTGAGTAAAGAGTGAAAAGTGATAGATAAGCCTTAATCACCACATGTCTTCTCATGACACCAAGGTGAGAGTACAGTGCCTCCTGCCCCAGCTGAAATGTAGTGGTTCTCACCTCTACTACTTCAGAATGTGGTCTTATTTGGAGACAGGGTAATTCTACTGTTACTTTTCTCATTTCGGTAACAAAATACTTGACAAGAAGGAACTTAAGTGAGGAAAGGTTTATTTTGGTTCATGGTTTGAGAGTAAAGTACATGATGGCAGGGAAGATATGGAGGCAGGATCATGAGGCAACTGGTCTCATTGTGTCTAGTCAGGAAGCAGAAAAATATGAATACTAGTACTCAGTTTGTTTTTCTCATTTTTTAAATAATCTAGTAGTCTAAAACTCCAGTCCATGAGGTTCAGCCACTCATGTTTAGTATGGGTCTTCAGTCCTAAGTTAAGTCTCCTTGGAAACACCCTCATGCACATGCCCAGTGGTGTGTCTCCTAGGCAGTACCAAATCTAGTCAATCTGACAATGAAGATTAATCATCATACTAATCAAGAAAAAAATGGGGTTATTAAGGTGAACCCTATTCTGATATGATTAGTGGTATTTTTGAAGGGTGTTGCAGTAAGGTTCACATTGCTGGTAGAAATCACCCAACCAAAAGCAGCTTGTGGGGGAAAAAGGTTTATTTTGGCTTACAGGCTCAAGGGGGAAGCTCCACGATGGCAGGGAAAATGATAGCATGAGCAGAGGGTGGACATCACTCCCTGGCTAACATAAGGTGGAAAATAGCAAACACTGGCATGGAAACTGGCTATATAACACTCATAAGCCCACCCCCAACAATACACTCCCTCCAGGAAGTGCTAATTCCCAAATCTCCATCAGCTAGGAACCTAGCATTCAGAACACCTAAGTTTATGGGGGAATCAAACCACCACAAAGGGGAAGATGATTTAAAGACACCTGGGAGAAGATACTGTCTGCAAGCCAAGGAGAAAGGCATTGAATACAACCTTCCTTGACAGTCTTCAAAAACAATCATCCTACTGATAACCTTGATTCTGACTTCTAATCTCCAGAGCTATGAGAAAATGAATGACTACTATATAATCCACCCAGTCTGAGGAACATTGTTGGAAAGACCTTTGTGAAATAATACACATATGCTATGAAATTCTGGTTTCAAAAGTTACATTTTGATCTCAGTCTATAAAGAGTGTTTTTCCTGACATTTAGCTACATATAGTCTAGTGCGATGTTTCTCATACTCTATGAGAATAACATGGAGAGTTTAAACCACAGGATCTGGCATTCCTGCCACGGAAGATTCTAATTAGGTTTTTCATGGTGCCTAAAACATCTCAGGCATAGGTGATGCTGCCTGTTTGTAGGCCACACTGAGCAGCACTGGTTAAGCACAGTGCCTGAGATATGGTAAATGATCACTAAAAGCAGTAAGAATTCAGCTATCAATGTGAATAAAATAGATGAATACTTATCTTATTCCTTGCTTCTTTTCTTAATGGGGGATATGCATGGGATTTATAGAATTCATGTTTTTTGGGCGGATATGTTTATAATATATAAATTTTGATACAGACTTTGTGTCCAGGGAATCATTGGAAGCTGAGGACTTTAACAAACTTGCTCTGATGGTACTGAAGAGGGAAGGGGTTTTGAAGGATAGCAGTAATTGCAGCAGCCAGATGTCTACTGTTGCATGTGATTGAAAATGGTGGCCCGGTCAGAGGATGCTAATCATCCATGAAGTGGGCTCGCCATGACTCTGACACCACGTCCCCTGGCACACTCGGCAGTAGGTGCATCTTTGCTGAATAAATGCGAAGTGAACTTGACGGGAAAGGAGACCTCAGCAGTCCTACAAAGGCAATTTTGCAAGCTGTCTGGCTGTGGAATTAATGGAATGTTTGCTCAGAAAGAAACAGCTGACGTCAACTTTGCTCTGTGTATCTCAAGGGCAGAGTTACCTGAGCCTCTGGCCTGGCCGACACCCACTGGGGGAAGAATGGCATCCAGAGGGAAAGGTTAAAGCATGGGTCAGCTGGGCATCCATGCTCCTGTCTCTCCCCACCTCTGTTTGTCATCTTTCTGGCAAGGTGAATTCAATGCCCAGTAATTCATTCTGACTTTCTAAGAGCTGTGGGACACACAAGTGTGAGAAAAGTCATTCCAGCACTAACAGGATTAGCTCAGCTTCATAACCTAATCACTCTGGCCAGAGAGAATAAAAGGGAGGGCAATGGGCATGGGGAAAGAGGTGTAAGGATAAATGGGGAGCTTTCTTCAACACCAAGAGCTAAGTGTGTGTATGTGTATGTATATCTGTATGTGTATGTGTGTGTTCTGTTTAACTCACAGAAGCTGCCCTCTCCTGTTCAAGAAGGCTTGCTCAACATAAGCTGAGGACACCTAAGAAAAAGTCCCTGAGACTTTTCATATATGATGCTATCAAAATTATTTTATTATTAATAAGGATATCTGTGATATCTTCCTTAGATCTCATTTTGATATCACCACATGCAAATGGAAAGGTAGAGATTGTATTTTTTTTTTTTTTACCTCAGCCACTTGACACACAGTGTTGGCTCCAAAAAACTTCACATTCTTGTGTTAGTAATAACAGAAAGAACATGTAATTAACAAAATCAAAATAGGATAGCAAAGACTGGTGTTGAGGACAGACATCAGGTTTCATTTCTAGCATGATTTGCTGAAGGGACTTAAGAAATCATGAAATCTCATTCAAATCAGGCAATCTCATTGTGAAGTGGTAAAGCAAAGACTGGGACAGTTCTCATCTCTGCTATTTCCATGTCTACATAAATATTCACAGCACAAGTGTGATATAGTGAATTCACTTTTTTTTTTTGGTTTTTCGAGGTAGGGTCTCACTCTAGCCCAGGCTGACCTGGAATTCACTATGGAGTCTCAGGGTGGCCTCGAACTCACGGCGATCCTCCTACCTCTGCCTCCCGAGTGCTGGGATTAAAGGCGTGCGCCACCACGCCCGGCTTCTTTTTTTTTTTTTTTTTTGGTGTGAATTCACTTTTGACTGCAGATGGCTTGCATATCAATAAGTAGTGCTAAAGCAGCAGTATTTTGTGTGTTCATATGTAATTTTAAGCAATATGGAGGTGGGTGATTCAGACAATAAACAGAAAATAACATTTATGGCTAATCTTTATATTATATATTTATATATAATTATGTATAATGGATTGTAGAATTTGCCTAGACCTATGTTTGAATCTTTCCCTGTTCACTTGTTGGCTGTGTGACATTAGGCAAGTTGTTTAAGTTCTCTGATCTTCAAATTTCTTATTGACATGATGGAAAGCCATAATAAATGACCAATTTTGGATGGCATAGTTCTTTTTCCCTGAAGATAGTGATGGGAGTGTAGAGCCTGCAGATGGGGAGTTCTGTTAGGCATATTTTCCATAGACAATTAACAGATATGAATGGGCCAAATGAAATGATTTGATCTGAAGATAAATAAGATATGTACTGCGCTTCTGGAGCTTATGGTGTCATCAAAGAAGGGAAGTTTCATTTTGTCTCAGGAACAAGGGTCATCCTTGAGACCTTCCCGAGACCACACCTTAATGTCACCATATGTAAAGGTAGGGATGCCGTTGCCTACCTCATGGGATGAGCTCACAAGGAACTTCCCTTTACATGGGTATTTCACTTTTTCCTTTGATGGTCTTTCTTCCTCTGGTTCACGGATCTCATTTCCCACCTTTACTGAAGAAACAACGTGCAGGAAGACTGAATTTACTGAGCAAACACATGGGTTCTTTTGTGTGTGAGAAGAGTGTAACAGCAGACCCTATTTTAACCAGATAAGGAAAGTGTATGGGAGGAAGAGGTGTCACCTAAGGTTGAGGTCTAGTTTTCCTAGATTTGTTAGTGGCACCCAAGCATGTGAAAGGAAGTCTGAAAAAAATGCTTCCTAGTAACACTATTGAATGCTTCCTGCTGACACACTATTAAACAGAAAAGCAGAACACACCTGAGCATGGTGCCACATGCCTCTAATCCCAGCACTTGGGAGGCAGAGGTAAAAGGATCACTATAAGTTCCAGGCTACCATGAGACTACATAGTGAATTCCAGGTTATCTTGGACTAGAGAGTTAGACCCTACCTCGAAAAAGCAAACCAAACCAAACCAAACAAAACAAAAGGATGAGCAGTTGAGGTTTCCATGATATGTTAGTGTGTACAGTGGTCAATGACTGGTTGGGAAGAGTGACCAAAGTTGGCTTCCTGATGATGCCCTACTGGATTCATGTGATAATATTTACTTACTTTGACATTCAAGTTTTATTAGAGTCCTGAAATAGAAAGAAATATATGCGACTAAAAGAAAAGGCAATAAGCAGCCCGCTTCAATATGGATTGCTCACTAGTGACTAGCAATTAGTGTAGTAATTACTGTGAAGGAGGCATGTATGGTTACTATAGGGGGTAGGTACTGTACATGAACTGAGGTAGTAAAAGACTTTTTCAAAAGATATAACATTTTAATGAAGACATATCTAGACTAGCATCCATCATTGTCTCCTTATTTTAAGCAGTAATATATAATGCTTGGGGTGATTTCCACTAGAAAGTACAATCTGTTAAAGAATCTACCCCAAACTTGATCACAGATGGTGAGGATGAAGTAATAATCAATGTTCAGTCACCAAATCACTATCAATCTACATTACCTGTCATCTATCCCTCATATTTATCTATCTGTTCTTCTCTACCATTATCTATCATATGTCTACTCTGTCTCTTGTTTCCTCCTTCCCATCCTTTCTCCTTCCTTTCTTATTCTCCATTTAATCCTTTTTTCCTGAACCCTTAACCAACATTCTCTTTTTCTTTCTTCCTCTGAGATTTGAGAACCCTTTTTCCAGGAATGTTTTTACAGAATTCAGATAAAAAATTTCACCAAAATCACATCTTTAGCATAATCTCCTCCAAATCTATTTCTGCTGGCATGAGAGGAGGATCATGTGGACCTTTTAGAATGACTGTGAATAAATCACAGAATCTGACTTCTGCCTGGTTTGTTTTGTTATGAACATTTATGGATATTGAAACACACACACATACACACACACAAAGAAACATTGTACTGTTGGAAGGCATAATGAAAAAATATATAATTTAAGCAAAGCCCAGAGTAAAAATATTACAGGCTTATATCTAAGTGTTTCATTGCTACAAATATACACTCTTTTTAATTTTTTCTTTTAAAATGGAAGATAGCAGATGTTCATCTGTTACCATGAAAGTCTATTTTAATTGGCAGTTGTGGTCTCAGAGTAATTTTAAATTGCTACCAGGCTGTCACATTTGCTTTTGCTGACTTGCAAGGAGGTTTAATGCTTCCCCCACTGGGCTAGACTTTATCCTTCTACTTGGAACTGTTGGATCACTTCAATTTATGGCAAACTTAGGGATTTAAATGGTCCATAGCAATGCAGTGAAAATGCGTCAGAGAAGTGTAGTGTTTTAAAAGTGCTCTGAGATCCCGCGATATAACTTGTTATGAGAAACATGTGCACCAGTTAGAGGCATCCAGGGATAGGGAAAAAAATAGGACCTCTGGTCAGATCAAATGATTGTAACATACCCATAACAACTATTGGCTACTAAACAATTGATCATTTTTATGTAAAACTCCATCTGACTTGATAATGACAGTGGCTGACATCATTACAATACTGGCTTTTCTGTCACTTTTCTGTCTCTGTCCATCTTGCAGAATGCCTGGCATTTTATGGCCATGTGTGACTAGGTTTAATATGCGTGTTGGGAGGAACTAGGCTTTGAGAATTGTAGGGCAAAAGCAAACAAATGGAGCTGGGAATGAAAGGATTGGAACATATCTTAGCTCTTCTGCTAGATGACTGTTCTGCAAAGTGTAGCTGTAGGAGAGGATTCTAGACATTTTCTCCAGTTAAAAGAATGTAGAAGTTATATTCTCATCTTCTGCATTGTGAATAGTTTTGGCTTTACTTCTTTCTACTCTTGGGTTTTTTACTTTCCCTGGATACATAGTTCCAAAGTCTTCAGTGTTTTATGAGAAATAATCTTGTGCATAGTTCAGGAACCTTAGAAAAAAATAGACCTTGACATGAATTTCAGACCTCGAGCAAATTATTTTAACCTCTCAACTTCCTTTTACTCTTGCTTATAAGATGGATGTATTTGATTCATAGGATTGCTCTGAGCATAGATCGAAACAATTGATAGAAAACGCTTAGTGGAGTTGCTGAGTGTCATGTATGTATGTCAGGCATCAATCTATTTGTCTCAAAACACCCTCCAAAGTGGTGGCACCCACTCATACTCCCATCTCAGAACTTCTGGAGAGTTTCAGTTACCCCACATCGTCTTTACAACTCTGTATTTTTAATATAAAAATGTGTTTCATGAGATATTTGTATTAGTTGTACAAAATAATAAAATTTCATTATGAGGTTTATATCCATGTGTATAAGACTCTTTGACCATATTTATTCCCTCATACCCTAACTTGCCCTCACCCATTGGTTTCCTTCCTAAATAGTAAGCCATCTACTTTCATATTCTCTATTATCTATCTATCTATCTATCTATCTATCTATCTATCTATCTATCTATCATCTATGTATCTTCTATCATCTATCTATCTTCTATCATCTAATCTCACCTATCAGTCTATTGATCTACTATCTATTTATCTATTATCTATCGATCTATCTATATTATTTACTACTTGTGCTGGTCTAGTGTAGAATAGTGCCATCCTCTGTTTTCTATTTCTGGAACAAAAGTCCTGACACTTGATGATTTACAAAGCATAGAAGGACTACTTACCTGTTTCTAGAAGCTGGGAGGCCAATGTTGGGGTTGGGAGAGCTATGGCTAAGCCTTTTTGGCGAGAACTCTGTGGAGTCCTGAGGTAGCACAAAACACATTCAAGGGATAGAGAACTGATTTTTATACTAGATCCACTCTGCAGATAATCCATGACACCATTAAGCAATCCAGTTCCATCTCTTATTCTTTGCAAGGGGTATCAGATTTCAGCACTATTCTTGGTGCTACCATTTAAACCATAGCAAAGTCTAACACATTTTAATTATAATCATCCCCATAACAAAAGAAGTTGAGCACCTTTTCACACATCCACAGGCCACTTGCACACCCTCCTGTGTTTTTAAATGCTTTCCCTCTTTTTTATTGGTGGTGTGTCTCTTGTTGATACAAGTAAAAGAATATACACTTTATCCACGTGAGGAACATGCTTTCTGTATACAAGGCCTTTGATAGTTGTGTGTAGTATTGGTTTTCCAGGACTGCTATAAAAATTTTCCTGTAAACTTCATGGCTTAAAACAATAGAAATGCACTTTCTCACAGTTGTGGAGGCTTGCAACCCCAGGTTATCAGGATCATAACACAACTTGAACCTACAGGGAAGTTTCTTCTTTGCTTCTTTTAGTTTCTGTTGGGTGGAGGTTTCTTGACTTAGAGCCAAATATGAACCTTCCCAAGATCTTCTCTCTGTTTTATTTATTTTTTTTGTCTGAAATTATACTCTGTTTCTTAAATAGTCAGCTGACTTCAAGTCCAGGATGGTCTCATCTAAAGATCTTTAACTTAATTACATTTTCAGAAACTCTATTGCCAAATAAGGTCCTATTCACAGGTATCAGGAACTAGGACTTGGGTCATATCTTCCTGGGAGACAGTAGTCAACCAATGGTACATGTATTAAAAATATTTTCTTGGGCTGGAGAGATTGCTGAGTGGTTAAATCACTTGCCTGAAAAGCCTAATGACCCAGGTTCGATTCCCCAGGACCTACATAAGCCAGATGCATAAGGTGGCACATGCATCTAGAGCTCATTTGCAGTGGCTAGAGGCCCTGGTGTGTGTTTCTCTCTCACACACAAAAATAAATAAAGTATTAAAAACATTTATTCAGTTTGTGGCTTATCTTTTACACTTTATATGATAAACTGAACTTCTTAATTATAATATGGTAGAGTTTATAATTATTTTCTTTACTGCCTGGAAATCTGGGTCTCTGTTGAAGAAATATTTATCTATCCCAGGGTAATAAAATTTTTCTTCTATGTTTCAACTGGAACTTTGTTATATATGTATTGATATACACACATATGTGTGTATGTATATATGTGTATATGTTACATATATTTTATTAGAGTTCTACAATCCATCTATTTGGGATTAACTTTTGTGTGTGGTAGGAGGTATAGGTTTAGTTTGTTCTCCTTGTCAATAGCTAAATGGTCCAGGACAAGGTACTGAAAATATTATTCTTCCTCCAATGTACTGCAAAGGTGTGCATGCTCAGGAAGCAAGCAAGTATGTGTGGGCAGGTTTCTGACATTCTGTTCCATCAGTCAGTCTCTCAAACTTTGTACTAACACTGCACTGTGTTCATTCCTGTAACTTTATTAGTCATTTTGATATTTGTCCTTCAGAGTTGTCATGACTATTTTTGAACTTTTTTCATTTCTATGTAAATTTTAGTATTAGCTGGTAAATTTACACACACACTTGATTGCACATACACACCTGCAGGAATTTTGAATGGGATTTGGTTCAATTTATTGACATTTCTGGGGAGAAATGACATATTAATATCATATTTTCTAATCCACAAACATTACTTATCTGCAATTCTTTATGCTTTATTTAATTTTGCTCAATAATATTTCATTATTCTCAGTGTGTAGTTGTGTCCACATTTTACTAGATTTGTCTTCAGGTATTTGAGTTTCTGAAGCAATTACAAATGCTACTACTAAATTTTTTGCTGTATAATTTTCTGTATTGTCCATATACCTATCTACCTCCTTATTTTCGTGTATCCTAATAGTTTGCCTGTTAATCATAGTCTTGCCGTCTGTGAAAAATGGTAGTTTTGTTTCCTCATTCTAGTTTGTTTGTGTGTCTTGTTTTACTTGCCTTATTTTACTAGGCACAACCCATAGTATTGCTTTGATACTTCTCTTTAAGGTTATCATTGCTTTTGTTAGTATTTTCAGTTTACTATATGATATCTTTCTAGGCTTCTACTTCAACTGAGTTTATTTACCTTCATTTTGTTTATTTCCCCAATGCTTGTGTGTGTGTGTGTGTGTGTGTGTGTGTGTGTGTGTGCGTGTGTGTGTGTGTGTGTATGTGTGTGTGTGCGTGTGTGTGTGGTGGGGTAATTTTGCTACTTCCTCCCATTTGCTCTGATTCAAAGCTTCAGAAATCTCTGACACATTCTTCTGTTTCCCCACCTCAGATCAGTTGTTTTGACTCTGTTATGTCCTTCTCCATTCTGCTTCCACCTCCTCAAGATTTTGGACTCATGGCTTCTCTTGTCTTTCAATAATTTCCTAAAAGATTCTTCCTTCTTTAATGCTTATTCCATTTTTTGTGTGGTTTGATTATTTTAATTCCCTTAAAAATAACTTTGCATTGAAGAAAGAATTAAATTTGTATTCCTTAACTTAACATTTTTGGTCATCCAATATCTGGAGAAACCATAAAACTAGAATACAGTGTCTGGTGATTAAAATGTGGTTTTGGGGGCTAGAGAGATGGCTTAATGGTTAACATATTTGCCTGCAAAGCCTAAGGACTCATGTTTGACTCTCCAGCTCCCATGTATACCAGACGCACAAAGTGATGCAAGGGTACAAGGTTGCAAAAGTGCAACAGGGGCACACATGTATGGAATTTGATTGCAGTGGCTGAAGGCTCTGGGGCACCAATTCTCTCGCTCCCGTCCCCCCCCTCAATCTCTCTCTCTCTCTCTCTCTCTCTCTTATTTTCACTATCTTACATAAAAAATTCTAAAAATAATGTGATTTCTGGAGTCATTACCTTGGTGTGAATTCTGACTATTCATTTACTAGCTGGATCATCTCAGGCATGCTACTTCCCCTCTCTCTAAATTAGCTTCCTCTTCTGACATAGTGAAAGTCTCTACTTTAGGGAGTCATGTGTGGAGTAAATGGGTCAATGTATAGGATTCTCCCTGCATACTCATGTAATAATCTTTGTAATATATAGTTTTGTTAATGTGTTACCAAAGCCCCTTTTTGAATAATAGTATATAGATAGTAAATTATAATCACTTATTAAACTTTTAGTGTGTTCCAATATCTTTGTAAAACACTTTGCATTCAGTATCCAGTTGACTTCATGGTAGTTTTGTGTTGCAAACTTCATTATACTCTAGGAGAAAACAATGGTCATTGACATGTTTTCTGACCTTTCACACACGTATTCCCCTATATTTCTACCTTTGATCACACTTTTACTAAGCTTATCAAGACAATGCACTTTATTTCCCTGGGAGAATTTTACCCTTCCTTTTGTGCTCTGTGTAAATTTCTCCTGTTTGAAGGTAAAATAAAGTAGAATGGACAAAAAATTAGATTCAGTGTTACTAAGCACATTTACTGTAAAATAAAAGCATTAATTCTTTTCCCTGCAGGATCAAAAGACAGATGTACACTAGTGAGTTGGACTTTCCTGGCCCCTTCATTAGCTAGGTTGATTCTTTACAAAGTGACTACACTGACCCTCTGGCTCTTTCTGCAGTTTCAAGACAGCTTCCACTTGGTACTTCCAAGTGCCTCATCAGACTGAGCTAAGTCAGTTCAGAGTTTCAAGCCAAGTAAGGCGTCTCAGCAAGAGGTGTCAAACATAAGACAGCTAATGCTGAGAGCCAGAGGAAGAAGGCTCTCCTTGACCTTGCTCTGAGAAGTGGCTGGCAGGCTCCCTTTGATACAGTGAACAATGAACAGCAGGGATGAAGTTTCACCACATCCACATTATGCCCCTCTGTGTGTGTCTGCATGCATGCGTGTGTATGCATATGTGTGTGAACGGACATATACACTTCATCCTTAGCAAAATACAGTGTTGAAAGTCCACGAGTCCACAATCTCATACTGGAATACAACCATACAGAATCACAGTTGAGGAGAGATTCCACAGGCTGGGGAATGGCAGTAGTAGGGATGGGCAGTCTGAAAAGCTTCCCATGAAGAGTCAGAAGACAGATGAAGGGTAACAGGTTGTGTGTGTGTGTGTGTGTGTGTGTGTGTGTGTTCTATTTTCTTATCTTCACTTAAAGTGGATAGTTGGGGACAAGGTTCACTGATTATAATTGCATTTTAATATCCTTGTTGGGTTCTTCTTGAATGAAATAATGTTCATGACCTTTGAAGTTCCTAAATGAAATAATGATGCCCATTCAATAACAGATGGTCACTACAAACACAAATTTCCCCTTCAGGGGTTTTGTATTTTAATGTTTCAGTCAGCTTTGCATTGCTGGACAAATACTCAACTAGAAACAGCTTATGGAAGAAAAGGGTTCATTTTGGGGTTACAGAATCCAGGGAAACAACTTCAATGGCAGAAGAAGCTGGCTTACTTCCATAGATGAATAGAAGAAAGACACCATCAAATAGCCAACAGCACCACAGAATGAATAGCAGAGCTCCTAACTGCTCTCTCCACACCTTAAGGCTGCATTTAAAATCTGCCCCAAGTGCACCCTAGGGCTGGACTCCAAGATCCACCCCCCAGTGACATACCTCTTTCTGAGTAGAGCTCCACCAACTGAAGACTAAAATTGCAAGCCTAAGCCTATGGGGCTGTACGTTGAAACCAGCACACTTGGAGTTCTTGTTTTTCTGATTTTCAGACTGTGCTTTGCATGTTATTAAATATAGACTTTTTTTTTATTAAGTAGAGACAGTTTTAGTTTTTACACTTTTAAGACATCTCACTATATATAGTTCAGGCTGACCTTGAACTTCTGATCCTTCTGCCTCAGCCTCCCAAATGCTTGGATTTGTCAGTATGGTCTTAAAGATGAATTCAGAGTCTAAATTGCTGTTAGTAGGGCATACACTTATCACAGAGTAGAATCATTTCTATAGCTTTAATCAACTTATTTTCTGTGTTTATGTGTATATGATATTTGTGTGTGGGTGGAGGCATTTGTGCCACCATGAATGTGTGGAGGTCAGGAGGCAAGCTCAGCTGTCAGTCCTCACCATTCACCTTGTTTGAGATGGAGTTTCTTGTTGTTCCTGGCTGACCTGCTGGCCTCTGAGTGATTCTCCTGTCTCTGCCTCCCTTCTCACCTGTAAGCATACTGGGATGACTCACAATGTAGCATCCTGATTTTCTTATGTGGGCTCTGGGGGTCTGAACTCAGATCTAGCATTTGCCTGACATGCATTTACCACCCATCCATTTCCCCAGCCTCTGTAACACACTTAAAACTCTCTTAAATTCATTTTTATTCCATGCGTGTACTCATGTGCATGCGTTTATGGGCACACCAGGGTTTCTTGCTGCTACAAATGCTTTATATGGGTCTGGAGAACTGAACCCTGTCTAACAGGATTTGTAAGCAAACACTTAACTGCTGAGCCATTGGCACAGCTCCCAACCTCTCTTTTTTTCTAAATATATTTTATTCATTTATTTATTTGAGAGGGAGAAAGAGGGAGAAATGAAGTGAGAGAATGGGCACACCAGGGCCTACAGTCACTGCAAACGAACTCCAGATGCAGGTGCACCCTTGTGCATCTGTCTTACGTGGGTCCTGGAGAATTGAACCAGGATCCTTTGGCTTTGCAGGCAAACACCTTAACTGCTAAGCCATATCTCCAGCCCATCAACCTCTTTTTTAAAAAAAAAATATTTTAGAGAGATAGGAAGAGAAAAAGAATTGGCACACCAGGGCCTACCTACTGCAATTGAACTCTGGGTGCTTGCGCCACCTAGTGGGCATGTGTGACCTTGCGCTTTTGCCTCACTTGTGCATCTAGCTTATGTGGGATCTGGAGAGTTAAATATGGGTCCTTAGGCTTTGTAGGCAAGCGTCTTAACCCCTAAGCCATCTCTTCATATGCCCCTGGACACATCAGGGCCTCCAGCCACTGGAAACAAACTCCAGATGCATGCTCTACCTTGGGCATCTGGCTTACATGGGTCCTGGGGAATTGAACCTGGTTCCTTTGGCTTTGCAGGCAAGTGACTTAACCACTCAGCAATCTTTCTAGCCCATTACTATTTATTTTGACCTTAGAATCATTGACTATGAAAAATATTTAGACTCTGAATTGTAGTCATGTGATGAACAAACTTGACATTTAAAAGAGGTTTCTTAAAAGTTGGCATATTTTCTTTAATGATAATCTTGAACAAGATCATATATGCACCTGACATAGTGAAGCAGGTGAGGGCTGCGCGGTGTGTGTAGATGGGTTAGGAAAAAAAGGCTAGGGATACTGTATCAGTCCTTTCTTCCTGGGCTTCTGGGGTGCCTCTATAAAAAGGAGGGTGCTGACGCACAAAGTTTGAAGACCACTGAAAGCCTTCTTCATTTTACATATCAGAAGATGGAGATCTGGAGGTTGCTTGGGCAATATTCCACGTAATGAGTTTCTTTTTTATCAGCACATCTAAAATCTTCCCCAGTGAAACCCTTAAAAGGACTTTTATAATTTCCCTAAACTATGGAGTTTAATTAATAGGATTACTTAAAATTTTTTTAACCTATTTCCAGGTATTGTGGCTCATATCTGTAATTCCAGCACTTGAAGGGCTGAGGCAGGAGAATTTGTGTGAGTTTGAGGCCAGCCTGGGCTACAGAGTCAAAATATTTTTCAACATATTAATCATTTATATATATATGATATATTTGAAAATTAAAATTATTAATTTAAAACATTCATTTTATCTATTTTATAATTCATCTCATTTCTAGATTTTTGTTTTATTTAGTTCATTGAATTTGATGCATACATTTTCCTTATTTTTTTCTTGTGTATATAGTAGGATGTGGACTTGTGACTTAGGTCTATTTTGGGGGTAGGGGGATAAGTCACAAATTTGAACAATTTGTTATTGTAGAAAAATCATAAGAATTGGGAGCATGAAGTCTACTTTGAAATCATTCTATGAATGGCTAACTACATAACCTTCAGAAAATTATTTAATCTTACAATTTTATCTCTTTAAAATCTTTTTTTGAATTGACAAATATCCATTGCCTGTAGTTATAATATAAAACGTGTTGTTTTGATCTATGTGTACATTATGAAAAGATTGAATCCAACCAATTAACATATCTATCACCTTGCCAATGCCATATTTTGGTGGGAAGAACATTAAAATTTGTTATTTTGAATTTGTGTAAGATGCTCTGAATATTACATAGTTAGTGCAGTTTGGGAATTTAGAAGGCAGGCAATGTAATTTCCGTTATGCACCCATGTGGTGGTTTGAGTGTAAAATACCCCTCACAGTCTCATGTGTTTGAATGCTTTGTTTCCAGCTGATGACACTGTTCAGGAAGGTTGGGAAGCCTTGCTGGAGGAAGTAAGTCATTGGTGGTATGCCTTGGGGTATTAGAGTCCAGCCTGGCTAGCCTCATTCAGTTTGCTTTCTCTCCTTCCTCCCCAGTGATAAGAAAATGAGATGCCTGGCTATCTGTTTCTGCTAGGCTTTCCCTGCCATGATGAAACTTCCCTCCAAAACTGTGACCCCCCCAAATAACCCTTTCCTTCATTAGTGCTAATGGTTGGGTGTTTTGTACCAGCAATGAGAAGGTAACGGATACATTGGACTTTAACTATAAAGGAAATT
The DNA here is from genome assembly GCA_036346955.1 of Dipus sagitta. Taxonomy (NCBI): domain Eukaryota; kingdom Metazoa; phylum Chordata; class Mammalia; order Rodentia; family Dipodidae; genus Dipus; species Dipus sagitta. The sequence goes on from CM070770.1 coordinate 240,637,536, forward strand.
CATCTTTGTAGTCTGCTATACAGTCTGCACATGTTAGGTACTAAGAAAGTGCTTCTGAGTTATGAATGCATATGATGGAAACATGAAGAATGCAGCTTGTCTTCCAATTCAAGCAGTTTGTACAGCTAGCAATCTCCTTTGCTTAAAATAAAGGGTAGTGGTGGGGAGAGAATCTGTGAATTTCTGCCTGCCACATAATAGGCATATTGCAGACCAAGGGAGGCTATCTCCAAGGAAGGAAACCTTCCTAAATAGAGAAGGAAAAAAAAAAAAGATGAAAGACTTTTCTTCCAACAAAGAATGGCTAGTACTTAACTTGTCAGGGCAGGATTCTGAGAAATAGCATTCCCAAGTATACCTTTGTAAAAAGCCTTAAAAAGAAGCAATGTAAACCTGATATCCACAAGCCTTTTATTATTTCTCATTGATAATGGCTCAGAAGAGCCTCATTTAAAAAAAAAAAAACCGCAACACACTACTGTGAACATGAAACGCAAGCTCGCTTTCATGAGCTGATGTTCCATTGGGTAAGTGAGGGCTCAGTGATAGCCTGGTTAATTATAGATTCTGGCTGTGTCTGCTTCATATCCAGACAAGGGAAGGAAATCCAAAAAAAAAAAAAAAATCACCCCAAATGCTGATGTTTTCTTAAAAGAAGGAATCAACTCTTGTTTATATAGACTTCAATCATAAGGCACATACATATTGCTGAAACCCTTCTTTTCACATATGCCACTTTGATGAGAAAGGAACACATCTGATCAGAATTTTGAAGTCCTTGCATAGCACAATAGTCACTGACATTCCAAAAGATAATCTGGTAAAATTCTTAAGTATATTGCAAATTATCAGAAGATGTTTGTATAGTCTGAAAACTGTTGGTTCATTTAATTATTCCTCAAATGGTCACCAAATATTTAGAGGGCAGCTAACACTCAGTTGTTAAAAAGCAGATGCAGAACTGAGCAGAGCAAAATTCCTCTCTCATGGAACTTATATTCCAGTAAGAGTAATTTTAAATTAGTTTAGTTTCTCGGTAGTTTAGAAAAATGTAAAGAATTCAATAATGGAAGATCTTCATTTATAATCTTAGACTTTGTTACATACTAGGCACTTGCTTAACACTTGTTGACATAATTAGCTCTGCTACTCCCTGGTTCTGAAACCCTGTGCAAATCAGTTAACTGTGAGTTACCTGCCATGAGTAAGTATGAAAATTGATCTAGTCTATTAGGAAATACTCAACTTAAAAATCACATATTAATGTGATGACTTTGTTTTTTAGAATACTAAACTTGATTCTAGAAATATGCCTTAGGCCAGCTACACATGACAGAACTCCAAATTATATCAGAAATATACAAGAAGCCATGATGTTTACCCAAAAAGGTATTTATGATCTGTTGACTATTAATATACTATAGTTAGGAAGAATAGCACAGAATGGAGGTTGGGATAAAAATGAAAAAAAAAACATTAAATTTTCTACAAAAATATTCCATTCTGCAATTACGCTCCTGTGTGTGTGACCTATATTATTTTGTAGATTAGTACTAAGTTCAAGTAATGAATAACATATTATATGTTAATTATTATTTTATCATTAATTATAATTGCATATGAGAAAATTTATTTTGAAGATAGACTGAATTTTCTTCCTAGTTTACTAAGACTATATATCTATTTGGTTGAGTTGTTTATTTCTTTGAATATTGGCTTCTTAATTTTCAAGTGAAACACACTGATAATTGTGCAATAGCGTTTGTGTCTGGACTCAGTGGGGTTCTGGAAACTAGCTATCCAGGAAGCTCTGGCACGTGACCCAGGGCAGGATTCTGAGAAACAGCATTCCCAAGTATACCTTTGTTACAACTTCTCCATCAAAATATTTATTCAAAGCTTAAATTATTCTATTCTTGTTATATAATGATCTACAAATGAAATGACATTTTTATACTTTTTGTGTGTGAATATTCATGTATGTGCAGGTGTGTATGCATGTGTGTGGAGGTCAAAAGTGAATGTCATTTGTCAATCTCAACTGCTCTCCACCTTATTTTTGAGATAGAGTCTATCACTGAACCTGGAGCTCACCAATGTGACTAGACGAGCTGGCCAGCAAGCCGCAGGGAACCCTCCTGACTCTGCCTCCCTAGTGCTGGGGTTGCAGGTGCATACCACTACATTTGGCTTTTTGCATAGGTCTAGAGAATCTCAAGTCAAGTACTCATGTTTGTGCAGCAAACACTTTACTTTCTGTGTTATCCCCCTAAACTTTTGTTGTACACCTTCAAAAAACCACCCATGGGATTCGGTTATAAATGACTACTATACCAGTATCCAGAAGGCAAGAGAATGGCAGGTTTGAGGGCAGCCTGAGACATATAGTGAGATCTTATTTTAAAAGAAAAGAAACCCACAAATAATAAATCAACAAAGAAAATAACTTCTGTAGATTGGTTGCCCATTTATGACTACACTATTTTATTTCATTTAACACTATCAGCTACTCACAGGGAAACCCTGTATGGTTTTAGGTCAGCAGCAGAGCCATTGGACAATTCTGGGAAATCTGGGCCTCTACTTGGGCTTACTAACATGTTAGGGCATATATTTGTCTCTGAAAGTCACATACTTCTTTTCATTTAGGTAGCATGTACCTTGCTCCATAAATTAGAGGTATTTATTATGACTTTTTGACTTTGGAATCATCATTAACTTCACACAGTATCTATTTCACTACTTCAACTCTTGAAAACATATGCTCACCTGGTTCAAATACCAACATGGGAGTGCTATTTGCACTAAGCATGGATCCTCAATAAGAACCTTGGTGTTCTTTTCCCTATTTAAACATGGGCGACCTTTTGTGATACCTGGTATCTGGGTTAGAGTAGTATTCCCAAATAAAAAGACTTGTGCAATTTCTAGAACTTTCTCATACTGCCACCTTACCACTAATAAAATAGGATAAGGCTTGTGGTCATTTGTAGATGTATGTACATTTTATTGTAGAAGGTAAATTTGTGAAATCTTTCATAGATGCATTTTACCACCCTTTATCATCATCTGTGAGGAAAAAAAAAAAACTTAACTTAAAAAGCATAGTATTCTTAGCTAATCACCCTATTTTATATTTTATATGCCACACTGGAATGTGAAAGATGCAGCTAATGCAATCTAATATTTTGAGAAACAATGATTTTTAGACCTTCTTGTAACTATATAGTGCTAGCCCCAAGTGACTTATGAGGAGTACATTAGGACAAAAGCTAATTGGGCTGCTTTTAATTTGCTCCCATTCTGCAATATAATAATAAATGCAGATGTCTTTCCAGCATTAATTTCTATCTACATGGCAGAATTTCATTAAGCTCAGCCAGCCCCACTTTAATTAAGCACCCTTACTTTGGTTGTGCACTGTCTGTGCATTTGGACCATCAGAACAAGCACTTAGTCAATTAACTATTTCATTAACCAATTGATTTTTGCTGTAGGTCCCTACCTTCTCTTACCAGCTAGAGATGATCATGAAAGGCAAATAAATTGCCTTCCTTTCATCTCTCAAAAGGAACAATAAATAATGAAACATTTCAAACGAGGTTTTCTTGAAGAACCTAAAGACAAATAAAAAAAAGTACCTGCCATTTATTTTGGAATGTAAAAACCACTCACAGTAACATTGTATTTGAATAAATCAGGCTGTCACACTGACCTTTATTGATGCACTGCTTCCAAGCTTCAAGCATCAATCCAGTTGCTTAAGAGATCATTTGTTGTACAAGGCCTACAGATTAGGTAACAAAATAATGATGTACTATTTGTGGATTACCTAATTTAACAAGGCCCTTAGTAGCTCTCTCCCAACCTCTTACCTTCCTCTGTGGCATATGTTGGTAATTTCAGTTACATAATTTATTGATATCATGAGAGACCAAAAATGTCATTTAACTGAAATAAAATGCAATGAATGGCACATGGCTTCTTAAGGTGTATATTTGTAAGACACACTATATGTCCTAGTTTGACACAATATCAGAGGCAAAAAGTCTGAAAATTTGATATAATTTTTAGAAAAATTTTTCTCATATATGAAACAAAGGGCTTAAATGCAATGCCTATTCCCAATTATGTCTTGTCAGAATGATTTATATAGATATAGGAAATGCAATCCAACAAACAATGATTTCTAGAATTTCTTGTAACTGCTGTGCTAGCCACAAGTGATATATGGGGAGTACATTAAGACAAAAGCCTAATTGGGCTGCTTTTAATTTGCTTCATTAAAGAGGCAGCCTACAGAGTGGGAGAAAATCTTTGCCAGCTATTCATCTGACAGAGGATTAATATCTGGAATATACAAAGAACTAAAAAAAAAATCCCCTAAACAACAAGAAACACACCATTCAAAAGCTAGTCTAACAAACTGAACAAAGAGTTCTCAAAGGAAGAAATAAAAATGGCCCATAAATATTTCAAAAGTGTTCAACATCCTTTAGCCATCAGGGAAATTCAAGTTAAACCTATTTGAGATTCTTCCTTTCTCCAGTCAGAATAGCTATCACCGAGACAAAAATGACAACAAATGCTGGAGAGTATGTGGGGAAAAGGAAACTCGTATTCACTGCTTGTGGGAGTGTAAACTGGTGCAGCTACTGTGAAAATCAGTGTGGGGCTTCCTCAAAGAATTAAAGATAGAACTGCCATAGGATACCACTAAATCATTCCTGGGCACATGCTCAAAGGATTCCAAATCTTACTCCAGAGATACTTTGCACCTCCATGTTTATTTGTGCTCTATTTACAAATGAATAGCCCTTCTCTTTGAGAGAACACTAAGAATATTTGCTATATGGTAATGAGGACACTCACCCACCATTCATTCATTCATTTGTAAATGCTTATTGCTGTGTTATTTACAAATGAATGAATAATGTATGAACTTCCTCACTCTCAGGTTGCAGGTATTCTTGTCAGTAGAGAAGGGTTTTTAAGGTACAGGTACAGGTTTGGGGCTGGTGAGATGGCTCAGTGGTTAAGTGTGCTCCTTGTAAGAGGATGGGGGCCTGAGGGGACTGAGAATAGCAGAGCTTGAATCTCCAGGTCTGACACAAACAGCTGGGCACCTGTAACCCCAGGCCCACAGGGAACCGGACACCTGAGAATGGTCTGAGCCCCACAAGTTCTGCAGTCAGTAAAGAGACTCCAGCTCAAAGTAAGACTAGGTGGAAGAGCAATGGAGTGAGACATTCTGATCTGCCCGCTCCACTCCACCATAGGCAAGCTTATGGGGTGCCATACCATACAAAAGATACAGGTGTGTTTGTTGTGCCAAGACCCCTGACCAGGAGCCAAGACCCCCTGTCACCCAGGAGTCACCCAGAGAACCGTCACAGAAGCAGAAACACTCGAATGTAAAAGCAGCAGTTTTCTTTATTGCAAGCCTAGGCCTGGGCTCCATCCACACAGTCCGGCACAGAGGTAGTGAGGGAGAGAGCCCGGACCCTAAGAGGAAAGGGGTTTATAAAGGAAAAGGATTACCAAGGTTACATCATATTGAGACTTTTAAAATGATTGGTTGTAAGCAGCACGGGAATTTCAGATAGGGCGCGCTTGGGAACTCCAGCCTACTTATCTTAGGTCAGTAACTTGTTTGCAGAACCTATCATTTGCAAGAGCTGTTTGCAGAAGTTATCTTTTGCAAGAGGCCGGGGCCTCCATGGCTGGGTATCTCTGGAATGTCCTTGGGTGGAGGCTTCCCAGGAATCCAGGGGGGGGGGTGGTTATAGCTAAGCAAGCATGGATACAGAAGCAAAAGCAGCACATTAGTCAGCTAGTTCCTCATCTGAGCTGGGCCTGGGCTCTTTATTTACTCAAAATGGCTGTCTGATTTAAAATGGCAGCACCACGGTCCAGCCACTAAGCGAGGTCACAGAAGCCAGATGCAGCACGTTACTTCTCCTTGGTCTCTCATATTAAGAACTCAAGATTAGGTCCTGGAAGCCTGATTTTTCTACTGACAAACTACAGACAGGAGCCAGTTTTCTCGTGTTTATTTTGGAGAATTTTATGTGTGAGGTTTGGTGACAATGCTGTCATTCTCTGAGTGCCTGTGTTACAGGCACCTTAAGGGGCATTCACTGTAACCTTTACTACAGCTCATTAAGGTTAGTATCATTATCTTCGTTTTCCACTGAGAGCACATAAGGAACATTAGACTGTTTGCTTTGAGCTACTTGAGCCTATGGTGACAGAGCTGAATACGGCAACGTCTGCCTCTTACTACCTCATGCATCTTCTGCTCTTCCATACTGCTGCACATGGTATGGTGTACGTGAGCATTCAGGAGTGAATCTAAGGCACTAGCTAGGCACACAGAGACATTATAATCATCTGTGTGATTAATACTCATCACGAGGTGTAGGACCTGACACCCAGAGTGATGTTGGCCTTTTCTTGAATGAAAGTTATGCTATGCCATTAGACATAATTATAGGGAAAATTTTCAAGGCAATTTTTCTGCTTTATGCATGGCCTTGGAAGCTCTTTAAGAGAACAAAAAATAATCACAACACTATTGATTTTCCTTTGCTTCTTGCTTTAAGTGGCTGCCCTTTCCAATTGTGCCTGCATGGCCATTTGGAGCTGAGTATTTGAGTCTCCATGTAGGCTGAGCAGTTGGGATCCTCAGCCAGTTCAAAATGCCTGTCTTCTAAAGGTTATTTTAGTAGATTCAGTTAGAAGGTCTAGCTTTTATTCCTTTATCCATCAGCCAATAATATGCCCAATATCTCCATCTTTTCTCCCTTCTTATCTCTCCAAAATTAAAAAAAAATAGTTGATAGGGATTGTCAGAGGTTTCCCTGATCAAACTCAAATATCACAATGATATAAGACTAACTGACCTGACTCAATATTCCTTATTATAGTCTATCCATGGATTCCAGAACTCTATCTTATAAAGTGCAGTGTAGTATTTCATAACAAATACAGAGGTTACATAGACATTCCACAAAACAGATTGTATCATACAATAATGATGCAACTAAGGTTGAGATATTTTCCACCTGAGTTTGTTATGTTCCCCAAATCAGAACATTGCACTTCTTATGATGCAGTGATTTTCGGTCTGGGGGGGGGATAAAATTTCATAAAAGTGCAGGAGATTCCAGGCCCATGGACCCCAAATTTTGGGTTCTTATCTGTATTAGTAAAGAATTTAAAAAAAACTCCAAGAAGGGTAAATTATGAATTATGAGGTTTATTTTAGGGAGAATTAGGATTCAGGGGGGAAGGCTACCTGAAAGACTCAAGCAAGAAGGGACTTCTGGCTAGGAGGTAGGAGAGGGACCAGGGGAATCTCCTTCACAGAGAAATCTCCAGGGAGGAAGCCTCTGGAGAAGGCACACGTGCACATGGAAATCAAGGCAGGAGAGCTCAAGCCATAAGATCCCCTCCACCTTCCCACTCACATAGGGGTTAGAGGGGACTAAGGCACAGGAGAGAGTGAGGGAATCGGGAAAGAAAGATCATATATGTAGTAAAAGAGGAAACCACCCTAAAACAAAGTAGGAAAGCACAGGAGCAAACAGAAATTCCTCTCCATTCCCAGCCTGGCTGGAGAAGGGAGAACTTACCAAAGCAAGGTCCTCAGAGTCAGGTGCCAGGAGAAAAGGGATCAAGAGAGTTTCACACACATGCCAGGCCCAATTGTGGATTAAGCATCTATTTAGGACAAGCCTCATCATCAGGCTAAGGGGTATAAGTGAGAAACCTGATTGGCTGGTGGACTCAAGAGGCTGACGCAGGAAGGGCCCGCCCATCCAGGCGTGCTAAGCTGAGGAAGAAGCAGGGAGCATTGTTGTGGAAATTGCTAGCAGCCGTCTTGGATGAGGCTGGATCAGATGTGGGTTCCAGGATAGATAAGGCGGCACCCATGTTCTCCTTGGGCCTTTGTTCCTGGCTGACTACCTAGAAAAAGCTATCTTTCTTCTGCCCCTCCTTCATGTGCATTCTTTTAATGAGTGCACCTTTGGATAAGCACAGAGGGAACATTTGCTTCTATCTTGTGGGTTGCTTATCCTGAGTACCCTTTTCCTAAGTGTATACCTGAGCCACATTTCCTTCTATGACATGTGTCTTGTGTCATGTCAGTAAGCGATGTCAGGAAGGCACATTGAATCTGTATAAAGTATATAGTATCCAGGAGGAAGGTATAAAAAATAAATGATTCAGGGGAGGGTGGATGTGGGATGTTCCCTCTTCATATTCATAACAGCATGCTATGTATTTGACTGGTATTTATTTACTTTATTGCTATTACTCTTTTAGATAGTATACAAAGTAATAGGTTTCACTGTAGCATTCTCATACATATATCTCCTTGTACTTTGTTTTTATCTGCTCTGTCATTGCCATCTTCCTCCTCCCTCTTGCCAATATCCCTTTTTCTTTTAAGCAGTTCCTCCTTTTGCTTTCATGTCATATTTATTCTTTTACCCTTTTTGCCCCTGTCTCAGTCAGCTTCACATTGCTGAGATGAATTTTCAAACCAGGCACAAGTTGTGGGAAGAACAAATATATTGAAGTTATGGATTCAGGGGTAGTCCATAGGATGGAAGTAGCTGACCCCCTTTCACACGTCCACGCAGAGAGAAATACCACCACCAGTCCCATAAACAAGCACACTCTAGGAAACCCAGGCAGAGATCAAGCACTCTGCCTATTTTTAGACTGGAATTCCAGATCTACCCCCACATCTTAAGGCTGGACCTCAGGATCTACCCACAGTGAGCCCTCCTCCACCAGCCAGGTGGCTGGAGATCTAAATTATAAGCTTTAATAAACTCCTGAATCTATTCGGGGATATCTATTCAAACTACCACAGTCCCTCTTACTCTTTAGAACTCTTCCTCACTTCTTCTAGTTCCCTTTCTATATTCATGTACTATATACACATATACATACATAGGTATGTATATACAAATTCAAATTAAAATTAGGCATATGGGTGAAAATGTGATATTTATCTCGTGGCTAGTGGGCTGAATCTGGATTATTTTGCTTAACAATGACCTCCAATTCCATCCATTTTCCTGGAAATATCATAATTTAATCCTTTTTTGTTGCATAAGCTCCATTGTATATGTGTGTCACATTTTCTTTATCCATTCATCTGTTGATGGACATCTAGGCCAGATACACATCTTGGCTATGGTAAATAGTGCAGCAAAAAAAAAAAAAAAATAGTGCAACAGTGAACATGGATGTGTAAAAATATCTCTAAGGTATGATGAATTCATTAGGGAAATTGGTCTATTGTTCCTACTCTAGCCTCTCTCTTTTCTCTTCTTTTCTTTTCCTTTTTCTTTCTTTCTTTATTCCTTCTTCCCTCCCTCCCACCCTCATCCCCCCCCCTTTTTTCCTTCTTTCCTTTTTGGTCACATCGTTATCCAGTTTGGATAAAAGTATAATGCTGGTTTTGTAGAATGCCTTTGGGATGGACAGGATCTCCTGTCAGACTCCCAACGTTGTGCCCCACTCTGGGGTGCTTGGTGTTTTGACTAGGAGGTGTCTCCTAAGTGTATTGGGAGTATTAGATATAACCATGACCCTGCAGCTACTCCCTTGTGCATCTGGCTTACGTGGGTACTGGAGAATTGAACCAGGATCCTTTGGCTTTGCAGGTAAACGCTTTAACCGCTAAGCCGTCTCTCTCAGCCTATAAAATTTTTTTTTAACTTGCCCTTCTGTTGAGTCTGCACTTGCTAATTTTGGGAGAGTCTCATGACACAAACTCAGAAAGACTGGCTTGAGATGCTCCATTTCTCTAAAGACTGGTAACAGTGGGACTGCCAGTCCCCTTTACCAGGGCTGCCTGCCTTATGGTATGGATAAGGCCAGCACTGGATTTATTTGGCTTGCTTCTTTTTTGTACATTGCCTTTATTTTTCTCTTCACTGTTCATCTGTTCTTTCAGTATCTTTGTGAATTTCCAAAGCTCTTCCTGTTTTTCTGTGTTTACAATATAAACTTAAAAAAGTTCTGATTCTTTTCCTTCACTGAGTCATAAGGAGGTACTCCTCATTGGCTGCCTCACTCCACAGCCTCTGAGTGTTATTTGTTAGACGGACTGCTAGGCTGCATCTTGCTATCTATGCCAAGAAATGAAGTCTGCACAATCAAGGTAAAGGTACATTTAGGTTACAAAACAAAGCATGGTTATTGTAGACAATGAGTGTGCAATTCCCACCTGTTATATTCCTGCAAGCAACAAGTAGTATTTCAGTTTATAGGTGGGGTTTTAAAAAACTGCATTTAGGGATGGAGAAAAGGCTTAGTGGTTAAGGCGCTTGCCTGGAAAGCCCAAGGACCTAGGTTTGATTCCCAGGTTAAGCCAGAAGCACAAGGTGGCAATGCATGTGGAATTCATTTGCAGTGGCAGGAAGCCCTGGCACACCCATTCTCAATCTCTCTCTTAAATAAATAAATAAATAAAAACTAAAAAAAAAAAAAAAACCATGGCATTATAATAGAAAAATAAATACTCTGTACTTTATTATCTATTAGCAAATACAGCAAAATAAAAAAAAAAGAGTCCATGTTAAGGAGAAGGAAAAATAAGTAGCCTATTTTTCCCTAGCCCAGGTAATATTTGAAAATAAAAGTTAAATTAACTAAAAAATTCTCTAAGTTCAATTTCTTTCCTTAAGGGATTTGTTATTTCTTGTGATCCTTTATGCCAGTACTCAGAAATTCAGGTTCTTTTTTTGACCATTGGTCTATCACTAAGACACCCTACTGTGCCCTACCTAAACTTCAAAGTACTTAACAGCCTCAAATAATTCTTTTGTAATCCCAATCAAATGTATTACTTTATCAGTGTAAATTAATATTTAACAGTTTTTTGCTAAATTAATTTGTATCTGTATATAAATAATTAATATCCCCTTCATGTTGTAGCAAGAGTCTTAGTTGAAAAAAAATCTTGTTACCCTAGAGAACAACATGGAGATATGCAGTTAATGCAGTCTGAGGTCAAACTGCAAAATACATTATATGACAAGAGGACACTATCAACTGAAGTCACTGTTACCTTGAGAGGGAGTCAGGTAGTTTGTTAGGCAGTCAGGGTGACTGGACCCCTGAAAGTCTCCTTGCAGTCTCTGCTTTGCTAGAGATCAAAGTGTGATCTGAGTTCTTACCTCTAACCTAGATCTGTTTTTCCACAAGCAATCCGCCTCACCTGGGAGGGAGGTCTTCTTTCCCAGGATATAATCCTAATATAGTGACTGGTCAAATTCAGAGTTTAGCATCATGTCTAGCCACCATAAGTTTATAAATACATTTACAAGGGGAGCACAAGCTCTCCGGGCTGCCTGAGCACTTGTGAACCCTCAGGTTCTGGTGAGTTTCCCCCTCCCTCTCTGGGCCCAGCTGGGCTGAGATGAGGGGAGAGCCCCTACCCCCCACTTCTACATAGGCTCTTTACCCCCTCCTGCCCTCCATGTGGAAGGAGCTCTTTGCAATTTTTTTTTCTGTCCTCTCTAACTCTCTTTGTATACTTTTTCCAGGCCCACCACGTGGACTCTCAGGCCACGTGGGTGTATTCATTTTCCTTCCCTTGGTTCTGTACTTTCCTCAATAAATGTAATAATTTAATAATTATCCTTTTCAGTTTGCTTTGCCCAATTCTTTGGTTAAATGCAAATACAAACCCAGGGTTTAGCTTTCAAGGACTTTCTGGAACCCCCTAACACCCTCTTTTAACCTGAGAATTTGATAAAAGCACGTTCCATTCAGAATTCTTTTTTGTATGAGATATAGATTATATAAAACAAATATCATCTATTTGTAGTTTAAATGTAAAGAATTTTAAATATATCATTAAAGCAATGAATGATAAGCTCAGTGTTAGAGATAGGAGGAGGCATTTGATATAAATTGACAATGTTGTTCCTTCCAGATAACATTTTCTTGACTCTCAGGTTAAGGTGGATCTTGAAGGATGAATATGAGCCAGACATATAAAGAGAAGTGGGGAACAGGAGTAAACATGTTTCAGTCAAACAGATTGTCTGGGTCTCAGGAGGTAGCACACTCAGTAACAATGACTGAAGAGATTATAATGAAGGGACCATTTATGAACTTTAATGAAAGGTCAAGGAAGCGTCTCCAGGTCATGGAATACATGCAAAGCCATCACCACCTATAGGCTTAAAGGAACAAGAGGAAGGCACAATCACGTAAACAAGGCAAGACTTGGAGACATCTGGTGATTGAAAAGTAGCACCTCTGTGCCTCATGTTGCCTCACCAATAATGCTTCTTCTCCTGTCACAGGTTTCACAGTTGGTAAAGGTGGACCAGTGCACTGCACTTTATCGCACCCCCCCTGCCATTGTGAGAGAGATTCCATAGCTTTGAAACATTAGCAGTGACACCATTAGCTTATCTTTCTTTGTCTTTATATGGCCAGCATTCTAAGGAATAGCTGACATGGCATATGAGCATAAGTAGCATTAGTTTTCCTTAATACTCCAAATGCATGAGAGGGACTCAGTGGCCCTCCAGAGAGCCGTTATTACAATGATTTGGTCCTAGCCCATTTTTGTCATCCTGACAACAGAAACATGGCATTCATTTATATTAAATATTCTCTCCTTTACAGAGGGCATACACCATGGTTCTGAACAGTAATATGTGATTAGAGAGACAGCCATTGCCCAACTATGGCTTATTAGGGAAGAGGACTGAGAAATAAATATGCTGACCTTTGCCTTCTCCCGTCTTCTGGTTTACAGTCTCCCTTAGGTTGAACCCAACCTAAAGCAAAAGGGTACGTGAACTTGATTCTTCTGGAGCAAGAGATAGCCAAGGGGTAAAACTGGAGGGGTAAGCACAGAGGAACTAGCACAGTATGGAGATGGAAAGCATCAGCGTATGTTTTTGCTGCTGGAGTGCATGGACCAAGGAAGTGGGTGGGAAGGATAAAACGCAATGGTGAGTATAACAGTCACTTCCTGAAACTTTCCACAGTTTTCCAGTACTTTCTGAATAAAGATTATAATGTGTTGTAGACACCTACTCTCCTACTTTGTGGTATACCCTCTCTGGTTCTCCAGATAAACAGATCTTTCTAGATGCCACATGAAGAGGAAGAGGAGCTTCACTGGAAAGGCAGACAGTGATTTGTATTCTAGGAGAAAAAATGATGTAACTACTTGAACTGAGACAATGGAAATTAAAATGGTAAGGAAGATCAGGCTTTGTGAAATAAGTCGTAAATAAAACCAACAACTGTTGACTGAAATGTAGAAAAACAATAGGTAAGTGATAAGGGGAACTATAGGATTTCTGGTTGTACTTACTAGAAAGATGGAACTGAAAAAATAAACTAACAATGTAAGAAAAATGGAGGTTTTGTTAAAATACATGTTTGTATATGTGCAATACGTAACCAAACTCAAGCACAGTTATGTACAACACATTGGCAGAGGTTTGTGTTGGGATGTAGATGTCAAATTCTTTGACTAAGGCAATTTGGAATGGACACAGCTCTAGGTTTTCTAGTAATTTGGACATAGTGTTTTTATAAAAAATTAAATAGAAAGAAACAGTTTTCCAACATAAAAATAATGAGGAGTGTTAAAAACAGCAGAACTGTAGGACACATCAACTAGAAAGCATTGGTAACCTTTGTGATCATGGAGATTTGAGATATGAAAGGGTTATGGGCATACAGTGAATAATGACATTTATTCTGGGAAGTTTGTACAAGTAGAAGAGTTCAGAGACAACAATGGTGGGAAAGGAGTAATAAGAGTCAGAGAAAAGGATTGACAGCTCAGAGTGAGACCTGTTTCATCACTGATGAGGAGGAATAGGGATAGAAGGTAATGTGAAGTTATAGGAAAGAGTTTGCTGAACAGATGAGTAGTTGAATTGTTAACTTTGCCACCCAGGTGTAGTGGTGCATGTCCTCTGATCCTAGAACTCAGGAGGTTGAGTCAGCAGCATTTTCATGAGTTCACTGTAAGCCTGGGCTACATAGAAAGACTGTTATCATTAAACCAAGAAACTTATCAACCAACCAACTAACTATCCATTAGTGAACTAAAGTTCTTAAAAAGCAGCTACTTCTCTCTATCTACCTGTTCTCTCCCAAATAAATAAATAGAATATTTTTTAAAAGGGCTGGAGAGATGGCTCAGTGCTTAAGGCACTTGCCTGTAAAGCCTAAGGACCCAAGTTTGATTCCCTAGTACCCAGTTAAAGCCATATGCACAAGGTGGCACATGCATATAGAGTTCATCTGCGGTGGCTAGAGGCCCTGGCACACTCATTCCTTCTATCTGCCTCTTTCTCTCTCTCAAATAAATAAATAAGATATCAAAACAATTAAAACAGCAGCTGCACCTACTTCAAATACCCTACATGACTGGTAAGCAGAATTTCTGTGAATGTGAACAGATGGAATTTTGCACATTCAGAGCCAAATTATACTGGGTTATCTTAGGCCCCTTAATAATGATTTGTCACCCACTTTTATATTTGTCCTAACATCCTTGTAACTATCAGATGATCAGGTGAAACCTTTTTGGAAAGTAGTAACAGACCACAAGCTTCGACGAAAGCTAAGATTATCATCAGATAACATCTGATGTCTACAGCAGAGATTTCTCCACTTTGCTATAATCCACATACCTGATATTTCCTTCCCATTCTTAAGATTATTTAAAATTCACCTTAGGTTTTACTGGCCAAATCACCTCTCTCTCTTTCTTCCTCTCTCTTATATTAGTGTGTATCTTTAACTCTTCTTCTAATTAGACCTTTTAATTTCTTTTACTTTTCACAAATTTTCTTATTAGAGTGATTAAACCATTCTATCTCATTCTACTGTGGCTACTAAATTCATGAGCAATGTGTAACTGCTTTTGGATAGATGGGCATGGAGTTCCTTCTGAAGAAAAGGTCAATGCAAAGTGGGGAAATTGGGCTGGAGAGATGGCTTAGCAGTGAAGGCGCTTGCCTGCAAAGCCAAAGGACCTAGGTTTGATTCCCCAGTACCCATGTAAGCCAGACTCACAGGGTGGTCCATGCATTTGAAGTTCATTTGCAGTAGCTAGAGGCCTTGGCATGCCCATTCTTTCTCTTTCTCTCTCTCTCTCCCTCCCTCTCTCCCTCCTTCCCTCTGTCTCTCTCTTTATTTCAAATAAATAAAAAGTATTTAAAAAGTGGGGAAGTTGATGGCAAGGGAAGGTCTTGAAGCTCTAACTGGAGTTTGAACATCATGTACCCTATTTGTCTGAGGAAGATAACCTGTACTTTACTGATTCTAAGTCTCATAGGTTCCATAGATCATAGGTAGGCCAAAAGTGATGCATGTTTCCTTATACAAAATGTTTGATACAATGGAACAAGTGAAGTAAATTAAAATAGCTGGAAAATTATGGACAAAGAGATCTAAAAGATTTTATGTGGAATACAACATAATATCTATAGAAGAAAAAGGGCAATGCAATCTTTCTAAAGGTATTCCTTAAATCACTAATTCTTTCAAAGTATGGGCAAGGATAATGAATGGTCAGAAAAATATGGAGGGTACTGTACAGTAAATGTTCCTCCAAAATGTACAGTAGCCCCAGAAGGTCTCTGTCTACTGTTGCTGTTTTACAATCATTATATAAATACTCATGTAACTTGTTTTTCTTTCTTTCTTATTGTTTGAGAGAAGCATTAATTGCTACCCCTAGGATTGATCTAGAATACTGTTGAACATACTCTGTCCATTTCTTAGGCTGGGAGAATCTTCAGTTTATGGTGTAAAGGAAACAGGACGCTTCCACCTTAGATTACCATCAACAGTGGAGTGTTCTAGGACACTTTTCAATGACAAAGTTTTCCTACATTGATCTCTGTTTGGTTCATTACTAAATATGGATCCTTCTTCTCTGGCAATAACTCTGAAAAAACTAAGCGAGAACACATATTCTCTGTTCCCAAATTATCAAAATTTAGCTCAGAAATACCCCACAGATTCAAAGTTGAAGCTAAAATAGTCATAAATTTAAGTTTTAAGAAAATGTATGTAATTTTATATCATATATAACAAAAATATATTTTATTTGTATATTTAAAAATGTGATAGTCACAGGTTTAACATTTTAAGATACTTGAAATAATCTCTTGATTAAGAGGTAGAATCATTGCAACATTTAATGATGATCTTGTGGGCCTATTACAAAGGCTCAGAAAAAGCAATGAAGCCAGGTAGTATGTTAGAAAGGCTAAAAACATATGAAGAGGCCTGGACGAAGTATCCCAGGGGACTGGTGCCAAGAAGGCTGCCATTGAACTTTTTATCTGGTGAGAAGTTTAAGGAATGTTTGTATAAGTTTCTAAGGATGAATTTCAGCAAGGGTTGTCCACCAGTCTTCAACACTTTGAGGTCCTTATACAAAGATAAAGAAAAGGTGGCAATCATAGAAGAATTAGTAGTAGGTTATGAAACCTCTCTAAAAAGCTGTCATTTATTTAACACCAATGATGATGGAAAGGAGGAACCACCAACCACATTACTTTGGGTCCAGTACTACTTGGCGCAACACTATGACAAAATTGGTCAGCCATCTCTTGCCCTGGAGTACATAAATACTGCTATAGAAAGTATACCTACCTTGATAGAACTCTTTCTTGTAAAAGCTAAAATACATAAGCATGTGGGGAATATTAAAGAAGCTGCAAGGTGGATGGATGAAGCCCAGTTCCTGGACACAGAAGACAGATTTATTAACTCCAAGTGTGAAAAATATATGTTAAAAGCCAATCTGATTAAAGAAGCTGAAGAAATGTACTCAAAATTCACATGGGAAGGAACATCAACATGATGAAATGCAGTGTATGTGGTTCCAGACAGAATGTGCCCAGGCATATAAAGCAATGAATAAGTTTGGTGAAGCACTTAAGAAGTGTGATGAAATTGAGAGACATTTTATAGAAATCACTGATGACCAGTTTGACTTTCATACATAATGTATGAGGAAGATTACCCTTAGATTATATGTGGACTTACTAAAACTAGAAGATGTCCTTCAACAGCATCCGTTTTACTTCAAGGCAGCAAGAATTGCTATAGAGATCTCTTTGAAGCTTCATGACAACCCTCTCACAGATGAGAATAAGGAACACGAAGCTGACACAGCAATCATGTCTGACAAGGAGCTAAAGAAGCTATGGAACAAACAAAGGAGAACTCAGAAGAAAGCCAAGATAGAAGAGAAGAAGAATGCAGAGAAAGAAAAACAGCAAAGAAACCAGAAAAAGAAGAAGGATGGTGATGAGGAGGAGATTGGCGGTCCCAAAGAAGAACTAATTCCTGAGAAACTGGCCAAGGTTGAAACGCCATTGGAAGAAGCTATTAAGTTTTTAACACCATTGAAGAACTTGGTGAAGAACAAGATAGAAACTCATCTTTTTGCCTTTGAGATTTACTTTAGGAAAGAAAAGTTTCTTTTGATGCTGCAATCAGTGAAGAGGGCATTTGCTATTGACTAGTCATCTCTGGCTTCATGAGTGTGTGATTCGACTTTTTAGTTCTGCAGTGTGTGAAAATAAAGATTTACCTGAAACAGTTAGAACAGTATTAAAACAAGAAATGAATAGTCTTTTTGGAGCAACGAATCCAAAGAATTTTAATGAAACTTTTCTGAAAAGGAATTCTGATTCACTGCCGCACAGGTTAGAAGCTGCCAAAATGGTATATTATTATTTAGATCCTTCTAGTCAGAAACGAGCAATAGAGCTGGCAACAACACTTGACGAATCCCTCATTAACAGAAACCTTCAGACTTGTATGGAGGTGTTAGGAGCCTTGTGTGGTGGCTATGTCTTATTAAGTGTGTTGTGGAAGGAGAAAAGGGCTTAGAGTTACTGGGATGGTGGGCTGCAATGGTGAGGTAAATTGCAGACAAGTGCTTCAGGTGGCATAGATTAGAGGTCAGAATCCAAGGATTGGAGCCAGACTCATTTTCTTTTTTAATCTTCTTATCATTATAAACATGTATAAATTTACCTAAAGCTTATATATAAATATAAACTTTCATATATATGTATCATGTAACAGAAAATATGCAGTATTTATCTTTCTAAATCTGGATGAATTTTCTTAGAATGATGATTTCCAGTTCTACCTACTTTCCTGTAAATTATGCAATGTCATTTATTTTTATGGCTGAATAAAACTTCATTGTGCATATATGTCACAGTTATTTTATTCATTCATTTGTTGGTGGATATATTGATTAATTCTATATATTGTCTTTTGTGAATAGTTTTTGGCTGTTTTTGAATGGTATTCCCATAGGTGCATTATTTTATTGGTCTATATATCATTTTCTCCATTTATGGAGCAGGGTTTATGACTTCTTAGAATGCTATGAGGTGGAGTAGAATTAGGAAATGCAGGTTAAGTGCTTGGCACATTCAGGAACTCATAAGACATTGATTATTATTTTCCCTTTGATAGCAGTAACACTCAACTGGGAGTGATTTTGCATCCACACTCTCACCCACAGAGGACACTTGATAATATCTGTAGGCATTTTTTGTTGTCCCCCTGAGGATAAATCCTATCAGTATTCAGTGGGTAGAGGACATAGACACTGCTAACTATTCTAAATGTACAAAATCACCCTTATCACAAAGAACTACCCATTCCTGGTGTCAGCAGTGCCACGTCTGAGGAGCTGGGTTCTAGCTTAGTGATGAGGCAGGTCTTGCCTCCCTCTCCCTGTGTGGAATATTTCAGCCAGATCAGAGCAAGCAAAGGCATCTCTCAAATAAATAAAGAAATAAAATAAATGGCAGTAGAGACCAGAGCATTGAAAATGAGGTGTTTCCATTCTGACTACTGCATTCACTCTAATCATAGAAGTTTGTGGTGATGACTTCCCTGTGCCTAAGTATAAACCAAAGTTGGTGGCAGAAAACTCAAGCAAAGAACAAAAATACTAGGAAACACTCTGTCAATATAGAAAGGTAAAAATGTTGAACTAGCTTTTACCCTTTTTGATTTTTAAGTATAATATCTATTTTCCTACTGTATTGGGGAATCTAGCCATTAGTTTTTAAAAAGAAGAAATTACAATGTTAAATGTCTAAGCTCTGGTTTTTCCCCCTCAAGGAAATCCATGCCATGGAGTTTTGGGCACATTGTAAATTCCAGCACAGATGAGTTCATAATAGCAGACATCATGAGATATTATGCCCCTTGCCAGAAAATAATGATTAAGGGAAATGACAGAGGAACAAGTGTGTTCTTGTGTGAGTGCATGTCTGTTTACATGCTTCTGTGTGTGATTTCTCTTGTGTGTACACATATAGATCTTTGCTTGGAGATGGTGTCTGCAACTCTTACTAAAGTTAGCAACATCCCACTTCACCAATAATTTGGAATAATTGTGTGAAGGACAGGGATTTATATTTAAAAATATGACTGGTTATGATCAAGAGTAGAGACTACCTATAGGTACAATTTGATTTCCCTGAAATATAATGCCAGTTAGGCACTAAGAACAAAACCTGTTGTTGATTTTTTATTAGAGTTTAGAACTTTATAAAGAGTTTAAAAGAAACTAAGGTAAGAAAATGAAAGAAGGGGGAATTTTTAATAGGTTAAGCACTACTCTTAAGGAAATATTTCTTTTGAAAATTGATAGATATACCCTAAGGGAACTGACACTTGAGATTAAAAAGTAAACCAGGTGTTTTCAAGAGGAGTAAGGAAGAGACAGGATGCAGCAATTCCATTTCCCCTCAGTTCCTGATATATGAATGCACAGAGAGGTGACCCATTAGGGTCCCTCAAACCTGAGTGCACGTAACTTCAGTATGAACATTGCTGGTGTTTTTCTCTTCCAACAATGAGATTTGTCTTGTGATATATATTTGGATTTCAGTGTCTTTTCAGATATGTTTACATTTTCATCTTTTCTTTGTTTGTTAGAACTGAGATTTCAGTAAGTGGAAATGTATCACTTTATCCCTCAGTGTAGTGATTTTTCAGGTTATCCTAATATTTGCTTTCATTATTTTAACTGTGGAAGGTTGAAAAATCACTTTGTCCGTGCCTCATTTTGTTAACCTGTGAAATGAGATATTATTAAAAGTGTAAATACTATGGATTGATCTATGGGGATTAAATGTGAGGTTTTAATATGGGGTCTGGCCCATGCAAAGGACCTCAGACATTAGTACTATAATTTGTAATTTTCAATTATTCTCTATATGGGACAATTAACAACATCTAAACATCTGCTGTTATGCTATGAGAGTCCACAATATTTCCAAGGCACTGAAGTTATGTAGCTACTAAAATGATCTCTGTTATCAAGGACCTTGCAGCCAGGGATGGAGGCAGGAAGACCTGATAGTATTGTCATGCTTACTGATGGATATCTCTTCAGGGCTTCCTGAAAGGACTTCCTTAGAGAAGTGCTGGTGGAGTTTATGCTACTCCAATAGTAATCAGCCAGAAGTGAGTTAAGATGTCATATGGTAGAGGAGACAACATGAAGAAAAGCCTGGAGACCATTCACAGGAGTCCTAAACTGTCATCGGTCAAGCTATGTGGGCCTCAGTTAATTGTGAACAAGCATAGTAAGGGACTTTATTTCCCTTTCACCTGCCACATACACCACCTCACTTGACATGCATGACTGCATTTAATCTTCATCATGTCTATCAATTTTATTGCTCATACTCATTTTACAGATGTGTAAACAAAGCTCAGAAAATGTAAACATAAAGCTTAAGGACACAGAGCGAGTGAGTGTTAGAGATAGGGTGAAACCTACCCAGTCTTCCCTCAGTCACTGCTCATAACCTACTTAAACAATATAAAACACTGTGATTGTTTTGAACTGTGATTACTGAATTCAAACCCTGTTCGATCTGGCATCAATGACACACTTGTCAGGGAGAACAGGGACATTTGGTGCAGTGTGTGGCCCATCTGTTGAGGAACTAACAGAGCAGACATTTTCTCCACCTTGCAGGCAGGGTGAAGAGTCTGTAGAGAGTCTCTAAAGCTCTTTCCTACACCAGCTGGGCTTCCTCAAAGACTGTGAAAAATGTCAGAGGACTTGCCAGCCTCCATCAGCTATGACTTTATTATTTTACCTTGTGCTACTGCATAAGTCCTCATTGTTGCAAGTGACCTGCACCCATAATAAAGCAAAACCATCACAATTATCCAGGGATGCATTCTTTCTGCATTTCCCCTAAGCTGTGTTGAAAGACTGGAGATATCCAGTTAAATTTGAATTCAGATAAGCAAACAATTGGTATAAGTCAATCGCATGCAATATTTGTGTCACACCACTATGAAAACATGATTCACTGTTTATCTGAAATTCAAATTTAACTGGGCCTCCTGTACTTGGCAAATACCCTGAGCCTAAGCAGGGGAAGAAGAAAAAATTCTGCCTGGAAAGAATTCAAAAATGCAGGAACAATTTGAGAGCCAACTAGGTGGGAAATGTGGAAATATCTCATTGTTTTTGTACTCAGAGCTCTACCTACAGAGCCCCCATCCCAGAGCAGCTTACAATCAAGTGCTGTAATCAAGAGAAGCAGAGAGAGTTATAGTGTGGCCAGGGCTGTGTGTTCTGCTGTTTCCTTCAGCACACCACTCTCCCATCTGACAACTATAGTTCCTCCAGAACATTGTAATGTTCTTTCCCAGGCTGGGGTCAGGTGGTGTCTGGCTGGGATCATTCACTGGGGCTAGTGTCAGAGATCAGGTATGAGAGAAAGGCAAGGAAACACACTTTCTACCCTGATCCTTGGGGTCACATTTCTGTGGGGTCACATCTCTGTTCCTCTAGCAGCTTCTAGAGGCTTCTTATGCACTAGGACCTACAGACCTCTGCTTTTGGGACATGTGTCTCTCAGGCCCAATAGTAGAGTAGCTTTCCTTTCTTGCACCACCATGTGGTGTTTGGCTTCCCAGGTCTCAACTACCCTCTGTGTATTATTTCCTCTGCTTTAAACGTTCTGTATTAGTGATCTCTAGTTCCTGGTCACACCTTCAACATTAGAACATTATAGCTGTCACCTGGACACGAGAACTGGGCGGTCCTAACTTCTTTAATAGGGAAGAAATGTACTCTGGATCTCTAGATCCTAATACTAGTTCTTATTTATTCATCTCAGGATGTCTTAGGAATTGGGCAGAGTGATACTAGCAGTTAATTTTGTGTGTTGATTTTGCTAGGTCACAGGATGCTCAGATGTTGGATCAAATGCTCTCTGAGTATGTGTCTGGATAAGAGCACCAACTATCAGTTGACTTAATAAAAAGAATGTCCTCCTAATGTGTCCACCACTATGATTATGTCATCTACTATTTCATGCTGCATATACTTATTATAATGATTCTGCTTTCCTAGAGAATCCTAATATAGTATTGTATGATAGTATTTAATTGTTGTAAATCATCCTCCAAATGCAATGCTTATTCCAAACTTATAAATGAGAAAATTGAGGCTCAGGAAGATAAGACATTTGTCCAAGCTCAGGCAATATCAATGCACATACAGATTTCCTGACTCCAGATATGATCTTATGATTCTGTGTAGTGATGAGTCACATTACTGGGAAAGGCAGGTCAAATAGAAGGTTCAGTCATTTAGTGGTACCTCAAGATCTGTTCTATTGTTGGTAAACATCTTCCCCTCTCTTCTCAACTTTCTTCTTCTGTCCTTTTTTCCCCCTCTCCTACCTGTGTTCACAGTGCAAGTAAGTTACTTGTAGTGGAAGAAGTTGTACAGGGGCATAATCTCCCAGGATATCTAGAGTTCACTGTACTTGAATTGCTCTTCACTCAGAAACATGAGGATGACTGTAACTCCCCAAAGACAAGCTTCCTTGTCTGTTGGGGAAAAGGCATTGATCTGGTTCCTAATGACATCACTCTATGCATTTCTCTGGGAACATTTATGGAACGCCTACTCTTTTCAAAGAACTGTGTGCATTGCACTATTTCCATGCAGCTAGTAATGTCGAGACAAGAGTTCTATGATTCAGACCTTATCATGGTACATTCAAGCCTATGGCATTGACAGCCTCCCAATTCCCTTTGGCCACCCAATTAAACAGGTCAGATACTAAAGTTTGATCACACATTAAAATATTCTGTCCCTTTTCAAGGCCTAATCAAAGATTTAGTATGTCTTTCTAAATGAACTGGGGAGCCATCCTTTGAAGCATCTACTCGAAGCCAGAGTGCTACCTGTCAAACAGTATAAGAAAATGGCAATGCAAGAATTTCTTTAAAAGTAAGGCCCAAGGGAAATAAAAAATGTAGCAATATAGTAGAAAGATTTTGAAGAGTTAAGAAGACAATATAGGTAGATTTTTGTCTGTGAAATAAATAAAAATAAGAGCAATTAGCATAACACAGTGCATGAGTACCATGCCCAACACTGTGTTGTTTTATTCTTTTCATACTTTATTTTTAATTTGTTTACTGTTTAGTTTTTTACTTTAATAAAAATACCATCCTCAGTTTCTGCTAGTTTCCAGAGAAAAATGATTAATTTGGCTCTTTTTTTTTGGTAACCTCCATGAGTTTAATTTTTAATTCACTTGTTTTGTTAAACGAGGAAAAGTCCTTATTATAAGTTAAAGAAAAAAAGATAGAAAAAATGCATCGTACATAAGACCTGACCTCAGTGAGAGTCTCATCTATGGGACACATGTGCAGAGCTGGTGACAATGGGAACTACGATGGTGATGAAAGGGTGCATGGGGATGATGATGGCACAGTGATGGGTGATTTATTTGCCACTGTGTGTGCATGCTGTGAGTCCGGCAGCGGGACTGAGAAGTGATTATTCCTGAATCTTCAAAGATGAAGACTAGCCCAGATAAAGAGAGGCATTTCAGAGAAGTCATTTCTCAAGTTGCAATGAGGAAAATAGCAGTTTTGTTTCATACTGGGGTGTTGTGTAGTGTGTGGAGTAAGATGACATTGGAAAGAGAACCCCTAGCAGCCAGATACTGGAAAGCTTGATAAGCTGTTACAATGCTGAATTATTTGGGCATCATCATGTTGCTTTCTGAAGAAGAATTAGCTGTATGGTATGCGTCTATTTTTTTAAGTGAGTAATCTGCTGCCTTATGTAGAGAAACAGCATTCAGAACACACAAGAAGGAGAAGGAAAGTAATCAGTTAGCTGGGTGGATTTTGAGAGGAGGTTAGGATCCAAATAGCCCAGAGGTCGAGGGGAGGAGACCAACAGTAGAGCATCTCTTATCACATAGTACATTCTAGTCCCAATAGATCAGTGAGCTGCCAACCCCTGACTGATAGGGTTCCAGCCCTCCCTAGGGTGCCTGCACTCTGTTTTCCAAGACCGATGCAAGCTTCTCTGTAAACCCTTGCTACTTTCATGTGGCCGGCACACTAGCAACACCAGCATGACAATGCGAGACCAGCTTGTCAGAAAGGTGTTCCAGTCCTACAGAAACTGAATATGAATCATCATCCCACTCTCAGGCGAATCTTGTTCACAGTGTGCACTTTTAAAAGCCCTGGAAAAACTCTTCAAGTTAAATGAGGTGTTTTTAATTACTATTTTTTATAGCTTGCTGGGCAATCAAAAACAAATAAAATACCTCAGGATTACAGAGAATAATCAGATCAATTGCAAAAACAGTGAAGAGTGCTAAAAACCTTAAAACAAAGTTGGTTATGAACTGTGGATAAAACAGGTAGCAGAACAAAGTGTGGTTCTCTAATTATCAGTACCATTGAGAAGAGAACAGCTGTTTATTTATTTATGTTAATTTTCCCTTTTCATGTTGGCCAGCCTTGTTTATTTTCTTGTGTCCGTACCACTAGCAATCGGTTGCAAGAACAGAAAACAAACAACAACAACAACAAAACAGGAAAAAAAACCACATTTTTTTTCTTGGTAATAATGCTTTCCTTCTTCACCATGGTTCTTTGAGAGCCATATTACCATGGTGACCCTGGAGTTAGTGGTCACACGTTATGGCTTCTAAATGGAGAGCTGTCAGACATAGAATTTCTGCTTTCCTAAAAGCTTTATTATTGGGCATAAGTGTTGTGTTTGGCAATACATGGGTGGTGAGCCTGCTGCTACTTAGTTCTTTAATTTGAGCAGTTTCCCATTGTGCATTAACTAATTGGACCAATGCTTAAATTAATCTGAGGGTGCCATTTTTGATCAAAAATTTCTAGTTAGAGAAAACGAGACAGTGCAGTAATGATATGAAGATTTAAAAAAAAATAGAAAGGCAGAGAACTGAGTGTCTGGAGACACACTAATACTCAGTCAGCTGATTTACAAATAAGGAGGACCTACTGTACCAAACAGTGAAACAGGCAGATATATAGCTCTGCAATGTATATTGTAATTAATATATAGCAGTCAGATACATAGCTCTAAGTGGATATATAGACTTGTAGGTATACAGTGTGTTTAGATCTTGGATAGCAGTTGATGCAAACAATCAGATAGAAATAAATTCCTTGTAATGAGAAGAAAAATAGTTCCTGCATTCAAGGAAAACGTTTAGAGAATCTGATAGAAATGTCTGTCACCTTCTTCCTGTCTTCTCCATCTATTTCCCTTTGCCTTTTCTCTCCTGTCTTCTTCTCTGAAGGCAAGGTCTCATAGAGTTCAGGCTGACCTAGAATTTATGATTCTTCTGCCTTTACCTCTCCTATGTTGGGACCATAGATATGTGCCACCATGCTTGGCATGACAGAACACTTCATTTTAAAATATATTTTATTTATTTATTTATTTGAGAGAAGGAGAGAGAGATTGAGAGAGAGAGAGAGAGAGAGAGAGAGAGAGGGAGAGAGAGAGAGAGAGAGAGAGAGAGAATGAGCATTCCAGGGCCTCCAGCCACTGTAGACGAACTGCAGATGCATGCACTCCCTTGCCCATCTGGCTTACGTGGGTCCTGGAGAGTCGAACCGGAATCCTTTGGCTTTGTAGGCAAACGCCTTAACTGCTAAGCCATCTCTCCAGCCGACAGATCACTTTTAATATTGAGTTTTTTTAAATTTTACTTTTAAAATTTATCTATTTATTTGAGAAAGAGAGAGAGAGTGAGAGAGAGAGTGAGAGAGAGATATAGAGAAGGAGGAGACAGTATGGGTGTGCTAGGACCTACCACCACTGCAAGTGTGCATGTACCACTTTGCATATCTGACTTTATGTGGGTACTGGGAAATCAAGCCCAGGCTGTCAGCCTTTGCAGGAAAGCATCTTTAACCTCCGAGGCATCTCCCCAGTCCATTTTTTTTTTTCAAGAAGAGCTAAAGTGCTCCAAGTTCCTTCAAAACATAACAGCATGTGGAGATTAAGTCCAAAACATGCCATTCTTCTGTTTACACCTTGGGTTTCACTTATTTTTCCTTCATTGCTAAACCATTTCTGCCTTGCTTCAGCCTGGTTTTAAAATTTTAGTTTTGTTTAAAAAAATATTTGCAAGGAAAGAGAGGGAAGGAGAGAGAGAGAGAGAGAGAGAGAGAGAGAGAGAGAGAGAGAGAGAGAGAGAGGGAATATGATGCACCAGGGCTTCTAGCCACGGCAAACAAAGCCATGATGCATGTGCCACTTTGTGAATCTGGCTATATGCGGATACTGGGGAATCAAACTTGGGTCATTAGGCTTTGTAGCAAGTGCCTTAACCTCTGAACCTAATGTTAAGTTTCTTGGAATAGAGAAATAGTCTATCTTGAAAGTCCAGTTGGAGCTTCAAAGTATGAGGGTAGCTGATCAAAGTGGAAGTATGTTGTCATTTAGACAGAAATTTCTTCACTTAGTCAACCTTTGTCTACTGAAGTATGTATGTGATAAACCAAATTGCTTCTACATTTCTAAATTTTCTCTCCCCTGAAACAGGGCAACACAGCCCCACCCACAGCCACACTAAGTTCTTTCTGTGAGAACAATTTATTTTCTTGATCCAGGCTGCAGCTTTGCCATGAAACTTGCTTTGTCCATAAAGAAGTCACGTAGGACAGCAATAAGCAGAAACGTCAAGAGTCCTTTATAGGAAAGACAACTCCTTGCTCCGTGTTCTCTCTCTCAGAGATAGTATGTTCATATCCTACCTGTTCTTTTAGCCTGTACCCGGAACATGAGTGGAAATGGAGCCATAGCCTAGCCACACATTCATGAGAAATAAATCTCTGCTGTCGTAAGTCTGCATTTGAAGCCTTGTTTCTGTAGTTTATCATGGAACGTTTGACCAGTACAGTCGGTCTGAGGATTGTTCCAATGCCTGGGTGCTCGACACACAAGACTGCTGGTCAGTCAAATATTGTGCCTTTATAGACACAGTTTACTTATAGAGGAACAGAAATTATTCAAGATGGCTAAGATTAGTATTAGAACTCCTTTGGTATAATTTAAAAATGAGCATTTGTTTTTACTGTTGTAAAGATATTATATAATCTAGATTTTTCAGAGCTCTTCATGAGGGACAGTAAGTCTAAGCTTACATACACACACACACACACACACACACATGCACACACAAAGGTTGAATCAATCAAGTGGACAAGACAAATTCCTGAGGTGAGTATTATTTAAAAATATGCCTAAAATCTATCCTAGAGGTTTTTGTACAATTAAGGATTCTTTCCAATAATGTAAGAAGTTTGTATCATAAAATTTGACTATGTGTGGTATAAACTGAAAATTCACAACTAGGTGTAAAAATATTTTTTTTTTTATTTTCAACCAAGTTCAGCTTTATTCAACCATAACTTTGAGAACTATGAAATAAATTTTATGGGAAAAATGTTTGTATAGATAATCTTAAGTTGTAATTGTTATAATTGATGGATTATTGAAATTTATTTTCCCCTTTTCAATTGTTGTGGCAAAATACTTGACAGAAGCAACTTTAAGAAAGAAGGGTTTATGAGCCAGGCATGGTGGCACACACCTGTAATCCCAACAGTTGGGAGGCAGATATAGGAGGATCCCCGTGGCTGTGAGGTCACCCTGAGACTACATAGTTAATTCCAGGTCAGACTGACCACAGTAAAACCCTACCTCGAAAAACCAAAAAAAATGAATAAAAAACAAAAATAAGAAAATAGAAAGAAAGAAAGAAAGAAAGGAAAGAAAGAAAGAAAGAAAGAAAGAAAGAAAGAAAGAAAGAAAAGAACGAAAGGGTTTGCTTCTACTTACAATTGGAGGGAAGTCAATGCATCCTGGTAGGAAAAACACAGGGGCAGGAACATGAAGCAGCTGGTCACATTTCATCCATTGCTGAGAAGCAGAAAAAGATGAATGTTGGTGCTCAACTTTGCCTTCTTCTATTAATTCAGTCCTTGGAATGATGCCACCCATATTTAGGGTACATCTTCAGCTTCTATGAACCCACTACAGAAACTCCCTTATAAATATGCCCAGAAGTTTGTTTTCATGGTTGTTCTAAATCTCAAGAAGTTGACAATTAAGATTAACCAACCTTGAGCCTAGTGTGGTGGTGCATGCTTTTAATCCCAACACTCGGGAGGCAGAGGGAGGAGGACTGCAGAGAGTTCAAGGCCAGCCTGAGACTACATAGTGAATTCCAGGTCAACCTGGGCTAGAGCAAGACCCTATCTCAGAACCTCCCCCCCACAAAAAACGATTAACCAAACTTGATATTTAAAATTAGTGTAACACAGAGATATCTAACAAAAGAAAGAAAGGGAAAGCAAAGTATTCACATTTCATTCATTGGATTAGTCTTATGGTTAAATTACTCTAGGTGTAAGAAGAGCAATAATTTAGGGGTGGGATTTGTCTTTGGAACATCTTGTGAATAAGGTCCACCATGGGAGTCTCTTCTTGTCTTTAGAAAGATTCTGGGAATGAGATGTAATCCAAATTCAGGACTTTTTAAAAATAATAAATATAGACTTGACTGTAATAATTACACACACACACAGATATATAATCAGGCTGGCCTCGAACTCACAACAATCCTCTAACCTCTGCCTGCCAAATGCTGGGATTAAATGTCTGCCACCATGCCCAAATTCGTATATATATATTTTTTAATTTTTTTATTTTTATTTAGTTATTTGACAGTGACAGACAGAGAAAGAGGCAGAGAGAGAGAGAGAGAGAGAGAGAGAGAGAGAGAGAGAGAGAGAGAATGGGCGCGCCAGGGCTTTCAGCCACTGCAAACGAATTCCAGACACGTGCGCCCCCTTGTGCATCTGGCTAACATGGGTCCTGGGGAATTGAGCCTTGAACCGGGGTCCTTAGGCTTCACAGGCAAGCGCTTAACCACTAAGCCATCTCTCCAGCCCAAATTGGTATACTTTTAAAACCTTAAGTTTTTTGAAACAATAAATTGTATTGATGAATAACCTTAAGCTAATTTTAGGTATGATTAAACCAAAGTATATTCTAGATGTATATTTCTCTATATATGTATATAATTTAATTGAGGTATGGCATATAATGTGAGGATAGTAAAAGCTAAAAGTTTAAGTAGTTAAGTTGCTTTAATTTCTGTAGTAGTTTGAATATATGTTCCCCATAGTCTCAGGTGTTTTAAAACTTGTTTCCAGCTGCCTGGCTGGAGGTGGTATCACTGGGGATGTATCCTGGGGTCCATCCCTAAGGTGTGTTGGAGGCAGATCTGAATTCTAATCAAAAGATATTCAGAGGCTGGGCATGGTGGCATATGCTTTTAGTCCCAGCACTTGGGAGGCAGAGGTAGGAGGATTGCCATGAGTTTGAGGACACCCTAAAACTACATAGTGAATTCCAGATCAGCCTGGATTACAATGAGACCCTATTTTGAAAAACAATTGAAAAAAATAAAACAAAACAAAAGTAAAAGGAAAAGAAGAGAAAAGAAAAGAAAAGAAAAGAAAAGAAAAGAAAAGAAAAGAAAAGAAAAGAAAGGGTGTGCAGAGCTGTCTGAGCTCTGTCTGGGTCCCTGCTGTTTGCTGCTGGTTTTGTGCCTGATGCTTTTGGTTGTTTCTGGCTGTCTGGTTGCTTCTCTTTCCTTGGATGTATGGAAGCAGCTTATCCCACCCGTCATGGAACTTCCTTTGGATTTGTAAGCCTTAAATAAATCCTTTCCTCCCCTAAACTGTGCCTGGTTTCAATGTTCAGCCCAGCAACATGAAACTGACTATAATTTCCTTTTCTGATCAGTTAATTTTGGTCTAAATATTCAAATTTTATTTTCAAGTCATACACATTCTCACAGTTACCAACATGTGCTCTCAAGTAATACAAGAATCATAACCTATTATTTGACTGGAATATCAGGACATTGGGAGGGGGCTTCTAAACTTTAACAATCTAGATAATTGCTTCACCTCTTTACTTTGCTGCTGAATTTAATAATAATTAACCAATTAAATCACATCAGAAGTTCACTTTTTCCCTAACCATAGAACTTACAGGGATAAAAGAGAACAAGAGAAAGTAGAGAATCTTTCTGAACATAAATGTCATTCTATTATAGAACCTTATTAAATGCATTTAAATGTTTTAATTTCTAGTACTGTGTTGTTCGTAATGAACTCCACAGGGATGGAAAATGAATTTTTTATTCTGAGATTTTTGTCTGTTTTGAATTGCAAAAAGCATTCCTCTTAAATTTCCAGTAGATAAATGAAACATATTTTAATAACGCATCAAGCTAGGCCCCTAGGAGACAACTGTCAAAAAATCCATGATATCTTTAAATCACTTTAATTACATTTTGCTGAATATAAAATAATATGTAAGAAACAGTTTAACTTTATTGATGCCAGAGTATTTCCCACACAGTCAAGTTATATGCCATCCAAGTAGGTTGGAACTCTTCAAGTAGGCTGAGGCTCTGGGTGAATGGAGGCCCTGCAGCAGGAGGTGGGTTTGAAAAGGTTCAGGCCAGAGCATGAAACTTTCTGAATATTTAAGGACTAAGAACCAAATGACTAAACTAACCGATTTAATTCTTACTAGGACCAAAAGCATATTGTGTACTTTACACAGATCTTCTCTGCATTGTGTCCCAATAGTTCTCTCAGGCAGGGACAGTTATTGTAATTGTTATTGCATAGATACAGAAACTGAGGCTATCAGAGTGTATGCTCACGTGTCTTAGGTGAGACCCAGTTAACAAATCCTCCAGACAACCTGGTATTCAAGTAAATGTTTCTTTTTGATATCCACCTCAATGACTGCCACCATCAACTTTAGGATGCAAACATATGCTTTAGCCTTTCTCTAGTAAGCATACATGCTTTTTCCTTACAAATCGCTTACTTCTTCTTGGCATAGTTTTAGTAATTTCAGTTTTCTCAGGAATTTGTTCATTTCATCTACATTTAATAGGTTGTTGACATAAGTTTGCAATAATATTTCCTTATAAATTACTAATTAGTGTATATTCCTTCTTTTATGTTTACATTGTTCCTGTAGTGTGTGTGTGTGTGTGTGTGTGTGTGTGTGTGTGTCTTTTCTTGGGAGGGTTGGAGCTCATATTTACAGTTTTAATACGAGTCCCCTCTCTTATTTTCCTGGCCAGGTTTGGTAAGAATGTGTTAGTTTCTCTTTCAAAAACAGTTTTTGGTTTGCTTCATTTTTTAAAATCATTTTTATATATTTTAGTTTGTTTTATGGTATTATCTTTATAATTTTCATTCTAATTCTTTCTGTTGGTGTACTTTGCTTGTTTCCCTTGTGTTTTTAAGGGATTGAATACATAGGTTTCTGTAAAGTTATACATTTTGCTCTTGCAAAGAGTCATTTTTAATTGAGACTTTCAAGATTTTTCTCTGATTAAGATGTGTCTAGATAGTCTAATTTTATCTATGTGGAGTTTGCTGAACTTCTTTGATCTGCATATTAATACTTATTATCTCATGTGGAATTTTTTTCATGCATTTTTCAAACTTTGCCCTACCTCTTTATTTGTCTTCTTCTAGATTTCTAATTACATTTGTCCTGGTATGCTTGTGATTTTCCTATTAAGCTCTGTTTGTTTGTTTGTAATCTTTTATGAGAGAGAGCAAGAGAAACAGAGAGACACTTGGCATGCCAGGACCTCCAGCCACTACAATTAAATTCCAGCCTCATTCTCTACCTTGTGCATCTGGCTTATGTGAGTACTGGGGAATTGAACCTGTCTCCTTTGGCTTTGTAGGCAAGAACCTTAACTGCTAAGCTATCTCTCCACCCCATGTACATTTATTTATGATTTTATGTTTTTCCCTCTCTGGCTTTAGATTGCATAAGTTCTATTTGTCTGTCTTCAAGTTCACCAATTATTCTTCCATCTCAGCTCTTCCATTGAGTTCCTCTAAATTTTTCTCTAGTTATTGAGTTTTCAACTTCAGAATTTATATTTTTAAAGGTTTTATAATCTTTACTGAAATTAGGTACTCATTGTGTTACTATCATTATGTGTTCCTTTACTTGAGCATGGTTGCTCTTTGAATGTATTAAATATATTTGGAGTCACTGATAATTTCAGTATCTAAGAACATGTAGAGATAGTCTTTATTGACTGCTTTAGTTCTAAATATGGGCTATGTTATCTCGTTTCTTTGCATGTCTCAATATTTTGCTGAGTGCTAAATATTCTATGTAACATATTGTGATAACTCTGGATTCTGAACTTTTTCTTTCGAGGGTAGTTGCTGTTTCAGTAACTTGTCTGGACAAAATCTGTTAAGTCCATCTTTCCTGTAAGAGGTAGCCACTGAGGCTTATGCTCAGTCCCATTTTCTTGCTCTTATTTAAAGGCTTGGTTTCCTAGGCTTTACTCTGATGTCGCTACCCTTCCCGTCCAGCAGAATAAGGCAACGGCAATCGGAACCCTTCTCGAAGCAGTTTATTCAGGAATCCTTGACATCTGGGTGTGGGGCCCCAATACCAAGCCCTCCTCCCTCTAAATAGCCCGCCTAACCTAATCAGCAGCTGCCACGTGGGCGTAAGCAACAGGGCGCAGTCAACCACCTGATGGTGATCTAATCATACGTAGCGCTGTACATACGCACTTTGCAGTGTGTACGAAGGGGAAGCAGGAAGTGATGCTTAGTCATGATACTTGGCAGCCAGCCCAGGCGCCATCTTGTAATGGCCGCCATACTCGCGGAGACTTGGCAGGAAGCCCGGGCGGCCATCCACACCCGCTCTCCACACTCTGATCTTTGCATAGATGACTGATCTATCATAGGTTAGTTAGACGTTTGTTCAAATGCTTCAATCAAGCAAAATTTCCACCATACTTCAGGAATAGGAGGAGCCCATATCTCAGGTCACAATTAAGTCTGATCTGGCTTTGACCTTCCACTTTGCATCTCCTTTGTGTGCGCATACAGCTCCATTAGGCAGTGATTAGTTGGGCTGAACTGTCTCCTTGCTCTGTTGCACATGAGCATAGCCTCTGATCTGCCTAGGGTAAATCTGAGTTTTTCAGACTTCTTAGTTGTCTCATCTTTAACTCTCTGGATAGGTTCATTACTTGTTCCAAACAGTATTGTGATCCCAGGCTAGTAGAAGCACTATTTTTCCCTGTCTGGATGCCACCAAGATTGCCCTTTTAAACTGACAATACTCTAAACCAAGCATAGGCATGAATGACATGCTATGAGTTCCTTTGGTCAAATTTCAGAGTACTGAGATGGTTATATTTGACTATTTTGTTCAGCTTCCTAGCTGCTTTTATGTGACCAGAATTTGCCAACCTCCCCACTTTATAATATTTCAAATTTCATCTCATGTGTGAGGCACAGATTTCTTTTACCTTA
The DNA here is from genome assembly GCA_036346955.1 of Dipus sagitta. NCBI lineage: Eukaryota > Metazoa > Chordata > Mammalia > Rodentia > Dipodidae > Dipus > Dipus sagitta. The sequence goes on from CM070770.1 coordinate 240,671,352, forward strand.
TGAAAAGGGGAGGTGTATTTACACCCCCATACCAGTTGCTACTATGGAGCACCTGAAGAGGATGCCAATGGCCTCTCAGATCTCCAGATGCCACCAACAGGAGGCACTTCTCAGAAGAGGGCAATTCTGTGTTAATAGCAGCCAACACTGAAAACAGCTGGAACAAAGGCACAGCAGGCATAAAAATCTGGGTAAGCATCAGAGATATCTACCACACTACTTGAAGGCCTCATTTCCCTTAATTCCTTAATAAGTATAGAATGTACAGAATCATTTATATACAAAAGAAGCTGTTACCATATTTATTGTTATTATGATATTCATTTTAGAGATTTCAGGGGGAAAATGCAAGAGCATTGAGAGGAGAAATCATTCTAGGATCAGAAAGTAGTACAAGAAATATTATAAATAATTTCATATATTATATAAATATATATGTTATATAAATAATATTATAAATAAATAGCTCAAAGGCCAAAGATATCATATATGATAATCTGTCTCTCATTGCTCTCTCCTTTCCTCTGTCTTAATTCTCTTTCTTCCCTTCCCTTTTAAAAATAAAGCTTCAGGGAATTAAAATATTTTTTTCTGATTTATTTTTATTTATTTATTTGAGACAGAGAGAGTGATAGATAGAGAGTGAGAATGGGCATGCCAGGACATCTAGCCACTGCAAGTGGACTCCAGACACATGTGCCATCATGTACATCTAGCTTACATGGGACCTGGAGAATTGAACCTGGGTCCTTAGGCTTTGCAGGCTAGCACTTTAGCCACTAAGCAATCTCTCCAGCCCCAGTTTCAGGGACTTTTGCAGAAGAGGGGATGGGAAGATTGTAAGAGCCATAGTTTTAGTCATCCTGCCCAGATACATTCCCTCCCCCACAAAATAATTGACTGCTGCTCCCATAACACATAACCCATAACCCCATAGGGAATACCTGCAACTCCATTGAGGAGTGTCCTCAATGGAGTGGGGGCAGGGATGAGGGAAAAGAGGGTACCAACACATGATGTATCCATATGAAATATGTTGTTAATAATAATAATAATAATAATAATAATAAAGATTAAAAAATAGTTTCCAAAGCAAGAGCATCTTCTTCAGTTGATAAATACTTGTGAATCTTATAAGTGCTTCTTTGAGATGAGCACTTGGCTTGCACTAGGCATCAGGCTGCAGTACTTTTGATCACCTCCAAGTTATATAGTATTTGCCAAGTTGCTCAATATTTGAAGATATGTGAGTCAATTTTATTGTGTGAAACAGAAAAAAATAATAAGTGAATAAAGACAAACAATACCTCATTCTTACCCAGGACTCTACAAAGGTTCATGGTCATGACGAAGTGCATGTTAGAGCCGGGACATATATCTTGGTGTATCATATCTACAGTCATCTCCTCATTGTGTCATCCTTTGATAGAATCATAGACTCTTGACACAATAGGATTTTTTTTTCATAGTTGGTATGATTAGGTTGTTTAGATATCCCTGGAGGAAAGAAAGGAGAAAAAAGTTTGTAGTTTCTCTCTTTACATTCCCAACCAGAAAGATATTTATGTTTTATATATTTTATGCATTCTACTTATATTTAAAATCCTGCTTAAATAAATGTTGACATAATGAATGATCATTGACCACCACTTTACACTAGCCTTGTAGTGCTTCTGATAGCCCAGACACATGATACCTTGTAAAAACTGGGAGCAAGTTACTTGCTGATTGGGTGTGATATCTAATATGACTAAGGTTCTAAGCCAGGGAATGCCAGGCACATTGTTTGTAGGCTGATTTCTAATAGACCTGACACTGTGTTGCTCATTAGCCTTATCCTTAACTCATCCTTTTGTTTATTGTAAGAACATCTCAAGGAGGGTAAAAACAACAAAATTTCAATGTAAACCAATCCTGCCTGGGAAACCTAAATATTACATAGGTGCATCTGCTATAAAAACTTGCCACAATATTGGACTTTTCAACCTTTTAACATTGCCTGGCATGAATTGTTTTATTGTATATTTTCAATTGCTTTTATGGTCCCACCTTCAGTTCGAAAATAGGTCTTCCTGTCTAAAGGGAAATCTATCCTTCTTCATGATTTATTTGGCAAGCCTCGTTAGCTGAGCACTTACCCATTGGGGAAAAGAAATAAGAAGACTTGCAAGCATTATGTAAAGCTGGGGATGTGTTTCTATATATCCTCCAGCACTAAGGACCTAGACACCAGAAGCTGTCCCTTAGCATGTGTTTGTTCTTTATATACTGTTTAAATTTCACACCTTTCCTGTCTGTTTCTTGTTAATTTCAGGCAAGGAGACTAGTAACATATTTATCCAACCCATTTCAGTTCAAATAAAGAATTCAGACTCATCTGGGAAATATATACAAACTTGTAATTCACTTGAAAGCTCTCACTCTCTTCCCACTAAAATGCCTTCCCCAAGTATCTATTCAATTTATTCTTCAATACCCACGTTTCCCTCGTTACTCTGGTAGCAAGACCACTGGTATTGAGACAACATTAAAATCAAGCAAATGACAGACATCTACCTTTTTCTCCATCAGTTAGCCAGTTAAATGACTATCCATTTCCATGTATCACAGCCTAAAATGTAATTAAATCAACATTTTAAACTAGTAGGTTTAAATTTTATAAGAGAAAATCTTCAAGTAAGTTCAGATTTGTGGAAAGGAAAAGTCAAATGTGCAGGAATAATGTTTACACATTTCTGAAAGAAGCTTGTCAGCAGGATAAAGTTGCTAGTACAAGCCATTTTGGATTGGATGGTTTCAATCAGTTTATAATAACTTGGATTTGTCTCCTGTTAAAATGTCACATGGATAAAGGAATAAATTCTAACAGCTGTGACAGGATTATCGTAGCTAAGAACTCCAATGTGGTGGATTCATGTGTCAGAGACATCTACTTTACTGTCTTTCATTTGGAATAATCCAAATATTCTTCATATTTAGGAAGACTAACAGTGAGACATAGATAAAAGCCCATGATTCTGACAGCTTTCTTCTAAGTTTGTTGTTCAGTGAGGTGCTCGAAATTGAAGTCCAATTTTCTCTATTCTCTCTCCCTCTCTTCCTTTTCTCCTCCCTTCCTTTATTTCCTCCCTTTATCCCTCTGTTCCCACTCTCTCTCAGAAGAGTAAGTAAACATCATTTGTAATTTTACCTCAAACACTAGATATTTTAGGTGCTAAGTATTTCTGCTGTTCAAATAACTTCTGAATTGTTAGCTTCCTGGGAAAATTACTGGGCATGGTGGCTCATGCTATAATCTCAGCACTTAAGACATTGAGACAGGAAGATTACTAGGAGTTTCAGGTATGTCTGGGCTACATAGTGAGTACTAGGCCAGCATAGACTACAGGGTGAGATCCCATTTGAAATGAAAACCCAAACAAACAAGCCAATCCCTACATATCCAAAGACACATACACACACACACACACACACACGAGATAGAATCACAATCAAAATAAGTTTTGGAGGTCTTGAGAGATTGCTAAGTGGTTATGGTGCTTGCTTGCAAAGCTTGATGGCCCAGCTTCCCTTTCCTAGTACGTGAAGAAAGCCAGATGCACAGAATGGTGCCTGTGTCTGGAGTCCATTTGCAGTGGCAAGGTGCTCTGGTATTCTCATACTCTCTCTCTTTCAAATAAATGAATACTTTAAAAAAAAGTTTTGGAATTGGAGAAATGTTCATTAAATTTGAAAATGTCAGTGAATTAGATGTAACTCAAGGGGCTAGTGAGTGAAGGGGAGTGTAGAGATGAGGATGTGGATGGTAAGGGCATATTGCAAAGGGACTAGAATACCATGCTAATGAAGTTAGTCTTTATGACCCAGAAAATATCAAGACTGAGAGGCTTTCATGTGGAGATTTATGTGGTCAGAATTCTCCATGCTCACACTGCTGACACACAATTTAGAATATGTATGTAGACCCTGCTTTGTCTACAGGTTAAGGAGACTGACAAGCAAAGCTCACCTTTTCAGAACCTTGTGATCTAGTAGCCGATGGATTTACCAAGATTGTAGTGAAGGTCAATGGTCCGATTATTTAGAAAGACTTTTAAAATAACAATCAAATTATTATTTAATTTTGTGATTTAAAACGAGGACCTTCTCTTTGACTTGGTAGAACAGGGGTTTTAAAAGCTTAGGATTTAGGTCTGGAGAGATGGCTTAGCAGTTAAAGTGCTTGCCTGTGAAGTTTAAGGAAAAAGGTTCGACTTCCCAGAATACACATAAGCCAGATATACAAGGTGACCCATATGCACAGGTGGCACATGCACACAAGATAGCTTATGCTTCTGGAGTTTGTTTGCAGTGGCTAAGGCCCTGGCATGCCAATTTTCTCTCTCTCTTTCACTTTCCCTCTCTGTCATAAATAAAAAAAAATACTTATTTTAAAAGGTTTATGATTTAAAACCAGGAAGGGATAATTTGTTCTGATGAGGATGTACCAATTGTGAAAATGGGGATGGGTTTCTGAATTACAAAATTCAAAGGAGTTTGAGTCCTAGGTTCCAGGTCTTCTCAAGGACAATTCTGTCCCTTGTCTCTTGGCTCTTTGCTTAAATGAGCACTTGAATGCACCTTTTGTTTAAGCCAGCTAGAACTCATTTTTGTGTCACTAGCAATTGAGAGTATCTTGTAGTTAGTAGTAGTTACATTTTCTTTTTAAAGAGATGAAATCCAGGCCCAGTGGAACTCAAGGAATTTTTCCAAAGTCATACAGCTAGTAGAAACTGAGATCTCTCTACTGAGACAGCACAAACCTTTATCTGGTGTCAAAATGGACTCTCAATATTTCCATCCTAAAGGAAAATCACTGAGGTTGTGATTATGCCTTAATCATGTTTTTAATTTCCCACAATCACTATCACAACACACAATAGGTCCTTGTTTCATATATGCAAGCTTATGAATGCCTCTATAAATAATGCACATTTACTTTCTTCTTGTTACAATGAAATGAAGAAGTAAAGATACCTCATCATTCATGCTGTAACTGTTTCTGTTTGTTCTTCAAGCATGCTGTAATTGGTTAAGGCAAGGAAAAAGGTTTTGTTGTCAATTCTTGTTGTGCCTTTCTGCCTTTTTGTCCCTCCATCATTTTTTTTTTTTTTTGTCAGCAAAATCTTCCCCACATGATGGAAACAATGATCATTTTATAAACCTGCCCAGAGTTGTAAAATATACATAAACCTTTAATAGTGGCAGAGGTATCTTTGAAACTTCCTCCAGAGTGAAATCTACTGCAGAAATTTGCATTTAACAGGCAAACATAATATTGAAGAAGAATACAGAATTATAAATTCATAGACATTTGGATACTGGGGATTCTTTATAATTCACACATCTATACTTCTAACTGTAATTTTTATGGCTATGTAGCTCAAGTTACCCAAGATGGATAAAATGCCAGCAAATTCATTATTAACTATATTTGAGGAGTTTCTAACAACTGCTCCATAAGTGCCTTTTATAACTTGAGACTCACACAGGAAGTTTCATGCCAAATAAGGTGTTTTTTGCTTTAGGGTATGAATTTGGCAACTCTTGAAGTTGATTGGTCTTAGAAGTACCCATCTTGTACAACATTCAAAACCCCTCTTTTAAAAATGAAAAATTGTAAGTGATTACCTTACAGCCCATTTAATTGCACTTGGAGATTTTCTGCCCCTAAAAAGTTTCCTGGATAACCATATTAATGTTCTCCCCACACACTTTTGAACAGAGTTTTATTATGGGTAGCACCTGACCTTTCAACATAATTGCATGTGGTCCAAATTAATTGTTCTGTTCTATTGTGCATTGAGTAATAGGTATTCTAAGATGAGGCTAATTATGCAGATACCTGATAGCAAGAAGAATCATAGAGTGAGCTCTTTTGGATGTCTGGAATTTAGAAAATAAGGTATAAAGTGACACTTAATTAACTAATAAACCAACTGACAAGCCTGACTCCACAGGAGACTTCTAGTCAACACAATTCAGGAAATTAGATGATGCTTTCTTAACTGAAATATAATAAGATGGAGCTTACATGCCACACTAAGTATTGTCATAAATCAAATCCTCATAAGAGCTTTAATAGATGGGTCTATTTAAAAAATACCTAAAAATATTTAACTATTTCCATTTCTTATTTAATATATGCTCCACTAATCTATGTTTAATTCTTGTGTGTGTGTGTGTGTGTGTGTGTGTGTGTGTATGCATGCGTGCATGCCTGTGCACACGCACCCTTGTGACAATACATGCACTTGTCTGCAATGTCCAGAGTGCAGCCTTAGGTGTCCTGCTCCATTACTTTTCTGCCTATTCTTATTAAAGCCAGAGTCTCTTGTCTCTTACTTATCCCAGAGCTTGCAGATTGTGTTTTTGGTGAGCTCTGGTGATTCTCTGGGTCTCTGCTCCCTTATAAGAATGGGGTTACAGATGTGCACCATGCCCAGTTGTTTATGTGGGTCCTGGAGATTCAACTCCAGTAGTCTCTCTGCCTCCTTTGGCTCTCATGCTTCCACAGCAAGTGTGCTTAAGCATAGAACCATCTCTCCAGCTCTGGTTAACTCTTGATACCTTTTTAGAGTTTATGTATAGATGTCATTATGATATTATAAAAAATACCATAGTAGAGCCAGGCGTAGTGGCATATGCCTTTAATCCCAACACTCAGGAGGCAAAGGTAGGAGGATTGCCATGAGTTCAAGGCCACCCTGAGACTACACAGTGAATTCCAGGTCAGCCTGGGCCAGAGCGAAACCCTACCTTGAAAGCTACCCCCCCCCAAAAAAAAAAAAAAAACAAAAAAGCCCCAAAATTCCCAAAGCACATGTTTTTATTTTCAATTTGCTGTTAATTTTCTGTGAAATCAACTGGTTTAAGGACCTCAGTAAGTGTGTAGCCATATTAGCCCATTTTGTAATATTATAGCATGATACCTAGGGCTGACTAATAATAAAGACATCAGGTTTCTGTAGGCAGTTCCCAGTTTTGGAAGTTCAAGGGAATGGCATCAGCATTGGCTGAGCTCTGGTAAGGACGAGACTTCATAGTGGATTGCTTCACGGTGGCAGGAACATGTATGAAAAGGAGAAATAACTTGAGACAAGAAGCCAGAGAAAAACCAGGGAAGATCAACCTTGTTCTTTATAGCAATATTTGTCCCAGGAAGGAATTAACTGAGGCACCATAATGCCTGTGCATTCTCTACTCAGAGCAGCACCTTTAGTGACCTAATGAATTTCCACTAGGCCAGAATCCACACTGGAGATTAAGCTTCTGAAAAACAGTATATATATTGTGAGATCTGGAGAGTTGAACATGAGTTCTTAGGCTTCACAGTCAATTGCCTAAAACACTAAGTCATCTTTCTAGCCCCAAATCCTATATTTTTTGCTAATTTTGTCAATTTGATAGGATTCCCATGGAAACAAATCTTCGGGCGTTCTGTTAGGGTGTGTCTAGATTAGGTTAACTGAGTTGGGAAGACCAGCCCTACCTGTGGGTGGCATAATTCTTGAAATTATAAACTGAAAATAAACTCTTTTCCTCCTTAGGTTGCTTCTGGTCAGGTATTTTGTCCCAATAACCATAAAGTAACTGATACAAGCTTTAAGCCAAAATAATTCCTTTCTTTAAGTTGCTTTTGTCCAAGTATGTTGTCACAGCAATGAGACAGTAACACACATTCTGTGGTAAGATGGAACCTCAATGTCATTTTTATTTGTATTTTCTTGGTGACGAAGGATTTTGAACTTTTAAAAAATATTTGTTTACCAATATTTGTATTTTTTAAAAAAATTTTAATGTATAATTTTTTATTGACAACCTTTTTACTTACAGACATTAAACCATGATAATTCCATCCTCTCCCCCACTTTCCTCTTCACAGCTCCAATCTCCATCACATCCCCTCCCTCTCTCCATTAGTCTCTCTATTATTTTGATGTCATCGATTTTTTTTCTCCTATGATGAGGGTCTTGTGAAGGTATTGCTAGGCACTGTGAGGTCGTGGGTATTGAGGCCAATTTCTGTCTGGACATTTGCATTGTAAGGAGTCTTACCCTTCCTTTGGCACTTACATTCTTTTTGCCACCACTTTCACAATGGACCCTGAGCCTTGGAGGGTGTGATAAGGTGTTTTAGTGCTAGACACTCCTCCATCACTTCTTCTCAGCACTGTGTTACCTTTTGGGTCACCTCAGTGGTCATCACTATCAGAAAAGAGAAACTTCTCTAACCAAAAGTGAGAGTAGTGTTAATATATGAATATGAACATTAAGTGGAGTGTTTACAGGGAAGTTTGGTGAGCATAATAGTGCATTTAACCAGACAAGAGCAGGCTTTATTCTCCTAAGGTTCATGATTTCCCCTGCCGTAGGCTTTTGATTAGGTTTTCAGTACCAGGCATGTATTCCCTCCCATAGAATGGGCCTCTAGTCCAACTAGAGAGCAGTTGGTTTCCCCTAGAGCAGACATGCCACTATTGCACCTGTTTGGTCATTTGGCCTGGCTGGCCAAACTTGAAGCTTCCAGTGTCCATTGTTTCCACTGCTGATTATTTCTGTCTCTCATAGAGCTGCATGCAGTGCAGTTTTTTCCAGCTTTCAGTCAGCTAGTCTACAGGGAGGAGATTTTCAGCTCAGTCCCAGCTTGATTTCTCAGTGACCTTGCTGCCCAAGCATGTGAAGTCTTCAGCAATAGGCTCTTACCATCTGTTTCTCATGGAACTTGGCAATAGCCTGTAATGTTTTGGAGGCAACAGGGACCTCTGTGGCCAAAAATGCACTGGAAGGTATCCCATCCCTGGCAGTGAAAATTTTCTAGTAACAATCTATGGCTTCTGGAGGTGCCATTATCCAAAAACTTCATATGTCTTATTTAGAATATCTTGAATTTTGATTGACCTTCCCCTCACCCCTCTTTTGCTCAATCTCTTCTCCTGGCCTTGTTTAGTCCATTCCACTCTGTATAATCTGTTCTTCTACTTACATATATACAATAACATCTCCTTAAGTCCTTCTATCTCCTCCCTCCCTTATAGCCTTTTTCTAGCTTATTGGCCTCTGCTACCAACTTTTGTTTCCAGCTCACACACAAGTCTATACATTTGTAGCTAGGATCCACATATGAGAGAGAACATGTGACACTTGGCTTTCTTGGCCTGGGTTGCCTCACTTAGTATAATCCTTTCCAGATCCATCCATTTTGCTGCAAGTTTCGTAATTTCAGTTTTCTTTACTGCTGAATAGAACTCTATTGTGTAAATGTACCACATCTTGATTATCCATTCATCTGTTGATGAATATCTTGGCTTGTTCCACTTCCTAGCTATTGTGAAGAGAGCAGCAATAAACATGGTTGTGCAAGTATCTCTAAGGTAGTGAGAACAGTCATTAGGATATATACTTAGGAGTGCTATGGCTGTATCATATGGTAAATCTATTTTTATCTGTCTCAATAACCTCCACACTGATTTCCACAATGGCTGTACCAGACTGCATTTCTACCAACAAGGTAGAAGTGTTCCCCCTTTTCCATATCCTCACCAACATTTATTGTCATTTGTTTTCTTGATGGTAGCCATTCTTATAGGAGTGAGATGGAATCTCAAAGTAGTTTTAATGTGCATTTCCCTGATGGCTAAGGATGTAGAACACTTTTTTAGATGTTTATATGCTGTCTGTATTTCTTCTTTTGAGAACTCTCTATTTAGCTCCATAGCCCATTATTTAATTGGATATTTCTTATTGTTTTCTTTTTATAGTTCTTTGTATATTCTGGATATTAATCCTCTGTCAGATGTATGGCTGCAAAGATTTTCATTCTGTAGGTTGTCTCTTTGCTCTATTCACAGTGTCCTTTTCTGTACAAAAGCTTTATAATTTCATGAGATTCCAGTGGTTGATTAGTGGTTTTTTTCCTGAGCAATTGGGGTTATATTCAGAAAGTCATTGCCTATGCCAATATGTTTAAAGGGTTCCCCTAATTTTTCTTCTAGTAGTTTCAGAGTTTCAGGTCTGATATTAAGGTGTCTAATTCAACTGGACTTGATACTTGTGCATGGAGAAAGACAGAATCTATTTTCATCCTTCTACATATAGATATCCAGTTTTCCCAGCACCACTTGTTGAAGAGGCTGCCTTTTCTCCAATGAATACTTTTGGGATTTTTGTCAAAAATCTGATGGCTGTAGCTGCCTGGATTAACATCTGGGTCCACTATTCTGTTCAATTGATCTATGTGTCTGTCTGTCTATCTGCCAGTTCCATGATGTTTTTCTTACCATGGCTCTGTTACATAGCTTAAAATTGGGTATGGTGATAACACCAGCCTTATTTTTGTTGCTCAAAATTATTTTGCCTATTTAAGGTTTTTTTTTGTGGTTCCAAATAAATTTCAGGATTTTTTAAATTTCTGTGAAGAATGCCGTGGGAATTTTAATGGGGATTGCATTGAATGTGTAGATTGGTTTTGGTGAGATTGACATTTTCCCAATATTGACTCTTCCAATCCAAAAACATGGGATGTCTTTCCATTTCCTTGTGTCTTCTTCAATTTCTTACTTGAGTATTTTTTAATTAGTTATGTACACAGTGTGTATACAGTCATGTTGATACCATTGTTAGCCTCCTCCCTGTCCTCCCCCCAGCACAGGGACCCTCTTTGTTGGGGTATGTGGGTCATACATTGTGGGTTTAGCCATCAGTTATGGGTAAGAGGCAATGTCTCTGTGCATAATGACCAAACAAGTGGCTCTAACATTCTTTCCACCTCCTCTTCCACAAATTTCCCTGAGCCATATTAGGTTCATTTTGGGTCTGCTTCAGTGATGAGGTCTTGGGAGCCTCTGTGTCTCTGGATATCTGGTTTGGGAGAGTTGAGTGTTCTCTGTGTCGATCTCCTTCACCCTTGTGCTGGTACCAGGTTCACCAAGACAGCAGCACTATTGCCCATTTCCCCAATTACTCTTAGTTTCAGCTGGGGCCCTTTTGAGGTGTGATGGGCTGATTCTCTCTTTAGGATCTGCATCCATCTGAAAAAAAAGCAAATTCCCCAATGGACAGTAATGTTAGTGCCAGATAAATGGGATAATCATTGCTATTTTAGAGAGAGTTTAATAGGTGTAGACCCTATTACAGCCCATGATTGGTGAGAGCTTGATGATGAGAGGGGCTCATTTTTGGATATGGTTCTGACTTGTTTCCCAGCTCCAGCTATGGGTTCTGTTCCACTGAGCAGATCAATTAGCCAAATCAAGAGCAGTTGGTTTCCCACCATGGCTTTGTGCCACTTTTGCACTTGTATGAGCATCACATCAGGTTGTTTGCTGCTGAGTAGCTTGGGCCTCAAGTTTCTTGGACAGATGTTGGTCATTTTTCACCACTCACTCATGTAGCACCTTCTGGCATTAGATGAACTAACTCTCTGGGGACTGACTCTCTTCCAGATTCCAGCCAGGTCACTCTGTGTTCTGTACCAACAGCATATGGTGTGTTCAGCAGGAGGGTCTTACCAGTAACCTTTGGTGGGTCATCCAGTACTCTGACAGAAATCTTCTTTTGGGAAACCAGGTCTCTCTGGTCAACAGCTCATAGTGGATATTTCACTTGAGTGTTTTAGAGTTCTCATTGTAGAGATCCTTCACTTGGTTAGGTTTATTCCAAGGTATTTTATTTATTTATTTGTTTGAGGCTATTGTGAATGGGACAGATTCCATGATTTTAACCTCCACATGTTTGTTGTTAGTATGTTGGAAAGCTACTGACTTGTGTGTGTTTATTTTGTACCCTGCTATGTTGCTAAAAGTGTATCAGCTCTGACAGTTTGCTGTTCGAGTCTTTAGGGTCCTTTATGTATAGAATCATATCATCTGCAAATAATGATAATTTTATGTCTTCCTTTCCAATTTGTATCCCTTTTATGAGTGTCTTTTTCCTTATTGCTATAGCTAAAAATTCCAGTACTATATTATATAAAATTGTGGGCAGTGAACACCCTTGTCTTGTCCTGAATTTAGTGAAAAAGCTTCAAGTTTTTCCCCATTTAGTATTATGTTGGCTGTAGGTTTGTCATAAGTAGCTTTTATTATATTGAGATATGTTCCTTCTATTCCCAGTTTCTGCAGGACTTTTATCATGAAGGGATGTTAGATTTTGCCAAGTGTAGCTCTCATACTCCAATCCAACTGAAGGAGTAATCCTAGGTGTTGAGTTTGTCTGCTATTCAAGTATTCTAGTGGGATGGGCAAAACAACTTACTGGCAAAATTCTAAAATTCAACTGAGCAATATACACATTTAATAAAAACCAGCACAGAGTATGCAAGTGTGGAGACTGAAACAAACAGATAACCTTAAAAAGCCAAAATCCCTAAGGGTGTGTGTTGCTCTACACCCTTAGTGCTGTTTGCTGGGAGGTTGAGATTTCTGTTCTGAAATGGGTTCCAGGTCAGCCCGTGTCTGAATCAGACTCTGCACCCAATAATGACAGAAGAAAAAGACAAAGGCCTATGAATCTGAAAGTATCAGAGGTAACAATAGTCAACCTCCAAATACAGTTTAATTGAAAATGATAAAGCCAACCACAAATATGTAACCCACAACCTACAGTTACATGGAAAGAGACATTAGCACTTCCAGTATAGGCCTGTGTCCCTGTTTTTTTGGTCAGTTGGCCTTGTTACCTTTTAGGGTGGCTTCCAATCTCTCCAATGCTGAGTGCCCACCTCTATCCCTCTGTGTTGTGCTGTGGAGCTGGTGCTCTGATCAACTGTGCTGGATGCTATGCCACCACCAGGTGGCTGCATGAGTTCTCTGGAGGATCCTGGTTCTGAAGGTTGGGGGGTGGGAGAGCGCAAGAAGCCTGGAGTTGTACTGGAATTGCTCAGCTGGTCCCACCTGTATCCCTTTCAGCAGCTCCTTAGCTGATCTCCACTGTCTCCCTTTAGGTTTGACGAGGTTGGAATATCTCCCCGTTTGGTCTTTGCTCCTGAAGCTGGGCACCAGGCTGGGTGAGTGCACGGGTCTGCAGGATTCTAGGCAATTTCCTGCTTTCTGGTAGATCTTGGTCTTTCCTGCTTCTCCACTGTGGCTGATAAAAACCTATACACCTTCATTTTTTGGAAGAAAAGTGTATTTTGCTCTGGTTTTGCTTAAATCCCTCCCTAGGCTGGTTTGGTGTGACTCCCAGGCAGCCATCTTACCCAGAAATCATTTGTAGTCTGTCTGTCTGTCTTTCTTTCTTTCTTTCTTTCTTTAAATTTTTTTTTTGTTCATTTTTATTTATTTATTTGAGAGTGACAGAGAGAGAAAGAGGCAGATAGGGAGAGAGAGAGAATGAGCACGCCAGGGCTTCCAGCTACTGCAAACGAATTCCAGATGCGTGCGCCCCCTTGTGCATCTGGCTAACATGGGTCCTGGAGAATCCAGCCTCAAACCGGGGTCCTTAGGCTTCATAGGCAAGCGCTTAACTGCTAAGCCATCTCTCCCGCCCTTGCAGTTTTTCTTAAGGGAACTTCCCATTCAGTTTATTAGCCTATATTTTATTTTGTCAACTTGTATAGTTTTTTGAATTCTTTGTACATTCTAAATGTTAATCCTCTGTCAGATGTATAACTAGAAAATATTTTCTCCTATCTTTAGGCTGTATTTTCATACAATTAGCTGTTTCCTTTGCTGTATGTAAGCTTTTTAATATCATGAATTCTCATTTCTTAATTATTGCCCTAAAGAGGAACCCTTAGTCATTTGGTGAGAATGTAAACTGGTGCAGCCAGTATGGAGAGAAGTGTGGAGGTTTCTCAAAAACGTAAAAGAGAACTTCTGTTAAACCATGTGTCATGGCTTATATTATTCATCAACTTGGTAGGATGTAGAATCACCTTGTAGGTAAATCTCTGGGTCTATCTGTGAGGGATTTTCTAGATTAGGTTAATTGAGGTAGGAAGACTCATCCTAATTGCTAGGCCACATAAAAAGGAAACAGTCAGCTGAACACCAGAACTCATCTCCCTCTGCCTCCTGACTGCAGATCTAATGTGACCAGCTGCCTCAAGCTCCTGCTACCATGGCTTCCCCATCACTGATGAACTCTACCTTGGAACTGTGAACCAAAATAAACCTTTCTCTACTTAAGCTGATTCTTTCAGGTATTCAATTACATCCAGCTATACCCAGAGGACACTGTTATCTTACTATAAACATACTTGACATCCATGTTTATTGGTGCTCTGTTCACAATAGCAAGGAAAGGGAATGAGTTTAGATTGTCATCAACCGATTGATTAGATACAATGTGGCACATATACACAATGGAATTTTATTTACTCATAAATAAAAATTAAACTATGAAATATGCAGCAAAATACATGAAACTCAAAAATATTCTATTACATGGGTCATCCCAGTTCAGAAAAAGTAAATACCATATGTTCTCTTTCATATGGAATCCTAGTTTCTAAGTTTTATATGTGTATATTTATGTGGGAGTGAGTGTGTATAAGGGCAGGAAACAAGAAATGGATCATGAGAAGGGGGAAAGTAGGCTTTAAGGAGAGGGTATGGGTATGAAAGTGGAAGAGAGAATACTAGGGGTGTGGAAGGGTATCAAGGAGCATAGGGGCAAAGAGGAGGAGAAGATGAGGAGGGAGGGGAAGGTCAACTGAAACTAAGTATGTATGGAAATGCCATAAGGAAACTTATTTTGTAAACAAATTTACTTTCCCCACACACATAAATCTTTAGGGGCAAACCCAACCATACTGCAGCAGTAACTAAATAAAGATCCACAGGTTGTTGATATTCTCATTTGAAATAACTTGTTCAATTATATCTTCACTTGCTTACTGGAGGTGCCTAATGAATAGAAAAGATAGTGTGCAGGGTTGAGATGGGAAAAAGGGATAGCTACTGCCCATCACCCATCCCTCCCTCATGATAACTATCCTGGCCAAGTCAATGTATGTGTGTGGTTGTGTGTGTGTGTGTGTGTGTGTGTGTGTGTATGCACACTTGCCACGGTGCATGTGTGATTAGAGGACAAGTTTGAGGTGTTTATTCACCTTCTTTGAGATAAGGTTTCTTTCTGTATATATGACTTTATGTGGGTGCTGAAGAATTAAACCCAGGCTAGCAAAGCTTTGCAAGTAAGCATGTTTAACTACAGAGCCATCTCCTCCACCCTATTTCTAACTCTTGGCCCTATTTTCTCTCTTCTTAGAGCATTTGTCTTAGAAAATTAATTGTAAATTCTTTCTTTTGTATTATATGTAAAAATTCTTTTTAAAAGGGTTTTGTTGATTTGACCCCTCCATAAATGTCTTTCTCGAGGACCTGGGAGCCATTTCTTTAAATTTTAAGTATCAAGGGAAATACACCTCCATAGTCCTGCTTTTATGGATTCTAACTTTCATGGGCACCTTGCTCCAAGTAGTTATCACTTGCCACAATGATACACAAAAATTTGTCTACTTTCCTCTTATGTAAAGCTAATTGGAAAATGCATATGGTTTAGTATTGCCCTCTCAATCTAGCACTTAAAAATCCCATTCCCTTCATTTCTGTGGAGCTGAGCCCTGATTTTACTCCTCTGTTATAATAGTTTTGAATTAAGTCTTCCTTGCTGGTATAACTATTGCAATATTTGTTTTGACAGTCTCTACTGCCATTCTGATGCTGTGTGACATGCAACCATTTCTATTCATTTTAGTCCCCTATTCACTTTAGTAGCTGCCCAATAGCTTTGTTGCACACATAACCTAGTATGGTGAAGATACTGACTTCAAATATTTTGTTATGTTTTCACTAGTTGTTATGCTGAGGTAGGAGAGAAAGATAAGGAGAATTAAAGGCACGTGAGTATCTGGTTGTATCCTCTTTCCGGGTAAAAGTAAAGAGTTCGAGCAAAATTAAAATTTACTCTGACAGTTGTCTACATAAAGAAAATGATCCTTTCATATCAAGATATTTCAAATAAGAATGTTAAAATAACAATAAAGTATACTTAAAGTATAAGTGTATATGATGTTTCCCAGCTGTAAATCTAAAATACTCTAGGAATGCCAAGAGGCTTCGCCATTTACAGTAAAAGGCATGTCTTAATCCCCTTGTGCAACCCTTGTGACCCATGGTTTTATCTAATCAGATTTAAATCCTATCCAGGGAACCCCCAGGGCCACATTATACTCTCATTAATTGAAAACATGGGGGAAAAAAGGAAGGAAAAATGCATTTTTTCAACATTTGTAAGTATAACTTAAGAACGACCAAAATCATGTATATGTTTACCATTAAGAAACTTAAGCATTGGGCTGGGGAGATGGCTTAGCAGTTAAGGTGCTTGCCTGCGAAGCCTAAGGACCTAGGTTTGATTCCTCAGTACCCACCATATTCCAGATGCAAAAGGAGGTTCATGTGTCTGGAGTCTGTTTGTAGTAGCTGGAGACCCTGGCACACTCCTTCTCTCTATATCTGCCTCTCTCTCTCAAAATGGATGAATAAATTTTAAAAAATTATAAAAATAAACTTAAGCATGAGTCATCTTTGAGAAGCCTACACCCACACCTTTTACTAACTCCTCTACTTAAATCTATGTTAATAATTCCAACTCAGCATCATATTTGCTCATTCTAAAATTCTTTTCTGAGGAAAAGTTAAGCATCAAAGCCCCAGGACTCCTTAGGCTTTCATAGCAGCAGCAATAAGTATTTGTATCTCTGGCCCATGACAATGTCAGATGGCCTAGTTTTACTAGCTAAAGTCAAGAAATAAATAACTTTAATCTTAGTGTAAGAATTAACATTTGTGATGCCTCAAGCTTGTACTTCACAAACTATTTTATGATCTACCTATTTTATAGCATTCAATTCTGTCAACATTGTCCCTACTTTCAGATGTGGAAATTGATAGATTATTTACTTGCCCAATGAAAATTAGCTGCTAAAAGTACTTACAGAAAAGTATCTTGGATTTCAAGCTTGAGAACAGAACCTGTAGATCTAGATTTTAATCTATCTGCCATCACTAAATATTACCTAATCAGTTTATGTACATGAAACACATAGCTCTCATCCCTAAGGCACTAACAGAATTTATTCTGAGGTAAATATGAATGACTATAGCTCAAGAATGTGGGTTCAAGTTGCCCTGAATAACATGTTCCATGGTAGAGGCTGTTTCATGAGCTTTTAGCAGTTATAAAATAGAAGAAAGTCTTAAATTAACACACGTATCACATATAGTAATGGTGCAAAATATAGTTAGGTTACATCTGAGTGAATAAAACTTGTCGGTTTTAGATGTTACCTGATGTCATTCTTAGCTTTTGGGTTGGTGCAACCTAGTGGTCCAATTAATACATTCCAAAGGTCAGGCACAGTGGTACATAATGGATGCTATTAAAAGGGCTGAAGATAACCCACAATAATTTGTGTCTGTATCTGCAACATTCCAACTTCCCACAATCATGAAGTTCTAGCCAATCAGTCTTACAGAATCTTTACTGTGGTGACTTTTATCTGAGAACTTTAAACTTACTAATCAACTCCCATTATACATATGTGAACATTAAAGTTTATAAAAATTTAATAAGGTTTTATGTATGTGCACACAGCCATTAATTACCTTGTATGTTTTTGTGAGAATGGAATGAAATAATATGTGTAAAATATTCCATATTTGACAAGTGCCCAATAAATGTTAAATATCATGATTTTCCTTTGAGAGTTAAGAAGATACTTGGGACAGCACAACACATACTCATTTAGCATTCATGGGAGTGTCTATATAACTTGTGGGTTATTTGAGGGATGGTGGATTATAAATTATCCCATGGTCTGGAGAGATGGCTCAGTGGCTAAAGGTACTTGCTTACAAAGCCTGCTAGCCCAGGTTCAATTCCCCAGTACCCATATAAAACCAGATGCACCAAGTGGTACATGTATCTGGAGTCTGTTTTTAGTGTCAAGAGGCCTTGGTGTGCCCATACACACTCATTCTCTCTCTGCTTATAAATAAATAAAATCATTAAAAAAATCATCCACTACATAGTGATATCTCACACCAAGGAACAAACACATGTAATAGGTGGTTAAAATAAGCTTCTATTTAGAGCCAATAATGGGAAGTGAGTATCAGAGGAATAGGAAGCTGCTACAAACGTGGAAGTCTTCACTATTTCTGGCTAGTTGATCTGGGAGTTAGAAGCGATTTTGAACCCAATACTACTGGTCCAAATTCTAGAGCTATGTATTCACACTATGACTTTAAGTCCTTCCAGTTGCAAAAAGTGATGGTATTTTTGTTGTTGTTGTTTAAGGGACAGATGTAACATTTGTCTTAATTCATGGTTTAAAAATGGCTTTCATGTTAATTTAATCTATTTTAATGTGTAAATCACTTTTAATAATTAACTTTTTGGTTATATTTTGGGTTTGACAATCTAAAATGACCTTAGTAGTAATTTGAAACGCATTCAAAATTCCAGAATATGTCAGGATATAACACTATTATTTTTTCCTTCTATGATACTTCCTTATGCATTGGTTGATTGATTCTTTAAAAAAACAAACAAATTATATTCATGGTATGATATTTTAAGAAATAGACTGAGTTCACAATTACCTCAGGGTTTTCTTTTTTTTAAGCTTTGGAACTATGTAATTTCTTCTAGTTAGGGCAAAGAATAAATTCTTAGAAAAGAAAGTTAAGTATTATAAGCATCAGTTGAGCCTTTCTGAAAATTTTGTCATGTTAATATTGTGTGGGTATGTATGTATATATTTTAGGTGATTAAGTCTGCTTAGTAATTGCCTGTTGTAAGATAATCATATAACAATGATGAGAACAAAAGAATGAGAATTGCTCCTTTCTTCCAGCCCTGAATTACCTTTTGTAGCTCACAAAGACAGAAATGTCCACATTAACTATCATTGTATTGAAAAGCAATGTCAGAAGAGATTGAACATGGAGATTTAACTTTTTGGCTTTTGGAGAGTTACTAAAAATATACACCTCAAAACTTTAAAATTCTGGTGTTGCACTTGTGTGAATATGTCTTCCTCAAACAGTTGATTGGGCTGAATTACTATGAGCTGCCTACACTTACTCAAAGGTCGATTATGATATAGGCAGTCTATTTTAGCGTATGCTTCCCTGCAGTTTTGGAAATAGTTCTTCCTTTAACCATGAATCTCTTAAGGAATACAAAAATTAAAGAAAAAAACTCAAGTAGCACAGATTTATATTTTCTTTTCTAAGTCTCCCCAGTAGAGGCCCTCACTTGCCCTCATTCAGCAAACAGCTCATTGCTGAGCTTTACTTGCATTTAATGGTCTCAGAAGGTTCAGGGAGAGCAGGAGGAAACAGAAGATGAAACACCAGAGGGATGCTGAAATATATTAATAAAAAATAATAAAATCAAGATATAAAGAGTAAAATTCCAATTTTATTTTTAAAGATGTGTACTATCTTGATAAAGACATTGTGATAAAAATAGCTAGGAAGAAATAAGCAATATTTTATTGATTTTTATCTCATAGATGACTGATGGACCATATGCCATATCTCTTGAACTTTTCCATATTCTGCCAATGATGATATGCATTATTAGGACTTGCAACAATGTTTTAAATTTTAATAGATAAAGTAATAGAAACTAAAATTCTACTTAAAAAGCTTCCAGCCAAAATTTCAAATGATTAAAGATAGGATACAAGATGTGCATTGACTCTACTAATTTCACGCATGTGGAAGATTTTTAACATTGTTTTCAATTATAGAAATGTATACACTTAACTTTCACTATTCATTAACTTTGCACATGTGAATTTACTTACTCACTAAAATGTATTTGTTATTTCCAAACTAATAATGTAGATATATTTTATGGTCATCAGACATGCATGTGTGCATGAATTGCTCATGTGGAAATAGATATATACAAATCAGCAAAAATACTGAGTTATAAAATGTGTATATATTCCCATTAGAAATTGAAGAAATAAAACTTCTGAATTGTTTTGGATATCATACTGTAAAATATCATCATGTGATCTATTTAACATTACCTATTTTGTAATTTTGTGAATTCTTTGTGATTTTACTGTATAAAATGGTTCTCAACCATAATATTATAGAATGTACTTGTGTTTCTGCACACAAGGAATTGAAATATGCCTCATAGAGAGAGTACATGTACTGGGTGTGTGAGTTCAGGCTTAGAATATGCATTCAGTGTGGATGAATATGCAATGCATAGGAACTAAGGGGCCTTTCAATCAGTTTTTAAAAATACTTTCATGTTAAAAAAGCACATGGAAACCTAGCTTGAGTCAACCCCCAAGCCATTGCTCAATGTTTATTAATTCAGTAATTGCAATTTTTACAGCATATGACTATTTAACATACAATATCATATAATCTGTGTATGCAATTTTGTCTAATTTTCATATTCATAAAATTCATATGTATTATCTCAAAATACACACAGAGAAACACACATGCTATTTTCCTTGTGCTCATTTTTCCTCACATCTACTACTTCTCATGCGGTAGACTGACCTACACTTGGTTCCTGAAGAGCTGGATAGTGACATATGAATGTGCAGCAGAGTCCCGATCCCAGCCCTTTCATTCATCTGCAGAAATAGTAAAAGTGTGTTCTACTCAAAAATTTGAACTCAAGGAATCAGCATAAAAAATGATGACAATGATACTAATTTCTCAACCCCAGACTGTGTGGACAGTTACCTTCTCATTGCTGGGACCAAGCACCCAACCAGAAGCAGCTTATAAAAGGAGAGGACTTTTTTTTTTGCAACTTACAGTTTCAAGGAGAAGCTTCATCATGACATCATGGTGTGGAAAACATGGCAAGAGCAGGCAACAGGGCATCACATCTTGTCCCATCAGTTGGGAGAAGCAGTAAGAATGAGCTGAGTGTGGAAGGTGTGAAAGAGCTGTACAACCTCACAGAGAAGGTCCGTCCTGATCTTTCTGCTGCAAGCTGTGTTCTTTATCCAGAAAGCCTGTGGAACTACTGCAGAGCACCAAGCCAGCAAACATGGCCTGAGTTCTGGTACCTGTCAACCATAAAGAGGAAGCAGGGTCTGAAACCACATAGTCTGTTTCTGGGTCAGGCAGGAGTTAATGTTAGCTTTTAGTATTCCAGAAGCCTGTGGACTTCTGTTTCTCCTACATGTTCAGACTACCTCTGGGAACCCCCTGCTGTCTCCACAGGCACCTCTTCTGTCCACCCCACTCCTGCGTTCCTTCAGGTCCCTGCAGTCCTCACACAAGCCCACATAGACTACAACAGAAATGTTCAACATTGTATTTCACCATTTAGTACCAACTTTCTGAATCTGTCTCTGGATAAGGAACCATGTGGTAATGGAATATAAAGTCTTTGAATCCTTTATTAATCTAGTCAACAAATATTTGTTAAGTACCACTATGTACCAAATACTGAATCCAGCTAATGGATGAGTAATTGACACAATGTCGACAACTCTCACTCCTAATTGAGTTTTTGTCTTAGCAGGAAAAGATAGACAAACAAAATAATTGCATATTGCTATTTGTGTGAGGAGGAAAACAAACAGGATGGTGGTTTGATTGCAAATAGAAAAGAAGAAGTGTTTGTCTAAACAGAGTGGCCGAGAATTTTCAGTCTGAAAAGATGATGTTGACTAAGACTTGTAGGATGAGAACAGAAGCCCACACCTGAAGATCAGGTAGTAAGTTTCTAAGAAAGAAGTACACAAAATTACTATATTTTTTCAACATACCATGCATTTGCATTTTCCTTTTTTTCTATCATTTGCACCTTTTAGATTTTATTTTCACTTATTTATTGCTGTGAAAATATGTATGTAATTATATGTGTGTATGTGTATGTTTGTATGTGTGGGTGCATGAGGGTGTACACATATGTGTGGAGACCAAAAGACAACCTTAAATGGCTGCATTCTGCCATCTGCCTTTTTTTGAGACAGGTTACTCATTGGTCTGGAAGTTGGCAAGTGGGCTCATGCTTGTGTCGGAAGTATTTTACCTACTGGGCTATCCCTTCCATGTCATTTTTAATTATGTCATTTTAATATTTTAATATTTTCCCTTCCATGTCATAGTCTTTCTAAGAGTTACTATATTCTTTCAAATTCTAATTAAAAAATGTAAAAGTAGCTTAACTTTTTCAATATGCAAATTATTCAGTGGCCAAGGTTTTTTTTAAATTTTATATGAACATGGATTAGTGTAGGAGATGGCTTCACTTCATCTTTGAATTTATAATGATTTTACACTCTACTAAGAAGTCCTCTAGAAATAATAATAGCACTATATGACATCAGTTGTCTCTCTACTACTGGCAGGCCCTGTAGTAAATCAAAACATGTTAACACATTTTAATTTTTTCCAGGTTAGCAGTGTAATTATCATCTTCTGACTGAAGCCCAGAGAGCTGATATAATTTGTCAAGGTCACACAGCTCTTGTCAGTGCTATTAGCAGATTCCAAGCAATTTCCCCCAAGAACTGACCTTTTCAATCACATGGCAAACATTTCCTACATTTACAGCCATGTATGAAAATATAGCAACAATAACATTCTGACATTGAACAAAATATTTTTTTCCAGAATTTTAGGAGGATGATCCTCTCAATTTCATCACTTGTATTTTTCATCATTTATTTTTCTTTAAATATTGTCACATACAATGTCTCACTTATATTAATAAAGACTCAGTAGATAACAATAGCCAGGCACTGTGTTAAACACTTTCTGTGTCTTATCAAATCTTAAAACCATTCTTTGATAGAGTTGCAATTAACATTGCTTGGGTTTTTATTTGGCTTTACAACTATAAACTTGGGTAAAGAGTATAATTTATGTGTCAGTTTCTCTATTTGTCAAATGAACTTTGGTTTCCGAATATGTAATCTTAACCACTTGAATACTACCTCCCACAAATAGAACATAGTATTGACTACATAATATTTTTAATTATTTTCAACTTTAACATATAATAACTTGAGTTACTCTGTAGAATATAATTGCCAATTGCTCTTTAAACAGAAACTTTAGAGAAATACTGAGCCAGTATCCTGTAGAAATGACTTCCTCAATTCCAGGGCTTGGGTCATTGAGAAGCAGTGATCCTGTAACCTGAGTTATGCCTACTGTTAAAGACTTGTAATTACTATCCTGAACCATACAGAAGAACATATTTTCATTTTAGTAGTTTAAAATGAATAGCAGCTATGCTTATTTGCTGGTAAGACCAATCTCAAATCTACAGCAAAACAATCAAAATATAAAATACAAAATCTAATTATAAAATCCAGAATGCAACTTTATTTTATTTTTTAGTTGTACTATATCTGTGTAATTTAAATAACCAGCCCATGGTATTTTAATGGGTGATTTGGCTTACCCAGTGGTTAAGTCAATGAACTGAAAAATACTGACTCTTTATTATGGACCATGAAACCAAGCCAACCCTGAATATAAATAGACAATTTCTTTTTTAGTACTAAAGTAAAAGCCAAATATTCTTCACATATGGGAAGCTGAATCAACAAATTAAGTTTAATTTAATTTTAATATTATTTTAAATACATGTGAAACATAACTAGATGAAAATGTTTGTTGTTCTGACCACTGTACAAGTTTTAACAGCCCTTTTGGTCCACTTAAATAATATATTTAAAAAGGTAACTAACATCTATAGAACTTCTGTTATATGCAATATGTCAAATGATTCCAGCTTTACCAACTGGAACAGAACATTTCATCTTAACAGCAAATGTCTGAATTGGGGATTTTCTCTACTATAGATCAGGAACCTGAGTATTGGGAAGGCTCTTCAATTTATGTAATTGTCATGGTAATTAAACTGAGGAGTCATAGTAGAGCCCAGACATTTGCATTATTTGTAACCCCAAGCAATCAATCTGACATATATATTTAAGACAGTCCCACTGAAGACTGATGCTCAATTTTGATCTCTAGAGAATAGAGAATCCCTGATATTAGGATACTCTCCTACTCCCTCCCCCCCCCCCCGCTTTATCTTTCTTTCTCTCTCTCTCTCTAGCCTGTAACTCACTGTATATCCCAGGGTGTCCTCAAACTCATGGTACTCCTCCTGCCTTACCTCTTGAGTTCTAGGATTACAAATGTGAACCACCACACTTGGCTTAAGATCATTTTTGAAAGAGGTACAATTTTCCTGGATACTTGAGGCTAGTTACTTCAATTTTTTTCCTAAAGTGTCTGCATTCAGCTATCTTCTTGTTCCAATGTACAGACATTCTTTGATTCTGTTTGAATACTGATTTTGCTTTAAGTTGCTATTTAAAACCAAATAATATCTAAACAATCATTTCCTGGCCAGATCTCTATAGCAAATTCCATGTGCACTCTCAACTGACTACTGGATAAGCAGCACAAAGGAGTTCCAACAAAACAAGTCAATTACTGAGCACATCAGCAAACCCAAAAGGTAGTCATGTACATCTCAGAGAATGAAACAGTCATCTTTTATTTGCATATTCAAGAGACCTAGGTTTTAACACCTTAGTACTCATATGGAGTTCTGCCCTTTTATACCCTACATATTATCAAATCTTTTTTAGATTTGCATAGTGACATAATTGCAGACCACCTTCCATCCCTTACCTGCATGTCTTTATGAGTCTTCAAACTCATCCTTATGCTTCTAAAACATGCCTTTTCACCTCTAGTTCCCGCAGTCCAACAAGAAAGTACTTTTGAAAATCAAAAATGATCTTGCCTGCTCTTCACTAAGCTTTGAATAGCTCATCATTACTTTCAGAATAATGTCCAACCTATTGAATATGGTTTGCTGGTCCCTTCATAATTGAGTGCTTTCTCTATTCTTTGATTCATCTCCTGCCTTTCTTGCGGTCATGTTCTGATCCATACACAATACTATGCATTATCAAAGATGCTTTCTTCCTCTTTCCTCCTGAACTTTTTCACGTGTATGAAATATTCCCCCCCCCCTTTTCTGCTTTCTAGCTAACTTCAACACATTCTTTAAGTTTCACTGTAAATATCAGCTTGTTTTTAGACACATTTGTAATCATTCTGCTTCTCTCTGGTATGGAACCTTGTGCTTTTATTTCACCTTTAATTGCCCCTGTTGGAGTATGTAGGGCAGTGAAATACAATTGTGTATATGCTTGTTTTATTTCCAAGTAGGATGTAAACTTCTTTAAAATGAAGGGACACACTGTTGGACATAGCAGTCTCTGTCTGTCTCCGTATGTGTTGGCTCGAATCAGATGTTCTCTACAAATTTAAATCTTCAGAATGCTTGGTCCCCAGCTGATGGCAATTTGGGAGATGAGCTTTGCTAGGGGATGTGTGTTGTTGGGGATGGGCTTTGGCATGTTATAGCTAGCTCTCCCTTGCTAAAACTCAGCTGGCTCTCCCGCTGCTGTTTTCCACTTGCTGTGGCAGAGATGATGTCCAGCTCGGCCGCCCATGCCATGCCTTCCCCTGCCTTCATGAAGTTTTCCTTGGAGACTGTAAACCAAAATAAAAACTTTCTTCCAGTCAGCTGCTTTTGATCAGGTTCATTGTCCTAGCAACAGAAAGTAAGTAAGAATAACACCCAACGCTCTAACTTCTCCCTTCTCATTCCTTTGTTTTCCTTCACCTCTCCCTTCATGTATGCCTGTATCTATGGAGTCACAGTGCATACTAAGTCACTTTTGTTTATATGCATGACTATTTAACTATTATAATGCTCAGTTGCTACTAACAAAGAAATAGGAACTTACAGAGTCAGGATCTTCAACTTAAATGCTTTGTATCAGAGTTCCAGGTACTTCTGCTACTTACTTTGTACATAAACTCAAGTCACATAATTTTCTCTCCCTGGAATTTTGGGGCCATCTGTTTTATTCCTTCTGGATTAGTTTTCTTCATTGTCTCTGATTTAAGTTATTTTTAAAGTGGCCTCAAATTCTTCATGTGTTTTTAGCATATGTCAAGCAGAAGTAAATAAAAAGAAAAAAGTATGGGAAAAACAACTATGGCTTTATGTTCATAGGTATAGCAGTCACCTACCATTATTTAGTACTTTGTCTTTAATAACTTTGTTAATCTTTTAAAATAAAACCTCATGTAAAGTCTCTAATGCTGAACACTAGAGATTATGATCATGTTGTTATCTGTATAAATGTTTGACCACAGATAATAGATGTGGCATGGTTAATAGTAGTTGACTGAGCTTGCCAACAATTATACATATGCAGAGGATTATGTATCAAGGTACATATATATTTTAAAACTTAAGTTTGCTAGGAAGAGCATCTATTATCTCTTGGTGGAATTGGCATTGGTATTTTAATTCACCAACAGTCTTTTTTTAAAAGTATTTTTCATTTATTTATTTATTTGACAGAGAAAGACGGAGAGAGAAAGAGAGAGAGAGAGAGGGAGGGAGGGAGAGAATGGGCACATCAGGGTCTCCAGCCACTGCAAATGAATTCCAGATACATGCTTCCCCTTGTGAATCTGACAAACATAGGTCCTGGGGAATTGAACCTGGATCCCTTGGCTTTGCAGGCAAATGCCTTAACTGCTAAGCAATCCCTCTAGGCCTCACCATCAGTCTTTGACATATCAAGAGTTACCTCAAAGATACCTTTTCCCAGTTCACACTGGCAAGTCATAAATGAGGATTGGCTAGCACTTTATATTAAATAGAGTTCAGGGATAATTGATCATTGAAAATTTCTCCTAAATCAAACAAACCATTCCTACAAATATAAAGTTAATCACTTCATTGATATTAGCCCTCCATCCTTACTCCATTAAGTCTCTAAATTCATGCTATGAATGGCATAGAAAGCAAATTAAAATGGGATTCTTTTAAAGTGAGAAAGATAAAATTGTGCCTTTTGAAGAAGCAATTTAATCTTAATAAATTATTTTTAATATTCCTTTTTCGGCAAGGCATCACATTGACCATAAAATGAAGTATAAAAGGGCAATGGTTGAGAAAACCGAGTTACAAAGAGACCACTGCACACTTGAACAATTACACCTGCAATAATTTGCTTCATAAATTTTTATGTTACACTTTACATTTTTTTAAGAAAGCAAGTATTCCCAACAGGGTCATAATTAGAATTGTGACAGTGTGAGAGCAACTAAAAGGAAATTATGCTTGATCTCTGGAGTATTTTGCTAAATAATTTTAAATAGAAATTTGTTGCTTTGTTGAAGATAGATTAGCATGTACACAGAAGATGTTCCTTGACTAGAAGGCCTGTGATCTCAGATAGTCTGCACTTACATACACAGCCTCATAGAGGAATCAAGTGTCAAAAGAGCTGAAAAAAGCATCTGATTTACCTAGGCTATTTATGGAGTTTTTTACTGAAATATAAGGTGTCAGTCTTTAAGTGCCAAATTTGAATGTGTACTATATGGAAATCCCTTCTTCAAGAAAATTTTATTCTTTTATATTGTACCTTGTGGTTTGAGGAGCCAGACTTTTTACTATGTAATATTCTCCAGAGGTGCATTTTATGTCTTAGGACCTTCAGGTTATGATACTGATGCACTACCTACTGTGCTAAGGATGCATGCCATTGTGCATTTTACAAAGACCACTCTCTTCTCTTGTATTCAGAATGGTTAGTGTCTTAGCCAGCTTCTTGTTGCTGTGACGAACCTCCAGACCAGACACAATATATGGGAGAAAAGGATTTATTGACATTTACAGATCAAGAGCAAGTTCCATTATGGCAGAAGAAGCTGACCCTCCTTTCAAAGGTCCACATAGAGAGAACACCAGCAGCACTACAAGCAAGCACACTCCAGGAACCAGGCAGAGGCCAAGCACTCTGCATATCTTTACACTGGAATTTTAGATCAACTCCCAAACATACCCTAGGGCTGTATCCTAGGATCCACTCACAGTGACATCAAGTTTCAAGCTTTTATAAAACTCCTGCATCTATTGGGAGACATCCATTAAAGCTACCACATTCCACATCTGGCCTCCAATAGATTTATAACCATCTCACATTGCAAATTGTACTCAGTCCAGCTTCAAAGGTCCCCATAGTCTTTACCAACTTAAGAGAGTTCCAAAGTCCCAAGTCTCATCTGAGATTTAAGATTGTCTCTTAACTGTGAGTCCTACAAAATCAAAACAATTTATATACTTTCAAATATAAAAGCACAGAGTAAATATTTTCAGCTACTATAAGGCATAACAAGGAGAGACTGGGAAAAATGCCAACTCAATAACTATCAAGCAAACATCAAACACCTGCAGTTCAAGTCCAATATCATAATCAGTGACTGACAGTCTCTGAAATTCCCAATTCTGCCCTTCCAGCTGGCTGAGTAGCCAGGGAATCATCCATCCTGAGCCAACAGAACTCTATGGTAGCTGCCACACAGTGCTGGTATATCCAAAACATCCTCAGGTATCTATGCAAAACTTAGTTCATCTTCCTATGGCTCCACTGGCCTATCAGGGTCACCAGGCCCTGCCCATATGCTGTGTCTCAGAAGCAGCTCCTGGAACTATGTGTACTTCATGACCCACTCCACACATATTTTTGTGCTTAATAAACCAATACTAGGTGTCCAGGACACAGCCGTATTCTTAATCAGACCTTGAAAATCAGGTACCTTCCCTTCAGTGAACTCCTTTGAAAAGTTTGCATTTCTACCACCCAATTTCTTCAGGCATCCTTTCCTTTGTTTCCATGCAAAGTAGTTGGGCCATCTTCTTTCCAAATGCTAGTGTATTTGACATTAGTAGCTTCAGCAACCAGTCTCAGTGCCAGTAATTTGAAACTTGTTTGTGCTTTTCCAACTTTAAATCTTAAACTTGTCAGTTCCATATCATTAGCCAAATACCTCAGTCCATTACAAATTTAACCTTGATCAAACTCTCTGGGTCTAGGAAGCAGAATGCAGCCAGACCTTATGCCATTAGCCAAGTTCCAACAATGTTCTCCACAGTCTTTCCTTCTCCTTAGGAAATTCATAAGCAAAGCTTCCAAATACAATTCTTTCTGCACTTAGTATTTTCAAACTCTCACAAGAATAGTTAAACCTTGACTGACCACTCTGAAAGGCATCTCTGCAAATACCAAGTCCATGACTATTCCTCCAAAACAAAAGTTCCAAAAGACCAAAATACACATGGTCATATTTGTAACATAGCAACACCCCACTTCTGGTACCAACTCTTTATTAGTCAGCTTCATGTTGCTGGGATGAACCTCTAGACAAGACACAATTTATGAGAGAAAAATATTTACTGAAGCTTACAGATCAAGCGGAAGTTCCATACTGGTGGAAGAAATTGGCCCCCATTCACAGGTCCATGCAGAGAGAAATAACACCACTAGCACTATAAGCAAGCACACTCCAGGAACCCAGGCAGAGCTCAAGCATTCTGCATATCTTTAGACTGGAATTTCAGATCTGCCCCTACACTTTAGGGCTGGACCCTAGGATCCACCCATAGTGACATCAAGTTACAAGCTTCAATAAAACTCCTGAATCTATTGGGGAGGGGCATCCATTCAAACTACCACAGGTAGCTCTACTGTATACTATGAAGGCATTTTTTTTTTTTCTGGAAAGATAGGGCAGATGTTATCTAGGTGTCTATACATAGGTGGTATTTGTCAAAGATCTGGCTTCTTAATGCAGACAGCTTCTACTGCCTTATGAAAACATCAAGATTGCTGATGCCAGGACCAGCACATCATGGCTGTACATGAAATGACAGTCCTTTTTCTCTAGTCCTTCCACATATGCATTGTATGGTAGGACTGGGGCTGTGAGGAAATAGGGTTAACTGTTCTGTTATGAATCCTAAACAGGAAGTCACAGCCTCTGACTCTCTTTCCCCCTTTGAGGGAAAGCAAGAAATCATCTACCCTTTGCTGTTAGCAAACCCATGGGATAAGTGACAGGTGAAATCAGTGGATGAGTATATAAAGAATATGTAGTATATAATGACAGTAGAGTTTTCCTCAGGCTTGAATGGACTGAGATGTGGCTCAGTAATAGAGTATTTTCCTTGCACATATGCAGACCTGAGATATGGCCCAGTGGTATGGTATTTACTCTCAGTGTATATGGTCCTGAGATGTGACTCAGTGTTAAAGAATTGTCCCTGCCTGTATAAGGCCTTGGTTTTTATTTTCAGCACTACCACTACAATAATAAGAAGAAAGAAAAGAATATGGATGGAATTTCAAATCATCTTGTGTGAAATAAGTAATATTCAGACAAGTACTACATGTTTTCTCTTATACGTAGTATCTAGATTTAAAATTATATGCGTGTATGTCTATGAATGTGTGTGTGTATGTGTGTGTGTGTGATGAAACTAGGAAGGGAATCACGTTAAGGAGGAGAGAGTGGAAGGAAAGGTGGTATGGGAGAAGGTAATGGAATACACGTAACATGAAGGTAGACTATATAGGGACTATACGGAGGAAGAAAGGGAACTGGCAGGAGGTACAGGGTACACAGGGAACTGAAACTGAGGAAGATAAATAAGAGCAAAGTTTAATGAATTTAATGACTCATATATATAAAAACGCCCCATTGACACCTATTTCTTTGTTTGATTATTTAAAAAAAGAAATAACAGTTGAATTAAATGAAAAGAAGCCTACTGTTTTAAAGGTCTTTTCTCTGTCTATTAGTAAAGGAGCAATGTCATTTTTTTTTTTTTAACACACATGGTTCCATGGTTCAAGGTTGGCCTCAAACTCTGTGTAGCCAAGGGTGAGCTGAAACTTGATCCCCCTGCTCCCACTTCCCAAGTGCTGGGATTACAGGTGTGCATGATCCCCCACCTTCCACCTCTGCTCAGGGCCACATTTTAAAGCGGGTCTTCTTTAAATCTCAAGTACAGGACTGGTCTTTCTCTGTCCCCATGGGGTGCAGCTATTTCACAGGCCAGGTTCCTTGAGTTGGGAACAGTTAATTTGTGCATCTTTACTCCAAGGTGGAGGGCAGGGTCTTTGGGGTCGCCGTGGAGCAAGACTGCATCTCCCAATTCTACTCTGAATGCGCTGCCTCCTACAAAAATAAAGCTGCTAAAGTCTAAAACAACTAGTGTTCTTTTTTTATTTTCTTCCCTTTTTTTTGCCTTTGTTCTTTTTTTCCTTCCCCAGTTAAAGGCCTCTGAGCTGGGTCTCCCTCTCAAGGTGAGGAAGCTATGGAGCTCGGGGCTCCCTCCTCCCTTTCCAGGGCCCAAGGACCAATGTCTTTTTTTGGCTTTGTTTTTATGTCTCTTAGGCTATTAAAGGCTTTTTATTGACATTTTTCATACATATGCATAATGTATTTTCATAATCCCTCATTACCTTATTTTGTCGCCCTTCCCTATTTCTCCTTCCTTCCACTGAACCCATTCTTTCCACTTTCAAACTAGTCCTTCTTCTACTTTGACATTTCTGGTTTTTGTGTTCTCCTCCATCTTCCATGACAATATGTTGATGGATCCAATATTGGACAGAGTAACAACAGCTTCTCTGAGGTCATAAATGCAGTCACTTAATGTCCGGAAGATAGGTTTCCAAGTATTCATCCCATTTTATGACTCTCACATTCTTTTTCACTCATTTTTCCACAATGTTTCATGAGCCTTGGATGGTGTAACAGAGATCTCATTTAGTGATTAATGCTCAACTGTTACTTCTTTTCATCAGTTTGATGAGTTTTAATCAGTGCTATATGCAAAAAGAAGCTTCTCTGACAAAAGATGAGAGCAGCTCTAATCTATGGGCATAAACATAAATATTTACAGGGCAATTTGATGAGTATAACATATCCATTTAGCCAAACAATAGTAGTAACTTCTCTGCTAGGACTATGATCTTCCCAGCCATAGGCTTTTTATTAAGTTTTTGGTACTAGGTATAAATTCTCTTCCATGGATCAGGCCTCAAATCCAATCAGTTGGTTACCCTCTACATAACTGACATACCACTACTGCACTGGTCGATATATCTTGCCAGGATGGCTGGCTATGTAGCTTATAGGGTCCACTTCTGATGAAGATTATTGATGGCTTTTTTCCCCACCAGCAGCCTGAATAGTACTTTCTAGGACTATGACAGCTAGCCATAGATTCCAGTTTGGTTCCAGGTTGAATTCTTGGTGTCCTGCAAGTGAAGCATGAAGTAAAGTACAAGGTGGTATCTAAACCATTTCAGTTATAGAAGTTCATACTGTTTCCCTGTTAAGGGTCAGTCTATTCTCCCTTAATGATAGTAATAATTGTTTCAGTAGCCCTTGTCATAAGTCACAGAATTGCTATGTATCTGGAAATTTTCCAACTTCATCCTGAATGTCATTCTCTCTGTCCCAAGATATGCACAGCTGTGCTAGAGCCCTGTGGATTTGGAAATGTAATAGATTGACAACATACCTTCCTCTGTCTTGACTTTACTGTTAGCTTTTTGTTTCACTGTTAATCTGTGCCTCTCCAGTTAAAGCTATTGACAAGGAAAGTGATATTCATACAGAGATCATGGGATGTATAGATTGGATCAACTAGAATAGCTCAAAGACCTAGAGTTTCTGAAAGAGTGATTTTGATCTAACATGAGGTTGATGCAATACTTTCTTTGGTAGTGAGCCACCCTGGCACAACTGTTTGGGAAGAAATAAGCTGGGAATGTGAGTGTATCAGTGTTCTTCATTAGGAAAATATGAGAGCATGCAGCAACTTTTTGGGGAGAGGAATTATTTTCATGTTGTTCTTAGACCTGTACTAAGGAGGGCCTTTATCATCTCTCAAACCAAGAGTGACTTAGGACTTCCATACATCTATGAGAATCAAAGTATAGTGAACTAACTACACCATTTTCTTGGCATTTGTAACCATGACCAATTGCCATGGAGCTAAATTCTCATGTTCCTTAGAACATTCATAAATTAGAGGAGCCTGAAAGGGTAGAAGGAGGAAACTGTACTGCTAAGGTTTATGAGAGTTGGGATAGTTAATTAGCAAAACATTAAAGGAAAGGATTTTTACAAGTCACACTTGATGGATAACTTATGCCATGCCACATACCCACAGAAAAACTCTTCTTTCAAGCCTCTGGGCATATCAAACTCAGTAGCATGAAGGTCAGCAACTGCCTTAGGCCAATAGCCAACAATTTATATTTTCTCCTCCATTTTTAAATTTTTCTTTTATTATTTATTTTAGAGAGACGCAGAGAGAGAGAGAGAGAGAGAGAGAGAGAGAGAGAGAGGCAGAGAAGCAGATAGAGAATGGGCACGTCATGGCTTTCAGCCACTGCAAACAAACTCCAGACTCATGTAGCCCTTGTGCCTCTTGCTTACATGTGGAGGTCCTGGGGAATCAAACCTGAGTCCCTTAGGGCTGCAGGCAAGTGTCTTAACCCAGAAGCCATCTCTCTAACCCTCTCCATTTCTTATCTCTAATTCTTGACCTATACTGTCTTCTTGAAGGACTGAATCAGGAAACTTAGAATCATTCTAAATATTTATCCTATTTTGTACCTCACACTAGTAAATCTTGATTTCTGGAAGTTTTTAATCTCAAAAATATCTCAAATCAATAGTGATTTACTGACACAGCACATTCCTTGTTAGGTTTAGTTCAGATTAATGCAGTAATCTCCTAAGGGGTCCATATACTTAGCCTGGCAAACTCCATCTGATTTTTAACAATGCTACCAGATAATTACATGGTTTTATATACATACATATGCACATACATACATACATACATACATACATACATACATACAATCCTTAATGAATATAGTTTCATTCATTCATGAACATATATGGCTTTGTAACCTTTTAGTGGCTTCATTCACATTTGTTACATCATTAAGTCCAAAATTCTTAGCACAGTACACAAGTTCTTCAAAGAGCTGAGCTTCATCTGCTTCGGTTACTCAACTGAGATTTTTACAGGAAGAACCAACTTTATTAATTACAAAATATCCCTAAACCAGGTGTAGTGGTTCATGCCTGTAATCCCAGCAATCAGGAGGCTGGTAGGTGGGTAGTCACTAGTTTGAGGCCAATATGGGTTATAAAGTGAGATTCAGGTCACCCTGGACTAAAGTAAGATCCTGTCTCAAAATAAAAAACAATACCACAATCTAGTATGCTATTTTGTGTATAATAGCAAATGCCCAGATGATTATTAAAATTGTACTGAATTAGGTTGCAAGTAATGCAATACTTGGAAAGCTGACTCTCTATAGTGTGCAAATCCATTGTGTAAAGTTGTCTTTGGTGCCATTTCTGTCCTGTGATGTAATGTCATTTACCCTGGAGAAATTCTCCTCATGCCACCTCTCTGTTGGTGAAGATTATGCCCGCTGCTACTTTATTCTGGAAACTGGATAACCTTCTGCCTTGTTTTTGTGTGGAGTGACCCTTTTGACAGACCCTGTGGTTCTGACCCTTTAAACAGAAGAAGTATCCTGGTGTTTTCACTCGGCAGTGGATCGTGATATTTAGAAATCCCTTCGTCAAGCACCTTTGATTCTCCAGGGATGCCCATAATAAATATTTGCATTATTAAAAGAGTTATGAGCACAGTCTAAAAAATGAGTACACAAAGAAGTTACCACTTGGCTTTTGATTATGTCTGCCCAAATGAAAAATGAATGAATGTGCAATTAATAATAAATGTCCTTGTGTTCTTGTTTTAATTTTAACTCATTAGGGGATGTTAAAATTAAACTGGAGCCAACTTTTGATTTGCTGTTTTATTAAAGACAGAATGTGGCCTTCATGAAATCTATTCACAGAACTTCATAAAACACATCATTCTAATAACTGCATTGCTATGTACTAGCTATTAATTTCATTCATGTTATTTATTCTCCAGTAGCTTTAGTGTCCTCATTTATAAGTGAAGTAGTAATATGTATTCCATAGATTTTTGATACATTAAATGAAATAGTTTATCCCATACATACACACATATTTACAAATAAGTTCATTTCATTCTCACCCACTGTGAGTTAGGCCATAGAGTTTAGTATGTTTTGTTGTTTTGGAGGTGAAGTAATATTTTCCTTTTGCAGAATTGAACTAATCTGTCAGGGAACACTTAGCCCTTCTAAATCCCACTCTAATTTTGTTGAGTTGAGAAGAATATGTCAAGGAAAATCTCTTACTATACTGTCTTTCAGAGAAGAGGAATGAGTATTATATTGGTTGCTATTGATTGACATAGGAGTGGAATTTAACAATTCTTGCCTCTCTGGATTTTCTTTTATCCCTTGATGGACATGACTACAATTATTATTTCCCCAAGAACATATTTTCTGGCCCTGTCTGGACTTGTATACCATAGCAGCTGAGTGACTGGCTCTCTTTAACGCGACACTAGAGTTTTCTGCCCTTCAATGTATGCTTACCTTGGATCTTTGCTGCAAGATCACATGAAAGTCAGCATCTTGTTGGGATCCAGGAGGACTCTCTATCCTTCTGAAATAGTATGCTATAGGGTTGTAAACATTTTCCTATGGGTCTGAATCAGAAGGCAGAGAACTACCCACTAGTTTGGATGCATTTACAGTTATTAATAGTTCAAGATGATTTCCTGGGATAGATATGATAGACAGAAGTACATGCCTTTTCCCACTTAAACTTTATAGCTGCCAACAGAAGAAGTTACTTCCCAAACCAGAAGCAGCTACTCTGACATTGACCATGAAGACAGCCTAATTGTGTCTATAACATTTTGTTTTTTCCCCAGGAGTTTTGTTTCAAGAGTTGTTAATAGTTACCTTCTCATTGCTGGAACAAAACTCCTGACTGGAAGCAGCTTATGGAAAGAAAGGGTTTATTTCAGGCTTGCAACTTCAAGTGGAAGCTTCATCATGGTAGAGAAAGCATGACATGAGCAGGATGCTGTCACATATCTTAGTGGAAGTAGTCCAAGTGCTGGGCTTGCAGCTGTGCTAAGAAATTTCAGGGTCTGTCCTCAGTGACACACCTCCTCCAGCAAGGCTCTAACTATGAAATTTCCACCAACTGGAGGCCAAGTATTTAAAATATATGAGGCTCTGGGGAATGTTCTCTCATGTCAACACATTGTGAAACTCTTGAGGGAAGGCTACTACTTTTTTTTTCTTATTTTGTCTTTATATTTAGCCTTTAGTAATGCTGGGTGTATAAATCATACTTAGAGTGTTTATGAATAGATGTATACTTCAGACTGCTGCTGCTTTGAAGTCAGGTTTATACTGTCCACCTTTAGCTACTATCTCGCATGGGAACTTGGGAATGATGAACTGGTTGTGGAGAGATGCTATCTTTGCTGCTTTTAACTCTCTACTTGGCTCAAGAGTGGCATATTCTCGGGGATTCAGACTCTCTTCCTGTACTATGAACACATCCGAATGTGTAGAAGAATAGCACCCGCTGATCCCCCAAAATGAGTTAGCTAGGAAAGGGGGAAAATATCACTATTCTGTTCTGCTTAACAAGTTTGTTGGGAGACAAGATGGCTCAGGAGATTGAGATGAAACCGGTTGTTGCCTGAAGCTTTAGTGCTTAGAAAGAAGGGGTGCTTCACACCCAGAAGTGAAGGGCTCAGATGCTCCATAGGGGAAGATGGAAAACAATCACTAAAGTTAGTTGATGTTAGAGGGCAAAGCATCCTGTGCTGCGAGGGATTTCTTACCTTATTTACATGGAAACTAATAAAAATGCTCCATTTGAAAAGGGAAGATACAGGTCCTGCTGGAAGAAGAACAACAACAAAACAAAGCTGAAGATTTCCTCCCCATAATCCTTACACAGCAGGCAAAACAACACTGGAGTTTTATAGACTAGATTGGCCATAGTTTTTGAAATAAGTTGAGCTTTAGCAGCTCTCTGCTAGAAACCGGTGCTGATGTCAGGATACACAGAGGAATGTTAGTTAATGAGGTAGAGCTGGTCTGTGGCAAGAGTAATGTCTTGTTTTACCTCATGTAATGGGGCCTTTTGCACTCAAAAAAGCAGATCTGCTGTCAACTGCTTCTGCACCAACACAATTTTAGGTGGATTATGCTCAAGACTGGCTATTTGGTCATTTCTCAGATGAAATGTTACAGGGATTCTCTCCAGCAAGTAAAACCTCCACATCAGGTGGCTAGGGTCTGAAAGGGAATAATTAATTCTTTGCTTTTGATCTCAGCATGTGACAGGTGCCTCTGAAGTTAGGAAAGAGGGAGCAAGGAAAGGACAGAAGAAAGAGAGAAAAGTTAGTTATGGAGATAAAGAGAAGAAAGGAAAGAAAGAGAGAAGGAGTGAAGATATAAAGGAGAGAAGGAAGGGAGAAAGAGAAAGAAAAGTTAGAAATAAGTGAAGAAGGAAAGAATGAGACAGGCACAAATGGCAAGAGTTTTTGTAGAGAAAAACACCAGGAAAAGTAATGTGGTTTGCCTTCAATTAGTTGGGGAAAAAAAGATAAACATTTTCCGTTATTGAAAACAACAACACAAGGCGCTACTCATTGAAATGGGAAACGTTTACAAGACAAGCTAAGTTCCACGTGATCAACACTTTCAGCATTCCAACACCCAGTCTTGCACTGAATTGTGTATCCACTTAAGTATAACTGGCTCCAATTAGGGATCTCCTGTCGAGCATCTTATTTATCAGGTTCCAAAACAGCTGTGAGCCTTTTAGAGTGCCACCAGTTTTTCCTCATTACCCTCTCCTTAAAATTACAGATGTGCCCAGCTCCTCTCTTGGGAGCCATGTTCTAGTAAATGTATCCTTCTGGGTTTCAGGGCTTCACTGAAATAAGCTTGGGAACACAGGCTGACATGGTCAGTTGAAGTAGGCTTATGAGACTTAGAGCTGTAAATACTCTCTTGTTTGTGGGAAGGGAAAAACTGGATAATGAAAGGCGTTTAAGGTGTGTGGAAAATGGGAGGTAGCTAGTTCAAATGACACATTTTTATTTTTCATAGGCTTTATCAAACAAGTTACATTGGAAATTTTTGACTGAGTAGTGACTGGTGAAAGTGTACACTTCATTGTGACAAGTTTATCCAGTCAGAAGATAAAGGAAGAGGTTGAGATCCATAAAGAGAAATGAGTGAATTAACCTATCTCCAGTACGATAGGCAGTTCTGCTTTGGTAGTACAAACAGCTGCATGCTAAAATCTTGTGCAGTGTGTTCTCTCTTTTCCTGGACAGTAACTTAGTAAGAAATGCATGCTATATGTAGCAAGCAACCTCAATATCTTATTTCCTCTTCTTTCCCCACCATGATTTTCTCAAGAGAGTAATACATTCTAAGTGTTAGTGAGCATAGTCATAGTTGTGTTTATTATTTTTAAAAATATTTTTGCTTGTTTATTTGCTTGAGACAGAGAGAGACAGAGAGAACAAGGCAGACAGACAGAGTATGGGTACACCAGGGCCTCCAGTTGCTGCAAACAGAGTGCAGGTATATGTACCACTTTGTGCATCTGGCTTTATGTAGGTACTGGGGAACTGAACTCTGGTTGTTAGGCTATGCAGGAAAACTTACCTTAACTACTGAGCCATCTCTCCATCCCAGTTGTATTTATTATTGCTAAAGTAATTTTTTTTTTATTGGCAGACATGGGTATAGTTGGAGAAAAGAAACATCCTACTTAAGATAGAAGAATTAGTTTAAAAATTTAGCAGGCTGGAGAGATGGCTTAGTGGTTAAGCGCTTGCCTGTGAAGCCTAAGGACCCTGGTTCGAGGCTCAATTCCCCAGGACCCGTGTTAGCCAGATGCACAAGGGGGTGCACGCATCTGGAGTTTGTTTACAGAGGCTGGAAGCTCTGGCACGCCCATTCTGTCTCTCTCTCTCTCAATCTCTCTCTCTTTCTGTCTGCCTCCTTCTCTCTGTCGCTCTCAAACAAATAAATAAATAAACAAACAAAAAAAATTAAAAAAAAATTACCGAGATAGAAAAATGACATGACTGTAGTGTTGATTTCTGATTGGTTCACATCTCTCTTAAAATGGACTGTGGGTGGTCCCTCTCATATTGTTTGTTTGAGTCATGTGATCTGATATGTTCAATGGGATATTTTTAATACAAACAGAGACACAATAAGTGCTTGAATATTGGGGACTTATTCCTCTTCTGCTAATGAGAATCCTTCAATTATCTTGTGAAGGTTCCTGGGCTCACCCTCAGATATGTGCTTACCCATTATGGAATTGGGCAGAGATCAACAGAGATGGCTGACCAAAACCACTACCCAGCAGGTTAGCTAAGTGAATAATTGTTGTGTAAAACCTTTGGACCTCATGATCTTATGTTGATCAGCAAATGGAAGACAGATAATGAAGTAGATGGTAATATGTATTGGAATCATATATCTATTTTCAGAATCTATCATTTCCTATATATTGCATAAAATCCTAGAAAAAACCAACAAATTTCCTTTCTTTTAAATTTTGCACATAGAAATAATGTAGTCAGCAATTATTACATTATAGGGTTATAAATATCTTCATGTATTGCCAAGTGAAAGGGCTATGTTCTTGTTTGGATGAGATGGCAGACACTTAGGTGAGAGTGAGAATTGGCTTTATATTGTCTTACCTTTTGTGACCTTTCACTGAGTCTCCTTCGAGGAACTTCCTGCTTCATTTATAAAGGTCTAGAAAACTTGCTTAAATTTTCCTTGTGGTCTATGGAGACAATGCCAGGAATATGTAGGGAAGAAAATACAGGTAATTGTGTTGATAGATCTGTGACATCTCCCTTTAGATTAGGATCCTGGATTATAACATATCTATGTTTGAATGTCCTTGTCCATCAATGGTAAATATAGTGTAAGATGGCACAATGTCTGATGTGTTGTCCATGATGAATGTTGCCCAAGAATAAGCATTAATATACTGGTACTTGAGTCTTCATGAATACTTAACAGTATTATTTTAAGGCTGAAAAAAAAAAACATTATTACAGCATAAAGCATTAACTTAAAAGTAATATTATAGGTGAACTTTAATTGCATTTGATGGATACTCATTATAATAACACTAACATGGCTGCCTAACCACATATTATGTTTATTAGATTTCTAGAACTGAAAGGAGAAAATAGTGGAAGTCTAGATTTAGGCATCTTAGCCTCTCACCACTACTAGACCACCATCTTGTATATTTGTTACCTAATATGTGTGTCTTTCAATTCCCATTTCTCTTATTGTATAGCCATTTTCTCCAAATTAACATATTCCCTCCTAGAAGGAAGAGGGAAGCTTACCAGACTCAGAAAGCATATAAATTTAAAGGCTCAGAAAGTTCAGAAAACTTGAAAGGTTCAGTAACATTATGGTTTATATTCCTGTTTTTATGCCAGTACCATGTTGTTTTTGTTAGTATGGCTTTGTAATGTAGCTTTAGATCAGGTATGGTGATGCCTCCAGAGATGTAGAGGAATTGGGGAGATGAGGAAGAGGGCTGCTTTCTCAGCAAACGTGATAATCAGCACAAGGGTGAATGAGATAGACACTGAGGACTCTCAACACCTACCAAAGCAAAGATCAAGTGGCTGCTAAGAGCCCATCACTGAAATAGACTTACAATGCACCCAACATGGCTCAGGGAATTTTGCAGAAGAGGGGTCAGAAAGATGTTAGAGCTACAAGTTGGGACATTGTGCACAGAAACGTTGCTTCTCCCCCATAACTGACTGCTGCCCCCAGGATACATGACCCACAATCCCCATGGAAATAACCTGTGTCCCCAACGAGAAGGGCCTCTTTGGAAAAGGAGAAGGGATGATGGAAAGGAGGGTACCAACATGCGTCGTTTACATACTTAGTATGTCCATAACTAATTAAAAATAAATTTTAAAAAATAAATAATTTTACAAAAAGATTCAGTAAGCTCATGGAATGTGCAAGATTCCCAAGGTCACTGTCCAAGGTTATATAAGTGATAGCAACTGCAGAGGAGAGGAGACTGGCTGGCTGCAGTGCCTACAAGTTGGAGAGGGAACTCAAGGGATGCAGCTTTCATGACTCATCATTCATGCTGTGGTGGGCTTTTTGGTGATACATTATTCTTTGAGTCATGGGAATGACAATTAGGGTATTAAGAGTTGATTTGCTTTGTTGAAAACTATTTTCTTGGCGCTAGAATTTAACAAACTAATAAAAGCCTTACCTCCCACTTCTGTTTTATACACAACTAGAAGATCAGAAATACATAATTATTAGTAAAAAATCTGTTTTATGATTTAATGGAGGGCCAGAAGGATGCACTCTAGTGCTTCCTGAATTGACTGTACTCACGGTTTTATTCAGGTTCAGGCAGTCAAACTACGGGGAGTCTGAGCATAAGACAGATCACAAGCTCACATCAGATCAGAACACGAGTTGTATCTTTGTTTATTATATCAGGAAATCTTTGGAGAAGCTTTGAGTTCCTTTCTTCAAGAAGCTCCACCCAAAGTGTACAACCTTCCATGTCCTCAGGCTTAGCTTGTGCAAAGATTTCCCTGTTTTGAATTAGCTTGATGTCACACATTTCTCCCTTGTTCTTTCTTTTAAAAGCAGTCTGATGAACCAGACATATTGTTGTTGCTGGCAAGTATTTTTAGGCTGATCCTTCCAACTGTACAAAGAACAAACAAGTGCAGATAATTAATCCAATGACCACCAAAGTGGAAGCCCAAG
The DNA here is from genome assembly GCA_036346955.1 of Dipus sagitta. Lineage (NCBI taxonomy): Eukaryota > Metazoa > Chordata > Mammalia > Rodentia > Dipodidae > Dipus > Dipus sagitta. The sequence goes on from CM070770.1 coordinate 240,713,092, forward strand.
TGTTTGAAAATCTGGAAGATGGATGAAACCAAGAAAAATTGTTGGCAAAATCCTGGTGTGAAGATACCCTTTTAAAAATATTTTATTTATTTATGAGAGAGAGAATATATATATATATATATGTGTGTGTGTGTGTGTGTGTGTGTGTGTACCAGGGCCTCTATCCACTGCAAATGAACTCCAGACACATGCACCACCCTGTGCATCTGGCTTATATATGGGTACTGGGGAATCAAATCAGCGTCCTTAGGTTTCACAGGCAGTTGCATTAACCACTAAGCCATCTCTACAGTCCAAGATATCTTTTTAATATTGTTTTGTAAGACAAGTGCTATTTGACTAATTTGGTAATGTAATCAATTAATATTTATAGTAATATAATTAAGTAGGGACACTTGAAGATTTTTGTCACAGATATGATTAGATTTATTTTAAAGATATGAGATCATACATACATGGGCTTATGTCTCCAATCATAACTTAAAGTGTCTGGAGCCAAGTGGCTTGAATTTGGTCTTAAACATTTGTTATAGTTGATTCCATTAGTTGTACTTGGTTTAGCAATTTTTTGGGTCTATCTCATGTTGCATAGTAATGGCACTCATTACATAATACACAATTTTATATATAACGTGTGTTGTTAGATTAGGTTAGGTGACTTTTATCACAGTCATGACAGAAGCAGCAATGATAAAATTAGCAGTGACTATAGTAGCTATGAGCATACCAAAAACCATTTAGGTCTGTGGAAGTATTATACCACTTTGTTAATTATAGTAAAAGACCTGGATTCTTGCTCCGTGTAATTTACTGGGATAAGGCATAGGACTTACATCACATAATTATACTTTTATTAAGAAACAAGCAGGTAATAGAGGCAGCATAGTAGCAGCTAGATGAGCACAGAATATGAAATATATTTTCCTTTTGTGTAATATTAAAAGGGCCAACAAGAAAGACATATGGATGGGGAGTACAAAGGTAAATTGGTCCAGTGTGGTAGCAAGAAAGTAAGTAAGAGACATTTTTTAATTTTGTAAATTTATTTTCCTACATTGAATAATTTAAAAAGGCAGAGCCAAGTCACTAAATAGAGGTTTGTGGTGGTCCTTTTCTTAAAAAGGGTTAGGAGCTGGATAGTCCTCTTTCTCTCCATATAATAGAACCATTGCTATATACTGTTGTGCCATTGATAGAAGTGTAGACAGACCAAGAATGGTTATGTTTATCATGAAACCAACCTTTATGGCCCCCTATCAATAATAGGATAATTCATACTATAATTTAGGGCTCCAGCACATTTCCCATCAGATTTCTTCATACTCAAGGTGAGGATCTATATGAACAGAGCATGAGGGTGTGAGAGGCTGAAACAAATTGTTACTTTGCCACGTATCTAACAACCTGCAGCCAAAAATTAGTTTGGCTGGTTTTTAAGTGGAGCCAAGTCTGTAGCTTCAGTGCAAAGAAATTATTGTAACCGAATGCATATAAGCACCAATAATTGACTTCTAAGGGTAAAATGTGAGTAAAATTAAGTTGGCTATTAATTTTAGGAGGCTGTATGCCTCCTAGCTAAGAAATTAAATTATAGAAAATGATGAAAGACAGATCCATCCATGTAATGGGTTCCCATAAAGAGAGGTCAGCAATGAAAGCCCAATATGTGTTCCCTTTTCCTCCGGGTAAATACATTAGCGCACAGGAGATGACTGCCATCACGTCCACAGGCATACAAGTAGGACTTGAGGTTGGCCTGACATAGTCAGAACCACCTCAGTCTGATGGGAAAGTTTCTTCACATTCAATCAGGTCACAGTAGGGCCTTCGTGGTCTGCAGCAGGAGCAGAGGGCTGGCCAGGATTGATCTGGGTTGCTCTGAGTTTGAGTAGCCATGAGACCATCTTTTTGAACATAAAAAAATTAAAAGTAATGATAATAACATGTAGTTTAGTTATGGTGACTTTGGCCTTATCCCTTTTCCCCCCTTCTTTTTGTTTAAATAACATACTTTATGTTTGTAGTTTTATCCTTCTATATTGAATGGTTTCTTTTTATTATTATTTTTATTATCAGTATTATTGTTACAATTTATAAATTAACATGAAAACCCAGGAAGGTATACTTCACAGAAAGTATAGCAATTATAAATATAGACAAAATACATTAACAGTCTTGTGGTTTGTTAACAAATCTAAATTAATTAATTTCTTAAAGATTTAAGTCATAATATATATTTTAAAGGTAACTTTAAATTGTTGAAATAAGCATGAACAAGCATAAAGCCAGAAGTTTAGAGCTGAATTACTTTAAATATATTGTCAGCCTGATTTTAGCAATTTAGTATTACTTAGTGTTTATCCATGTACTTTTGTACATTGAATGGACATAAAAATTTAGTTACACATAAAGACAAACTACATGAAACATAAACACAGAACAGCATTACATGTGGTTGGTGATAAAGAACATAATTGGTATTTATTTGTATGGGTACGAACTTATAAACCAGCAGTGTAGACAGTATACATCACTCTTAACCACAAAGACCACTGTAAAGGTCAAAAAAATTCTGTAATTTTTAAATTTGTCATATGTCAGTTTTAAAATTAAGTATCTTAATTATTACTATTATTATTATTATTATTATTATTATTATTATTATTTATAGTACTAAGTGATCTTAAAGACAGGGCATCAACTATAAGAAGTTAGAAGTGACATATTCTTGTCTGTCTTTGAGAAGACTAACATTAAGGGAAGGCAAATGGGAGGGAACAACTGTAACTCAGGTGAGGGTCTTGTGATCATCACTTTTGCCGTCCATTAGGGAGTTGTCAGTAGCAACTTCAGGTGAGTCATGTGACTCTCCTTTTCTCTATCTACTAGAGAGTTGTCAGTAGTTCTACTACCATTACTGTAGACCTTGTAGTGTTTTGTGTTGGAATTGTAATAGCTACCTGGCAAAGGTATGTTCTACCTCAAGATGGCTTTATGTTATGTCTAGAGAAAAAATAAAATGTCATACAACACCCACCAGATGAGGGCATTTGTTTATGATGGAGAGAATAAAATCTCGAAGTGGGAACCATCATGTTCTGAGGGTTAGTCTAATCAATGAGGACTTTTGTGAATTAGAATTGAGACAATAACTTACTGAATAAAATCTTGATTAAGATTACTTACCCTTGTTGATTAAAATTTTAATTATATTATGCTTTAAAAGGAATTTGGACTAAATTAACAGCTTTATCTAGAAACCTAATAAACCAAAATATTTTAGATTAAACCAATTATCAATGAAAACCTTACCAACATACATTTTTTTTAAAAAAATCTGTACTCATAGAAGTAAAATAATTCTCTCAAATTAAGGTACTAAAAGGGAAACACAACTCTGTGAAAGTTTTTCTTAAGAATAATTTGCATTTTAAATAGTATATACATTTTTGTTTGTTAATTTCATGTTTATTATTCAAAAACCAAAAGAAATACAATACAAACTTACAGCAATGATATACCTTACAAAATGTTTTTAAATCTGGTTATTTTGTATAGTTAAGTCCTAATGTCTGTAGTAGTAAAATAACTCAAAAAGGTCTGGCAAAAATTCATAGATTAACTGTAATTTTTCTGTCTTCTCTCAGTTCCCATGTACAAACTGTTGAAACTTGGGGTAGGATCTAACTGTATTTTAGGTTGATCTGGAACTAACTTTGGCCTGACTCAAATTCATAGAAATGTTTTTATTTTGTTTCTCAAACATAAGGATTAGAGCCTTATGCTAGTACACCTTGTAAGTGTAGCTATTTTTATCTTAATCATAAATCTAAACCTTAAAAATACATGACATATAAGACACTGGGATGGAGAGATGGCTTAGTGGTTAAATGCTTACCTGTGAAGCCTAAGGACGCTGGTTTGAGGCTCGATTCCCCAGGACCCACTTAAGTCAGATGCACAAGGTGGCACAAACATCTGGAGTTTGCTTGCAGTGGCTGAAGGCCCTGGCAAGCCCATTCTCTCTCTTTCTCTCTCTGCCTCCTTCTCTCTCTCTGTCGCTCTCAAATAAATAAAAATAAACAAAAAAATCATTTAAAACATAAGACATTAATTTAAGACTTAATAACAAAGCCATCATATTTATATACCAGTAGGTTTACCCAGATTACCAAATGTCATTGTTTTCTGGAGTGGCATTCTTTGTAATCTCCACTGAGGAAAGGAAATTTAATATAAAAATCCCTAACCAGAGCCAGGCATGGTGGCACATGCCTTTAATCCTAGCACTTGGGAGGCAGAGGTAGGAGGATCGCCATGAGTTCAAGGCTACCCTGAACTATATAGTGAATCCCAGGCCAGCCTGAGCTACAGTGAGACCCTCCCTCGGAAAACTAAAAAAAAAAAAAAAAAAAAAAAAATCCCTAACAAATAAAATGAAACTTTAAAAAATATATTTAGTTTAGTTGAGAGAGAGAGAGAGAGAGAGTGAGAGAGAAAGGGAGACAGACAGATAGATAGAGAATGGGTACAATATGTCCTCTATCCACTGCGAATGAACTCCAGATGCATGTTCCGCATTGTGCACCTGGCTTATGTGGTTACCGGGGAATTGAACCTGAGTTCTTTGGCTTTGCAGGCAAGCACCTTACCTCTAAGCCATCTCTCCAGGTCATAAAATGAAACTTTTTATTTGGCACTTATATATTATCCTGAAAAAGAAATCCATTGTGATCAATCTAATTAAAGGGCATTTAGTATATATTTAAAAATATTTCAATGTCTTGAAAAATGAAATAGAATTGTTGTAGAACCTGTTTTGAGAAGATATCATTATCAGTATTTATGTATCCAATATTAACCACTGTAGCCTAATGAAACTTTTGTCATGATTTCAGTGAATGTTACATTACTCAGACAAGTAGCATTTATGGCTTTATGAAGCATTTAGCAAATCCAAAAATAATATTTTTATAGGTTTTAAAAAGTTAAGATTGCTTAAGTTTATGAATATATGCTTATAATGCCTTTTAATATATCACCAAAACATTCAAATTCATACACACCAGGCCTCAGGGGACATTTAGGCAGAGGTGGTAGAAGGAATATTAAGTGCTGTTTTTCACTGGTCACTGCTTTCCAGACATCTTTTTTGGAGATGCCTGTGGCTACTGGGGAGACTCAAAACTCATAAAAGTACCAAGAGAACAAGAAGCTCCTTATAGTTCAGTGCTACATGTGACATCTCTGGCACATCCTCCAAGGCACAAGGGCCATTGCCAAAGAGAAGGTAGAAAGAATGTAGGAATCAGAGGATGGTTAGGAATACTTTAAGACACTGTTCTCTGGACATGAATAGAATAGCGCATTCATGACCTCACAATGGAGGTTTCTACCTCCATGACACCTATACAATACTGAGCCATTACCATTTCCATGAATGATGGAGGAACAAACAAAATGAATGAGATATCAAAATAGAGGAGGGACTTTATGGATAGAAGAGGGTATTCAATGGAATGAGGTTAGGGGAGGGTAATAGGAAGGGATTTTGATCAAATTGCAATATAGGCATGTATTAAAGTTCTCAATGAAAACAAAAAAATTGAATTTTATTTTAATAATGATCTTCAACTTAGGATTACTTAGCTTAGGGGGACATATGGCCGTGTAACCCCTGTGTGCATGAGGGATAGCGTTCTATTGATTTCAGGTGAGTAGAAGGCAAGTCAGTCAAATCACAGTATGACCCCACCCACAAAGAATTATTGAGCCACCAACTTAGTAGTGCTGAGGTTAAGAAACCTTTCTTGAATGATTATTTATTTATGTGTGTGTGTGGGGGGGGTGTATGGGCACACTAGGGCCTTTTGCCACTGAAAATAAACTCCAGATGCATGCACCACTTGTTCCCTAGTATGTGGGTACTAGGGAACTGAACCCTGACCAGCATGCTTTGCAACAGGCACCTTTAACCACTGAGTAATCTTCTCAGCATACCTCTCCCTCTTTTTAAAAGTATTTTATTTCTTTATTTATGAAAGAGAAAGAGAGAGAGAGAGAGAGAGAGAGAGAGGAAGAGGCAGAGATAAAGAGACCATGGGCACACTGGGGCATCCTGCCACTGCAGACAAACTCCAGATGCATGCGTCCCCTTGTGCATCTGGCTTATGTGGGTCCTGGGGAATAGAACCAGGGTCCTTAGTCTTTGCAGGCAAATGCCTTAACTGCTAAGCCATTTCCCCAGACCCCTCTTTTTTAAACACACACACACACACAATTCAGAAGTGCAATTGGACTTCTTTGTTTTATTATTTATTTAATATTCACATGTCTGTGTGTGCACATGCACCAGGGCCTCTGGTTACTACAAATTAATTCTTATCCAGCTTTACATAGGTGGCTAAGGAATTGAACCCCAAGCTGACAGATATTGCAGGTCTTTAATTGTGGAATCATGACTCCTATACCGAGTTTTTTTTTTCACTGAGATAAACATTTATTGAGCACTTACTATTTACAAGGCATAGTGTAAGATACAAATAACTTCATTCATACCTCTAAGTGCTTACAATCTAGCTGAGAATATAATATGATAAACATAATATAATGTGTGTGTATGAATTATTGTGCAAAACGTACTACCTATTTCACAGAATCGGTAAGAGGATAGGTCAATATATTCTTTGTAAACTTCTTTGTTGAGAATTTACCCCATGATAAGTGCTGAATAAGTGCTACCACTACTACTAATACTAAGAGATATAAAAGCTGGGGCAACAAGAGAACGAGATATGGCTGGAGAGATGGCTTATTAGTTCAGGTGTTTGATTGCAAGCCTAATAGCCAGGTTCAAATCCCCAGTACCATGTAAAGCCAGGTGCACAAAGTGGCACAGGCATCTGCAGTTCATTTGCAGTGCCAAGAGGCCCCTGCACATCCACTTTCTCTCAATCTCTCTCTTTCTCTCTCTCTGCTTGCAAATAATAATAAATACATTTTTTTAAAGAGGCAGAACAAGATCCATGTCCCAAAAAGCTCCAAGAGAGGGACTAACAACTACAAAAGAACCCAAAACTATTGTGGAGAAAATGGTACTACTCTTAGGTAACTGCCTTTCCCTCCTGTAGTAGCTGCAGCCATTTAAAGTGCATTGATAACTGGGGCCTATGTCCTGACAGGAGATATTTCTGTGGATCCCCTTCTGCAGTGTTGGGAATCAAACTACAAGGTCTCTTCATGCTAGGGAAGTATTCTACCCGTGAGCTATATCCTCAGCCCCTGTCCAATGTGTCTAATCTTCTACCCATGAGCTACATCCTCAGCCCCTGTCCAATGTGTCTAATCTTCTACCCATGAGCTACATCCTCAGCCCCTGTCCAATGTGTCTAATCTATAGTCATGTCTTAATTTCTGTATTCCACATCAGTTCTGTAACACAGTAGATACAGAACATTTATTCAAAGGCTGTGAAACAGAGATGAGACAGGAGAACCGAGTGGATAGAAAGAGCAAATGCTGTTTGTAGAAAGATAGACCTATCAAGTTTGTAGGGAGGTCCTTTGTCTGACTCATGCTTCCACCTAGCTCAGTCTAGCCCTTGTTTGGCATAACGATGTTGATGTTGAATAATTGAGGACTTTGAGCTGAACTCTTTCCCACACACACTGCACTCAAAAGGCTTCTCCCCAGTATGAACTCTCTGATGCCGTGTGAGCCGGCACCTCTGGCTGAAGGCCTTCCCACACTGGCTGCATTCATAGGGTTTGTCTCCAGTGTGGATCTTCTGGTGCTGTGTGAGATAGGAGCGGTAAAAGAAAGCTTTGCCACACCCCCTACACTGATAGCGTGGTTCTCCAGCAAGAGCTTTCTGATGTTTAGGGAAGAGACACCATAGAGGGATTTCCCACACTCACTGCATTCATAGGGCTTCCTGCCAGTGTGGATTAGCTGGTGGCCAGTGAGAATGCTCTTCTGGCTGAAGGCTTTCCCACACTGCTGACATTCATATGGACTCTCTCTAGTGTGAATTCTCTGGTGTCACGTAAGGGATGATCGGTCAAAGAAGGCTTTGCCACACTCACTGAATTTAAAGGGCTTCTCTCCTGTGTGAATCCGCTGGTGCACAGTAGGGACTACTGGTCACAGAAGGCTTTGCCACATGTGCTGCACTCATAGGGGCTCTCCCCTGTGTGGGACGTCAGATGTCTGCTGAGACTGCTCCTGTGGCTGAAGGCCTTCCCGCACTCAGGACAGTCGTAGGGCTTCTCTCCAGTATGAGTCCTCTTGCGGCGGATCAGTGATGAGTGGTCAAAGAAGATCTTCCCACAGTCACTACATTACTGTTCTCTGTCTTTAGTGAGGATTTTCTTGAGTAGTGCTAACCTGCGCTGCAAGCTTTTGTCCAGGGAAAGGGGCGTCTTGCAAGTCTCCACTGTGAAGGGTTCTTTCTCTGGCTCCAACTCACCTTCTGCTGCTCGAACTTCAAGTTTAGGACACAGAGGACTTTCGATGAGTCTTCTTGTTTTTCTCCTTCTGAGGTATCTTGAATCTCAGGCTTAGTATCCCAGTCTAGAGAGAGACTTTCTGGCCATTCTCTTTCTTCAGATCCTTGAAGACCCTCTGTCCATGGCCTGTCCCCTGCCTTCAGCTGAAAAATCACATCAGGTCGAGGAACTGGAACTCCCAGTGAGACAACGCTCTCATAGCTCTCCAGCATCACCGCCTTGTAGAGTGCCCTTTGCACAGGGACCAGCTGCCTCCGCTCTTCGTCTGTGAACATCACAGCCAAGTCCTTAAATGTCACTGATGCCTGAAAACACAACCAAACTCGTTTCATTTGTTGTTTGTTTTCTTGCTTGAGAGAGGGCCTCATTCTGGCTACTCTACAGCATTCGGCACATTCAGCATTCCCTGGCATAGGACTGGGGGAGACACGGCAGCCATTTCCTCCTGTGCTCCCTAGTAGGAAAGGGCAAAGTCCTCTGGCACAGAGGGCTGGGGACCCAAGAAGACTGCATCTCTTCAGGTCAGGGAAGCAACATGCCTGCGCCTATACCAGGTTTTTTAAGAAGCATTTATTATACTGTCTAGTTACAGTGGCACATATATTTATTGTGGAATATTAGGGGACAAAAAAAAATAAAAGGATTCTTATCTGGTTCCCAATTTCAGCTATGGGTTCTTTTACACTGAGCTGATCTCTTAGCCAATCAGGAAGCTATTGGTTACCCACTGAGGCTGTGTGCCACTATTGCACTGGCACGTACATCCTGTCAGGCTGTTTGCTTCTGAGTAGCTTAGACCTCTGGTTGCTCAGACCGTTGTTGGCCACTTTCCCCCAGTAGCTCATGCAGCGCTTTCCAGCACTAGACGGGCTAACTCTCTGGGGACTGGCTTTCTCCTGAATTCCAGCCAGGTCTCTCCGTGCTTTGTGTCAACATATGGTGTCTTCAGCAATAGGGTCTTTTGCCTCAGGTGGGTAATCAAGTGCTTTGACAGATTTGGGGACCTTGTAGGTCTTTCTGATCTACAGTTTAATGTGGGTAACAACCAATGAGAATTCTATGGAGACAAAGATTATGTTCTCCAGTGTCAAGCTTTCCACTAGTCCTAGTCTTTGAATAAAAGAGGAGTTACATACAACAAATTCTCCCTAAATTTGTAATGATTATCCCATTTAAACTATGCTGACATCACTCTCCATTAGAAAATCTGTTCTTCTTTTTCAGAAGGTAGCAAGACCCGAGGAGATAAACTACCCTTTGCACTTCAGACAAATTATAGCTGAAACCACAGAGGAATTCAGGAGATGAGCAAGATTGCTGCTTCCATGCTGAACCAGATAATCAGTGCCAGGGTGTAGGAGACAGACCCTAAGGATACTCAACACCTACCAAAGCAGAGATCCAGAGGCTCCCAACAGCTCATCTCTGAAGCAGATTTAAAACTCACCTACCACAGCTCAGGGAATTTTGGGGAAGAGGGACCAGAAAGATTGTAAGTTCCACAGGTTGAGATATCATGCCCAGAGGCATTCCCTCCCCATCAAAATAACTGACTATTGCTACCACAAGGCATAACCCACAACCCTATGGGGAATATTTGCAATGCCACTGAGAAGCATCCCCAATGAAATGGGGGCAGGGATGAGGGAAAAGAGGGTACCAACACATGATGTATCCATATGAAATATGTTGTTAATAATAATAATAATAATAATAATAATAATAAATATAAAATAAAAGGATACAGCAGGAAATAAAAAGTATACATAGTTCCAGGGCTGGAGAGATGGTTTAGCAGTAAAGGCACTTACATGCAAAGCCTGAGTTCGATTCCCCAGTTCCCACATAATGCCAGATGCACAAAATGCCACATGCATCTGGAGTTCATTTGTAGTGGCTGGAGGTCCTGGTGCATCCATTCTCTCAATCTCTATCTTTCCATGCTTGCAAATAAATAAAGAAAAATAAATATTAAAAAACCACATAGTTACATACCTAGAGATAGGAATCTGTTAATAGTTTCTTTTTTTTTTTTTGTCTTTCCATTCTTCCTCATGTCTAATTATATCTTCCAAATAGGGAATTCTACATGCATACTTGATAGCCTCTTTCTCACTTGCTGCTTCACTTTACCTTGAACACCATTCTGTATTATAGTTTGTAAAAAATCATCTAGAATATGGGTGTTATGCTTTATAAATTTGCATAGATAAATTAGTTCATCTACCATGGGTAGGTTTTGGCTGTTTGTAACTAAATAATGTGCATCTTTAGCCAAACCAATGATTATTTCCTTAGGATAAAATTCAATGGTGTATATGTGCTCTGTTTCCTTCCCTTCATTTGTGATTTGAATTTTCACACTGTATGCTAAAGAAGTGTACATCAAGGTCTCTTCCCACTATCAGCATAAAGGAGCTTCTATTGTCCACCTTCTTGTGATTTTAGTGGTTGTATGCCTTAAAGTGAAAAATCAGCTTATTTATTTATTTATTTTTGAGTTTTAAGGAAGGGTCTCACTGTAGCCCAGCCTGACCTGGAATTCACTGTGTTGTCTTAGGCTGGCCTTGAACTCACAGCAGTACTCCTACTTCAGTCTCTGAGTGCTTGGGTTAAAAGTGTGCACCACCACGCCCTGCTCAGTTTAATTTTGATTGACACATGATTTGTCTTATAAATATGCATTACAATGGGCATTTACATAATGTGGATATAAATGGTAGTTCAATATATGCATACATTGTCTTATGCTCATTTCCAGGCAGTCAGCATATTCATCATCTTAAACATTTGCTATGATTTGTACATGGAATGCCAATAGCATGGGCTGTTGTGTCAAATGCTTGGTCACCAGCATTTTAGGAGGTTCTGTTAACTTTAGGAGATAAGGTCTAGTTGGAGGAGGTAGGTTACTGGGGGGCTGGGGAAAATGTGACTTTGAAGGTCATATGTGGTCCCAGTCCTTTCCTTGCTCTCTGTTTTTCGTCCAACATGAGGTGAACAGCTGCTCCGCATGTTCCTGACTCCATTATGATCTGACTCACCACAAATCCAGAATTAATGCAGCCAAGACCTACAGACTACAGCCTATTAAACCATGAACTAAAATAAATTTCCTCCATTACACTGTTCTCTTTGATATTTTGGGCACAACAATGAAAAAGAAAATGAAACAGTACTCATTATTTCTTTGCATTAAGGTCATTCAAGATCTCTTCTAACTTTGTTGAAATACTGTGCTATTGTTAGCTTTAGCCCCTTCTGTGGAACAGAATATCAGAAAATATTCTTTGTATTTAACTGTAAGGTTGCCCCTCAACAGCCTCTGACATCCATCATTTGATCCTCAATTTGTGGGACATCAGCTTTTTATATTACGCATATGAGTGAGAACATGTCACATTTAGATTTCTGATTGGTTTATTTCATTTAACATAATCTCCCCAGGTTTATCCATGTGACAGGACTGAATCCATTTTTACAGTGAAATTGTGTGTGTGTGTGTGTGTGTGTGTGTGTGTGTGTGTGTGTGTATGCCACATTTTGTTTATCTGTTGATAAACAGGTTGATAGATTGATTCCATGTTTTCACTATTGTGGATAGTGCTGCAATAAACTGGGAACATAGATATCTTTTTGACATACTTATTTTATTCCCTTTGGGTATGTACCCAGTAATGGGATTGCTAGAACTTGTTGTCATTTTATTTTTAATGTTTTGAAGAATGTCCAGGCTGGAAATCCATTACTGTTGAAATTCAATTCTTGCCTTTTAAAAGGCAATATGTAACAAAGACTATGCCTAGTGGTCCTCCCTACGCTGGTGAAGACTATTCAACATTTCAAAGACAGCATCCCTTTGGACCCAAGAGAACCTCTCTTAAGAAATTATTGATTTATGTCATGAAAAACCAAGTATTCTAGAAGGAGTCTCAGGCCCTAACTAAAAGCAAAGTGTGTGAGTTTCCCAGGAGTCCCATCCATAAAGGGATCATTGATTTTTGACCTTTTGGGATGTTTTATGTGTCTTTTTCTCTCTGTTTCCTCTTTTAAACATTCCCCTAATGTTTTATTATGCACATATATAGCCTGGAGAGGAATGGATTAAAACTGTGGGGTGACTGATACAATTCCTCTGGCATTTGATTGTGTGTTCCAGTGACCTCTTAGATACATACACTTAAGTAAAAAAAAAAAAAAAAAAAAAAAAAAAAGTAAAGTGCTGGGGATGTGGCTCAGTTGTTAGAGTGCTTTCCCAGTATACATAAAGCCCTGAGTTCAACTTCAGTACTACAGTACTACTATAAACAAATAAAAATAAACAGATTAAAAATAGCAAAAACAAAAAGGCATGATCAAAGTTTAAAAAATGTAAATTAAAATAATTCAATGTGTCTAGGCAGATGTCCTTCTCCATTAATCAGTACAGGCACTGCGTCTGTTTGTTTTTGCTTGATTCTCTTAAAGCACTTGAATAAAAAAGAAAAACTTATTGCAAGCAAATATTGACACAGTACCCATGTTCACATGCACATCTTTACCTCAAAAGTCATCATCTGCAAATTGGAATCTAATTTATTTATGAGATTTTAATGACCCAGGTCTAAATTTTTCAAAAGTTGCTTTCAAATCATCTCTTAAATTTACTCTGACAACCTTGGGGGTGTTAAAGAGCTATCTACTTTGTACATACTGAATTTCATATACTAGGCATCTCAGATTAAAAAAAAAAAACCAACATAAGTCTCAGACAGTATTAGCTAAAGGCTGTAAAAATGTTACCTTCTATATATTAAGTGTTAGAAAGCTCATGAGGAAAAAAGGGCCAGTTTCCCTTATTCATTTGAAAATACTTTCTTCCTCTTATACTGAAACATGATATATTCATTGCTTTTTATGGGCATCACGTTGGTGGTTTGTGGTACAAGCATATATTTCATTGTTCAGGATTCTGTATCTCCTGATGCTTGCCTGCTGTGGCTCTAGGTTACAGGTTGGCTTCAGGTCTCTGTTTGTTCATTCACTTTGTACCTATAGGCACCTGAGACATATTCTCCTCAGGACAGATGGCAAAAGTGCAAGAGGCCACACCAAGCACACAGCTCATTTAAAGTCTTTGTTCTTGTCATGTCCCCTAATAGTATTTTTCATAGAGCAGGCCAAATGACCTAGCTTCATATCAGTGGCAAATAGGCTTTGCTTACTGCATTCTGCTATGCTGAGGCCCTTTGGGTTTCAGCTAATTACCTAATAATTTCATTCATACCTAGAACTAAATTATACTGTTCATATGTCTAAATTACAAGTTAGTTTAGAGTAGTTTCTATTGAAAACAGGCCTTGCTTGTTTGTGTGTCTCCATTGAACAAGGATATTCTCAAAGAAGAAATTGTAGCCTAGTCTTAGTGCTCATCTCAAGCACAGCATTAGTAGAAGTAAATGCCAGTGAAACGATAATTTAAGGAACAAGTTTTAAGTCTGTGGTGTTGTACACCCGTAATTCTAGCACTGTGGAGGCAGAAGAAGATGACTGAGTTTGAGCAGCTTCAGCCATACAGCAAGACCATCTCAGAACAAAAAAAGACATTCAGTAAAATAATCACAACACAGAGCACTCAGGAAAATGATTGAGCAGACAAGTATCACACATTCTACCCTAAAAAACATAATGAAATGTTCTATAAGAATGCTGTGTTTGTAGTACCACTGTTAGTCACTTCAGTAATTCTGTAATTCTATTTTAATATGTTGTCCATAATAAGTGATAATGTTAATGGAAACAGCCAAAAGTAGGCATATAACTACAGTTCTCCAAAATGTCTTAACTCTCTTTGTTCTGAGTGTTACCTGTGTGGTGCTGTTTTTACATAATCACATCACAATATAAAATTCTGCAAAACATGGAGGAAGCATGAAGTAAAGTTAGCACCTTATAACTTCATTACATCTCTCTGTCACCTTTTTCTAGGGACCTGAGTGATAATCTTGTGATATAAAATTCCTTATGGTTTTCCAGTTCCTATTCACAAGAATGACTTTTTACCTAATACAAAATACCAAATGCAAGAGGGGAGAAATAAAAAAGATTCTCTATTTTTTCTGTGCCTTTATATTATTACCAATATTTGGAATAGAAAAGTATGTACCATCTTATTATTAAACTTTAAATATGAACATGAATATCACATAAACATGCATGCACAACTATTGTACTATGTATATACAAATAATGTTCTGAGAAGAAGTATCAAAAGGGGAAATGGATCATAAACCTCTAGTTCCTCCTAAGATGCATTTGTCTTCATTCATGTCAAAGTCTGAGGGACGGGAAGTGTGGGTAATGGTTGCTGCTATGTCAGACTTAAATCCCCAAAGACCATCAAAACTATTTATCCTGGTGTGGAGCAGAGATAGTAGTAAGGATTCAAGGCAATCTGTATCCATATGTCATAAAATTTATGGTCTTAAGAGCGAGCTATGGGTTGGAATCCTAGCTCCATTACAGTTTGCATGTTTTTATTAACATATGTTAATATATAAAGTAAGGGATTATATTATATGATCACACATCCATGTAATGTACTCTCATCATGTTCACTCCCTCTATTATTTTTTCTTATCTCCCTCCCTACATTTTCAAAAACTAACAAAGTTAGATTTTCAGAACCTTTGTTTATTTATCTCTAAAAATATCAGCAAGGGACATTATTAGGATTTGCAAACATATATAAATTGACTATGGAAGCAAGTCAAATGGCAGGTAAAGTGTATTATCATAAATGGCCACACAGAATTAAAAGAGAATTTAAAGCTCTATCAAATTACATGCATAGCTTGGCTACTAAAAGCAAGGAGGAGATAGGACACAAATCCTCATCTGTCTGACAAGTTTTAAAAATAAACATATTAATGCTTGAGCACTCATTATTTTATATGCCTTCATAAATCTACCTTGAAAACCAGAATGCTTATCTTAGTGTTGTATAGCAGAAAAATCCTGTATGTGTAAGTCAGACATCCATCATTTATTGCGTGTGTACCATAGAGGAGTAAGTTTTCTAAGTCTTGATTTCCTAACTGCCAATGATAGTACATTCATTGAAAAATAGTGGGTCCCATGCACAGTATTAAGCTTGGAAATATGTTTGCTATTAATTAATTAAATTTTCTATATTAGCCACATTGAAAGCCCTGTTATAGAGGAGTGAAGGACCCTAATAAAGCTGATTTCTCTTCCAGGTTCTTGTCTCTCTACTCTGAAGAACGAAGTGGACAGACAGCAATGGGTGAACAAATGAGGATTTATTTTCATGGAAATACAATTCAAAGGGAAAAGTGGACATTCTGAACTCTGAAATCTCCATGGTGGTGAGGTACTGACCAGACAGGCATAAAAGTGGAAGTAATATTTATGACCTCTGAATCCCATAAGGGCTTGGGATACCAGACAAGTAGGAGTCTATGGAAGCAAGACCCAGAGTAGGGGGGTCCTTGGGGAAGGAATGATTATCCCTGAGACATTTACAGCAGCTCTCCCTCTGGCCAACAGAAGTGTTTTCCCCCAAACAATGTAGGGTTTGTCTCTGAGCAAGTCTTCTTCCTTCCCCATCAGTAGTATCTGATTCTGATGGCTGAAGGCAGATTAGCCTCTACTGGGTTGGTTGTGTGCATGCAAACAATGGAAAGTACAGAGACCAACCAGGGGAACCTGTGAGCCCTTGAAGAGAAAAGTGTGGCTTCACTTCCCCTGTTACCATGGTGATGACAGAACAGGACTTGGTGCTAGCTTTCAAAATAGTGGAAGCTGGAACAAGTAGCAGTAAGTAATCTCAAGTGTGCAGGCACTCCAGTAACCTCTGGAGGTGAGACCCCTTTCTCTTAGACTCCAGCTCTTCCTGTGTGGCTGCATTTAGTGGGAAGTGGTGCTTGGCTGTCACAAAGGCTCAGCAAAGCAGTTTGAGTAGGAAGAGTTTTTCTACCCACTGCTGCTGATCCCTTCCATGGGGTCCCTCTTTCACCTCTTAATACTGCCTCATCACAACATTCACTCAGAGAGAAGAGACATGCTTTATATCCCTCTTGATACATTCTCTCTTTTTTTTTTTTCACGGTAGGGTCTCACTCTAGCTCAGGCTGACCTGGAATTCACTATGTAGTCTCAGGGTGGCCTTGAACTCATGGTGATACTCCTACCTCTGCCTCCCAAGTGCTGGGATTAAAGGCGTGCCCCACCATGCCCGGCTTACATTCTCATTTTTAAATGAGCTAGTAATAATACATAGTTGAAAAGAATTCTGGGAGAGAAAAAAGTAGAGTGAGAGAGGGTCAAATGAGATGTGCATTTTAGTGACTCTTTAAGATGAGGCTTGAGGGTTGGAGAGATGACTTAGTGGTTTAGCGCTTGCCTGTGAAGCCTAAGCTCCCCAGTTCGAGGTTCGACTCCCCAGGACCCATGTTAGCCAGATGCACAAGTGGGCGCACGCGTCTGGAGTTCCTTTGCAGTGGCTGGAGGCCCTGGTGTGCCCATTCTCTCTCTCTCTCTGCCTTTCTCTCTCTGTCTGTCGCTCTCAAATAAATGGTACCAAACTGACTGTATTTGCTGAATACAAAACTAACTAATAAAGAAAAAAAAAGAAAATAAATAAACAAAAAATAAAAAAAAGATGAGGCTTGAATAAAATGGAACTAAACAAGGAAAATTGTAGACATACAAGACAGCAAGTTTTTGGTGTATAAGGAAGCTCTAGCGTTCTTTAACATGAACCTTAAACCATGTATGTTATATAACAATGAGAAAATCATTCTAATGCTTGTAATTCTAGACAAAACTGTTGGATTCCAAAAATTCTTCGTAGAATCCAAGCTCAATTTCATAGTAATTTTGATATTTCATTAACCATTTTAAAGCTTTGTATCCTCATTTTGGTTCTCAGTAAATGTTAATGTTCTTGTAACCTCTCTTCTTTGACGAATCTAGGCATGTTACAGCAGATTAACAGTTAAAATTGAAAGAGAAATGAGAAGTTACTCATTTACTTTCGTATACAGAATCATCCAGAAATATTGGGAATTGGTAGAACTTTAAATTTTTTTCATATACTAGAACAAGAAGTCTTATTGTCTAGCTGGGAGTTAGGCTAACTAGGTGTACACTAGTAATTTTTTATGCTTTTTTTTTATTTATGAGACATAGAGAGAGAGAGAGAGAATGAGAAAACAAGGGTGTCTCACCAGTGCACATGAGCTCTAGATGCATGCATCACTTTGTATGTGTGGCTTTATGTAGGTACTGGGGAATCAAACTGGGACCAGCAGACTTTACAAGCAAAAGTCTTTAACCACTGAGACATCTTTACAGCCCTACACACCAGTCATTTCTTTTCTAAGGCATGCAGGATGACTGTATTTCCAAGTCTCCTGTGCAGTTAAATTGGGGTCATGATTAGGTCCTGACAAATACACTGGAGGTATAAGTGTATTCATCTTATAGACTTGCCTATAGACACATCTCTATTCCCCATGCTTATGTCTCTCCATTCCATGTAAACTGTGGAGATTATGTGTAATGTATGAACCTCGGACAAAACCTGGCTCCCTAAGTCTCCATATGAGAAAAGCCATCCCAGGAGCTTTTTGTTGTCTGTGATGGTTAAGTTTGTGTCAACTTGATCTGTTAGGAATCCACAGACTTTCCTTATAAGTGGGTCTCTGAGGTTGCTTCCAGGAAGGATTAACTAAAGGAGGAATCCTTCCCCCAGGGTGAGCCCTTCCCCCAGAGTGGGTAGCCCCTCTCAGAGGCAAGGCTTTATCAAAAGAAGCTCCGGGAAGAAAGGTATTCTCCTCCCCTCCTACCTTGGTGCTTGCTGCTTTCCTGTGTGGATGGAAGACCAAGACACCTCTAGGCCTTCAGTGAGGGGTTGGAACTGCTGAGGCATTCAGCCTTGTGGACTGAGCAGCTACCAGGTTCCTTGACTCTCAGGCCTGTAATCTGCTGTTGTTGGACTGTTGTAAACTAATCCAATAAATTCCCTTTTAATACAATTCATTCTATCAGTTCTATTCCTCTAGAGAACCCTGACTAATACACTGTTATATAGTAAACTGAACTTTAAACATTTAGTCTGATGATTGTTTATTATAACAGCTAGCTTCCCATAACCTGACTAGTACACCAATTCTATGCATGTCAGAGACTATTTAGACTAAAAACTTTGACCTAAATGTTTATTATTTTTAAAGAATCCATAAACCCTTCAACTTTTTTTCCTGACTCATTTTTATAATCTATTCTGCTTTCCTAATTAAAAATACATTTTTGAGATCATCTTAAAATGAGTCTTGTAGGAAGGATCTTGAGAGAATAAAACATTCATAATCCATTAGGTTTGGTTTTAACCACAAAATGATGGCTAAACTCAAATGACATTTCTTTCTTTATTCTTTGTAAATAAAGACAAATTGTTAATGTTCTCTAAAATGTGAACCAAAAGAGGTCTCATGAATGGAAAAAAAAAACTCTACTATATTAGATATATTTTACACAAACAAAATAACGTCCATAATCATACACACAAAGCTTCCAAAGCACGTTGCATTTTGGTTGTGTGAATATGCAGCTCTTAATGGGAACACGCTATTACTGAAAGACCTTGTTTCGAGGCACCTGCTTTCTGTACATACCTTCCATATAAGCTGAGCATTTATACTGGAAATCATTGATGCAAGTTAACATGATGAGTGATCAGACAAGGAGAGAAGGTATCAGAGGGGGAAAAGCAAAGGATGTGGTCTCAGAACACAGTTTTGCTTACTGCTACCTCCATGTTAATAGTTGACCATAACAAAAATGGATCCTTTTGTAGTCTACTTGTGGATTAAAGTAACTCAATGCCTATCAATCATTTTCCTTTCCATTGGACCAGAGGATAAAAACATTTCAGATAGGGAAACTTCTGAAAAAAGAGTAACCAATGATACTTTCTTTCTAAATACTTGTGTCCTTTGAATAACCACTCTGACAGCTCTCTGCCTTTTTAAGTCTTTCACCCTGGGAAATACAGAATTCTGGAGATTTACATTACTTATCCTCATATGTCCCCTAAGGCCCATTCAAGAATCTTTTCTACATCTTTGATTAGCCTCCTCTCATGTTTGAAAACATCCATTGTGAAACTTTAATCCTTCCCAACCTGTTATTTTTCTAGGACTCTTGACCAATGTCCTGGCCACTTCCCATTTAGCACTGGAGGCTGCACTACATGTCCCCACCTTCTGCCATACCGTGGACACTTCTGTCCCTTCAGTCAGAGAAAATCTTCCTTCCCATTTCTAAGTACAGAGATTAACATTTTGCCTTCGAACATAGTCTCTGTATTCCACATGTGAGCTTGTTTGGTTTCTGACTCACTCATTCTCTCCTGGGCTTTTAAGTTTTCCTGTCATCTGCTTCTTCACAGTCTACCAATCAACAAAGTCCTCTTGTGTGGCGGGGGTGGGTTGGGGTGAGGATGAAGCCAGAGTTTTCTCTATATTTTCTTTCCCAATATGTCTTGTTTCTGTTTTTAGCAAGCTTCCATATGAGCAGTATTTCCAACTTCATTACATGTTTTCCTTGCATTCTACTGCAATTCGGCTTTCTCCCTTGGCCACTCCAGTGCAAGAGCTGTGGGAAACCATCTTCCAGTTGCCAGCCTCACAGGACTCTGCTCAGTTTTTGTTAAGTTGACTTTTATGTAGTATTACGTAGTATTGTCTTGAAAACTATCACTCCTCACTACTTCTGCATCTCTCATGCTTGGTTTGTTTTCTCCCTTATTGAATTACCCCCTGATTTCAGTAGTAGATGAAATGTTGCTCTGTCAGCATTTTCAGTGTTACTTGCTGTGCTGGTTTGATTCATGTGTCCCCCATAAACTTATATGTTCTGAATGCCAGATTCCCAGCTGGTGGCAATTTAGTAATTGGAGTCACCTGTAGGGGGTGTGATCTTGGGGATGGGTGTATGGGTGTTATAACCAGCTTCCTCTTGCCAGTGTTTGGTATACTCTCCTACTGCTGTTGTCCAATTGATGTTGGCCAGCAGATGATGTCCACCCTCTGCTTATGCCATTGTTTTACCATAGCTTCCCCTTGATTCTTTAAGCCAAGGTAAATCCTTTCTTCCCTCAAGCTGCTTTTGGTCACTTGTTTAGTGTGAGCAATGTGAAACTGACTGTAGCTTCATTAAAACCCTGCTAATGGTCATCTTTTCTTTTTCTCCATATGTTAATTAAAATATTTTCATTTCCCTTGTTTTATAACCTACATACTAATATTTTTAAAGTCCAAGGCTATGTCTCTAACTTTATTCCCTCAATTCTAGACCCAGTTGTGCATGCTACATCCACACATGGGTATTCAGCACCATCTCCATCTCTAACCTGTGTTAAAACTTCAGAATTCATTTCTGACCCAACCAAAGATGCTTCCCATTTCAGGTTGGTTTTCTGTCATGATTTTGACACTTTTATACAGCATTAAAGTAACCTAAAAGTGCAAAATCTTAGTGTATCCATTTATAAAGTGGGAACAATGATAGTGAGTAGAATGGAATGCTATGACAATAAGAAAAGGTAGAATTTATTGCAAAGTAGTTATGTTCTCTGTGCCAATAGACCTAATGTTTTACAGGAATTGTTATTTATGAGAGGAAAGTTGAATGTATAAGTGGTTATTGCTATTGTAACTAGGATCCTGGGATTTGAAGCTCACTTCTTTTTAATTCCATTCTTACTGAAGCACAGAACATTAGTGTCTATGCCAGATACTGCTTTCCTGGGAGAAAGAAAAGCTATTTTTTTCTCTGAGTCTATATTCTTAGAATATTGTGTGGTTTTAGTCTGTATCTTCCCCAAGCAAATTTTTAAACCTGTAGGAGAGTAGATGTTGTATGCAAAGTCCGCAATCTTCAACTGAGACACCTATATTCTTAGTTTTAATAGTTTAAATTATTTAAATATTTAAATAATTATCCAAAATTTTAAAACATCTATAAAAACAATTAGTCTTTTCTCTAATCAAAGACCATTCATTTCCTGATTAAATCAAAGGAGAGAAAGTGTGACTCTGTTCTAAATTGTGTTATGGAATACAACCGACTCACCTTGCACATAGAACAGAGACCTTTGATAAATGTAGGAAAAACTTATTTCTGAGTGAAAATCAGTATGATTTCTATTTGCCTTTCTATACAAATAACCATGCTAGTGATTTATAAGTTGTTCCCAGAGTACTATGTAATAAGTTGAATCTTATCACTCACCCTGGGTGGGTTCAGTAGCAGCAGTGAGCTCACAAGTCAGTGGAATGTAACCTCTAATTTATTTATTTAACTTACTTTTTGAGGTAGGGTCTTGCTCTAGCCCAGGATGACCTAGAATTCACTATGTAGTCTCAGGCTGTGGCCTCAAACTCACAGCAATCCTCCTACCTATATGTCCCAAGTACTGGGATTAATGTCGTGTGCCACCATACCCAGATTTTATTTATATTTTGGTTAATTTTACATTATTTGTCAACTTTAGACACAGACACCATATTTACAGAAAAAAGTCATGCATAGAACCATGTAAGCACATTCAAAATATCAAATATTAAGTATCATTTAAACAATTAACAAACCTTCTCTGAGTTACAGACTGGATTAAAATTCCTCTATATTGTATTATAAGATTTTTTGAGAGCTGAAGCTTTTGAAAATACATTAAGGAATCAAATCCAAAAACTACATATCCACTTTTATAACAAAAATCACTATGATTTATTTTCTTGGAATAAGTGACTACCTTAAATATACTTAAAATCTACCAATTATGTAGAAGAGTGTCAATTTGGAATTAAGAGATTTTTTTTTCCAGGAGTAAATGACTATGTACTTATCTTACATTTCTGTTGGGGAAGATGGTGTCTTTGTACTTTTTGAGGGGCAATCTTGGTACCTGAAGAATTCATGGCAACCATGAATAAGTAATATAATAGTGGAAAACCAGTTGTATACATCTGGTTGATATATAGATGTATTCTAACAGTCAAGACTCTTTATTCGTATTTCATAGTGTAGTGATTTCCACTTACATATATACAATGTTATCCCCTTAAATCCTCCCCTCTCCTCCCTCCCTCAAAGCCCCTTTCTTGCTTACTGACCTCTGCTACTGAGTTTTATTCCAATTCACATACAAGTCCAAACATTTGTAGCTAGGATCCACATATGAGAGAGAATATGTGGCACTTTGCTTCCTGGGCCTGGGTTACCTCATTAACTATAATCCTATACAGGTCCACCCAATTCCCTGAAAATGCCATAATTTCATTTTTCTTTTACCACTGAATAGAACTCCATTGTATAAATATACCATGTCTTCATCATACACATCATTTGAGGGACATATAGGCTGGTTCCATTTCATAGCTATTGGGAATAAAGTGGCAATAAACATGGTTGAGCAAGTATCTCTAAGGTAGTGAGATGAGTTCTCAGGATATATGCCTAGCAGTGGTATAGCTGGGTCATATGGTAAATCTAGTTTTAGCTGTCTCAAGAACCTCCACATTGATTTCCACAATGGCTGCACCAGATTACATTCCCACCAACACTGTAGAAGGGTTCTTCTTTTTTGCATCCTTATCAGCATTTATTGTCATTTGTTTTCTTTTTTTTTTTTGGTTTTGTTTTTTGAGGTAGGGTCTCACTCTGGCTCAGGCTGACCTGGAATTCACTATGTAATCTCACAGTGGCCTGGAACTCATGGTGATCCTCCTACCTCTGCCCCCCTAGTGCTGGGATTAAAGGCATGCGCCACCACGCCCGGCACTCATTTGTTTTCTTTATAATAGATATTCTAAAAGGAGTAAGATAGAATCTCAAAGTAGTTTTAAGTTGTATTTTCCTGATGGCTAAGGATGTAGAACATTTTTTTAGATGTTTATATGTCACCTGTATTTCTTCTTTTGAGAACTCTCTACTTAGTCCCATAGCCCACTTTTTATTAGTTATGGACGTATTCAGTATATAAACAGTACATGTTGGTACCATCATTTTCCTCATCCCTGCCCTCCTCTAAAAGGACTCTCCTTGTTGGGATTGATCCCCATGGGGACTGTGGGTCCTGCATTGTGGGAGCAGCCGTCAGTTACCGGGAATCAAACAGAATAGGTGACTCAGAAATAAGTCTGAAGCAAGAAGAATGTAAGAAGCAATGTCTCTGTGCCTACTGTCCCAACTTGTACCATAGCCCATTTTTTAATTGGGTTGTTTGATTTCTTATTATTTAGTTTTTTGAGTTCTTTGTATATCCTGGATATTAGTCCTCTGTCAGATGAATAGCTGATTAGGATTTTCTCTTAGGTTGATTAGGTTGTCTCTTGGCTCTAATCACAGTGTCCTTTGCTATACAAAAGCTTTGTATTTTTATGATGTTCCAGTGGCTGATTAATGGTTTTATTTCCTAAGCAACTGGGGTTACTTTCAGAAAGTCACTGCCTATGCCAAGATGTTGAAAGGTTTCCCCTACTTTTTCCTCTAGCAGTTTCAGAGTTGCAGGTCTGATATTAAGTCATGTGTGATCCATTTGGACTTATTTCTTGTGCATGGGGAGAGAGAAGGATCTATTTTTATCCTTCTACATATAGATAACAAGTTTTCCCAGCACCATTTATTGAAGAGGCTGTCTTTTCTCCACTGAGTAGTTTTGGCATTTTTGTTGACAATAAGGTGGCTGCAGCTGCCTGGACTTATTCCTGGGTCCTCTATTCTGTTTCATTGATCTACATGTTTGGTTTTGTGCCAGTAACATGCTGTTTTTGTACCATGGTTCTGTAACATAGGTTAAAATCAGGTATGGTGATACCACCAGCCTTATTTTGGTTGTTCAATTATTTTTTTGTATATTTAAGTTTTTTTGTGCTTTCAAACGAATTTTAGTATTTTTTTTTTCTATTTCTGTGAAGAATACCATTGGAATTTTGATGGGGATTGTATTAAATGTGTAGATTTCTTTTGGTAAAATTGCCATTTTCACAATATTGATTCTTCCAACCCAAGAACAAGGGATGTCTTTCTATGTCTTCTGCAATTTCTATCTTGAGTGTTTTAAAGTTTTCATTGTAGAAATCCTTCACTTCTTTTGTTAGGTTTATTCCAAGGTACTTTATATTTTTAAAGCAATTGTGAATGGGAGTGATTTTCTGATTTAATCCTCTGCATGTTTATTGTTAGTATATAGGAAAACTACTGATTTCTGCATGTTTATTTTGTATCCTACTACATTGCTAAAACTGTTTGTCAGCTCTAAGAGTTACTGGTAGAATCTTTAGGGTCCTTTGTGTAAAGAACCATATCATCTGCACATAATGAAAATTTGATCTAGTCCTTTCCAATTTGTATCTCTTTTATGTGTAACTGTTTCCTTATTGCATAGTTAAGATTTCTAGTACTATATTAAATAAAAGTGGGGACAGTGGATCCCATTGTCTTCTTCCTGATTTTAGTGGAATTTAAAAAAAATTTTCCCCATTTAGTATTATGTTGGCTGTAGGTTTGTCTTAAATAGCCTTTATTATGTTGGGATATGTTCTTTCTATTCCTAGTTTCTATAGGACATTTATCATGAAGAGATGTTGGATTTTGTCAAATGCTTTTTGTGCATCAATTGAGATGATCATGTGATTTTTGCCTGTCAGTCCATTTATATAGTGTATAACATTTATTGATCTGTGTACGTTGAACCATCCCTGCATCTCTTGGATAAAACCTATTTGTTTGGGGTGAATGATCTTTTTGTTATATTCTTGTATTCTGTTTGCCAGTATTTTGTTGAGAATTTTGCATCTGTGTTCATGAGGGAGAGTGGTTTATAAATTTCTTTTTCTGTCTTTGTTTGGTTTTGGTATCAGGGTGATTCTAGCTTTGTAGAAAGAGTTTGGTAGAATTTCCTTTTCTATTTTATGAAAAGTTTGAGCAGCATTGGTCTTAGTTCTTCTGTGAAGGTCTGGTAAAATTCACCAGTGAATCCATCTGGGCCTGGAAGTTTTTAGTTGGGAGATTTCTTTAAAAAAAAAATTTATTTGAGAGCAACAGAGAGAGAGAGAGAGAGATAGAGAGAGAGAGAGAGAGAGAGAATGGGCACGCCAGGGCCTCCAGCCACTGCAAATGAACTCCAGACGTGTGCGCCCCCTTGTGCATCTGGCTAACGTGGGTCCTGGGGAGTTGAGCCTCGAACCGGGGTCCTTAGGTTTCACAGGAAGTTCTTAACTGCTAAGCCATCTCTCCAGCCCAGGAGATTTCTTATAACTGCTTGGATCTCCATACTTGTTATAGGTCTATTTAAGTGGTTAATCTCATCTTGATTTAATTTTGGTAATTCATATAAATCAGGGAAATTATCCATTTATTTCAGATTTTCAAACTTAGTGGAATATATCTTCTTAAGGTATGTCCTTGTGATTTTCTTTGGAATCTGTTGTAAGGGTGCCCCTTTCATCTCTAATTTACTGTGCTGTGTCTCTTCTCTCTTTCTTTTGGTCGGGCTTGCTAAAGGTTTATCAATCCTGTTTATACTTTCAAAGAACCAACTATTTATTTTATTGATTCATAGTGAATTGTTTCTTTGGTTTCTATTTCATGAATTTCTGCCCTCATCTTTATTATTTCTTCCTGTCTACTGATTTTGGTTTGCCTTGTTCTTCTTTTCCTAAGGCCTTAAGGTGAAGCATCAAGTTGTTTACTTGCAACCTTTCTAATTTCTTAATAAACACACTTAAAGCTATATATTTCCCTCTTAGGACTGCCTTCATTGTATCCCAAAGGTTTTGGTATGTTGTGTTCTCATCATCAATTGATTCTATGAATTTTTTGATTTCCTTCTTGATTTCTTTATTAATCCATTCATCATTTAGTAGTGTATTGTTTATTTTTCATGTTTTTGTGTATACTCTATAATTTTTCTTGCTGTTGATTTTTAGTTTAAACCCATTGTGATCAGACTGAAAGAATTATTTCAATTTTCCTGTATTTGTTAAGGTTTGCTTTGCGTCCTAATATATGGTCTATTTTAGAGAATGATCTATGTATTGCTGTAAAGAATGTGTATTCTGCAGCATTTGGATGAAATGTTCTGTATATATCTGTTAGGTCCATTTGTTCCATGACCTAATTTAATCCAGATGCATCTTTTTTATTTTTTATTTATTTTTTATTTTTTAATTTTTTTCTTATTTTTATTTATTTGAGATCAACAGACAGAGAGAGAAAGAGGCAGATAGAGAGAGGGAGAGAGAATGGGCATGCCAGGGCCTCCAGCCACTGCAAACGAATTCCAGATGCGTGTGCCCCCTTGTGCATCTGGCTAACGTGGGTCCTGGGGAGTCGAGCCTCGAACTGGGGTCCTTAGGCTTCACAGGCAAGCGCTTAACCTCTAAGCCATCTCTCCAGCCCCATCTTTTTTATTTTTGCTGGGATAACATGTCAGTTGATGAGTGTGGGGTGTTGAAGTCACCCACTACAACTGTGTTTGGTGTTATCTGTGACTTAAATTCTAATAATGTTTGTTTAATAAAATTGGGAAACCCCATGTTAGGTGTATATATGTTAAGAATTGTAATGTCTTCCTGTCGAAGTTTTTCTTTAATCAATATGAAGTGACCTTCTTTATCTTTCATGACTAATGTTGGTTTGAAGTCTACCCTGTCATTAGGATAGTGACACATGCTTGTTTTCTAGGTCCATTTCCTTGAAATACTGTTTTCCAACCTTTCACCCTAAGATAGTGTCCATCTTTCATGGAAAGGTGAATTTCTTGGAGTCAACAAATAGAAAGATTCTGCTTTCTAACCCAGTCTGCAAACCTGTGTCTTTTTGTTTGGGACATTGAGGCAATTGATATCAAGACCTATTATTGAAAAGTGTGTATTTATTCTTGCTATTTTTCTTATTTTGTAGTTCTTCTGGTTTTTCCTTTACTCTCTTATATTAGCTCTTATTTGAGTATGGTTTATTTTTTTCCCATTTCCTTATGTGTATGTGTGTGTGTTTTCTTTTCAGCATGGAGGATCCTTTCAAGTATTTTCTTTAGAGCTGTTTTAGTGTTCACACAATCCTTTTGTTGTTGTTGTTGTGAAATGTCCTTATTTCTTCATCAATTTGGATGGATAGCTTTGCTGGATAAAGTAATCTCAGTTGACAGTTGTTATCTTTCAGAACTTGAAGTACATCGTTCCTAGCCCTATGGCTTTAAAGTTTGTGTTGAATAATCTGTTTTGTTGAGTATCCTGATGGGTTTGCCTTTGAATGTGACTTTATTTTTCTCTCTGACTGCTTTCAGTATATTTTCTTTGGTTTGTGACAGTGAGTGGTTCTGTCCTAATTTTGTCTGATTGGCATTGTAAAGGCATCTCTTTCCCTATTTGGGAGCAGTTTTCTTCTATGATTTTGTTTAAAATACCTGCTATGCCTTTGGAATGAAATGCTTCTCCTTCTGCTATGCCATGAATTCTTATATTTGATCTTTTCATAGTGTCCCAAATGTCTTGAAATTCCTATTCATGGCTTCCTATTTGTCCTTCCCTTTGTTGGACTGTATTAGATCTGCCACCTGGTCTTCTAGTTTAGATATTCTGTCCTGTTCTTGATCCATTCTACTGGTGAGACTTTCTACAGAGTTTTCTGTTTGACTTGCTCTGTTTTTCATTTCTAGTATTTCTGATTGGTATTTCTTTTTCCTTAGTCATGTCTTGTATTGACCTCCTCTGTTCTCATGAGATTCCTCCAGGAGTATGTTTTCTTCTTTGATTCCTTTGATTTATTCTTTGATTTCTTTGAACACAGACATAATCATTTTCTTGAAATCTTTTCCAGGCATATCATCTAAAATATTCACATAGGAGGTCACTTCTAGTGGATTTATAATTTTTGGTGGGATTGAATTGTCTTGAGTTTTTTGTGTTTTTTGTATTATAATGTAGAAATTTTAGCATATTGAGTTAATTTGATGCTTGAGTTTTCTAATTATCTTCCAAGTTCATAGCCATGTAAATCTGATTTTATATATCCTCAAGGTAGGAGGGTAAGGTGTCAGGTGTAGCTCTCATACTCCAAGAGAAACTGCAGAAGTGACCCTAGGTGATGAGTTTGCCTGCTATTCAAGTATTCCATTAGACTGGGTGGAGCAATTTACTGGATAATTCTGAAGTTCAACTGAGCAATATACACATTCAGTCAAGACCAGCACAGAGTATTTATGCAAGAGTGGGGATTGAAACAAACTGATAATCTAATAAAGCCATAGTTCCTAAGGGTGTGTGTTGCCTCACACCCTTAATCCTGTCAACTGGGGTATTGAGATTTCTGGTCTGAAATGAGTTCCATGTCAGCCTGGGGCTAAGTTAGACCCTGCCCCCAATTTTGACAAAAGAAAAAGACAAAGGCCCTATATATCAAGAAGAATCTAAGGCAACAATAATCAACACCAAAGTACAGCTTATTTGAGAATGGTAAAGCCAACCAAGAATATGTAACACATATTCTGCTCTGACATGGAAAAAGAGATTGGCACTTCCAGTACAGGCCTATGTGTAGGTTGACCCTGTTACTTTTTGGGATGGCTTCCAATCTCACCAATGCTGAGTACCCACCTTGGTCCCTCTCTGTTGTGGTGTAGAACTGATGTTCTGATCAGCTGTGCTATATACCCTGCAGCCAGAGGCTGAGTTAGTTCTCTGGTGGTTTGTCACAGCACTGGTGGTTGGGGGATGGGAGACTGTTCAGAATGCCTAAAATTGAACTTTAACTGCTCATCTGGTCCTGTTTGTGTTCTCCTTCAGCAGCTGCTCAGTTGGTACCTGCTGTCTTCTCCTTCAAGTTTCTTGACTTTGTGAGGAGGCTGATGTGAGTGGAAAATCCCTCAACCCGGTTTCTGCTCCTACAGCTCTGGCAGGCTGGGTGGGCACACAGACTGGGGCCAGCACCTTGGCAGGATTCTTTCCAGTTTCCTCCTTTCTAGAAGATCTGAGTCTTTCCTGGTTCTTGGCTGTGGTTGATAATAACTGATACACCTTCTGTTTTTGGTAGAAGAGTATATTTTTCTAGTTGTTTGCTTTTCTCCCTCCCTAGACTGCCTTGGTGTGGCTATAATACTATCATCTTACCCAGAAGCCAATAGTATGATTATAATACAATGTAGCCAGGAATGAACATCATAGGGCTTAATTCATAAAGAATGTGGCATCTTAGTTGGATCCCCCCCTCCCCTGAGGTACAATCTCACTCTAGCCAAGGCTCATGTGGTGATTTCCAAACAAGTTTGTTTTTTCTCTAAGTAGATGATAGTGTTCATGTTTAACAGCAGGTGGTTATCTTGTCATAGGTTAACTTCAAAGTCTTTTATAGATATAGTCAACAATGTACCTGTCATTTTCAGAGGAATTACTTAAGTTTTCACAAACTGCTGTTGGTGGTATAGAACAAATCTAATGAACAATTTAAAAAATAATTTCACAGTGATACCTATGAAAAGTGTCATTCTTTAATATAGTATTGCTCTCATTATTTTCTGCAACAATGTCCAATTCAGTGCCTAATGATATCAAGCTAGGCTTCAGAAGGATGTTTTGAGGACTTGGTCTCAATAAAACTTTCTAAAATGCAAAAGAAGACATAGCAGACAAAAGGGCAAAAAAATAGGAATGTAAAATATAAGCACGTCTTACAACACATATTCCAAGCACAATTACTTCATTTAAAAAATTTGAGATTGTGACATTGTATCTTTCTTTCTTTTTCTTTTTTAGAATGTCTTATGTATTGTGTTCACTATTAGTTCTGGTCATGGCTTTATCACACCTGAAAGATAAGGAAGCCTAAATGTAGCGCCAACTATTTTTTCATATATTTCCTTAAAAATTTTTTTATTGACAACTTCCATAATTATAGACAATAACTATACTATACGCATGGTAATTCTCTCCCTACCCCTACTTTCCCCTTTGCAGCTCCACTCACCATCATACCCCTTTGCCCTCTGAGTCGCTCTTTTATTTTGATGGCAACATCTTTTCCTCCTATTATGATGGTCTTTTGTAGGTAGTGTCAGAAACTGCAAGGTCATGGATATCTAGGTGTTTTTGTGTATGGAGGAGCACATTGTAAGGAGTTCTACCCTTCCTTTGGCTCATACTTTCTTTCTGCCACCTCTTCTGCAATGAACCCTGAGCTTGGAAGGTGTGATGGAGATGTTTTAGTGCCAAGCACTTCTCTGTCACTCTTCTCAACACCATGGTGCCTTCTAAGTCATCTCAAGGTCATTGCCATCTGAAAAGAGAAGTTTCTCTAACCAAAAGTGAAAGTAGTATAAATATATGGGTATGAACATTAAGAGAAGTGCTTACAAGGAAGTTTGGTGAGTATAGAATACTATATACATTTAGCCAGACATCAGCAGATGTTACACCCCTAGGGCTCATGACTACCCCTGTCATAAGTTTTCAGTATCAGGCATGTATTCCCTCCCATGGAGCAGGCCTCCAGACCAATGAGATAGTGGTTACTTTGTCCCATAACAGACATAGTACTATTGCACCCATTGGTTCATTTGGCCTGGCTGGCCAAATTTAAGGCTTGCAGTGTCCACCTTTGAGTATCTCCATTGGTGATTTCTCTCTCTCCCATTGAACTGCTTGTAGCATAGCTTTTCCAGCTTTCTGTCAGCTGGTCTACATGGAGGATGTTTTCAGCTTAGCTCCAGCAGGATTTCTCAGTGACCTTACAGCCCATGTATGTGCAGTCTTCTGCCATAGGGTCTTACCATGTGCTCCTGGTGAGAAACCAGAGCCTCAGCAATGGTCTGTAATGATTTGGGGGCATGAAAGAGCCTCCCTGGCCAACAACTCAATGGAAGCTATACCATCGCTGTCACTGAAAATTTTCTAGTAACAATTTATGACTTCTGGGTGTTCTATTGTCCAAGAAAGTAGGTTTCCATATGACTTATTCATACACTCTTAGATTTTGACTACCCCTCCCCTACTTTTCCTCAAACTCTCCCCCTGACCTCACTTAGGCCTTTCCATACCCAGTAATCTGTTCTTCTACTTACATATATACAATACCATCCTCTTAAGTCCCCCCTCCTTCCCTCTCTATTCCCTTTATATCCCCTTTATAACTTACTGGCCTCTGCTACTGAGTTATTACAACTCCCATTGAAGTCCAGTCATTTGTAGCTAGGATCATGTACCATTTTGTGCATCTGGCTTACTTGTGTCCTGGGGAATCAAACTTGGTCCTTTGGCTTTGTAGGCAAGCACCTTAACCATTAAGCCATCCCTCCAGCCCTCATATATTTTCATTATATACTGCTAGCAGACTCATTCTACCTTACATAGTGGTGATGCTAGCCAGCATTTAATAAGTTCTCAGTAAGTCTATGCATGGTGCTTGATTTGTTTTGTGCCAGTAAACTTTCTCAAGGTCTACAGGAGATACTATGTTTTATTCAAGAAAGGAAATTAAAGCACAGAAAGTTGATATGAAAATCCCAAGATCAAACAGCTAATTGCAGAGCTAAGATTTGAGTATAACTTTTATGGATTCAGGTCAAATGTCCATATTTACTGTGCTACTATCTGTGATAGATTGACAACTTTGAACACAAAATATGGCAAATGCATGGCCTTTTCTCCTACATGGATTTCAATCACTGTTGCCTTTATCTTATGGGATCTGTTTGTTCTTACCCTTCTGTCCTTAGCCTCCTCCTCCAGGTACAAACAAGATGTATCTTCTGGGATTGGAGATAGTTGTTCTAAAGTACACTGGCATAAATTTTTTTTTCCTCATGGGCTCACTGGCCAATATTTTCCTTTGTTAGGTTCTATATATCCAGAATTCTAACAGCTACATAAAAGAGAAGATTCTCTTGTGTTCATGAATACTTAGCTCCTTTTCTCTGTTCAGGTTTCTGAGTGTCTAATATGTAGAGACATTCATCTTCTTTGCAGGGTGGAAGCAATTGAATTACATAAAGTACTATGATAGGGACAAAGGTGTCATGTGCACAATGAATGCAAGCTGGTACTAGAGAGTCTATTTAATATCTCTAAGAAGAATACCCTCCAATAATGAAAGCAGCACCTCCTAGTGCTATATAACAGACTCCAACTCCACATGGACAAAATTTCATATGTGATTTCCATAGAAGGAAAAGAAGGAAGAATAAGAGGATAAATGATGCACATGCAAGTTTGTTCTTCTAAACTAGCAATTTAAATGTGTTTTCCCTCTCTCTCTCTCTCTCTCTCTCTCTCTCTCTCTCTCTCTCTGTGTGTGTGTGTGTGTGTGTGCAAGAGAACAACCTTGGATGTTGTTATTCAGGAGCTGCCCATATTTCTTTTTTGTTTACATGATTTCTCACTGCCCAGGGACTTGCTTATTAAGTTACACTGGCTGGCTAGTGAGCCCTAGGGGTTCACCTGCATCCATATCTTCAGTGCTAGGATATGCATTGCCATCACACTTAGCCTTTTTACATGTGTTCTGAGGGTTGAATTCAGACCCCTTGCTTGAAAAGCAAGTATTTTACCAATGAATTTTCTCCCCAGCCCCAAAATTAGTACTCTTTTTAAAAATTATTATTTTTTAAAATTATTTATGGACATAGTATGTAAACAGCACATGTTGGTATCATCCTTACCCTCATCCTTGCCCCCCACAAAGGGACCCTCCTCATTGGGAATGGTGGTTATCCCTATGGGCATTGTGGGTCGCATATTGTGGGGTCAGACATCAGTTATGGGGAAGAGGCAATGTCTCTGTGCATAATGTCCTAGCTTGTGGCTATAACAATCTTTCTGTCCCCTCTTCTGTGAATTTTCCTGAGCCATGTTGTGCTCATTTTAGGTCTACTTCAGTGATGGGCTCTTAGGAGCCTCTGCAACTCCCAGTACCAGGATACAGTTAACATATAAACTGAGCTGTTGATCAGAGAGTTCTACAAGGTTTCCCCAGAGAAGACAGACTTCTGTCAGAGTACTTGATTACCCACCAGAGATTAATGGTAAGACTCTAATGCCAAAGATACCACATGCTGTCAGTACAGAACATGGAGAGACTTGGCTGGAATCTGCAAGAGAGCCAGGCTCCAGACAGTTAGCCCGTCTATTGGTAGAAGGTGCTACATGAGCTACTGGGTGAAAGTGGCCAATATCCTTGTGAGCAAGTTGAGGTCTAAGCTACTCAGAAGCAAACAACCTGATGTGATGCTCACACAAGTGTAAAATTAGTAGCCTTTACCTATAAATGAAGGATTCAGTTCGAGGTAAGAAGAGAGCAGCCAGAAGAGCTTCTGAGACAGGGAAATAAACTTATGCAGTAGAAAAGAACAATCCCTCTTCTCAGCACTCACATACTCTTAAAACATGATGGAGAGTAAATTATGAGAGGAGTCAAATAACAGTTGTGCATATCGCAAATGGAAAGATAACGAAAGTTAGAATGCATATGGCAAGTGTCATGTGCAATAGATATCTTAAATGTGGACATCTTTAATTCAGAATTCTTTCCCTATGGAAAGATAAAAGCAGCCAGTAAATTTATTATATTTCTACTATCTAGTCACAGTTTTTATTAGTGTTTTCTGGAGTTATATAATCTGGTCCAAACATTTCAAGACAAGAAAGTATTAAAAATGATTCCTCAGATGTTTTGGTTAAATATTTGAAAGATGATAGTTTTATGATTTGTCCTCAACTGCTCAACAGAGCACACATTGTAGGAGCAGAGCACATTATATGTATATAAAAATGTCTGTTTCTTTTGTCAATTGCTTATGATCCCAAAAAGAGCTGTAGAAAATTGAAGACTAAGAGGACAGACCTCTTCTTTTGTTGTAAGGGAAAGATAAAAAAAAAGCTAAGAGGAGAATAATAGCTGCAAGTTGAGATTTGGCAGACAGTATGATATGATCTGATTTTCAATCAATCTCCAAACTGAGAATTTAAACACCTCCACCTGACATCAAATAGAAATGACCCCTTGGTCATGCGGTCAGTGTTCCTGTGCTCAGGATGCCTTGCAATAAAAGACTTTTTTTGGCTTTATTTTACCTTCCCCCTCCCATGACACCTCCAAAACTCTCTCATCTGCTTTTTAATTGAAGCTAAAATAGCTTGATGAAACATGGCCACATGGTATAAAGAGCATTAGGATAAGATAGAATTTTTTTTTGAATACGAATATCAACATTTCTCATCCCCCATTATGAGAGAAGTATCTCTAAGAATTCAATTCATGTGTAATTCAATGATAATAATATCTTGTAACCTTGCTGTGAGGTCGTTTTTAATCTATCTGGCTGCTCCACGGATGCAGATCTGTGTCTCTTATCACACAATATGTTATAGGCCTCCTCTGTGGCACAGACTAAAAGCTCAAATAATTTTTAATTAAGTTATTTTGAACTGAAACATAAAAATTAAATGTAAAAATATGTATGGAGCCAGACTCACACCAACATGCTTGTCTCCTGCATTATTTCAGATCTTTGTTTCAGTGGTCTATGTATAAGATATTTCTTGCAGAAAATGGAATGAGATGTTTAAAGGAATAGGGAAAAGTGTCATACATTTACTTTATTTTTTATTCATAAACCTGAGTATGTAGGGATTCAATAAGAATTGTCTTTTTTCTGAGCTTAAGAAATTTAAATGGAGCTGACATGGCTAGAGGAATGGAGGACTTTACCTCACCCAACACTCTCATTTTAGGGGTCAATAGGATGTTGATGATAAGTCCTTGTATTTATGAAGTCTTCTTTAATGAAAAATGTATTTTCACAAAAAAGTTTTTGCCCAGAGAGCTCATTTTCCTCTTTCATTCAGTAAGCCAAGGAAGCATATTCTGGTGGATGAAGAGTCACATTTTGGAATCCCTGGAGCTGACATTTAGTCTAACTGCCTATGAGCATGAGAAAATGACTTCACCTCATTCAGATCAGGAAAGATATTATATACACCTAACATTGTTTTGCAGATGAGGTGAGACATTCAACTTCACTCCTCAGAGAAGTAAATAGAAGTTCAGTTGTCCACAGTATGACTTCATTCAAAGCATCCCATCTATAAGGTAGAAACCAGCATTCTCATTTGTAGAAGAATAAATAAATTAATGCACATTGGGACTAAGTAACATATGTAAGAAAAAGCTAGCAGGTATTAGAGACTTAGTATGGCACTAGGAGAGTCAATCTGATCTAATAATTCTTAAGCAGTACATTTTGTTTTTAGTGTAGTTTTGTATAGATATGCTGCAAAGTAAACATATATAGGTTTACAGCATTTGCTAATCTGGAGTATGTATCTATCAGAGCAAATCCAAATGGATCCTTTGAATATTAGACCTCTTAGCTGTGAAAGGAAGTGGTAGAACAGAAATTGTAAGACTAGATAAATTTAGGATGATATTCTAGTCCAATGTTTTTATCATTAGTTAATAGTTAGCATGCTTTGATTAAAACAAGTGACTAATTGTCAATATTCACTCTGTGACTATTACAACAATTATTAATCTATGTGGTTTATAGGTTATAACTAATAACACATTTCTGGTGCCTGCTATAACCATTATAATGCTACTTTCAGCTAGATTTTGGCTAATAATCATATTTTATGCAATAGTTTTATAAATGTGTTTTATCTGAATCCAGTGTATGAATTATTAACAAAAGTATGCATGTTGCATGGTCTGATTTGGTCTTCAATAACCTCACAATACACTTGAATACTTATCGCCATGAGAAATCTAATAACCAGGAGAAAAAAAATAGCCATCCCTATGCCTATACCTAACTAGAAAGCTTGAATTTTATCCCACTGGTGGGTAGGCTGGAAACCAAGCTTGATGTTACCTCCCTACTTTTTTTTTGTCCTTTGTTTTTTCAGTCATATAAATGGAGAGTCTGTGAGGTCCATGTCAGAGGGTTCCCCTCTTAAATGCCTCTGAATACTTGTTATAGAGGCTCCTTACTTTTCAGTTCAATCCTTTCTCTATATCACACAGGAAAAAAAAAAAGGCAAAGAAGTCAAATGCAAGATGAGAATAGTCAATCGACAGGAAAAGTGCTCAGAAACCGTGAGGCCAAATGTACCCTAGAAACCCTTTGGTCTTTTAGGCAGGACACAGTTTTGAAGTTCAAGGGCAGAGTCCTTGTGTTAAAAGGTGAATATTTTCAGAGTTAAAAGCAACATTCTTTCATATGTTTTTAAAACGTTTCTGCAAAGCTCCAGTGGCCCAGAAAAGGGAGCAAAGGAGTGCTTTTTTTCTTCTTCCTCATTTATCATTTTCTTTCTTAATAAGAGGGTGGGGCTATGGCTGAGGGTGGTATGATAGTGGCCTTTTTGAAGTGTCCTGTTAGAGGTCAGGTCTCATTTGTAGGGAGCAGTTGCTTCAACAAGGGAACAAAGCCTAAATTGGCCAGCTGAGGACAAATGACGTCTATGTCATTTCTTTAAAACAAAGAGGTAGGAATATGGCCAGGGCAAAGGGGAAGCCAGAGATGGATCAAAATTTGCCCTTCTGATAAAGCCTACTGCTGCGAAAGTCATTGTGAGGTACTTATGAGAGATGACATGATGATTTCTTGCCCCAAGAGTGCAATTGAAGCAAAAAAAAATATGGGAACAGAAGTTGAACTTCAGACAGTTTTTGAAAAGAAAAATCTAAGGACATAGCAAAGAAGACTATTTGATATTCCCTCTCTTTCTCTGACAAAATTACTTCCAAGGTAATGATTATTTGATTCCCTGGCCAAAGGGGAAATGGAAGACTAATACAGAAAAGAGAAAAAAAAAAAAAAAAACAGAAAAAAAAGTATTACAGACGAAAGGGTCAAGTTGAGTGGGAGGAATAGTTTGGGAGATGAAGGTCAGAAATAAAATTTAGCCCAAAATTTTGCCATGCAATTACATTAAGGAAATTGTAGATGAATATAAGGAGTAACTTGTAACATATTTTTGATTGTACAACTATGTGGATCCATTTTGACTACTATCTGTACACAATTTTTGGCATGCACACACATAATTCCTTTAATTATTATTTATGGGGGATGAAGACAGGTAGTAACTCAGAGGGAAAACTTCCTTTTCTATTATCTGTTATAAACTTTTTCTTTGAATTTTTCAATGTTTAAATGCCAAATTTAAGTACAGAAAAATTTCCAAATCTGTCACAGTTCAGAGATAGACAAGTATATTCAAAGAAAGTTCACTTTAGGTTCACATGGTGTGGTAGTTTGAATGGATGTCCCCCATTAGATTTGGAAGTTTATTCAGGCTGTAACTTGATGTCGCTGTGGGCAGATCCTAGGACCCAATCCTAAGGTGTGTTTGAGAGTGGATCTGAATTCCTGCCAAAGACATGCAGAGTGCTTGAGTTCTCTCTGGGGTTCCTGAGTGTGCTTGCTTGTGGTGCTGCTGGTGGTAATTTTCTCTGCATGGATGTGTGAAAGGGGCCAGATTCTTCCTCCATTATGGGACTTCCTCTGGACTTGTGAGCCTGAAATAAATTCCATTCCTTCTATAAACAATTTCTGTTTTGTAGGTTCATCCTAGCCATGTGAAGCTGACTGCGGCAGATGGGAAATATCTTCATCATCATCTCTAGAGCTCAAAGGGTTCAGGAATTCTCTCTGAAAAATTGCGAATTTCCACTATCTACACCTAACCTGCCATGATAAAGTCTCATGTATTTGTGGCTGCCGTGGAATAAATGACATGAGGGTTGGACACATGGAAGTAAACAGATGAATTGTTCAGTGTATAACTGCGACTTGCCACCCATCTCCTCGGGTTTGCCTCTCTTTCAGGGGGGTTATGCTGTGTTCTCTGAGGACTATGCTTGGCCTAGGGGTAAAGAAAAAAGCTGTCCTAAGCAGAAGCTGGTCATCTCTTTGTACACTGATAGGCCTTGATTGACATGTCCAGAAACTAGAAGTAGAAATAAAAGCTGGGAGACATTTTTGATTGGCCAGTATTGGACTCCAGTGAATAAAACAGGCAATATTACCTGACATCAATCTTATTAATAAGCTGGATAAGTCAAAATAGGTACAACGCATAGAATTGAGAAAGAAGAGGTATAGGCTAATATGTCTCTAATACTATAAAATTATTATTATTTATTTTATTTATTTATTTTTTAATTGACAACTTCCATGACTGTGAACAACATCCCATGGTAATTCCCTATCTCCCCCCACTTTCCCCTTTGAAACTCCACTCTCCATCACATCCCCTCTCCTTCTCTATCAGTCCCTCTTTTATTTTGATATCATGATCTTTTCCTCATATTATGATGGTCTTGTGTAGGTAGTGTCAGGCACTGTGAATTCATGGATATCCAGGCCATTTTGTGTCTGGAGGAGCACATTGTAAGTAGTCCTATCCTTCCTTTGGCTCTTACATTCTTTCTGCCACCTCTTCCACAATGGACCTGAGCCTTGGAAGGTGTGATAGAGATATTTCAGTGCTGAGCACTCCTCTGTCACTTCTTCACAGCACCATGGTGCCTTCTGAGTCATCCCAAGGTTACTACCATCTGAAGAGAGAAGGTTCTCTACCCAAAAGTGTGAGTAGCATTAATATATAGGTATGAACATTAAGGGAAATGCTTACTAGGCATTTTGGTGAGCATAGTATATACATTTAGCCAGACATCAGAAGATGTTACACCCCTAGGGCTCATGACTACCCCTGTTGTAGGTTTTCAGTATCAGGGATGTATTTCCAACCATGGAGCAGGCCTCCAGTCCAATTAGAGGGTGGTTGTTTCCCCATATAACAGACATGCAGCTGTTGCACCCATTGGCTCATTTTGCCTGGCTAGCCAAATATAAGGCTTGCAGTATCCACTGTTGGGTATCTTTACTGGAGATTTTTCTCTCTCCCATTGAACTGCATGCAGCGTGGCTTTTCCCAGCTTTCTATCAGCTGGTCTAAGTGGAGGAGGTTTTCAACTCAGCTCCAGAAGGGTTTCTCAGTAACCTTGCAGCCTGAGTATGTGGACTCTTCAACAATAGGGTCTTATCATCTATTCCTGATGAGAAGCCAAGGGCCTCGGCACTGGCCTGTAATGTTTTGGAGGCATCAGGGACTTCCCTGGCCAACAACTCACTGGACGGTATCCCATCCCTGGCACTGAAAATTTTCTAGTAACAATCTATGGCTTCTGAGTGTTCCATTTTCCAAAAAAGTAGGTTTCCATATGACTTATTTATATCCTCTTAGATTTTGATTAGCCGTCCCTCCACCTTTCCTTTACTCAGTCTCTTCCCCTGACCTCACTTAGGCCTTTTCACGCCCATTAATCTGTTCTTCTACTTACATATGTAAGTATTTGAGCTTTATGAATTAAGAGTAATTATTCCAGAAAACCCAGAACTAACCTATATTAAGTACATGCTAGATGCTAGTTGTGATTTTGGTACTTCACATGAGATTGGTATTAGTGTGTGTTTTCTGTCTCTTTTTGATTTGCCACAGATGAGGAATTTGAGGACAGAGTCATTAAAGACAGCATTTGAAAGTTAATCTTTTATTTGAATCTCTAACTGTGATGATGCTAAAAAAGGTAGCATTTATAAGGGATAAAGAGAACAAAAAACAAGGGGTAGAATCTTAAGTGCTGTTTGGAGCCTAGTTTGTTGCAATGATTTTATAGACTTTTGAACCATTCTTCAATTCCTAATAATATTTATGATGTGAGACCCTCACATTTCAATATTACCATCCCTGTCTAGTGATTGTGTGTTTGTATAAGTGTATAAGTTAGGTTTTATGGGAAATCTCAGGCTGTAAATACTAACTCAAAATATATTTTAAAGCTATAAATGGCTCATAACATTTTAACTTTGAGTTATATGACTAGAAAGTCTATTAACATTTTTTGTTATGTTAGTCAACATAAAGTTTTAATTTTTAATTCACTATATACTTATGTGGATGATGGCAGCCTTGATTTAGCTCTATACTTTAAAGTGGGGTAGAGGACTGGTTGGCTAGTCAATTTTATTTAGGTGTTTTGATAAAGGATTCTTGATTCAGTGATAAATGATATCTAAACAACGTTCCAGGAGTCCATGATGCACTAGATGAAGCAGTGAGCCAGGAAGGCCCAGCAAGATGAGTTTTTACATTGAAGCAGAAAGGAATAGAGTGGGTAACTTTCTTGTGAGGACAGAGATTTGCAAAGGAGATGCTTGAAAGCTTAGTGGGTTCAGATGGTGAAGGATCTTTTATGGTAGGATGGTATTAAGCAGCAAGTTAAGAAGACAGCTTCTAGGGCTGTAAAACCAGGACTCAAATCCTTATTCTCATTTTTTTTTTCTGCTTGTAATAATTACTTTGCAGTTTCTCTGCCTCAGTTTCTTATCTGTAAAATGAGGCTCCTGCTTGTAGATTAAATGATTAAGTCTCTATGTCAAAGTGTGATGCATGGTAAATGCTGAATGACTTGCAATTATGAGATTATTAGAAAAACTAGGACCTGCACATCATTATTACAATTATCCTATAACTCAGTAACATATTTTACCACTTAGAAGCTATCACTGAATACTCATAGCTCTCCTTTATACAAGACCCTCACCCATGGCAGGGTCCTTGGGGCAGCCTACAGTCTGAACAGAGGGCAAAGTTGTTCTGAGCACTAATTAGAGTGGGTGCTTTCTAGAGCTACTAATTGGTAAAATGAACACAGGGCCGTATCAAATGTCTCTTCCTGGCACAATACTGCTTTCTCAACAGCCCACTGAGGCAGTCTTCCCCTATTGTTTTTATTTATTTATTTTATTATTTACTATTTTCCTGTCCTACAAGGTAGTGAAAAGCCTGCAGCTATAATCTTGAAGCAGTTAAGAGAAACAAATGATTCACAAGAGGTTCTTGGTTTATGTTTGTTTTCCTCTCTCTGATAATTAAGGATCAATCTTATCTTAGATTTATTCTCAAATGGAAAGAGCCATGATCAGCCACATTGTAGGGCAGGTGATGGCAAGATTTGCTCATCACACTTTTCTTTTACCCTTTTCTACTACTCCCATTCACATTTAGTTTTTGTTAGATTTAAAAAAAATAGTATACAAAGTAGTGGATTTCATCATGGAAACTTTATGCACAGTTCTTAATTGATGCCCTTCTCACTCTCCTTTCTTTAACACTTTGCTTCCCTCTTGTCGTTCCCTTTCCTCCCCCATAGAGCTTCCCTCTGTTTTCAGGTCATAGCCAGTACCCTCTTACTTCATTTACATTTAAAACAGAATGCATGGCTACCTGTCATTCCATGAGTGTCATGTGACCCCAAACTTACAAGATGCTAGTGAATAAGGTCACATTATATTTAACTTAAAAAGTTGTTCTATGAGCCGGCCGTGGTGGTGCACTCCTTTAATCCCAGCACTCGGGAGGCAGAGGTAGGAGGATCACCATGAGTTCCAGGTCACCCTGAGACTCCATAGTGAACTCCAGGTCAGTCTGAGCTAGAGTGTGACCCTACCTCGGAAAACAAAAAACAAAAAACAAAAACCAAAAACAAAAGCAAAAACAAAAGTTGTTCTATGGATGGATTGTAATGATGGCTGCAAAACAATGTGAATGTTTGATACCGCCAAGCTGAACAGTTGCTGGTAGTTAGGACAGTAACCCTTATGTACATTTTGTCACACTAAAAAAAAAAAAAAAGTAAATGGTTGGGGTCTTATTCAGTGGTAGAACACTTGTCTAGCAAGCACAAGGCCCTGAGTACAGTCTCCATTGTGTGCGTGCACACACACACTCACACACACACACACACACACACACACACACACACTAATTATAATCAGGACACCTAGTTTGTGGCTCCCTACTTTTAGACTTCTGATCCAATAATGCATCACTAGTATGGCTTTTGGTATGACCTTTATGAATGCCAATCTGATCATACAGACCCCTTGTCTCAAGGCCTTCCAAGTTCTCTCTTGTTTTCTAGACAAGTTCACATTTCTTAGGACAGTGTTCAAGGCTCTTTCAGATTTGGCCTCCAGGGACCAGCACCTACAGTGAAGACTGAGCTGCCTGAAGCTTCATGGACTTGCCTGTCCCAGTTTCTTTGCATAACATGGGAGCTCCAT
Organism: Dipus sagitta; assembly: GCA_036346955.1. Classification (NCBI taxonomy): domain Eukaryota; kingdom Metazoa; phylum Chordata; class Mammalia; order Rodentia; family Dipodidae; genus Dipus; species Dipus sagitta. The sequence continues at coordinate 240,755,791 of CM070770.1, forward strand.
TATGTGTCTGCTCCACTGTACATTCTTTCAGAAGTAAATCAAGAGTCATTACTTCCTTCTAAAAGCCTTCCTTGACCAGGCTATGTGGGATTCTCTTATCTGTTTCCATAGATATCAGAATAAAATTCCTTGAGTAGTTATGACATTTGTTCGACTGTAGTAGCATTTATAATTTAAGACAAAAAGAGGATAGAGAGGATTAGTATAGGACTGATACTCTGAATTGACTACATCAGTCTTATTGAGAACAAAGGTTAAAGACAGCATCCTAGAAGTTAATGACTATTTTACAGAGCTAATGAAAACGGCTGCCATGCCATATAAATATTATGGAGTAGCTAAGAGTACACATAGGTCTATACTATGCATATATTCATAATGCTAAATTGAATAGTTGATCATACTTATTGAGTGCCTACTGTTACAGCCTCTTTTCAGGCACTGCTTTTGAGAATTACGATGAGTAAAATTTTCTCCCCTCATGCAGATAAGAATATGGATGCACATGAGTGCAAATGGTGTAAGGTGCCAAAGTTAGTATGAGGCAGAGCCAGGAGTAAATCATTTGCTTGATCCTAATGAATAGCATGGTTACAAGGTATCATAGTTTGGATAGGAAATGCCACCCCAAAAGGCTCAGGGGCTGGCGACTTGGTGGTGCTTTTTTGGGAAGTTCTGGAGACTCGATGAAGTAGGACCTAGCTGGAGGAAGTAGGTAATAGTGGGACAGGGATCTTAGTTTCCTGCTCACAATGAAGTGATTAGCCTTGTCACATGTTTTCTCCACTACAATTTGCTATTTTACAATAGGCCAGTGTCAATAAAAGGGAGAGCGTAAAAGGACAGGTATAAGTTTTTTTTCTTTTCTTCTTTTTTTTTTTTTGTTAAAGCAGTGGGCTTTGGGCAGAAATCCCCTTTTTAGTTGCTTTCTCAGATATTTTGCCAAAGCGGTAAGAAAAATGACTCATACATAGAGATAATGCTGAAGGGACCTTAGTGAATCAGCAAGATAAGGTTGGCTGAGATAAGACTACCAGTGTGGTTTGATCAGCCTGTATGACTTTGAATAGCCTGTGGAAAAGTGGAAAGTCTTGTCAAACCTAAGGAAAGACTAGACAGGCCAGATATTTTGTTAAATGTCCTGATTATTATATAATTTTAACACCATTAGAGACTTTAACACTATGGAGGGAATGGGAACGTATCTTGATACAAACAGTATCTTTTAGTGTTTCTTCAGTTGTTACTTTCCTACTCAACTGTGAGCCGCTTGACACAAGGATCCTTTGGCTTTTAGTCTTAGATACTCTAATGTCAAATTTAATAGAGACCAATGGATGAAAGTCAAGGTAGATTTTTAGATACAGTTCAATGGTAAAAGAAAAGTTTAGAAGCCCATTGGTAGTAATGTTCCAGACGTGTGGACCTGGGAAAATGCACGGGGTAAGGTTATCCAACTCCTTCCTTTTATAGGTGGGGACTGAGATTCAGAGAAAGCTGCCTAATCCAAGGCGACTCAGTATATTAGTTACCAGTTCATGTGTAGAAGCCACCTTCTACTTTCCTATCATTAGACCCCTTTTTGTTTGACATTCAGCCTCTCTTAGATCTTAATAGCATTATATATTGATGAAGGATCCTGAGATCCAAATAGCCCAGTCACTAAAATGCCTTTTACTTATCTTTCTGCTTATTTGGAGGCAGAATACCAAGCAGTATAATTGGTGTCTTTTCAACGTGTGAGCAGAGTGATGGCAGCGTGACAGTGATTCCCTGAGCCTGTTTTCTGAGGTTCCAGCTGAGGGACAGAACAATGAGCATCTCCTGAAAGGGCTTGCTGAGCTTTTTGGCTACAGCATTTCAAACCAAAATATTGAAACGGGGCCCATGGCCAGTATTTATAGCCTGCTTAGCCAAGGAACCTTCACAGCACATATTACCAGGACGGTTGTCATGATTACTACCATAGTAATAAGAAAGGGAATTCATTTGAGAAATAAACCCCTGGGCTTGGTAAACAAAAACACAAGCTCATCCAGAAACCTGGTTTATCTTTGCCAAATTCTCTCTCATCTTCAGGCAAAAGCCCAAAGAAACCTTGAATTCTAGCCAGTTTAGGTTTGATGGAAGGGATACTCAGACTTCTTATTTATTTATTTATTTATTTATTTATTTATTTATTTATTTGCTTTTCAACATAGTATTTGGCACTAGCCCAGGGTGACCTAGAATTCACTATGTAGTCTCAGGGTGGTCTTGAGCTCACATTGATCATCCTACTTCTACAAACATGTGTGCCACCATACTCAGCTTCTTCTGTTTGAATTTCATTCTTTCCTTCATGTCTCCCTTTAAAGAATGATTTATAAAAAGAGCTTGTAGATTGGATAGTTATAGATCTGCTGTATCGTACTGTTCCTAGATCTTAGAAGTCTAGGGACATAGGATCAAATTTCTCATAAAATGTTCTAATTCAGCCTAGATGTTGTTATCTCTTCACACCACTAAGGCCCATAGTTCTTTTGTCACAGGACAATCTTCCTGGGCTTCAGCATGACTTGGAGTTAGGGTTGGTTAAAAGCACTTCAAAATCTATTCAGTTCTTATTTCTAATTTTCATTTATTATATGAACATAGCTTCATATGGAAACAGTTGGGTTTTTTTTCAATACATATGCAACATGTAAGCTCACAAGAGGGACTGCTGGAGTTGAGATTAATCAAGAAGTAGTGTGCTGGAACTGACTCATGAGAGCTGATTATTATGCTTCTAGAAATTTTAAGAGTATTTTTCAATGCAAAATTGTTAAACACATAAATTATAACTTTTAATTAAAATATTTAGAATATGCTGCTGGAAAGTGTCCCTATGTTCAGATTTTTTTTCAACTCTGTTAAAGTGCCACCTTCTTTTTGAAACTTTCTGTGGCTCATGCAGCTAATATTTTTCCCCTCTACACTCACAATATTACTTTATTTTGAAGCTACTTTATGTGATAAATTATTTTGAGTCACAAAACAAAGATATTTACACATAGCCATATTTTATTTTCTTTCTGAAGTCATCATTTATTGGATTGCTACTTGATTGTGTGTGTGTGTGTGTGTGTGTGTGTGTGTGTGTGTGTGTATGTTTGAGATAGGGTCTTACACTGTAGCTCAGGCTTGTTTGAAACTCACTATAGTAATATATTTCAGGTAATCTTTCAATCTTTTGGCTTCAGTTACCCAGTGTTGAGATTACAGGTATGAACGACCTGATAGCTATTTGATTTTGTATTATTTTCCTTTTTTATACTTCCATGCATATCTAAGCAACTACCTTCTTGTTCCTTGTACAAAACACCCATCCAGAAGCAGGTATGGGAGACAAGGATTTATTTCAGTCTTACAGTTTTGAGGGGAAGTTTGATCATGGTGGAGAAAGCGTGGCAGAGCAGGCAGCCACAGCATCACATCTTGCTAGAAGGTAGCATCAAGAATGAGCTAGCTCTGAACACCCAGTGGGCTGGACTGATAAATATCAGGGTTAGTAAGGTCCCTGGTGACAAATCTCCAGAAAAGCTCTACCTTCCTAAGGCCCTCCCTGCTGGGGACTTAATAGGAGGTTTAATCACAAACATTTGAGGATATGGGGACATTTTACATTTAAATTACCACACATTTGTGCAGTGCATTTTTATCCCTCTCACTTTTTAAACTTCTCTTATCCCTTTGCCCTCCCACTAAAAGTCTTCTGGCTTCCTGGCCTCTACAGACACTCATTCTGCCTTATATCCATAACTGAGAAATGTGAGTCTAGGATCTACATATGAGAGAACATACATGTGGCATGTGGCTTCTGTGCTTATGAGCTTGTGCTACCTCTCTCTGTGTGACCTTTTTCAGTTCTGTCCAATTTCCTGAAAATTTCATTTCATTTTTCTTTATAGCTGAATAAAAATACATTGAGCATAATGTATCATATCTTCATTATCTATTAAACAGTTGATGGGCATCTAGGCTGATTCCATTTCCTAGATGTTGTGAATAGAATAGCAATATACATGACTGATCAAGTATCTGTGTGGTGGAGTCTAGAGCCTCAGAGCATTGCCCAACTGTGATATAGCTGGTTCATATGGTGAATTTATTTTTAGCTTTCTAACAAAACTCCACATTGATTTTCCTAATGGCTGAACCAGCTTTCATTTCTGCCAACAGTGAATAAGGGTTCCCCTTTCCCTACATCCTTGCCTGCATTTCTTTTTCTGTTTTCTCTCCTTTTCTTTCTATCAATCTGTCTATCTTTCTTTCTTTTTGTCATTCTGACTGGAGTGAGATGAATTATCAGGGTGGTTTTCATTTATGTTTTTCTAATGGCTAAGGATGCTGAACACTTTCTAAGATATTTATTAGCCAGTTTTATTTCTTCTTTTGAGAACCCTGTGTTCAGTTCCATAACCTACTTTGTGATTGAGTTGCTAATTTTCTGGATGTTTAGCTTTTTGAGCTCTTTGTATATTGTACATGTTAATACTTTGTCTGATGAGTACATGGAAAATTTGTTCTATTATGTATGCTACCTCTTCACTAAAATGGCTTTTTTTGTGTGCTGTACAAAAAATTTTTAGAATTTCATATGGACCCACTTGTGAATTGTTGACTTAAGTTCCTGAGTGATGAGATTCCTATCCAGAAAATCTTTACCTAAACCTATGTCTTGCAGTGTGTCCATCAAGTTTTCCTTTAGTAGTATTGTGGTATCAGGTCTGACATTGAGGTCTTGGTTTCATTTGGAGTTGTTTCTTGTACAACATGAGAGATAAAGCTCTAAATTCATTCTTCTCCATGTAAATATCCAGTTTTCCCAGTGTCATTTGCTCTCCAATGTGAATTTTTGGTGTCATTGTCAAAAATAAGTAGCTTTAATGTATGTGGTGACATATGGGTCCTCTATCATATTCCATTGATCCATGCTTTGGTGTCAGTGCCATGATATTTTTATTATTGACTTCCAGCATGGTCGCTTGATGTCCTGTGGCTACAGGCTGTATTGTCTTCAGCAACAGGAACTTACCTTGTAGCCCTTGCAGGTAACCAAGTGTTTTGGCAATAGCCTGTATTATTTTTGGAGCCTTGTGGATGGAACCCAATTCTGGCCCCGAGAATTACCAGCCAGAGCCAATGGATTTAGGGCAATGCTTTCTCCACCTTTATGGAGCTCTTTTGTTCTGATCCTTCTTTCCCTTTATTGAGGGTAATAACTTGTAGAATGGCATCAAAGAAGATGGTTTCTATGGAATTGATTCATATTGTCATTAGATTTGTGAGTTACCCCCTTCTACCCCTAAGGCTTTTCCATTTTTTTTTTCTTTCATTCTTTCATTGGTTCGTTCTTTCTTGCTGACCATCAACTTGTCAAGTAGCTCTGTCAGGCTCCCCCCGGCGGGTGGTGCTGAGGAAGGACCAGGCCCGCTGGTTCCTCCCAAGGGGTTGAGGAGGAGGGTGTGTATCGATGGCCAGGAACACACTGAGCCGGGAGTCTTGTCGAAGCAGGATCTCGTTTCATTGTAACAGGCAGGTGTTTATATAGTATGGAGAACAAGGGCGGGGATCTCAGGAGGGGATAAGGTGTAAGGGCCAATAGCATATCGTGACTTTTGAAATGAATGGTTCTAAGTGCGCGCGCAAGAACTCTAACTTTCTACGCAGAAGTAGCAGGCCAGAGGCCATTAGGCATCTTGCTGAGTCATAGCTGGCCAGAGACAGGTCGCCAAACTTTAGCTAGGCTTAGGAATTTCCACCAGGCCTCACATCCAGGCCTCTTAAGGCCCAATATAGCTCTTCCTCCCTTCCCCCCTTATTTCCTTTTTTTCTCTCTTAATTCTAGTATCATGCCCATATTGTTGATATTTATTATGGTTTACAACTAGCTGGTGCTGGTCCACGTCAAGAACTGCATATGAGAGAGGCCATGCGTTTGTCCCTCTGAGCCTGTGTGACCTCACTTAGCATGGTTTTTTCCAAGTCTCTTCATTCTCCTGCAATTTGATTATTTCATTTTTCTTTACTGCTGAGTGAAGGACCCAGAAACTGAATGATGCCATGACAGGCTTCAGTAGAGTGCTGCCCTGGTTAGGCCTAAGTTACAAGTTTCGGCTTAAACAAAGGGGCAGCTGCCCTGCCCCGTGTCCAGGACACCTGAGACTTGTCCCTCCTACCTCCCTGTCTCGGCCAATTGAAATACATACAAATGTTATTGCTGCTTGTATAGCCAATTGCAACAGAGGTTGCTTAATTACCTAACTCCCGCCCGCCAACCTTGCCAGCCAAAATCTTCCTGCCTCCGTCCTGCCCCCAGTTTTGCCCATCGAAATCCCAAGCCAATCAGAAGAATACAAGTGTATTCACTGTTTAAATCAGCCAATCATGTACCCATCCACTTCTTCTATGTTCAAACCCCTATAAAAACCTTACCCTCACACTACTCGGGGCTCTTGTACAGATCCACTGCATTGGTGAAGTCAAGACACCGAGCTTAAGCCTGAAATAAAGCTCCTTGCCCTTGCATACGTGTTTGGTTCTCCTTGGTGGTCTCTGGGAATGCCGAGAACTGGGCATGACACTGAGTAGAGTTCCATTGTGTATATGTACCACATCTTCATTAACCATTCATTTGTTTGTGGGCACTTTGGCTGATTCCAGTTCCTGGCTATTTTGATTAGAGCATCAATAAAAAAATGGTTGAGCAAGTGTCTCTGTGGTAAACAGTAGGCTCTTTAGGGTATTTGCCTAAAAAATGTGCAGCTGGATCGATTGGTAGCTCTATTTTCAGTCTTTTGAGGAGTCTCCATACTGATTTCCATAGTGCCTGTATATGCATGTTTGCACTCTCAGCAGCAGTGGATGAGGGTTCCTCTTTCCCCACACCCCTGACAGCATGTGCTGTCATTTTGATTTTTTGGTGGTTGCAATTCTGATAGTTATGCACATCTTTAAAGAAAGGAGGAAGCTTCAGAGGAGAGTAAATACAAAATAATTTAGTCACTTCTTTCTTTCTTCACTTTGTAAACATGTTATTGAGTTAGTACCACATTCTAGACCTTATTTTAGGTAATTAGAATATACAAATCAGTGAGAACTTATAGATCACCACAGAAGTCAATATCTAGTAAAAGAAGTTGAAGGTGGAAGAAATGCATTTAGGAAGATATTTCCTTAAGATTCCAGGAAGTTTATAGTTAAACAGAATGAAAAATTATAGGACCAATAAAATCCACTTCAGAAGGTGAAATGTATTATATTTCCCAGAGACATAAATGACAGCTTCTGTTATGGTTTGGATAGGAAGTATCTCAGCTCATTCCCGGGTGGTGACATTATTTGTAAAGTTCTGGAAACTTTAGATGGTTGTACCTACTTGGAACAAGCAGGTATCTACTGGAGGCAAGGGCCAGTGGACTTTCACCTCCATGTTCCTCTCTCTGTCACCCCATAAAGTGAACAGGTGCTGTCATATGTTATGTGAATAGGCACTACTACCACCATGATGTTTGATCTCACCACAGACCCAGGATCAACACAGCTAAGGAGCATGGACTTAAATCTCCAAAACAATGATTAAAAATAATTTCTCCCCTTAAGTTATTCTTTCTGGCACAGGGGGTCTCAGCTGTGTAATGCCAACTAATATAGTCGTGTGTGTGTGTGTGTGTGTGTGAGAGAGAGAGAGAGAGAGAGACAGAGAGAGAGACAGAGAGAGAGAGAACATGTGAGTTTGAATAGGTCTCTCATTCCTCCTGCCCAGGGAGTTCCAAAAGACTACATATATGCCATTTATACCCAGTGGAGCCATTAGGGATGAAGGGCTTTGCCCCATGGCTAGTAATTAGGAAGAGGCATGAACAAATCTGTTTCCCTGAGGTCTTCACCCTGATCACTCCCATGACTCCTGGCTGCCCACTTGTGCCATGGAGATTATCACAGCAGTCCTGCTCTGACTGACACAGAACAAATATCTGAAAGCCATTCTGCACTTGCACAGAGGCTTTCAAGTGGGAATCTCAAAGCGAATCTGGGCTGCTGTGTGCCACAAAGAGGACCAACATTTCTCTTTGGCTTTAAAGGATGTCCCATTGTGAGAATGAACTTTGGGCTTTATCTCTCCCTTTGAAATGGAATACATCAAAGCGAGACATCTGAAGGTAAAGGCACAATGATCCCCAATCCAAAGCCAAGTTCAAAAACACAGAGATGAGTTGTGTTATTATGAAATTGTATTTGCTGGCTGAGATGGGGGACAAAGAAAGATTAAGTTGCAAACATAAAACAGGCCTTGAAATTCCTATTAGTCTTGAGCCCGAGGGCACATACTTTTTTTTAGCAGGACACATTTTTCAGAAGTATGGGAGCAATAGCACATGTAGCACACGAGGCTTCTCTTTGCTGTCAGTCTGAAAAGTACAGAGTTATTAGAGAGAAATTTATTAGTGAGTAGATGATGGATGAGGAAAACCAGTTTTGGGGAGTTGTTATTGAAAAATGTTTCCTTTTGGAGATGTCCAAGTTCATGCTATGAAAGTTACATCAAGTGTTAGCTATCATGGCTACAGCAGTGGCTTTCATATGCCAACTTTCTAAAGCATACTTGCAAGTAAGGCAAACCTACCTGATAGTTCCTGTGCCTCAAACCTTACATTTCAATTAAATTATATACATATCAATCATATTAGGGGATATACATATCAATAATATTAAAGGATAAATGCTTTCTATCTCAAAAACCACATGCTATGTTACCTGATTGTCTTGGACAAATCACTCCCTGGGCTCATCTTTGTCATTGAATTCAAGTCTTTAAAATATTATTTATTTATTTATTTGTGTGTGTGTGTGTGTGTGTGTGTGTGTGTGTATGGGCACACTAGAGTCTCTTACCACTGTAAATGAATGCCAGACACTTGTGCCACTTTTTCACCTGGCTTTAGGTGGGTGGCTGGGGAACTGGACCTGTGGCTGGTAGACTTGGTAAGCATACACCTTAAACCACTGAACCATCTCTCCAGCCCAAAGTTATTTACTTGGTACTATAAGCAAGTACTCAACCAACTGAGCTACAGGCAGCTTGGAGGGTTGTTTTGATGGCTAAACTATGCACTGCTAGTGACTGAAGACTTTGGTACCTAACTACTATTTATTGAATTCCATCTACTTCTATTTATTTTTACAGCTACCCAATTGCCAAATAGATACACTTTTCTTGGAGATTTTGGACATAGACTTCATCTTCAAGGCAGAATCCTTGAGTCTTATTAAGGAAGTGAAAAAAATGCACATTGCCCATCTCTCCTGTGAATCTGTAGCCTGAAGATCCAAGGTGTTTCAATTTGTTATGACTAATTGCTTCCATTTGAACACGTTAAATCATTCATTGGAGCTGCTGGAGATTTTACAGCTCTTTCTCATGTCATAACAAGAATGAAAAGGCATGTTTACAGAGAGGAGTCCACCTAAGCTTGCACAGAGAGGAGCTAAGGATGGTGTTCTCTGGCATCATTTCAGAGATTAGTTTGGGATTTATGAAAGTTTGATGATGTAAGGAACAGCATAGAATGCCATAGCTTCCCCTTTGTCCAGTGTAAATGCAAATCTGATCTTTTATGTCAGTTTGTTTGCATGTTAATGCCTGAGTTCTGTCACCCTGTAGATGGCTTCAAATTTCCTAAATTAGGTTGGGTGGTGGCTTAAGGGAGAGGTCATGTTATTGCCTAGCTCCATCTCAGAGGCACAGTGCACAGACCTTAAAATCTAAGGGAACTTCATTTATGCTGGGGTAATGGTCAGGACGAGGGCTGTCAAGGAGTCTCGAGGGCCAGCAGCTGGTCAGAAGTAGCCTCCTGCATGCCTCCCTAAAGATAGGAAAATGCAAGGAAAGAAGAAAGGGTAAGAGTACACTGTGGTCTAATTAGCATTTGCTTCTTGTAGCCTTGGAAATGTCAGTCACCAGTTGGTAGCAAAATAAAGATGTAATGTTAGTGATAATGAATTAAATTGTGGCCATTTGCATTGGAATGCCATGATAATGATCTGAAATTACCATTGTATATATTCCCCTTGACAGTTCAAAATTGGACTCGAAGCTAATAGTGTTTTGGATGAACTTTAAACCAATGAAATTGGTTTGAGTGAGTACACTCCTTTTGGTAAACCATGTGGATTTCAGAAAGTTAATTTACCTCTGCTTTGTTCAAGCTGTTTGGTAATTGATGAACATACCATAAAAGTTTTAATGAACAACCCAGGGACCATTTAACTTATTTACTAGGTAAAAGCGAAATGCATTTGATTTTTCTCCCTAATCTAGCTCTCCAAATGAGGCCGGTTCAGTTTTCTTTACTATTACTATTATTTTTTTTTTAGTTTGCACAAAACATTGCAGGCAAATATTTTCAGAAAGTCTGGTCGAAGGAACTGCATTTTCTCCCATTAGCTTCGATTTATAGTTCTGTTGCACGCCTTAGACATTGCTCAGGGAGAGCTTATGTCCAGGAAGCCCAGAGGCTCTGTTACAGCAGCGTGGTGGAGCAAGCCCTCTTCCCCACCCCTCCGAATCAGCACATATCTTCACAGCATCTGTTGTGTGAATAACTCTGCAACACTCCATTATTGTGAAGCAGTTAAAAAAGAGACTTTTTTTTTCTCGTTCTGGCCTCCTGGAGTCTAATTACAACTTGCACGTCCTTTCATAAGTAGAATCTTATTATGGGATAAGTGTCCACAGTTTCTTATTCAATTGCATTCATTGGCACGACTTTCTAGAGTGCTTTTCACAGCTCAGCCACATGAAGAAAGATCATGTTGAAGCCAGTGGCAATGTAAACTATGTGCCCAGTTGTAGGACCTCTGCAGCAGCTCCCCCAGACATGGGCTAGATCTCTTGCCTCAGTGCTCATGGCCTGTGCCTTTGGTAGAACATTTTTCAGCGCCCCCCCCCCCCGGGCCTCATTTTACTCATCTAGAATTATAAAGTGGCATGAAGTCTGTTGTAAAGAGTAAATGAGATAACTCATGAACCATAGAACCTGGCACCCCCTGAGGGGTTTTTAAACTGGAAACGTCGTTGAATACAGATTCTGGATTCCACCCATAGATTCTGATTCAGTAAGTCTTGGATGGAGCTTGAGAATTTGCATTTCAGTTAAAGTCTCAGGTGATGCTGGTCCAAGGACCAGGCCGTGTGCTAACCACTGGGCTAATTGATAAAAGCTGCTTGTATTTTGGTGTTCTTCCACAGTTGGAACGAATGGCTGCTTCTGTCTGAGTCCATAGAGGGCGCCAATGATGCCTTATTTCCCTATATTGTTTCTAACCCCAGAGACCAACCACCCATGTGTAAAGATTGAGTCATGTTCAGAGGTAATTTTAAAAGCTCTAAAAGCTGTGTGTTCTGCAGGACACCAGTGTATTGTTGATGAAAGAACAGACACTGAAGACAGATTGTCCGGGTGTGATCCCAGCCTGCTGCTTATTGTATCCAACAAAGTCCAACCTTCTCAAACATCTGTTTTCTTATTTATAGATGGGTGAAGTAATAGCATACATATCTGTAGACCCTTAAAGAGAAACTGGCATAAAATGATTGAGAAACGAAGAGAATTTATTTGGGCTGATCTGAGTAGCAACTTGGGAGACAAAAGTTTCAGGCAGGTGGAAATTATGCTCTGGGCTCTTCCAGATTTCAAAGGAATTTTAAAGACAAACCCTCCAAATAATAGAACTTGTATCAGCTTGTCAGGAATTTAAATTAGCCCAGGCAGAGTAGCCAGCTGTCTTGTAAGGAATGGGCTGGATAATTTAAAGAGCATCCTTTAAGCAGGAGAAAGAGGGGGTGGGGGAGAGGGAAGGAGAGAGAGATGCTTGGGAAAAGAAGGAGGTTGGGTGAAATAATGCTGGTGACTATCTGAGAGACTGGAATGTTTTACTCTAGTAGAAATGATGGCTTTCAGCTCTCACCATGTAAACTACTGAACATAGCAAGTTTCAAAGAGTTCAATTGTCTTTGAAGGAAAGTATGACTAAATCCTGGTCTCTCATGTATTCTTGGCCAGATACTTCTGGGCATCTCTACACACCTTTATCTACTTGATTTCAATTTTCCACACATCATAGTGTTGTTGGTAATTCTCTAAAGTACTTCGTATATGGCATCACACAAAGAAACTATCCAAGCATTTCCAACTGTCATTATTGCTAATCTTTACTGCTCCTGTCCCCTGTCTGCCATCCGAGAAATAAACAAGCTCCTTACCATGGCCCTATCTTTGAAAACTGTCATTATAACCTATAATGATGTATTTATGTCTAGGTGAGTGCAAAAAAAAAAAAAAGAGTATGACCAAGAAACTAGAGTGGAAAAATGTTTGTTACCTGCAGTAGGTAAAGAGAGGACAGGAACTTTTCCTAAATCAATGTTGTCAAATACTGTCCTTCAACAAAGGAAAGAAACATGGGAATTTTACTTTGGGATCCTATACTTATTAATACAAGAAAGCACTTTAGGAGTAGACACATTCCTAACCATGCTCAGTTTAATGTCACAGTTTAAGAAGGAAAAATGGTGATATAGTTTTAGGCATGTTTTCTCATGGTTATGCAACACATGTTCAAAGGATTAAAATGGTGACATTAACACATTTGGACATGCATAACTTATCATAAAGACTACGAAAAGGAATGCCTGTGACCATGCTCAGTTTTCTCAAAAAGTTTTAGTGGAAACAAAGGAAAGGAGACATTGAAAGTGCATCGATGTAGTTTTCCCTAAATGTGCCAGCAGTTAACATTTCTGTCCCATGTTGGAAACACCTTTGTATTTTTATTTTATTTTTATTTATGTGTGTGTGTGTGTGTGTGTGTGTGTGTGTGAGAGAGAGAGAGAGAGAGAGAGAGAGAAAGAGCAAGAACATTGGGCATACTAGGGCCTCTAGCTACTGCAAACAAACTCCAGATATATGTGCCACCATGTGCATCTGGTTTATATGGGTACTGGGCAAATGAACCTGTGTCCTTAGGCTTCATAGGCAAGCATCTTTACAGTGAAGACATCTCTCCAGCCTGCATCTCTATATTTTGACACCTGCTTCAAATTTTAACTATTTCAGAGACTGATGACAAATTAAACATACATAAGTTTGCATTAAGAAAGTTTAGCAGAGACCCCCAGCACCTCATCACTGAAACAGACCAAAAATGAACCCAACATGGCTCAGGGAAACTTTGCGGAAGAGGGGGCGGAAAGAATGTCAGAGCCACATGTTGGGTCAAGATATGCAGAGACATTTAGCTTACCCATAACTGTGGGCTAACTCCACAATGCATGACCCGTATACCTCAACAAGGAGGGGCCAAGGGGAGGGGTAGGTCATGGATGAGCCTAATAATGGTACCAAACTGACTGTATTTTCTGAATACAAAACTAACTAATAAAGAAAAAAAAAAGAAAAGAAAAAAAAAGAAAGTTTAGCAGATACTTAGTCTTGTTATATATGGAAGCAGATATACTAAAATATATGCTTAATGAGCTATGTACTGGGCCAAACATATCAGTCCCTCCCTCTCTCTCTCTCTCTTCCTCCCTCCCTCCCTTCCTCCCTTCCTTCCTTCCTTCCTTCCTTCCTTCCTTCCTTTCTTCCTTATTACTGGGGACCTTGCACATGTTAGGTAAATGCTCTAACACTGAGCTATACCCTGGCTTCCTAGAGGGGATTTGACAGATGATGGTAGTCAACATAAATAGTGGAGACTGACTTGTCTGTATGCAACTCAGCTCGGCATCAGAGACCAGTCTCTCCTTTTCCATTTTTGCTATCTCAGTCTGAGTGGGAAAAAATTCTGAAATCAAGTTGGACCTATGTGATAAAGCTCCTGTGAACATCAGAAAAGAAACTTTACATACTAAGAAAGTGTAATTAAGTAATGTGAGGATGATGAAAATCTTCCATAGAAAACCAAGCTATTATTTATACCTTCTGAATGTTTTATATGCATTTAATTAATCAAAATCAGTATTCTATCTATTATACTTTTAATATGCCTTTCTCTTATCAATAATGTATTACAGACAGCTTTCTTTATTAAAAACAACCTGTAGAATTCCATTTCATAGATATAACACAAATAGTTTAATAAAGCTACAAATGGCTTTGTAAGAAACATCTTATGTGTATAACTTTGAACTTTTTTGCAAGTTCTTTATGATGACATAAAAAAATTCATTGAATCATCAAGTATGCAAGCTTTAGGGTCTTGAATATGTAGCTAGCTACTCAGAGTTAAAGGTAAAGCTTATTTTATTGTAAATTTTTTGGTAGCTAGTGATCATTTGTCATTCAAGTTGAATAAATGGCAGATATGTTTCACAGTTTTCATTATAGAAATAAACAGGTATAGATTTAGTTTATTCAAAATAGTTCAAAGCCATAATGAAGGGGATGCTACTTGGACAAATATCCTGTTCATATCTCTTTATGTCACCTGGGCTCTCCGTCAGATTCACCCAGCTGATTCCAGTGACAGCCAGGGGGTTGAGAACGGCTAAGATGTTTCCCCCTTTCTCACCTGCTACTAAACCTGGTTCTAACGGCTGCCAGCCACCTCTACCACATGCAGGATGATGGTAAATTGTTACATCCTGCTGGCTTTAACAAGACCTTACCCCTAAATTGCATTGCTAGTTGAACTATAAACTTCATTCTACCCTGGCCTCTACTAACCTGGAGAGTATTTTGTAGTTCTCTCTGTCTGTGAGTGTGTAGACATATAGAACATTCCTTTTGGATTAGAGATAAAACTGAAGACTGTCAGCATTTTAAAAAATTTATTGCTGAAACCTTTCCACATTAGAGGCATGCCAGTGGTCTCTGTACCATCTCCATTTTGTGGCCAAATACTACCCTTCTTTGACTTTTATGTCATTGGGATGTGTCAGTGTGTTTCTGGAAGTTTGTGTCAAAACTGCAGCCACAGGTTGACAGATGACTTTTTGCAATGTGGCTTACATACTTGTTTTATCTAAATGAAAACATCATTCAAGAATACATTCTAGGATAGCAAATTCCTTAGGTGGGAAAAAGGATTTCTATGAGTCCCAATAACAATGAGCCACTCAAACCTTCCTCTTGGCTCCCTATTGGCCAGCTAGCGGGGTTCTACCCATGCTACGTACAACACTGCACACAGAATCCCTGATGTGTGGATGAGCCTACTGCCCCACATGTGCTCAAGAGCAATTTAATTTGTTTTCCCTGGATGGAGACATTAAGTTCTGAAAAATAGTGAAATGTGCTTGCCTTAAGTCATGTTTGAAAATAATAAGGATTTCCTTGTTAGTCTATTAAGCCTCTCAAGAATCTTAAAAAAACTAAAAGCTTCAGATTGAAGGAGTTTGCTTGAGCTTAATCCATTATAAGCATGTACAATATTCAGAAAAATAGTCAGTAACAATAAAAGTTACAACTCCAGGTGATTGGCCCTGTCTGAATGGACCTTGTGACCTTTTGTTGGTGATATTAAGAAAGTGAATCGTTTTTCTAGTTTTCAAACAGATTCTAGCCCTCCCTTATTTACAGTCTTGTTGAAGCCAATCTGACTTCGATGCTTTTTATGTGCTAGGCATTGTGCCCAGTGCTTTATGTGTTATATCTTATTTAATCGTGCATCTGGACATTTGTGTACGGAGCAGGTGTTAGTGAATTGCAGCCAGTTAAGCTCATGACTTATAGGCTAGTCTTGAGTACAAGGTAGAACAAAAATGAATATGCCCTTAGCATTTGAGTTATATGCGGGCACAAATTCTGATAGCTGAGAATAACCAAGTTTACTTTGTGGAAAAGAAAAGGACTTTTTTTTTTTTTGTAATATATGGTACTAAGGAGCTCAATAGAATTTCCACATCCTGTCTCCATTGACTATAAGTGACTCAAATATTCATGTGTTCACAAATGACATGGAGTACCCAAGTATCAGTCTAAGATTTTCATGACTGAGATAAGATCAAAAGGTAGCCAACCCAATGGGTTCAGATCTTTTTTTTTTTTTTTTTTTTTTTTTTGATTTTTGAGGTAGGGTCTCACTCTAGTCCAGGCTGACCTAGAATTCACTATGTAGCCTCAGGGTAGCCTCAAACTCACAGTGATCCTCCTATCTCTGCCTCCCAAGTGCTGTGATTTAGAGGTGTGTGTCACCAATCCTGGCTTTTTTTTTTCCCTTTGGTGGGTTCGTATCTTAGTGAGTGCAAAGATAAGAATGGAGAAAGACTTATCATCTGCCATGAATAAGAAAAGTGTGGGTGTTATTTCCAAAGCACTGCTATCCTTGAGCTAAGGAAAAATAGGGAATTTGTTCAGGGATCTTATATCTATTTATATAAAAAAACAGTCACAACCACATTCCTGAGCATCCTCAGTTTAAGGTCACAGTTCAAGAAGTAAAGATGGTAGATGTATTTTGGGGCACACTTAGTTAAGGTCGTGGAGTACATGTTCAAAAGGTTAAAATGGTGGACAGGAACACTTTTTAGCATGTTCAGCTTGCATCATAAAAAATGTAAAAGTGCTTCTTGGCCTGCTCAGTTTTCTCCAAAAAGTATTAGTTGAAACAAAACAAAAGGACACTTGGTAGGTACATTCATGTGGGAGTTCCCCCGAAAGTTTCTGTCTCAGTGATTAAGAAGTTCACCATGAACTTTCCATCTAGCTGTTTCTTACTCTTAGTATCTCTGGCCTTATGGTTCCATATTTGGTTATATGTATTAGACCTGGGATTCTGTATATGATAATATATTATAGTCATACTAATCAAGGACTCACTACTTGATGTGCATAGAAGTCAATACTTTCACACCGGTCTTTGAACAAATTAAAGAACTCTACTGTGTGGATCAAGTAGGCATGGAACAATAAATAAACTCAGATCTGACTCCCTGATCAGTTACTGGTGGGGAAATATTTGGGAGGCAGGGGAGGATAGAAACTGCTTATTGGCAATGAGGTGGACTTTCAGGGTTCTCTTTCTCACAGGTAGCATGCATCTTTCCAGAAGATCTATATTCTGCATTAGGGATTTTGAGCCTGTGATGTTTATAAGACATTGAACATGTGAGCTGACTTCTGTGCACGGCCATCTTGAAAATCCCGTTTCACTCTGTCCTTTCATGAATTCAGGGGCTTTTTCCAGAAAAGTAAATTAAGCGGGTTGTAACACAAGAAACTTAGTTCTGTATGTATCAAAACCTGAACTGATTTTGCCGGTATTTCCCTCAGACTTGGTCTTCATACAATTTCAACTCAATGGCTAAACAGATATTTTTCAAACACCAGCTATATGTCCACATCATGCTAAATTCTGTGACTGTAACAGTGGGAAACAAGTACCTTGGAGCTCAATGTTGACATAGTATTGAACTACCATTCTTGTTGTCCATCCCAGTCATACTCACTCTCCAGCGCATGTACCAGTTAAGGTAAATGTGTCAATCATAACCATCAAAATAATAGGGTGATTCCTTTAGATCTATAAAGAGGAGATGGCTGGAGGAAACAAAATCTGTCTTTAGGTTTTCTTTGCCACTTGGCTCTGGATGTCTTCCTCTCTGTCCTACTGTTGAGTTTCACTCACACTCAGAGAAATATGCTTACATTCAAACCAAAGATCTGTACTTGCTCAGGAAACATAGCTTGCTTCTGGCTGCATATATTTATCCTGCAAATAATAAACTCTGCTAATATTACTTGGGGAATGTCACAAGAGTAAGCATGATATACTGTGTAGAAGTCATTAGGTGGAAACAAGGTGGCTTATTTCACTACTGAATCACTTATCCAGGAACAGAGACAGTATTCTGGTAACATTATATAGCTTCTCCATCACCTCAAGAATTTTTTTTTCTTGAAGAGATAGATGAACACCAGCAGAGCCTATAATTACAGACAATTCCCTTTGGTAGAAAGATGCATGAGTGATGGGAGTGGTATTAGTATAGCGGTCAGGGATATGGGTTGGGGAGACTCCTTGCAATGCTCTGAACTCTACAGGAAATTCCTTAATTTGAATGAGGAGAGTGGATAGAATGTGAACCAAAGATGCTTATGTACCTAAACATGGAATCCTTAATGCTTTGAAGAACATCACTGATGTTAAAATTTTTAGAAAGGGGCTAGAAAGATGGCTTAATGGTTAAGGTGCTTGCCTGCAAAGTCTAAGGACCCAGGTTCAATTCCCCAGTACTCACATAAGCCAGATGCACAAGGTGGCACATGCATCTGGAATTCGTTTGCTGTGGCTAAGGGCCCTGGTGTGCCCATTCTCTCTTTATTTGCCTCTTTCTCTCTCTCTCTCAAAATACATAGATTAAATTTAAAAAAAATTAAGAAGTATGCATTTTGCTTGTGAGCAGATACTCACAACACAAAGGGGAGGGGAGTCACCTCATCTGGATAATAAACTTCTTTGGGAGAGTCTAGTTTGTAGAAGCATGTGGCACACAGTAGATTCCATAAAAAGAGTTGCCCCTGGCAGTTGTTAAAAATTTCAAAGAAATATTAAGACTACTACCATAGAACCAAGACTATTGTAATAGGGAGAGAATTTGAAATGAAGTCTGAAACAAAAGATAAACATTTCTATATGTCCAAGTTAGCTACTGGAGAAGTACTGAGGGATTTATAGGGGAGATTGATCAATGTGATTAGGCATCTATGTGTGCTGTGGTGTTTATTGAAGTCTCACACCTCTCTTTCCACAGAGATTGAAAATACAGGGTCTCTATCTTGATAGTATTTCAGAGTGACTGCTCCCAGATCCTTGAGAAAGATTTCCCTGGCTAGAAAACCAGCAAGGGGCTGGAGGACATACCTCCAAAGGGTGAAGGAAGAATGTACGAATGCAAATTTTCTAAAAAAAATGCTCTGAGAAAAAGGACATCAGAACCATTGTCAAGATGAATGCCCAATGCTAAGGGGAATATTCAGGGAATATTCGTGGCCACAGAGTTTTGTTTCTTTTCTTTCCTTTCCTGTGGAGTTTAGGGCATGTAAACCGGGCTTCCTTTCCATCTTACTCCTTCTTGGTTCTTGCAGTTCACTTATAGATGATATCGGTTTAATTTGTTGCTTAATGTCCCTCAACCTCAGGTTCTTTATAAGTATATAATGCAGATCATAAGATGAAATCTACCTCTTAACTTTTGAAAAACTATACATGCAAGGAGTAAAAAATGATGCCAACATCATGGAATAAAAAAAAACTGCAATTTTCATGGACTGAAATAAAGTAAAACATCTAAAAATCAATGGGATAAGTCATGTAACCACATATTATGCATATAAAAATGTTCAGTAAATATTTAATCCAAGTGGAGATATATAGTATGATGTTACCAGTGAAGAATACAAATATACCTCATATGACACAATTTCCTATTAGCCATGAACACATACATATTAATAAAAGTGTATGAACCTAGATGAAAGGCGTTACATTAATTTCCTGATGATATTGCCTCTGGGAGCAAAAGAGAGGCACGAGCTTGGGCAGGGACTAGGAGTGACTTTCCATCCAATCTGTAATATTTGATTTCCTATGAAGAAGTTCTAATCAAATATGACAAAGTGATAATTTTTCATTTTTATGGTGATCCATCCTTTTTCTCATTCTCTTTGAAATTTCAATACTTTGTCATTGAAAAACTAAGGAGAGAGAGAGAGAGAGACAGAGACAGAGAGAGAGAGAGAGAGAGAAGGAGAGGGAGGGAGGGAGAAAGAGACAGGAAGGGGAAGCCAGAGGTGCCTCCTTCTTTCTCAGTATGCCCCTCATAGAGAAGTGAGGGAGAGAAATTGAAAATAGATTTAGCAAACAGCCCCACACCACATTGTGCCTGAGGCAGTGGTTCTCAGAGAAGCATTCAAATCTGCTGTGGGTGAGGGCTGATTGTTTGGGCTGCTTCTGCTTGCCTTTGATTGAAGCAGCCCAGGGTTTAAGAGCTTCAAACCCCAGCTCTGATCTGAAAATGAAGTTAGGTGTTAGAGAAACAGCTGCTAGAAACAGCTCAGCTCCCTCTGGAGCCTCTGGTCGGCTTCAAAGCAGCTGCCTGAAGGGAGGGAGGCAAGCGAGCTATCCTGGGTGTGTGTGTGTGTGTTAATAAAACAAAATGGCTTTCCTTAAATAAAGCATGAATGGTTTCTCTAGAATGAGGAATTTAGTTCTACCTCCTCCTTTCTGCTTCGTTTGAGACTCTGAGTAAAGAACCATAGCATCCATCCTATTTCCTTACCTTTGGGACACTGGGCACCTCTCTGAGTCCCAGTTCAGCCATTTGTGATTTGTGGGAACTGAAGCCAGGACAGCTGGCCCTGGTATCCACACGTATCCCATCCATTCTTAGATCCACCCAAATAGGGCTCAATCATGATTGGAAAATACTTAGCATGTGAAGACTTTCCTCTTGTCATTTACTAAACAATACAGTAAAATCACTATTTATATAGCATTTGCATTAGGTTAGGTATTTTAACTAATTCTAGAAATAATTTAAGTATATGAGGGTATGTATATAATTTATATGTAAGTATTCTGCTGTTGTTTGCTAATAAAGGACTTCTGTATTTTTTGATTTTGGGTTCATGGGAGCTTTGGGATCAATCCCCCATAGATATAGGAAATAATGGCATTTAACCTCTTTTATTACTTAGCTTAGACCCTTGATGTGATCATATCTCTAGGACCTGGGAACTTGTAGAACTCAGTATGAGAGAATACTTTATGCTAACCTCACTTGTGTACACATACATTTTATTAGAATATCTTGTGATAGTTTAGTAATAGGATGAATGACTTTTCCTGGTTTGCCTGGGACATTCCCAGTTTAGTACTAGAAGTCCCATGTCTAAGGCAACTTTTCAGTCTTGGGCCAACCAAGGTAGCTGATGCTAGGCTCTTGATCTTGAATGTCTTTCAAATTCCAGCATTTTATTAGCCCGGTTCCAATGGAGCTGCTTGTGGGAGATGTTGGCACAGAAGAGGGGGTGGGAAGAATTTCAGAGCCACATGTTGGGTCATGATATGCAGAGACATTTATCTACCCATAACTGTGGGCTAACTCCACAATGCATGACCCATATATCTCAACAAGGAGGGGCCAGGGGGAGGGGGTAGGACATGGAGGAGGCTAACAATCATACCAACTTGACTGTATTCACTGAGTACAAAACTAATTAGTAAAATAAAATTAATAAAGTTTTAAAAAGGTGGAGCCTAATGAGAAGTCTTTAGGTTTTGGGGGGCATGTCCCCAAAGCACTTGCAAGACCCTTATTACTTTCTTTATTTTTCCTTCTTTTCCATGAGATAAACACTTTAATCTATTATGCATTCTCACCAAAAAGTGTTGCCACTCCTCAAATCCAAAGCAATAGACTCAAGTAATCATTTCTAAAATTGTGAGCCAAAATAAATCTTTCTTTTGTTTCTCTTAAAAAATATTTTTGGCACATGGGCTCAGTATATGGGATTTACATGTGCTTGGAGATGCATATGTCCCCTGAACTCATGTGTGTAGGCCAAAGGCAGATATTGTGTGTTCTCATCTATTACAATTTCTACCTTAGGTCCTTGAAGCCAGGTGCTTGTACAACAAATGTTCTTACCCTCTGGGCCATCTCCCTAAACTCCATATCTCTTTATGATTTGAGTATCCTAAGTTTGGTTATAACAACAGAAAGCTGATTCTGGCATGTATGTCCTCATTCTCTGGAAGCTTATTATAATCTTCTATTAATTCTTAATCCTACTATTATCTTTTTACAGTTTATTTTATTATTATCACTCTAAATTCTTCCATACTAGACTAAATTCATGGATAATAGGACATACTTATCTTCTCCTTATAGTCACCATCAAACTCTATATTTACTAGGTGCTGAGGTTCACTTTTTTTCATTTCTAGCCCAGGCTTACCTATAATTTACTCTCTAACCTAGACAGACCTTGAACTCATGGTAGTCCTCCCACTTCAGCCCCTGAGTGTTGGGATTAAAGATGTGTGCCACCATGCCTGGCTGGTGCTGTGATTTAGATGGATGTTGCACAAAAGTGCATGGATCAAGAACTGGTCCCCAGAGTATTCTATTGGAAGAAGGTATGGAGTTTTTTTTTTTTTTTTTTTTTTGAGGCAAGTCCAAAAGACTGTCTTTTTTATGCAAGTGTGAGAGAGTGAAAGAGAGAGAAAATTGGCATGCCAAGGCCTCCATCTACTGCAATCAAACTTCAGATGCATGTCCCCCCTTACATACATGTGCAACTTTTCATGCTTTTGGATGCTCACCAGAGGCCCAAAGGAATGGGGCTGCCTACTCTTAAAGGTGGATCTCCAGAAATGTGACCTATACCTTTTCTCTTTATAAGCTAATTGCCTCATGGATTTCCTTATAGAAGTGTGAAGTTGACAGATACACTAGGAACTGAATAAATATGTACATAGACATCAATTAGTACATGAGATGAATGGAGTCAGTTCCTTCACAGTTTTTCTGATCTTAATCATACTTAGTTATGCTAGTCTTTACATTTTTATGGGAATTATACAAACACATACACACATACAAACATTGATCTTGATCAATTTAATTGCTAGCACTTAAATTTTAGTATATTTAGCAATCATCTAAATGTATCATTAATATATACATATATATATAATGTTTGGTTTTGTGCTTGACAATTTTATATAGTAACTCAGGGACATGATTGAGAATCTGCAAACATTCCAGGCGGTTTACATGCCTCAGTGATGTTTAGAAAACCACAAGTCTATTCTCTTGTCCTATGAATAGAGCATGTTGTGGCATGCTTAGGGTGATCCTGTGTTATACCTGTTGATCTAGTGAAACTATTAGTAGTGTCTCCTTTCATCCCCAAGTGTCCGTGAGGGACAGACATATAGTCACCTCAGTCATGAGTCTATGTAGTAGCAGTTAAATACATCCTGCAGTTAGAACCCTTTTGTAGACACCTCTTTTTATTTAAACCTTACAGCTTCTCCTATTTACCCAGCTAATAAATTCTGCCTTCTTCTTCAAGTATTGTACACTATCTCAAAATGTGTAAGCCTAAGAAATGATTTTAATCTGTTTTTCATTCTTAATGGCTAAAAAAGCTTTCCATAATACTTAAATTTTCACAGTGAGATATTATAGCCTGCATAAAGAAAAATAACTTTTTATTGACAACTTCCATAAATTCAAACAGTATTATATGATAATAATCCCTTTCCATCACCCTTCATTTCTATCTTCCCAAATCCCTCCTCCATTGAATTCCTTCTTCTTTCCAACTAGTCTCTTCTATTTTGATGTCATCATTTTTTTTCTTCCTATTATGCAGGTCTTGTGTAGATCAGCCACCATGAGGTCATGAATATTAAGGCCACGTTGTGCCTTCAAGACAGTGTGGTAAGCACCCTTTTCCTTCCTTTGGCTTTTACATTCTAGCCTGCATTTGTTTTTAAGAAACATGATTGTTGCAACCATTTTACCTTTGTGGGAGGGACTCTCTTCCCTCTAACAAATGGCCCCCCGAAGCCAAGAAATCTGGGTGAAGATTTATATGAGAAGCCTTCACTGAAAGTGACACACTCAATTGTACAGCAATGATGTAAATTGAATTCTTTAAGCTTTTGAAGGCCTGTGCTTCCTAAACACAAATTATACCAGGCTACTTAGCCATGGATTTGCAATTCTTTCTATTTTGTAGGATGGTAAAGTGAACGCCCTGCATAAGCTATGATGGCAGTGGCTCGCATTTCTGGGTTTCTTGGCTTGGATATGGAGTCTTTTTCCACTAGTTATTTACTAGCTGTGTGAAGTTGGGCAAATTACACTAGTTCTCTTGCCTTTAATCTCTAAAATCAGAAAATGATGAAGGTACCGGTAGAACGTGGTTGCAAGGATTAAATAAAATTAGCCTTGTCACGTACTTTCTTTTCCTTGGAACATCTCCTTGGGATTGTCTGGTTTGACCCACAGCTCAGGGAGCAGCTTGGGCTCATGCTTAAGGCACTCCACCCTGAGGACTACTTATGCTCCTGATTTTTGCCTCAGGGTTTTCTCAAAACGTTGGGAGTCTCCTCAGCCCTGTGCAGGGGCAACCCTGCAAGTGTAAAGGTGGCAGGCCTGCACCCTGGGAGCTGGGACATATATTTGCTAGCCTCATGTTGTCATTTCTCATGCTTCTCAAAGGTTTTGGCCTATTACCGAAATCAGCAGAAGGCAAAAGACTCTTCATTAGCCTTTGTTGCTCCCCACCTCATCCTCCCACTTCTATGTTCAAGGAAACATTTCCCAAACAATGCACTCCCATCAACCCCTTCCTCCCAAACTCTAAAAGAAAACCAACCTAAGCTATGTGAATTCCTGCAGTCAGCTTCCAATGAAAGTAAGCTGTAACTATTAACAAGAATGAAAAAAAAATGTAATATTTTCCTTCTGTGCTCTAGGGTGAGCTAGAGATCTGTATAGGTTTAAAGGGCAAAGAACCTTCCTAATGCTTTTCTGAAGTGGATGCAGAATAAAGTGTTTTATTCTAGCCTATATGCAAACAATTTACATGCATTTTTCTTGTCTTCATTTTACCAAACTGAATATCTTCTGTTTTTTTTTTTTATTTTTTCCTCAAAGAAATGTTCCGAGAATCATAGGTGAGTGACTTATCTGCTGTTTTTTCAAATTTCTCAGTGGAAGACAGGAAACCATACAAATGTAGGAAGTAGGTTGTATCAAACACCTGTTAATCCCTTTGTATTTTCTTACTGCTTCCACAGAATGGAAGAGACTGGATCTAGTACTGCCAGTTGGCGAATATTACTTTTCATTGAACAACCATATGCCTTTAAATTTTATAGATGTAGGCTATTGTTGACATTATGTTTGACTAATCATTTTACAGAAATTTTTGTGGCCATTCTAAAGCTGAGCCCATCTTCTCAACTTATCGTAACCATGGAAATTTTATTGTTGAACACAATAGATTTTTTTGTTGTTTGTTTTTAAGGTAGGGTCTTGCTCTAGCCCAGGCTGACTTGAGATTCACTATGTAGTCTCAGGGTGGCTTTGAACTCACAGCAATCTTCCTACCTCTGCCTCCAGAGTGCTTGGATTAAAGGCATGCACTACCACACCTGGCACAAGATAATTTTTATATTTTATTTATTTGAAAGGGGAGAGAGAGAGAGAGAGAGAGAGAGAATGAGAATGGGTATGCCAGGGCATCTTGCCTCTGCAAACAAATGCCAGATATATGTGCCACTTTGTGCATTTGGCTTATGTGGGTACTGGAGAATCAAAACCTGGTCATCAGGCTTTGCAAGCAAGTGTCTTATATACTAAGCAAAGCTCTCGAGCCCTAATTACAAGAGATTAAAAAGGAGTTTAAACATAATTCCTGATGAGTTCTACTGTTAAAGTAGATTCTAAAAATTTGAAAGTTTGAAAGCCATGCATCATCATGGAGGAATGACCATTTCTAACACAATTATTTACTTCAACATTTCAATTCCTTGAACTTTTTCCTAAAGATGATGAGTTTTGATGGTCTTCAGAGTTAGACTACCTCAACTGAGTTTATCAAACTGCTTATGTTCTTTTAAATGTTGGTTTTGCTCAAAATAATAAGGAAAATGTTTAATTTGTTGTCATTCACTATTAAACAGACTTTTATTTTTTTAGTATGTACACAGTGTGTATATAGCCATGTAGGTATTATCATTAACGTCCTCTCTATCCTCCCCCTCTGTAGGGACCCTCCTTGTTGGGGAATGTGGGTCATGCATTTTGGGGTTAGCCATCAGTTATGGGGAAGAGGCAATGTCTCTGTGCATAATGTCCCAACATGTGGCTAAAACAATCTTTCCACCCCTCTTCCACAAATTTCCCTGAGCCATGTTGGGTTCATTTTGGGTCTACTTCAGTGATGAGATTTTGGGAGCCTCTGTGTCTATATACCTGGTTTGGTAGGAGTTGAGTGTTCTCTGTATCTATCTCCTTTACCCTTGTGCTTGTACCAGGTTCACCAAGAAAGCAGCACTCTTTCTCCTTTTCCCAATTACTCTTGGTTTCAGCTGGGTCCTGGTGAGGTGCAATGTGCTGATTTTCTCCTTAGGATCTGCGTCCATCTGAAAAGGAGAAGCAACTTCTCCAATGGAGAGTGAAGTCAGCACTAGATAAATGGGATAACCATTATTATTTTAGGGATAATTTAATAGGTATAGGCCCCCTTGTAGCCCACAATTAGTGGGAGTTTGATAATGGAGAGTGGGCTCATTTTTTGCATATGGTTTTGACTTGTTTCTTAGCTCCAGCTATGGGTTCAGTTCCACTGTTCAAATCAGTTAGCCAAATCAGGAGTAGTTGGTTACCTACCATGGCAGTTTGCTACTATCCCACTTGTATGAGCTCATGTCAGATTATTTGCTGCTGAGTAGCTTAGACCAAAAGTTGCTTGGACAGATGTTGGTCATTTTCCCCCAGTTGCTCATGTAGCACCCTCTGTCACTAGATGAGCTAACTGGGGACTGACTGTCTTCCAGATTCCAGCCAGGTCACCCCATGTTCCATACCAACAGCATATTGTGTCTTTGGCCATAGGGTCTTACCACTAACCTTTGGTAGGTCATCAACTACTCTGACAGAAATCTGTTTTATTTTGGGAAACCTTGTAGGTCTCTGTGATCAACAGCTCATTGTGGATGTTAGCCATATGCTGGTACTGGGAGTTACAGTCCAGCACCAAGGAAAAGGAGGAAGAAAAGATAGGTAATATAAAAGAGATAGAGAGAAGAGAGAGAAGAGGGGGAGAGAGAAACAGGAGATTAAAGTTAGTTGTCATCATACCCTCTCCAAGCCCTGTGATTCAGGTGTGTCCTCTAAGGACCTGATGAAGGTTCAACCATTTAGTCTGTCTTTTTCAGATGTAGAATTTTATGGTACTATTGCCATTTGGGTCCAGGTTTGTATCCCCTACCCCCACTCCCACTCTTACCCTCCCCTCCTGCCCCACCCTCCCTATTGTCCAGTCCCCGAGATGTTTATTAGATATGTCAGCATCTTGGGCAGATTCAGGTTAGGAGTGGGACCATGCAGCAATTATCTTTCTGTGATGGGGTGAGTTCACTGAGAATGATCTGTTCCAGGTTCAATCATGTGTCATTTATTCCTTGCTGCTGGGTAGAATTCCATAGTGTAGATATACCACATCTTGGTTATACACTCATCTAATGATGGACATCTGGGTTGATTCAAGCTCTTAGCTACTATGAATTGAGCAGCTATAAATATGGTTGTGCAAATCTATCTGAACTGAGGTGTGGAGCTCAGTGATGCCCAATAAGGGAATAACTGGGTCTGTTAGTAACTCTACAGTCAACCTTTTTAGGAGTTTCCATATTGCTTTCCATAGTGGTTGTACCATCTTACATTCCCACCAACAGTGAATGAGGGTTCTTATTTCTCCACATCCTCACCAGCATTTGTTTTCATTTGATTTTTTAATGTTTGCTATCCTTACTGGGGTAAGGTGGAATCTCATGGTTGTTTTAATTTGCATTTCCCTGATGATTAGCGATAATAAACATTTTCTTAAGTGTGTGTTTGCCATTTGTATTTCTTCCTCTGGGAACTCCCTGTCCAGATCTTTGCCCCATTTTGTGAATGGGTTGTTTTACTTTTTATTGTTTAGGTTTTTGAGTTATTGAATGGTTTTTTGCATGAATTCTCATTGGTCAAGACTCATAACAAAATAGTTAGGTGTTTCTCTGGTAGTATTGTACTTTGTATGACTGAAACCATAGTCAAGTTAAGTCTTAACATGGTTCTCCCACAACTCCTGAACTGCTAGTATCTGCCACATAAAGAAATCTCAGGGGATATAAAGGGAATTGAAAGGAAGGTAGGAGGGACTTAATAGGATGGTATTATATATATGTAAGTAGAACAGATTAATCAGGGTGGGAAAGCCCTTAGTGAGGTCAGGGGAAGAGATTGAGTATAGGAAAGGTGGAGTGAGGGTAATCAAAATCTAAGAGGTTATGAATAAGTCATATGGAAGCCTACTTTTTTGGACAATGGAACACCCAGAAGCCATAGATTGTTACTAGAAAATTTTCAGTGCCAGGGATGGGATACCTTCCAGTGAGTTGTTGGCCAGGGAAGTCCCTGATGCTTCCAAAACATTACAGGCCATTGCCGAGGCCCTTGGCTTCCCATCAGGAATTGATGGTAAGACCCTATTGCTGAAGACTCCACATACTCAGGCTGCAAGGTCACTGAGAAACCCTTCTGGAGCTGAGTTGAAAACCTCCTCTACATAGAACAGCTGATAGAAAGCTGGGAAAAGCCACGCTGCATGCAGTTCAATGGGAGAGAGAGAAATCTCCAGTAAAGATACCCAACAGTGGATACTGCAAGCCTTATATTTGGCTAGCCAGGCAAAATGAGCCAATGGGTGCAACAGCTGCATGTCTGTTATACGGGGAAACAACCACCCTCTAATTGGACTGGAGGCCTGCTCCATGGTTGGGAATACATCCCTGATACTGAAAACCTACAACAGGGGTAGTCATGAGCCCTAGGGGTGTAATGTCTGCTGGTGTCTGGCTAAATGAATATAGTATGCTCACCAAACTTTCTGGTAAGTACTTCTCTCTCTCTCTCTCTCTCTTTTTTTTTTAGTTTTGTACTCAGTAAATACAGTCAAGTTGGTACCATTGTTAGCCTCCTCCCTGTCCTCCCCTCTTCACACGGACCCTCCTTGTTGGGGTATATGGGTCATGCATTGTGGGGTTGGCCAT
The DNA here is from genome assembly GCA_036346955.1 of Dipus sagitta. Lineage (NCBI taxonomy): Eukaryota > Metazoa > Chordata > Mammalia > Rodentia > Dipodidae > Dipus > Dipus sagitta. The sequence continues at coordinate 240,784,663 of CM070770.1, forward strand.
CAGTTTTGGGTAGGAGGAAATGTCTCTGCATATCATGACTTAATGTGTGGCTCTGACATTCTTTCTGCCCCCTCTTCTGCGAATTTCCCTGAGCCATGTTGGGTTCATTTTAAGTCTGCCTCAGTGTTGAGACCTTGGAGCCTCTGTGTCTCTGGATATCTGGTTTGGTAGGGGTTGATTGTGCTCTGTGTCTATCTCCTTCACCATTGTGCTGGTATCTGGCTTGCCAAGAAAGCAGCACTCTTGCATGTTTCTCCAATTATTCTTAGTTTCATCTGGGGCCCTTTTGAGGTATGATAGGGTGGTTCTCTCCTTAGGATTTGCATCTATCTGGAAGAGAGAAGCAGATTCTCCGATGGAGAGTAGTTAGCACCATAAAACTCTACAACCTAAAAGGCAGACCAAATGATTGAACCTTCACCAGTCCCTTAGAGGGAATACCTGATTCACAAGGCCCTGGAGAGGGTACAATAAAAACTGACCTTTATGTCCTCCTGTTTCTGTTTCTCTCTCTCTCTCTCTCTCTCTCTCTCTCATCTCTGTATCACTTTTATATCACTTATCTTTTTCTCCCTTCTCTTCTTGGGTGCTGACTGGTAAGTACTTCTCTTAATGTTCATACCCATACTTTTGGTTAGAAGCTTCTCTTTTCAGACGGCAGTGACCTTGGCATGACTCAGAAGGCACCATAGTGCTGAGAAGAAGTGACAGAGGGGTGCATGTCACTGAAATATCTCTATCATAGCTTTCAAGGCTTATGGTCCATTGTGGAAGAAGTTGTCAAAAGAACGTAAGGGCCAAAGGAAGGGTAGGACTCCTTACAATGTGCTCCTTTAGACACAAAATGGCCTGTATATCCATGATGTCATAGTGGCTGACACTACCTAAACAAGAACATAATAATAGGAGGAAAAGATGATGACATTAAAATAAAAGAGAGACTGATTGAGAAGGGCAGGGGATATGATGGAGAATGGAGTTGCGAAGAGGAAAGTGTGGATAGAGGGAATTACCATGGGTTATCGTCTATAATTATGGAAGTTGTCAATAAAAAATAAATTTAAAAAGTGAATATTTGATCTCTATGAACATAAATTCAACTGTAAAGCTTCTATTGGGAGAAAATTAAAAGAACTAAATAGAAAATACTAGCCTCTGATCTTTTATACTTATTGTAGGAATCATTTCATTTGGGAAAGATGCATCTTCTATTTAATGTGATGAAAATATATTTTACCAGAATTATAGCATGCTAATAGCAGGTAATATTTCATGATCTTAAGTATTACAAATCATTTAAATGGTAACAGTTGGCAACATGTATATTAGTGCCTGTTCCCAGCTTTTTGCTAAGCACTGTGTGCACATTCCTTTGCAATGCACAGTGATTCCATGAACTGAGTGCCATAACCAGGTTAAAAATTGACATGATAGGGTTAACATCGTCCATGAAAGATGGATGTTGGGTTTCAAACATGGCTTGCTTGGTTCAACAATCTGTCTATTAACCATGAACTAATTTTGTCTGATTTCCTGTTCATTACTTCATTTCATTCCTACTGCCAAAAGGCTATTCATTTCCCTCTTTTTGGGCCATGAAAACTGAGACTCAGGAAGGCACAGTTTTAGCCTTAAGTCTCTGTCCTACATGGGGTAAAAATTAGACACCCACTAATGAGTGTGTCTCATTTATTTTTCTCCTATCGTGACACTGCTATTCCCTCTTTCCCACCAATTTCTCACTTATTCAAAGTTGAAAACCTCAAAAAGACTAATGTGCTACATATATGGATGCATGTGTTTTTCCTATTAAATAATAATAATAATAATAGTAATAATAACTCTGCTGGAGAATGTCTTTGGCCAGGGTCTGTAGTCAAAAGAGCCTGAGGCCCTACCATGTGTAATTATTATAGTATAGGAGAGAACGATTTTTTAAAAAATATTTTATTCATTTTTATTTATTTATTTGAGAGCAACACAGAGAGAGAGAGAGAGAGAGAGAAAGAGGCAGAGGGAGAGAGAGAGAGAGAGAATGGGCGTGCCAGGTCCTCCAGCCACTGCAAACGAACTCCATACGCGTGCGCCCCCTTGTGCATCTGGCTAACGTGGGTCCTGGGGAGTCAAGCCTCGTATCAGGGTCCGCTAAGCCATCAGGAGAGAACAATTTTAAGGAGGCAGAAGTGAGCTGAAACAAAAATTAGGTGAGATTGGAGCGAGGGAAGATTCAAGGGGGTCCATTATGCTGATGCCTAGCTGGTCATAGTTTGAATTAAAGTGATGCCGACTGTTTAGTTTTAAGGACACCTTTTAATGTCTCCATATGGAATTGTTATTCTTGGTGGGAAATGAAAACAAATGCTCACAAGTTTTTTCATGTTTTTCTTGTGTGACAAGTGCTTGATACTTCTGGATTATTCTACTCAGCTCTTCTGTAGCAATCACTCTGGGGATAAACTGGGAAAGCCTATTCTTCAAACAGTTCGGAGTACCTGTGTAGAAAGAATAAGGGAAGTAAGCCATGGTGAACCTTCTTTATTTCTTTTCTTCCCTCTTACTTTTTTTCCTTGTGCATGCACATATGTGTGGTGTGCATGTGTGTTATTATGTGTATGGGTCACAAGTGCATGCTTTTTTGCATGTATGTAGAGGCCAGAAGTTGATGTCAGGTGTCTCCATCATTTTCTGCCTTATTTATTAAGACAAGCTCTCTCACTGGACCCAGAGCTTGCAGATTTGGACAGCCTAAAATCTCTAGGGAGCCTCTGTCTCTGCTTCTCAAGCACAAGGAGTGGCAAAGCACATCACAATGTTTGGCTTTTACATGGGTTCTGGGGTTACAAATTCAGGTCCTTGTTTACACAACAAAGAGTTTACAAATTAAGCCATCTCCCCCAGCCCATGGCTGATTTTTTTTTTTTTTCTGGACAGCCCAGAGTTTATAGGCTCATGGTCTACAAGTGACCAGTCAGGTCCCCTGGCTGACTAGTTCTCATAAATTGTGAGGAAATCTACAGATGTCCGTTAAGAAGTGAGAGGTCACATTGTGCTTGTATGTAACATTATCATTATTCTAAAAACCCTGCATTGTGTGGTTTATCTAATAGAAAAATATTCTGGTAGCTTGAAGAAAATCAGGGCTTCTCAAAAAGCTGGGGATCACTTGAAGAAAATGGTTTCTCTTGTTCTTCCATGAATAAGTTATAGCTTTCCTGGTTGCTTAGAGTTGAGGTTAGAAGTTATTTATGAAAACCCTGGCTCAATTTTATCAAATAAGTGGATGTACATGTTCAGAAACTATGTCAGGGTGTTTGAACTTTATGTAAGTAACACTTACTTTTTAAGCAGGTATTCAAGATTATCATTGTATAATGCTATCTCTGCCCACCTGTGATCTCAAGTATCCAATAGGAAGTGGACTTTCCTCTCATGGATGTCAGTGTGTATCTATATAGGTCCCTGAGTTATTATGCTATATCCGCCGCCACAAAGATAGTGAGAGAATTTAGCAATTCTTCTCCCAGAGAAGATTAAAAACTGGTCCCTTAAGCGTGTTAGAGTGTAATGATTGCCAGGCGATCATCCTAGAAGCTTATCAAACCATCAAGCAGGCAACTTTCACTAAAAGAACCTCTAAGATGTTTCAATTCCATGTCCTTAAAGCACATGTACCGAATTTACGGTGTCTCCAGTGTCCCGTGCTAGTATTCAGCTAATCATGAATAAGACTGGAGGGCGCTTAAGTTGTAAGGTGGGGAAATTACTGGAATTTGTTGTTTTGATTGTCCCACTTAATTTTAAAAAGATAATTCATATTGAAGAAGAAAATGAGATGGAGTTTGATTCAGTAAGAGAGCATGGCTCAACAGAAGGATTTGTCTTCTTGTTTTATACCATCTCCAATTCACCTGAACTCTTTTTTTATGTTCAATACAAGCAAGATATTAAAAATTCATGAACATTAAAACAGCTCTACACCTATGTTTGCCAGCAGGAGCTTCCAAGAAGTGCTAGTCTCAAGGGCTGAGAGGTGGTCCATGTTAACTCCAATTTCAGTGCTCACAGTGGGATGAGCAAGGATGGTAATTCTGGCAGCACTAGTAGAAGCATCGTAGGCAGAGTTCCATGTTCCCAACATCAGGCCTTGGCCAACGACATAGAAATTAGTGTCCTTGGCCACTAGCACCAGCAGCTTGGCCCATTGCTCTGTAGCAGTTTCAGCATCAGCATGAATGAAGGCTCAGTGGACAGGAGAGACAGGGGGCATCCTATTATAGCATTAACCTTTGCTGTGAGAGAGAAGGCTCTCAGAGGAAGATAGCTTTGATACAAGTCCCAGACCTCAGTCTGGTTGTTAACCCTATGTGCTTCAATTTTCTCTCATAGAGAGCTCTGTTATTATGGAGATTTTTCTAAGAGTCAGTATAAACACTTTGGTTACTAATATGTTTCAGGTGAAACTTTAGATCATGGCTATATAATAATATTATGTGCAGCGCATAATGGTTACAGAGGTAGACATCCTGGTATAGGATTGGAAGTGTGCTTTTCTGTTTTCTTGTATAGGCAAATTGGATATGGGAGAGTGCTAACTATACCTACCACTCCCTTTAATGGTGATAGTACTGGAACCATCTCAGGTCCACTTAGCTGTTTAAGGAAATTTCTAAGAGTTATGGGGTAGAGTAGTTCATGGATCCACAATCTTTTTCTGTAAAGGGATAAAAAGTAAACACTTCAGGCCTTTGTCTTATGGTCTTTTTAGGACTATTCAACCTAGCTACAGTGCTGGGTGTCATGCCTATATAAGACTCCTGGATTCAATTCCTAGTATTACAAAAGATCAATCATGGAAAATAAGTAAAAGAATAAGTATGGCTATGTGCCAGTAAAACTTCAGATACAGAAACATGCCATAGGCCAGGTTTAGTTTAATGCCTAGACTAGTTAAAGCAAGTAGCGCTAGAGAAAAACAGAGCTTCATTATGTCTCTTATTCACAACAGGCCAGAAAACAATCCTCTTCTACTTATAATGCAATGCCATTCCTTTCTCTGTCATTACCATTTCATTTTGACTTTATAACTCTTTAACTGCATGTAACATTTACCTAAGACACTAAGGCACATGGACGTATTCATTACTTTTTATTACCTGGAAGATGAGGGAAAATGAAATGCACTCACTAGCTACTATAGTCAACTGATAAAATGATATGTTTTCCACTCATCGATCAGTATGTAAATAATATAAGAAGTATAAAGTACATTATTCTATAAGCCTAATATGTGAAACTCATAATTACTTATAACACTAAATCTCAACTTACTCTGTAAAAGACATGAAACAAGTAGATAACTGAAAAAATTCATGTTCTAGGCATAATATGCCCAGAGTTATGTTCCCTGTGCACATTAAGCAAAGTGATGACAAGCCATGAAGTGTGTTATCAAGGGAGTACTCCTGTACCAGCTGACATGGATATTTAAATATTTCCACTTTCTAACAGAACACATTGTATGGTTAGTCATTTATATAGGAATGTAGGATGCTTTAAGTAACACTTAAATAGGATTTCACAAATTATACAGTTGTAATGCATTTATACCCCTACACACATATTTATAATCATTCTTATACACTGTGTATACATATGTACATATATTTACATACACACATTCAGATTTTAAGTTTTATTAATTTATTATTAGGTAATGTCAAAGACAGAAAAAAAGAAGACAGACAGCTTAGACATCATCAGCTCCTTTTTTTTTTCTTCCCACTGGATTACTTTACAAGTGAAGGGATCCTTAAACTATATATGGTCTATTCAAAAAGAACTGCTGCAGAGGTGGGGAGATAGGAATGTAGTCCAGTGTTAGAGCACTTGCCTAACATAGGCAAGGCATCCGTTACAATCTCTAACACTGACAAGAAAGAAAGAGTTGATATTCAAAACATCCTCTTCACTCTTGCCACACTTGAACTCTCCTAGTCTCCACCTCCATTCAATAACTTTTTTTCTGGTAGACACTAATTTTCAGTATACTGCTCTTTTTATCATACTAATATTTTCTTAATTAATATTTTATTTTAAGCTTAAATGAACTTCATATCATTAGAAATGCAATAATGCAATAACTTATAAAAAGTCTTAGTTTTCACCACTGAAACCTGCTTTGAACTATTCTATCATGCCTCTGTAGATGTTCATAAGTATTCTGTGATAGTAAATGAGCTCTTAATAAATATTACCACATGCAGTTACTTATTTAGGTTATTCAAGGCCTGCTGAATGTTGTGAAACCAAAATAAATTGTGGAAATAAATGATCTGGGGCACATGAAAGACTACTTCTCATGCTTAATTCCACCTTTCAAATGAGTTTGCTCTACAAAATGATGGCATTATTTTCAAGGATTGACTTCTAGTATTACAAATTTGAACAAAAAGTAAATGTTTACTAATAAAATGTAGCAGTTATTAATTTTTCAAATATGCTTAGCATAGAATGTTTTATTTTAAAAATGTTTCTGCTACTAAAGCAAAAATAAATATGATGTTAAAAGGGGGGAGGGGATGTACTATATCCTGAGTATTGAGTCAAACTGTATTCACCAATGAGAGCTTAAAAAAATAAATGTCTCTAGGGTCTGGGGAGATGATTTAGTGGTTAAAGGCACTTGCTTGCAAAGACTGATGGCATAGGATTGATTACCAGTACCGACATAAGCTAGATGCATAAGTGGAACATGCATCTGAGGTTTGTTTGTAGAACAAAGAAGACCCAACATGCCTATTCCTCACTCTCTATAATAAAAGAAATAATTTTTTAAGAAGGAGTTAGAGCAAGAAGTTACATATTTCCACAGAAGCTCATTCATGGGTTCCTGGCAGACGAAAAGCAAATTCAGACCCGCTGCAGTAGCTGTGCAAGATGTGGGTGTTGTTGTACAACTGCATTGTCTCCTGTTGAATTCAGGTATCCAGCACTTTTCTATGGTGTGCCAGGCCCATTTCCAGACTTCGGGTTAAATAAAGTAGATGTTATCCTTATGTAGGTTAACATTCTAGTGGGAGAAAATAGATAAGAATTATAATATGTACATAGTTATTACAGTGATGATATCAGTAAGATGGCATTATAAGGTGGAAACATTCTTGCTGACTCATCTCAGGAATTCCAGACTGGGAAGAGGTATTTTAAGTTGCTTATGTTGGGGAGCTTCAAGGAGAATGGGGACATTTTACCATAGACATATAATTGTTGTGAGAAAGTCCATGTAGATTTCTGGGGGATTGATATGAGGAATGGTTGGCTCACAGAGGCTAAGAGAGAAGATGGATGAGTTAGGAGGCCAGTGTGTGATGGTGGAAAACTCAGGGGTGAAGATCTTAGGCCATGGTTACCCTTCCCTGTCATGTATCCAAAGTGCTTTGCAAGTCCATGTTTGCTGTGGTGTTACCTACCCTTCAGCAGATGAAGGTACTCATAGAAACTGTCCTTGCTTCAACGTCACAGGAAGGTTATTTTGTAGGCATGCTAAACTTTTTCAGCATTGCCTTGCTCTTTGAATCTTAAAATCCCTCATTTACTTTAAGAAAACTCTGAAGAGTTTAAGTAATTCTCTCAAAGATTGCATAATTAACAAGTGTTAGCAATGAGATTTAATCTAGTTCTCTGGTTTTTGACACTGATACTCCTCTACCACCTGTGTTCCAGAACACCCATACATAGGAGAAGGAAATTTATGAAAATACTAAATAAAATCCAACAACTGCAACTATAATGTGACATGGGGAAAATTTCCTAGCAGATAGTGTTATGAAGGCACACTTTGTCATATTGCATATCAGTGGTTGGCAGAGGAGAGGAAGGATCTCCCAGCTGTGGAAGGAAATGACTTCAATTAAAGACAGGGTATAAATTCTGTCTCCTCTAAGTACTGCTTGGTTTTCTTAAGCCAGTGGTTCTTGATGGAAGGTAATATTATTATACAGAGACCATTGACAGTATCTAGAAACATTTTGGTCGTTATGACTTGGGAGGGACAATGTGACTGGTATCTGTTGGATGGAAACAAGGGATGCTACTAACACCACACAGTGCCTAGGATAGCCCATTCTCCATCCTCAAAGGAAGCACATGGCAAAAAATATCAGGAGTACCAGGTTGAGGAATCTTATCTTAGCAGACATTGGATATGAGAAGTAATTTGAAAATTAGATTCATAATAATAGTAATATTATACTTTCAATCATAAAAACTGATCAAATTGATCCAACAAGGAGGGATATAATGGACCAGAATGAATGCACATTTCAAAATATGTCAACATGAACTAAAATTCTGTAGCTATTCCATGTTTTAGTTATATTGTCAATTCTGAAATATTCAGTTTCTTCAGCCATAAAATGGGAAATTAAAAATGGTATATTTTCATTTTTAAAAATTAATTTAATTTTTTAAATACTTTACAATCATGCTTTGAGGTTTGTGATTTTATTATTCCCAGTGCTCACACAAGAAGGTAATGTTACCCAGCTAGAGGCTGAGTATATAGCAAAATCAGGTGTTGGTTCTTACCCCACGGCTGCTGCCTCTCAGGGAAGCTGAGAGTGATGGTCATTTTTCTTCTTACTTTTTTTTTTTAGAAAAACAAACCAATTTATAGCATATTAAATTATATGCTACTGTACATAATAATAGGTTGTATTATGACATTTTTGTACATATATAGTATACTTTGGCCTAATTACTTTCCCTTTGCCTTTTCTAAAATACATTTTTATCTAAGTTGGGAACTACCAAGCAAATATTACTGATGTTTAGAGAACATCCATTAACACTGAGCAAATGATACTACTAAGTGATGGAAAATGAGGCATGAGGCATAAATTACAGTCTCTCAGTTTCCATGAGAATTTCTGAGAAATGTTCAGGATTGGTACAGGCTTTATCTAGTGAAACCAGACTCAGTTTTGATCTACAGATGTCACATTTGACATATTGTTCTATTAAATTTCCTACCCTCCCAATCTGAAAGGAAGAAAGGATATCTCATAGAGAGAATACAGGCAATATTTCAGGGACATAAATCACTCAAAATATTTTTAAGTGTAGTGACTAAAAGCTTTACCTTTGTTCTTTCTTTTGTGAACATAAAATAATTCCCAAAAGGGAATTGTAAACTGTAAGGAAATTTTTAAAATATAAGAACTCATACAAATTTTATGTTCATTATTATTATGAACAAGATGTTTTGTATGGATACATCATGTGTTAGTACCTTCTTTTCTCTTGTCCTTGCAATCACTTCCCAGGTCTGCAAGTGGTAAAATAAATAAGTAAATAAATAAATAAATAAAATAAAAACAATGTTCACATTTTGGGTGATAGCTTTATCCATGCAGATGGATACATGTGATTTGTTTCCTGTTCCTTTTCATGTTCTAGTACTTTTATTTCTTCCCGTTTTTCTTTGCTGAAAGCAAAAGTAGCAATTCTGACTCCCTGTCACTTAAAGAGGAGGAGATTTATAGCATTTAACCAAAAGGGCACTATTGGAACAGGGACAACGTAAGTTAGCTGTAATCAGGATGTTCCAGACTGGCTGTCATGGCCTCCCAGGTCATTCCTTATCTGCCCCACTGCTTGGTCATCAACATTTGGGACTGCCTGCAGAAATGGTGCTGCAGTAACTCCTTGAATTTCAGTCCTTAACCGTTCAGGTATCATAGGCTAGATGCCATCTGATTTTCTTCCAATGAATCCTGTTGTATATCATCAGCCTCACTTCTCCAATGGCAGAATAAAATATATCAAGTAATTATTCCTTCAATAACTTGAGCAAAAGAAGTATAGTTTAGTAAAGTTGGCATTTGGTTAAAATACAAACACAGCTGAGAGGAGGCAAAATTCCATGTCAGGCAAGGGGTAGGGCACCGAAGTTGTATATTTTTGTCTGCAAAGAGATATTTAGTGTTCAGTGTGGGTAGCAGGGCCATGCCCTCATTTACAAGATGTCAATTCTATGGGTCAAGAACTCTATGTAGAAGGATGAATATACCTGCTTGCTTGCCTGCCTGCTTGCTTGCTTGCTTTCTGCCTTTCTTTCTTTCTTTCTTTCTTTCTTTCTTTCTTTCTTTCTTTCTTTCTTTCTTTCTTTCCTTTTTTATTTTGAGGCAGGATCTCACTTTAGCCCAAGCTGACCTGGAACTCAGACTGCAGACCCATGCTGGTCTGGAACTCACGGTGGTCCTACTCATCCTCCCAAGTACTGGGACTAAATGTGTGTACCACTACACCCAGCTTAAGAATGTCTTCATCTTAGCACCACAAAGCTTGTGTGATTTAAGGTACATTTAAATGTTTTATTTTTAAGATTGTCTCATGTACAGATGGTATACACACACATATAATCTGTATTCAGATATGTATTTGCATATTTTAACTTTGTCTTTTTTATTAAAATTTAAACTAGCATACAAAAGTGATAGATTCTACTACTGCATTTTCATACATATATGACACTACATGTTTTCTTTATTCATCCTTAACCCCACTGCCTTCCTTACCACCTACCCATCTTGCTGGTCTCATTTTTCCTAAAAATATTCATCCCTTCTACTTTAATATCACATAGTCAATTTTACTGCAGTGATATGGAATCTCAAAACAGTTTTAATTTTCATTTCCCTATTGGTTAATGATCATACATTCAAATATTAATTGGCCATTTGTATTTTTTCTTTGAGAACTGTGTATTCCTTTTTTGATTGCATGACTTTGGATTTTTTTTTTGGTGTTGACTTTTTGCAAGTATTTATGTTTTCTAGTTAGTCTGATATATAGTGGCATGATTTGATACTAAATTTTTGTCATTACATCAAATTTGTAAAATATTTCTGATGTATAGTTGCATGGTTTGGAATCTTTTGGTTTTAAATTTTTGTACTTATTTATAGTTTCTAGATACTCTGAAGTACAGTGGCAAACATGTTTTTCCCACTTTTTAGACTATCTGTACACTCTGCCAATGGTTTCCTTTCCTCTATAACCTTTATTACATTGAGGTATGTTTCTTCTATTCTTAATTTCTCCAGGGCTTTTCTCATGAAGGTATATGTTGAATTTTGTGAAGTGCTTTTTTTGTATGTTTTGAAGTAATCATGTGGTTTATGTCTCTTGGTCTATTTAAATTTGTATTATACTTATTAATTTGAATGTGTTGAACCAGCCTTGCATTCCTGACATAAAACTAATTTGGTCATGGAGATCTTCTTAATGGGTTCTTGAATTTGGCTTGTGAGTATTTCACAAAGCATTTTTAGACCCTGTTCCTTAAAGAAATTAGTGTACAGTGCTATTTGTCACCGAGTCTTTATCTGGTCTTGGCATCATGGTTGGCACCTGCCTTCATAGAATCACTTTGGTATGGATATTCCACTTAAATTTCATAGAACAGTTTGAGGAGTATTTGTATAAGTTCTTCCTCAAAAGTTTTGTGGAGTTTAGCAGTGAGCATTTCTAATTATGGGCTCTGCTCTGCTTTGCTTTCTGTTACTCCCTCAATCTCATTGCTTGTTATAGAATTGTTTAAGTGGTTTTTATCATCTTACTTAATTTTGGTAGGTCATGTGTGTCCAGCAATTAATCCATTTCCTTTAGACTTTCAAGTGTTTTGAAATAAGTTTTCAAAGTATTCCCCAATGATCCTGCAGATTTCATTGGAATTTGTTAGAACATTTCACTTTTCATTTCTAACTATTACTTGGGTCTTCTTTCTTTTTGACTTAATTTGGCTAGGAACATATAAATCTTGCTACTCTTGTATTTTGGTAAGATATAATAAACTGTTTTGATTCTTTTTTGTATGTTATGATGTGTTTTGTGGCCTAAACTATGGTCTATTTTAGAGAAGCTTCCATGGACTCTTTAAGAAGAACATGGATACTATATATGTGGGTTGTAATATTCTATAACTATCTGTTAGGTCCATCGATCAATGTATGCTTAAAAATAATATTTATTTATTTGCAAGGAGAAAGATAGAGAGAAGTGGGAGGGAGAATGTGTGCACCAAGTCCCCTTGCTATGCAGAGAAACTCCAGATGCATGCACCACTTTGTGCATCTGGGCTTTACATAGCTACTTGGGGAATCAAATCAAGGCCATCAGGTGTTGCAAGCAAGAACATTTAATCACTGAGCCATCTCCCTAAGTCCTATGTGTTTTTTTAACTTTGCAGTTTCATTTTAGATGCTTAGATTGGATGTCCTGTGTAAATATGAGAATGAGATTATTGTATTAGGATATGTCTGGCATATTATGCCCATTACTTTCTGCTTTATAAAATTGAGATTCCCAACAAATCAATGTGGTAAGTTTTTTTTTCTGGTTATGTCTATGTAGGGTTTTAAATGCTTCTTTTGTTTGGATGTATTTCTGTAGATTTGTGAAATTTTCAGTAATTATTTCATTGAAGAGATCTTGTATGTCTTTAAAGTTTCAGCTCCTTCTCTTATACCATGGGCTCTTAGGTTTGGTCTTTTTATCTTATCTCAAAGTTCTCAGATATTGTAGCCAAGCTAATTCAGAATTATTTTCTTTATTGATGTTTGAATGCATTTCATGGACATTGTCTTCTGATATTCTCACTTTTTCTTGGTTGTCTCTTAGAGGTCCATCCCACTTTTTTTTTTTTTTATTCTTACAGATTTTCATATCCAGGATTCCTTTTGTTCTTCTTCTCCCCTTCGTATTATAGACTACATAACGAGCATGGGCTCATCTCAAACCCATGGCAATCATCCTGCTTTTGCCTTCCAACTGATTGATGGTAGACATATGCCATCATACTTAGGTTAATATACTTTTTTACAAACATCAATCTCCTTGCTGAATTTTTCTCTCATGTTGCTAATTTTGTTGTCCACTTTAATGACCTTTTCCCATTGCTGGCTATCTACTCAAGGTCCTAGGTTGAGTGTGTCTGTGTTTGTATCTTTTCATATTCCTTATCATTTTTACTAATAAGGTTTTGAAATCTGCAACCAGGATTTTATCTGTCAGTAGTTTTGATTTCAGTTGTTACAGAGTTATCATCTTTTGGGGGAGTAATGTTGTGTTTCTGTGTTGAGTTGAATATATCTGTTGATTTGGATATCACTTCTGGTTTTATTTTGGGATCTTATTGAGTGACCTATTCTTTGTTGTTTTGTTTTTTGAGATAACATCTGACATGTGAGCCAGGATATCTAGATGAGAATGGCCTTGTGTTCCTGGTCCCCCCCCCCACTCAAAATATTCTTTTAAGGGTTGGTGAATGTTTTACCTTTTTTTGTTTCCTTTCATTTTATAAAACAGTTCTAGGAAGGGAATTGTACCCTGTAGGGAATTTGTTAAATATGATGTTGGACAAAATATTTAAATCGTTTCCCAGTCCAGCATGTAGCTGGAATTACAGGGGTGAGCTAAGATGCTGGTTCTGACCATCTTTCTCCTGAGGGCTCATTCCCTAATAGCACACAGAGAGGAAAAAAAAAAACTGCTTTTGGGACTTCTAATTTCTACTCCACAGGGTAGCTATATAGCTGAAGCTTTGCCCAGTTTTACTGCTTTTTGGTGTGTCATCTTGTCATTTGTCTGGGTACCTTCCAGCTGTTCTACCACTACCTTTGCAAATTTCTAAAGCTTTTCCAATTTTTGTCTTTTGCTTCATTGAGACATGTTCTCACTATGCAGTACAGGCTAACCTTAATTACATAATACCTCTCCAATATCCCTGAGTGGCATTACAGGCATGGAGCACTATACTTTGATGATATCTCTACATTTAAAACAGCCAAAATCATATGATTCGGTGGTTATTACCCTAATTTCAGACTTTAACATATTTTGTATTTATGTAAGGAAAATTCTCCAACATTTCTTAAGCAAGAGCTAGTCTCAAAGCATCATAGTATAAAGCTTTGTATTTAATTAAAATACATACATTCAGCTACAGAGTAAGGTTCCTTCTTTTTCTTTTTACAAGCTCTAAGATAAGATAGATATGACATAATTTCTCTTGCATTCAATCCACTGTAATTTAATAAAGAGAAATGCTGTCTTTGAATTTGAGGAATATATTTTCTTCAAGAGATAAACTTGTATAATGTTTGCTCCAGAATTCCAGAGTTTAATTTATAATTCTCCATTATGTTCAGCAAGTGTGAGCATGGAAGGCAATGCCAGATGAAAGAGTAAAGGGAGTAGTATGCAAAACTGATGTTATTTACAACAGGCATTTAAAATTTCTTACAGACATTTTTGCACAATTTATATTAGAGTATGACATTGGTGGCATCACAAATTTCCTTGGGGCTGGTATCTGTTTGAAAATTTAAGAATTTAATTCTGCCTTGTTTAAAATGCATGTGAAGCCTTTAGATCTAATTTGTCAATGTGCTGAAATAGAAGTAGGTTTAAAGAAGACATCAGAAGTCTCAATCTTGTCATTTTTCTGCATGAACTAAGTAACTGAAATATAATAAAATATACAACTATATATTAGAATTTTATAACTTTAAAAGTATTAACTTCACCCAGATTAATAAAGTGAATATTACCAGAACCCCCAAAATGCACCTTACGGTTTGGATCTTCCCAGTTGTTCTTCTCTAGTGCCAATTTCTGTCATGATTTCTGCAACCAGTGATTCATCTTACATATACTGTTATCATTCATGTCGTTTTTTTTGTTTCACTATTTTATGAAATTTGTCTATATTGATATGATAAATAATTCATTTAAATTAATTTAGGATAGACATAAGAAAATCATATAGTTATTTATTATTTTGTGGGTGGAGATTTGAGTTAATTGAAAGTGTTGTTCATCATGAACAGGTCGGTCTCAGCACTTTTAAACATACCAGTGTTTATGTACAGAATTAAAGAAATTTATTCACACATGCACACACACAAACAGACACACACACACACACACACACACACACACACACATATATATACACACACATGCACACACAGTCCTGGGAGTTGAAGCCAGAGCTCTGCACAAGGTAGGAAGCTTACTCCTGCTCCATCTCCAATCCTAAAAGGCATTGTTCTTCATTAGGCTTTCAAATGGTATCCACGCAGAATTGTGTGGAAATACTGGACAGACTATTAGTATTTCTCTTTATGAAAAGATTTTAAGATATCTTCTTTATATTGTATCCTTTAACTTTAAGAAGACATATCAGTTATGTCTTTTTATGTGTTTACACTATATGGGTTTTGTAGGATTTGATATGTTTCTTGATAATGTTCATTAGTTTTATAAATTTTGGGGCATTTACTTAAATTGCTTTTACATATTTTCTGTTTCCTTTTAGCTCTTTAGTCATATGTTTTCCTTTCCTGTTCCTTTAGTCTATTGCATGTGTATATCATATCTTTTCATCATTGTTGGTTCATAGTGAATAGTCTTAGTCTTAATAGTTCATGTCACTCTCTTATTCTGTGATTATTCTGCTATCAAATCCTTTCTCTTGAGTTGAGAAGTTTAAGAGTTGTATGTTTACCTCTAGAATTTACTCTTGATTCCTTTTATACATTCTGGGTCTTGGTGATAATTTTTATCTGACCATTTCTTTTTGAAGTTATGAATTGTTTGCCTTTGTCTAAAACCTCTAATGAGCGGGTTGTTTGTGAGTATCTTTCTATGAACACTTCTTTTAATCTTACTGCTTGATATTTCTATTGATTTTTCCTTGATTGATGGTTATTGGCCATGAGCCACCAAAGGGGTTCTATGAGAATTTAGCTTTTGGCAAGGATAGAGGTATATCACCATAGTTTAATGAAAGTCAAGCTGTTCCAAGGCCTGATATTTTTTATGATTTAGTCTTATTTTAAGAGTTCAGGGTATTTATGTTCACAACTGAAAAGTGTGAAATATTCATGAGTTTTCAACCCTTGTTAAGATATGTTTGTCAGCTTTTTCTTTTCCACCTACTATTCATCTTGTTCTATTTTCTTTAGTATCTGGGTTTCTGATTTCTGGGAGATTTTCTTGACCTGTGCCCAAACAATATAATTTGATCTCTTAGGTCAGTGAATTTTTCTTCAGGTTTTATTTATTTTTTTTTATTTTTTATTTTTTGGCTCTCAGGTCTTGATGTCTTGATATCTCTAGTTGATGGCTGGAAGTAAATACTCAGAGAGTTATTTTCTATAAGGTATACAGCATTAGAGAAAATATAAATTCCAGATATCTTTGTATATGTCTCCATCTAATCATAAAGTTCTCTCTTATAAAGTTGAACTTCCAATTTTACCTTTGGTTTTGTTAATAATAGGTTTTAAAAATAATTTTATGTCTGTATCATTAAGTTGCAAATGCCAAGGGAGATGATTTCATATGATTTTTGAGTCCAAAGAAACTAAAATAGTGCTTTATGTAACCATAAAAATACAAATATTGGGCCAGAGAGATGGCTCAGGGGTTAAGGCACTTGTCTGGAGTTCATTTGCAGTAGCTAGAGGCTCTGGTGCACCCATTCTCTCTCTCTGCCTTTTGTTCTCTCTCTTTCTCTCTTAGATAAATAAACAACATATTTTTAGAAATGCAAATGTTATACAAATGAATAAGTGAATGAATGATGAGAGCATTTTTTGAGTCAGTGCCGTGAAAGGACTGAAACAGTAAATTCAAGTAGCAAGGCAAATAGAAAACCTTAACCCAGAACAAAAGAAGTAAACAGGTCATGAGGAAACATAGGAAGGTGCCTCATGTAATGGAACTTGGAAACAAGGCCTCTGTCAGTGGTGTGAGGGGAGAACACTCTTCCTTAGGCCTTTAGGAATAAATGGAGACAGACAAAAGTTTTTAAAGGCTCTGATAACTTTTTTTTTTTTTTTTTTTTTTTTTGGTTTTTCGAGGTAGGGTTTCACTCTAGCCCAGGCTGACCTGGAATTCACTATGGAGTCTCAGGGTGGCCTCGAACTCACAGCAATCCTCCTACCTCTGCCTCCCGAGTGCTGGGATTAAAGGCGTGCGCCACCACGCCCGGCGGCTCTGATAACTTAAGTATGTGGTGCCAACAATATTTAAGATGACTAAATAAGATATTCCTTTAAAAGTACCCAAAGCAATGCTTTAAGTGTAGCTATCAACTCTCACTGTTGACTATTGTCCCATTTTTAATTACTGAAAACCAGCTTTCAACATTGTATATGTTCATAATTCTCATACTCCATTATTTTATGGGACAATGTGCTATTGATTATAGAAACTCTTGGAATCACATGTTTAAAAGTAAGTTTGTATAACACTGTTATAAGATAAATCACACTGGAAACATGTTGACTCCCTGAGGATTCTGGCTAAAAATATATAAATGAATGACCTATTTTATAGCTCTGGCATTAGGATTGCTTTGGGGATAGAGAAAAAAAAGTGTCTGATAACTTTGTTTAAATGAGTTGAGAATGATTAGAATATTTCATAGAAGATAGTTCAAGTTCAAAATAAAGAACACTAATTATTTTTCAAATTCTAATTGCCATTGATCATTTGCAAGTTAAATTAGAGGCTATAAAATTATCTCCTTATGCCAAGAAGCATAGTACTTTGCTAGGGCTTGGCGTCAGCATCTTCTCTTCTTAATCTTAGATAGGGGAGATGTGTTTATGCATTCAGTGCCTAGTGTGAAGTGAATATTATGTTAGTGTGAAGTGAATATTATGTGCTCAGTTCTGTTCTTAGACCATGGAAACTAGCCAGGTGGGTGACTTTGTCTGAAGCCTTACTGGGCACTTGGACGCACTGAGTTGGGTGTGCACACTGGAATGTTGAGAGGGCTTGGACAGCTAGAAAGGCGGTCTGCATGTGCTGTCTTCATGGAGGGATGAACAGGACCCTCCTTCGATGCACAGAACAGCAAGAACAGTATGAATAGATGTAGGTCTTGATGGGTCTTTAGCAATGCTGCTTTAAAAGTTTTTTGTTCATTTTTATTTATTTATTTGAGGGAGGGAGAGAGAGAGAGAGAGAGAGGCGCAGGTAGAGAGAAAATGGGCATGCCAGGGCTTCCAGCCACTGCAAACGAACTCCAGACGCATGTACCCCCTTGCGCATCTGGCTAACGTGGGTCCTGGGGAATTGAGCCTTGAACCGGGGTCCTTAGGCTTCACAGGCAAGCGCTTAACCGCTAGCTCATCTCTCCAGCCCAGCAATGCTACTTTAAATGAATGTCTCCATGCAATGGTGCAAGGCTGGATGACTGAATCAAAGAGCAAGAACTACTGCCACAGAGAGAAAATGCTCTAGATACTGGATACTCTAGATATTAGGCAGTTCAGCCCAATAGCAAGGAGCATTTGAGTAGTCTTACATCAAATTCTTTTTCTTCCACCTGTTAATTTGATAATCTTAGGCAAAATCCTTAACTTTTAATAATTTTTTTGTGTGTAGTATGTATGATGTAATATGTGCACATACCCTATATGCATGCATTCAGAGGTCAGAGAAGAATGTCAAGTGTTCTCCATTCCTTACCTGTGTGTTTCCTTGAGACAGAGTGTAGATTTGCTCTTTTTGGTCAGAATGGATTACTAGCAAGCCTCATTGAGTCTCTGGTCTCTACTTTCCACAGGTGTGGGGTTATAACAGGCATAAGTGGGCCATGCCAAGACTTTACATACATGATATTGATAGAACTTAAGAGTGAATCAGCCTTCTTGGGTCCTCAGGCATACATAGCCACTGAGCCATTTTTCTAGCTTCTTAACGTCTTTATCTTCATCAATAAAATGATGCTAAAATCTGCTTGTCACCTTTAGAAGTGACCCTTCTCTGATGAGTGCTCTAAGAAAAAATAAACACCATTCACATTGTGGTTGAAAACAATGTCTTGATGTTACCAAATATGGAGATTATTAACAGTTGCCTTGAACACTCAGAATAGCTTTTTATTGCTTGCTAATATATGCATATTCTGAGTTTCCTGGGCAGCTGCCTTCCATCCTGCACTATCTGCCTTCTGTTTCATGTGGGGGGGGATAGGTATTTTAGAGGAAGATAGATTCCCTTACAGGATGAAAAACTGGGGGCTTTATACAGAGGCAAGATACCAAGGATGTGGTACTGTATTAAAGCATTAGCTACACTGTCTTGTTGCTATAGCTCATACTGGAATAGCAGCTCTTTAACTGAATACCATACAGTAAAAGAAGCACTGTGGAATGTATAGACTCTGAACATAGAGAGGGCAGATTATTCAACAAACATTTAACTAGTGCTTTGTATTCTAAGCCTTGTGTTTTGGAGTGAAAAATCACTGAATCTCTACCTGCTTCTGAAGACCTAATGACTATGCTCCACCCCCACCACTAATATCTTAGAAAAAAAAATAACAATTCAGAAAGATTTCTAACTGATTTAATCCCTTTTTAGTCTGAATTGATAAGCCTTGAGTATATTAGGAAATGCTAATACAGGAGCCATTTTATAAGCTACTAAATTCTAATCTTCCTGAAGGTAGAATCTCTTCCTCGTCTGTATGCTGTTACATCTCTAACAAATCTCATCTTTAGTGTCCTTGCGTTGACTCTGTGGTCACAATTGTTTGAATTTCCATTCAAAACCCTCTGAAAATTCTTCTCATGTCTCAGCTAAATTCTTAGTTAGTTCTTTGGCCAGCTGCATTTTCATGCAAAAAAAAAAATCTGTGAGTATTCATTTCTGTTTTTCGTGTGTGTGTGTGTGTGTGTGTGTATGTGTGTGTGCCCTGTACATGGATGTGAGGAGGCCAGAGGGTTGCATCATGTGTCCTTGTCTATTCCTATTCCACCTTATTTTCCCGAGGCAGAGTCCCTCACTGAACTGGGAGTCATAGTCATTTTTTACTTAGACTGACTATCTCCATGCCATCAGTGCTGGGGTTCCAGGCATGCGTTGCCATGTCTGGCTTCTTCCATGGGTAGTGGAATTAAACCCATGTCCTTGAGCTTGTGAAGCAAGGGCTCTTACCCACTGAGCCATCTTTTAAGCCCTATTTTCATGTCTTACAAAGCAATCTGCAAACAGCTAGTTGCCCGCACATACTTCATGTTGTCTCTTTGGAATGTTTCAGTGTGTCTTTGTTCCTGTCCCTTCTTATCCAACCTGTCAGTGATTAAGTGTAGAATCATATTCACATCTTTACTGGTCTTGTACAAAATCTGAGAGGTAGAAAAAAATATACATGTTTATACATGCATAAACAAATATTTGTTGAATGAGTAGATGAATGGGCAGAGTAAACATCTGTCATGTACAGAAGCTGGGTGGGATACTGAATGACTGAGGGAAAGCCATCTATCTACCTTCTAGAATGCAGCCAGCTGCTTTTCTAAAGTAGACTCACAACCCTTATCAAAGCTCTCTAGATCAGTTGTATTTTAGATTTCAGAAATAAGGGTTGAGTAAGATTTAAGCAGCTTGTATGAAGCATATACTGTATAGTCAGGTTTAAGTTCAAGCAAGTGTGGGACTGCATTCTCTAATTAAATACACTAATAATGGACTGGAGAGATGGCTTAATGATTAAGGCACTTGCCTCCAAAGTCTAAGTACCTAGGTTTTATTCCCTGGAAACCATGTAAGCCAGATGCACATGGTGGCACATATGTCTGGAGTTTACTTGCAATGGCTAGAGGCCTTGGTGATCACATTGCAATAAATAAATAATAGAAAAAATACACTAATATTTCTGTAGTAAAATGGATACCCACTTACCCTAAATAATGACTTGAAATAGGCTCTAGTAGGTTCAAGTTGTGGTTTTTATTGCCAAGTGAGTTTGTCTAGAATTTTTGAGAACAAATTTTAGTTTTTATAACTTTATAGATTGTGAAGTTGATAAGTGATGGTCTATCTAGTTTTTTTTTTTTTATCATATATTGAATTTCCTATTGCTGTCATAGAGATTGCAAATTTTGGGCCTACAGATGGATTTTTTGATACAGATATGTTTTTCTTTCCCCTTTATAAGGTAAGAGCATATGATGTCCAAAATAAATAGTAACTGAAGTTTAGAAATCAAAAGATTTATGTTAAAAATGGAAAAATTCAAACATCTTGTCAGGCATGGTGGTGCACATTTGTAATCCTAGCACTAGGAGGATGACAAGATGGTGCACGCAAGATCTTGTGTCAGAAAATCCAAAGCCATCTACTAACGCTGGGTCTGTGTCCAGTTCTTGGTTGATTTGATTAACTTTCTCAGTATTAGAATTACAATAGGTACTGTGTAGGTTTCATTTGAAGATCACATGAGAAAATGAACATTAAATTTTCCTTTGTGGTCTGGAGAGATGGCTTAGTGGTTTGGCACTTGTCTGTGAAGCCTAAGGACCCCGGTTCAAGGCTCCTTTTCCCAGGACCCAAGTAAGCCAGATACACAAGGTGGTGAATACATCTGGAGTTAGTTTGCAGTGGTTGGAGGCCCTGGTGTGCCCATTCTCTCTCTCTCTCTCACTCTCTCTCTCTGGCTATCTCTCTGCCTCTTTCTCTCTATGTCTGTCTGTCACTCTAAAATAAATAAATAAAATAAATAAAAAAATAAATTTTCCTTTGTGTGTGTTGCACTGAATTTAATTATGGGTCCATGAGCATGGATGGGGGCTTAATTACAAGCACATGGGCAACTTCCCAGTGGCTAAACCACTGACAAAAATGTCCCCCTCAACTAGTAAATGTCAATAGCTCTTGAAGAAATGGGATGTCATGAGCCCCTGCCCTGATCCCTATACCATCTATGATAGACAATTGACCTACTACAATTGCAGAAACAAAAACAAAAAAAGCAAACAGAACCTTCTCTGACCAAAGGTGAAAGCAGTATTATTTAAGGGTACAAACATGAATACTTAGAAAGTAAAACACATATTGAAAATCTTAGCAGAGTAATTATTACTACTTTACTGATTGGCAGTGGTATGACAGAGGGGCAGCACTGCATTTTTATTAAAGAGTATTGTTTAAGTCAGTTGACCATTTTGTTTTATGTCACATAATTCATATGAATTACAGTATTTGGATGGCATCTTGGAGTAAACTGTAGTGCTTATGGGAATTGTGAAAACATTGCATTTTCTTAAAATAATGAAATCAAGATAAAATTTTGAAAATCGAGATATCATAGCTGAAAAGATGGCTCAGTAGTTGTGTGTTTCCTGCACAAACATGAGGGACCTAAGGGGCCTGAGACTACCTGAGTTTGAACTTCCAGAAACCACATAAACAGCTGGATATGGCAACACACATCAATAATCTCAGTCCTGTGGGAAGAGAAGACCAGAGAATTGCTGGGGCTCATGAGCAGCAAACTCCGGAATCACTGAGAGACTCGGTTCCAAGGAAAAACAGGCGGCGAGTAAAGGAGACAGGACACCAAAAATTTTTGTCTGTCTTCTACAAGAGTGCCTATGGCTTACAGCACCAGCATACACCACAAACACCACACCACATAAGCAATTCCAAAAATTTGTTTGATGAACATAACTATTACTTAATATTTATTTATTTTAAATAATTTTTGGAGCTGTCAAGTCACATACAATGTGTATGACAATACATATGTACTCTCTTACTTAGTTTCCTCCAATAAGACCACCTTGCAGAACTATGCAATAAGATCTCACCTGGTACCAATACTGACCCAGTCAAGATACAGTAGAAGTTACCTAGATCTTTTGCTCACAGGCACATTTTTGTCCCATCCCACTCTATTCTTGGCCACTGCATATCGTACTATATACTATTTCATTTTGAAAATATTATATGAATGGGCTGATATGATGTACCATCTTTTATGAATAGCTTTTCTTCACTGAATGCAGTGCTCTGGAGATTCAACCAAGTTGTTGGTGCTAATAGTTTGTTCCTGTTTACTGCTCTACTAATACTCCATGATTGTGGAAATGTCATAGTGTAATTATTCACCCACTGAAGGACATGGTATTGCTTCCAGAATTAGGCTTTTATGAATAACTCTCCTACAAACATGTGTCAACGGGGTTTTACTTCACTTTTTCTGTGATCCTTTAAATAAGGAAAAATCCCATCATGAAGGCTCCATTCTTATGACTTTGCCAAATTCTAGTCCCCACGCAAAGCTTCCTAATACCATCTCTGAGTTACAACATGGTACTTTTCTTCTGGATAACTCAAATATTCAGTTTTTAGTGAGAGGAAAATGGGAATTAATATACCTCTATTTCAACTTTCCAGAAATAAAATTCCCATTTATCTTTTTTAACATCACTTTTACTCCTTACTTTACTTTACTTACTTACTTTAGTTACTTACTTTACTTACTTTACTTCTTACATTCTTCCTTGGAGGGTGACATTATGAGAAAAACTTTATCGATGTATATTTACATATTTTTTCAATCATTTAGAAAATTTATTGCAGTTGACTTTGTATTCAATGAAACAAACAGTTTTTCCTTATTTTTCAAAGATTTTTCAAGATTGTTAAAACAAGTCATCATAATGGAAATGGATTTAGAATATAAACAAGCTTTTCTATGTCAGATATTTCAAAACCATGATGAGGCTGCCATTGGCTGAGCATGTCTCTGTCATTAAAAGTCCTAGGTAAGAAGCCGGGCATGGTGGCGCACGTCTTTAATCCCAGCACTTGGGAGGCAGAGGTAGGAGGATCACCGTGAGTTCAAGGCCACCCTGAGACTACAGATGAATTCCAGGTCAGCCTGAGCTAGAGTTAGACCCTACCTCAAAAAACAACAACAAAAAAATAAATAAATAGAAGTCCTTGGTAAGGTAGCGTGTGTGCCATGAAGTGTGCAAACGCACCGTCTGCAAGTGTACAGACATAGCAGAAATGGGAGGACACTGTTATTTCCTTGCTTCGTGAATCTCGCGATATTGTCATTTGCAGCAGACCATGCCATGGGCTTTGGGTACCTTGTGCTAAATCTCTGTCATTTGTTCCTCATCTGCAGTTTTCAGATACTTTCAACCCATCTTTTACCACATCTCCTGGTTCCTGGTATGCAGCTACTGAGTTTGAAAATGCTTGCTTTCTTCTCCATTAACTGTCCATGAGGACTACCAGAAGCAATTCCGTTTTAGCGGCCAAGACTAGCAGTGTATGTGTGTGTGTGCATATATATATATATATGTGTGTATATATACACAGGGTATATATATATATATATATATATATATATATATATATATATATATTCAATCACACACACACATACACACACACGTATATATATGATTGTGGTTATAATTTAATTATTCACTCATTGAGGGATATGGCATTGTTTCCAGAGTTGGGCTATTATGAATAAAGGTCCTACAAACATCTGTCAGCAGGGTTTTATTTTATTTTATTGTCTTGTGATCCTTAATTTCTTTGGAATGAAAGCCCAACATTGCAAATGCTTCAACATATTAGAGTTGCATATTTTTTGAATGAAACTGCCAGATTGTTTTCCATCATGGCTATTCCAGTTTATATTCCCATCAGCAACAGATGACTAATTGCTTTATATTTTTCTTGTATTTGGCGTCATCTCCATTTTTTTATTCCCATCATTCTGAATCAGTGTGGTGGCATTGTGTTGTTGTTTTCGCTTGCATATCTCAGTGGCTGTTGGTATGCAGCACCTTCATCTGTGCACATTTGTCCTGATTCAGTCTTGGCCCCACCACCACTACTCCCCCCCCCCTTTTGTCAGTAGCTCATTATTTCATCAGTGAAATGTTTCTGCATACTTTTACCCATGTTCTTATAGGGTTATGTGGCTTTTCACTGTTGCACTCTGAGAATTCTTGATATACTTTAAATATTTGTCCTTTGATAGACCGTGTGCTTTGCTTTGCCTAGTTTTCCACTCTAAAGTTTGTCTATTCATCCTCTTAACAAGCTCTTCTACATAGGCAGTGTTTTCCATTTTCACAAGGTAAACTGTATTGATTTTTCTTTGAAGGTATTATGTTTTTAGTGTCAAGTATGGAAACTATCACTAGGTCATGAGAATTTTTTATTTGAGTTTTTAAAAATAATTTTTATTGAGAACTTTTTTTTTAAATTTTTTTGTTTTTTTATTTTTATTTATTTATTTGAGAGAGACAGACACAGAAAGAGGCAGAGAGAGAGAGAGAGAGAGAGAGAGAGAGAGAGAGAGAGAATGGTCATATCAGGGCTTCCAGCCATTGCAAACGAACTCCAGATGCATGCGTCCCCTTGTGCATCTGGCTAATGTGGGTCCTGGGGAATGGAGCCTCGAACCGGGGTCCTTAGGCTTCATAGGCAAGCGCTTAACCGCTAAGCCATCTCTCCAGCCCGAGAACTTTAATATATGAACATACTGCAAATTGGTAGTATTGCCATTTTTTCCCTTCTCCCTGCCCCTATTCTACTGAGGGTCCCCCTCAGTGAGGTTTTCTGTAATCACTGTGGGGTCATGAATGCACCACTTGGTTCTTATGGGGAGGATAATGCCTCACAGTACCCCTTCCCATGCTGTGCTCTTACTTTCTTCCACCCCCTCCTCCACAATGTTCCCCAAGCTTTGGAAGTGCGTGTTAGAAGTAACCTTTAAAAAAGAAAATCTCCCTTAGTGTTGAGCTCTTCACAGCCACTTATGTTCTGCATTGATGAGTTTTGAGTCTTCTCAGTGTCAACCATCATCTATCCAGCCCTATATTTTAATTTTTGATTGATATAAGTGGGAGAGTATGCTACTTTTGATATGAACATGCTCATTGTAGTATGTAGAAATACAAATTTTCATCATTTTATACTATATCACGTAACCTTGCTATTATCCATTGTTAGTTCCATAGGTTTTTCTTATAGATCCTTTGTGTAATATTCTACATCATGTCCTTTGCAAATAGGGACAGGTTTATTTCTTCCTTTCCAATCGCTGTGTCTTTATTATTTGTATTTTGCCTTATTACATTTTAAAGCTTGCAGATCTTGCTAAGGGTAGTGAGCATGCCCATTTTGCATTGTTCCTGGGAAACAGTCAATCTTCCACCATCAAAAATGACACTCTATCAAACTGAAGATTTTCTCTATCCATTTTTTGGTATATGCATGTGTGTTATGTGTACACGTATGTATGTATTTTCATATGCACTTGGGCGTACATTTGTGTAGAAACATGTGAATGCTGTAGAGGCCAGAAGTCCATGTCAGGTGTCTTCCTTAGTAAATTTCCACCTTCTGTCCTTCAGACAGGATTTCTATAGAGCTAAGAGTTCACCAATCACGTTAGACTGGCTGTCTAGGTATATAGGACTCTTCCTTTCTCTGCTTGCCCAGCACTGGATTATAGCTACACACCACCATGTTTTCTGGCGTTTTACATGAGTACTGGTGATATATATTCAGGTCTTCATGCTTGCACAGCAAGAAATTTGTCCACTTAGTGATCTCCTTAGTCTCTCTATTCATATTTTTGAGACATTTTTATCATGAATACAGATTTAATTGTGCTAAACTCCTGTTCTTCATTTGATGCAGTCAAGTGGCTTTCTTCTTTAGCCTGTTAATATGATGGATTAAATTAGTACTTTTTTGAATCAGCCTTTCTATACATCATGATAGAGAATTTTTTTTTTTTGCTATATTTCTGAGTTTCATTTTGTTAAGGATTCTTGAAATTGTATTGATACAGGATACTATTCTGCAGAGTTTTGTGGGTTTTTTTTTGTTTATTTTTTAACTTTATGAGAGGGTTGGGAGAGATGGGAAGGAGAAAGAGAGTCATGTGAAAGAGAGAGGGAGAATATGAATGAATGGGCATGCCAGAGACTTTTGCCACTGAAAATCAACTCCAGATGCATGCACTACTCTGTGAATCTGGCTTTACATGGGTGCTAGGGAATCAAACCTGGGCTATCAGGATTTATAAACAAGTGTCTTTAACCACTGAGCAATCTCTTCAGCTCTTGTGTTTGTTTTTATACCATTCTGATTAAGGTTCATACAATGAATTAAGAGTGCTTCCTCCTATTTTATGTGTTTTGGGGAGAATGGGGGGAGATGCCAAAGACTAAACCTAGGGCCAGATGTCTGCTAGCTACCCAGCCTACTGCTGAGGTCCACCCAGGCTCCTCTTCTAGAGTCAGGAAAAGCTTCTATAGAAAATGCTCTTCTTTAAGGAGTTTGGCATACTCTCCAGTGAACTGATTGAGACTTAGAAATTTTACTTTAGGTTTTTTTTTTAAGTTGTTTTTTGGGGCTGGAAAGATTGCTTAGCAGCTAAGGCATTTGCCTGCAGAGCCAAAGGACCTTAGTTCAATTCCCCAGGACCCATGTAAGCCAGATGCACAAAGGGGCACATGTGTCTGGAGTTTGTTTTCAGTGGCTGGAGGCCTTGGCGTGCCGATTCTCTCTCCCTCTCTCTGCCTCTTTCTCTTTCTCTCTGTCTGAAATAAATAAATAAAAATAAAGTCAAAAGAAAATTTAAAACTAAGGTTTTTTTTTTTTTTTTTTTTTTTTTTTTTTTTTGGAGGTAGGGTCTCACTCTGACCCAGGCTGACCTGGAATTCCCTATATAGTCTCACGGTGGCCTTGAACTCATGGCAAACCTCCTACCTCTGCCTCCCAAGTGCTGGGATTAAAGGTGTGCATCACCATGCCTGGCAAAGATAGTGTTTTTAAAAGGCGTTATGTTTCCTTGGCTGGGCTTGAATTTGAGATCCTGTTGTCCCAGCCTCCTGGTTTCTGGGATTATAGATGTGCACCACCATGCCTTATCCTTGTAGTATATATATTTTTTATTGGCTTTTAACTTTATATTGTACGAAATATCTAACAAATACCTAAGTTGGAGAAGTGTTTAATGAAGATTCTATTGCTTGTTCTATGCAGTTATTAACCCTATTACCATACTTCCTTTTTTGGATGAAGAATTTTGAAGTACATTTGGGACAATATGGTATCTTTTTGGCCTTAAAGAGTTCAATGTACCTATTCATTTTTCAAAATAAAGACATTTTCTTAATAGTCATTATATCATTAT
This sequence comes from Dipus sagitta, assembly GCA_036346955.1. NCBI lineage: Eukaryota > Metazoa > Chordata > Mammalia > Rodentia > Dipodidae > Dipus > Dipus sagitta. Next base: position 240,812,714 of record CM070770.1, read on the forward strand.
AGAAACCAGCAATATACCTCTGTTTCATTTTTCCAGAAATAAAATTCCCATTTATCTTTTAAACAGCACTTTTACTCTTAAGTGTTTCCTTACCTTATTCCTTTTGAAGTTTGGAGGGTGTCATTATGAGAAAAACTTTGTACACATGAGGGATGACACATTTACAAATATTTATAATCATTTAGAAAATTTACTGCAGTTGACATTATATTCAAGGAATCAAATAGTTTCTCCTTATTTTTCAAAGTGAAAGATTTTTGAAACAAGTCATCATAATGGAAATGGATTTAGAATATAATCAAACTTTTCCATGTCAGATATTTCAAAAACACGATGAGGCTGCTATTGGCAGAGCATCTCTCTGTCATTGAAAGTCCTTGGTAAGGTAGCGTGTGTGCCATGAAGTGTGCAAACACACCGTCTGCAAGTGTACAGACATAGCAGAAATGGGAGGACACTGTTATTTCCTTGCTTAGTGAATCTCGCGATATTGTCATTTGCAGCAGACCATGCCATGGGCTTTGGGTACCTTGTGCTAAATCTCTGTCATTAGTTCCTCATCTGCAGTTTTCAGATACTTTCAACCCATCTTTTACCACATCTCCTGGTTCCTGGTATGCAGCTACTGAGCTTGAAAATGCTTGCTTTCTTCTCCATTAACTGTCCATGAGGACTACCAGAAGCAATTCCCTTTTAGCAGTCGAGACTAGCAGTGTGTGTGTGTGTGTGTGTGTGTGTGTGTGTGTGTATGTATGTATTATGTAAAGTTTGCTTAATACTATATATTTATTATTTTAGTTCTGTTCCTTTAGAGAACACTAATACCTGAGCTAAATCTCCTTCATCAGTTACTCACATGATGTTTTTAGCTGTTTCCAAAGAAACACAGCTTGATCTGGTTGCTCAGACAGTGGGAAGAGCATAGTCCAGTAATTCTTTAATCACGTGAGGCATGACAGCCTTGGCAGTGCCAAGTAATTCTTGGAGCATGTGCTAATTTAGTGGGTTGATGGAGAGAAAATAGACACCACTCAGCAAAGAGTTCCAGAAAAGCCTACTGAGAGCTTAAGGTGACCTGTAGGAAGCTTCTGGACATACCTGTCTCTCTGGGGTCAGTACATGATCTCTACCTGTGAGCTATGTGCTACACATCATTTGGGAAACAAGGCCTTCGATGCAGAGATTATGGCCTCTCCGTCTTACTCTTCATGTCAACTTCCACCACAGGTTCAAGAAGCCTCATGAGAGTACTCAATAACTGGCCATGAAATAAATTTTATGAAAGGATGCACACCATCACCTTCAAATTTTCCATGCCCAGGACAGACCAGTAGTTCTAACGTTTTACTGTTTACTAAATTTGACCAATAAAAAGGCTATTAGAGTAAAAAAAAAAAAACACCAACTTTTTTGAGATACAAGGCACTGAACCTAGGGCCTTGCCCATACTACAAAGGGATTTTTCACTAAGCCATAACCCATAGCCTTTAAATGCATTCTTTGCTTTTGAAACAGGATCTTGCCAAGTTGCCTAGGCTGACCTTCAATTTGTGGTCCTCTTGCTTCAGCCTCCAAAATAGCTTGGATTACAGGCATGTATCACCAGGCCTGGCTTTAGAAATATTTTTTTAAAAAGGTTAATGACCAAATACCTATCTGACAAATTTTAGATAGTCTCTGTCCCAGGAAGAATGGAAACAATTCAACAACTAAATTTCTAAACTCACAACACATTTAAGCTTTCTTTGCATTGAAAACACAGCTTCCATCTTATTACCTCAGTGAGAGATGCATTGAAATTCCTCTACTCTATGCAGATTTACTCTGCAATTGGACACATCAGACACTAGAAGGACAGCAAACATTGCAAATGTCTGAAAACAAGCAAAAGGCAAATGCAATTTGATTATTTGTTTATTTCTGAAAGTTCTGAGAACAATGTAGTGACACATCATTGGGCTGAGAAAATTAGAACCATGCCCATACACCAGCCCCATCTCAAATGGGCACGTTTTTGCCATAGTTATTCTCTTTGTGATTGCTCTACATTTCATTGAAATACATTCCCAGTCTCTTCTTCTAAAACTGGTATTTCTTAAAAAGCAAGGCTTCAAAAATGTCAAACATAATGAAAAATGAGAATCAAAAAAGAGAAAGTTGTTCACAGCCACTCCCCTGGGGTTCCCTCATGTTTCTGGGTCACGATGCTGACTCTCCCTGTGTTAGAAATAACATCCATAGTATACTTAGCAGGGAACCCCTTGTGGCCGGGGTCAGAGTGGGCTCCAAATAAACAAAGGCAACCTTTCCTTGAAGACAATGTGCCATCTGTTCAGAAATACGCCACATCACCTTCCAAAGCAGCTCCAAAAGAGGATCTCTTTTTAAAGCACAGAAAGGGAATCCTCTTTTGGAAACATTATAAAAGGGTGCTTCATCTTAATTATTTGGGGTTAGAGCAAGATGAAGGATGTGGGGCTGAGGCATGCCTATAGAGGATGGAGGATGGAGATAGGACCTAAGTTTAACATTCCCATAAGGGAAGAGCGTAGGGGCTAAGGCCAAACTTCACCTGAGAAGGACCGAAGGTGACCCCTGTCCTTAGGGAATCTCAGATCTGTCCATGGGAAAACTTGCTGAGGAACATGTGGAAGGGGCAGTGAATAAGCACATTCTGATGAACTGGGGACTTAACAAACTCTAATCAATCTCCATGAGACATGCAATGTAGAAGAGATGCAAAACTACTGAAGATTAAAGCCAGAAATGACTTTAACACCTATTTCTTTCTCATTTTTATTGTATGTGTGATGAGTGTGTTGCATGCAAGTGTGTGTGCTGAATCATGAATCCCATGTGCAAGTAAGTGTGCAGAGGCCAGAGGAAGACTTCAGGTGTCCTCCTCTATCACTCTTTAGCCTTACTTCCTTGAGGCAGGTTTCTCACTGAACCTGGAGTTCTCCAGTTTTCCACTTTCCAATTTAACTGGCTGACCAGAAGTGAACCTCAGAACTGGGGTCACATGTGTGCACAGCCTTATGCTGGTGCTGGGGATAAAACTCAGGTACTCATGCTTCTGCAACAAGTGCTCCTTCCCATTGAGCCATCTCCTTGGGCTCCAACTCTTTCTCATAAAGATGGTGTACCTGTCAGAGAGAAGACTTGCCTGCACAAGCTCCCTCACACAAGTCTGCCCATGCTAATTATTAGCATTAACATCTCAGCTACAGCATATCCACCATATGCTCCTGTGAGGAGGCAGAAAATCTTGGATTCTGGAACGGAAGAGTGCTTAATCTGAACTCCAATAGAATTGGTCTCTCAGATGTAGTTTCTTTACTTGCAAACTGTTTGAAATAATAGTTTTTCTCACCAATTGTGGTTATAATTAGGTAGTGGATGTAGGCAACACTTAGTAAATCTTCAGCATTACAAGAAAAAAAGAAAAACAGAGCCAAGCAAATCATAAGTGATCCATGAGTTTAGTTATTATTTATATCAATTATAATAAATACTCCTTTCATTTGGTTCTTGCTCCATAAACTGAAAAAGAAGACACTCATGTGAGTAACTACTGAAAACCCTCAATTAAGCAATGGTAGTTTTGTGTAGTTATGGGTGTCAATAATATTAACTGTTAAATGCAATTGGCATATTGTTTTCAATATTACCTATAATGAACATGAACATAGTAAATGTTTCTCATATGATGCATTCCTTGAAACTATTCCTCACTTTAGTGAGTAAGGTAGTTTTGATTCAAGAGTCTCCTGTTTTGATATTTGTTACAGACACTATAGTATCCATGTTTTTTTTCTAATTCCCCAAATCACACTGTGCAGTGATTTTATAAAAGGAACTCACACAGAGAAGAAACACCAGGCAATCAAGTTAAACCCTAACTCGTACTGCTTCTAATAAGTAGCCTAAATGGCCAAATTCCCTTCACAGCTTTGGAGAGGGCCTTTCTGTGTGTTAGCTTTGTTCCAAACTGTTTCATTTGGAAACATCCATGGCACATCAGTGAGCTGTTGGCATGCCTGAATGAGATTCTGACTGTCAAAGGTTTGGGTTCCTTGGGTTTGTCTCAGCAGCCAGCTTGGTTTGGAGTATCCTTGCGGAAAATGAACACCATTTCCTAAGTGAACTATGTAGTGATACCCAGAGAGTGCACCACTTGGCAACATGGATTAAAGAGTTATATTTCAGTATTACCTGTATGAACAGAAGATGGTAAGATTCTAGGAACTATGAAGAGTCTAAGTTTTTACCCTCCATGAAAGCTAATAAGTTAGTATCCTAGTGACTGGCAGAGGTATCAACTCCTGGGGCAGAGATAATGGACTTTAGTATTCACAACACGAGATTCATGTTCACATGAGTTTCCCTAGCCCTCCAAATGGTGAGAGACACTGTAGATAGAGTTGTACTGGGTGACTACTGATGCTACTGCACACACACACATGCACAATGCACACACAGGAGTCTGTGCTTTGACTGAGGAACTGAGCTGAAGGATAAATTCAGTTTCAAAAGGGGTGATAGGCAAGCAAACCTTTTAAAACTTTGCCCCTGTATCTGTTTTGCTCAAGAAATGAATGCATCTGCTGTCTCAAAGGGAGACAGAAATCTCATTGTACTTAGCTGTTTGTGATAGAAGTATCTCCGAAAACGTGGTCCAGAATTAATGCTCTTTATTACCTTGCTCAGAAAGCAGGAGAAACACTGATATCTATGGGGAATTGCCCCTCCAAGTGTGGCGCACTGTGGCTGTGCTGTTGCCTCAGTCATACAACTGTGGGCAAGAAGAGATGGAGATCCAAAGAGAGGCCCCTTCTGATTTACATTTTACACAGAGGGTATTTTTTTCTGAAAACTTTCATTGGAAGGTATCTATTGTTACAACCAAAGTAGTATGGTAGGTAAGAAAAAAATAATAATTACATTGATATGTAATGTGACATTATCATGGATATAGACAACACAGAATGGGTTAAAGGGAGTGTGGAATGGACTCTCGCAATAACTAAAGTGTGATGGTGACTAAATTGCTTAAGCGCTGAAGGCCTCAAATTATTTCTAAAATGGTGATAATAGTGTGGTGATAATATTGTCTCTCATACAAGGTAACTATGGAGTTTGAGTAAGAGAATGTGTTGTATCCTGATACAAAGCCCTCAGCAATCCTGCTTGTCTTCTGTAGTAGATAGTGTTGGTATGCTGCTCACCTATTCCTGATAGTTTTATTCTACTTGATGTATCCATGTGCCAGCTGCTACAGATGATGCTGTAGTATATCCCTCATGACTTCCTCAGAAGCCTGTTGTTTGATTGGGTAGGATGGGCATAAGTTGAAGTTTTATTCTTTCCATACCCCCATAGCCAATGACTGACCATAGCAGACAATATAAACTCCAACTCCCTTGCACAAAGGTGGAATTCACTCTGAAGTGTGATTTGCCTTCTAAAGCTCCAGGATGAATTGGGCTAAAGTTAGAAAGCTTCTAACAGGGCAACTTTGCTAAGTTTCTGTTCCTTCCCTATCCTGCTGTACCCTTCCCTTTCTTGTATCTCTCCTTGAGAGCATCTCCTTAATAAATCACTAGTTTATTAATGAGTAGTGACTATCTTCTCATGAATAGAGTATGAATAGCTATCTCATGTTCTGCTTCTAGGGAACTTGCTCCAAGACATTATTCAAACATTGTCTCCATGTCAGCACAAATTGAACAGCATTAAGCTTTACCAGACATTAATACTCTTATTTTCTCCAGTGTACATCTTTAATAGATCTTCATAATTGCAAAGTATTGAAAGTACAATGCATGCACTTAAAACAAATATTTTCCAAGCATAAATATATTAAAAGAGGTCAGAATATTTTAGTGGAGAAATCAGGAAGCATGATTTCTTTATTGTGTTCATCCAGATTTGTACTTAGTGCTTAAATCTGTAGTTAACACTTTATCATACATTGTAGACATACATAGACATGCACACAAGATCTGCTATAGCACCTGTTTTGAAAATGTATATTCTTATCAACATCATTAATATTAGAGGACAGTTTGACCATGACCTAAAATTTACATGTTTTCATATCCAATTTCACCCAATAGAACCATTAGGTGTGTTCAGAAAGCTATACTGATCTTTCCTGCAAAGCACAGGTAGAAAAAAAATATGTCATTTTCACACTCATATACATCCCCTTCAATCTGACCAGCTACCTCAGTTTGCTACACATGGTAAATTACAATGTTGTGTTTTGTTCTTCCTTAGTGTTCATAAACTGTTCTCTAAAAATCAAACCAAAGCAAGAAAGCAAACAAACAAAAAAAAAAGCCCTACTCATTAAAACACCAAACATGTTTAAAGGTTTTGGGTCAAAATCACAAGCAATGCATGCAAAAGAAAAAAAGAAAAAAGTCTCAATTACTGAAAAAAACATGAGAGAACATGTATTATTTCCTGAGCCTGTTGATCATCAGAAGCAATGCTAAAAAAAAAAAAAAAAAAAATCTGTGATTTAAAGTGCTGTAAAGTCTGTAAAAAGATGGTCTAAGGAAATAAAAGTAATAGAAAGACTCTTAAGCATGTAGACTCAAGACCAAAGACAGAGAGCAAAAATCAGGCACAACTTTTCTCACAATCGAAGAGGAAGTTTTATCTAAGATGAGGGCTGTTAGTGAATCCATTATGTTCTGAAGAAGTGAGTCCTTTAATGCCAATAGTGTCTATCTACTTTGATGGCTTCAAACATTGCTTCCATTTTCAAAGCCCTTGGTTAGTGGAAGAAGCCATTTGTGTGGATGAAAAAAACCAGAAAATGAACTTGCAGTGATGATACCAGAAGCTTATTGAAGACACTATTCATGAAACTGAATTTTTAATTTTGATGAAATGGGGTTCTGTTACAAATGAATGCTTCCAAGGACATATTTCTTCAAGGTAGAAGAACATGGCTCAAGATTTAAGTATGCAAAAGATCTCATAGTTTAAGAACTTCGTTCCGATAAATTACATATATAAGGACTTAAAAACAAATTTCCTTTTGTTACATTTTGGTCCTATTTATTTTTAATTCACAAGCAAAAATTACAGAAATATGTATACATTGTGGTGACTAAAGAGTTGGCCAGAGAATACACAATTTCTGTTACATAGGAACACTAGGTCTAAGAGATTTATTATCATAAAAGATGGTGAGTATAATTAATGATGTGTTATATTATTTTAAATTATAACAACCACAAACCCATGAAAAGATAAAAGCAGGTAAACAAAAATCTTTCCTATGGCCAATTCCACCAATGACTCATGCATTCACAAACACAAACAGGCACACACACACACACACACACACACACACAAACCTGCCATTTTAGTAGGTTCCTATCAGTTGGTATGTCACTCATAAATATTTGTATCATTTTGCCTTTGACTCCACAAGCCCTTTGCTTTTTATTTTGTGATTTCCTTAACGTGGTGCTATAGTCAGGTTCACATTGCTGGTAGAAATCACCCAACCAAGAGTAGCTTGTGGGAAAAAAGAGGTTTATTTTGGCTGATAGGCTCAAGGGGGAAGCTACTTGATGGCAGGGAAAATGATAGCATGAGCAAAGGGTGGACATCACCCCCTGGCCAACATCAGGTACACAAGAGCAACAGGAGAATGTGCCAAACACTGGCAAGGGGACACTGGCTATAATACCCATAAGCCCATTCCCAACAATACACTGCCTCCAGGATGTATTAATTCCCAAATCTCCATCAGCTGGGAACCTAGCATTCAGAACACCTATGTTTATGGGGGACACCTGAATCAAACCACCACATTCTGCCCCTGGCCTCCATAAACTGTTAACCATTCATGATGTAAAATGCAATGCATTCAGTCCAACTTTCAAAGTCCTCACATTTTTTTTATCAATCTTAATGATGTTCAAACATCCCCATAATCCAAGGTCTTTTAACTGAGCCATTATACAAAAAGAAAATCTCCCCAAAACCCATAATGGCACAGAATAAACACTCGCACTGCAAAAGATGGCACTGGGCATAGCAAGGAAATATTCAACCAATACAAGATTTAAAACAAGGGCAAACATCAAACTCTGTAACTCCAAGTCCAACAACTCTAGTCAGGATGAGTCTCCAAGTCTGATAATTCTATCCAGCAACAAGTCTCTGGCATTCCAATTCCACCCCTCTAGCAAGGCTACTCACAGTCCTGGAAAACTTCATCCAGGGCTGGCAGCTCTCCTTAGCAGCCATCTTTGTGGACAGAGCATGTGATTTTTAGGATCACACGCGCCATACTGTACTAGTGTATGTATATGTGTAAGCTTTCATATGTAATCCTGAAACACACTGCCCTCATCATTTTATTACCCAATTCCTCTTTCTTCAGATTTATCTCTACTTCTTTAGAAAAGAACACTGTATTTGTCTCATTATCCATGGACACAAGGATTTGGGCTGCATGTATTTTATGTGGGACATGATTTCAGGGAAAGCTTATAGGAGAGGGTAGCAGGCATACCATGAATGCAAAGAGGTCTACATACAGCGATCACTGATGAGCAGTTTTGCCTTCCCTGGGCGCTGGAGGCCCAAGCCTTTGAGGATGATGTAAAACACATTTCAGAGTTGTCCCACTTGGGAACAAGAATTTCACATGTTTGTCTTCTCTCTCCCATCTGTCATTGTCTGAGGACTGCTCCCCAGGGCATTTGCTCCCTGTCACTTTCTGTTGGCCCCATGTGTGGTCTGAGAGGCAGCCCTCAGCTGGGGAGTCTCAGGTGTTTGCAGTAGAATGCTATTAGCATATAATGAAATGATGAATGCCCATGGGATGTGTGTGTGTGTGTGTGTGTGTGTGTGTGTGTGCTGTACCTGATGCTCCTCAATTGACTTTCTTGCCACAGAAAAATGCTCCTGACATTCACTTCTCTGAACTTACATTCCGTTTTTTTTTTTTTTTTTTTTTGTGGTGCTTACCATGCCAGTCATTTTTAATTTATGTATGGAAGTATTTCATAGATTTTCGGTGGTATGCTGGAGTCAGCTCACCCTGTCTACCAAGAGCCAGTGGTTCTGTGAAGACATTAATATCACATTGGTAGCTTGAAGCTGGCTGTGTGTTAATATTTACAACACAGAAACTGGGAAAAGGCAATGTTTTGCTTCCCTCCAGTTCTCTACTCCTTCTGAAGAGATGAAGGTTGAACACTTGCACATGCAGTCATAGTGGAAAGCTGATTGTATCATTAGTGCCCTTCCTTTCCTCTAGGACACATGGTAGCCTGGTAGTCCTGCCTATAACAAAATCCACTCTCTGGCTGTTTGAGGACACTGAGTATGAGTGCTTGGATAGTGAAGAATGCCTGCCAAGATCCATGGTACTAATCTCAGCAGAGTGGATATTGACCTCTTCTTGTCGGTAATTAGGACACAGCAACCATTGCAACTTGAGGACACCATGTTGTCAGTGGTCGGTGAAGAGGAGGCCATTTGTCACCTTAATTGCTCAGGAGAAAGGATGTTCCTCTAGTACATTGTAATGCTGAATATTACCTGAGTGCTGAATATTTTCTAAGGTCTCAGAAAAGAGGAGGGAGGGCTATGCATGCTGAGACACAACTTGCACATCTAAAGAAGGTGCTTCCTTTGGGTTTCAAAGTGTCATCACACAGATGCTGTAAAATCAAATAAAGGCACTGATTGTCTGAACTTTATTACCAGTAAGTTGTCTTATGATCCCAAGTACCTGTGATATCCTGCCAATAGCTTCCACTGTTTTTGAAAATTGTGATGCATGACTTGAGAGGAAACAGAAGCAACATTGGTAGCCACTACCAACATAATGTGCTACATTTACGTCAGTGAACGAGTAGAGAGAAATTATCTGTGAAAATCAAGTAAACTTTGGGGCGAAGGATTGGAGGTGGATGACTTCAAGTTGGTTCACAATAATTTCTTATAGCTGTACACTTCCAAAACATACTTCTACTGTATAAAATTTATTCTCCAAGGGTCTAATGCAGGCATATTTTAGAGCTGAGTGCAACAAGTTTCAACACAGGTAAGTACATTCCCAACTCCAGTTCCCAGTCTCTGAGCAATTATTTTTTGGCCTGCAAGATATTGTTCCCAGTGTGCAGGCTTTTGCGATATTGAGAGAGACCTAAAGTAATCAGATTCATCAGAGACAATATAGAGTTTCAGATATTTAGAATTTTCTCTCTCTCTCTCTCTCTCTCTGTGTGTGTGTGTGTGTGTGTGCATGCCTTGTACAAGGCTGAGACTATTGATGACTATTAATGAGCTTCATTATTTATGAGTTATTTTTTTTTAAAAAAAACCTTGCTTTGACTCCAAACATAAATAACAATTTTATGTCAATGTTTGAAATACCTCCCCTCAAAAACAAAATCTTTACCTGGAATGTTGTGCATGGTGGATGTCAAGCATTTATTGCAACCACAAATGCCACACCTGGGTAATACAAAATGTTACTCGATTCAAATAACTGTTGGCAGTCCTTGTATCTGCAATTCAATGAACCAAGAACTCCCAACTGCTGCATCTAAATGATCAGAGTTCCACCACTGTGTCCAGTGTTAGGATGAATAGTGTAAGGCATTTCTATTTATGCTTCTAAATCAAGATCAGAATAGAAACAATCCGTGTATGTTTACTTTTAATTTATTTTGAATCAGCTTCATTTTAATCAGAAAATTATATCTAGAAAAAACTCAGAGAATGATATCTAGAAGCAATAAGCATGAATTCTTAGTATTGTGTTGACATTTTTAAATATAACTCTTTGGCAGGAGATATTATTTAAGGAGAAGGTGAGATTTAAAGTGTAAATAAATAAGGAACTCTATAACCTCCATGATGTGAAGAATTAGCTCAAGATGCATATTTCTGTAACCCCTTCCCAACACTTTGTGATCTTATTTTCCTGTACAAATAATGTGAAGACACTATAAACACAAAGAATTTTGAAATTTTGATAACATATCTTCAGGAATGATTTGAAATGACTTTCAGGCTTTATTTTAAATTTATGTAACATTTACTAGTTCTGTTTATTTTCCCATGAATCCATTTGTATGATGCATAGAGACTGGCCACCTACAATGTCCCAGCACACACTGGCTAATATGAAACTTATCAGAGGACATCAAATATTTCATTCACAGGTTATTTCTATTAGTATTGAATTAGTCATCCACACTTACTATAATTAATTTCACATTTCAACCTGGAAGCCACGTGATACACTTAAATGTATGCATTGGGACATTATACTATTGAGGCAAATCATGGATGGTAGAGTCAAACCTTTGGGGTTTAAATCCTAGCTCTACCTCTTACCAGCTGTTGCTAATAATGAAAATTAAATAGTGCTTTAAATATAGCAAGCACATCATAAACCGGCCATAATCATTAACATAATAATTAATCAAACTAACAAATGTAGTGGGCTTACTGTAGGTCATACCATGGCTTGTGTTACCAACTGGAGAGAGAAATCCCTAAAGCAAATAAGTACCTCACATTCCAGTAGGGAGATGCTCCCCATTCATAACTGTCACACAGACCATAAATAAGACAACAGATGAACAAGGCAGGAATCAGAGAAAGAAGCAAAATTTGGTCTGAGGTTTGTGAATGTAGTTCCTGAAAAGAGAAGAAAAATGCTGTGCCTTCCTACAAGACTATGCAACTGAGTAGTTTCAATGCAGAGAGACTGGACTATTGTAAGTTCATAGCCAAATTATCTTGGGTACCTTTAGCTCCCTTAATATCCATTTAATGCCTACCTCTGAGGTCTGAACTAACATCTTTATATCAGGTCATTAGTTGAAATCTTTTTGGCATATGCTAACAAACCACCAGTTTTCACCAACGCAAGTCTAAGAATGTCATCGGATAATGTCTGAAACCCACACCAAGATTGTTCTTGCTTTGCTGTAACCTGCCTACCTGATGTTTCTACTAATGTATTTGAAAAGTGCTTTTGTCCTGTAACTCTAACACCTTCATAAGATTATTAACACATTGGGACATGGAATTTGGGGTATCCCAAATCTATGTTCTTGGGCCAAAACTACTCATATTTGGCTCTAGCATACACTATTACTCCCTTACTCCCTTTGAGGTGAGAGCTGTGTATTTTGCATTGACAGGTTCAAAATACAACCTATAGTTCCCCAAAGAGAGAAGGTGGAAGTGTGTTGTAAGCACATGAAACAAGGAACATATTCCAACCCTTCGAGGTATCCAGATACATCCTGAATCATGTCTTACAGAGAGTTAAAGTGCAATTAAGCTATATGTTTTGTGCATAGATGTCATCTTTAAAGATGACTATTTAAAAAAAAAGAAAAAGATGACCATTTCAGTGATAGAGAACTGTATTTTGTAATGCAGTGTGAAGAATCTTGGGCTGAGAATGTAAAGTCCAGACTTTCCTTGCATCAACTGACTGTGAAACTTGAGAAAATTTCCCAAAGGGCTAGATGACCTTCAGCATCCTCTTCCCTCCTGTGTTATGCTTTTAAAAAAAAGAATCCTGAGTTAAGTTTGCAGTCCAATTCCAGTGCTCAACAACTTTGCAAAACAAAATTTTGAATCTAGAAATGCAATCTAGTGTAGATGTTAGGGAGAAAGATTAAAATGGATTTTGAAGTTTGCTTTGCTAATTCGATGGGGTTTTTAACATGACAGGCAGCAGTGAAGAACAAAATCTCTGCTTTGTGTGAATATCAAGTGAATATTTCATATTCAAAAGACTTGGGATTAGAAGTGTTTTGAACTTCCTTTTTAAATCATTAGAATATTTTCATATATGCAATGATGTATCTTGGAAATGAGACCAATGTCTAAACATATATATCATACACTTAGTCTGAATACACTATTCTGAACAATTTTGTGCCTGAAGCAAAGGTTCATTATATGGAATTTCCTGCTCCCATGATGTTGGCTCTCAAAACTCTTTGGAATTGTGGGTATTTTTGACAAGTAATTTGGATTAGGTATGACCAACTTGTATTTTCTCATGGTTACTAAATTGGGTTATTAAGGTGACAATATGTTCCTTCTATTGTGAGCTTGAATTCACTTCTCACATATAGACACATATCACACACACGTTTACACATACACACATGCGTACATATGGCGTTAGGTGCATGCTCAGAGGGCAAGCCCCTTCAGTAAGCATTCTAGAGTCTCTATGTTTATACTCCTGAAATGTTAGCCAGCTCTTTGGAGGAGTACCTTCTTTTCCCTGAACAGTCTATTAAATGTCCCTGAGTTTAGCCTTGCTAGCTCTCAGTGTCTTGAATTATCTGTCTCCAGAAGGTATGACGCTCTGATGATAATATTGGCTTTTGTTGTAAGACTCCCTCCAGGGGTGGAGATAAGCTAGATGTCCAGACCAGGTAGACTCACCTGAAGAAGTGGAAAAGGTTTTCTTCTCTTTTGGTGAGAAGCAGCAGATTTTCCTCACAGACAAGGTCAAGCTAGATCTATGGCTCCACAAAGAGACCACCTTCCATCTATGAGTCATAAAATATTGATGGAAACTATAAAGAACTTGACATTTTCTTTTCACTCAGTTGTCTCATTTTAGAGCTCTCTTTCATGAGGAAGTTGAAGAATTATTAGGCCCATTAGTATCTGAAATGATGTAATGGCACTCTATCTGTCAAATTGCCTTAAATCATTTGTATTAAGGGCACAGAATGTGTCCCTAGCCTTTGCTCAAATAACATTTGTCTCTTTATTTAAAGATAATATATCGTCTAAATGGGATAAATTGTTAGTAACATGAAATCTGTGTAGGCCAGAGGAATTAAAAAAGTGTAAAAGTTAGGTTTAAAAATTATTCATTATGGACTGTTATTTTTAGATTAATTCAGATATCACAATGTTAGAATGCATAGCTGTTGGTCTTTGCTCCAATGATACTCAAATGACATTGTTAATGAAAGTAATAATTAGCCCCAGGGCCCAAATACATTCTTTTCAAATATAGGCAGGTTTGGGGCTAAAATGTGCTAATTATATTAGAACAAATTAAAAACACTTATAATCACATTTTATATATGATTTTTAAAAAAATAATATGACACAGCAGATTAATTTTTGCTTTGAAATTTGTGAAGACTTTGGCAAGTGCCCTCCTATAGTTTATGAGCTATGTGGTATTGGATCATTCACTTTATTTTCTTTAAATATGTATTTTCTAATGAATAACATGGTATAAAATAGTACCTACCTAAAGGAGTTATTGTGAATATTATGTGAGATGGCCTATTTAAATTCAAGAAAGAGTGTACTACTTTGCTCTGGTATCTTATTCTGCATTTTATTTAAATAATTTCTCATAACAGAAATTTAGTTTGTTTTCAGATTTCTAAATAAACCTGAAGTGAATATTTTCTTATATATATATTTTTTTCTTCATCACTTGGCCTATTTCCTTGAAATATAATCCTAAGAACACTGCTTCAGGTCAAGCATTTCTAGGCTTACAGCAATAGTTTGAAATTCTATTCTGGTGCCCCTGACCAAGAGTGTCTGGGCTTATTCTTGGACAGGAGGTTCTTATTGCATTGCAAATAGCCACAGGAACATGGCTTGTTTTCTGTGGAGTGACCCACACCCAGTGGTCTATTTTCCTGGTTGCTGGCCTTTAAAAAGGCTAACTAACAAGCTGTTAGACCGCTGCCCTTTGAAAGGGCAGATCCCAGACTGCACTCCCAGACCAGAATTGCTTATTTGTTTTAGCCTGATATTTTTGTTCTGCACATGCTAGAAGGTTTTCAGGTTGGTCCTGGTGTTTGTCCCTGAAAGCTGTGAGGGTTGAAACAAACAGGGAAAGAATAAAAATATATTATAGATGTACCTAAGTTATAATATTGTTCCCATTAGAGCATTTATTTTGCCTTCACATTTGCAACTATATTGGTTTCCTTAAAGGAAATGAAGAGAAAGCGAAATCATCTGCCTATTATCTACCCATCATATGTTTGTCTTCTTTCATCTCTTTTCTATTATATATCTCTGTCAGCTATTGTCCATCATCTATCATCTATGAGTCATCTATCTATCTATCTATCTATCTATCTATCTATCTATCTAATCATCTATCTTCCATTTATTTATCATTATGTCTATAATCATTTATTTATATATCAACTATAGCTATCTATAATCTGTCATATCTACCTATCACTTATCTATCTTCTATTTATCTATCACCTATGTATCTATCTATGTCTCATCTATCATCTATCCACATCATCTATATCTATGATGGTTTGAATGTAAAATGTCCCCCATAGCTTTATGTGTTTATAGTTAAGCCTCATACTTAATGTCTAGCTGGTGGAGCCTTTGGGAGGTGGATCCTTGTGGGAGGAAGTATGTCACTGGTGATGGGCCTTGGGATTTTATAGCCCAGCTCCACTTGCCTGCTAGCTAGCTCATTCTCTCTCCTTCCTCCCTACTGATGTGTGGAGATGTGACACCCAGCTGTCCACTCACCATGTGTTCCTCACCATGATAGAACTTCCCTTTGAAACTATAAGCTGGAAATAAACTCAGAGGTTTTGTCCCAACAATGAGAAGGTAACTGCTATAATATCTAGTTATCTACCTATTATCTATCTATATTTATCATCTAACTATGAATCTATGTATCCATCTTCTCTATTATCATGATAATCCATTTATTATCTATCATCTGTCTCCTATCAACCAGTCTACCTGTCTGCTATTTATGTATGTATGTATCTATATATGTATGTATGTATGTATCTATCTATCTATCATATATCTCTCTATCATCTATCTATCTATATCTATCTATCATCTATCATTGTCATCAATCTAATCTGTTTGACCAATCTAGTGTCTATGACAGATTTAAACTAATTCCATAAAGAAATAGAATTTAAAATAATGCAGAACATTGTCTTTCATACATGGAATCAGAAAATGTGATTTAAAAAGTTCAGCCTAGGTTGTTTAGCTATTTCAGGTTGCCCAGAATTGGGGAATTTTCCCAGGGTATGAGACTTTCAGGGTAAACTGAGAAGAGTTTTAGGCTAATTGAGTTGGGTGGTATGCTTAAGGGAGATTTTGTCAGAATAAAACCATGTCATGCATCGATGTCCTTGTAATAAGAGACCCTTTTGCTTAGACCATTTATACTAGACTTCTGCCACTTATAAGGAATTTTGATTAAGACACTTTACTGCCATATGCATCCCCTTAGCAGTTTCTGATGTTACCCTGCCTGCACCAGATTACAGCAGGCACTGCAGATTTCCTTTATGTCCCAATTTCAGTCCAGATGGACTATTCTATGGTCACAGCCAGGTGAAATTTCTTACACCCAGCCTTTGCAGGAGTCTTTTGCCTGGATAAAGTTGTTTCCAGTTTTATTTTTGAGTTAAATGAATGAAGGGACAAGGGATTTTGTAGGAAGAATCTCTGATGAGATCAGTAGTGGCAGTGACATACTATTCATTCTTGTTTTATTTTTCTTGTTTTGTATATTAAATTTCAACACTTGTTTTAGGTTCATTTTTATGACATCTATGTCTTTTTATCAGTTTCATGACAAAGCTATTTCACACTACTACATATCATCATCATCACCATTAATTCGTCAGTACATTTTTGTATCACCTTTATCAGTCACCATTTATTGAGCAAGTGCTAGTGTAGGCACTTTCCATACTATCCCATTAACTTCACAATGAGTTCCAAGTTACACACAACTGCCCTTGTTTGAGATATGCAGGAACAAGACTCAAGGGCTTAGGTATTTGCTGATAACTTAAAACAATATTTTACAATGAGTAGTGCACACACACTACATCACACCACACATGCATACGAAAAAGCTAAACAGAACACTAGACATATTCTTAGAGTGAACCCAGTATGAACTGAGATACTTAACTGATGCCCATATACTGTATTCTTAATCTTGGTCACTTAAGATTTGACTTCTACAAACAAAAACAAGTGAACAAACAAAGAAACAAAAACAGAGTTTATAAGGTCGAGTACATGACAGAAGCAAGAAGCAAGAGCAGACTACTCTTCCATTGTTATTTCATTCTCTACCTAAAACAGTCCAGGTTATATTCAGTACTGATAGTAGGGGACTGTTGTGACTGTAGTTCCAAATGGTCCAAACTCTAAACTCATGAGGTTTCTAATACATGGCTAGACTATTTAAGAAAGTAATGTGGGCAATGGATTTGCTGCTGTAGGTTTGCTTGGAGGATATTACATAAAGATTACTATAAATCTTCAGGAATGGGATACGATATGTACTTTGTAAAATCTATTTTACATACAACCCTTTTGTTTGATGACACACCTTGAGAAGTAGAGAGTTATATAGACTGTCAAGGGGCCTATGGACATAATGAAATAGTTGATAGTTTTTTTTTTCTTTTTTTTGCTTCTTATGGACTTGAGTTGAATTTTGCCACATACTCAATTCACCCACATACAGAATTCAAGGGAAAGCAACTGCTTTTTCCATCACTTGTTACATAAATGTAAGGAAATTTTACTTTTCTCCAGAAATTAGCACTAAAGGAAAAATCCATGTTCTCATGAAAGCAGAAACTTCCTACACTGAAATGTTAAGATCAGCTACTGTATAAAGAGAGAAGCTGTGGGCTTTTCTGGTTGAAGATTTCAAAGAGCATGATTAGACATGGAAGCATGGCTATTGGTCAAGAGAAATATGTGAACTTTATACAGGGAATCCACTGCCAAAACTGGTCCCTAGACTTTGTGGTGTGAGGTGTATATGCTGCCACTACTGCTGAAGTAAATTCACCTGCATCAGGATCACCTGCATGTCAGAGATGCTGAATGTCAAGCCTTGTGCATGCCTGTTCATTTAGCACCTGAGTCTTCTAAGACCTCCACACATTTTCAGTGCCCTGTGCACACACGTGTGGAGGCCAGAGGAGAATATTTGATGTCTTTCCTCTTTTCACTCATTTGCTTGTTTCTATGAGATGAATCTCTCAGTGAACCCAGAACTGCCATTTTCTGTCAGTAAGCCCCAGTATTTTCCTCACCCCACAACCCCCACCCCTCAAGACTGGGGTTACAGATGGGCATCGCCATGCCCAGCTGTTTATGTGGGGGCTGGTTAATTGAACTCCTCGAATTCTCAGGTTTTCTCAGGTCCTCATGTTGCACAGCAAGTGCTTCTAACCACTGAGCTGTATTCCAAGACCAGAAGCCCCCGTGAAATGCATAGTAGTCAACATGCTTCTGATTCTGGAGGGAGGCCTCACATCGACTATCCTGATAAATGAGTAGTAAAATAACAAGTTGAATAAGATAATGTATAATCATTTACTAGTGCTGTGTCTAACACATAAGAAATCCCCTTTTCTCCCTCTATTCTTTCTGCTCCTCCTTCTCACTATTTATTATTATTATTAATTTCTAGGCTGGGTGTAATACTCAGTGAAAGCTATTATTGTTCAAAGTGTGTTAACAATATCAATAACTCATAGAGTGTGTTTCTCAGTATTAGCAATCTAGTTATCTCTTCCCCGTTAGTGTTCTGTTTAACTTAAATTTTTTCCAAAATTAGCATTAGTATTTTTGATCATCCTTTACAAGTATTATAATATTTCAAGTAACATTGACATTCTCAAGAATGAATCACATGAAATTCCTTGAATATAATGCAAGAGAGGTCACAGTGAAGCAATCATGCTGTTGAGTAATATTTATGTAAGTGGTGATTTTTCTGCTGAATGGAAAGAGAACTGGACTGGGAACAAGAGCATTTGGACTCTAATTCTAGTTTTATTCCTTTAAAGTTGTATAACTTTGGACAAGTCACTATCTCCAATTCCCCTTACTTTTCTATAAAATGAGGGAACATTGATGCCTTCTTTGAGGGGTGTAGACCAACACTAGAGAACCAACTCCTTGATTCAAAAAACACCATGGTATGTACATTAGATGAATCTGTTCTCTTCTCTGAGTCTCACTTTAGGCATTTGTAAAGCCTATTGAAAATGACTTGAAGGTTTTATTATCTTTCCAGGGTTTCAGACCTCCAATTGTAAGCCTTCAGGGCATAAAATTTCAAAACTTGGTCCCTTTGTTATGGTTTTCTGATTACCAGATCCAATAGGATACTATATATTTATAGATAGTATACAGACAGGTGCTAGATAGATGGATAGATAGATGATAGATAGATAGACAGAGAATTGTTAAGATCCTTGAGTCCCAGGATTATGGAGTCTGAGAAATTCCAGGACAGACAATATGCAAGGCTCTGAAAGCCTCTGAGCCAAAGAAGCTGGTAGGGCGGCTGAATATGGTATTGAAGGTCTGAGAACCTAGAGGGTTGGTTGGGCAAACCTCAGCATTCAAGAGATAGAGAACATTGAGTTTTTACATCCAAGCGCAGGAGAGTAAAGGTGCCTGTTTGTTCTTATCCAGGCCCAGGTCAGTTGGATGGGGCCCACCCATATTGAGGACGGCTTCCCCCAGTGTGTGCACTGGTTCATAAGCTAATCTCCTCCGGAAATGCACTCATGTGTACACTCAGAAACAATCTCTCACCACCTAAATAGACATGTCTTCATTCAGTCAAACTGATGTCAAACATTAACCAACATAGAGTAAACCCCTTCCCCACCTTGGAAGCACAGGGAAACATAATTTCAGATGAAAACCTGTGCTCTGGAAGGTAATTTTATTTACAAAACAAAGCAAAACAGAGAAATAGCAAATACAGTGGGTATTAACTTAATCTAGTGTGCTATGTTTTGTGGAAAAAAATACAACCAAACTATTATGCAAACTCCATGAGGGATAGATTTTGTTTTGGTCTCCTCCAAATTTCAGCAACTAGGTCAGAATGTGTTTTCTTATATTGAAGGAAAAACTAATTTCTTGAGCTGAGCGGCCTTGACCTTATGTCCTAGAAGTTCATGACCATTATAATTCACAGTGATAAAGGATGCTCAAAGAACTTAGTGTTAATGTCTAGAGGTGTGACAACAGCTAACACCATAGCTCCCCTGAGGGGCTAAGGTCTGCATGATGATTCTAAATTGGGGATTGTTTTCCCCTGCCTAACACTGTCAGAGTTGAGAGCATTGGAAATCACAGGGGATGACAATGTCTTTTTCACTTTGGTAGGGGTGATTAAATCACCATGGTGATTACTAAAATTATGACACAGCCTCATGAGGCATGTGAGCAAAGATTTCAAAATTGTCAATCATGAGTGTTCATGCACAGGGTCCACAGCAAAACTGAAGGAAATCTTAAGTACTATTTCATCTATTGGGCTTAGTAGAAAGAGTAATGTTTAAAAGAAAAGAATTAATTGTTAGGTTTAAATGAACTTTTCATTATTTTTATCAGTTCATTATGTGCACAACTGCACACTTAAATTCCTTTCAGTAGTCCCACTGCTCCCAAATGATATTCAGATGTCTCTTAATTGTATTTGAGTGTTGAGTGACTGTTTTATATCTTATAGACTTTATGTCAGCATGTCCCCTTTCCTTCATACTCATTCTGCTCAGGCCACAGGCTTTCTGACAATTTTGTTGTTGTTGTTGTTGTTGTTTGTTTGTTGTTGTTTTTTTTCCCCTTTTTTCTTTATTAGTCAGTTCTGTATTCAGCAAATACAGTCAGTTTGGTACCATTATTAGGCTCATCCGTGACCTACCCCCTCCCCTTGGCCCCTCCTTGTTGAGGTATACGGGTCATGCATTGTGGAGTTAGCCCACAGTTATGGGTAAGCTAAATGTCTCTGCATATCATGACCCAACATGTGACTCTGACATTCTTTCCACCCCCTCTTCCGCAAAATTTCCCTGAGCCATGTTGGGTTCATTTTTGGTCTGCTTCAGTGATGAGGTGTTGGGGGCCTCTGAGGCTCTGGCTCTCTGATTTGGTAGGAGTTGATTTTTCTCTGTGCTGATCTCCTTCCCCCTTGTGCTGGTATCCGGTTCATCAGGAAAACAGCCCCCTTGCTTGTTTCTCCAATTTTTCTTAGTTTCAGCCGGGGCCCTTTTGAGGTATGATGGGGTGGCTCTCTCCTTAGGATCTACATCTATCTGAAAAAGAGAAGCAGATTCTCCAACGGAGAGTAAGTTAGCACCAGAACAAATGAGATAACCCTTACTTTTTTTTTTAATAGAGAATTTAATACGTGTAGGCCCTCTTGTAGCCCACAATTGATGGTAGCTTGATATTGGAGAGTGGGCTTACGTTTGGATCTGGTTCTGACTTGTTTCTCAGCTCCAGCTATGGGTCCCATACCACTGAGGGGATCAGTTAGCCAAATTGAGAGCAGTTGGTTTTCCACCATGGCTGTGTGCCACCACTGCACTTGTGTGGGCATCACAAGTTATTTGCTGCTAAGTAGGTTAGACCATGCATTGCTTCGACAGATATTGGTCATTTTCCCCCAGTCGCCCATGTAGCACCTTCTGGCACTAGACGCGCTGACCGTCTGGGGACTGACTCTCTTCCAACTTCCAGCCATGCCATTCTAATTTGCATGTCAATCACATAAGGTGTCTTCAGCAGTAGGGTCTTACCACTAGCCTTTGGTGGGTCATCAAGTACTCTGACAGAAATCTGTCTGTCTTTTAGGAAACCTTGTAGGTCTCTCAGATCAAAAGCTCATTGTGGATGATAGCCCCATGCAGGTTCTGGGAGTTACAGGTCAGTGACCACTAAGAAAATGAGGAAAAAGATAACTAATATACAAGAGTTAGAGATAAGAGAGAGAGAGAGACAGGGAGAGGGGAAATGAGGGAGGGAAGATGTAGGAGATTAAGGTTAGTCTTAATCTTACCCTCTCCAGTGTCTTGTGGTTCAGGTGTTCCCTGTAAGGGCCTGGTGAAGGATCAGCCATTTGGTCTGTCTTTTAGTAAGTAGAAGATTATGACCTGGAATTCACTATGTAGTCTCAGGGTTGCATCAAACTCGTGGTGATTCCTCCTACCTCTGCCTTCCAAGTGCTGGGATTATAGACTTGTGCCACCATGCCTGGCCTGGCAATTATTTTAAATATATAAAATTCTCTTGCTATTCATTATTTTGAAACAATTTTTTGTCTTGTTTTTCTGCTTGAGGATTCTCAACTCTCAGGGTCAAATTTACATCCCGCCTCCATGAAGAGCCTTTGTCAATCACTGTATCCAAAGGAGCCTATCCTTTATGGTAACCAGAGACTTCATTCTTTTTGTTTATTTTACTTTAAAATTATCTTAATTGGGCTTGAGGTATGGCTTAGCAGTTAAGGTGTTTGCCTGCAAAGCCAAAGGGCCCAAGTTCAATTTCCCCAGGACCCACATTAGCCAGATGCACAAGGGGGCCCACACATCTGGAATTTGTTGCAGTGGCTGGAGGCCCTGGGGTGCCCATTCTTTTTTTTTTTTCTCTCTCTCCTTCTCTGTGAAATAAATAAAATTAAAATATTTTTTAAAAATAAAAAATTATCTTAATTAAATTTTTTTAATTACTTGTATATCAGTCCTCTCTCTACCACTAAAATGTTAACTTTCATAATGGACAAAAATGCTGTCATATGCTTGCTATGTGCCAGGCACTTTGCTGGCTCCTAATAAGAAACTGCTGAATGAAGTATTTCTTGAATAAACAATAAACCTAAATAGACTACAAAAAGGAAATTCAGTACTCTGTTTTTATTGATTTCTTTATTTATAGAAAATATACCATGCAGGCTATGGGATACTAGTTTCTAAAAGCTTTGCTCTAGAGCCCTGGTTCCATTCTCTCCATGTATAATGTTTCCTCAAATTTTTAGAACTACATGGGTAAAATTGAAATTATCTTACCATCTGTTGTGTGTTTAGCTATTTGGAAAATAGCAAATTTATTGCTTTCTTAAAGACTATCTGGGGAGTCAAAGAAGCAATAAGAAAAAAAATAGTAGCATGTTTTTGCTTTATTTGAACTGGCAGTTAAGATAAATTCATTTTAAAGGCACTAGTAATGTCATGTATTCAATAGTGTTGCAGGTGTTTAGGAAGTCCCAAATCATATGAGTCATATTTCCTTTATGTAAAAGTTTAAATTATTTATAACTGAGATTTCAAACACACACCATGTGTGAATGCGTGTAAATGGTATGTGTCTTCCCTAAGATTAATAAAAAGACATGCTAGTGATTCCAACGCACATGGCAAACTATGGCCTGAAACCATTTTTATATGGACCAACTTCAAATGAAAACTGTAAAATATAAAAGAAAACCTATTAGTTTTTCAGCAATAAAACTCAAATTGCTGGGATACTGTCCCTTGGCCTGCAATATTTACTTTATGGCCCTTCACAGCAGAACTTTGCTAACCTTTATCCTAACAAATCAACTATAGTATGGTGTTTATTGGGAGTTATATTAGAAATTTCATTAAAATAGTGTGCTATTATGAAATGTTTCTGACTAGGTAATTTGGGGAAATGTCTACTGCTGTCTTTCTAATGTTGTAAAAATCTGCCTTGAATTCTTTCCTTTTAAATAATAAAAAAGTGATAATAATAACAATGATAAACATTTAAATAGTTACTGAGGTCTTATTATCTTGCAGGCACTATTTTAATAAACTTTAAAAAGATCAGCTGTTACTTTGATTTTTTTTTAAATCATTGCTATAAAAGAGAATGCCACTATTAAAGCTACCTAAGCCACTCACTTGATCAAGTTTAATCTTAGAACTGCTTAATATAAACATTCCTATTATTTGTCTATTTATTTATTTACTTATTTATTTGCATGTATATGTGTGTGGGGGGAGTTGGTGAATGAGTGTCCCAGACATCTTGCCACTGAAAATAAACACTAGATGCTTGTGTCACTTTTTGCCCTTTGCTTTACTTGGGTGGTTTGAGAATTGAACCTGGGATAGCAGGCTTTGCAAGTAAGCATTTTAACCACTAAAGCATCTTCCTGGTCCCAAGCACTCCTAATTGACTGAATGACCCTTACAGATGATGACCAGGTGACCCAAATGACCCAGGAAGCTGATCAACAAGGAAAATGCATATTCTGAGAGATGCATCCATGCATCTCTCATTATGCTTATTTGATTTCTTCGCCAAGGTTTCTAGGAACATGTGCTACAAGGTCATGTCCTCATAAAACTTTTCATATTTTTAAATCATTTACTGGAGCTATCTAAAGTTGGGAGGAAGAGGAAGACTTATGGTCCTTTCAGACCTTCTAAATTCCCAGATCATGTGCCAAGAATTGTTGATTCAGTGATCATATTTAACATCAAATGCTGTAGTATTTCCTTTGACTGGTCTCTTTGGTCCCAAGGATGTATACTTAACTACTGCTTCATAAGCCAGCAAGATAACACAAGTGCTATGTACATGTAGTAGGCAGTCCTCAAAGTTCTGATTAGACCAGAGCAGGTGCTTTACAAACTCATACAGGTGGAACTGAAATAGACTTGTTGCTGCTAACCTCTGACAATCAGACTTTCTAGAGCTTTCCCTAGAAGCATTTTGATATTGCTTCTTCCAGCCCTTTAGTCTCTTGTCAAGACAAATGGATATTAACTGTTTTCACAATTGAGGGAGTGATGCATCCTGTTTTTTCTTTGTTATCTGTTCTTTCTATTCTATTCTGGCTTATATTCATATTTGCTAATTCAAAGAATGATGAAACAAGCCTTGGGTTAGTAACTGAACTTGACCAATAATCAATTTCTTGCTTCATCTGACGAAATCCATCAAAACTGGAAACAATATCACCTATGACTTGCCTTTGAGTTTATAAAGATTTTTAATACCCAGTACCGTGTCTGATAATAGCTTCATATTTAACCTTTAGAATGATTTTCCATAGTCTATACTTCATCTCACTGTTGATTTGCATGTGCTGATAAGCAACTTATGTGGAGAGAATGATTATCATTTCAGAGGCTCTTGGCAAACCAGTAGTTGTCATGGAGAATCTGTTGGTTGGTAGTTTTGGCATGCATGGCAGAGAGGTATGAAAGGACTGGTATTTACAGTCACTGAATCTTCTATTATTTGTCATGAAATATGTGGATATAAAGAAGACTTAGTACTCACATGTTCCTCTTATAATTTTGCTGCATGGAGCTTTGTCTATTCTGCCTTTACATGTTTCGTCTTACTGCCTTTAATACAGAGTTGATTATGTTGTAGCTAGAGGGAATCACTAACATTTTAATATTTGAGAACATTTAGAGGACTCCCAAATGCCTCTTCACACTCACCTCCTGGATCCATTGGACTAAAGAAAGGTAAAACTTCTGGTAAAGCCTAGATCAAAGTATATGTTGTCTGACCTGAGATCAGACTTATCCTTTCTATCTTCTGAAGTTTTGATTCCTTCCACTACAACAAGTGAAGACACTTGGGCATTTGAACAATAGGTGTTTATATATGCCTCTTGCTCTTCCATGATAGTGTATTTCTAAGCCCTAAATCAGTGCCTGAAAGAGGATGTTGAATAAATGTTTGTGGAACAACAAATAAAATGAGCAAAAACAAAACAACAAACAAACAAAATCCCCTTTCCTTTCTAGAATGATCTCCTGCTATAACCTGGTCATACACTGAACTCTGTCAGCACCAACAGAATAGACATTTCCCAAGCAGTAAAGAGGTTTCAAATCTTCTTGGTATCCCTCCTATGCAATTTTATCTCACTATCTTGTTTTCTTAGGAACTTTCTTCTCTGAAGCCACTTGTCTGCACATCATGACCTTTTCTGTAGAGACATGTTCAGCATCCAAAGCCTGAAATGATCACTTCTCACATTCTTCTCTAGCACTTTGGTCTTTTTCCTGTCCTAGGATTAACTCCTTTTAGTCAGTGGAGGAATCTCGCTAGCTTATCCTGCCTCCTTCTCTTGAGGTAATAGAAACTCTTTGATGTTAGGAACTATGCTTGTGAATGCAGGTTTGATGCATCTAGCCCTTTTTCTCCTTTTTGTGCTCCACTAGTTAAGACCTGTGTTTATATTCTTAAAAGTGGAGTATTATATTTAAAAGAAGCTTTTAGCAAATGAGTTACTCAGAATGTTGTTATGAAATAGTTTGTTAATGTAGATCCTAGGTATTGCTAACATTTATTAGAATACCATATCTAATGAAGCAATCATTTTCATTTCAAATTTCAGTTTTTAATCTAATTTATTTCAAAATTTGGAAAACAAAAGGAACAAGCAGGCTTACAGAATTCTACAATCTCACAAATTTTGGTCTTGCACACAAGATATTTGTTGCATCACTTTTCCTGGTGACATGTGAAGAGATGTGCTACTTACATCAGAGAGCCTAAGGAAATGATTTCACCCAAGTATAGCTTGATGAACCAGTTAGTTTAATTGGGGTAGAAGCAGAGATGAGGGGTTTCTTATAGGAGTGTGGATAACTCAAAGGGCAGCTACACTAGCAAGAAGAATCTCTCCCAGCAACTGTTAATATTTATCATGAGGGAGGGAACGACCTCATGTCCCAACTCCTGAACCAACATGTGAGCCCTCCTCCCACTTCCACAAGGAAATATGCTTATAGACCCAACTTTTTGAGGATCTCTTTTAGATAATTATAGCTTCTGTGATTTCAGGATGGCACATGGACATGTCAGAATGAGTTTTACAATACTTCTTTGCAAAGAGGTGCTAATTGTTTAGGTCACTGACTTTGTCGTTTAATATGTCTTTAATTTGCCAGCATAGTAATCCCAGTACTCAAAGGCTCAAAGCCAGTTAGAGGCCAGCCTAGGGCTATAGAGTGAGATCTAGGTCAGTCTGGGTTATAGTGAGACCCTGCCTCAAAAAACAAAGAGGCAAAAAAAAGATCTTTAATCACTTGATTTTTTTATGTTGGACAAGTACTTATCACTTTATATAATAATGTGTTAACTAAATCCATGATCCTCTACATAAAACATGAAGTTCAACTAAAGAAAGAACATATTCTGTCAAGTATAAAAGATTCCAAAGCACAAAAAGTATTTATTCTTAGACATTTAGACAATGGTATTATAGATAATTGTGCATAAAATAGAGTATTTCAAGAATACCTTAGTAGAAATAATTTAAAAATTTCTGTAGTCTTGGTCTTTGGAAACTTTTTCTTTATAATCATCATGTGCTTGTTTAAAGTAAGTATGGGAATATCAGTAGGCTTTTTACTAAGAATTAATTTTTAAATAATACAATTGTAATATGGAATGGAAATAAAAGATGTGCTTTAGATATTATTATTTTAGTGTGAAGAAAAAATTCAGAGAGAGTTAAATAAGTAAAGAATGGATGTAGAAATAACATATTAAGAGACCTCCATTTCTTCAGAGCCACTGTGGCCCATTAATAAAGCAGTCTTTATTAGCTCATCAGTTAAACTTTAGCTTCTATGATTGCAAGTAAGATTCCAACCTAAGAAAAAATTCAAAGTCATATTCCAGTATTTTAATAAAATGAATCTATGAATATGTGAGGACATAATTTAACTAGAACATTATCTCTCCCTTCTGTTCTGCTTCCTTTGAGCTGGTTACGATAAGAAAGTTGGTCCTATATTAAAATGGAGAGTTTGCTCTGGCTAAAAATGTGTAAGTTCATAATGTATAGACTAACAAGCTCCTACCAATAAATACTTCAAGTTACTGACACTCAACTCTGAGGTTGTACCTTGAATGTAATAAATTCTTTGGAGTGAGACATAACTACAATGTGTTCCACACAATGGGGTATCACCATAGGAATAAAGGAATTTTATTATCAGAGTATGAATATTTACAGACCAATGAAATTACTGATCCTTTTCATAAGAAAAAATAGCATGATAATGATGAATATGCTGCAAAGTATTTGTTTTGGATGTTTGTCTAAAGCTCTTCCATTAGGTTCTCTGAAATTACCTAGACACCTACTGTTCACTTCACATTTTAATGTACTTTTTACTTTCTCTTATATATCTCACCATTTAAAATATACTTTATTTATTTATTTAAGAGAGAGGGGCCGGGCGTGGTGGCGCACGCCTTTAATCCCAGCACTCGGGAGGCAGAGGTAGGAGGATCGCCGTGAGTTCGAGGCCACCCTGAGACTCCATAGTGAATTCCAGGTAAGCCTGGGCTAGAGTGAGACCCTACCTCGAAAAACAAAAAAAAAAAAAACAAAAAAAAACAAAAAAAAAAAAAAAAAGAGAGAGGGAAAGAAGGAGAGAGAGAGAGAAAATGGCACACCAGGGCCTCCAGCCACTGCAAATGAACTCCAGATGCATATGCCACCTTGTGCATCTGGCTTTCGTGGGTACTGAGGAATTGAAACTGGGTCCTTAGACCTTGCAGGCAAGTGCCTTAACCACTAAGCAATCTGTCCAGCCCTATTTAACCATTTAAAAGGTTAAGCTGTTTTGATGATACATGTGTACTATGATGACAGTTTCATACTTTGTTAAATTCTGTATGTTTTGTTGGCTTTTGGATTTTGCAATAATCTACTTAAGTATGCATTTCTTCTCACATGTGTAATTGAATGAGGCAGTGATAAGTAATGACAACATACATTTATTGATGCATTATTGTGTTCTAGGTAATCTTGCAAGCACTGCTGGTATATTTTTTCAGGGTCATATGGATACTTTACTATTGCCTTAGTACTATATAAATTAGAAAACTGAGCAAAAGTAAATTAAGCAATTTGTTTGAAGTCACATAGCTAGTAAATTTCATTAGGATATAAACTAAGAGCCAGGCTATGAAATCCTATGTGCAGTACTTCTCATGGTCAAAAGGTGAATGGATTAGGAGGTCTGAATCCAAGTTCTGTCTTTACCACACCATGTAATTGCTATCTTTTACCATAGCTCCTCAGCTTGTAGATGCAATCATATCTACCTTATTGAGATGTGTACATATATATTAGGTAGCATTGCTTATCTACCTGGGTGAACAGGAAACATCATAAATCAATGTGGTTGAATTGACCCATATATATATTTAATATATCTTGAAATCAATATATGTCTATCATACATATATATGTCATATATATATATATATGCATATCAAAGGTTATCTACTTGGGTTTCCTAGTAAATTAGATTCAAGTGTCATATGTATGTAAATCTATGACCTTTTATAGATATATTATATGTACAGTACTATATAAAAAATTAACCACATCAGGGAGATATAGGTTACATGAAAACAAATTCAACTTTTAAATCTGGAGGTCTTTGAGAATAGACAACAGGTCTAAACCATAATCCCACTATTAATAACTGTTGAAAATATACATCTCTATGTTTCAGTTTGGTATTATATATAAATAATCCTTCTGGAACCAACCAGTTAAATATTTTTCAAATAAAATTAAATCCAACTGGCTCAACCTACCAATCAGATTATCCAAGACTGCCACTTGCTCTCGTCTGTCATTTGAGAAAATAAACCACATTAGCCATTACATTTAGCTCAAATATGATTAGGAAACTAAACATAAACTTACAAGAAAGAAAAATCAAAATGCAAATCTGAAAATGAGTGGATTTATTTTGCTGCATATCATTCAGGCTGCCACATTGTTCCCTTGGCAAGAATTATGGGATGATATTCTGTTTCCTTCAATATTCCAAATAGCATCCAAATTAGAGCAGAAGGTTTCAAGATGTTCATTAAAGTTCGGATGGATAAAATTTTCCTTCTGAGATGAAATGATAAGTGCGTTTCTATAAGACATCATAATTTCTCTTCCTGAGCATCCTATTTCTATTCAGCCCAGATACAAGAGGCATGACAGACTAAAAAAAACCCACTGAAGCCCAGGTTGATGAACCAGTGGTTTATTGGGGTTTCTTAGAGGAGCATGGGATAAGAAGGCTACTTATAGGAGCATGAGACACTTGGGAAGATGTTCTACAGAGGAACCCATCCAAGTGTGGGTGATGACTCAGGAAAGGTACATTCCTAAAATCACCAGGACAGTTTACAGGCAGCTATACCACTGAAGATTCCTCTCTACCTGGGTACTTCTTTACTGCTGGTATAACTTTTGGGAAGTCATCCTGAGTCTTCTAAGTTTGTGAGCTTTCTGAGAGTTGTAAGTTTCTTGGGAGTTTCATGAGCCTGATTCAACTCTCTCTCTCTCTCCCACAATGTTTCAATCAGAAGAAAGTAGACAATGACTATAAAACACCACAATAGTATTGGCATAGTGGTGAGCTACAAGGATTTGAGAAAATAAATCTCAACTTTTGTGGTTGTATTATAAGATAGTATGATTATCATACATTTACTGATGAGTTTCTGTAGAGATCTTGGCTGATCAATAACATGAATCCTATTTAAATATACCTGCTCCACCTTCCAGGACTTTGGGTTTATGGTAAAAGTAATTAGAGACCAATGTCTGAAACAAAACCATTTATGCAGTAATATTTGTTGGAGTGAAAGAAACTGATGAAACTCCAAATGAAATATAAACAAATAAGAAATAGCATTCCATACTCTTTGTGCTGTTCATATTGTCATTAAATATAATAGAACATTATAGGCTCAAGTTTGATCAGTACATGAGTGATAGATAAAGTTTTATTATCTATGAGCTGTAAAATATACTAGACTCTACTTAATTCTATTGCTAGCTTTATTTTAAATAGCATAAACTATAAGTTCAAAATGATAGGGAATACAAGGATGATAAGAGAATATTCTATAGCTCCTTTCTGCACTCAGCTTTTTCTGTCTGATTGTATTGCTGAAGCTTTTCTGGGAAGCTTGAAGAAAGCCAAAAATTCATCTACACAGAATCTTAAGAGGTGCACAGGCTTATTGCTAGACACGATTGGCAGGAGAGTAAATTCAAAGCATACTATCTTATCATGTGCATCAGTCCACTACCTCCTGTATTTTTATATACACTAAAAGGAGTAAGATGCTGGAACTTGAATGAATATTGATATAGGATGGGAGAACTGAATGGAAAGGAAGCAGAGGAAGCTAAAAACTACACAGGGGCCAGACCACACCAGTGTAAAGTTAGTATCTATCTTCATAAATGACAGATAAAATCAGCTTTCTAACTTGATCTAGGCTACACTTTCATTAAAATTTAAAATTATTGGCCCATTTTGGTGGCCAGTAAGGCTTTCTTTTTATAATGACAGCACTTTTAGTGATTGGTGGTGAAGTACTAATGAAAGGCAGGGGCTGTGGATTAGTAGAGATGTCTAACCTCTTTTGGACACAGAAAATATCCTTGTTCAAACTCTATTTTTCTGGAGAGCCTTTCACAAAAAAAAGGCATGAGCATAGCTTCTTCCATCAGCCCTTTTTCAATGAATACCAAAACCACACACAAAAGAGGGTAGAGAACATATGTTCTGGTGGAGATAGGAAATATTAAGCTGTATAATCTTTCTTACAATACTTTTTTCTACCACTGCATCAGACTGGAGGTATTTGGGATATCTGATTGCAAATAAGCTTATTAGAGTAATATTTTTGAAATGAAGTAAAATACATAAAATAATCCCTGTGCTTATGTTTCTGATTCTAAGCCATTTTTTCTAGTTCTTAGCTAAGTTAGTCCAACTTACCCAGCAAATTATATCTGTGTGCTGCTCCTTGCACATCCAGCACTGCCTTGGGTGGAAACAAATTTGCCTGAGATTGTGGTCTTGCTTATAATTGATAGCAGATATTAACATTTCCTACACTTATATATATATTAAAACTACTGTGGTGAGAGAAACACTATGGCCTGTATTGATTTAGGGATAGGATATGTCTGTCTTTTTTTTTTTTTTCCTCTCCCTTCCTCTCCCCTCTTCTTGTGTCTCTCTCTTGCTCCCTCCTACCTTCTTTCTCCCCAAACCCTTTTGTCTTTTGATTTCTTGTAAGTATTTTTTGACATAGAGTTCCCTATGCTGTAGTCCAGGGTGGGCTCGAACTCTCCATCTTCCTTTCCTCAGCCTACTGAATGCTGGGATTGCAAGTTGCAACCAGATGCACATCTTGATTTTTCAAAACAATTCTATTATGCTTTTTTTTTAGCAATAAGTTTGAACAGCTTTTGTCATACCATATAACAAAAAATTTTCAATTATTCTATTTTCACTTGGACTTTACTGAGGCAAATCTGTTTTTGTTAATGAGACAACATACAGTTTGCATTTCTTTAATGCACCCTTAAAAACACTATTTATTTTGCCTTAGAAACCATTTGTCCTTTGTTTTCCCAACAAAAATATTTGGGGTTTAATTAAATCCATCAAAAATGCCGTTAAAAGATCATTAGTAAAAACACCTGCTGCCATTATTAGAGTATTTTATTTTCTCCAGAGCCCAGAGGAAGCTGCAGTTTGTGGAAATGTGCATATCTTGTGTTTTATGAAATTGCATCGCTGGATTTTTGCCAGAGTTTAACACTTTTCATTGACACATTTCAGGTGCATTCTACTTCAACAGTCTGAGAATGAACCAAGCCCCTGTGACTCCAGAACAGATTTGACTCTAGGCAAGGGCTTCACTGAAGGTCACTTTCTTAAGCAAAAGGAACTAGGGGGAAAATTCAGGGATAATCTTTACTGACCTTTGTGTTCCTGCAATATTAAAATAATCCCAGATCTTGGGTTTTCTGCAGCACATTTGTGATTTGCCACTGGAAGGAGCTAGAGTAAAGATATTGTAAGAACACACCCGAAACTGGGAGCGATATTTAAAAATGACATCCAGGCAAAGGATGGGGGGCAGACGGGAAAAGAAGAGAGACTGACCTTACCTTTGGAAAGGCAGATTCTTTGGTTTGAAATTTCATGGCACTGAGATCTGTAAGATCATTTAAAATTTTTGAAATGTGGAACTTGTGCGTGAAAGTCGTAAGACAATAGCTTGAAAGCCTGTCATTTCCTTTTATTTTGCTTACATCAAAGACTCAAAGGGGAAGCAGTGAAGGAGATGAGGAATGAGTCACAGACCATTACTATAACTTAAAAAACCCTTAAATCTTTGCTAAAAAGATGTCAAAAGAACAGATGGGCCACAAATATTTAACTCCTTAGTGCCAAACTTCAAGCGGTTTTTATCTTAAATAAGGACATTTATTTGGCTTGGTTAAGACATTTGAAATGACAAATAATTCAGTAAGTATGAGTACAGGTGAAAGTTAAAATTGAAGTTGAAATGATTCTCAAAAAAATGTTTTCTTGGGATGGAGAGATGGCTTAGCTGTTAAGCCTAAGGACCCTGGTTTGAGGCTCGATTCCCCAGGACCCATGTTAGCCAGATGCATAAGAGTGTGCATGCATCTGGAATTTGTTTGCAGTGGCTGGAAGCCCTGGAGTGCCCATTCTCTCTCTCTCTCTGTCTCTCTCTCTCTCTGACTCCTTCTCTCTCTCTCTGTCACTCTCAAATAAATAAATAAAAATAAACAAAAAAATTAAAAAAATGTTTTCTTGAAGAGAGGAACAAAAGAGAGAAATTCAGTAAACATTACTGATAATAAATCCTCTAATCTACATGAATAGTTAGAAATTTAGTCCTTTATTATTTCTTTATTGTTAAGCAGTAAATTAGTCTAAGTATACAATAATTATAAAAATTTCACTCATCCTTGTATAAAGGTTTCATTCATAAAACACAAATTGAAGTATAAAACTAGTGACTTTTGAGTCATATTGACAAGTTATATAAGTCAAATGACCAATAATGTCTAAAATATGAACCCAGATTATTACTGGAAGTTGTCAGTGTGAAAACTTAAAAAGGATAATTTTATACTCCTCAGATTTTGCTTTGCATGTGAATGTGTCCTTGTGATAAACAGAAGACACACGCAAATACAGAGAGAGAGAGAATGAGGAGAAAGACTGAGTGAGAGAATTTTTGAAGCACCATTCTATTTCAAATGTATTACTTTCAAGAGTAATATTCTCATATATAAAGAAAACATGATTTTCTGGTGGAACTAGTAATTCTAAAATGTCATTGCAAAGGGTGAGTGGTAGAGAAAGAAGGTGAGAGAGAGGGAGAGAGAGAGAGAACAAGCAAACAATAGTTCTGTTTAAGAAAACTGATTCAGATTGGTCTCTATAGATTTATGATATTTTTCTTAGTATATTAGCATATTTCTCAAATTTACCAATTTCTGACAGTATTTGTTTTCAAAAAAATTACAAGTATTTTCCATGTGACAAACTTTGAGGCAAGCTTTTTTACACAAATTAACTTTTAAACTTTACTTTTTGAAATAACAAGGGATAGCTATTGAACACACACACACACACACACACACACACACACACACAGACACGGATTGTATTGTATAACTTGGCCTGCATGTCCTGCTGTTGCTCATAAACACATCTTTTTAAACATGGAGGAACATTTTCACATTCTTTTTGCTTGTGTATGTGAGATGTATGAGGTATATGCGTGGTATATACTCATGCAGGGCCCCACACACTTGTCTGGGATGGGGTGGGGTACATTTGCCTCTGGTGGCCAGAGCAAAGTGTTGATTACCTCCCTCCATCCCTCTTCTGCCCATTGTGCTTTCTTAAGCCAGAGTCTATTTCCAGGTCAGTGCTCCCCTGTGGGACAGATTATAGGCATATATGGTCATGGCCATTGGTATATGTGGGCCCTGGGGATGGATCTCCAGAAGTGTCTCAGGCCTCTATAGACCCTCATGCTTGCACAAGAAGTACTCTCAACTGCTAAACCAGCCCTCCAGCCCTTACATGTTTTCAATTTTTTTTATTTTTAAGTACAAATTCTGCTATTTCTGTTCAACATTACTTTGAATAGAATGAATGATAATAAATAAAACATAAATTATCACCTAAACTTCCTCATTTCTAGGAGAGATGATAAAGATGTTAGCAGGCAAAGAACCAATGGAGGGGCTTTATTTTTGTCTCTGTTTGCATATTTATTTAGCATAGTTCTCTTTGAAAGCATAATCTCTTATATTGGAATATCACCTCTGTCAGCTCATTTTCAGAGCCACAGTTGGAATTTTCAGATCGTATTTGTATGATTCAAATGTATAAATTTCACAATAGGCAATACTAAGGTCATTATTTCTTTACATCTTTATCAGTGTTAATAAAGATCATGGGCAAGGGAGCCGCTTTTTATAAGTAGCTACTTAGGGACACAGGCCCAAAAGAACATCAAATATGAACCTGCCTTGGCAAGGCTTGAAGGCTGCTTTGTCTGGCAACTGAAAGCCAAAAGGCCTGGTTCGCAGAGATGGCTGCCAGACACCAGCCCTTTCCTTTTGCTTCCTGGTTTTCTTTCCTCCTTGGAAATTGTGGAATGTTCCCTGCCCAGTGGTGGACTTTTTCTAAGACCACTTGTTTCCACCTAACTCATATATCAATTAGAATTTCCTATATACACTGAAATTAGCCTATTAGACTCATCCAAGCTTGATGCGTAATTTACTTATAGGCACATAGGCCTGGCCCAATTGAAGGTATTACTATTATTATTAAGTAGAAACTTTGTATGGCCACATTATGTGTTGATAGTATCATTTCTCTCCTCCCTGCCCCCATTCCACTGACTACCCTTCGCAATGGGATTCCTAACATTCACTGCGGGGTATGCGATTATGAGTTGCAAGAGCAGCAGTCATTCATTGTGGGATTGGGGGCAATTTCTCTAGCTATTCCTTCCCACCCTACAGCTCTTAAAAATCTTTCTGCCTCTTCCTCCACAAATTCCCTAGCTTTGGTGGGTGCTTTAAGTCTACATTAGCGTAGAGTTCTCAGCATCTTTTGGATTTCTGCTTTGGTATATTTTTGAGTATCCTCAGCATCTGTCTCCATCACCCTGGCCCAGGTTGTCAGGCTCACCTGGGAAGCAGCACTCTTGTTCATCTCACCAGTTCCTTTCTGTGGTTTTACATAGTTCCTAGCTGCTATGTGAAGGGTGGTTCATCTCCTGCCAGGTGGTCAGATATCCTTATCTTCTTGATAGATTTTGGCTGCCCTGGTTCTTGCTGCTTTCTGAAAAAGAAACCAGAAACAGATTCTCCAAGGGAGAGTGAGATCAGGGTAGGTTAAAGGAGATAAGCATTGTGAGTTTAGATTTTGATGGGTATAGCCTACTGTTTGGACAAAGATTAGTAGGTGTTGTTTTGGGAACCTCATAGATCTCTCCAATCAACAGCTCAACATGGATTGCAACCAATTTCTGGTACTGGGAGTTACAAGCTAGAACCAAATGTTTTAGTGTTAGGCTTCATCACACCCTGTCTGGGGCCCTTCTTACCAGACAATGCCCCCATGCTGCTATTGAGGGTTATATTATTTAGTGTGCTACCCAGGAGGAAGGTATTAATTAATGCATAGAAATGCCCGGCCAGTACAGAGCCCAGTGTCCACTTTTCAGGGCCCTTCCTTGTTGCAGGAAGTTTGCTTACTTTAACTTTTCAACCAGCTGTGCTTGCTTGTCCTTCTTTTGCTGTCCTTCCTGTAGATTGGCAGAAAGTGGTAACAGAGTTAGCACAAATGAGCTTTTAACCTACAGAAACAAAATTCTGATATCCCAGTGAAATTCGTTAATCCACTAATAAGCCATTTCTATGAAATACTGACAACTTTGCATGCATTCATCACATTGATCTTCAAGATTATTTGCATAATTTTCTGTCTTGTTTATGTTAGTCCTTATCAAAAGAAATTCTCAAGGGTTTTTCTCTCTCAAACAAAGAACTAGACAAAAATACAACTTTCCTAGTGGGGGTTGGAGGTGCAGACCTATAACCCCAGTCACTGCTTGAGAGGTTAAGGCAAGAGGATCTCAAGTTCAAGGCTTGCCTAGAGTTCCTAGAGAATTGAAGGCCAGCCTAGGCAATTTAGTAAGACTCTGTCTCAAAAAAATCCAATAGGTGGGTAGATGGCTGAAGTTATAGTGGTAGAGTGTTTGCCTAGCATGTGCTAGGCCCTTAATTCAACCTTAGTCAGTTCCACAAAACAAAAACTTAAACCAGAACAAAGACTTTTTCAAATAAACAATCATGATTTCTCAGTAAAGAGTTTGTAGGTATAGCCTGTTCCTCTGCTGGGATCTTCTATATGCCTGGCTACATGGAGGATAATATGAAAATAGCTGCCCTGAGAACTGGAGTGAATTGTGGAGAAAGGGCAAAAGCTAATTTATCATTTCCCAGTGATCCAAAGTAATAGCTCTAAGGCCATTCATCAAAACTGAGTTTTGACTTTTGCATCAGGAGAAAGATCTAGCTGAGCAATCCTTTTTCATTTATGATTTGTATATTGCCTAGGGCTCCATGCCATATCTATGGCCATTAAGCCCATTCCTGTATAAAGATGCTTAGAAATTATTTGTAGGGCTACTTTTTCCGAAAGAATAATTCTGTTTGTGTTTGCTTAAATATTTGCATTGCTTTCTCATTCAGTTCCCCAAAATGGATGCAATATAATTTGCCAGCTCAAATATCAAAAAGATTTGTCAGAAATGCCTTTTTTTTTTTTTTTTTTGTTTTCAAAGCAAGGCCTCACTGTAGCCCCAGGCTGACCTGAAATTCACTATGTACAATCAAGTGGCCTCAAAGTCACAGTGGTCCTCCTACCTCTGCCTCCCTAGCACTGGGATTAAAGGCCTGCACAACCATGCCAGGAAGAAATGCCAAATTTTAACAAACTTTAAAACACTTAATTGATGGGGAAAATTGTTTCTATAAAAATCATTGAGATTTCACAGCATTAAATCTGCCAAGAGGAACACAAGTTCTTGTGGAGTCATTGCAGTGAGTGTGTTAACTTTTGAATAGAATTTATATTTATGCATTTTGGAGGTCAGACAGAAAGAAACTAATCAACCACTATATTGACATAAATCCTTAGAAAAATAAATTCCAGCCGGGCGTGGTGGCGCACGCCTTTAATCCCAGCACTCGGGAGGCAGAGGTAGGAGGATCGCCGTGAGTTCGAGGCCACCCTGAGACTCCATAGTGAATTCCAGGTCAGCCTGGGCTAGAGTGAGACCCTACCTCAAAAAACCAAAAAAAAAAAAAAAGAAAAAAAAAAAGAAAAATAAATTCCAACGTGTTTTATGAAAGTAATTCCAAAATGGCCCCAAGAACCCTGGATTCAATTCTGCCAGTAGATAGCTGTGGGAGCTTTTCCAATCTCTTTACATTTTTAGGATCTGGGTTCAAATTGCAAAAGAAGGAATCAAACAGTCTATGTATAGAAATTCCTAACAGATCTGGTATCTTATATTTCATGGTTTTTTTATTTGTGGGCATAATGGTGCAGGTAGGGGAATGGCATTCCATGGTATATATTTAAGTCTCAGGTCTCAGGATGTCTTATGCGTGCTCATACACTCTGGGGACATGGAAGTTCACTGTTTCTTTTTGGTTTTGCTTTTAAGAAAAAAGATTCAGAGCTGCAGAGATGGCTCAGCAGTTAAGGTGCTTGCCTACAGAACCCAAGGACCCAGGTTCCATCCACCAACACTCACATGAAGCCAGATGCACAAGGTGGCACACCAGCTGAAGCTCATTTGCAGTGGCTAAAGGCCCTGGCACACCCATTTTCTATCTGCATCTTTCTCTCATACTCTGTCTCAAATACATAGATAGGTAAAACACTGTTTAAAAAAAAAAAGCTTAAAATTAACCTGTGAAAATTCAGTTATTTCTATTATATCGACACACATATGTTTATCAAGGTATCTCTTCAAACACCCGAATTATAGACTAGTTTTAAAACCAAGGCATTTGCATAAATACTCCACAGGGACCAATCAGCATATGGCAGGTGCAGAGGGTTCTCTCCTCAGGCAGCATGTTTTCCAGGCAGTAAAGGTAACTCTAAAGGATGAAGTATGAGAGTCCTTACATATGAACTTGTCTGAGTGACTGTAAAGGAAAAAGAAAACAATAGAGGCAGCTGTGTACACAACTGGACTAGTCCATTCCAAAATAACATACATCTATGGCCATGAACAATTTTACTTGGAGCTGTGGCAGTTGAGTTTACTCTTTAGTGATTGTGAAGGAGGATAGGGAAAAGATAGCTTTTTAAAGCAGTCTCAGGGATTGAGGCTCAAGGAGGGCTAGGAGGCACTAGCTCACTCACTCTGGCACCAGAAACTCTTGGCAAAAATGCCTGCTTGAGAACGAGTCACAGCATCTGCTGCTGCCCACACTCTACTGTGCTACCTGGATGGGCTGACCCAACTGTGTTCACCCTCGGGTTCATCCTCCAAATTTACCCAGCCAATCAGGTATCCCTTACATACCTGAATCTCATGCTATAAAGGCTGCTGCTTTCCAGTCCTCCCTTTCTTCTCACTGTGTACAACCCTCAGTGTGTGTATATGTGGTTCTCTCTCCAGTTCTTAGTCTGAGCCCTGAACACACGTGAGTCTGTCCTATACCCCAAGCCAGCCTGCCTGGGTGGAGGGGTGGGAGAACGTTGCATTGTTTCTTGATCTAAATTTTTCCTCTCTTAACTGCCATGTGGGTTCGTCCAAGGTTTCCCTAGACAAGTTCCTAGATTCTTCTTTTCATACGCAAGCAGCCTTACCCTAATTTCTCTTTAAAGGCCTCAATTTCTCTCAAGTCCACATGTTTTTGGCTTTGTACTAATTTCCTCTTTAAAAGCCTCAGTTTCTCTTGAGTCCATGTACTTGCAGCTCTACTGCAGTTTTTCCCTAAGACCCAGTTGGTTTGTAGATTTGGAAGGTGGAACCCAGTGCCAGCCCACCAAGGCCAGCCAACCTGGGCCATCTATCTTGGTAGCACACTAGATTGTGGGCAGCAGGGGGTGCTGTAGATCGGTCTAGATAAAATATGAGTTCCATTTCTTTTTTTAAAAAATATTTCATTTATTTATTTGACAGAGAAAGAGGGAGAGAGAGTGAGAGAATGGGTGCGTCAGGGCCTCCAGCCACCGCAAACGAACTCCAGACACATGTACCCCCTTGTGCATCTGGCTAACATGGATCCTGAGGAATTGAACCTGGGTTCTTTGGCTTTGCAGGCAAGCACCTTAACTGCTAAGCCATCCCTCCAGCCCATGAGTTCCATTTCTACCAAGAGTTCTGTTCTTGTGCCAGGATGAGGAGGCATGTGGGGTGGCATTTCTTTCTGGGGCTCAACTTGTAATTGAAACTGCCTAAAGAAAGCTAGTTTTATCTTATTCTCTTTCATTATTATCAATGAGTTTTTTATTTTATTCTGTAAATTGATAATTTACATTTACTTTTCCTTCTGAGTATCTGAAAATTTGAGAGCATTTATATGAAAAACATGACACTGATAATGAGTTTGATCTTAAATGAATAACTATAGTTGTGGATGACGCTCCCTTTATGATTTCTTCAGATATTCTCATGTTATTTTTATTTTATAATTTTTATACACATAATACACAAATATATAACATATATCATCATATGATAAAATTAGATCAAAATGCCTCAAATATAAAGTCATCAACTTGAATTTTGGCACTGGTCACATTATTTAATCATTGTAGTTAAAGATTTGAAAAAATGCTGCCCTTTCTTGTTAAATATATAGCATACCATAGATTTGTTTTCAAACAGTTCTGGATTGAGTAATTACAATTAGATCTTTGACCCTGTGTTTAACTGAGAAAGGCAATCTATAAATGGGAAGCTATGTATGTTTGGGAAAGAGAACCAAAGTCAGTTAAATGGTGAAGTGAGAAAGAAAAGTGGCTAAAGGGAACATGCCCTTTGCCAGCTAGGCAGAAGGTAATGTATAAATGACTGACAATCCAATTAGAGAATTCTTTTAGAGGAAAAAATTATGGCAGAGCAAGAAGTTATGAACTGCATAACACACCATGACAAAAATTCCCAAGGCAGCCAGTACCATTCCATTTTCAAATATAAGTATGAAAAAAATCCATGAATAATGAATTTCATGTAACATCTTTGCTATGCATTATTTAAAATATTGATGCTGGCTGAAGGTGATCATATTCTTTTTTTCTTTACAGTTTTGTGATGTTAATATTATATGCTTGCAATATTAATGTTAAAACATGATTCTGGACATGTTTTAAAACTTACCATGTATTATTAGAAGTGAGATGGAATTATAAGCATTTGGAAAAATATGTCACAAAACAATTTTTTCAAAAGGAGTCAATATTTGTATTTTTTCCAGAAAAGATGATGTAAAAATAAAGACAAGTGTGTCCATTTTCTTCAATTTAGTGTTATAGTTTTATCTAGAATTAATTAATTCTCAGAAAAAAATTTTAGGAAAGGGATTCCCCCACCACACTCCCACAAGTTGGTGAGCATTATTCAGACAAAAGAGAATAGAAATGAAAATTGTCTAATTGTATGAAAACACCACACTCTGCAGCTAAAATTCATATATATCCTTATATCTCAGTAGGGAAATATCTTAAGACTAGATGTCAATTTTAGAAGCTTCCTCAGTAATCATTGAGACAATTCAATTTCTTATAGAGGAAGATGCAGAGGAATACTAGAAATTAGCCTAAGGTACATTCACATTATTTTATCACTACACATTCATTATGTATGAATCCCAATAATTTCCAAATCTCCTGGCATGTTCTAGGCAATATACTATGATATTTTTGTAGTAGCAATATGGAAAGGAAGATTTCTTTGATCCTATTACTATAATTTATCTCAATGTATCCTCACATGCCATGTGGGTAGAACATTTTTCTTATTTTAAACATGAGAATACTGAAACATAGAGAGGTTGACTACAATTTTGTACCTATTTTGAGCTATTGACAGAGCTGGAATTGAAAATGACTTTTTTTCTGATATCTCAAATTCCACTTTCATAATATTTGTGACATTTCCAAAAGTCAGATACTGGTATTCCATACCCAATGGTCAGAGCTGACTAAAATAAAATTGGATAATGCAAAATTCATCATAAAATACATTTCTATTAATAATAGTATTGGTAGAACCCTGAAGGTCTTTGTAAAATTATTCATGAAATGCAGCAAGTGTTGGTTAGGAGTAAACTTCTTTGGTGTAAGATCTTTGCCTTTACCTCCAGGAAGTAGAAGTAAATGCCCAGCCAGATATCTATGCTAGAATATGAATGATTTAAATTAGTCCAACAAAGAGTGATTACTTTTCAACTTACAAACTTTAAGTATAACAGTTATACAAGAACACATATATAATAGTAAGGGTTTGATAAATATTTTGAATACAAGTTCTGTGCTGGATATTCTAAGAGGTAAGAATAAAGTTTTTATATAAATAAAGGTAACTTAAAATTATAAATACTGCCTAAGATTATTTTTCTGTGTACACACAGATAGCATGAGGGACAGATACTAAAGTTTACCAACATTATATAACAAATGTTTGAGTCATATGACTATTATTGTTTTTTTTTTTCCTCCTTGCCAAATATGTCCTAACTTCTTGGTTTTATTAATCAGCAGTTTATAACAGTTATTACTTAAGGTAATAAATTGTTTTTAAGGAAGAAATATTTACTTCTGAAATTTCAGTGTAATTAGGGTCTGTGATGAGGCAGGAGCATGCAGTGGAAGAATACTTTTTATAGTGGCTGGAAACTAAGAAAAGGGGTTGGGATCTCAATGTTTGCTTTAAGGACTCACCCCAAAAGACCTAGCTTCGTTATAGGAGGCCCCCCTCTAAAGAATCCATTGCTTCCCACTGGTGCCACAGATTGGGGAATAAAACTCCAACACAGACCTGTGTGAGACATTTCAGGCCCAAATCATAATACTAGCAATTTGCAAAAAACAACAAAAAAAAGGTATAATTCTTTGATATTAAAACACACACAACAAAATCAGTAATAGGGGCTGGCGAGATGGCTTAGCGGTTAAGCACTTGCCTGCGAAGCCTAAGGACCCCGGTTCGAGGCTCAGTTCCCCAGGACCCACGTTAGCCAGATGCACAAGGGGGCACACACATCTGGAGTTCGTTTACAGAGGCTGGAAGCTCTGGCGCGCCCATTCTCTCTCTCTCTCTCTCTCTCTCTCTCTCTCTCTCTCTCCCTCCCTCCTTCTCTCTGTCACTGTCAAATAAATAAATAAACAAAAAAATTAAAAAAGAATCAGCAATAGTCACATGACTCAAGCATTTGTTATATAATATCAGTAAAACTGAAAATAAAAAACAATGCCTGAAAATTATTTAAACAATCCATTTCAAATATTTAGATAATAATGAAATTTTGGACTTTATAGTAGTGGATAAATTTATTCCAACCATTTTCCATTCTTAAGCAAAAGTAAGAATTAAATAGGAACTTTTCCATGTCTGGGTTGAGTTTCAGTTCTCAAATGTCAAATGATATTAAATAT
The DNA here is from genome assembly GCA_036346955.1 of Dipus sagitta. Lineage (NCBI taxonomy): Eukaryota > Metazoa > Chordata > Mammalia > Rodentia > Dipodidae > Dipus > Dipus sagitta. Next base: position 240,856,156 of record CM070770.1, read on the forward strand.
CAATTTCTGAGGGTTAGAAACAGTGAGACGCCACTTGCTCTTTTCCTAGCAAGACTCTCAACATTCTTCATAGAGCTTGTCATGTGTGCGTCCCAATTGCTGTCAAACAGGCTGCTATATATCTTGCTAAATGTAGGTTTGAATTAAAAATCTTCGGGCATTTATAGGAAAGTGGCTTAGATATAGCTGAGGGCATTCTGGGAAAGATAAATGACTTCATGTCCTTCCCATTAAGAACTGACCAGAAACAAGTACAGAGACTGTTTTGTTTGGAGTGACTGAAAAAGACCGATAGTTCAATTAGTTTAAAATAAGATTTTAAGTGACAAGTCCTATGTTCCGCTAGCTACTAAGATGCCATTAAATATTTTTAAACAAATGTACACTCTGTTCCTGACCTATACAGAAAGGAAAAGTATTTTTTCCTGCAAATGTGAGTCATTTCTAGAAGCAGTCAACACTGTACCTCAATTTCTTGTCACAAACATTCCATTGCTTAAGTAAACAAGCTGATTTCACAAATTGTGCTAGGAAGCAGGATGGCTCAATTTTCCATTCTCATTGACTGACTCATTTATGCACTTCCAGCATAGAAGCAATATTGGCAAAAAAGTGTGACTAGAATGAACTTTGGAGTTGTAGGCACACAGAATGGTCCACGTGATGACAAGTCAGCAAACTTGCCCTTTCCCTTCTAGATCTGGCTGCCTTTCTTAGGATAGTTCTTGTGTTAGGGTTCTCTAGAGGAACAAACCCTATAGAACACGCACACAAACACACACAAATGAAATCATAAAACAGAATTTATTAGACTGACTTTCATGATGAGAGATGGGATCATCCCATCATGGCCATGTGTAGATTACAGAGCCAGAGAACCCAGTCGATGTTCAAGCCCCACAGCTAGAAACCATGGAAGAAGAAGGACGAATAGCTGGGCTCCAGTGTAGGGCTAAGAACTAGGAAGCTCCCTGGATTGTTGCTGGTGAGACCCAGTTGAAAGCATGGCATTAACAGGTGCATCAAAATTACTCAGCTCAAATTAACAAAATTAGAAATGAAAAAGGAGAGATCACAACAGACATAAGTGAAATTAGGAGAATCATCAAGACTTACTTCAGAAATCTCTACTCCACAAAATTGGATAATATGGAGAAATGGATGAATTCCTGGACACATACCACATGACAAAGCTAAGCTCAGAGTAGATTAATCTCCTAAACAAACCTATCATAGCCATTGAGACTGAAAAGGTAATCAAAAACCTCCCTAAAAGAAAAGTCCAGGACCAGATGGCTTCTCAGCTGAATTCTATCAAACCTTAATGGAAGAACTGAAACCAATTTTTCTCAAATTGTGCCACACAAACAGAGAACAGGGAGAGCTCCTCAACACCTCTTATGAAGCTAGTATCACCCTAATACCAAAACCAGGCAGAGATGCCACAAGAAAATAAAACTACAGGCCTATTTCCCTGATTAACTTAGATGCAAAAATCCTGAACAGAATCCTTGAAAACCAAATTCAACAGCACATCAAAAGCATTATCCACCTATATCAAGTAAGCTTCATCCCAGGAACACAGGCATGGTACAATATACGGGAACCTGTCAATGTAATGCACCACATAAATAAGCTTAAACAAACAAACAAAAAATCACATCATCATCTTGATAGATGCAGAAAAGGTCTTTGACAAAATATAACACCACTTCATGATCAAAATATTGGAGAGAATAGGCATGGATGGCCTATATCTCAATGTAATAAAGGCTATATATAAAGCTCCTAAAGCCGAAATAATACTTAATGGGGAGAGGCTGAAGGAATTCCCATTGAGATCAGGAACAAGACAGGAGTGTCCACTCTCACCTCCACTTTTCAACATAGTACTGGAAGTTCTAGCTCAAGCAATAAGACAGGAAAAAGAAATAAAAGGGATAGAAATTGGAAAGGAAGAAGTTAAATTATCCCTATTTACAGACAACATGATTCTATACATAAGTGACCTGAGAACCTCCATCTCAAAACTCTTAAAAGTAACTAATTCCTTCAGTAAAGTAGATGGATACAAAATCAACACAGAAAAATCAGTAGCCTTTCTATATGCAAAAGACAAAATACAGAGGAAGAAATATGTGTGACATTATCCCATTTTCAATAGCATAAAAAAATAAACCTTGGGATAACATTAACCAAGGAGGTGAAAGACCTTTACAATGGAAGCAGAAAAACACTCAAGAAAGAAATTGAGTAGGACTTAAGAAAATGGAAAGACCTCCTGTGCTCCTGCATGGGAAGAATTAACGTGAAAATGGCAATCTTACCAAAAGCAATATATAGATTTAATGCAACACCAATGAAAATTCCAACATCTTTCTTCAGAGATAGAAAAAAATGATCTCAAAATTCATATGGAATGGCAGAAGGCCTCTGATATCTAAGCATGTCCTCAGCAAAAGAAACACCTCTGGAGGCATCACCATACCTGATCTAAAGCTATACTACAAAGCCATAGTAATAAAAACAACATGGTACTGGCATAAAAACAGGAACATAGACCAATGGAACAGAATTGAGGACTCAGATTTTGGGTCAAGTAACTATAGCTACTTGATATTTGACAAAGGGCCTAACAAGGTAGACTGGAAAAATGACAGCATCTTCAACAAATGGTGCTGGAAAAACTGGATAACCATATGCAGAAAAATGAAACTCGATCCACACATCTCACAATGCACAAAAATCAAGTTCACATGGATCAAAAACCTCAATATAAGACCAGAAACTCTGCTAGTACTGGAAGGAAAAATAGGAGGAACTTTCCATGATATAGGAGTGGGAAAAGACTTCCTGAACAAAACCCCAGTAGATCAGGAAACTACGCAATCACTCAACCATTGGGATCTCAGGAGGCTGAAAAGCTCTTTCACAGACAAACAAGCAGTAAGCAGAGCCAGTAGATATCCCACAGAATGGGAGAAAAAATCTTTGTCAGGTACACATTGGACAGAGGCCTAACTTCTAGAATCTACAAAGAACTCAAAAACCTAAACAATAGAAAGTCAAACAACCCACTCACAAAATGGGGCAGTGAACTGCACAGGCAGTTCTTAGAGGAAGAAATACAAATGACAAACACACACTTAAGAGAATGTTCAACATCCCTAATCATCAGGGAAATGCAAATGAAAACAACTACGACATTCCACCTTACCACAATAAGAATAGCAAACATTAAAAAAATCTAATGACAACAAATGCTTGCAAGGTTGTGAAGAAATAGGAGCCCTCATTCACTGTTGGGGGGAATGTAAGCTGGTACAACTATGGAAAGAAATATGGAGACTCCTAAAAAGGATGACTGTAGAGGTTCCAACAGACCCAGTTATTCCCTTACTGGGCATTTACCCTAAAAGCTCCAAATCTCAGCTCAGAGATATTTGCTCAACCAAGTTTATAGCTGCTCAATTCACAATAGCTAAGAGCTGGAATCAACCCAGATGTCCATCATTAGACAAATGGATAACCAAGATGTGGTATATCTGCATGATGAAATTCTATGCAGCAGCAAGGAAAAATGACACAATGCAATTTGAAGAAAAATGGTCAAGCTTGGAACAGATTATTCTCAGCGAACTTACCCAATCACAGAAAGATAATCATCATATGGTCTCATTCATCTGTGGCTCCTAACCTAAATCTGCCTGTGATGCTGACATACCTAATAAACATCTCAAGGACTGGACAATAGGGATGGTGGGGTGGGAGGGGAGGATAAGGGAAGGAGGGGTGGGACAAAAAAAAAACTGGACCCAAATGGAAATGGTACCATAAAATCCTACATCCTAAAAGACACACTAAAGAGTCAAACTTTCATCAGGTTCTTAGAGAGAATACATGATTCACAGAGGCCTGGAAAGGGTATGATAAAGACTATCCTGAATCTTCTGTTTCTCACTCTCTCTTTTTCTTCTATATTACTTATATTTTCCTTCCTTCCTTCTCCTTTAGCACTGGCCTGTAACTCCCAGTACCACTATGTGGGTAACATACACAATGAGCTGTTGATATGGAGAGACCTATAAGGTTTCTGTGGTGGTTTGAATAGAATAGATGGCCCCAAATATATTCAGTTGTTTATTTGTTTGTAGTTTGCATCTCTAGCCACCTGGCCGGAGGCAATGCTATTGTGTGGATCTTAAGGTGTAGTGGTGGATTTGAGATTTCAATCTAAAGATATGCAAAGTGTGCCTAGCTGGAGTTCCTGAAGTGTGCTCTGGCTTTTGACCTTGAGGCTTGTACTGCTCTCTCTCTGCTTGAGCCTGTGAAGGCAGGCCAGTTTCTTCTGCCATTATGGAACTTCCCTTGGATCTGTAAGCTTCAATAAATATCCCTTCCTCCATAACTGTGCCTGGTCTGGAAGTTCATCTCAGTGAACCTGAAGCTGACTAATACAGTTTCCCAAAAGAAGACAGAATTCTGTCAGAGTACTCGATGACCCACCAAAGGTTAATGGTAAGACCTTACTACCGAAGACACCATATGCTGGTGGGACAGAACATGGAGCAACCTGGCTGGAAACTGGAAGAGAGTCAATCCCCAGATAGTTAGCTTGTCTAGTGACAGAAGGTGTTACATGAGTGACTAGAGGAAAATGACCAACATCTGTCTAAGCAACTCATGGTCCAAGCTACACAACAGCAATAAGCCTGACGTGATGCTCACACAAGTGCAATTGTGGCACACAGCCATGGTGGGTTCCCAACTGCTTTTGATTTGGCTAACAGATCCACTCAGTGGAAGGACCCCATATCTGGAATGGGGAAACAACTCAGAACTATATCCAAAAATGAGCTTGCTCTCCAATATCAAATGCCCACCAATAGTGAGCTACAAGAGGGACTACACCTATTAAATTCTCTCTAAAATAATAATGTGTATCCATGTATCTGGCACTGACCTTACTCTCCATGAGAGAATTTGCTTCTCTTTTTCAGATGGATGCAGAACCTGAGAGAATCAGCCCATCACACCCCACCTGGGCACTAGCTGAAGTCATAGACTTAGTGGGGTAATGAACAAGAGATGTTTTCTCAGTGAACCTGGGACCAGCACAAGGGTGAAGGAGACAGACACAGAGAATACTCAACTCCTGCAAAATCATATATCCCAAGACACAGAGACTCCCAAGACCTCTGGTCACTGAAATAGACCTAAAATGAACCCAACATGGCTCAGGGCAATGGGCAGAAGAGGGGGCAGAAAGATTGTTAGAGCCATAAGTTAGGTCATTATGCACAGAGACATTGCCTCTCCCCCACAACTGAAGGCCACCCCCACAGTGCAAAACCCACAATCTGCAGGAGGGGATGACAGGGAGAAGGCTAATGATGTTGCCGTCATAGCTGTATAGACACTATATACATAACCAGTAAAGAACTTACTCAGCTTGTGCAGATTTGGAGTCTGACAGTACTACAGGATGAATGTTTGGAAGGCAAAAGAGAAAGGGAGAAAAAGAGAGAGAGAGAGAGAGAGAGAGAGAGAGAGAGAGAGAGAGAGGACCTTATATATTGTGTATCAATTTATATAGCAGGAGAAAACAAAATTCATTTAAAAACCAATTCACATTTTTCTTTCTTAAAGATCAATCAGGTATTTTTGAATATTTCTAATATAGAAAATATGACAAAAGAATGACATGATAATTCCACTTAGATTTTTTTTGCTTTTGAATTTTCTTTTGCTTTGTATGTACATATCACACACAAAACTAGCCAACATATGTGTGTATACAGTATATACAAAAATCAAATATATACATATATACAAATAAAACTAAAACAACTTAAAATTTTCTCATTGCTTCCAATAATGAAAAAGAGTTTATTCCAGCCTATATGTAGCTTTTAAGTATTTGCTCACCTAAAAGGAGTCATTATACGTTGCTTTCCATCGTACTTCTGTTCCTGCTGATCATGTTTCTATTCACATTTTTAAAAGTTTTTCTCATCTTTCATGACATTTTTACTCTGAACATTGAGATTGTATATATTCCTAGGAGCTATGGTTCCTTGGACACCAAACTACATCTGTCCCTAAATGGGGGACAAAGATAGGCATCGTGGTGAGTTCTGCTGTGATTCCGGGATGGGGAACACCACCAGATGTTCTATTAGTTTGTTAATTAGAAGAGTAGCCACCTCATTTATCATCCAAACAGGGTTGCTTTAAAGAAAAAAAAAAAAAGAGTAAGAGGCACTATGAAGAACTAAACTGGACCATAGACATAAACTGGGACTGAATAGGCCAACTTGGTATATATTGTCACTTTCAATTAATAGGTAGTACCACCTTTTATCTTCCTGTCATTCCCTACTATCACTCAACTCACACCCAAATGATCCCCCACATTTTCTCCAAGTTGCAGTTGTCTTCCCAAACTATCATCCTGAGATGTCTTTCAGAAATTTCTTGAAAATATTACTCACTTAAGATTTTACCTATAAGGAGCTAGAATAACCTTGTATAGAATATTTAATTTTTTCCTTTCTGAGTAGTTTTCATTTCTACATATTCTCCAGTTCAACTATGACCATCTTTGCAGCAAGTTCCAACTAACTTCCTCTTGCTTCTTAGTAGTTGCGTCAGCTTCAGAAATTCTTATGGTACCTTAGGTATCTAGAATGGAAAATTAATTGCCCATCCTGAAGCTGGAGCAATTTCAAAGAAATCTTTTCTTTTGCAGTGTCTTAAAATCCAAACATAATGCAAAGCATTTCTTGGTTTTATTTTTTATGTGTCATAGTTCATTTAGACATTGTGACATAATAGTTGGTCACTTGATCCACTGAAAAATCTCTTGCAATTATTTCTGAATTTCTGCTTTGATATATTTTTTGAGGCAAGCCCAATATACTGCCTATTTTTTTAAATGTGAGAGAGAGAGAGTAAAAGAGAGAAAGAGAGAGAGAGAGAAATAATTGAAAAGGAAAACCTTAGCAATTCTTCCACTTGTTGATTTTATTAACATAATTTATGGATTAGTTACTGTTTTGCCATTTGGTGCAGCTACTCAAAACAAGTATTAGGGGTCTGAGGTACATCACTCACTGTGCAAGTACATGGACCTGAGTTAAGATTTCAAAAACATATGTTAATGCTGGGCTTTGTGTTCACATGTAATAACAGCACTGAAGAGGTGGAGGCAGGGAATCTCTGGGGCTCACTGGTAGCTAATCAAGCCTAATTGGTGAGCTCTAGGTTCAGACAGAGACTCTGTCTCAAAGAAAGTTGAAAAGCAATCATGTAATACACCCAACATTGAACTCTGACCTCTATACACATATGTAATACATGCACACATGTGTGTATGTACCCACACATGTGTACCCACACACATGCAAACATATATACACACATGTAGGTATACCACACACACACACACACACACACATATACATTAAAAGATAACAACCAAACAAACACACAAACAGGCATTAAAGCCAAGTCACTCACAAAGGTTCCCAGTAGTTATTTTAATATAAAAAAGATTAAATTCTTTCTTCTATGGCTCAAAAATGTGAAAGGAATGCTCAGAGCAAACATTCAGACTCATTTTATAATATTTTAAATGTCAGGGGGAAACTGATTGAAAATAGCTTACAATTTAAAAGGCTGTGTCATATTTCTGAGTTCACAGTTACATTTTTTAAAAGTGTGTCATATTTTAATTGTTCATTTACAAGTTGGTTGTTCCTAGACTGGGGATATAGTTAAGTAAAAGAAAACTTGTTTAGTATGCCAAGAGCCTGGGTTTGATTCCCAGGACTGCAAACATAAAGTTGGTTTATTCCAAACTAATTCATCTTCACTAAGAATTTAGCTCTTTTCCTGGGAAGGTACTCTATTCTTCCAAGTTTCAGCCTTAACAAGTCCCACCATTATATTTCTCATCTGTCTTCCTCATTTATATAAACATTTTTTGAGGGAGGAATAGGGTGTCAATCTAGTCCAGGTTGACCTGGAACTCACTCTGTAGCCATATGTGACCTTGAACTGATGGCAATCCTCCTCCTACCTCAGCCTCCAAATTTCTGGGATTAAAGGCTTGTGCCACTATGCCTGGCTTATATGAACATGTTTTTAATTTTGAATTTTATTAATTAGAAACGTTGTTTTATGGATAAATTATGCGTTGGTCCCATTCCCCTCTTTCCTACCCCCATTCCACTGAGGACCCTCCTCAGTAGAATTACTGTTATTCACCATGGGGCGGGGGAGGGGGTGAGGGCAGGGGTGAGTAGGTGGGTAATGCCTCTGGATACTCCTTCCCACCCTTTGGCTCTCACATTCTTTACTTCCCATCTTCTGTAATGTTCCCTGAGCCTTGGCAGTTGCATTATAACTCTAATGTTTTGCTGTCAGTAGCTTCTGAATTTCTGCTTTGATATATTTTTTGAGGCAAGCCCAATATACTGCCTATTTTTTTAAATGTGAGTGAGAGAGAGAGTAAAAGAGAGAGAAAGAGAGAGAGAGAGAGAGAGAATTGGCCTCCAGCCACTGCAATCAAACGCCAGAGGCATGTGTCGCTTGTGAGCATGGCTAATGTGGGATCTGGAGAGTTGAACATGAGTCCTTAGGCTTTGCAGGCAAGCACCTTAACTGCTAAGCCATCTCTCCAGCCCTTTGTTTTGAATGTCCTCAGGGATTTTTTTTTAAGGCAAGAATTGTGCTCATGCTTCTCACTCCATTCTTAGCTCGAGGTGTGGACATTCTCATTAAATGTTTGAGTGAGTGGGTAAACAGTTTGCTCTTAAACATTTCTGTTGATATAGGCCATATTGTTCACAGTCCAGTCGATTCATCCTTTATTTGCTCTTCCATCCGTTTAAAATAATGAGATTAAACTCGTAGTATGTATAAAATTTATCTCATTACAGATAAGTATATTGTAAAAGCACTGTCTCTCTAAATACTCTTTTTCATATAGCTGTCTTTTGAGAACTTTAAGATGCAATAGATAATGGAACCACTTCATCAACTTAATGCAAGGAAATTTTTCATTAACAGCCACATATGCATACAATGTGAATTTGATTTATTCTCTTTGTGATGGTCAAGTACCCTTTCAAAGTTTTCTTTCAGTCTTTGCTGGAAAGTCCTGCATGTTATCATAAGATCATACTATTTGAAAGAGATTCCTGGAGAAAATGATGTTTTAAAGTCACATAGATTACTTTTGAAAAGTGAGCTCTGTTAAAATATATCCAAATTCCTTATCACCTAAAGGTAAATCTAGCCTACCACAAAAGCTGACTATTGTCAGGAAGTTTTTAAACAAGGCCCTAGGATTGTAGATGCTGTATAATAGCTCCTGGGCAATGGGAGACATAGGTTTGTATGTTAAGCTTTCACACAAATTTTAGAGGAGCTGCCCATTGTGGAAGAACTGCTGTCATCCTGGGTGGCCGTGCTACCCACAGGAACCAAGTTCCATTTGACAAAAGAACATATTCTCTGTCCCTGTTGCCTCAGGATAAGAAGCAATCCTGTGACTTAAAGGCAACTCTCCAGGGATTTTTTTAATTGTTATCCTGCCATTCTGAGAAAACTCTCAGATGGGCAGATTTTAAATTCTGCTGTCACAGCTGGACACTGAAAAGGAAAGTAAAAAGTACATACTTGTGGCCATATGCCGCTAGTGTTTGGTATCCACAGGGGATTGGTTCCCGGACTTTACAGTCTTGCCCCAGGATACCTAAATCTGAGGATGCGTTAAGTCTCTCATACAAAGTGGGATAGTAAACAGATAGCTCAGTTTATGAAGTTCTCGCTGCACAAAAATGAGGATCTGAGTTCCATAACTAGATCCAAGGTAATATTCTAGGTACAGTTGCATGTGAAGTGAAGATAGACATATCAGTAGGTCTCTCTGGCTAGCTAATCTAAGGACCTGGAGGTCATTGAGAGACACTGTCATTTAAAAGGTGGACAGTGTTCTTCAGAAATAAACTCTTTTAAGATTTCTTTTCACACATATGTGCCTCCAAACACACATGAGCACATACATACATGCACTTTAAAAAATGGCATACTATTTACATAAAATTTATGCTGTCCTCCTACATAATTTTAACAATATTTATATTACTTATGGTACATAATACAATGAATATAAGCGATAAATAATTTTATTTTATAGTTTAAGAAATAATGAAAATAAATGCCTTTACATGTTCAGTACATAATTTCACTTATAATTGGTTGAATCTGCAGGTGCAGAGCCCACACTATTGGCAATATTTAGTATTTATACAGTTAAGAATTGAAGCTATCTAATATTCAGTTCTCTATTTTTTTCAAAAGGAAATAATAACAGCAACTATTTCCAATAATCCCTTTGATGTAATTCTGCATCTGCATACAGTGAGTGATTACTACCTATTAACTATAATTGCCATTTGTTATTGGTATAATTTAGTCATTTATAATTTGAGCACTGCTCATGGCATAAGCTGTTTTGGGTGTGGTAGGGTCTTAGAGAATATGAAGAAAGATGATTCATACTCCTTCAGCTTAGGTTCTGGTAGAAGAGAAGGAGATAATAACATAAAGAGCATTTTTATTAACAAATGAATCTATTGAATACCTTAAAAGGATACTTTAGGGATTATTACTTAGATGAGGTAACTTTCCGCATGGGGTGGGAAGTATGTGGGGTGCTAGAATTACTGGTTCTGGAAGTTATGTTAATGATGGGCCTAGAAAAAAATAATGCGAGTTAGAGACTTGATTATAAAAAATTTATATTTCATACTAGAAGGAACATCACAGATGTGAGAAGACACAGTGGATATGAGAAAATTGGCAAGGAATCAAGTTTGCATAACAAATGAATCTGCCATGGCTGTCATAACAAGATACCATAGATTGAGTGAATCAAATGATATTTCTGAATGTTCGAAGTCCAACATCAAGGTGCTATCACAGGGTTGGGTTTGACTGTGGTTCTTTCCCTGCTGTCTGTGGACCTGGTCATCATCCCTAGAGCCTCTTCCTCTTATGAGTACATTAGTCATATTGGATTAGTAACTCACTGAACATCTTCATATTAACTTCATTACCTCTTTAGGATCTTGCCTCCGAATATGGCGACTTTCTGGTAGAGCTTGAAACATGAAATAATGACATAGTCCAAAACAATGGGAAAGTTGGAAATGTGATTTAGTGACCATGTTCATATTTGAGTAACTGTATTATGGTTGTGAAGTTTATTTCATAGATACGTGTAAGACACTAAACACTCTTGACAGAGAAAGGAACAAAGCCATAAAAGACCTGAGGAGAGAAATGACTCCTCGCAATTCAGGCAAGCCACAGCTAAAACCACAGAGAAAGTGGGGAGAGGAGCAAGAGTGCTGCTTCCATGTTGAACCTGATATCCAGCACCAGGGCGTAAGAGACAGACCTTCTGCATGCTCAACACCTACCGAAGCAGAGATTCAGAGGCTCCTAAGAGCTCACCACTGAAGTACACTTAAAATTCACCTACCATGGTTCAGGGAATTTTGAAGAACAGGAGACAGAAAGATTGTAAGAGGCACAGGTTGAGACATCATCCCAGAGGCATTTCCTCCCTTCAAAACTAACTGACTGCTGCTCCGCCAATGCATAACCCACAACCCATGGGGAATACCTGCAACCCCACTGAGGAGTGTCCCCAGTAGAATGGGAACAGGGATGAGGGAAAAGAGGGTACAAACACATGATTATCCATACAAAGTATGTTGTTACTAATAATAATAAAGAAAAAAGAAAAAAAAAAAAGGTTCGTCTTCTGTAACATATAAACTGCACTGGGAAAAGAGACACAAGAGTGAGATCCCAAGCAGAAGACTTCTTGTAAAATGAGGTGACTTTAGATTTTGTAGGAATACTAAAAAACTCAGAGAGAATCAATCAAGAAAAGATTACAGAAGTAAAAGTAGTCAGGTTTTATATTGAGATTGACTCCTATATGGAAAGAGGACATTGAAATTGAAGCTAACATAACAAGGAATTTCCCATAGTTAGGGGAAGAAATTAGGGGCTAGTTTCTGAATTTTTAAAGGAAATGACCTCCTCAGTTAAGATCTTGGGGTACTATCCATAAGTCATAAGAAATGTGTGTCTAGATTTAGAAGTTGGGTTTGGATTTTAAACACACACACACACACACACACACACACACACACAGGAGGTGGTAGGCTTATGTAAAACTCATGCGCTTTTTAATCCTCAGCAGGGTACTAGGATTCTATGGGGTGCGATAAATGTCAAAGCTAAAAAAAGAAAAAAAAAAACCCAAAACAAAAAATACTCCTGGTTTTAAGCAAAATAACTAAAGGAGACTTAAGCCTCATATAAAGAAATATTTTGCTTCAGCAGAATTTTCAGAAGAGACATAGGACTCCAATAGTTGAATATTGAAACATAACACTTGTGAGAGAAAGATAAGAATCTCCAAAGATTGGAAACTCAGTTTTGATTTGTTTCTTTTAGAAAGTTCAAATGCTTTAAGAAGGCTTGTCCCTATTTCCTCGTAGACTGTTTCAGAGTGAATAAATGGTGTCACAGATCACCTCATTAACCCTCTCACAAACCCAATTCTCGATGAACAAAATGAGAAATGAGTTTCTTGTACATTTTATACATTTAATAAATATCAACAGTGGAACAATGAGCCTGGAAGCTTATCCTAATTCTATCATAGCCCACTGTGGGAACTCAGGCAAATCATTTAACATATTTGTAAACTATGATACAATAAATATTTTTATTTTATTGATGACATCAGCATAGAATGGGCCCTATAAAATGATAGTCTGTATTTCTAAAGACATTCCATCTGCCTTTGTGCTAAGTGACCTTAGGAGAAAGTGTGAAAGTAACACTTTATAAATATGTGCCATTTGAATGAAAGAAATTCAATAGACATGTGGGTGTTGTGTGACATTTCCTCGGGAGATATGAAGAAAGGGTTATTCATCTCAGACAGAGCACTGATAAGAGGCCAAAGACGGTTCCACCCAAGGACACATGGCGGTGAACAAATGTCTGGGTTACCTACCGGAACATGAGTGCATCAAAGGCAGCTGCATCACTGAAACGCCTGTCTGAGCGAGCACGGGTGATGACTCACAAAAGCTGAATCCTTGGATCTTTCTATTCCAAGTTATAGGCGTCTTCACGAATAACAGTCTACTAACGCCCCCGCCCCCCGTAAATGTAAAAACAAGTGAAGGCTCTAAGACACAGTTTCACAAATGGGGTGCATTAACTACTCGGAGGGGACTTTGGAGTAGGGGCAAAGGGAAAGGTGGAAAGCAATGGGAAAGGTGGAGTGCACATCAGAAGGGAGTCCTCGTGGGCCTGAGGTGTTTTATGGTCGGTCAGTGGGGGGTGGGGAGAAATAAGAGGGACAATCTGGGTGAGAAGTGTGGGAGAGATGGACTGAGAGAGACAGAAAGAGAGAGAGAGAGAAAGAGAAAGGGAGACAGAGAATGAACAAAAGGGAAGGTGCTACATGCAGAAAGGTATAAAGAAATATATACACCTGTAATGAAAGAGCATCAAACGAAGAAGAAAAGAGAGTAAGAAAAATGGTGCCGCGGGTCTGTGCCCTTGGGGCGTGGCAGACTGACCAGTGCGAGGGGAGGCTTGTGAGGTGTCAGCTGAAGAAAGCAGACAGGTTGTCTGGATCCTCTGTGGAGGAGAAGAGAGGAGGTCCTTAGAACGAAGACTTCAGTTTTGGCCAATTGGAAGCGGGGAGTTAGTTTTGAGAATGACACCCTATAATTCTATACTGTCTATAACCTTGGAGAAGGGCCTGTGAGTCTTGTAACTCTGAACTTCCTAAACCTTCTAAGTGTCCAACTTCCTGAATCTCCTCAAACCTCCTTTCTCCTTCCATGAAATCTTTCAGTTAAGAGGAAATAGCCACTCAGCAATAGGAAGGCAAGAGGATGAACTATTTTAGGCCTTGTAGTATGAATGTTAAACTTTCAAATTCAAGTTTAAATTGGCTATCCCAATTGTTTGCATCATCTGCAAACTGGACAGGCGAGGTTTAAAGGGTGAACTCACCACCCTAATGCTGAAAAAAGAAAAAAATCCAAAAAAAACCAACCAACCATAAACAAACAAAAAACAAACCTCAACTCTGTTCCAGATTGAGTTAAATGCTTTTCCCCCCCCACTTATTAATAATAAACTTTCAAAGCAGCTGGGTTCACTAACTATTATTACCTCTTTCCCAAGAGTTGACATCTAAGTGTAAGAGCAAATGTCATGTGCAAAGGGTCACACTTAGGAGCACTGAGTTCTGACAGTGACCTGCCTTTGCTGAATCACAGGAGGTGACAACCTTTCCCGTGTTCCCTAATAATTACCAGTGGCAACAGAGAAATGGAGACACCTTGCCTTCCTGAAGATGTAGTTTTCATAAAAAAACTTGTTCATTTCAAGTAGTAATTTAGCAAAACGAGAATTTCTTTCCAATTTCAACAGAGTTTCTTCCAAGCTCTGAGTCTATGGATAGCTGCCAGTGCACAGGACTGGGAGACGTGGTATCTAATGGTGTCTGCAGGGTAGGAATCTGGTCTGTGGGACATACTGTTATTTACAGAGTTGCCATGTGGCTTGGCTGGGGACCCAGTCCTCTGTGTTTGAGCCAGACTCCGAGTGTCTTTGGCTAATCAACATGCTTCCATGGAGAAAAAGAAATAATTGCTGATAAGCAAAGACACTGCTGATCATTAACTGTGTGTCATCTTCTCTACAATCACATTTCTAGGCCTGCATAATCCCATTCCTTTGCAAATCCTCCAATTAATGTGCTTTTGCTATTACTATATTTTGAATATTAGGAATACTAAGCTCATCACTAAAAATCTAATTTTACAGCATGTGAAGATATTTTGTTGGTTGACAAAAATAGCCGGAGAAAGTGTCATGAGTCACCTAAGAATAAGATTATTCCAGCTCGTACCAAACCCAAAGAAGAGAAAAAAATACTGTGTGCATCTTCTTATTTAACAAATTACTCTGGGTCTGACCAGGAACATGTCCAAAACTAGACAAAGCTTTCTGTGCACATATGCACACAGAACGTAAAATATGGCCATCATGTAAAATTGGGTTTGAATCTCAGTCCTGACACTAACCATCTGTGTGGCAATGAGCATCAACATTCTAAACACTGGTTGCCTCTCCTTTACAATAAGTGCTATAATTTGTGCCTTGACGTATTCTTATGAAGATTAAATGGGATGACACATGTAAAATGTACTGGCACAATAAATTATATCCAATAATTCATTTAGCATGCATTACACTATAATTTCCTTTCTCCATAATATTAGTCTGCTGATATGATGTCTCTATTTTTTATGTTTTATGACTTGGCAAAGTAAGAGTCTACTCATATGGACAGTAGAACAAAATACTGCCATTTGGCCTGTCCATGATGTGTGGCTCCCAAAGCTATTAGACATTTGGTAAATGAAAAGCGGAGCCTTGTGGCTTTAGATACCAGGCTTAACATTAATGAGTGACAAGATTTTGGCCTCTCCCCATGGGGATACATGCTTCATAAGGCACTGTCCCTCTGCTATGTTCCCTATCACTATGAATGATGTATATGTATAGAGGTGAACTTGAAAATGAAACTGGCTTACCAACCCTATTCCACACTTGAAATTATGAAAGTTACATACATTTAATGCTCATGTAATTTTTAAATAAAATTGTTTCTAAACTTAATACTAGTAATTACCCATTGCTATTGTCAGCTTATTGTATGAAAGTGATTATACCAGCTCTCTATATTCATTCTCACCATGAACATAAGTGATTATTTGTCATATAACAGGCCCTCACACATCTGAGCTTCTTCAAAAATTAAAAATAATAATAATTATAAAATCACAAGGTTGTAGAAGTTTTAAACACTTGTCAAGGGGTATGATTCTTATTTATTTTTGTTTGTTTGCCTTTTTAAAAGAATATATCCAGTTGCATTATTGGTCTTTGTTTGGTTTTGGTATTTGGGTTCTCCTGCGTTATAAACAACTCACAGTAGGTCAAACATGAGGAGGAAAAACTGTTATTGTTAAAGACAGAGTGTTACTTGAAAAGCTTTGAAAACTAACAGACCTTTTCTCTGTAACGCTATCCCTCTCAGATGGGAATAAAATATGCTTTGGTTATGTACAAAGTTGAACTTGCTATTTTAGTGCTCAGAATACTCAGAAAATGCTTTTTAAAAGGTATCATTTCCAGTTTTTTTTTCCACTCCTTCATTTTTCAGATGACAAGCTATAGTTCAGCCTTTTGGGCTGTTGGCATAAATGACTCTTTTGACCTTCCCCAGCTCATACACTTAAGTGAGTCAGAATCTATTGAGGATAGTGCTCTAGGTTCCCTTTTGTTATATAAAGTTTCTTAGTTTTGAGTTATTTTGGTAATGAAAATAACTCATGGGTTTGGTAATAAACAAATAAACATGGAAAACTGATGCAAAATGAGAAACAAAATTCCTCATGTTTTGGTTTCTTTCCTCATTCAATAACTAGATAGACTTCACTATGTGTTTCCAGGGGAAACATATGCTATTTATAAACTATATTACATATATACTACTTTTTACATAGCTGCATGTACAATTCAGAAATTGTACACAGGATAGTGTGTGTGTGTGTGTGTGTGTGTGTGTGTGTGTTAAGGACAGAATATGTGTGGCCAAGTTTTGAAAAGTATAGTAGTAGTTAGATCATTTTGTCAAAAAGAAATCATGGCCAAATATATGAAAATGTAGAGATAAATAGAAATCACGGAAGTTTAGTGCATTTCAGATGATCAGGCTTAGAAACACACTTAGGTAAGTCATATTCACCTCTTAAAAATGAAAGATACTAGAGATATCTTGAGAACCACATGTGGTGGTGAACACCTGTAATCCCAGTATGAGAAAGATGGATGCAAGAGGATCACAAATTTGAGCCATTATGTGCTACATAGCAAAGTCTGTCTCACAAAAGAAAAGAAAAAGTAAAAATACCTCCAGTAGTCCACAAAATGAACTATTTCTATATCACAAAAGGGAAGTAACATTTGAATAATTCATCAGAAATTATGGAGACAAGAAGACTGTGGAACTCTAAAGTGTTGAAAGTAAAAATAAATTAATTTTCTGCTCTTAGCTAAAAGAATTTGTTGCCAAGGAATTTCACCAAAAGAAAAGTCAAAGGAAGTTTCTCACAGTGAAAGGAAATTATACTTGATTAATCTCAGATCTTTAGGAAGTAAAAAGGACAGCAGAAACACTGCCAAAGAAAATAAATATTTTCTGTTAGTTTTAAACTTTTATATACTTAAAACAAAAGTTATATCACATCTTTTGAGCTTTGTTACATGTAGATATAATGCATATGTGAAGTTATAGTGCATTCTGTGGGCTTTGTTATATGTAGACATGATGCATATGTAAAGTTACAGCATATCCTGTAAGCTTTGATGCACATATGATCTGTATGTGAAATACAGGTTATAGGATGGAAAGAAACCTACATGGTTATAAGCTTTTCAACTTAATATGAAATAATTTTTATGTATTCCTGAAATATATTTCTGTGTTTATTATGATTTTTTATAATATTAAGAACATTTATAAAGATATATGATAGTCCCTTGAGTAACCATTTCAATGTGCTATGCGTAAAAATCAATAGATAAGCCAGGCATGGTGGTGCATGCCTTTAATCACAGCACTCAGAAGTCTGAGGTAGGAGGATTGCTGTGAGTTCAAGGTCCGTCTGAGACTTCATGGTGAATTCCAGATCAGCCTGGGCTAGAACAAGACCCTACCTCAAAAACTTAAAATAAAACCAGTAAATAAAATAGAATCTAAAAATAATCAATAATGTCAAAGAAGGGAATGGAATGAGTAGAAGATAATAATAATGACCAAAACAGAATGAAAACGGAGACTGAGGAACATCAAAATCAATAACAATGTAGGCCTATGATGACAACTCCAAAAAAATATCAATGGAAAAATATTCCAATTGAAAGTACTCATTTTATATAGCTAAAAAAGTAAGATCCAACATTATACATTTATGAAACAAATAGCTTGAGAAATATTAAAAATAATGGATTGAAATATATACTATGCATGGAGTGTTAGAAGGCTCAAGTGATTATTTTAATATCAGACAAAATTGATCTAAAACCAAAGAATATCAGCAATAATGAAGGATTTTATAAAGCTAGAAGGGTCAATTCTTTAGAAACACTTACAAATTATAAATGTGTGTAAACTTGGTAACAGAGCTTCATAATACAGGAAGCAAGAGCAGACACAATTACGAGATTCACAGATCTATTACAGGAGTTGAGGGATACAGGGTTCTTTTCCCTAGCCCGTGAACCCCAACTTTCAGTTTCTTGTGCATTGATCAAAGAATTGAGGAAACAGAGTCTGAGAAGGTCAAATTAAGAACTGAGATTTATTTAAAGGAAGGGTGATATCCAAGGGTGGTTAAGAAGATTCTCAGGGAAATTGGAAAAGGGACAGATTTTAGAGAAAGGTAACAAGGGAAGAAGTTTTGCTTCCATATCAGAGCCGAGCTGTGATGGAGCAAGGGCTCACCAGAGCAGGGACCAGGAGGTTCTGATATCAGGAGGAAAATGAGCAGCCAAGAGCCCCTTGCCCCCATGGCAGCCTTTTAAAGGTCATGGGGTGCGCCTTACTATCAGACTCAGGTGAGTAGCAGAGAGAGCTGATTGGTTTTTTTGGATTCCAGAGGATGTCCAGGGCCCAGCATACCTAGCTGTAACACCTTGGGAAAGAAGTAGGGGCGCTGTCACTGCAGAATTGGGCGCTAGGCAATCCTTGCAGAAGAGGATGGGTCAGACTTCCAGTTCCAGCTTTACCTTCGTGCCTGAATTTTGGAATTCCTTTTATTTTTATTTAAAGATTTTATTTTTGTGTATGAGAGACAGAGAGAATGGGCATGCCAGGGCTTCCAGCCACTGCAAACAAACTCCAGATGCAGGCTCCACCATGTGGGACCTGGAGAATGCAACCTGGATCTTTAGGCTTTGCAGGCATATGCCTTAATCGCTAAGCCATCTTTCCAGCCCAATTTTGGAATTCTTTAAATGTTGTTTTGGTGTATATGGTCATTCCTACATTGGTGTTTCTATGGAATTATAGGGGCTTACACTTAATTTTTCCACCATGCTATTTTTTTCATCATGTAGCTTATTTTTTTCAGAATGTAAAGTTAACCAAATTCTAGAATTTCAAATGGACAATGCATGTAAAATGAAGATCCTAGAATTTCTTCCAAATAACAGTTTTATTTTTATTTGAGACAGAGAGGGAGAGAAAGAGAGAGAGATAATGGGTGTGCCAGGACCTCTAACCACAGCAAACAAACTCCAGATGCATGCACCACTTTGTGCATCTGGTTTATTTGGGACCTGGGCAATAAAACCTGGGTCCTTAGGCTTCACAGGCAAGTGTTATCTCTCCAGCCCTCAAATAACAGTTTTTAAAATTTAAAACAGAGAATGAAAATAAGAATAGGAGTTTCATTTTAGCTTTACTTCATTTATTTTTCAGTCTCTCTTTAAGGAAAAAAAAGAAATATTCTGTCCACATATTTTAAAAATGATAACACTGAAAATAACAATAAAAAGAAACTTCTTATAAATTTCACAGTGCTCTTCTGAGTTACAGAGTAAGCACCTTTATGATTATGATAAGAGGTATATTTCTCTGGTATAGATATTTGAAATGAGATATTACTTATAAAAGCAAAAATCTAACCACAACATAAGTTATAATGATATGATTATTCTCTGACATAATTGACTTTTGCTAGGTAAGCTGACCTGATCTGTAACAGCTGCTTTAGAACAAATATTTCTAAAGTATTTAAGTCATAAAATATTTTTAAAAATAGTAAAATTGCTCTGTTTATTGAACATTAACTGATGGGAAGCCTTTGTCACACACTCAAAATGCCATAGCATATAAGACAAACAGACAAAATATGGGCAATTTTCACCCAGTAAAACTGAAAATGAAAGAGAGCAGCATTTTCTTGTGACCTGTAGTCAATCTATGTTAACTTTCCATCAGGTTCAGGGGGAAACAAAAATGCCCTTTTGGTACTTTCCTTGACAAAGAGGCATCACTTTCTGACTTACTGGAAAGAGTAAGTGCTTCCGAGAGCTGCTAGAAGGAGGGCTGGCTCTGGAAGTTACAAGTCCATAAAAAAGAAAATGTTTTCCTTAAGTGGTCTCCACAACCGTAGTTTT
Organism: Dipus sagitta; assembly: GCA_036346955.1. Taxonomy (NCBI): domain Eukaryota; kingdom Metazoa; phylum Chordata; class Mammalia; order Rodentia; family Dipodidae; genus Dipus; species Dipus sagitta. The sequence goes on from CM070770.1 coordinate 240,876,532, forward strand.
CACAACATTTCATTAGCTTTTGCTTTGAAGTATCCTTAATTGATAGAATAAATTTTCTCTAGAAACTACAATCAAATTCCATTTTCATGCCTTTATAAGTGATTATATTAATAACAGGGTAATACCAATAACTTTAGAATATGCTTGTTAATTATTTGTCCCCTAGTTTTTTTCTTAGAATTTTCCCATGCAGATTTAATCAAGAAGTCCTGCCTGGCATGGTGATGCACGCCTTTAACCCCAGCACTCTTGAAGCTGAGTTAGGAGGATAAATGTGAATTCAAGGCCAGCCTGAGACTACATAGTGAATTCCAGGTTAGTCTGGGCTAGAGTGAGAACAGACCTCAAAAAAAACAGAAGAGTCAGTCCCCAGACAGTCAGCACGTCTAGTGCCAGAAGGTGCTACATGGGCGACTGGGGGAAAATGACCAATATCTGTCGAAGCAACGCATGGTCTAACCTACTTAGCAGCAAATAACTTGTTGTGATGCCCACACGAGTGCAGTGGTGGCACACAGCCATGGTGGGGAACCAACTGCTCTCAATTTGGCTAACTGATCCCCTCACTGGTATGGGACCCATAGCTGGAGCTGGGAAACAAGTCAGAAACATATCCAAACATAAGCCCACTCTCCAATATCAAGCTACCATCAATTGTGGGCTACAAGAGGGCCTACACCTATTAAATTCTCTATTAAAAAAAAAAAGTAAGGGTTATCTCATTTGTTCTGGTGCTAACTTACTCTCCGTTGGAGAATCTGCTTCTCTTTTTCAGATAGATGTAGATCCTAAGGAGAGAGCCACCCCATCATACCTCAAAAGGGCCCCAGCTGAAACTAAGAAAAATTGGAGAAACAAGCAAGGGGGCTGTTTTCCTGATGAACCGGACACCAGCACAAGGGGGAAGGAGATCAGCACAGAGAAAAATCAACTCCTACCAAATCAGAGAGCCAGAGCCTCAGAGGCCCCCAACACCTCATCACTGGAGCAGACCAAAAATGAACCCAACATGGCTCAGGGAAATTTTGCGGAAGAGGGGGCGGAAAGAATGTCAGAGCCACATGTTTGGTCATGATATGCAGAGACATTTAGCTTACCCATAACTGTGGGATAACTCCACAATGCATGACCCATATACCTCAACAAGGAGGGGCCAAGGGGAGGGGGTAGGTCACGGATGAGCCTAATAATGGTACCAAACTGACTGTATTTGCTGAATACAAAACTAACTAATAAAGAAAAAAAAAAAGAAAAGAAATCTTCTCTTTTTTTAATTTTAAATTGTTTCATAGTCTTTACTTGTAATTACAAAGAATTACATATAAACATATAAAGCTATTGTTCTTGGGGTCTCTTAAAGGCTCAGTTAAGCACATATAGTTTATTTCAGATACTTATGAATATTTCACTATCATGCTCTTTCCAGGGTGTAGTCGTTTGAATATATGGTCCCCCAATATATTCAGTTGTTTATTAGTTTGTAGTTTACATCTGCAGCCACCTGGCTGGAGGCAGTGTTACTGGGCAGATCTTAAGGTGTGGTGGTGAGTTTGAGATTTCAATCTAAAGATATGCAAATTGTGCTAGCTGGAGTTCCTGAAGTGTCCTGGGCTCTGTGGTTTTTTGGCTTTTGGCTTGTGCTTCTCTCTCTCTGAGTCTGGTCCTGTGAAGGCAGGCCAGCTTCTTCTGCCATTATGGAACTGCCCCTGGATCTGTAAGCTTCAATACATCCCTTCCTCCACAACTGTGCCTGGTCTGGAAGCTCATCTCAGTGAACCTGAAGCTTTCTGGTACACAGAGGGAAAGAGGTTTGCTTGTTTAATCCAGTAATGTCTCATAACATCCCAACTCTGCATGGCAAGATGTACACATAGGAAAACTGCTTGTCCTATGAATGGTGAATGTAAATGGAAAATGACAAGAACGTGGAGTGCTAAGGTGTTGCAGTCAGGTTCACATTGCTGGTAGAAGTCACCCAACCAAGAGCAGCTTGTGGGCAAAAAAAGACACAAAACTCCTTTCCCCCGAACCAGACCACCAAGCTGCCACTCGACACTCAGAAGGCCTTGGACCATCTCTGTCTGATACAAGCTCTCACACCCACCACAATTCAGCCGCACTGTTCTTCCCTTCCTCCTCTTCTCCTTCTCAGTAAGTGGGTAAGTGTCCCTCTCAGGTTGGCCTGCTCTCAGGGTTCACCCCTCCACATGGAAGCCATGCTGGCATGCCAGGCCCATCGGCCGCTAGGCCCCAACCCCAGGTCTCCAGAAAGACGCTGTCTTGACACCTCAGGTTTATTGCTCTCTGGTCTAGCCTTTTGTTTCCGTTACCACCTCAGGACACCCTCCCTCCCTCCTCTTCCTCTCCCTCTTGGGCTGTCATCTTCCATAGCCATCTGCTTTCACCATTGGGAGCACAATCGCCCTCTTCACCCACTAACAGGCTAAAAAGTGACCTGTACGGCCTCTGCCCATGTGGGAGATGCGGGCCCCACTCACCCTAACAGGCCAGGGGGTCATCCTGGTATTCTGTGTAAACCCAGCTTAAGCTCTGGTTTATTTTTATCTCACCCTTGTTTTGCTCTTTCCCTGTCTCCTTAAGAACTTGAAGCCTGTATGACTCTTGGACAACATCTATCTTTCTCTGCAACTCTGCTTGGCCACATCCATAAACTGGACAATGGGTCCAAATGGCCTGAGGATGATGCTTTTGATTTCCAAATTCTCACTGATTTAAAACAACAACAACAAACTTCTTGCAAAGTACAGGCAAATGGTCTGAAACACCCTATTTTTCACTCTGCATGCATGGCCTTCTCTCTGCTCTACCTGCGTTTTTCACCAAGTCCTTCCAGCCAGGTTCTCAGTAACCCTTCCCCCATACTCGTCCTCACCCTCTACTTTTTTTTTAAAGAAATATTTTTATTTATTTATTTATTTTTTAATTTTTTATTAATTAGTTTTGTATTCAGCAAATACAGTCAGTCTGGTACCATTATTAGGCTCATCCATGACCTACCCCCTCCCCTTGGCTCCTCCTTGTTGAGGTACATGGATCATGCATTCTGGAGTCAGCCCACAGTTATGGGTAAGATAAATGTCTCTGCATATCATGACCAAACATGTGGCTCTGACATTCTTTCCGCCCCCTCTTCTGCAAAATTTCCCTGAGCCATGTTGGGTTCATTTTTGGTCTGCTTCAGTGATGAAGTGTTAGGGGCCTCTGGGTCTCCGGCTCTCTGATTTGGTAGGAGTTGATTTTTCTCTGTGCTGATCTCCTTCCCCCTTGTGCTGGTACCCAGTTCACCAGGAAAACAGCACCCTTGCTTGTTTTGCCAATTTTTCTTAGTTTTGGCTGGGGCCCTTTTGAGGTATGATGGGGTGGCTCTCTCCTTAGGATCTACATCTATCTGAAAAAGAGAAGCAGATTCTCCAATGGAGAGTAAGTTAGCACCAGACAAATGAGATAACCCTTACTTTTCTTATAGAGAATTTAATAGGTGTAGGTCCTCTTGTAGCCCACCATTGATGGTAGCTTGTTAAAGGAGAGTGGGCTTATGTTTGGATATGTTTCTGACTTGTTTCCCAGCTCCAGCTATGGGTCCAGTTCCACTGAGGGGATCAGTTAGCCAAATCAAGAGCAGTTGGTTCCCCACCATGGCTGTGTGCCACTATTGCACTTGTGTGGGCATCACAACAGGTTATTTGCTGCTGAGTAGGTTAGACTATGAGTTGCTTGGACATATATTGGTCATTTTCCCCCAGTCACCCATGTAGCACCTTCTGGAACTAGATGTGCTGTCTGGGGACTGACTCTCTTCCAGCTTCCAGCCATGCCATTTCATTTCACATGTTGACCACATAAGGTGTCTTCAGCAGTAGGGTCTTAACACTAACATTTGATGGGTCATCAAGTGCTCAGACAGAAATCTGTCTTTCTTTTAGGAAACCTTGTAGGTGTCTCTGATCAAAAGCTCATTGTGGATGATAGCCACATGCTGGTACTGGGAGTTACAGGTCAGTGCCCACTAAGAAAATGAGGAAAAAGATAACTAATATACAAGAATTAGAGAGAAGAGAGAGAGAGAGAGGGAGAGGGAGGGAGGGAAGATGTAGAAGATTAAGGTTAGTCTTGATCCTACCCTCTCCAGTGTCTTGTGGTTCGGGTGTTCCCTGTAAGGTCCTGGTGAAGGTTCAGCCATTTGGTCTGCCTTTTAGGAAGTAGAATTTTATGGCACCATTGCCGTTTGGGTCTAGATTTGTGTTTCCCACCCTTTCGATGTCCTCCCCTCCCTCCCCATCTATCCTAGTGTCTAGTCTAGGAGATGCTTGCTGGGTATATAAGGTATCTTGGGTAGATTCAGGTTAGGTGCTGTAGATGAATGAGACTATGTGGCGATTTTTTTTTTTCTGAGATTGGGTAAGTTCATTGAGAATGATCTGTTCCAGATTCACCCATTTTTCCTCAAATTTCATTGTGTCATTTTTTCTTACTGCTGTATAGAATTCCATTGTGTAGACATACCACATCTTAGTTATCCATTCTACTAGTGATGGACATCTGGGTTGATTCTAGCTCTTAGCTATTACAAATTGAGCTGCTACAAACATGTTTGAGCAAATCTCTCTAGCCTGTGGTTTGAAGGTTTTAGGGCAGATGCCCATCTCCCTCAGCCTCTCCTGATGCCCTGCCTAATAACAATGTTTGATTTTAGTCTTCAGAGTTGTAAATAAAATATAAATTTAAAATGGGATTGTTTAACTTTTGAATAAATGAATGAATGAATGGATATGTGAAGGGGAAATGTTTGTCTATAGTCTATGTGAAAAGTGCACTTAAAATGAATGGGTTTGTGAGTACGTACACGGCTCACAGCCCTAAGACAGCAGAATGATTTCTGTTCTGAGCAGTGCCATTTCATTGTGGGGATGTTTTCCACCAAGCCCACTGTACCAGACGGCATAGACAATTTTTACTGATGAGTACCCCCAGAAGAAACACTAAACGTAATTAAGATCATAGAAAAAAAATTCAAGATTCTCCTTTTCTTAATAGAGTTCTAAAATGGCAGGATCGAAAAACCGTCTTGTACCCCAAAAGGAAGACCGAAACTCTCCCTGGAATTTAGAAAAAAAGGCTCTTTCTTAGCTTCCCTGCCTTGCAGAGCCAGGGGGCTGCAAGCACAGGGAATCTCAGGATCCTGTTCCCAGCATGATGATGGGTGAATGCCAAGTCGATATGGGCCCTTCTTATAAGAAATTTGTAACTCTTTTACATTTCCTTTATCTTTCTATGCATCTATGGAACTACTAAAAGACAATAGCCTCTAGATTTATGTTTAAATTTAGAAGTACTCAATACTAAATTTGTAAAAAGATTTTCTAAAAATTCCTAATAATGTTCAAAATTCCTAATAATGTTCAAATCTGCATATATATTTTTTAAAAATGTGTTTCATAGCGTGAGACCCTACCTTGGAAAAAAAAATAGTGATGAATTTCAAATTCTGAAAACATTTTTCCTGACGCTGAAGGCTTTACCCAATATAGCAGCTGTCTTGTAATTTTAGCACTGAGAGGCTGAGGTAGTAGGATCGCCATGAATTTGATGCCACCCCTGAACCATGTAGTGAGTTCTAGAAAAAGCCGGGCTATGGAGTAGGAGAGAGAGAAGAAATGACTCCTTGTACGTTGGTCATGAGTAGCTACGTTCTCTCCTTCTCTAACAGGTATGGTAGGATTGAAGCCATTCTCAACAGTTCCATACAGAAGTGAGGGTCCAGATTATAGACTTTACAAAAGTGAACCCCTGTTAACTACAGTGGCCGAAATTGATGAGTCTAACGGAGAAGAAAAAGCAGAGCCTGTTTCTGAAATGGAGACACCAGTTGTTAAAGGCTCACACTTTCCCGTGAGAGTAGTCCCTCCGAGAACGAGATCACCAACACCCAAATCTTCCACGATAGCTTCCTATGTGACCTTGAGGAAAACAAAGAAGGTGATGGATCTATGAACGGAAAGGCCAGGAAGCGCAACGGAGCAGCTTTGCTTGGCTGAGAGTACCTGGTTTAGGATGACTGTGGAGGAGCAGATGGAGAGAATTAGGAGACACCAACAGGCCTGCCTGAGAGAGAAGAAGAAAGGATTAAGTGTCACTGGTACTTCCGACCAGTTGCCCTTACCGAGTCCTTCAAATGTGTGCGATAATACATTCAGGGTTGCTCAGGCTGGAAGGAGGGAAGATGACTTGAAGGATGGGGACGCTGTCTGCAGGGAAAACGATGTAAAGCCTAACCACGAGGCGCCAGCAACAGAAACTGCTTGACTGAGAGAAGCTGGACCCCAAAGTACAGATCCCAGCACACAGTTTAAAAGAACTGAAAGTATTTTTTAATGAAATGCTTTTCACACGTGAGCCAAATGGAATAACTCCAGATATGATGGATAAAGAAAGAATGAAGGAAAAAATACCTGAAGAAGATACATGCAGCCCTCAAGTGGAGACAGATGTGACAAAGCATCCAGCAGAAGGCGACCCTGTGCAAGACCCGGAGGGTGGTCTTCATGACCAGCGCAAAGCCAGTGCTTCTTACGAGCCCGCCCCTGAGAGGTCGAGAGAGGACCCATCGCCAACAGTGAAAAGTCTGTCCTCTCCCGAGCGCTGGGCACCCGCATGGCCAGATCCGCCCGCTGCGCCACAGCTCACAGAAGGATCGCACTGCATATGTGTGTAGTCACGTCTACTGACCTCCGTTGAAACCATGCAGAACTCAAGGTATGGGCCTTCAGCAGCGTGAGGAGTAATTGGACAGTCGATTTTAAATCTATGAAATTCATAGAGCTGATGCTTGACCAGAGCATCGTTTCATCACCTGTGGAAAATGTTTATTTCAAAACAGCTCTCCTGGCTCATGTGTGTACTCCGTGACCTGAAGGTTCTCATTCTGACACCAGCTTGCTGCTATGATTGCAGAGCACATCAGTCAAGGTGCTTCTTAACGTGCTGTCTAGAGCCGGGTCCCACTTAGTTGCTGATTTCCACACTCTGGTGTTTAAGTCTAAGCAAGCTTACATTTCTTTTTGCGTTTCAGTAAAGTTACAATTTCCAAAGACGCTTGTTTTCTTTCTTTTCTTCTCTTTCCATTTGGCTACTGCAATGCTTTGTTTGACACTTAATTTGTACAAATTTTATATAAATGTATTTAAAAATGTGCCATTTATTATTGCTAAGTGAAATACGTCCTGTCTTCTGCTACCACTCTTTCTCAGCCAGTCAGATTGCAATGTCAGCAGTTACCACCACCACACTCTGGTCAGCTTAACACATGTTACTGCTCTTACCTTTACTTTAAAAAAGTCACTTGTAGGTATTTTGAAGTACTGGACTTATTCGTCATTGGGGAGGTGTGTACAGCAACAGCAGGCCCAGCTCAGTACTTCACGAGTGTACAAATGTAATTATGTTCATTGTGTACATATTATACAATGAGCGCATGTAATAAATGTAGTAAAGGCTACTTACTATGGCCAAAATGCAAATGTTCATATCTCATTTCTTTTTTATCATGTTAAATAAATGTTGATGTTCTTAAAAAAATGTGTTTCATGGAAGTTATAAGAAACAACGTTCCAAACTCTATATGTCTATTCTGGGTAAATAGCGTAACTCAAATCTGATCTACTCTTCAAAAAGTTATTTCAAAAGGCCTTTTGAGAAAAAAAAAAAGGTCATATTAAAAGTATTATGGGGGCTGGAGAGATGGCTTAGCGGTAAAGCACTTGCCTGTGCAGCCTAAGGACCCCAGTTAGAGGCTCGATTCCCCAGGACCCACGTTAGCCAGATGCACAAGGGGGCGCACGCGTCTGGAGTTTGTTTGCAGTGGCTGGAGGCCCTGGCGTGCCCATTCTCTCTCTCTCTCTCTCTCTCTCTCTCTCTCTCTCTCTGCCTCTTTCTCTGTCACTCTCAAATAAATAAATAATTTTTTTTTAAAAAAATGTGCTATGGTAAGGACAGTAAAAGGTTTTTGGTAGTAATGAGATGAACTGGCTAAAGAAGACAAACTGGAGAGAAAACTTTATATGTTGGATGTTAAATGTTTGATGAAAAAGGTTGTTACAGAGTGGTTACATGGATTGTAAAGTAAAAGTATGTAGATGAAGGTATGAGTAAGCTTAAACAGGTTAAAGACAAAGTACTTGATCAGATTACAGACTTCTTAATATATAAAATGACTATAGCCTAGGTGGTATTCAGGTTGTAAACTTAACTTTAACTCATTGATGTTAATCTGGTCATGATAATGGTCATGAAAGAATGAATTTAGAGTAACGAACCAAGTTAACTATGTTCCTGTATTTGTCAACCTTTTAACTAAATCTTTAGGCTAAAATTGACATATTAATATTTAATTATCTCCTAAAGTTATTATATCTAAAATCCTGCTTCAAAAAAATATCTCACAGAGGAATTATTTACTCTTTTTTCCCCCTATTTTATAAGGAAAACTGACCACATTTAAAACGTTAAACAGTATTTATCTGCTGCACACTTGAAAACTATTTACTTCATGGTGAACAGTAAAAAGAAATTCTAAACAAAGTTATATTGTGATTTAAGATGTAATTCCTCAGTTCCTCCAACAATCAGTCTTAATACTTAATTTTTTTTTTTTTTTTTTTTTGGTTTTTCGAGGTAGGGTCTCACTCTAGCTCAGGCTGACCTGGAATTCACTATGGAGTCTCAGGGTGGTCTTGAACTCATGGCAATCCTCTTACCACTGCCTCCCGAGTGCTGGGATTAAAGGTGTGTGCCACCATGCCTAGCTTAATACTTTAATTTTAATTTATGTCATTACTAAACAAGTTTACCAAATTATCACAGGCAGAATGGTTAAAGATTGTGTCATAAAATTTTGTGTATGTAGAGATTAAAAATATTTCATTTTGGCTCAGCAGTTAAAGGTGCTTATTTACAAAGCTAGATGCACATAGTGGAACATACATTTGGAAATTGTTTGCAATAACAAGTGGCTCTGGCATGCTCATTCCCTCTGTTTTCCATGAGACTTGTCTCCTTTTTATTAGATCATGGCAGTTTAATCCAGTTCCCATATTGGGTATGTTAAATATAAGTAAATTAATTTCAAAAGCTGACCTATAGGTTAGATGGACATCTTATTTAGCTTTTTTAAGAGTGTCAAATCTTCTCAAAAAAATATATATATGTATGTATCCCACCTCTGAAACTTAAAAAAATTATAAAATATTTCATGTCTTCATATTTAAGTCAAAAATGTTACTATATAATATAGATATCTTGTTTATTTTAAATTCTGTCAGCAGATCTTTCGTTCATAGTTTATTTTCTGTAGCCTCATATGCCTTAAATATGTAAAATCTACTTTTTATTAATACCAGATTTTTCCAGATATCAAAATATTGTAATTTGGTTTATATAAAGTCCATGATGACTAGCTATCAATAAGCATGTATCATCATGCCTGGCTAAATTTCTGTATTAAGATGTTTCTTGTCATGTTCATGCTAGTTTTGCTAGGTGATTATCACTGAGGTTATAATTGCAGTGACTTATTGTGACTGGGTGTGGTGGTACATGCCTTTAATCTCAGCACTTGGGAAGCAGTGGTAGGAGGATTGATGTGAGTTCAAGGCTATGCTGAGACTACATAGTGAGTTCCAAGTCAGCCTGGACTAGAGTGAGACCCTGCCTCGAAACCAAACCAAACCAAAACAAAACAAAAAAAGTGACTTATTGTGACTTTGTTCCTAGAAAAACTGAAAAAGCTCCCCATGTCTTAAAAAGATTAACAATGTTAATACAGTTTGTCTAACAGTCATGTAACAGTTCTAAATATTTGTATAGTCAAGCCTTAAGATTGTTTAATGGTAAAAAGGTACTTGCTTTGTGTCTGTCATACTGTTTCTGATGAATAATAAAATTAGGCTTGCTTAACTCAAGAATGATGAAATTTTATTTTATTCTTAAGCTATGTGTAATCAGTCTCAGTCAAGGTTTCACTTAATTAATTGTCTCAGTTCTGGTATCTTACATTCATTGCTTATAGAGATATTTATACTTAAAACATGTTTCCTGCCCTAAAAAAACAAATCTTAAAATTGCTGTTCTACTTCCAGTTGGGGGGTAATTGGTACTTACATTGATATACAGACTAGCCAAAGTTGTTTTCAAACTAGATGCTAAGTTTTTATACTGTCTTGTCTTTTTCCTGACATGCATTTTCTAGATTAAATCAATTGCCTTAAAGTTATTGGTAAAATAATTGATAAAAATATTGTCTTTAGGGCTACTAAAATATTCTGCCTATACTTATAACTGACAGATACTTAAAAGATAAAATGTGTATGCTTTCTATACCCAGATATAGCTTACACTGTCACCTGACAACTAAACTTAAATATTAATCAGAATGATTTTAAACTATTGTGTCATTCTTTGACCAAATCTGCTTTGCTGACCAGATATGTTCTGTAGTCTTTTAACTAAGATGTTTTGCTAATCAGATATGTATAGTCTCCCTGAGTGATTAATAACCATATGTAAAAGCCAAAATCAATGGTAAATGTTGGAGTTTAAAGGATAACCAGCTGGGCGTGGTGGCAATCACCTTTAATCCCAGCACTCCGGAGGCAGGTAGGAGCATTACTATGAGTTCAAGCTCACCCTGAGACTACAGAGTGATTTCCAGGTCAGCCTGAACTAGAGTGAGACACTAACTTGAAAAACCAAAAAAAAAAAAAAAAAAAAAAAGGTTAACCAGTATTTTGGTTACTGTTCCCAGGCCAAAAGGCCTCAGGAGATGATGGGATACTTGAACTTCTAGCCTCTGGTAAGTTACCTGTCTTCTTGATAGGAGAGAATGTGGAGACCCAGAAACAAGTTCCAAGTCAGCATATCTGCAACAGGAAAGTCACATCAGAGGAAAATCAGTCCTCAAGGCTTCCCAAAAGAGGGAGGGCCACTTGGTCAGCACAGTCTTCACTTATCCTAGCAGATGACACTGAGAGTCATAGAACTCCTCAGAGGTCCCTGAAAGTCTCTCCTACAGAGCCATTATTGACCTCAAAAATATACATGGTCTTAACCACCCAATAAGAAAAATATAACTACAAAATATAACTACAATATAAACAATAATTCAGACTAATGGGCCCCCCTGTCTGATACTGACTTACAATACTAGGCTCTCACATTAGCTCATGCCTTCTTCCTCTACCTGTCCCTGATTAACTTCACCTGCCCTGCCCCCAGATCCTCCCACTTGCCTTAGCCAGAATCAGCATTACTCCTTGGGCCCCCGCCTTGCTTAGCCCTTACCCTATCTCATCCAGGGATAAGTACACTCCCACCCCAACGGACACTCTCAAACTTAAACTCTCTTGTGTTCCTACTCTTCCCCTGATCCCAAAATGCCCCTCTGCCTCCTCTTGCCCCAAGTCCTCCATCTCTCGCCTCTGAATGTTCATCCTCCCTTTATACCTGGTGTTTTGACAAAAGTAACAAGCCCCTTTATTTTCCCTTCTGTCTTCTCATGGGGTGCACAGAGCCCATCTCCCTGTTATAGAACAAGTTGCCAGCAACTGCCTTGAAGCCAGCTCAATACAGGGATAGTATGAGAGATGTCTCTGTTTCATTAAGGACCAGAACAACATGGTACACTGGTGCTGTCGATCTTACCACTCTGTCACCTCTAGCCACCATGAAACGGCTTCCTCCTCATGTGCTCTGAAGAGACACCCACTGGCCACATTATCCAGCCTCCCCCCATAAGAACTCATCGCCCTTATGGTCAGCATGAAAAAATTAACCTTCATCTCTTATTATTAACAAAAGGCTGCAATGTTAGGTCAGGACAAAATGGAGTCACCAAGGACAGCAGGAGGACACAGAGACATAAGGAAATGGGTCATCCACATTCCTCAAGGAACCATCCAGCCATTATCCCTTCTTTGCCTAACAATGCCCCAGGTCTAGGTTTCCTGCCCCCTTACCTCTCAGGTCAGGTCACTGTTCTGATCTCACACCCTAGCTATTTCCCTTCCTCACCTTCCCCCAACTGAAGAGCTCTATATAGCCCACTATCTGTAATCCCAACTTGACTGCTCCACTCTTGAGAGTCAGTCCTGGCAGCTCATGTTTTTCCTTGAATAAGAGCTCCCATGTTTGCCTCAGAGTGGTCTCCATGGTCTTGGTCACTCCTGAACCTTACAGGTTTATTTTGGATTACATGTTCAAGGGGGAAGCTCCATGATGGCTGGGGAAAATGATGGCATGAGCAGAGGGTGGATATCAACCCCTGGCCAACATCAGGTGGACAACAGGAACAGGAGAGTGTGCTCCAACACTAGCATGTGGAAACTGGCTATAACATCCATATGCCCGTCCCCAACTATACTGCCTCCAGGAGGCATTAATTCCCAAATGGCCATCAGCTGGGAACCTAGCATTCAGAATACCTAAGTTTATGGGGGACACCTGTATCATACCACCACAGACAGGCAGGTGGTCCTTGCCACAGATGGAGGTTGTGGCATCATTTGTGAAATGTCTTGTTTTATTTTTGTATGTTCCTGGAGGAATTAATGCAGGGCAATAACATAACCATATCTGCATTTTAACCATAGACTTCTTTAGGAATAAGGCTTAGGAACAGGCTGCTACTGTAGGGTACATTATAGAGGAAATGAGCTAGAGGAAATTCTACTCAGAATAACAGTAGAGACAAGACTTGCTAATAATTTGCATGTAGAATATGACAGAAAGACAGCAAGCTGATTTCTCTGAGTTTTATACTGATGGGCCTTTTAATCACTTTTCTGAATTTTTTCAGTTACCAGTTGGCACATTTTTCAGACAGTCTCCCCAGTCTCCCCAGTGAGCAAAGTTAAGAGGAGTTTTTGAAAAAGAGAAATGATAAATTTATTGCAAAGGAACATTGACTTACCAAGTCCCATATACACTCAGGATATATATTTTAAGAGATGGGGATGATTGATAATGGATTGAAAATCTAGACATTAAGAGGCTCCAAAATGTATAAAGAGACTTTGATCAGGAGAGAGAGAGAAGCAGAGAACTGCTCCCCTCAAACAGTGCACTCTGATATGCATGTGAACCATAAAACATCATTTATCCAAAATCCTAAAGATGAGCCTTTCTTGATGGGAAAATTGTCTGGAGAGCTGAGGGTTTTCCTCTCAAAATATCTAGTCTTTTATTTCAATTATTTTACTTGGAAATCATTCTATAAGATATTCAATACACTGTAGTCTTCTAATTCAAATGTGATTTGAATTTATCCTTGCTTGTCCCTAGTAACTTTAATGTATTAATACGGACCATTTATTGAGTTCTTAATATATGGCAGATAGTACATGAAGAGGTTTTTACTTTTGATAGCCCTCGGAAGTAATGCCTGTCATGATTCCAGCATTTTTAAGATGAGGAAATATGGCTCAATGAGGTAGCTCCCTTGGGCCATGTTTTATAGTAAGTTGTAACACACATAATAAGTGAGAAGCCTAAATAGTTTTAGAAAATGCATCAAAGTCCATTGAGTAAAGCCTATTAAAATAATGCCTATTTTTCTCTAGTAGGGAAAAAACTCAATGATGTTTTTATTGATATTATTTTTTGAAAATGGGCAGTTTCCTTCCATGTCCATACAAGGAGATCCCTGTAAGAACCACTTCCTAGTCCAGAAGAGCCTGGTTCCGCCATTGAGGCTGTTGACAAAGAACTCTGAATGAGGCCATAAAGCAATCTCTAGAGCCATTTCTCCGCGTTAGCATGTGAAGAGCACTTTCTTATGAAGGCATCATTTGCTTTAGGGAGCCATAATATAGATGAAGACAATACAATACTAACCATTGTATTAATGAAATTTAAATTTAGTAAAATTTAAAGTAAGAACTACAAGAAGAAAGAGAGGAGGAGATAAAGAAAAAGAAAGCAAAAGAGAAGAAGAGAAGGAGGAAGGAAAATGTGGGGCAGAGGAAAGAGGAAACTGAAGTCATTAAATGAGATCTGAGAGACAGTTTCCCTGGAAAACACATCACATACATCATCTCCATTCATTCTCAGAGGTGCTCATTTTTCACATGAAGTAACTTGCATCCAAGTTAATGACTTGAATAATCTCAGACAGTGAGTAAATAATATGTAGAATCCAGGACTTCTTAGGAAGTCTGTGCTCTTGACTTGAATATGAAAGGTCTGTACATAGAGTAGATGCAAAAGGAAGCAATACTAAAGAAAATAGACTATCCTTGGATGAACTGAAAATTTCATTTTGTTAAATTTTTATCTATTTTTTCCATTTTCATACACATATAATATATTTTCATCTTATTCTTTCCAATTACCCTCTCTTACCTCCACTTCATTAAAAGCCATCTTCTTCACTAATACCCATCTTACTTAAATGACTTTAAAAACTCATTAAGTTAAATTAAGATTGCTTGAATGATCATGGGTGGAGGATTATTTACTGTGGATTTGGCATCTTACCAGTGGCTATGCCACTAATGAACCTCACTCCCCTCTCCCAGCAACCATTAGCTGCCATTAGGAGGTCTGGGGTCTCACTGTATCCTTCCTCCATTGACAGCGAAGTACTGGCAGGCTCAGGCTTGTGCTGGAAACCACAGCTGGTGTGAGTGCATGAGTGTACTGGTCATGTTGTTTCCAGAAGACAGCATTCTCCTGCTCTTATATTCTTTCTGTTTCCTCTTTTGTGAGATTCCCTAAGGATTGGAGGGGGTGGTTTAGATGTCCTGTTTTAAGACTGAACACACAGTGGTCACTTATTCTTGACAGTTTTCCAATTATGCATTCTCAACTTATTAACTGTTCATTGTAGTAGGAAACTTTTGTTATTGAAGCTTCAAGCAGTACTAATCTATAGGAACAAATATAGGTATTTAGTGCAAGGCAATTTGACATGCTGTCTGTTTAGCATAGCCACAGCACTGTGTTCTGTCTTCATTTTATACTTTGGTGCATTTACACATATAAAACAAACTTTATCAATGCTTATGTTTTAGTCATGCTGTCCAATTAAAGACCTCCAGTAGCAAGTATCTGCATGCCTCTAATTATTTAATTCCTACTGACTATTAGTCAATCTTTTGATTTGCAAAAGTTAAGTAATACACATGGAAACTTCAGGTAGACCACAGAGGTTCTCTTTCTGAGTGGGATGCAATGCCCTCCCACTAAAATTTATGGATTATTTTTATTAGTTACTAATTCTTAGTTATGCAATTAATATCCACGAGTTCTATATGGGATTTAGTGATATCTTCTTGTATATAAAAATGGTGGGGGAAGCATACCCTTGTTTGGGCTTTTACTGAATTATACCATGAAGTAAAGGATACATGGAAGTGATTTGTCTTGGAAATGATGCAATGGAAACAGGTTAGGTGAGAAGGATGAGGAGAAAGGAACCAATAAACAGTGAATACATGAGGCAATTGTTGCTGTGATAGTCAGGGTACAGTTTCATTGGGGAATTCTTGGAGAGAGTAGAGAACACATTTTGGAATTATCCCAACTTCAGTAAAAAGTTGTTGGGCTATTTATGCAACAACTTCTATTACTCATTGACTTACTCCCTGGGCTTACTAACTGCAAGGCGTGGGGTTGTTCTGTACTGTTGAGAGAAGGAACCATCCAGTCCTCTGGGAAAGCTTCTTCAGCGCATGTGAGTGTGCATGGAATGGGACATACCTCGCAGAGTGAAGCACTGCTGATGGTGTCAGTGATATAGACAATCCCCACAAGGTCGCTCGCCCTCACCTCAGGCTTTCAGGAAGTGACTCCTATGTGTCTCTCTTTTGCACACTACATTCGTCCTCCCTTCATAACATCCCACTTTACATTAAAGTGCTCTCCTTTACTTTCTCTTCAGTGATATAGTTAATATGTCCTAGAAACCCAAATACTATCACATGTGAATCTGTGGGGATGCTAGGAGAGAACATTATGGGTTAGATTTGTGCAATAAAGGAAAAAACAGGAACAGGAATAGTGAATCCCCATGCTTTAATTTTATTTATTAATTTTTTTATTTGAAAGAGAGAAAAAGTGGCAGACAAACAGTAAGTATGGTCAACCCAGGGCCTCCTGCCACTGCAAAGGAATTCCAGACATATGTGCTACTTAGTGGGTACTGGGGAACCAAACCTGAGCTGTCAGGCTTTGCAAGAAGCACCTGTAGCCACTGGGCGATCTCTCTAGACCTGATGTTTTTATTCAAGCCAGAACGTCAGATTACAAGCTTAAGTGCCCTTTATTCTTCAGAGTACATTGGGTCATCAAAGCCTATATCTTGGGCAGTAGACGATTATGAACACAGCAACAAGTTAGAAAACTTGGATTTAAGTGTATAAAAATAGGATAAAATGTATAAAGATATACATAAGTGTCAGCTTGTACGGTTGTTTGAGGATGCTTAATGATTTATTTAAACTACCATGTAATTTTGAATATGGAAAAATTAGAGTCCTGGGAA
Organism: Dipus sagitta; assembly: GCA_036346955.1. Taxonomy (NCBI): domain Eukaryota; kingdom Metazoa; phylum Chordata; class Mammalia; order Rodentia; family Dipodidae; genus Dipus; species Dipus sagitta. The sequence goes on from CM070770.1 coordinate 240,893,087, forward strand.
ATCTAGAACATTCTTTTACTACTGAAAGTAGTTCGACTCTACTTGGTCAAATAGAGAAGGCATTTAATTTAGTATATAGGGAGAGTGGATTGACTTTTTAAAAGCTAAGTTTCTATTTTCATGTAAGATAATTCTAATTTTAAAATCTACTTTAGGGAAAATATTTCAGGAAGAAGAAAAGAGAAGATAGAAGGTAAGTTGGGGGCTCAAAATGCATTGTATACATATATAAACTTGTCAAAAATGGTAAAAACGTAATAAAATTTCCTTTTTTTTGTAAAAAATAATCACCTTTAAGTTAATATGATGAATTATATATCTACCTTGTAATGCTGAAACATTATTTCTAGGACAAACATATTTCTAGGACAAATCTAATAAGGTCTGGATACATAATTGTTTACAATGAATTTTACATTCCTGTGTTTAATTTGTTAATATAGGTTTAATATTTTTATTAATATTAATGAGTGATATTGGCATGCAGTGTTTATTTCTTATGCTGTGTATCAGGTTTTATTAAGTTGGTTAAAAAAGCATCAATAAAAAAATATTCTCACTTGGCGTGGTGGTACACGCCTTTAATCTCAGCACTCGGGAGGCAGAGGCAGAGGCAGAAGGATAGCTGTAAGTTCGAGGCCATCCTGAGAATATATAGTGAATTCTAGGTCAGCTTGGGCTAGAGTGAGGCCCTACCTCAAAACAAAACAAAACAAAACAACAAAAAAAAAAAACCAAAACAAAACAAAAATAGTCTCTTTCTCTGCCAGCCTGCTTTCTGTGGTATTTTGTAGGATTAGAATGTTCTGTTCTGAAATGTAGATGAAATTTGCCTCTGCAAGTATCTGAGTCTGTTGTATTGCTTCTGCACAGACTTTACTGACTCAGTTTCTATATTTTTACAGGACATGTTCTCTATTTTTCTGTTTATTGAGTTCAAGCCATGTTTATTTTCATATATTTAAATCTCAGTGTTCAAAATTGTTATTGTGTAGTTGTTCATGACATTCTTTAAAATCTCTGCTAATGTACGATGATGCCTATCCTCATTCTTAAGTTTGAAATTATTTCTTTGTGTGTGTATGGGAGGGTGTGCATGTGTGTAAGTGTGCATGCACATGTATGTGAGACCTGAGGGTGATATTAGATAAAACTCTCTCCTCTTTATTTTACTGAGTCATTCATTGCCTCTCACTTGAATCCACGACTTGCCAATTCAGTTAGTCTTGCTAGTCATCTTCCCAGGGATCCCTTGTCTCTACAACCCTAGTGTTGAGATTTTTGCAATTTATCTTTATTAGATCAGACAGTAATTTATATATTTCAAATTGATTGTTCAATGTTTTTAAATTTCCCAGGCATTCACCATATGTATGAAAGCTTTACATATCATTTTATCTACACATATATTGTCTTCCTTTATTAGATCTAATATTTAGCATCTAAAGAGCGATTTCTAGTCACACTATATTTTGGAAATTTGTTGAAACATTTGGTTTAACAATGAGTATTCTGAAAAGAATATTCCCTGTTTGTTGTAGTTGAATATATATTCTGAAGATACATCAGTGTTCTAATCATACCTCTGCATCTACTCCACCAGACTTTTAATGTTGACATCTTCAGGAAGAATGTTCATTGTATTGCCCAGTTAAGAAATCAATTATTGAAATGTAAATATGGTTTTGTTGTAGTGCTCAGTGTTCAAATTTTCCTTTTGTTCTGATTAAATATTATTTAATTAAACTTTATTAGGTGTGTAAAATAGAAGTATAAATTATCATATAATGACTTTAATTCTAATAATGACTTTTATCTTTATTCATTGTTTACTATGGAACAATCTAAGGATTTTATTTAGTATATTCCTGTCCTCTTATATTGCTATATGTCTTAGTAAATAATAATATTTATTATGTACATGCATATTTCTAGATCCCTCTGTTTTTTTTTTTTTTTTTTTTTTTTTTTTTTTTTGGTTTTTCGAGGTAGGGTCTCACTCTAGCCCAGGCTGACCTGGAATTCACTATGGAGTCTCAGGGTGGCCTCGAACTCAAGGCGATCCTCCTACCTCTGCCTCCTGAGGGCTGGGATTAAAGGCGTGCGCCACCACTCCCGGCTTCCCTCTGGTTTTTGAATGACACTTTGCTGCTGCTTGATACTCTGCAAGCAACTTTCAGTGAGTGTCTTTGTATTAATAAGATTGTAACTTTGCCCTGAGCCAATCTCTTAGGCAATTAGAGAGCCATTGGTTATCCTCCTAGGCTGGGTGCCACTATTGCACAGGTGTGGACCTCTTATCAGTCTGGTTGCCCACAATGTTGTGGGCCATTTTCCCCCAGCAGCTCATGTAATACTTTCCAGAACTGTTTGAGATAACTATCTGGGACTGGCTTCCTTCCAGATTCCAGCTGGGTCTCTGGATATTCTGTGTTGGCAGCATGTGATGTCTTCAAAAATAACATCTTACTTTTTACCTTGGGCAGGTAATCAAGTGCTTTGGCAGAAATCTGTCTTGTTTTGGGGACCTCGTAGGTCTCTCTGATCAACAGCTCAATATGGGTTTTAACCAATTTCTGGTACTGGGAGTTACAAGCCAGAGCCAGTTGTTTTGGGGTTAGGCTTCATCCCACCCATTCCAGGGCTCTTGCCAGATGATCTCCTCATACTCCCTATTGAGGGTTATATCTTTTAGTCTGCTATCCAGGAGGAAGGTTTCCAGGGTGCCAATTCACTTTAGCTTTAGTTTTGTGTATATCTCCCCCACCCTCATATTCCCCTCCCCAAAGACCCTTCCATCCCTATTATCTGTCCCTCAAGTTGTCTGTCAGGTATCCCTGCAGCTCAAGCTGTTCTAATTTAGGAACCACAGAAGAGGGAAAACAAGCTGTGTTTGTCTTTCTGTGCTTGTGTGAGTTCACCTAGTAGGATCTATTCCAAGTCCATTTTCTTAACAAATTCATTTATTTTTTTTCCTTATGTTGAGTAGAATTCCATTGTGTGAGTATACCACACCTTCATTATCCATTTGTTAAATGATGGGCATCTGGGTTGATTCCAATTCTTAGTCATTGTGACTAGAGCAGCTATTTGGCTCAGTGGAAAGGAATCCATAGCTGGAACAGGTTTCCAAGTCAGAATCCTATGGAGATTAGGAACATGTACTCCAAGAAGCACTCACTAGTCTAAATTAACCATATGTTTTAACCTATGTTTATCTCTGTCTGTGTAGGAGAATCTATTTTTCTTTTACAGAAGGCAGTTTAAGCCAAGGACAACTAAAATATATCAACAATACAAGAAAAGGTAGCTGACTCCCTATCAAGAGATAAGCCACCCCTCACACATCAGCTATGGCCCATTGATATCACAGAGAACTGGTGAGATAAGCAAGAGTGCTGCTTCCACAGTGAACCTCACAACCTGCTCCAGGACGAAGGAGACAGACACTGAAGATACTCAAAATGCACCAAAGCAGAGATCCAGAAGCTTCTGAGAGCTCAGCACTAAAGTATACTTATAATGCACCCACCAAAGCTCAGGGAATTTGTGGAAGAAGAGGTGGAAAGACTGTAAGAGCTATAGGGTCAGAGGGAATATCCAGAGGAATTGCCCCCAACCCCATAATGAATGACTGCTACTCTTAAAACTCTTAATCCACAATCCCATGGTGAATGCTAGCAATCCCACTGAGGAGGGTTGTCAGTGGAATGGGGGCAGGGAGGAGAGAAATGATACTACCAATACACAGTCTGTTCATACAAAGTTTCTACTTAATAATAAAAAATAAAGATTGTAAGTTTGTAGTGCAGAGGACTGAATTCAGGACTTATATGTAAAACAAGTGCTCTACCACCGAGATACATCCCCAGCCATCAAGTTTCTTTTCTCTCTCTCTCTCTCTCTTTCTTTTTTAAAATTATTTATTTATTTTGAGAGTGACAGACAGACAAAGAGAGAAAGAGGCAGATAGAGATAGATAGAGAATGGGCGCACCAGGGCCTCCAGCCACTGCAAACGAACTCCAGACGCATGTGCCCCTTGTGCATCTGGCTAACGTGCGTCCTGGGGAGTCAAGCCTCAAACCAGGGTCCTTAGGCTTCACAGGCAAGTGCTTAACTGAAAAGCCATCTCTCCAGCCCCTCTCTCTCCCTTTTAAATTAGTTGTGTACACATTGTGTATACAGCCTTGTTGGTACCATTGTTAGCTTCCTCCCTGTCCTCCCTCTCTGCAGTGGCCCTCCATGTTGCAGAATGTGGGTTGTGCATTGTGGGGTTAGCCATCAGTTATGGGTAAGAGGCATTGTCTCTGTGCATAATTTCCCAACATGTGGCTCTAACAATCTTTCTGCCCCTCTTCCACAAATTTCCCTGAGCCATGTTGGGTTTGTTTTAGGTCTACTTAAGTGATGAGGTCTTAGGAGCCTCTCTGTCTCTGGATATCTGGTTTGGTAAGAATTGAGTGTTCTCTGTGTCTATCTCCTTCACCCTTGTGCTGGTACGAAGTTCACCAAGAAAGCAGCACTGTTGCTCATTTTCCCAATTACTCTATGTAAGCTGCGGCTCTGGTGAGGTGCAATGGGCTGATTCTCACCTCAGGATCTGCGTCCATCTGAAAAAGAGAAGCAAATTCTCCAATGGAGACTTAAGTCAGCACCATATAGAGGGGATATGCATTATTATTTTAGAGAGAAGTTAATAGGTATATGTCCTCTTGTAGCCCTGATTGGTGGGAGGTTGATAATGGAGAACAGGCTCATTATTTGGATATGGTTTTGACTTGTTTCCAAGCCCCAGCTATGGGTTCAGTTCCACTGCACAAATCAGTTCACCAAATCAAGAGTGGTTGGTTACCCACCATGGCTGTGTGCCATTACTGCACTTGTATCATTATCATGTCAGGTTGTTTGCTGCTGAGTAGCTTAGACCATGAGTTGCTTGGACAGATGTTGGTCATTTTCCCCCCAGTTGCTCATGTAGCACCTTCTGGCACTAGACTAACTGTCAAACTACCACACTTACAAAAAAAAAAAAAAAAGTAATGTTTCAATTTCTATCAGGTAAGTAAAAGGAAATTCAAAAGGAAAATGACAATGGTTTTAAAGAAACTTGTTTCCCCATACAGTTAGCTCATCTACTGCCAGGGGTGGAATGTGTTAGTTTGAATGGATGGTGCCCTATATATTCAGGATTTTATTATAGTTTGTAATTTAGATCTGTAGCCACCTGGCTGGAGGAGGTGTCACTGGATGCATCTTAGGGTCCAATCCTAAGTGTGGTGGCGGATTTGGAATTCCAGTCTAAAGATATGCAGTGTGCTGGAGTTCTACCAGGAGCTCCTGAAGTGTGCTTGCTTGTGCTGGTGATGGTGTTGGTTCTCTCTCTACCTGGTCCTGTAAAAGTGGGCCAACTTATTCTGCCATTATGGAACTTCCCCTGGATCTGTAGGCTTCAATAAATATTTCATCCTCCATAACTGTGCCTGATCTGGAAATTAATCTCAATGAACTGAGGCTCTCTGCCACAGTTAGTTTTTTAAAAATCAGCACATAAAGTATGAGATTCATTATGGCATTTCCCAGCCCTTGGTTGATCCTCTTCTCTGACTGCCCTCCCTCATCGTCCCCTCCTGATCGTCCCCTTTATCCTCCTACTTGGCACACCCCTTTTGCTTTCATGTCACATGTATTCTATTACCCTCTCTTTTCTCCTCCCTACTTCTCCCTTCAGACCTCTTTTACCCATCTTAATGTCATATTTATAATTGATTACTTTGAGTAAATTCTAAACCATTAGTTCTTTGACTAATGCTTCTTAATTTATCTTTTTTGTTTTAAGTGAAAGACAAGTGAAGATTTATGACAAAAAAAGAACAAGAGGCTACTACAGAGATCTGTATCTCATATTATCTTTAATTTAACTTTGAGAATTCGAAATTGTCATTTATGATAGAAGTTATGTCTTACCTGACTTAGGTTTTCTTTGCATTATTTCTTTGAATCTGTCCTTTTTTTCTGAATATTTTTCATAATTATGTCTTCTAGTGCATGAATTTTACCAGTGTATATTTTCTATAATTTATAATTTTCTTTCATTTTATGTCTCTATTATATATATATATATATATATATATATATATATATATATATATTTCAATTGGTATGGTCAATTTTGATGGTTTCTTTTTTTTCTTACCTCGTATTTTTACTTTATAACTTTAATTTACATAGTCTGCATGTAGTTGTTATTTCTAGACTGCTGTGCATTGATATTACATTCATCTTGTTTTCACTGAGTCTCACGGAACTTTATCTATAGTTGCTTTCTGAGTTGTAGATTATTGGTGTATGCTTCCAGAGACTGAGTTTTCCTATTTTAAATGTCTGGAAGCATTACCAGTCTACACCATTTAAATTCTTGGCTTGAATTTGTGTCTAAAGGCAAGTAATAGTGAATGATGCACTGTCATAGGAGTATTTGCTTATCTTCTGTACTTAAGTCTGGAGTTAAAGTCATTTCCCTCCTAGGTTTTCTTGTGGGGTGATTTTTTTTTCTACTTTAAAATTGCATTGAAGGTGCAGCACCATGTGAAACTCAGCATTATGTGAGAGATTTATGAGTCACTATCCAGGCTGTGTGTATTTGGGGAATGTCTTTCATGTTCCTGATGTGATTATTAAAACCTTGGTTATCCCCTCTGGATTCTGGCCCCATTTTAGTTTTGGACTCTAGAGATTTTCCTTTATTTTAGCCAAAGAGTTGTGTAAATATTCAGTATGTTTAGCTATCATGTGATGTGGTGTTTCTTAGCACGTTCAGTAAAATATAATGGCTAGAATAGAAACCCCAAATTTGTCTATAAGATCTATTATTTATTTATAGCTATATAGCTCCATATATTTATCTATGTAAAATTGAATCCTTATTTCATATATATATATGTATATATAAAATGAACCTTCAAGTGTATATATTTGACACTGAAGTGGCTAGAAGTATCAAAAAAAAGGTGTGTGTGTTTTTATTTCTATTGAGTCATTCTTTTCTACTCAAATTTCAAAATGTTTATAACTTCTCTCCTGGTGTAATTTATAAGTAAACACTTAATATGTGTTGTTTATCTTTGAATCTCCAAGTGGGTAAAAGAGTGAATAGGAATGTGGATGATTGTACTTCAGAGAAGTTTTTAGTTAATGAGGAGCTTAGGCTGCATATGACGCTTTCTGATTTTTTTTTTTTTTTTTTGGCCCAGTCGTGTTTCCTATCTAGTTCTGAGAAGTGATTTTTTATTTTTGTTTTTTACTTTTTTTTTTTTTTTGAGGTTGGGTCTCATTCTAGCCCAGGCTGATCTGGCACTCACTCTGTAATCCTAGACTGTCTCAAACTCAAAGTGATCCTCCTACCTCTGCCTTCCGAGTGCTGAGATTAAAGGTGCGCACCGCCATGCCAGGTGGACATGTTTTTAAGACAATTCATAATATTCCTAAGTTGTGCAGCCTGAAATGTGTCATATGTTAATAGTGTAAATGCAGCATTATAGTCAATTTCCATGATTATCCTAAATGATCTTTGGTTTACAGTTTCAGTATTTACAGAACATGTTTGATATATTTCTGCCTATATTATACAGATTATTCCCATTTTACAAACTTATTTCTTGAGAGGGAAAGTAACCCTGAATTTTGCCCTTAGGCTACTCTTACAACTTAAGCAAGATTTGACAATGCATTACTTTTATATCTACACTAATAATTATACTTATACTATCATGAAATCTCCCTTCTGCAACATCTACCATCATAGTCTTAGTAATGTCACACAGTCAACTTATTTTAAAGATAGTAGGGAATCTAGCACTGTCTTCTTCTGTATTAATTAGGCCTGTTGCTTTGTTTTGCATTAGTTTTAGGAACAGTTGTAGAGAAGAAAATGTCTACAATAGTTTCAAATTGAATTAGTGTGTGCATATTGTTGTTATTTTGGAAACTCACCCATCTTATTAATTTATACTTAGGGAGAAGGCAATTTGCAGATTTTATTTTGAGATGATAAACCATAATGGATCTAAACATGTGAAGATACATATTTAATGCACTTTAATGCCTTTATGGTCTCAGTGTTAAAATGTAGAGCCCTAAATAATTCTGTCTGGGAATGCTTACACTATCAGTGCTGCAGTCCCCACAGAGCTATGAATATGTTCTTGTCAGGGCTCCACTGTTCCAACTTGCTGAAACAGTTATAGCTCTACAAGTTTTGCTTTGTACTGGGATTCTACTAGTCACAGAGTTTAATATGCTCTTTTGTGTCATGAATACAAAAAGATAGAGGCAATCCTGAACTTTTGTTCCCAGAAAAATGTTCCAGGCCACTGTTTTATGAAAAAAATAATTTGAAAACCCCTGATAAAATTATTGCAGTAGACATTGCATATCTATGGTTATGAATAATGAAGATCTTTCACCATAGAAATCAGATTTCAATTGAGCCAAATCTATGTGATAGTTATTGGTATTCACACTTTATACTTGGATAATATAAATATATCACTTTAAATGACAAATGGAAAATAGCTATTGAGAAAGTATCAGTGAAAAGTCTTATTTTCAATTGTGGACTCATCTCCTTTACTAAAACAAGTTTTACTGTAGGTACTTTATTAACCTTTCTATATAGATGAGGAAACTGAGGCTTAGAGACCACTCCAAAATGTCATATACTCAGTGAGTGCTGAAACTTTAATTGTAACTCTAATCTTCTTCAATTAGCAATCAGCACTGGATTTATAGCCATGATTTCAGGGGAGAAAAGAAGCACAATATGGAATCATCAAGAGTTCTAGTTCAGTGTTCAATACTGGAGATAAATTAACCTTCAAAAAATATCTTAATACTTTCCATTTATAGGTTATTGATATAGAATCATAAAATTAGAAATACTAAATTTTGGAAATTCTCTTAGAGAATTACCAGTTTAGGTAGACATTTTACTAGCAGTATATTTATTTGTTAAAGAAAGAAACGATTTATTCTAAATACAAGCTTATTTACATTCATTTTCTTTCATGTATTTGGTAATTTTATCCAGAACAGAAGTCAGTTTTATTAATAGTGGATCTTGTATCTATCTTGGCAGAGAACTCATTGGGGTCTTACCAGAGCTTTGTTGTGACATATGAAGTGAATAGAAACTAATTGTATAATATTTTAACCTGCTTTACATATACCCATCCAATAGCTTACCAATTTCATTGATATATAGCAACATTCAATGAGGTAATTCATGTGCATATACTCTAATGGTATATAAAGATGTACGATTCTTCTCCAGCATAAGTCTCTAGAATAAATTCTGACTTTAGTCTCTCTTGTAGTTACTTTCATGTTGCTTGGACAAAACATTTGAGGAAAAGCAGCTGATGGGAGGAAAGAGTTTATTTTGGCTTATAGTTTCAAGGGGAAGATTCATGATTACAGAGCAAGGATAGTAGAGAAGAGACTGGACATCACTTCTTGTGACATCAGGTGAAAAACAGCAGAAAGAGAGTAAGCTGAGCTCAGACAAAGGGTAGTTGGCTATAACACTCCTACATGTGGTCCCAGTAACACATCTCCCACAGCAAGCCCCCTTCCCAAATTTGTAGCAGTTTGGGAACAAGCTTTGAAAACACGAGTTTTTTGGGGGGGCATCTGCTTCAAATCACCACAGTACCTCAGTTGAAAAAATAGTGATTAATAAATGTAACTCAAAATAATAATAAATATTATTAATGAGTTCTTAGAAAGTCCTTGGTGCTACCCCAAAATTATTTTCCCAAATGTTTTCATAAAGCTAAGCCTACGCAATAGACAGCACTATTTTATTAAGTTCATAGATGAGTAAGGAAAGCTTATAAAAATTAGATAAATTACCCAAGCAAGTGAGAAGCAGAACTTAAAATTTTAATCTTTCATTCCCTCTGGTTGTATTATTTATTTATCTTGGTGTCATGTCAACTCTTTCTCTGGGGCAACATGAGGACACCCAGATAGGGCACAGACAACAAACCTAAGTACAGTGGTACCAAAATCAGTTTTGGTGAAGAAATGAGTTTATTAGGGTTACTTATAGTACAGGAAGAGGTGGTGTTTACAGGAGCAATGGAGAGCCCCAAGTAGCAGCATCATTGTGAAATTTCATTCCATCCTGGATGGTGATTTACCCACAGTTGTTTAGGTGGGAACTGCCTATATCAGGCTTACCCCTGCATATGATCTTCCCTCAGTCTCAGGGTGAGGCCTTATTTGCAGGGCATGGATGACTCAAAGGCAGCTACAGCACAGAAAAGCCTACCCAAGCAAGGTGATGGATGACTCTTGGAAGCTATCTCTGGAATACAATGAACCACCTGCAGACAGCTCAGCTGGTTACAGAGTCTCAAGCACACTACCTGACTTGAAGGAAGCGCAAGGGGAGAGCCTCTTCCAAAGCAGTCGTTTCCCGTTTATAGCCTTGGGGTGGGTTCTTGCAACCTTTTCCTAAACTTGTTCATGGTTCCTGAGTCTCTTGAGGTTCCTTCACTTTACAACACTTGGTCTCTTGATTAAAACATGCCATTAACTACTTTCCTTTTTCTTCCACCAAAATGCAGACTGCATGGTTATACTGTCTGTATCTTTGTTTTCTCAGTGAAATTTATGGAAGGTAGCATAGTGCCTACCACTCAAAAGTCACAATACGTATTAACAGTATTTGCTGAAAGAATGAATGAATATTTGATTCTCAAGCCACATCTGGGAACATTACACATGAGTAGAGATTTCTACTAAACAGTTGTCCTGTATTATGGGGGAAATCCAGGATTTAGAGTGGCAAGTGATTCAGATTGCTAAAATTAGAAATGAGCTAATTTCATAAGAATTTTATGTTGTAATTTAGTATCCTGAATTAGCAAGTCTGGAGAACACAGTCAAAATGCAATATAATTACTGCCATCATATATTTGAGAGAGATTGTAATGAAAGGTATGGCCAGATGTTCCCCATCTCTACTGAGTACAGAACAAGATGAAAAGGGCTTCTATAAAGAGCACAAAAATTAGGTCAGCCTCAAATCCAGAAGACAAAGGTGTAACATTATGAGATGTTACAAACAATCAGATTTTTCTTCTTGTTACTTTCTGCATCTCTTGCTCTTAGGTGGTATGCCTAATAGTATGATTATGCTCTTACTGGTTTTGACAGCTCTAGTCTCACCGCAAATGTTCAAGGCCAAGCAGCCATCAGCACAGTTCATAAGCCCATGGTTGTCATGAATAGCATCACACAGATAAATAATTCTATATGCTCTTGTCCAATCCAGATGAGAAATAATTGGTTGTATAAGTGAAGCAGTTTGCAGATTGTGACAAAGGACTTGCTTGAATATCATTTGAATTATATGACTCCATAAAATTTAATCTTCTTAATGTATTTGTACTTCTTATGTTTGATTAAATTACAAAGCAACAGATAAAATCTTCCCAAATGATGTTCAACTTTGAAACAGAAAAATAGTTGAATCAAATATCTAAATGTATAATTGACTATATCTGGAAGATGCTCAACCTTCTCTGGCATTCACACAGTTATTAAAATTAAAAATATTGTGTAGGTTTGCTTTTCACTCTTATACGACTATTTCTCTTACTTTGATTTCCTTTAAAGCTAATCAAGTAAGTCATGCATTAAGTAGAGCTAACCAACTATGATGCAATTGTACTCCACATAGTTTCCATGTAATGATTGAAGAAATGTTTTTGAATGCCTTTTATATTTCAGGCTATGTTATGGGTTGGTGAAGTCACAGGTAAAATGAAACACAGATAAGGTTTAAAAGAGGAGGTTAAGTCTTAGCTCTTGTTATTCACATATATTGAGCACCATAAATAATTGTGTGTAAAAACTTTTCAATGGGCTTCATTGGTGAAAGAAAGAAATATATTTCTTTTTGCACATTCTGAATGGGGTGATGTTGAAGAATACAATTTTGAAGACAGTTCAAATATTGCGTCTTTCATTTAGTTGATGTATGGCCGATGAGGTGGTTTGAATCAGATGTCTCCCATCAATTCACGTGTTGAGTGCCTACAGCCCAGCTGATGGCAGTTTGGTAGGTGAAACCTTGCTAGAAGACGTGTTTCTGGCGGTGGGCTTAAGGAGTTCATTGCAAGGTTCCCCTTTCCAGAAAGCAGATCACCCTCCTCCTGCTTTTCTACCTGCTATGGCAGAGGTGATGTCCAGCTCATGCTTTCCCTTGCCGTCACGTATCTTCCCCTTGAGACCGTAAGTCAAAATAACAGCAACAACAGCAAAGAGCAAGAGACGCTCCTCCCATCAGCTGTTTCTGGTTCGGCGTTTTATCCCAGCACTGAGAAAGTAACTATAATAGCTAAACAAGTTACTTATTCTCTTTGCACATAATTTCTGGCATCTTCAGAGTTAGGAAATAATAATACCTACTCTGTGGAGAGGATTAAGTATCCGTGGGTGTGTGTAGACACAATTAGAAATGTATTTCTAAAATTTGTCTAAAATCTGTGAGAAAGATTCTGTGAGTCCTTTTTTGCACAATTCAAGGACTAAGAATAGATTTCAGCTTTATTTAAATGTCAAAAAGTAATAAATTTATAATACATAAAATGATATTAAAATTCAGTGTTTCTAAACAGCAAATTTTACTCATTTTCTTGGAATTGCATTTTCTGCACAGATTCTGAGCTGAGTAGCTGTGATAGAGACTAAATAGACTGCAAAATGGAAATATTCATTTCACTGCTCCCTCAGAAAAACAGTCTGTGGGCCAGAAAGATGAGTTATTGGTTGTGAATGCTTGCTGCACAAAAATGAGAGACTAATGCTGAGTTCTGTTCCCCAGCATCCATGCAAACAGCTGCAAATAGCCACACATCTCTGTAACTCTATTCGTGCAGGGGTGGAGACCTGAGAATTGCTGGAGCCTGCTGTCTGGGGCAAAAAACAGAACAAACAAACAGCAATAACAAAGGTACTCAGCGAAAGCAGCAGCTTTGGTTTGAAGGAGAGACTCCATCTCAAGGAAACAGGTGGCTTTAAGAAAAGAGGATACCTGATACTTGTTGTTCTCCCTTGACCTCCACAGGTGAATGCACAGAGTCCACAACTGCGCACACATACACACAGACTGCACACACATCACTTCACATACCAGGCACACACAAATTTTATACATGTGCCAAATTTTAAAAAAAGGAAGAGAAAAGAAAAACAGTTCTAGACTTTTTCATATAACACTGGCTGACATACATTGATATAAGAAAGTATAAGAGACTTCTGGGTAGGATAGAAGACTAGAAACAGCTTCAGTATGAGCTAGAGGAGTTGAAATGCAAGGTAAGAATGAGTAGACTCTACCTCAAAGAGAGAAAATGAAGAACTTTGGAAAATCATAGAAGAAATAATAATAACTGAAAACTATAAATAAATTAATAAATATATAAGTCTTCAGGAACATAGAGATGGACGTCTGTGAGCCAGAGCCAGAGCCAATCCAGGCAGCTCAGGCTGACACTCGGAATCTAGCTCTGTGCCATGAAAGGGACAGAAGATACTGGCTAGCGACTCCAGTGCTAGACTGAACTGCAAACCCAAATTTGAAGTTGAAAGATCTGAGCAGAAACACAAGCAAGAGCTAAAGGAGTGTTGCAGTCAGGTTCACGTTTCTGGTAGAAATCACCCAACCAAGAGCAGCTTGTGGGAAAAAGAGGTTTATTTGGCTTACAGGCTCGAGGGAAAGCTCCACAATGGTAGGGGAAAACAATGACATGAGCAAGAGGGAGGACATCACCCCCTGGCCAACATCAGGTGGACAATAGCAACAGGAAAGTGTGCCAAACACTAGCAAGGGGGAGCTGGTTTTAACACCGATAAGCCCTCCCCAACAATATGTTGCCTCCAGTAGGCTTTAATTTCCAATTGCCATCAGTTGGGGAACCTAGCATCCAAAATATCTAAGTTTATGGGGGACACCTGAATCAAACCACCACAATGAGGGATTTGAAAATTTGAAATTAAGAGACTTCGAAGGTACACAATCCCCTCCCCATCTTGCAACCATCCAGAGAAGAAAGCAACTGCTCCCAGGTACTTTAGGGACCCCTCACCCTGAAACAGGAGCACTCTCCAGCAAAGAATAATCAATGAACTACCCACATCCACAAACTAGACGCCAGAGAAAGGGTAAGCAGCCCCAACACTGGGGACGCTCATGGCATCCCTCGTCCTCTCCACCCTTGCTGGTGCGCTGTGGAGCAAGAGCCCCTGCGAACTACTGGAAGCACTGTGGGCAGAGCAGGGAACTTTTGGCTGTGCCCCAAGATAACAGACCTCAAGAGGCACAGAATGTGATGTTAGCCACAGTGAGGTAAGGATTTCTGAATCTGAGGACCAGCAATTGCTCTTATCTGAGCCACTGATTGCAGAAAGTTTGCAACAGAACTCTTTGCAGTGCCTGGACTGCAGGACTAAAATTTGGAATGTAGAAGAGAACTGACTGTCCAGTACAGAAGTCCCAGCTGAGGAGACAGTACTCCAGGAATGGAAGAAGAACTTCATGACAGTCCAGATGAGAAAGCGGAGAATCCGGCCAGTTTTCAAACCCTATATATTCAGAGCTCTCCCTCCCTCCACATCTATCCTCTTTTCCTCTTTTAAACACCCAATGTCACTTTAGCAGGCCAGCTCAGTGCTACTGTACTCTTACCCTTGTTTGTACTGTGTGTGTGTTGTCATTGTTGTTGTATCTTCTGTGCGCTATTTCTCGTCTTAGTTTTTGTTTTCCTTTGTACTCCTTCCCTCTACATATTCCTCTCCTAAAGAACATAATCTGTTCTGGTTTTCAGAGAAACAGGATGAGTCTGTATTATATGGCAGTGAGAGCATACTTTCATTTCTCTCTCTTCAGTCTACACTTAACCAAAATTCTTTCATCCTTCCCCAAGCTTTTTCTTCTTTTTTTGCTTCTACAACTTCCTTTTCCATTTAAGTTCCTCTCATTTACTTTCTCTAAATCATTTCAACACTACTTGTCCCATGGAGTTTTCCCTTCTCTTTAATTTTCTTTCATTTCATACCCACAATTACTAATACTGTCAATGTCCCATGCCCCCTACGATGAATACAACTAAAGATGTGGTTGTTTTTTATAGAATGCTTTGTTTGATTTTTAATTTCTTTATTTGCAAGCACAGAGAGACATAAAGGAGGGGGCAGAGTATAGGTGTGCCAGGGCCTATAGCCATTACAAACAAACTCAGACACATGAGCCACTTTATGCATCTGGCTTTATGTGGGTACTGGGGAATCAAACCTGGGTCCATAAGCTTTGCAGGCAAGCTCCTTAACCACTGAGACACTTCTCCAGCCCAAGATATGATTGTTTTACAGTAGATTATCACCCTATTTTCACAGCGGTTCTATAGTAAATGTTGTTATGAGCATTTTTCTAGTCAAAGGAGTTGATCAGTGATAGAGTCAGGTGCTCCAAACACAAGACTACCAGAAGAAAATGATACCTCCACTTGGCTACAAGCTAATGTATCCTGGTCATAGCAAACACTTCCACTGAAAGAAGAAAAGTTACCTAAATTAAACAGAAAGAAATTCGACCAATGATCTAACATCTCATGTGAAAGTCCCAATGTTAGAAAAATCACAAAATATATAAAATATTACTGCTTGCTCATGCTTATGGTGACCTTTACCCTCCTGCAGCATACATAGCCATTTTTAGCATTATGAGAGCAGGCCTGCAGGGAGCTGGCTCCCTTCACAGTTCCAGAGTGATCTCTCACTATCCTGTAACTGCAGCCTGTGGTATCTTCAGTAATAGGGTCTTACCATTTACTTTTGACAATGGCCTGCATTGTTTTGGGAGTCTCATGGGCCTCTCTGACCTATAGCTCCTGGTGGGTGGTGACCCACTTCTGACTCTGGCATTTACTGGCAATCACCTGTAGTTTTAAGTAAAGCTTTCTCTACCACTGAAGGACACGTCATCTGCCCAAGCTACTCATCTTTCTCTCTAATGCTCTCTCATTTAAGAGAATTGTACCTTTCAATTTACTAACAAAGAGGTAGTTTTCTATAGCACTGATTCATGCCATCAGCAGTTCTTTTCTCTCCCCATTTCCCCTCCCTTCCTTACCTGCTACCACCTTTTCTGTTCACTATCCTCTCCTCTAATCCCTTTCTGCTATTCCAACCTCCAAGTTTCATTCTAGCTTTTTAATCAGTATTAATCAGTGTTACTGTCGCTTAATATAACTTAAAAAATCAAGTTATTCCATGTTAGGATCTGTATATCAGAGTGAACATGGAGTGGTTGTCTTTCAGAGCCTGGGTAACCTCTCTTAGTATAATTTTATTTCAGGTCTACCCATTTTCCTGCAAATTTAATGATTTCATTCTGTCTTACCACTGAATCAAACTCCATTGTCTACAGTTCTACATATTCATTATATAGTTTATGGGCATCTAGTCTGATTCCATTTTCTAGATATTGTGACTAGAGCAGCAATATATATATGATGGAGCAAGTATCTCTATTGTAACGAGCCTTTATTTCACAGGTTGGTCTACTTGCTGTTCTTCACAGCTGGCATTGTAGAGACTAATGTGTTCATGCAGTCACTAATTCTATGTTGTTGTGCACAAAATGAACAGCTCAAAATTCACTCATGATGACAAGGTTAAAGAAAAACAAACACATTAGAGTTATTCAACTTTAAAAAAATAAATAAATTTTAAACAATTATAAAGATGGACCTTTAAAACTTTGGGCCAATATTAGTTTGAAAACTGAACTATTTCATGTGATTGTAGTAATATTGATCAAAGTTGGGAAATGTAACTGAAGATCATGGATTTTATCTACTATACCTTTTCCTTCCTCTCCCTAACCTCACACCAGGGGATGAAATATCCTGAGGTGAATGAAGAAACATTACAATTATATTCCTGAGGCAAATCAACTATCCCCTATCCAGCCTTCTCCCCAATGTCCTTCTACTGGGAGCCTCATTTTTATTCTATGATCAGTGAACACATTTGACAAAGTATTTTAGATAAACCATGATTAAGATCCCTGCTTCTGACCATTTCCTCAGTGAGGTGACTCATTCATTCTACTATTATTTATTCATGTCTAGACTTTGTATATAAATTGCTTCACTTACTGCTTTTGGGCTCTCAATTCTAAAGCTCTCTTTTGAAAATCAATAACACCTCACTTCTGAGGGAACTCTCAGTAAAGCAAGCTGTGATGGCTTTTGTTGTACTCCTTGGCATTAATTATTCATAGTTATTTATTGAATAATTCAACATGTTATATGATAATTTTTAAGTTCTCTACATTGTTACTGAAAAGTGAAGGCTTTTCGGGCCATGATTTAATTCATGCCAAATGAAGCCATTATAAGTGGGAGCATACAATATGTAAGAAGGTGACATTCAGTTTCCAGGTCTTCATTAAATAAAATAAAAGTAACTCAAGTATATTCCATAGCCCTGAAGGAGAACTCTGGAAAAAGGAGACTTATCAGCTCAAGCAAGACTCAAAGAAAGAAAAGGAGATAAGTGCTACAAAATGCAAAGGAAACAATGAATCAAGAAATTACCTTTCCATAAAAATGGTTTCCTCTTTTTCTTCTTCTGTATTTTCACTTTTGATTTTAATTTGCAAAATCAAGACGTTCCACAAGGTAGAATTAATGTTGTGAAAATGGCAATTCTACCAGAAGCAATATACAGATTTAATGCAATACCAACAAAAATTCCAGCGTCATTCTTTACAGAGATAGAAAAAAGTCATCTCAAATTTCATATGGAATGGTAACCAGACTTGGATATCAAAATATATCCTCAGCAAAAGAAACTCCTCTGCAGGTGTCAGCACACCTGATCTAAAGTTATATTACAAAGCCATAGTAACAGATACAGGATGGTACTGGCATAAAAACAGAAATATAGATCAATGGAACAGAACTGAAGACCTGGATGTTAGGTCAAGTAGCTACAACTACTTGATCTTTGACAAAGTGTCAATAATGTAGACTTGAGAAAAGACAGCATCTTTGACAAATGGTTCTGGACAAATTGGATAAACACATAAACACATGTAGCAAAATGAAACTAGATCCACTGATGTCACCATACACAAAAATCAACTCTAAATGGATTAAACACCTCAATATAATGCCTGAAACTCTTCAACTACAAGATGGAAAAATAGGAGTAATTCTCCATGATACAGGAGCAGGGAAGGACTTCCTGAACAATCACACAGTAGCCAAGGAAATTAAGCAATCTGTTGAACAATGGGACCTCATGAAGCTAAAAAAGCTTTTGCACAGAAAAACATAACACAACAGAACCAAGATTATCCACAAAATGGGAGAAAATTTTTGTCACCTCTACCACTGATAGAGGCCTAATATCTATAATCTACCAAGAACTCAAAAAACTAAACAATAAAAAAATCAAACAATCCATTGAAAAATGGGGTAGAGAACTGAACAGGGTTGTCAGAGGAAGAAATATAAATGGCTAACACACACTTTAGAAAATGTCCAGCATCCCTAACCACTGGGGAGAAACAAATTAAAAAATCATGAGATTCCACCTTACTCCAGTAAGGATGGCAATCATTATAAAAATCAAGCAACAACAAACGTTGGTGAGGATGTGGGGAAAGAGAAACCTTCATTCACTATCAGTGGGAATGCAAACTTGTACAACCACTATGGGGATCAATATAGAGATTCCTGAAAAAGAAGAATATAGAACTACTAACAGACCCAGTTATTCCCATACTGGGCATTTATCTTAAATTCTCCATGAGATATTTGATACAGAGATATTTCCTTACCATGTTTATAGCTGCTTAATTCATAATAGCTGAGAACTGGAATCAACCCAGGTGCCCATCACTGGATGAATGGAAAGCAAAGTTATGCTATACGTACACAATGGATTTCTACTCAACAGTAAGAAAAAATAATATACAATAAAATTTCTAGGAATATAGATGGACTCAGAACAGATCATATTCACCAAATACACAATCACAGAAGTTAAACACCACATGTTCTCACTCATTTTCAGTTCCTAACATGGACCAGCTTGAGTTTCTAGCATACCAGATAGGTAATTTGAGGCACAAACAATAGGAATGGAAGGGTTTGGGGGGAGGGGAAGAGGAAGGTGGGGGGAAATAAACACAAAACTAAACCCAAAATGAACTAGTACCATAGAAACCTTTATCTTTGGAGGTAGGCTAAAAGACATAGCCCTCAATAAAAAAAAGGGAAATGACCCCCCAAAAAAGTGCCCTGAAGAGGGTAGGATGAAGCCTAACCTTAAAAATCTTTGGCTCTGACCTGTAACTCACAGTACCAAAAATAGTTGTAACCCAAATTGATCTGATGATCAATGACCTATGAAGTCCCCAAAACAAGACAGGCCTCTGTCAAAGCACTTGATTACCCACCTGAGGTAAAAGGTAAGACCTTATTGCTGAAGACACCATATGCTGCTGGCATGGAATATGGAGAGACATGGCTGGAATCCAGAAGAGAGCAAGTCCTCAGAGAGTTAGCCCATCCAGTCCTGGAAAGTGCTACATAAGCTACTGGGGGAAAGTGGCCAATAAAGGTGTCAGCAAAAAGGGGTCCAGAAGCTATCAGAAACAATCAGCCTGACAAGAAGTACACACCAGTGCAATGGTGGCACATAGGGTTAGTGGGTAACCAATGGCTTTCTGATTGGCTAAGAGATCCACTCAGTGGAAAGGAACCCATATCTGGAACTGGGAACCAGGTCTGAATCCTATGGAGACAAAGACTATACTCTCCAATGTCAAGCTCCCACTGGTCTTTGGCTAAAAGAGGAGCTACATCCATCAAACTCTCCCTAAATTAATAACGTCTATCCAATTTAACCTAGGCTGACTTTACTCTCTGTTGGAGAATCTGTTTCTCTTTTTCAGAAGGTAATGAGAATTGAAGAAACACCCAGGCAAAACCACAGAGGAAGTGAAGAAATGAGCAAGAGTGCTGTTTTCATGGGGAGCATGACAAGCAGTGCCACAATGAAGAAGACAGATGCTGAGGATACTCAACACACACCAAAGCTCAGACAATTGTGTGGAGGAGGGGGCGGAAAGATTGTAAGAGTTATAGGTTGGGATGGCATACCAAGATGCGCTGCCTGCACCCAATAACTGACTACTGCTCCTATACTGCATAACCCTCAACCCCATGGGGAATACCAGCAACCCCACTGAGGAGGCCCCCCTGAGCAGGGAGGAGAGTACCAACACATCAACACAGATGAAATATGTTCTTAATAATAAAAAAAATTCACAAGCATTTTTGGCTCTTGGTAATTATTTCTATGTTTTCAGTCATAATTTTATGCCATACCACTTTTGATATTTTGAATTAATTTTATATTAACTATCCTCATGAACACCATGAATCTTTCATTAGTGCATAACTTACTCATCTAGACCATGTGGAAATCAATGGTAATTTACACTTGTATTTATGCTATTTGATGTGAAAAGACAGTTCTGATTTTCCATCAAATGCTTCTTTCAGGATTTCTAGCTTTCCTACAGTAAATAATTCTTTTTGCTACCATCGCTCCTGAAGAGATTTTATATGCACTTAATAACTAAATATTGTGTGATTAAAAAATCATTTTCCTATGTTTGCACCAATAGCCTGCTTCAGTATTCTACAATTAGGTTGCAATCGACCTACTGAAATGCGATTGTGCCAGAATAGCTGAATATCACTCAAAGTATCTTACAAGCATAGTGCTGATATAAAAACATCATGACTATTTCATTAATGGTCCTCTTAGCATGCATGTACATTGCCAATATGAGCCAGTTTTTAAGATGCTGTGATCTGTCAATGATGGAGATAAAATCTAGATAATTCAACTCCTTTCCAGGGAAAGGGAGGTTTTAACTGATTGTATTTTCAAACCTGCAATTCTGCGTATGAGAGAGAAATAGTGATAGGACATTTATTGTGGTATTAATAGTAATGGCAAGATGTATAAATATCTAAATATAACTGACAGAAAAGAATTAAATAAATAATAATTCATTATTCAAAACTAGTAAAAACATTACAGTAGATGACTAGCCAGCAATTGGAAAATCCCACCAAGTGATTAGGTTAGAAAATGAAAATTCACACCTTATCATGTACAAAACAATTCACAAATATGTAAAGACATGTATTTATATATTCACATTTATTATGTGTATACATGTATCATAAGGGTATGTGTATGTGTGAATATTCACATATACACAGGATATATATATATATATATATATATCATAGGAATATATGTGAGAGTAATTAAATATACACAAGATATAAACAGAGTGACCAGGTCTCATTTCAACTATTTTACAACACATCATAATATACACAAAATAATATATACATGTAAGATATTTTTATTAAATATATGTTCTGCCATGTTACCAAGTTTTTTCATCCCTCTAACTTTATTCTTATAATTTTCTATTTCCACACAAAGTCCATACATTAACTCTGTAAGTAGAAACCACACTTTTAGTTAGTGGTTTCCAGTGTGAGGAATGCACATATCAAAATATCAGAAATTATAAATGTGTAATGTTTACATAAGATTTAAAAGTGATGTTATTTTTTTTTCTTTATTAGTTAGTTTTGTATTCAGCAGATACAGTCAGTTTGGTACCATTATTAGGCTCATCCATGACTTACCCCCACCCCTTGGCCCCTCCTTGTTGAGGTATATGGTCATGCATTGTGGAGTTAGCCCACAGTTATGGGTAAGCTAAATGTCTCTGCATATCATGACCCAACATGTGGCTCTGACATTCTTTCTGCCCCCTCTTCCGCAAAATTTCCCTGATCCATGTTGGTTTCATTTTTGGTCTGCTTCAGTGATGAGGTGTTGGAGGCCCCTGAGACTCTGGCTCTCTGATTTGGTAGGTGTTGATTTTTCTCTGTGCTGATCTCCTTCCCCCTTGTGCTGGTATCCGGTTCATCAGGAAAAAAGCCCCCTTGCTTGTTTCTCCAATTTTTCTTAGTTTCAGCCGGGGCCCTTTTGAGGTATGATGGGGTGGCTCTCCCCTTAGGATCTACATCTATCTGAAAAAGAGAAGCAGATTCTCCAACAGAGAGTAAGTTAGCACCAGGACAAATGAGATAACCCTTACTTTTTTTTTAATAGAGAATTTAATAGGTGTAGGCCCTCTTGTAGCCCACAATTGATGGTAGCTTGATATTGGAGAGTGGGCTTATGTTTGGATATGGTTCTGACTTGTTTCCCAGCTCCAGCTATGGGTCCCATACCAGTGAGGGGATCAGTTAGCCAAATTGAGAGCAGTTGGTTCCCCACCATGGCTGTGTGCCACCACTGCACTTGTGTGGGCATCACAACAAGTTATTTGCTGCTAAGTAGGTTAGACCATGTGTCGCTTCAACAAATATTGGTCATTTTCCCCCAGTTGCCCATGTAGCACCTTCTGGCACTAGACGCGCTGACTGTCTGGGGGCTGACTCTCTTCCAACTTCCAGCCATGCCATTCTAATTTGCATGTCAATCACATAAGGTGTCTTCAGCAGTAGGGTCTTACCACTAGCCTTTGGTGTGTCATCAAGTACTCTGACAGAAATCTGTCTGTCTTTTAGGAAACCTTGTAGGTCTCTCAGATCAAAAGCTCATTGTGGATGATAGCCCCATGCTGGTTCTGGGAGTTACAGGTCAGTGCCCACTAAGAAAATGAGGAAAAAGATAACTAATATACAAGAGTTAGAGATAAGAGAGAGAGAGAGAGGGAGAGGGGAAGTGAGGGAGGGAAGATGTAGAAGATTAAGGTTAGTTTTGATCTTACCCTCTCCAGTGTCTTGTGGTTCTGGTGTTCCCTGTAAGGGCCTGGTGAAGGATCAGCCATTTGGTCTGTCTTTTAGTAAGTAGAAAATTATGGTACCATTGCCGTTTGGGTCTCGATTTGTGTTTCCTACCCTTTCAATGCCCTCCCCTCCCTCCCCTTCCATCCTAGTGTCTAGTCTAGGAGATGCTTGCTGGGTATGTAAGGTATCTTGGGTAGATTCAGGTTAGGTGCTGTAGATGAGTGAGACTATGTGGCGATTTTTTTTCTGTGATTGGGTAAGTTCACTGAGAATGATCTGTTCTACGTTCAACCATTTTTCCTCAAATTTCATTGTGTCATTTTTTCTTACTGCTGTGTAGAATTCCATTGTGTAGATATACCACATCTTAGTTTTCCATTCTTCTGGTGACGGACATCTGGGTTGATTCCAGCTCTTAGCTATTACAAATTGAGCTGCTATAAACATGGTTGAGCAAATCTCTCTAGCCTGTGGTTTGAAGGTTTTAGGGTAGATGCCCAGTGATGTTATTTTTTATTTTCAAGCAGGGAGATACAGAGAGAAGAGAGGGGGAGAGAGAGAGAGAGAGAGAGGGAGAGAGGATGAGCTGCCAGGGCCTCTAGCCGTGGCAAATTCATGACTTTGTGCATCTGGCTTTATGTGGGTACTGAGGAATTGAACCCGGGTTGTTGGGCTTTGCAGTCAAGTGCCTTGACCATTGAACCATTTCTACAGCCCTAAAAGTGCTATTTTTAAAATCTGTCTGCCTCCTTCTTTCCTAACCTCCATAGCTTAAACATCCTAGCAACCAAGAGTGCTTCAATGACTTGGCAATTGATGATGTGCTTACATGTCACAGGAATACAAGGAGGCCAGACTTAAACTGTCCCACAGGGGTTTTGCTCAACTCTCTTAATCTTGTATAAGAAGATACTCAATTCAATGTACCTGCCTTAGCATCTCTCACAGGATTCCCAACCTTTCCTGTAGGATAAAGATGCCCTCACAGAACCCAGGCCAAGGGTGACCATCTCATCTAAACCCATGGTGTTCATACCTAGAGAGACCAGGTCCCATTTCAACCATGTCCTTCACATTATAATTTAAAGCTTGCTTTTAACATGATCTTTGATAACATAATAGTCAATTGGAGATACTAGGTCAAGCTGCAGCAAGATCAGGCAAAGACAAATCTCATACCAGTCTTTTTCTACTACCAGAGGGTATTTTTAGTCAATACTCTACTTCAACATCTTCAACATGTTAAGTGTATGTCTAACACTTGTGATTATCAGTATAAAAAAAAAATTCTTCATAGTGGCACCTACCCTTCCACAAAACCTTTAGCATTCCTGTGAGGTGGATATCAAAATGAAGATTTAGATGATTTTCTTGCAAACAGGTCAAAATCAGTAGAAAATAGTTAAATATGTTTTAATTGACTTATGACTTAAGGTCTTTCAAGGACTTAAATGGTTTAAAAAAATTACACATGGAGTTAAGATCATGTAAGAGGTGAATTAAGTGACAAAAGTCCTGCAGCCTCACAGTGGCGGTCACATGATCAAGATCCTTCATACAGCTGCTGAATGATGAAAAAAAAATTATCAAATGGGCTGGACAGATGGCTTAGCAGTTAAGTGCTTGCCTGTGAAGCCTAAGGGCCCCAGTTCGAGGCTCAATTCCCCAGGACCCACGTTAGTCAGATGCACAAGGGGGCACACGCATGTGGAGTTCGATTGCAGTGGCTGGAAGCCCTGGTGTGCCCATTCTCTCTCTCTCTCTGTCGCTCTCAAATAAATAAAAATAAACAAACAAAAAATTTAAAAAAATGATCAAATGACTAGAAATGAAAGACTGCTAGACACTGATGAGTTTGTTTGTGTTTGTGTGCGTGCAAGTGCACATGCACTAGCCTGTGTGTTTGAATAATAGGCATTTAAAAAAATATTAAGGTAAAGCATAAAATTTTAGCCTGTGCTAACTTTTCCATAATTACTGTATCATAAATCTTCCACTACATTTGCAAACTGTTCAATTTATTAAATTTTTAAAAAATCTGCACAAATTTGGTTGGGTCCAGAAATATACAATGTAATTTGAAGTTTATATTCCTAAATGTTGCCAAGAAAACATCTAGGCTGTGAATCTATGATGTGAAATTCAACAAAAATTTATCAGCATTAATTTTACCATGTTCACTTTGTTAGACAAACCAGATTACTAATAAGCGTACCATAATTTCCAATATGACTCCTATACATGTCTTGTTCTATAGATGACTATGAAAAGTTTTTCAATATTTTAATATACTCCCTGACATTACTTGAAACACCTCATGTTCAAGTTTTTAAATGTGATTCCAGTGGTTCAATAAAATATACACCAGTTATTATGCTTCATGGAGATATGGCTTACCTTCCAAAGGTTGTAAATTGATTCTGATACATTAACAAAATGTCCCAAACCACAAAGAAGGAAAGAAAGAAGTTAATATAAAAATATTTAGGAACTAGAGTCCTTGGTCATGAAGATTTGTCTATGGCTGAGAAGAAAGAGAAAGTCTCCAGCTTCCTGTGAAAAATGAGCTTGACTGTGCAAGAAGATATGCTCAAATATGTAAATCTTGAGGTTGAAACATATGAAGCCCAGTGAAAGCAAGAGAAAGTATAAGTACAGATTTCCTCAACTAAAGCTTATGATATAAAGGCAGGGGCTAATTACATTCATTTGACATTATGTATAACATGCTACTATATATAATATGATATATATATATATGTATATATATATATATATATTAGTAAGGTTAATCATAATTTCCAAAATTATGTTCAGAAGAAAATAGTTTCTAAAATAAATAAAAATATTTCTGAGATATACAATACACAGAAGGAAATTGTATATTTTAATTTGCTAAATAAAGAAAACCTCATGTTGAGACTTCATGGAAAGACACTTTCTGTGTATATACATTAATTTTCAGTAATGCTAATTTGAGTAGAAATAGAAATTTTCCAAGCTCTTTTTCTTCTCCAGTCAAGTTTTAGCTGAGTCTTTAGGCCTTAGCATTTTTTACATTTCTGCTGTCTTCTAAGGTAACTATAAGCAATGAGGTCTAGTACTTACGTACTAAATAGAATGCTAAGTGGTTGATCAAATTTTACGTCTTCTGGAGAAATTCTTGAGTCAGGTGTCCTCAGTTATCTATTGTTGATAATAGCCCTTGGAATAATTTTTTGCTTAGAAAACTCCAACAGTGCTTATTTTCTTAAATTATACCACAAAAACAGAAAATGCTATGTGTTCAGTTCTAAAACATAAACAGCAAAATACATCCATCATTCATTCAAAATTTAAAGATTCACACCTTTGGGCATTGTGATAAATGATTGTTAACTCAAACACTTGGGAGGCTGAGGCAGGATTGTGAGTTCAAGGACAGCCAGGGATACATAATGAGTTTCAGACAAGCCTGGGATTATAAAACAAGATTTTTCCTTTAAAAGCACCAACTGGCCTCTAATTTGGCTGGAGGGAATAATTCCATGTTACTGAAAACCTGCAATAGGGGTAGTCATGAGCCCTAGGGGTGTAACGTCTGCTGCTGTCTGGCTAAATAGATCTACTATGCTCATCCAACAGCCCAGTAAGGACTTCTCTTAATGTTCACACCTATATATTAATGTATTATCACTTTTTCTTTAGATAACTTTCTCTTTTCAGATGGTAGTGACCTTGGAATGACTCAGAAGGCACTATGGTGCTAAGAAGTAACAGAGGAGTGCTCAGCACTACAATATTTCTATCACACCTTCCATGGCTCAGGGTCCATTGTGGAAGAGGTGGTAGAAACAATGTGAGTCAAAGGAAGGGTAGGACTCCAAACAATCTGCTCCTCCAGACACAAAATGGCCTGGATATCCATGACAGTGCCAGATACTACCTACACAAGACCATCATAACAGGAGGAAAAGATGATGACATCAAAATAAGAGAGACTGATTGAGAGGGGGAGGGGATAAGATGGAGAGTGGAGTTTCAAAGGGGAAAGTGGGGGAGGGAGGGAATTACCATGGGATATTGTTTACAATCATGGCCTTGTTAATTATCAAAAAATAAAAAGTACTTTAAAAATATTGAAACCCTAAAAAAACAAAATTTATGACTAACATTTTCTGTCTGTTATGCTTATATTGAGAAAAAATTGCTTCCTGATTTTCTTTAGGAGATAGGACACCTACAAAGCAACATTTAAAATATTGATATTTTCATTGCACAGTACCAGTTACGTATATAACAGTCAGAAAAGTCAAACCCATCTGCTATGCAGATATTTTTAGATGAACACAAATCTTAGCATACATCTCTAAATTATATTAGTTTTACATTTTGTTTCTCCTCAGGTCACAAAACAGAAAAACAAACAGCCCAAACCAATACCCTAATTGGCTCCAGCATCTTAGTAATATATTAATAGAGTTTATTCATATGAAGACTCAATCAGCTTTTCTGAAAGAGGAGCCACAGGAAGTGATGGAAGAGAAGCTCTACATTAAACAATCTTGTATGTAACCTAAGGTCATATAATCACTCAATATAAAGGCATGAAAAGCATCATATAGACACATTAAGTGAAATTCCAGTGTATGACCAGTAGATGTATAATTGAGCATCCGATTTCATTTTATACCTAAATAAAGCTTTGTAAGAGTTAGTTGAAATATAAATCATAAAATAGCAAATGTAAATATGAGACAGATGGTTCCCAACCTTTATCAACTTCCCTTCTCCTTTATTCATTGACAGAATAATCAAAGTTCCCTCGTTTTGATCCTGGCCCTGTGATCTACAGTTGTTACCTTAGCTATAAAATGGAGATAATGATAACTTCTCTTACAATTGTTGTGAGAATTAAATGAGAATGTTCAATAAATATAAAGTGTCCTGCACAGTCTCTGAATAAATGGCAGCTATTAATCAGTGAAGATCACATTATGCTCCAAATGATATAAGTCACAGAGCTTCTGTGGCCCCATAAATTACAGAATTATTACATCTTACATGAAGACAGAAATGGAAATGATTACCTCTTTTGATGGAGAGCTATGTTGTGAATTACTTTTTTCAACCTTCAGAGAGATGAGTTATATGTGAAAAGCCCTGGAACGCTAAGTGTTTTTACAAGATTTGTTACTGGCAAGAAATGGGCAAGCATAAATGAGATCAGTCCAAAAAAATTACCCTGCAAACTTGCTGATGTGCTGTCTACTAACGTAGTGACAGATCATAAAATTACTGAGAGAGAAAGGCAGAGGTATAGGGCACTGGAAATAGAAAAGACACTGTCCCTGGGTCTTTACAAATGAAACTTTTTTAGAATTTATACTGCAACACTATTACACTTGGCATCGTGATTCCTTTTATGTGTGGTACAGGAAGTTGACCTGAATTCAGATGCAGGTAAGAATTATTAGAGGTGACTCTGACACTCTTACCAGGCCAATGTCATGTAGTTTTTATGAGTCAGTTTTGAAATAAGCTGTTATGCCCTAGTTCTGCTGGTTGTAGCAGTATGACCTTGAGAAAGTTCAGCCTCTCAGATACATTTCCTACTCTGTATAATGGGGATGTTGGTGTGCCTATTGCTTCAGCTGTTTTTATTAAATTGAATAGTTTATAAAAACCCATTTGTTCAGTGTCTGGGTCTACAGTCATTGCTATAAGTTTTTACTATCTTTTGCGAAAACTTGCTATTGTTGCAGTAATTTGTATCTCTTACATTTTAAATTTGTTGATATGAAGAAATCTTAAAATATTTTGTTTTTAACTTTAAATGTGATAAAACCTTATGATTAACATATATACCATTTGTATATGAGTTTTCTGATTGTACAGATTTTATCAATACTTGGAAGAACAGGGAACATGTCTGCATATCTATGTGTAGAATTATCCATTTGATAATAGAAACTTTAGAATAAGTAAAGCATTTTTTTTGTTTTTCTGTTTTAGTTTTCCTATGTAATCTTCTTTCTTTTATTCCTATGATTAATTAGTCAAATAACATCCATGATTACATTCAGCTTTGGAAGGACATCTGAAATATGTCAGACTTACTTACAATGGTATGAACAGAGTGGCTTTCTGGTTGTGTCTTTGTCAAAAGTGGGAGATGTAATTGATTATAGCAGAAAGCAACTCACAAAGGCTTAAGCTGATCCTGTATAGTTGGCAACCTGCAAACATTCACGTAGGCACTTGGAATTTTAGCTCTTTAAGTGAAAAGGCATATAGCTATTTCCATCTCCTCTAAACTTAGCAGGTGTTGCAGCTACCTTTTTGTAGCTAGGATAAAGCAACCAACCAAAAGCAGGTGATGGGAGGCAAGTTTTTATTTTGGCTTATAGTCTGAAAGGGGTGCTTCATGATGGCAGGGCAAAGTATGGACCAGGCAGAGGCTGGACATCACCTCTGGAACAGAAGGTGGAAGACAGCAGCAAGATAGTGAGCCAAGTTATGGTAAGGGGGAACTGAGTTATAGCACCCCAAAGCCTGACCATAGGAACACACCTCCTCCAGCTAGACTCCACTTCCAAAACAGGGCTAAGTATACAAAGCACATGAGTTAATGAGGACATTTGGTTCAAACCACTGTATTCTGTCCCTAGTCCCCATAAACTGATGACTATCCGTAATGAAAAAATGCACTGCATTCAACACAACTTTAAAAGTCCCCATAGTTTTTATCAATCTCAACACTCTTCAAATATCCCCAAAGTCCAAGGTCTCTTAACTATAATCTCTAAAACTGAAAACACATAGTGGTACAGAGTAAAGATTCACTCTGGGGCTGGAGATATGGCTCAGTGTTTATGATGCTTTCCTGAAAAGCCTAACTACCCAATTTCAATTTTCCAGTACCCACATAAAGTCAGATACACAAAGTGGTACCTGCATCTGGAGTTCATTTGTAGTGGCTAGAGGCCCTGATGCACCTTTTCTCTCTCTCTCTCTGTCTTTCTCTCTCTACCTTTTATCTCTCCTAGAATGTGAATAATAAAATATATTTTAAAAAGATTCACTCTGCAAAAGATGGCATTGTGAGGAAAGATTGGACCAATGCATTGGAAGCCATTCCACAGTCCTGATGTATCCCATAATTCCTGGAGTCTCCATTACAACCCACAGTTTATCCATGCCATGGCTCTATCATGCATCCATGCAAGGACTCAAACAAGCCTGCCTCTCATCTCCCAATGGCTATTTCCTAAAGAACTGCATTGTCAGTTCAGTAATCCTCTCTTTCCTGAATTTGTTATACTCCCATAGTACCTGGTAGGTGACTGACTTTGTTAATCTGGGGGTGGGCGGGTGGGAAATAAAGCAGACTTTGAAACAGGAAAACCTCAGCTGTCTGGCCCCCTACTTTTAAAAGTTTCAGCATTCTTTTTACTGTCTCAATGCAGAACAACTATCCCAATCTCAATGGCCGTCATCTCACAAACAATTGAAGCTAAACTGAGTTTTTGTCTCTAGATCTAAACATTCATTTCTTTATCCTTCTTCTCACACCAGACCATTCCATCTGAATTCAACCATTCTCAAGATCTCAAGACATAGAAAAAGCACATCTAGCCTCTCACACAAACTCTCTCTAACTCAACTAAGACAAAGCTCTTACATCTCCTCATAAACCAAGATCACACAGTTCTTTCTCCATTTAGGTCTTTCAAACTCTGACCACAATAGTCCATCAAACACTGCTTACAGCAGTGCAAGGAGTTTCTCACGCCAATGTTCAAATCCTTCCCCATTCCTCCTACAAATGAGTTCCAAAAATCCAAAAGCCACATAGTCAGTTTTCTAGCAGCAACAGCCCCACTCCACTGGTACCAATTTTCTATTGTAGTTACCTTCTTGTTGCTAGGACAAAGCACCCAACCAAAAGCAGCTGATGGGAAGAAAAGTATTTATTTTCGCTTACAGTCTCAAGGGAAGCTTCATGATGGCAAGGGAAAGATGGCAGAGCAGATGCTGGGCATCCCCTCTGCCATAGCAGCAGCAGGAAAATGAGACAAACTCTGGCAAAAGGGAGCTGTCTATAACACCCCAAGGCTTGCCCCCAACCACATACCTTCTCTCGCAAGTTTCCACTTTCCAAATTACCATCTGCTGAGGATCAAATATACAAAATATGTAAGTTTATGGGGGAAATATGATTCAAACCACCACAGCAGATATTCCTAGTTGATTGTAACAATCTTTTTTGGTGAATTCACAGTACTTATCAATTGAAATGTCAAGGTACCAATATTCATTTATAAATCATATTTAATAAAAGCTGTTCACCACTTCTACTTGTATAGCAGAATGGAAGAGTGATTATTGTGCCAAATGGAAATGGTAAAATCCAGAAGATGCTGTTATGGGCTCACAGATAGACAGTGGAAATCCCATCAGAAATTTATATTGCATCTCACCATTACCTGCAATGTGCATTGTGGAACTTTTCTGAAATGATCACTCCAGTGACAGCATGAGTGAAAGTAGAGAAGTTTATTCCCCAGGGACCAAAGTTGAGTTATCTGCCCAAAGTAAGTTTGGTGTTAAGCTGAGATTTCACTTTCATTTTACAGTGTTCATAGCTGAGGGCAGGGGTGAGTGAGTAAGCGGGCTACTGGTTTAGCAGGATGTCCTGGTTAGTTTGTGCAGTCTATATGATTCAAAACAATTTTTTAAAACATACAAAACATACACATGAATCAACATGCATTTGAATCATGTAGTCGGGTCATCCTAACCATGAGCTCTATTTTACTCTAGTTTAAATTGTCCTTCCTTCTTATTGTCTCTCTGGGTCACCTGCTTAACAGTTCACTTTTTGGGATTCCTCTAGCTGCTGACAGAGATAAGTTCAGCTCCTCTGAAGTATTTAACTCTTACAGATCAGTTTAACTTTCAGCTTCTTTTCTACTACAAGTGAAGGATGGAGATGATAATGTAGAGGACACCAACAAGCAAGGCTTCAGCTATGGTCATCGTGGTGGTAAACAAGCAAGGTAAACCTGCTGCTCAACCAGTGCTGGAAGGGAGGAGCAAGTGAACAGTCATCAGGTGAAGGGATCTGAGGGCCCAGAGTTTTGAGGATTGTGGTGAAAATATGAAAAATCCACTTGTGCAAAATCTGGATTTGAGAAATTTGACAGCTTGTGCTAATAATCAAGGAAGCCTACTGACCTCTATCTCATTATGTAAAATTTCAGTCATTCATTATCTCCCATGTATCAGATACCTAGAGGAAAGAAGACCCACTGAAACTCATTTATCATCTATCTGTCTATCTATCTGTCTATCTATCTATCTATCTATCTATCTATCTATCTAATCATCATCAACTATCTACTTAACTATCATCTATTTACCTATGTATGATCTATCTATCATCTATCTACCTATCTATCTATCCATCAATCAATCATCTATCTATAAGTCATCTTAATCATCTATCTATTTACTTGAGAGAGAAGGAGACAGGATGAGAAAGAGAGAGAGAGAGCCAGCATGGGTAAACCTGGGCCGCTTGGTACTGCAAATGAACACCAGACACCTGTGCCATGTTTTATATTGGCTTTATGTTGGTATGAAGGATTGAACCAAGGCTGTCATGCTTGCAATCAAGCAACTTTAACTGCTGAGAAATTTTATCAGGCCCCCAAATTAGTTTTATTTGTATGAAAAGTAAAAAAAAAAAAAAAAAAAATTCAGAGTTTTCTGACTAAGCAATTCTGTCTCAAGTGAAGAGAAGAAATGGTGTAGCAGAAGTGTGTTTGAGAGTTTTGTTGTAGCTGCAGCTCTAACCTCTGATGATTTTTGCTTTAGTTGTTGATTCCTTAATTTACAGAGCTAGTAAGCCTACAATGAATTCAGTTTCCAGTGGTTAACATAGCCAGAGTATCAGTATCCTACCTGAATCTCCTGCTCTGATCAGGAATGCATAGGAAGAACATTAAGACCTGAGACCCATTGGTATCCATAACTTTGCAGCTTATTAATTTTTCATCATGGAATAGTCATAAAAATAAACCCATATTGATTGCCCATAATGTCAAGTAATTCTACCTATATTTTTATCTGTATTTGCTCATTGAATTCTAAAAATAACCTCGAGAAAAATGAATGCTATTGAGCCCCATGTTCCTAATTTATAAACTAGAGATTGAGATGGAAACATCTTGGAATAAGATGTCTAATGCTATGAAACTTTTATATAGTCATATTTATAACACAAGGCATGAAATACTGGAGAATATGATTTTCTGATCCTACAACCAACTATATACACAAAGAAGTAAAAAAAAAAAAAATTAAAACCCACTCTTATTTTTTTCAACCTTAAAATAGAAAAAAGAATACATTCAAGCATTTTTTTTAGTTGAACCTGAAGGATACCATAGAATTCAGGTGACTTCTGCAGGATCAAGATTATTTTAACTGAAGGTTAAAGAATATAGCCAAGCATTTATTGAAAACTAAAGGAAAAAAATAATGTTATGAGTATTTAAGCATAAACGAATATTCAAATATACACAAATATACATTTACTGTTAGACTAAACTTGAGAAGTTTATATTCTGTCAAATAACATGAGATATAGGTTTATATATTAATATACATTCCACATAAACCCAGAAACACATCAGATATAATCTAACCCAGTGTTATGTTAGTCTTGTGTACTCAATAAGAAGAACATAGTTAGCTCCATTTAATTGCTGAGAACTCATTTGGAATAATTAAATGTGTTTGGGGAAGACTTTCATTCATTTTCCACTCTGTTTATTCCTATTTTCTTTCTTCTATCAATTGTATTTATTATCTAATGAGATCATTTATTTATAGGAAGGGAACCATGGAGAATAAAAGAAGTGATGATAATACATGCACAATACTATCACTTTAAAGGATCATATTAATGCCTCCTCCCTCAAAAAGATGATATGTAATCCCGACTTTCAACCCTGGTCAGTGTTTGCAACCTCTGTGATTCTTTGTAACTAATTACACTGTCTAGCCTCTAGTTTCTTTACCTGTGAACTGTTGCTGACAGTAACTGTTCCCAATCTCTGCAATACTTGCTTTCTCATAAGCCCACCATCATCAACAATCACCTCTAAATTATTTGCCTAGAATAAAGGTATATGAGCTTCAAGAATATGGCATGATGACAAATAATAAATACTATAAATTATTAATAATTTCCACCTAGCGTAGTTAGCTTCATGTAGGTTTGAACCCAACCCTGATACAGCAGAGAGGAGGCAATTCTTTCTGCCTGACTATGTTCAGAAAGACTCAAACTCTTACCAGAAGGGCAGGAAGCTAGACCCAATGAGAGGAAGAAGAGTTCTCCAGGAGCTAAAGGGTAGGAACAGGGAAACTCATGTGATGAAACATCTCCTGTAAAGATATGGGGTCAAACAAGGGGACAACAAATCGATTATGCATGAAGCATAGTAAACAGCTGGGAAATGATCAGAGAGAAAGAGGCAGTCCAGTCAACAAATGCCTTGTTTGCTTGGTTAAGGATTTTGGAATTTAGTAGGAATTTGAGAGTAGCTCATGGTTTCAAATAGGTTGATACAAGGAGAATAACTTTCCTATGTGCACTAT
Organism: Dipus sagitta; assembly: GCA_036346955.1. Classification (NCBI taxonomy): domain Eukaryota; kingdom Metazoa; phylum Chordata; class Mammalia; order Rodentia; family Dipodidae; genus Dipus; species Dipus sagitta. The sequence goes on from CM070770.1 coordinate 240,927,720, forward strand.
TTATAATCATGTACATTGGCCTACCTGTCTGGTCCTTATTACAATACTTTCAAGTCACTGAAGCTATTGTAAAAATGCTTCCATAATTTATTAATTCTATGAGTGTTCATTAATTTAATTGCTAGCCTAATTCAAGATGCCCTTCCATATATATCTAAATAAATAATAACCCTATAGGTAAAACATACTGTTTGTATTTGCATGGTTCATTTTGTTGTGATATCATTTTCTACCCAATAATATTTTAATAAAAGGAAGGTGTATACATGGACATAGATAGACAATTTTAAAAGTGAGATTGAAGAGCCTGACTTATGTTCAATGATATTGAGGTATCTTTTTATGAATATCTTAACATGAAAATACACTTAGAAAAAAATCTATTGATGCTTCATATCCAGAAGGCACATAGCAAATTTGAGGTTTCCTTTGTCATGGTGATGGTGACGTTTTGTTTTAATTAATGTCTTCTGAAGAGGCATGTAAAATGTGTGCACAGGAAGGAAACAGTAAATACCATTGAACACTAATGTGTCATGAAAGACTAATACAAAATTTCAAGGGAAACTAATCAACAGAAGGATGTATGTCATGGAAACACCTTCTAGTAATGTCAGTTGACCCTAATAGCATTCAGCCACTTAAAAATCAAACCCACAAAACCTTAGTAGAATAATTGGATGATGCAAAACAATCCTCATTAAGAAGCTGCCTTATTAGTTTACAAGTGAATGTCCTCCTCTTGACTTTTAGCCTTTTAGGGTGCTTTTCATTGGAAAAAAATAAATAACATTGACAAATTGGTAGAGGAACTTCATGCAAAGGCTGAGTCTCCTTTCAGTAAGCATTTGCAATATTGATTAAAACCAAACATTGTTTTCATATGTGTCTGTAGTAATAGTAAACAGTGACTTCACATTTTTTGTTCAGTTCTTGTATACAAAAACTCCCCCCACAAAAGCCAAATACACTTTTATACTGAAAAATAACTTTCAACTTGCTCTATAAAAATAGCCATTATTGGTCATAAAATATTTATTACTTTAGTGTTGACATTAGGTTTAAGGTATTGCTTGTGTATATGTAAAAAGAGGATTACAATAAGGATAAATGTTTTTAGTATTTTATATACATATTTTAAATTTATAGCCACACTAATTTTAGTATTCTGAGTTTCCCCAGTTAGTTCATATATAGAAATTTTAGGCATATAAGGAATAAAAAGGAATTCTAGACCCCAGCATGTGAGGGACCTTAAATGTCTAGGATAGATGGTAAGAAAATTATAGCACCAGAGTACAATGAGAAATATATTGGGTGAGCATGGAGCTGCTCAGTAGGGGGATTGATGGATGTATTACTTACATTCTTGTTGGTGGGAGAAAATAACTGAACAGCAGCAGCATATGGAAAGGAAGGATTTATTTGTGGCTTACTTTTTAAAATTAGTTTGTATATATTATAACAGGTTATATGCAATTGCCCTGCCATCCCAGCTCCCACTACCCCGGGAGCCCTCCTCAGTGGTGTTCCGGTAATCATTGTGATGTCCTAAAGGCCTCATTCAGTCCCTATAGGGTAGTGGGGAACCATGCCTCATGGTATTTCTATCCATTTGGTAGCACTTACAATCTTTCTGTTCCCTCTTCTAAAAAGTCCCCTGAGCCATGACAGGCCTGTTTCCAGTCTGTTTTCATGCTGAGATTTTTTCTATACTCTGGATTTTGCTTTTATAGACTTTGATTATTCTAAGTGTCTGTCATCATCAATTTGGAGAAGGTTGTCAGGCTAGTAGTAAGAGTAGTATTCATGACTTTGCTTCCTCTTCAATTTCTTCTTGACCATGGCAGAATTGGTAGAGGTATAAAGTCTCATGGAGGGCAGTTGGCTATCTTCTTGTCTTATCAATGGATCTAAGCTTTCCTTCATTCTACCTATCATCTATAAAATAGAACAGATTCTCCAACTAAGCATGAAAGCAATTTGGGTTAAAGGGGGTACACAAAATTGTGTTAGGAGGTTTTTGGTGTGTCAGCCCACACTTTCCTGACTCTGGATTCTGACTTGGTTTCCAGAACTTTCCAAAAATATGAGTTCCTTTCCACTGAGGAGGCCTCATGTGCAATCAGAGAACAGTAGGTTACCTGTAGAGATTACATGTCAGTATTGCACAGGTGTGTATATCTTGATTTTGTAGTCTGCCGGGCCCCCCACTTATCCATGCTGTTGTGACTGTTGTCCTCTGACAACTCCAACAGGGATCTTCAGCACTATGAAGGCTATCTGGAAGGGAGCTAGTTTCTCTTTTGGTACCAGCATGGTATTCTGATGTCCTATAGCCTAAAGTGTCTTATGTAATAGGGTCTTACATTTTAGCCTCTGAATATTCCACTCTGTGGCTCTTAAAATATTTCCACCCCTCTTCTGAAAAATTCCTTGAGCCACGGTGGGTGCTTTTTAAGTCTACTTTATTGTAGTACTCTCAGCAGGGTCTGGATTTCCGCTTTGGTATGTTGTGAGTATCCGCAGTATCTGTCTCCATGACCCTGGACCTGGTTGACAGGCTGTCTGTTGAAACAGTACTCTTGCTCATCTTACCAATTCTTCTGTGGTTTCACTTGGGCTCTGGCTGATGTGTTAGAGGTGGTTATCTACGTACTTCTAGCTAAAAAATAAAAACAGATTCTCCAAAGGAAACTGAGGTACACAGATTCAATGGGATAAGCATTACTAATTAAGAGAGATTTTGGTGGGTGTAGCATCTATTTTGGCCAAAGACTAGTGGAAGCTTCTTTTTGGAGTCCATGATTTGGTCTCCATAGGATTATAACTTGGTTCCCAGTTCTAGCTAAGGTTCCACTAGCTAAGGGTTCCTTTCCACTGATTGGATATCTTAGCCAATCAGAGAACCATTGGTTACCCACCTAGGCTGGGTGCCACTATTGCACAGTCATGTCCATCTTGTCAGGGTGGTTGCTTTTATATAACTGTGTCCCCTGTTAGCACACAAGGTTGTTGACAATTTCCCCTCAGCAGCTCATGTAGCACTTTCCAGCACTATATAAACACACAGTCTGGAAACTGGCTGCCTTCCAGAATCCGTCTGGATCCCTTGATGTCCATGGAATTGATTCTTCACACTGTCTTAATTTTTCTGTAATTCCCTGCCCATCCTCCCTACTCTCTAATACCCTCCCACCCCTGACATTATGACTATCTCTCAACCCAATGAGAAACCTCTCCTTTCACCCCATTTCTTTTCTTTCCTTGCTTCACTCTAGTCTTATGCCCATATTGCTGATGTTAATTATCACTGGCACTCATGTCTACTTAATACCAGTTAGGAACCTTATATGTGAGAGTACACCCAGTGTTTGTCTTTCTGTGTCTGTGTGACCTTGCTTCGAATAATTTTTTCCAACTCTATCCATTTTCCTGAAATTTTCGTTATCTAATTTTTCCTTATTGCCATGTAGTATTCCATTGTGTATATGCACCACATCTTCAAGTATCCATTTATTAGTTGATAGGCATCTGGGTTGATTCTAGTTCCTAGCTATTATGAATAGAGCTGCAACAAATATGTTTGAACAACCATCTCTGTGGTAGAGAGGAGTCCTTAGGGTCTATGCCCAGGAGTGGTATAGGTGGGTCAAATGGCAGGTCTACTCTCATCTTTTTCAGGAGTCCCCATACTGATTTCCATAGCAGTTGTACCAGTTTGTATTCTCACCAGCAATGAGTGAGAGTTCCTCTTTCCCCACAGCTTTGCCAGTATTATTTGTCCTTTGACTTTTTATTTTTATTTTTATTTTTCTTTATTAGTTAGTTTTGTATTCAGCAAATACAGTCAGTTAGGTACCATTTTTAGGCTCATCCGTGACCTACCCCCTCCCCTTGGCCCCTCCTTGTTGAGGTATACGGGTCATGCATTGTGGAGTTAGCCCACAGTTATGGGTAAGCTAAATGTCTCTGCATATCACGACCCAACATGTGGCTCTGACATTCTTTCCACCCTCTCTTCCGCAAAATTTCCCTGAGCCGTGTTGGGTTCATTTTTGGTCTGCTTCAGTGATGAGGTGTTGGGGGCCTCTGAGGCTCTGGCTCTCTGATTTGGTAGGAGTTGATTTTTCTCTGTGCTGGTCTCCTTCCCCCTTGTGCTGGTATCCGGTTCATCAGGAAAACAGCCCCCTTGCTTGTTTCTCCAATTTTTCTTAGTTTCAGCTGGGGCCCTTTTGAGGTATGATGGGGTGGCTCTCTCCTTAGGATCTACATCTATCTGAAAAAGAGAAGCAGATTCTCCAACGGAGAGTAAGTTAGCATCAGGACAAATGAGATAACCTTTACTTTTTTTATATAGAGAATTTAATAGGTGTAGGCCCTCTTGTAGCCCACAATTGATTGTAGCTTGATATTGGAGAGTGGGCTTATGTTTGGATATGGTTCTGACTTGTTTCCCAGCTCCAGCTATGGGTCTCATACCAGTGAGGGGATCAGTTAGCCAAATTGAGAGCAGTTGGTTCCCCACCATGGCTGTGTGCCACCACTGCACTTGTGTGGGCATCACAACAAGTTATTTGCTGCTAAGTAGGTTAGACCATGTGTCGCTTCAACAGATATTGGTCATTTTCCCCCAGTCGCCCATGTAGCACTTTCTGGCACTAGATGCGCTGACTGTCTGGGGAATAACTCTCTTCCAACTTCCAGCCATGCCATTCTAATTTGCATGTCAATCACATAAGGTGTCTTCAGCAGTAGGGTCTTACCACTAGCCTTTGGTGGGTCATCAAGTACTCTGACAGAAATCTGTCTGTCTTTTAGGAAACCTTGTAGGTTTCTCTGATCAAAAGCTTATTGTGGATGATAGCCCCATGCAGGTTCTGGGAGTTACAGGTCAGTGCCCACTAAGAAAATGAGGAAAAAGATAACTAATATACAAGAGTTAGAGATAAGAGAGAGAGAGAGACAGGGAGAGGGGAAGTGAGGGAGGGAAGATGTGGAAGATTAAGGTTAGTCTTGATCTTACCCTCTCCAGTGTCTTGTGGTTCAGGTGTTCCCTGTAAGGGCCTGGTGAGGAATCATCCATTTGGTCTGTCTTTTAGTAAGTAGAAAATTATGGTACCATTGCCGTTTGGGTCTAGATTTGTGTTTCCCACCCCTTTGATGCCCTCCCCTCCCTCCCCTTCCATCCTAGTGTCTAGTCTAGGAGATGCTTGCTGGGTATGTAAGGTATCTTGGGTAGATTCAGGTTAGGTGCTGTAGATGAACCTGGAACAGATCATTCTCAGTGAACTTACCCAATCACAGGAAAAAAAAAAATCGCCACGTAGTCTCACTCATAGTCTCCTTTGACTTTTTGATGTTTGTTTGCCATTCTGACTAGAGTTAGATGAAATGTCAGAGTTGTTTCATTTGCCTTTCTCTATTGCCTAAAGATTTTGAACATCTCCTTAACCATTTGGATTTCTTTCTTCAAGAATTCTCTGTTTGATTCCTTACCCCATTTTTTGATTGGGTTGTTTGATGTTATACTGTTTTTGTTTTTTGAGTTCTTTGTAGGGTCTAGATATTAGATCTTTGTCAGAATTAGAGCTATTGAAGATTTTCACCCATTCTGTGGGATGCTTATTGACTTTGTTGATTGTTTGCTTGTTGATACAGTAGTTTTTCTTTTTATTTTTTCTTTTTCAGTTTCATGAGATCCAAGTGGTGGAGTGTTGATCTGATTTCCTGGGCTACTGGCATCTAATTCAGGAAGTTTTTTCCACATATCTATATCATGCAATGTTCTCCCTGTTTTTTTCTTTTATATGTTTTAGAGTTTCAGGTATTATATTGAGGATCTTAATCCATTTGAAATTGACTTGTGCAGGGTGAAAGAAGTGGATGTAATCTCATTCTTCTGCATATGGTTATCCATTCTCTAGCATGATTTGTTGAAGATTCTACCTTTTCTCCAGTGTGTAATTTTGGACCTTATATCAAAGCCAAGGTATGTGTAGTTGCTTGTATTTAGAAATGGGTATACTCTTTTATTCCATTGACCTATATGTTTATTTTTGTGCCAGTACTATGCTATCTAGCTACTATGTCTATGTGATACACCTTGAAATCAAACATGGTGATACCTCCAGATGTATTCTTTGTGCTGAAGGTATTTTTGGCTATCTGAGGCCTACTGTTCCTCCATATGAATTTTGAGACTATTTTCTTCTAGGTCTGTGAAGAAAATTGCTAGAATTTTTATTGGAATTGCAGTAAATTCACAAAATGCTTTTCGTAGGATGGTCATTCTTGCATGGTAAGTCTTTCCACCTTCTTGTATCCTCAATTTCTTCTTTCAAGAATTTTGTGTTTTCTTTGTATACATCTTTCACTTCCTTGGTTAGTGATATTAAGACATATTTAATTATTTTGTGGCTATTGAAAATGGGATACTATCACTTAACTCCTTCTCCATGTGTTTATCTTGGATCATAGGCATACAAGGAGGGAATAAATAAAGTCCAAGGGCATAGAGAATTTCTTCAACAAAATTATGAAAGAAAGTTTCCTCAACCTTACAAAAGACAGACTGATCTAGGTACCATAGGGACACAGAATACCAAATAGACAGGACCAGAGAAGAGACACTCAGCAACACATAATCATCTCACTAAACACAGAAAATAAGGAGAGAATACTGAAATGTATAAGAGAAAATACAGCTCTTTTTCAATTGTGTGAAATAATTTGAGAAGTAGTTTTAATTCTTGCATGAAGGCTTGATAGTACCCAGTTATGAATCTGTCTGGGCCTGTATGTTTTTTTGTTGAAAGTTTTAAAATTTATTAAATTAATTATATATATATATATATCCTCCAGTATTCTCTCCTTATTTTCTATATTTAGTGTTTTGTTTATTATGTGTTGTTGGGTATCTTTTCTCTTGTCCTGATTAGGTTGTGCTTTGTACCCCCTTTGGTACCTAGATCAGTGTCTTTCTCTCTCTTTTTTTTTTTTTTTTTTTTGGTTTTTCTAGATAGGGTCTCAGTCTAGCTCAGGCTGACCTGGAATTCACTATGCAGTCTCAGGGTAGCCTCTAACTCACAGTGATCCTTCTACCTCTGCCTCCCGAGTGCTAGGATTAAACCACCATGCCTGGCTAGATCAGTCTCTTTTTATAATTTTGGGAAATTTTCTTCAGTAAATTTGGCGAAGACATTCTCTGTGCCCTTGGCCTTGTTTCAACCCCTTCCTGTATGCCCATGATTTGAATATTTGGTCTTGTTAATGTGTCTCAAAGTTACCTCATGCTCTGTTCATACATGTTTTTGAACTTAAAAAATGTTTTGGGAATCCAGGTTGAGTTCTTCTGTCTTGTCCTCCAGTTCTAATATTCTATCCTTCATGTTGTCTACTCTGTTGGCAAGGCTTTCTTGGGATCCTCTTAGGTTGGTTATTTCATTTCTATTTTATTTATGTTCTTACTTAGCATTTCTATAGTTTGCTTAAATTCCATTTTCATTTTTTGGTAAATTTTTAAATATTGAATTTATTTATATCTATGAATGTGTGTGTGTGAGAGAGAAAGAAAGAGAGAAAGAGAGAGGCAGATAGAGAGAATGGTCATGCTATGGGCCCTAGCCACTGCAAATGAACTCCACAAACCTGTGCTACCCTGTGCATCTGGCTTTATGTGGGTACTGAGATTTGAACCATAGTCCTTTGGCTTTGCAGACAAGTAATTTAACTGCTTAGCCATTGTGGTGGTTTGATTCAAATGTCCCCATAAACTTAGGTGTTCTGAATGCTAGGTTCCCAGCTTATGGAGATTTGGGACTTAATGCCTCCTAGAGGTAGTGTATTGTTGGGGGTGGGCTTATGGGTGTTATAGCCAGTTTCCGCATGCCAGTGTTTGGCATACTCTCCTGTTGCTGTTGTCCACCTCATGTTGGCCAGGGGGTGATGTCCACCCTCTGCTCGTGCCATAGTTTTCTCCTGCCATTGTGGAGCTTCCCCTGGAGCCTGTAGGCCAAAATAAGCCTCTTTTTCCCAGAAGCTGCCCTTGGTTGGGTGATTTCTACCAGCAATGTGAACCTGACTACAATAGCCATCTCTCCATTCCCCCCGCGTTTTCATTACTTGATTTGACCTTTTTTCATTGTCTCTTGGAGTTAGTTCTTGCATTTGGCTATGTCCTCACTGAGCTTGTTCCATTGACCCATGAGCTCGTCTACATGTTGATTCTCCTCAAATTCCTTTAGCATTCTCTTGATCTCCTTTTGATTGTCTTCAGTGTAATTAAGCTGTCTATAGAGTACTGTTCCCTGATTCTCTTTAGTTTTCTTCAACCATCAAGTGACTTGTTTTTGTTGCTTATCTTCCATTTCTTTAATCCATCCTTTGAGGTTTTTGTTGCCTTTCTTCCAATTCATTGAATCAAACTTTGATTTGTAGTTTGAGTTCTTTTGCCACTTTTTTTTTTTTCCATTTCCTTCAGCCATTCTTGGAGTTTGAGACTGAGACTGCAGCTGCCTCTGAATGGCCACCAGCGCTGGCTAACAATTTCTCCATTAGGCCAACTCACAATGGTGGAGCCCTGTTTGCCCCTGACCTGCTGGACCATCCCCACCAAGACAAGTCACCTCCCTGTTTATTAATTCTTTATTAAATGTAGGACAGAACCCAAAACTTGGGTTTATAAATTTTGGGGAATCCCTCCTGAGCCCCCCAAATCCTGCATCAGTAACATATGTGGGGATCTGGTGGTTTCCTACCAGTCCCACCAGGGGATAGAAATCTGAGGCCTACCTATTCTTACTGTGCATGTATGTAGGGTCCCAGCGAACCCACACCAGAAGCAGGGGAACTGGGAGCCAAGGGTACTGACTGGGAAGTAGGGAACTTGGAGCCCATACCTACTCATGCTGCACCAATGCAGGGGAACTAATAGTCAGGGAACCAGGAGCCCTGGCCTACTCACAGCAACATATACACAGGATCCTAGCTACCACACACTAGTGGCCAGGGAACTGGGGAGGCGTTTAGTTTTGAAGGGAGTTTCATCATGGAGGGAAAAAAAATGGCTCAAGCACAAAATCAGTTATATTCATCACATCTGCAGGGAGGAAGTAGAGAGAGATGAATTATAAGTGCATTATCTCAATCTCCAGTTCTCCAAATGATGTAATTCATATAAAATATTATCTAAATATATAACTATGTACTCTTAATTCTCCAAAATTTCAATAAATTGATTAAAAATTATTGGAGGGAATTTACATCCCTTTCAATCTATGAGTATAGGAAGTTACAAGCAAAACAGAACTAGGTTAGAGATTAGAAGGTAAGGCTTTCCCAACAGAAAACAGACAATCACATAACATGATATTGCCTCCAAATGATGCATAGGATGCTGACACGATGCCTGTCAAGGCCTGCTGACGGTCCTACAAAAGACCACCTGATAGTCTGAATTGATGCTGTTATATATTCTAACAGAGGGTATCTCTGTTAGAATATTTCTAACATCTGGAAAAGGGAGATAAGACTGACATCCCAATAAGTCTTCACTCAAGGGTTCCCTATTTTTACATTTGGAACATATCAGAATAGTAATTATAATAAAGGAGAACATTTACAATTTAAATTTCCTACCTCTCAAAACATTAAAACATGATATAAATGTATGTCAAGAGCCCACCCACACCAATGTATAGCCAAAAAGTCCCCAGTTCACATAAAAATTCTTGCATGATTATAAGGGAAATAAAAGTTCTGTGCCCTTAAGACTGGTGATAATAGAGGCAGGGCAAATGGAAAAGATGTAAATGCATTTGTCAATTTCAATGAGTGTATTTATTTATGTTGATATTTCCAATATTAAAAAATAAATACAATCCTAAATTATTCCTCTCTAGACATTCATTTAACCAGCTTCTAACTCATAAATATTGTTTTACTTTTCTTTGATTACTTACAAAGTATAGGTTTTTCCCTTCTACCTAGTTATCTATCTAACATCATATATCATCTATGTATCTATCTACTTACCTATCAGCTATCATTTACCTGTTATGTTTTTCCCTCTTCACTGAATCATATTATAATTTTATCTTTTTAAATATTTAAAAATATTTTATTGATTTATTTGCAAGCAAAGAGATAGAGAGTAGAGAGACAGACAGAGAAGGCATTCCAGGGCCTCTGTGGTGGTTTGATTCAGAACACCATAAACTTAGCTGTTCTGAATGCTAGGTTCTCAGCTAATGGAGATTTAGGAATTAACGCCTCCTGGAGGCAGGCAGTGTATTGTTGGGGGCTGGCTTATGGGTGCTATAGCCAGTCTCCCCTTGCCAGTGTCTGGCACATTCTCCTGTTCCTGTTGTCCACCTTATGTGGGCCAGGGGGTGATGTTCACCCTCTGCTCATGCCATCATTTTCCCCTGCCATTGTGGAGCTTCCCCTCAAGCCTGTACGCCAAAATAAACCCTTCTTTTCTTCCCACAAGCTGCTCTTGGTTGGGTGATTTCTACTAGCAATATGTACCTGACTGCAACAGCCTCCAGCTGCTGCAAATGAACTCTAGATGCATGTGCCACTTTGTACATTTGTCTTTATGGGGTACTGGGGAATTGAACTCGGGCCATTAGGCTTTGTAGGCAAGTACTTTAACCATTATGAAATCTCTCCAGCCTAGTAATTTTATCTTTAATTATTAAGAAATTGCTAGAGCCAGGCATGGTGGCACATGCCCTTAATCCCAGCACTTGGGAGGCAGAGGTAGGAGAAACGCCATGAGTTTGAGGCCACCCTGAGACTCCATAGTGAATTCCAGGTCAGCCTGGGATAGAGTGAGACCCTACCTCGAAAAACCAAAGAAAAAAAAAAAAGAAATTGCTGGACAACTTTCTGAGGTGGCTATACTTTTTCTTTGCATAAAGGCAGTATGTGAGGATTTTCGTATCTATGATCCTAGCCAATAATTATTATCTTTTTAAAAAGTTTTAACACTCAGAGTGGACATGAAATTGCATCTCAATGTGGTTTTGGTCCATATGAATTTTCAGTTATTTTTCTAAAAGTGAAAGCGATAATTTATTATAGCTTTGTAACTTGAAGATGATTGATGTCATCATATACTATCCATTTATTTTTATTTTTATTTTAGAGAGAGTGAGCAAGAGAGAGAGAGAGAGAGAAAGAGAGAGGGAGAGAGAGAGAGAGAGAGAGAGAGAGAGAGAGAGAGATTAGCACACCAGGCCCTCAGCCATTGCAATCGAATACCAGACCTTTTTACCACCTAGTGGGCATGTGAAAGCTTGTGCTTGCCTCACCTTTGTGAGTCTAACTTATGTGGGAGATCTGGAGAGACTGAACATGGGTCCTTAGGCTTTGCAGGCAAGTGCCTTAACCACTAACCATCTCTCCAACCCCTTCATATACTTTTAAATGAGTATCATAAGGGCCAAACCTCCATTCATATTAGTTCTCATAGATGTGTCTTAATGAAGTTATTCTCTTCGGTTTACATTTACTTTGTAAATTTTGACATTTATTGCATTAACTTTCTTTGTTGTGTTTGTATATAGAAAATTTCTTATTTGAAATAGTGAAGTTGCCTTTTGCTAAGTACTAAAGTTCTATTTTTAGTTGATTCACTTGAGGTTCATACCTTTGCTTCCTTTTTTCCAACTTTCTAATTTATATATTTTATAACATTTTCTCCATTATAATGTTGACTTTTGGTCAACCTATGTTTTATCCCCATGATACTAATATTTGGGATATTTTTAAAAATTGAAACTATAGCCAATGCAATTTTATTGTTTAAGAAGGAAAGCAATCCTTGGTCATAATATTTTGTTCTTTTGATGTAGGATGGAATTCTAATTGCTACTGTTTGATTTAAGATGTTGGCTTTAATGATTAAAATGAGATTTGCTTGTTATTGTCTTTTAGGGACTTGAGTTGCCAAGTTAGGTATCAAAGTTATTATCCTTGATTAAAGGAAGTAATTAAGTTTTACATCTTTTCATGCTCTGTAGAAATTCAAAGCATTTGAATCATTTGCTTTTGAAATATTTTTGGTAGGATTTTCTGACAAAGTGGGCATTTTGGTGGGCAGGCTATGCACCCTGCATTGATGCGCAGGTTACAGGACAGCAAGGGATAACTAAGGTTGCAGATCACATCAATATTTCTAATGTACCTTAAGATGAGAAATTTATTCTAGGTTATTCAGGTGGGTGCAATAAATCATCAGAGAATATTTTTAAGTTTCATTTATTTATTTGAGAGAGTCAGAGAGAGAGAGAGAGAGACAGACAGACAGAGAGAATGGGTGCACCAGGGCCTCCAGCCACTGCAAACAAACTCCAGATGCATGTGCCACTTTGTGCATCTGGCTTACTTGGGTCTTGGGGAATCGAACCTGGGTCTTTTGGCTTTGTAGACAAATGCTTTAACCACTAGGCAATCCCTCCAGCCCTCATCAGAGAATCCTTAAAGTGGGAGAGGTAGCTCATGGAGGTCAGAGGCAGAAAGATTTGAAGGTGCTTTGCTGTTGGACCAGAAGATGAGAGAAGATATTGAAGAATGAATACAGCATTGGGAAGGACAAGGAATTTCATCTCCCTAGAGCCTCTGGGAGGAGCACATGATTTTAGTATGGGAAGACCTATTGTGATTAACTTTCTGATATATATGGAAATGTGTGTACAATATGCATATGGTATTTATATGCATACATATATGCACATATGAGTATGAATTCATTCTGAAATTGCTGGTAATGCTGTAGATAAAATGTTCTTAGGGTTACGGTGTTACTTTTGTGTACCTTTTATTTACTTGTTTCATACTTATAATTTATTTACTATTTGTTCAACCATAAAGATGTTTTCAAACTGGTAATCCATACTACTGTGATAAAAGCTTTTACAGAGTACAATGTTTCTGCATAGTTTTAAGACAATATGTTGAATATGTATTAGTTATACAATTTGTGCTATTCAAGTTATATACATATATATATATTTATGTATATATATTCACACACACATACATATATATATATATGAACTGAGTATATCATGGACTATTTTTTAATTTAAGCTTCCTGCTGGCTGTAATTCTATATTTTCTCTCTGTTACTTTTTTTTATAGATTTTGCTTCATCACCAAATGTGAATTATTTGGCTCAGTCATGTACATAGCCATGTATTCACATTTCATCTTTATAATTATGGATTTTTCACATTTTAATTGGAAGTATATATATTTATATAGTCTCTCTCTCTCTCTCTCTCTCTCTATATATATATATATATATATATATATATATATATATATATGTATATATACATGGACAGATATAACCTGGTACATATTGGACAGCATAGCATTTTGATGTATATGTCCATGTTATTTATATTTATGACACTGTGATCAATAAACAACTTTTAACTGGGGAAAGTTAATTTTGGCCTCAGATTTCAGATAGTTCAACTTTCTGTCAGCCAGATGTCTTGCTTTTGGTGATGTAGAACATAATTGTGGTGCGTGGAAGTGCATGCTCAACTCATGCTAAATGCTAAGCAAAGGTTGGGAGAAAAATAGAAGGGAGGAAGGGAAGGAGAAAGAGAAGAGGGAGGGTGGTAGGGATGGAGGAAAGAAAAATAATTGAGAAAGAATCTCAGACTGAAGTCTTCATCTTTCTTTCAAGGGCACATTCCCAATAACTTGATATCTTTCCACTAGGTTTGAGCCCCCCCCCCCTAATGTTTCCATCGCTCCTAAGTGCTAAGGCTTTTACTACACAGACCTTTGGGTGATGTTTGCAATCCCAACTACAGCCACGTCCCCTTTTGGAACAACTAAATTCAGCTATTTAACATTGGCTCACATACTTTTGGGTTTTTGTGTGTGATGACAACTCATGTTGTCACTCCAGAAAGGATGTTGTTGTATAGCAAAATTCCTTCACATTGAAAGGAGTGGACAACTTTGGGATTCTCAACACCTACCAAAGCAGAGATCCAGAGTGTCCTAAGAGCTCATCACTGAAGAAGACTTACAACTTACCTACCAGGGCTCAGGGAATTTTGTGGAAGAGGGGTGGAAATATTGTAAGAGCCACAGGTTGAGACATCATGCTCAGAGGCATCCCCTCACCCCCAACATAACTGACTGCTGCCCCCACAATGCATAAACTACAACCCCATGGGGAATACTTGCAACTCCACTGAGGAGGGTCCCCAGTGGAATGGGGCCAGAGATGAGGGAAAAGAGGGTACCAATACATGATGTATCCATAAAAAATATGTGTAATAACAATGATAATAACAACAAAGAGAAAAAAAGGAGCTGAGACAACTCAGGAGAGAAGGTGTGGGAAGGGTGATCAGATCCCCACCTGAGATCTTGGGTACCCACAATGCCAGCTATATACAGTAACCCACAGGTCTCTTGGCCTCAAAGGGAGATAGAGTGTATAGAGGGTAAAAGGTAAAAGAACAGTGAGCTCCAGCCAGGTGGTTTCTTTGGAGTCTCCATGCTCAACAAGTAAGCCCTCAACCACAGACTGAGAGAAGAGCATCTGTGGGGGTAATCCCAACGTAGTGAGTCCCACCACAGTGCTTCGCTGGGGTCTCCATGCTCTCTAAGAAAGCCCTCACTTAATATCAGAGGGAGGAATATTTGTGGGGGCAATTCTGACATATTGAACCCTATTGATGTGCTGCTGTGTGGTCCCATACTCCTGGACAGGGACAAGGAGCACCGGAAAGTCCTCTTTCAGTGTGGGCTGAGACTTCTCAGTAGTGCAGCTGCTCTGGGGACCCCACGCTCTGTAAGTAAGCCCTGATCCTGCAGCCAGGGAGGAGTATCAGGTGAGTAATCTTAACACAGGGAACCCCATCAAGGTGGCTGTTTGGGGAACTTATGGTCCTGTTAAAAACCTTTCCTTCTGCTTTGTAAGTGACCCCAATAAACTCGTTGATTTTCCAGACTGGTATTGATGAAATCATACTTTGAATCCTTTTGGGAGTGAGATGTGTGTTTGAGTCTTCCCAGGAGAAAAATTCCCATGACAGATCTGCATTAGTATTCCAGTGGACATACAAGATGTTTCTTTATCCTTTTTTATTTTCCCCTAGGTAGGGTCTCATTCTGGCCCAGGCTGACCTGGAATTCACTATGTAGTTTCAGGCTGGCCTTGAACTTACAGCAATTTTCCTACCTCTGCCTCCTGGGTGCTGGGATTAAAGGCGTGCACCACCATGCCCAGCTCCTCTTATCCTTTGATGGACTATTTTGTATTTTAGTTATTGTGAGAAACACCACAAAGAAGGTGGGCATGCAAATAACTCTTTGACAAACTGATTTTAATTGGTTTGGATATATGTCTAACAATGGGTTTCCTAGATAGTATGAAATATAAATTTTTAATTTTTAAAATTATTTTTATTTTTTATGAGAGTGAGAGAGAGAAGGGGGTGAGAATTTGTGTGCTATGGCCTCCAGCCTTTGCAATTGAACTCCAAATGTGTGTGCCATCTTGTGTGCATGTACAACCTTGTGCACTTGCATTACCTTGTGTGCCTGACTTGTGTGAGATCTGGAGAATTGAAGATGGGTCCTTAGGCTTCATAGGCGAGCACCTTTCCAGCTAAGATATCTCTACAGCCCCAGTTTTTAATTTTTTAACAATATTTTTATAAGAAGGGGGCAGGAGAGCACACACTAGGCCTCTAGCTGCTGCAAACTCCAGATGCATGCACCACTTTGTGTATCTGCATCTGGCTTTACATGGGTACTAGGAAATTGAACCCTGGCTGGTAGGATTTGCAAGCAAGCACTTTGACTGCTGAGCCATCTCCCCAGCCCAATTTTTAATTTTTTAAAACTATTTTATTTATTTATGAGAGAGAGAGCATGAGAATGGGCACACTTGGTCCTCTAGCTACTGCAAATTAACTGCAGATACATGTGCCCCATTGTGCATCTAGTTTTTCATGGGCATTGGTTAACAGCACCTGTGTCCTTTGGCTTTTCCATCAAGTACCTTAACTTTTAAGCCATTTCTCTATGTGCCAATTTTTAATTTTTTGAGAGATGTTCACACTATATTCTACAGTGGCTATGCTACTATACATTATTAGCAATAGTCTCTCTCTCTCTCTCTCTGTATATGTGTGTGTGTGTATATATATATATATATATATATATATATATATATATATATATATATATATATGGTGCTAATATAGTATAAATAGTATAGTCCCTTCTCTATATTTTACTGGTAAAAGTTACTGCTTTCAGCTTGATGATAACTATTTCAATAAGGAAGGAGTGTTATCTCCTTGTGCTTGAATCCCCCATATAATATTTATTCATGTATGTCTTGACTATTTGTTTCTCTTCTTTGAGAAAGGTCAAATTCAGGTTATTTTCTCACTTTATGATTTGGTTGTCTACTTACTGTTGAATTAGTAGAGTTGCCTTATATTTGGATGTTAACCCCTTACCACATACATGGCTCATATGTATTTTCTCCCATTATATGTTGTCTCTTTGCTCTGATGATTATTTTGTTGTCTCTGCAGAAGATTTTAGTTTAATGAATTAGGAAATTATATCCTAGAAATTGTTGCCTGGCAGCCATCCCAAAGCTTTTCCTTTATATTTTATTTTGGCAACTTTATAGGGTTATTTTTTTCATATCATATGAGATGAAGATTTGATTTCCTTGTTATACATATGGATATTCAGTATAGACAACAACATCCCTTGAATAGACTGTCTTCCTCTTATGGGTTATTTGTCAAAAATTGTTGTATGAATTGATTTTGGGCTCCAAGAACATTTCCATTGGTCTGTGTGTCTGTTTTAAAGCTAGCACAGGGGTGTTTTGATTATTGTGACTTTGTAGTAAATTTTGAAATCAGGTAACATGATATTTTCAAATTTGACTTTTGTACTTAGATTGCTTTGGCTGAGATATTTTCACTGTATTTTTTATTTATGAGAGAGAGAGCAAGAAAGTGAAAGAACAAGAGAGTGAGAGAGCAGACCAGAGAGAAAAAGAGAGAGATAGAGATTGACACACCAGGGCCTCCAACCCTGCAAAGGAACTCTAGATGAGTGTACCACCTTGTGCATATGTGTCACCTTGAGCATCTGGCTTATATGAGTTCTGGAGAGTCAAACCTGGGTCCTTAGGCTTCTCAGGCAAGTGCCTTAACTGCTAAGCTATCTCTCCAGCCCATACTTGAGCGTTTGTAGTGCTGTATGAATTTTAAATTATCTTTTTATGTCCAGTTTATTCTCCTTCTTTTTGGCCTGAATTCTACTTTGTTGAGAACATATTCTTTCTTTTCCCATAAATTTTGTTGCTTTTATTTTTCTATGCATCCTACTTGTATTTTTCTGTGTAGCATTACTTCATTGTTTAATTAAGTGAATGGCTTCTCTATACAAGCTTGGGAATAAATTACCTTTGCAATGTCAGTAGTTAATGGGTGATAGAGCTATAATTTAACTAACAACAACACTTATTCAGTGTAGGTTTTTGTTTTGTTTGGGAGCACCATAAGCTGTAATGACAGTTATATTTGGTATGTATTTTAATGGTCTTATAAGCCTTCTCTGATACTCAATCTTCATCTTCATCCAGAGTGAATAAATGGAAGATTTTAATAAATGAATGATGATGCTATTTTAAGCAGCTTGCTTAACATTGGAAGGTAAGAAAGCACGTGATATTATTGATGTAAGGTGTCTTTCTGTTGTTTTATAGTTTCTCTATTTCCTTCTCTCCAAATCAGTTATATAAGGAGTATATTCAATTTTACCATGACTCTGAAGATTCCAAGCTAGCTTTGGAAAGGTGTTATCTCACTTAGGGGAAAGAAAACCAGACTGTCATTTTGTAGCAGTCTTTTGCTTTCTTTCACATCCTCTCTCTGTATCTCTAGAAACATGAGAATTAGCAACAGACCATCTATTTAACAGGAGCTCTCCTCTAGGGATATAATAGTTACAAATGATAGACCAGAGAAATGCTTGTGTCATGCATTGTATAGAAGGAAGAAAAAAAAAAGATGCATAGCCTACCTGACAGCCACTTTTGAAAATGACTTTGAATGAATTGGTATGAAATAAAAATCTGTGCTAGATTTAATCACACGAGGAAAATGTTCTGAGCTTAACACTTTCTTTCATAAAATGACTGATTTATTCCATTTAGAAACTTAACACATTTGTCATTTTTCTCAAATGTAATTTACAGAAAAAAGGGCCCTCATTTTTGCCAGTTAGAAAGAGCAGAGATGTAGGGATGAGATCTTGTTGTTCTAGAACAACATCATATTCATCATCTTTGCTGTCTGATTTTCTCCTGTAAAGGCAAGAGATTGTAATAAGTATCTTCCACATTAAGCATATCAGAGTAATTGGAATAACTGGGCAGGAACAATTTTTTTTTCTATCACTGTGTTAAAGGAGGCCCAGTAAAGACATCACAGCTAATCTAAGGGCATCCATGGAATAGCCGCTAATGCATTCGAAGCCAATCAGGAAGCTTTTCGTCAACAGGCTAACCTTTGTATGGTTGTGCTGAATGCTGGACACTGCAGAACTGTGTCTTGCAGGCTCACAGCCTTCCAGAACTGAGTGCTTAAGTTTATTTTTTGAGCAACCATATTTTATTTTTCTACTGACCAGCCCCACAGAGATTTAAGTTTAGCAGAGCTTTCTTAACCAAGTTGGCTGATATAAATATTCATATTGGTAAATTTGCTCTCTAATACATGTAATGCTAATAATACACTCAGCAATGAAATTAAGATTGCTTTATTAATTTTTCAATATTAAATTTCACTAACAGATGCATTAAAAATTAATTGCCAACTTTATTATGCCAACTCTAATGAAAGGACATACATCATTAGTGATACACGTACAATATAAAGTATATAAGAACATTCACGGAGAAGAAATCAATAACCTCATTAAACATGTTTATATTTGTTCCTGTGGTGTCAATTATCCTCACAAATGGAAGCACATCCACATTATGATATAAAAGCAATGAATAGTATATTTCACAGGGAGCTATAGTGCCTATGTTTGTTTTAATTTACTCATGTTTTATAATGTTTCATTTTAGATACAAGATCCTTATATTGAAAATAATTTCTACTTGGGCATGAACTGGAGAATTAATATTCATTTGAACTGAAGATTTAGACATCACAGTATGCAGAATGCCACTATTTACATTAAAATAATATATGTGTGAGTGGTTTAAAATTTTGAGTTCTAATTACAGAAAATGTTAGCTTAAATTCTATCAAATGGCCATAACAGTTTTCTATTTAAATTTATACTTAGAAACGAAATTAATACCCTGTTATATTTTCAAGACTTGGAAACTTAAAAGATCACTCTACTTCCTACTGAGTGTAACTTTTAAAGTACTTTAAAGTGAAGAATAGTTGGGTTGGATAGATGGCTCAGTGATTAAGGTACTTGCCTGCAAGCCAAAGACCAAAGTTCAATTCCCCAGGATCCATGTGAGCCAGATGCTACCTTTTTCTTCCTCCCTTCCTTCCTTTCTTCCCTCCTTCCTTCCTTCCTTTCTCTCTCATAAATAAATAAGTAAAAATTTAAAAAATTAAAAAATGAAGAAGAGTGAATTAAACACTAGTTCTGCAAAGGTAGAAATACTAAATATCTAGTATTAGATTCTATGAAAGTTTATAACTTTGTTACTTAATAGGCTTACTTTAAGTCTCTATACTATTTATCTCTGTCTCTATGTTTGGCTCAAGTATATACAATCTATCTGTCATCTATGATCTATCAATCTAGCTCATGTCTGCGCATTTGTGTAGATGTGTGTTTCACTAGTTTATATTACTATATCTTGTATAGAAATTTATTGCTTTTTATAGAAAATATGTCACAATATCCTAGTTGTTTTTCATACATGACAAATGATTCTGTACTCAATTTAAATATTGCCATGCTAAGTCAGTGTCATAAGGCAAGATAAAAGGGTCCAATTACAATGAATAATAACCAAACATAATTCTGTATCTACCAATTACTATAGGAAAAATGTCAGCTTCAGGTGTTGTAGAACATGGGAAAAACAATGGCTAAAAGAAGGCAGGACTTTAAAGGAAACATGATGATAAAAAGAAAATGTAAAAAAAAAAAAAACTTACAACTTGCTAAGTCAACTAGTTAATGAATTCCCAAGACTCAATATTTATTGCCAAATAATTTGAAGTTATGCTGACACCATCCAAATCTTTTGATTTGATTCTAACTGGAAATTATAGGAAACTCATCTACAGCCATGTTCTGGGGTATATCAATGGGATGGAGTTATAATCCAGTACTTGCTCTCCTAAGCCACAATAAATCTCTATTTGAAAGTCAAATTCACACAATACCTTTCATAAGAATCATTTTAATGGTATAAGTTGAAATAAAAATGTCTGTAAATAGAGTTCAGTAGTTCTAATAGGAAGATGAAGGGTATGAAATTGACAGGCAAAATTCTATAAGCTCTCTGTACTTTCCCCAAGTATATTACCACAGTAAGGACATGGACTCTGTGTTTGGATTTTAAAAGTCAGAGTAGATATTTTTTCACTTTTCTAAACTTTTCGTACCTTTTTCTACAGTATATAGAATAGAATGCTGAATTTACTAAAGAAAACACACAAAATTTTAGTAGTTAAAATTTCTCCTGAGATATTAAAAAAAGTTTAAGGTAGATTAAACCTAGAACAAAAATTAAATCAAATTATGTTCTGTATGCTCAATTTTCTGTAGGGAACCAAAAACCACTGGAGTGTAAAATTCTAATTAATTATGTGGCATGTTAATGGATTTTAAATTGAAAATATGTGCTGTTTAATACCTCATACCACACCGTTTTGCAAGTGGATATTAGAATGAAACTGTCATGTAAAATCTGAAATTCATGGAAGGTATAATTGTCACTTTTCCAATTTACCCTACAGAAATAGTTGAATTCTTCATCAGGGGGGCATCCTTCAGGTATTCCAAGCTTGATAGCCAATGTGAAGATTCATGGTCCATAGCACGTGCAGCAGAGGGACTAGCCACTAACATCATTTATCAACTATATATTTTTATTGTAATATTTTATTACCTGTGTAATTTTGTAACTGATTTAGATACTAATTTAATGTACAGGTATAGGAACTGAGAGTTATTGTCATTATAATATTCTGGATTGCATATGTTTAATGATTATCATTGCTGACACTCAAATGCAAAGATTCCCATTCCATGTTAGGTATTCAGTTAATCACAGCAAGTTCAATGGAAACAACAGAGCAATAAATTTATGCTTATTCTTATTTTATTTTATTTTATTTATTTTTTTTTTTTCGAGGTAGAGTCTCACTCTAGCCCTGGCTGACCTGGAATTCACAATGTAGTCTCAGGCTGGCCTCGAATTTACGGCAATCCTCCTACCACTTCCTTCTGAGTGCTGGGATTAAAGGTGTGTGCCACCACGTATGGTTCTTATTGTTATTTTAATTGTCAACCAGTTTTTGTGTGTATGTGTGTGTGAGCATGCTTGTAGAGGTTCAGAGGACAACTTCAGACATTCTTCCTTTAGGTGCTACTTACTTCTTTGAAACACCATTTCTCATTGACTTGGAGATTGCCAAGTAAGATAGACTGGCTGGCAAGTGAACCCCGTGGATCCACTGGTCTCTGTCTCGCCAGTACTGTAATTACAAGCATGTAGCACTACACCTGGTCTTATTACATGGGTCCTAGGGATTGAACTAAGGTCTTCATGCTAGCACATCTATGAATGACTAATGCTATTTAAAATTAATTGGGGCTGAGAGATGGCTTAGTAGTTGAGGTGCTTGCCTGTGAAGTCTGGGGACCTACGTTTGATTGTACCCATATAAGCCAGATATACAAGGTGGTCTCTCTGTCTCCCCTCATTCTCTCTCTGCCTCTGCCTCTTTCTTTCTCTCTCAAATAAAATAAATAAAATATAAAATTAATTATTTATAATTACAGAAGAAAACCACAATTAAGTACAAAATCAAAATCAAATATTCATTTTTTCTGTGCAAAATGTACAATCAAGTAACAAAATATTAGATGAGGGAAAGCATTTCATAAAATTATTTCAAATAATAAATGAAATGAAAACTTGAGTATTATCATTTGACAGTGAAATAATGTGTGTGGGAATTGGATTTAACAGTCAAAACATCACAAAAAGCTAGGCAGCCAGACATCATGTGCCTCCTGATAATAGGATCTAACATAGCCTACAGTTTTGCTAAGTGGACTGAACAGGTGATTCCTTAAGATCTTAAGTCTATCTGGCAATTTTCAAGTAATACAAAGACTGAAAAAGAAGCTATTCATACCACAGAGCACAATCTATGAAAAACAGACTTTGATAAATTGTATCAGCCAACTACTTTGGGTTCTTCAGAAAATAAATAAAGGAAAATAAAAGGAATTGATGGAGAAGACATCAGATGACAGGAGAAATGAAGAAGATAGCACAATTTTAAAATTAATAAGGCTAAGCCATCATAAGTACAGATTTATACTCTCATGATAACACTGTAAAAATGCAAGTAATTGGTTATGATATAATTAGAAGAGTGGTTGTTTATGTCACGAAGTAATCTGTGATTGGGAGACATCATCTAAAGCTGTTCTGTGGTAGCTCTCAGAGTTGTTTCCTTTTATTAAATTTTATTTATTTTTTGAGAGGTGGAGAGAGAGAGCGAGAGCAAGAGCGAGAGCGAGAGCGAGAGAGAGAGAGAGAGAGAGAGAATGAGAATGGGTGTGACAGGGGCCTCTAGCCACTGAAAACAATCTCCCAGACACATATGCCACCTTGTGCATCTGGCTTATGTGGGATCTGGGGGAATAGAACCTGGGTTCTTAGGATTTTCAGGTCAGCACCTTAACTGGTAAGCTATTTCTCCAGCCCAAGAATTGTTTCTTGTTATGATTGGTGGTTTCAAAGGTGTTTCTTTACAATATCACATTAACACATGTACTTGTTAAGGCTGTCACTTGCTATTTCACAATTAAAAATTAAAATGTTAAAGCATCCAGCCTTAGAGCATTGTTCAGAGGGTAAAACAGTGCTCTGAAAAAACATGTACATACACACAAATGACTCTCAGTGATCTATAACAATCAACATCTACTCAGTTCATGTTAATAAAATCATGGCAGAGTGTTATATGAGTATTTGCACATTGATTTATGAAAATTATCTCTCAATCAACTGGCCAATCAATTTATGTACCAACTATTTTATTATTTTCATAATATATACATTGTTTGGCACAATACATATTTTGTGGCAGTACTAATGTTCTTTGTTAGTTTGTAATTTCAAAGTAGAGGGACAATTTCCAACACTCTTCTTTCTTCATGGAACCCCCTGCCAATTCCTGGTAAGAGTTTTGCATGAAAAGCAAACTTTAATAAATACTTAGCATTGCCATTTAGTGGGAATTTCAGGATGTTATGAAAGGTTAGAGGGAAAGATAAAATTAATAATTGGGTGATGGATAGATAGAAATTCTTAATGTATTAGTTTATATGTCCAATTTAATTTTTTTTTTTTTGGTTTTTTGAGATAGGGTTTCACTTTAGTCCAGGCTGACCTGGAATTCCTCCTACCCCTGCCTCCCAAATGCTGGGATTAAAGGCATGCACCACCATGCCCAGCTTATGTCCAATTTTTATAGTAAGTACATTAAAATAAAAATTCCATCAATAGATGAATAATTAAAGAAAATGTTGTATATATGTACACAATAGTGTTTTGTTCATCCATAAGGAAAAATGAAATTATGTGATCTATAAGAAAATTGGTAGAACTGGAGATCATTATGTTAAGTGGGAAAAAACAGACATAGAATGATAAATATGCCATTTTATCTCATAATTTAAAAGTTGTATAACTCTCATAATTTAAAAGATATAATCTTCTATAATATCATATATATGAAATATATCATAGATAGATAAATAGATAATAGATAGATAGATAGGTAGACAGACAGACAGACATGACATTAAAGTTGAAGAAAAGAGACTATGTTGGGCAGCAGGAAGGGGATTTAAAAGAACAGAGAGGCAGGAATGAGGGAGAATATTATGGAAGGAATAGAAGTTAAATATTTTATGTTTTCCCACAGGTAGCATCTAGATTTACAGAAAGCAGAAGGGGGAAACATTTGGGGGAAAGAAAGAGAGCAATGGAAGGAATGGGGATAATGTGGGGAGCAAATGTGAGAAGAATATATATTTATTTATATATACTTTTTCATTTTAGATGATTCCTATTCAGCCTTTCATTGCTAATTTCAAGAATCAATAGTTTGGGTCATTTTAGATTTTTTTTCCCCATAAATCACAGTAGATAGGTCTTTAGTAGTGGAGTGGCCTTATCTATTCTCATCTAAACAATATTATGCTGAGAATGGATGGAGATGTTCTTAATGGGATACAACTGTAACCAGAATCCACTGCTGTTCAAGAAAGCCTGAACTCAATGTCTAGCATTTGGTAGGGCTCCCAAAGATTCTTTAGAATTCATTGTCAGAAAGCTAAATCAGTAAGTAGATAAAAAGAGCCCTATATCCATAAGCGTCAACAAATTTGAAGGGAAACTTTTATTTATCTATTTATTTTTGGGTTTTTTTTTCTTTTATTTATTTATTTGAGAGCGACAGAGAGAAGGAGGCAGAGAGAGAGAGAGAGAGACAGAGAGACAGAGAGACAGAGAGAGAATGGGCACACCAGAGCTTCCAGCCTCTGTAAACGAACTCCAGATGCCTGCGCCCCCTTGTGCATCTGGCTAACGTGGGTCCTGAGGAATTGAGCCTCGAACTGGGGTCCTTAGGCTTCACAGGCAAGCGCCTAACTGCTAAGCCATCTCTCCAGCCCTTGTTTTGATTTTCGAGATAGGGTTTCACTCTAGCTCAGGCTGACCTGGAATTCACTCTGTAGTCTCAGGGTGGCCTAGAACTCACAGCAGATCCTCCTACCTCTGCCTCCCGAGTGCTGGGATTAAAGGCATGCACTACCACGCCCAGCTAGGGAAACTTTTTTTTTTTTTTCAGCAAGAATACCTCCAAATCTGTGTCAGTTTTTCCCATTTCTGTATTTACTGACCTGCTTGAATCTGCAAGTGAGAGTTGTTCATAAATCTTGTCTGTACGCTGATAGACTGCCTCTCCAGACTCAGCTTCCTAGCAATGAGTGCTGGTGGCTTGGGCACCGTGTGCATGGCTAACCCTTTGAGAGTTAGGAATCTTTGAGGTGCCAGTTGGCTATGGAAGATTAGCTGGTCCCCTGCCAACTCTGTGTGCTCATGGCTGCCATGGGAAGCCTTCCCTTTATTCACCTATTGTGTCAAGCCAGCTGGCAGGGGTGTGAACATTGGGCTGTAAGTGGGTTGCTGGTAATGAATGCCATGTATACCCCAAGGGGTCTCAAATGCATTCTTGATCTATGGAAAGTTTTCATAAACATAATTATTTAGTCTTGATACCAATGAAAACATGGTTGCTACATTCATAAAAAAAGTGTAAAACTTGACCAATTCATTTTTGATATAATAAGTTACTTTATGTTTTTCAGGATGAATTTTTCACCAACTAATATTAATCATGACCCCATATTAGGCAAAGTAACAACAAAACATTGAGAAGTACTATTCAAATGCATGGCATGCTTTCTGAGTACATTATTGGACATATCATAGTTTAGCTAGGCTTTCATTTAAAATTAGTTTAGAACCCTGTATTCTGATAAGTTTTAATCAGAATGTTTGTTTCTGCTTAATCTTTCATCTTTCAAATAATTTAAATTTTCATCAGCCTATATATATATATTCCTATTTTACCAAGAGTTTTACATAGCTTGAGATATTTGATGCTGAGAAACACTGAATAAAATGGTCAAATATATTTAAAACTTTATAAATTTAGCTAATAATAATTAATATGTTTAATGAATTAGAAAATAGTAACATTTAGATAACATTATGATAAATTATACTTAAAATATTAGGCAGTTATTAAACCATATTTTAAGGGTATTTAATGAATTTTTAAAATAAGCATATAATTTTGGTCTTGGATGACTTTTTCTCATGTAGTTTTATTTAATGCCAAAAATATATATGTATAAAAATTTTCAGAAGAAACCACTATAAAATGATAATTGTCTCTGAGTGTGATTTCTAAGGCTACTTTTTCTTAGGAGTTTTCTGAAATGATCACTCATTAATGTTGCCATAATCAATTAAATCTATTAAAATATGATTTGTATAAGAATATATATATCCTTTTCATAAATGTGTATTTAAATTATATACATAAATATACATACATATGTACATATATATGTGTATGTGTGTACATGCGCATGCACACACACATGTTTGCTCACTAACTCCATAGTAGCTCAGGCAAGTTCAACTTTTTTCCAAATCCATCCCTTGGTAAAGAGATTTTCACTATGCAGCATAGTCACACTCTATCATACTGTCAATCTTGTACCCTTAATATTATTACTAATTTGTTCAATGTTATGGGTTTAAGAAAACTTACCTACAACAGGGGTAGTCATGAGCCCTAAGAGGGTAATGTCTGCTGCTGCCTGGCTAGATGTGTATACTATGCTCACCAAACTGCCCAGTAAGCACTTATCTTAATGTTCATACCAATGTGTTAATGCTACTCTCACTTTTGTTTAGAGAACCTTCTCTTTTCAGATGGCAGTGACCTTGGGGTGACTCAGAAGGCATCATGGTGCTGAGAAGAAGTGACAGAGGAGTGCTCAGCACTGCAATATCTCTATCACACCTTCCAAGGCTCAGGGTCCATTGCAAAAGAGGGGGTGGAAAGAATGTAAGAGCCAAAGGAAGGGTAGGATTCCTTACAATGTGCTCCTCCAGACACAAAATGGCCTGGATATCCATGACTTCACAGTGCCTGACACTACTTACACAAGACCATCATAATAGGAGGAAAAGATCATGGCATCAAAATAAAAGTGCGACTGATTGAGTGGGGGAGGGAATATGATGGAGAGTGGAGTTTCAAAGGGAAAAGTGGGGGAAGGGAGGGAACTACCATGGGATATTGTTTATAATTATGGAAGTTGTCAATGAAAATATATGTAAATAAATTAATTAAAAAAGAAAAAAAAAACAGAAAACTTTTACTATGCATTGACATCAAAAAAACATCTTCAATTAGCTTCCTTTTCCTTACTGAAATGTGTAAGATAACTGGTTAAGAGGCAGAATAAGGCATGCTTTTATGTGTGTCTAGGAAAACTGTAGTTTTAGATCATTGGTAAGTTGTGTTAATGACTTGTTCTTTTGTGCACTCTCTATTTTCATGATCTCTTTGTATGATTCCTCAGCTATTCATTCACACATATACAGCATTAGTAGCAGATTGTGGTGGTTCCAAAGTAGAATGGATCTAATACATAGCCTCATGAATTTATGATTAAGCCTCATACTCTATCCTAAGCAAGCAGAGTCTTGCTACAAGAGGTAGGTCAGTAACGACAGGCCTTGGGATTTTAGAGTCACTCTTGACGCTTTCTCTCTGATAATGCGATGAGATGTGATTCCCAGCTTTATATTTGTGTTATGCCTTCCTCATCATGATGAAACTTTCCTTCAAAATTGAAAGCCTGAAAAAGAAAACCCTTTCCTTCTATAAGGTGCTTCTGAGCATGTGTTTTGTCCACAAAAAGAGAGGGTAACTGCAGGAGAAATTTTGTACCAGTAGTGGGGTTATGTTTTTAAAATGATTTTATTTATTTAGTTCCAAGAGAAGAGAGAAAGGGAACAGGGCATTGAGAGAGATAGAGAGAGACAATGAGAATAAATGAACAAATGAGAATGGGTGAACTAGGGCCTAGAGCTACTGCAAACAAACTCCAGAGACATGCACTAGTTTGTGCATCTGGCTTTATGTGGGTCCTGGGGAATTGAATTCAGATCTTTTATTTTTTTATTAATTAGTTTTGTACAGAGCAAATACAGTCAATTTGGAACCATTATTAGGCTCATCCATGACCTACCCCTCTCCTTGGCCCCTCCTTGTTGAGGTATATGGGTCATCCATTCTGGAGTTAGCCCACATTTGTGGGTAGGATAAATGTCTCTGCATATCATGATCCAACATGTGGCTCTCACATTCTTTCCGCCCCCTCTTCCGCAAAATTTCCCTGAGCCATGTTGGGTTCACTTTTGGTCTGCTTCAGTGATGAGGTGTTAGGGGCCTCTGGGTCTCTGGATATCTGATTTGGTAGTTGATTTTTCTCTGTGCTGATCTCCTTCACCCTTGTGCTGGTACCTGGTTCACCAAGAAAACAGCACCCTTGTTTCCCCAATTTTTCTTAGTTTCAGCCGGGGCCCTTTTGAGGTATAATGGAGTGGTTCTCTCCTTAGGATCTACATTTCTCTGAAAAAGAGAAGCAGATTCTCCAATGGAGAGTAAGTTAGCACCAGGCAAATGAGATAACCCTTACTTTTTTTTATAGAGAATTTAATTGGTGTAGGCCCTCTTGTAGCCCATGATTGGTGGTAGCTTGATAATGGAGAGCAGACTTATGTTTGGATATGGTTCTGACTTGTTTCCCAGCTCCAGCTATGGGTCCCATACCACTGAGGGGATCAGTTAGTCGAATAAAAAGCAGTTGGTTTCCCACCATGGCTGTGCACCACTATTGCACTTGTGTGGGCATCATGACAGGTTATTTGCTGCTGAACCTTCACCAGGCCCTTAGACACCTGAGCCACAAGATACTGGAGAGGGTATGAAGACTGACCTTAATCTTCTACAGCTTCTCTCTCCCTCTCTCTCTCTCTCTCTCTCTCTTTTGTCTAACTCTTTTATATTAATTATCTTTTTCTTCCTTTTCTTAGTGGGCACTGACCTGTAACTCCCAGTACCAGCATGTGGCTATCATCCACAATGAGCTTTTGATCAGAGAGCTACAAGGTTTCCTAAAAGAAAGACAGATTTCTGTCAGAGCACTTGATGACCCACCAAAGATTTGTGATAAGACCCTACTGCTGAAGACACCTTATGTGGTTGACACGTAAAATGGAATGGCATGGCTGGAAGTTGGAAGAGAGTCAGTCCCCAGGCAGTCAGCGCGTCTAGTGCCAGAAGGTGCTACATGGCCGACTGGGGGAAAATGACCAATATCTGTCCAAACAACTCATGGTCTAACCTACTTAGCAGTGAATTCAGATCTTTAGACTTTGAAACAAGTGCCTTTAACTCTAGCCCAGGAGTTGGGTTCTTAATGTAGTAAAACTGACCATGTGAATTTTACTCATTTGGAATTGCTTTAGAAGAGGAATGGAGAGATTTAGAACATTAGGGCTAGACAAGACTTATGCTACTATAGGCAGATCTTGATGGGCCATTCGGGTAAGAGCTTCTAAGGACTAAAATGCAGACAGAAGCATGCACTCTGGATGCTTGGTTTATGAAGTTTCAGAGGGGGGAATGAGGACTTTGTTGGGACATGGGCTACAGGCAGTTAATGTGATATTCTAGCTGTTTTCTGCCATTATCCTCAAATCATGAGCCAAGTTGACCTTAGAAGTCAGAAGAATATGATCAGAAGAATATGAAAGATACAACATTTGGCATAGAACGAAGTGTGGACAGTTTTCTTTCCCCTAGATTAAAAGACTATATGGTGGGCATGATGGGGCATGGCATGGCCTTGTGCACATGAGCCATGCACTGCAGCGGAGATCCCAGGACTTTGGAGATGTCAGGACTATGGGGCAGATGCTAAGGAAAGGTGCTGGCTCAGGGTGGATTCTGCCCAGGAAGCAAGCAGCACAGCTGTTGGGCAGGGCTATGCAAGCCTTTCTGAGTCCATAGTATTGAGTCCTAGGTGCTGGGTGTGGAGCTACAGTATTTGATGTTTGCCCTGCTTATTTTCTATTTTGCTTTACCCCAATCTGTTCTTATTTTGCCCCTCCATTCTTCCTTTATGGAATGTGAATGTTTACTCTGTGCCATTAAGTGTTGGAAGTTTGTAATTTATGTTTTGATTTTGCATTAAGAGACTATCTTGAGTCTCAGATGATATATTGAGCTATGGACTTTTTGAACTGTGTTGGGACCCATAAAGAGTACAGAGACTATGGCCTTGAGTCAATGAGGGCCAGGTTGCAATGAGGTAGTTTGGAAGTAAAATGCACCCCACAGCCTCATGTGTTTGTGATTAAACCTCATACTTAATCACCAGCTGATAGAGCCATTCAGAGCGGGAGTCTTGTGTCACTGAGGAGGGCCTTGGGATTTTATAATTCAGCCTTTCTTGCCAGGGAGTGGTAGGTCATTTTGCCACTTATTCTCTACTGATGTGACAAGATGTGATGTCACTTTATGTAACAACAACTTAAGTACTCCAGATAATTTATTCATTCCTTTTCTTCTCTTTTCTATCTCACCTTCCCTGTTTTGTGTGTATCCATTTTTCATATATGGTCCAGAAAAATCCTGCTGATGCATTAAAGTTTAGCATAATAATCACACTCTCCATTCAGTAACTTGTCACCACCAACAAAAAATAATTTTACGTACTGATGCAGCCTCATCATACCACTCCAAAACCACAACACTATACTATATTGTGTATGTATGTGCAAGATTTCATTTGTGCTCAATTTTAATTTGGGGGAAAGTATGACCTTAGAAATCACATGTGTCTTGATTCATAGTCTCATAGTTTTGGAGAGAAGGTATGGCTTGTGGGAATATATACATCTTGATTCACAGGTATGTAGCACTGGAGGGAGTGTACGCCCTGTTGGACTCTGTGTATGTTAATTCATAAGCTTGGACACAGACTATCAATATGTATTGGGACTACAATGTCTTGCAGTTATCATGAGATGGAGCAAGGAATGTCATGTTTATTTTTAAATAATTCTGGAACACAGTAGCAGTTCACCTATGGCTAGCTTATTAGTATTGTTTTAATATATTATAATTTTATTTCTATATTTACTAATATAAACACTGCCAACCATAATGCTTTTATTAGGAGTTTCAAAATATTTCAAGTTTAACTGGTATACATTTTAATTCATAGATCTGAATAGGTTTATGTTGGAAAATGATTTGGTAATATTACTTGTTTCAAATAATATGCCAAGCCATTTAGAGAATGATAAATGCATTATTTCTTATTTTTTTTTTTAGTTTTCTCAGCTTATTATTAACTCTAACCTTTTAATTTGCATGCACATTACATCAGGTAAATAACTACTTATAGCTAATACAGCACACATTGTGCTAACTGCTTTTTAATAATCTAATACATGACTTTATATAACTAAACAGCATTTAGGGATTTTAGTAAATTAGCAATAAAGGCTTATCAGAGTTGTTCTTGACTCATAATATTCAACAACTACACATTCTTACAACAATGTTTGACTTTCATGATTAAGTCATGATGTTTTAAATTCTGTTTAACAATCTATCCCATGAAAATGCAAGGTTAATTTTTCTTTCTAGAACCCAGAAACTTATGTGCTTTGTTAGATCTTTTCCACATACTCAGAGATGTTATCTCACAATTGGAGTTCTTATGAGAGGCGATATTTCACATGATTCTTATGTTGAAACAAGAGGGGAGGATATATTTTAGAAAATTGGTCTTTTGAATTCATATACATCTAATATACTATTGTCATTAATTATTTTATTCTTCTTATCATTATTAGCATATTTTGTACAGATACATCATGTGTTGGTTCTCTCTTTTCCCTCTCTCTGCTCCCATTCCACTGGGGTCTCTTCTCAGCAAGGTTTCAGGTAT
This sequence comes from Dipus sagitta, assembly GCA_036346955.1. Taxonomy (NCBI): domain Eukaryota; kingdom Metazoa; phylum Chordata; class Mammalia; order Rodentia; family Dipodidae; genus Dipus; species Dipus sagitta. The sequence goes on from CM070770.1 coordinate 240,959,646, forward strand.
TCCCTATGGGGTTGTGGTTTATGCATTGTAGGAGCAACAGTCCGTTTTTTTTTTTAATGTGGGGGAGGGAATGCCTCTGGGCATGATGTCTCAACCTGTGGCTCTTACAATCTTTCCACCCCTCTTCTGCAAAATTCCCTGAGTCATGGTGGATGAGTCTTAAGTCTATTCAGTGGTACACTCTTAGAAGCCTCTGGATCTCTGCTTTGGTAGGTGTTGCATCTCCTTCACCCTGGCACTGATTATCAGGTTCAGCATGGAAGCAGCACACTAGCTTGTCTCTCCAATCACTCTGTGTTTTCAGCTTCTTTTTACAGATGGTAGGAGAGACGGGAGATGCAAAGCATCAAAATATTGAGAGTAAGTAAGGTGATTGTTCAGTGTATTTTTTAGCCAATCAGAAAGCTATTGGTTACCTACCAAGGCTGTGTGCCACTATTCCACCAGCTTGTATACCCCATCAGGGTGTTTGCTTCTGAGTATCCACCCAATTACTGCTTATGAAATGTTCAATTTTTGTTTGGAACTGGACAGAACTTCCCTGGAGTCAGAGCAGTGAATCAACATTGATAGAACACGTCCTATGTTCTAAGTTTAATTGGTCAGATTCAATTTTCTAAAATAAGTATGATATATTCCACTTAAAAATAATTTGTGCATATTTTGGGTCCTCAAATGTACATAGATCATAACAGTCAGAGTTTATCAACTTAGGAATCAGAACTCCATAACTTATCAGTGAAATAACCAGGAGATGGAGATTTAAGTTTCTACCCAACCCTTTGTAACTTATAATTCATCAAGATTAAGTATTTAAGAAGTATGAGCCGGGAATGGTGGTGCACACCTTTAATCCCAGCACTCAGGAGACAGAGGTAGGAGGATCACCGTGAGTTCAAGGCCACCCTGACACTACATAGAGAATTACAGGTCAGCCTGAGCTAAAGTGAGACCCTACCTCAAAAAACCAAACAATTTAAAAAAAAGAAGTATGAGATATGTCATAACCTTTCAATTTCTTGAAATACCATTTTGTTTATTCTCTATAATAAATGAAAACCTTAGTAAGGCATTCTCTTTAACCCGCACCTTTTTAGCTTTCACTCAGAAAAAAAAAATCCTTCCAGAAAATAAAACTCCTAATAAGTGCAGTGTCCATCACTGTTAGTTAGACTTAAATATGGACAAATATCAAAATGTTGGTAACTATCTGACTTTTATTTTTGTTCTTTTTCATTATGGGTAAAATAAACATGATTTTCAGAAAGGAAATGAAAGCAGTTTTTAGCAAAGTTAATTGCAATAAGTAAAAGCATCACAGATTTTTCTTTGAGCTTAAGGATAATTTGTTAATGCACTAGACAGTCAATAAAACCAATTTAATGAAGAGGTCAAATATAATGAGAAGCCAATATACTTGAAACTAGTTATTAACTGGCAGTAAAGTTGTGCCACTAACTAGGAAAACTTCCTGTCCCATTATTCTCATAGAACTATCTATTCTTTTATGCTCATACCACATTGCTTCTTAAAAAAATTAACTGTGTAGAGTGGATGATAAATAAAAGACTTTGCCTGTGTTTTGTTCAACTTGATTGCTTGTATTCTGACTTCAACTTTGTAAAACACATTATGCTCTATATGCTGATTATTCTTTTCTATAACCAATTGATTACCCAATAAATGTGCTCTGGTGTCAGCACTGTATATAGAAATCTTGTAGAGAAAACTAGGTAATATGAATGGTCATTCACCTGATATTTAGATTTGAAATAAGCAATTTCCCAGCATTATTGATTGCATATTAGTTTTGCCTAAACATTTTCTTACTTTTATGGTATTCCTACTGACAAAGGTTGATTTACTGTCACTCCTGCTTTTCCCACTCTGGTGATACAATCCTCAATTAGAGGATTTCCTCATTCATTTGCTACAAGGATGCAAGTGTGGGTTTCCTTGTGCAAGAAACTAGAGAAAACTATGCTGAGATCACCACCTCCACCATCAGACAGTTTAAATCTACACTAATAGACTCATGCTCCAAGAAGGCTTGCTGTGCTTGTTTGCAAACCAGTATGCAGTGCTTACACGTCTGTGGCTTTATCGACATGTTCCTTTCCATTCCTGTGGTTTTTAATTGAAACCCCCACTGCTTTACCCAGAGTCAGGAGTGCAGCATATAGGAGTTTTACATTAACTTTCCAACTTAGATCCGAGGAACTCAGAGACTCCGGTTTGTATAATGAAACTGGTAGATTTGAGTGTTTTGGAGTCTGCAATAAAAGAACAAGTCTTAATGTGTATGTCAAGAATTATTGACTGAATTAAATCTGGTACATGATGAACTTTTGTTTTGACTTTTTAACATGCATACTGTCATTACCTATAGAGTAGGGGCTGGGTTTATTCTCTCTATGGCCACTCTTAACTATTTTGAATTGGCAACTCTTTAGTAAGTGGTGACACTCAAACACACCAGAAGTATTATTCTTTTCTCTCACTAGCAGTCAAATTGGTAACACTGTTGTAGTTCTCACTTAGCCCCAAGGACCAGTTTCAAACTTTGTTAAAAGTGGAGAAGTATTTAGTTAAACATAAAGTATTTGTAGGCATAGAAATTTATACTAAAAAGAGAAAGATACCAAGTAATTCAGACTTTATGATAAATCACTTACAAAGAAAAAAATTCCACCATCAGGGCCAGGGAGGGGGTTCAATGGATGAAAGTGCTTTCTCTGCAAGCTTGTTTACCAGAGTTAAATTCCCCAGCACCCAGGTAAAGCCCAATATACAGTAATACAACAGGTCTATGGTAAAGGGAGGTGGAGCCAGGAAGCTAAGGGTGGGAGTGGAGGGTTGCAGCATACTGGTTTCTCTAGCAGCAAAACAACAAGTAACCAACTGCTTTTGACTTGGCTAAGGGGTCTGCTTAGTGGAATGTTCTGGGAAACAAGCCAGAACCATATCCAAAAAGGAGCCCGCTCTCAATTGTCAAGCTCCCACCAAACGTGGGCTACAAGAGGGCCTACACGTATTAAATTCTCTCTAAAATAACAATGGTTATCCCATTTATCTGGTGCTGACTTCACTCTCCAATAGAGAATTTGTTTCTCTTTTTCAGATGGATGCAGATCCTGAGGAGAGAATCAGCCCATCGCACCTCACCATGGTCTGAGCTGAAACCATAGAGTAATTGGGAAAATGAGCAAGAGTGATGTTTTCTTGATGAACCTGGTACCAGCACAAGGGTGAAGGAGATAGACACAGAGAACACTGAACTCCTACCAAACCAGATATCCAGAGACACAGAGCCTCCCAAGACCTCATCACTGAAGTAGACTTGAAACGAGCCTAACATGGCTTAGGGAAATTCATGGAAGATGGAGCAGAAAGATTGTTAGAGCCACATGTTGGGGCATTATGCACAGAGACATTGCCTTTTACCCATAACTGATGGCTAAGCCCACAATGCACTACCCACATTCCCTAACGAGGAGGGTCCGAGCGGAGGGGGAGGGCATGGAGGAGGCTAACTATGGTACTAACATGGCTGTATATACACGGTGTACATAACTAATAATGATAATCAAAAAGAATGACCCTGCCTCAAAAATAGGTGAAAGGAGAAGATTCAAATCTCAAGGTTGTCATCTGACCTTCACACATGCACCATGGCACATGTGCACCCCCCGACACACAATGGTAAAAAAAATACCCATGAAATAATTACATAATTTGTATTTTTAAGGGAAAAGAGATATTGCTGTTAAAGTAGATGCAATTGTATTCTATGTATTTGTATAGCCAGTATTAGAAACTTTTGAAGGTCAGATATAATAGAGCATCATTTTCACGTTAATTCATGATGTGAAATATTTCTGTGTGTATGAAAACTTGTTGCAATCATTACTACAAAAGAGTTAGGAGAGTCCATTCTATATTAGAAAGACACCATCATTAACAACTGTTCTGTGAATGATTAAAGGCAATAAAAAATGCATACAGAAGTTTAAAGATAGATGTGGTTTGTGGTTGAACTGGATCAGAGATGCAAGTCAGTGTGAGGTGGGTGAATAGACATCATCGTTTCTATTAAAATAAGAACTGACAACTCTAAATATTTGAAATTAGTCATGTTATTAAATGCTGTTTATGGACAAAACTGGCCAGTGCATATAAAAAAGATGAATCATCCTTGTAGTAATAGTTTGAAGTCTTCAATACTACTTAGTGTGAGAAAAATAAAGACATCTAAACCAGTGATAGAGAAAACCAAATACTCCTATAGAAAGTTTGTAAATGTAATTCAAATCAATGTGCATTTGTATATTGCCTTTTAAAAATGGAGAGTGTTGACCTTTAGAAGCATTATAAAGAAGAAAATAATCTTTCTTAAGTGCTTGTAACCTGTGTTTTGAACAGACATTACAAAGAGGTTTTTAAAATGTTTTGTTTAGATTCTGTGTGTGTTTAATTTCTTTTAAGTAATAAAGCTGAATAAAGTTATTTTTTAAAAAGAATATTGGGTCTTTCTAAACAAATACTCTAACATGCACTTAAAAATATTCTTCATATGTTCATTCTACATAACTTCCAGTCATCTCAGCATTGGCTACTGAGAAGAAAAATGCCTACACTCCCTCTATCCATTTTCCATTTTCACCAAGTGTAGTGAGTGGAGCATTAAAAGTTGCCAAAGGGGGCTGGGGAGATGGCTCAGGTGTTAAGACACTTACCTGAAAACCCTAACTACATGAGTTTGATTCCCCAAGGACCCACATAAAGACAGATATAAAGTGGCACAAGCCTCTGAGTTGGTTCACAGTGGCTAGAGGCCCTGACATGCCCATATGACCACTCCCCCTTTCTCTATTCTTGTTCTGCTGTTGCAAATAAAATAAAATTTAATGAAATGTGCCAAAGGCATCCAAATTTTCCCCTTGTTTCTTGGCCAGAAGTTCACCTAGTTGGTGATTCTTGTGGAAGAGATGGGAGGGAAGCACCTTGGCTTTGGCCATGCTGATTGGTGAGTATCTAGAGGCTGAGAGTGATGGCATGGCATGCTGCAATCCCATCAATCCAATGAGGAAAATGAAATGGTTCTAAAGTATTTCTCTAAATTACTTGGACACTCATCGTCATTAACATAACATTGCATTCAGTACTAGGGAGATAGAGGATTAATTGAACTCTTCTCACCATATGAGTTTAACATTGTAAGGGGTCACTAAACCTTATATCAGATCATCCTGTATTAAATCCTGTAGTAAGCAAGAATTGAGACTGGATTGAACAGGGAAATACTTGGTTTCATTTTTTGCCCAACCTCTCCCTCTATTTTAATGATAATGAATACTATATATTTTATTCTGAGGCTTTGGCAAATAGGCATGTCTAATGCCAGTTAAGTAGTAGTAATGATAAATATAGTAATAATAGTAAATTATGAAAAGAATGAAATAAATGGTGAAGCAAAGGCCTGCTTTCAGATATTGAAGTTTCTACTATTTCAGTAATTTAAGAGAGTCTACAAAACTACCAAAATGAGGAAATTTCAGATTGGTTAGACATCTACTTCCCAGTGTGAGGGAACAACGCTTATCATGTCTGAGACAGCAGAGTCTTAAAATTCTCAAAAGCCAGTGTTTAAAATAAGATCCTATAACTTGAGCTCTCCACTCAGTATTTCTTAGATCAGTAACTCTAAGAGAATATAAACAACAGAATATTGCAAAGATTGAAAAGATTCTTAAACCGTTCCCTCAAAAGCTATATTTACAAGTCATATATTTTAAACCTTGTACTTTTCTTAGTGTTTGTAGTTTTATTTAGCATGTCATTGACAATGCATCTTTAATTTTAAATAATTCAGTATAAATCCTTAAATTTAACTTAAACTTATCTATTGCTAGGGTTATTTGTATAAATTTTACTAGGATCATAGCATGTTTTCTCATCAAATTAAATGAAAATATTATTTAATAGAGTTTCCATCTCTCAAATTCATAAAATTCTAGGAATTTTACTTTTGTTCTGCTATTTTTATTATGGTGATGGTCTGTATTATGGTATCAGCATTATTACTTTATTTTGTATGGGGATATATTGTCATAAAGGTTAATAACACTATTGATACTGCAAAGATTGATTAAAAGTCAGCAAATAAGGAGCTGGGAGATGACACAGTGGATAGGAGCAATTGCTGTGCAAGTATGAGGACCAAGTTTTATCTCCACTCAGGTAAGAAGCTTGGCCTGGCTGCCGTACATTTGTGCTGAAGAGGTGTAGACAGGAGGTCAGCCAATCCAACCGAACAATGGCATGAGACTCTGCTTCAATGATATCAGGCAGAAAAAAAAATGATACAGGTCAATTTCCATCATCCTCCTCTGAACTCTGTACATATGCTTAGGAGACACACTCATCTGTACACACGCATGCATACACTTCACATGCACACATACATACATGCTTACTAACACACACACATGCACACGTACAAACTCAATCAATAAAATAAACCAACAAATAATACTCAAAATAAAAGACCAATAGAGAAGAAGGGAGCAGAGAGAAGTGCAAAGGAGGCAGAGAAAGAGGAGGAACCCCTAATTGCTCAGAATGTAATAAAGGCACACACAAAAAATGATAGTGGTGATACAATGAATTTTGATGTCAACAAAGTTTAATTTATTTTAGCTAAACAGATCAACTTCTTGGGGCTGGAGAGATGGCTTAGCAGTTAAGGTGCTAGTCTGCAAAAGCCAAAGGACCCAGGTTTGATTCTCCTGTACCCTCTTAAAGCCAGATGCACAGGAAGGCATCTTGAGTTCATTTACAGTGACTGGAGGCCCTGACATGCCCATTCTCTCCCCCCCCCAACCCTATCTCTTAAATAAATAAATAAATAAATATTTTTAAGATAATGCTTGAGTCCAAAGGGCCACCCATTCAAACTACCACATATTGTTTTCCTCTTAGTACTTGTATAGTTCTATAAAAATGACTGAATTTTATTTCACATGTAGTCTGGCATCCATTTTCACAAAATCTTTAAAATTTTCTGTCAATAGTTGCTCAGCAAACCACCCTACATACTTAGGAAAGGCATACAAATCCAATTGATCTTACTGATATTTCTTGCCTGATATCTTCTAAAAGACTTGGAAAGCAATCCCTGCCCTAGGAAATGAAACGTGGTGTTTGGTGCCATTTTCTGCACAGCCTTCATCATTTGTCACTACTCGTCTTCATGCAAGTCATTGCTCCAGCCTTCTTACTCTGCTTTTATTTGCTCATGCTTGTCTTTCCTTCTTCCACCAAAGGCGATTTTGCATATTTTCTGAAGGTCTTCGTATACGGAAAGGTCTACAATATCCCCCTTTGGCTCTCTCCTGCTTTATGTGGTACAATGTAGTATAATCCATCTTCTTCACCTGGACTTTCCTGACCACTGCAGTTAAGTCCCATTACGATAAGATTTCTACACACGCTTATTATATTTAAAACACATCCCTGTGCTTTTTTTGTTTTTCACTCATCTCAGTAACATTTGCTTTTGTTTTGCTAGTTGGTAAGATACCAATGTGGCCCATTTGCTGGTTTTATTAGTGATGCATGCACTTCTTCACAGTGTTATTTGAGCTTAAGCTGATGTTTGATTTATGGTGTGGTAGTTTAAATAGATGGTCCCAATATATTCAGTGTTTTATTAGTTTGTAGGTTGGATCTGCAGCCACCTGGCTGGAGGAGGTGGATGTTTGGGTCCAGCCCTGAGCTGTCATAGTGGATTTGAGATTCCAGTCTAAAGATATGCAAAGTGCCCGAGTTCCTCCTGGAGTTGCTGAAGTGTGCTGTGTGGCTTTTGCTTTTTGGGCTTGTGGCTTCTCTCTCTCTCTGCTTTGACCTGTGAAAGCAGGCTAGCTTCCTCTGTCTTTATGGAACTTCCTTTGGAACTGTAGGCTTCAATAAATGTCCCTTCCCCCATAACTGTGCCTGGTCTGGAAGTTCATCTCAGTGAACCTGAAGCTGTCTGCTATATATGGTAAAGAATAATCAAGCATATGCTGAAAGTGACATTGAGAAACCATTTGCCCATCTGGAAAAATATATTTAATGTTTCATGAATACTGCTTACAGGTGGCCATGAAAAAGGACTTTGTGTTGAAGTTGAATCCTAAAGCTTGAAATTAAATAATTCCTTCAAAGGAACATGGGGATTAATGTTGAAATTCAGTGCTTGGGTAAATTCTTTTTTTTTTTTTTTTCCAGGTAAAGTCTCACTCAATCTCAGGCTGACCTGAATGTCATTCTGTAATTCCAGGCTGGCCTTGAACTCACAGCAATCCTCCTACCTCTGCCTCCAAAGTGCTGGGATTAAAGGCTTGTGTGACTATGCCTGGCTATATGATAAAGTTCTAAATTTCATTGTTTTACAAAATAATTTTCCTTTTCTCCATTCAACTTTAAGTGCATTGGGGCTTGGACCTAGTCCCTTTCATGTAATGTGCCACTGAAGGACACTGCTGTCTACATTTGTTCGAATCAGAGGTCCTATGCAGGCATGTTTAGCTCTGTAAGAAATAAATGAGAACAAATATGAACTTCATTCAATTCATCAGAGTCACAACAGGAAACAGATTTTCATTACCAAATAGATCATTGAAGGAAATGAATGGAAGGACTGTTTGCAAAGGCTCTGACACGGTAAAAGGAGAAGGTATGGTGAAGTATCTCAGGGTTAGTGACAATGAGAATTCATTACTGCAAATTGAACCTGAAGAGGTAGGGAAGGCAGTACTACTAGGTCCCCAGAGAGCTATGAGGGAGGACCACTCAACAGGAGCTGTGCCCGTCAGGAGTGTAATATAGCTGCTGTCAAAGTCTGGCCAGGCAAACATGCCAATCTAATCTCTCTGTACCTTCCTAAACTATTGCCAGTTCTCAGACTGGCTGAATACACTGGAAGTCAGATGCCTATGAAAATAGCATAGTCCATAAGATGAACAAGGGAAGGAAGAGGACACGAAGGAACAGATGGAGACATCAACCAGAGCCTGAGTATCATTTAACTCTTTCTCTTGTTTAACAAATGTTATTTTTAACAACATAACTTTGATGTCCACTTAACTGGAGGATTTATCTAATATGTAATGCTATAGAAATGAATGTCAATACTAACTCCATCACCTAGAAAGTATACTTCTTTGTACAGTTACATAAATATCAACTATCAAAAATAGTTTATAAACTAGAGAATAAAATATATTATTGTGCTTTCTTACATTTTTCCTTCATTAGAGCACCAGCATAAACTATATTATTAGAAGGTAACAACAGTGTGATTGTCATGTTAATAGCAGCATACTGTTGGGATACATGGCTTTACCTGAGCCTTGCATGTGGTTTTGTTATATTGATTTGCATATGGGCTTTTCTTCCTTTTCCCCCTCTTCCCAAATCCCTCCTTTTCCTCCTCCTCTCTTTCCCCTAGTATTCTTCTCTTTTCTTGAACTTAGGAAATTTTCAAACATGGACAGGTGTTATTTTTAGTTATCATATACCTTTTGGCTCCAGTGGTGACACTGATGGTGGACCGTGGGAGGAAATGGAGAAACTTCAATTCCAGTGAGAAATTATAATCAAGAAAATCTTTTGCAATGAAAACTTAGAATCAACAGAGCCATAGTAACAAAAACAGCATGGTACTGGCACAAAAGCAGACTCGTAGATCAATGGAACAGAATAGAGGACCCAAATGTAACCCCATGTAGTTATAGCCACCTGATATTTGATAAAAATGCCAAAAATATTCATTGGAGAAAATACAGCCTCTTCAGCAAATGGTGTTGGGAAAACTGGATATATATCTGTAGAAGGATGAAAATAGATTCTTCTCTTTCTCCATGCACAAGAATTAAGTCCAAATGGATTAAGGACCTTAACATCAGACCTGAAACTCTGAAACTGCTAGAGGAAAAAGTAGGGGAAACCCTTCAACATATTGGTCTTGGCAAAGACTTTCTGAATACAACCCCAATTGCTCAGGCAATAAAACCACAGATTAACCACTGGGACCTCATGAAAATACAAAGATTTTGCACTGCAAAGGACACGGTGAAGAAAGCAAAGAGGCAACCTACAGAATGGGAAAAAATCTTCACCAGCTATATATCTGATAAAGGATTAATATCTAAGATATACAAAGAACTCAAGAAGTTAAATAATAAGGAATCAAACAAACCAATCAAAAAATGGGAAATGGAGCTAAATAGAGAATTCTCAAAGGAAGAAATACGAATGGCATATACGCATCTAAAAAAATGTTCTACATCCCTAGTCATCAGGGAAATGCAGATTAAGACTACATTGAGATTCCATCTCACTCCTGTCAGATTGGCTACCATCATGAAAACAAATGATCATAAATGTTGGCGGGGATGTGGAAAAAGAGGAACCCTTCTACATTGTTGGTGGGAATGCAATCTGGTCCAGCCATTGTGGAAATCAGTGTGGAGGTTCCTAAAACAGCTAAAGATTGATCTACCATATGACCCAGCTATAGCTCTCCTAGGCATATATCCTAAGGACTCATCTCATTACCTTAGAGATACTTGCTCAACCATGTTTATTGCTGCTCAATTTATAATAGCTGGGAAATGGAACCAGCCTAGATGTCCCTCAACTGATGAGTGGATAATGAAGATATGGCACATTTATACAATGGAGTTTTACTCAGCAGTAAAGAGAAATGAAGTTATGAAATTTGCAGAAAAGTGGATGGATCTGGAAAGAATTATACTAAGTGAGGTAACCCAGGCCCAGAAAGCCAAGCGCCACATGTTCTCCCTCATATGTGGATCTTAGCTAGAGATGATTGGGCTTCTGTGTGAGAAGGAAAAAACTCAGTAGCAGAGGCCAGTAAGTTAAAAAAGGAGATAGAAAGGGAAGAGAAAGAAAGGGAGGAGGGCTTTTATTAGGTTGGTATTGTATATATCTAAGTAGAAAGATTGAGATGGGGAGGGGATATGATGGAGAATGGAATTTCAAAGGGGAAAGGGGGGAGGGTAATACCATGGGATTTTTTTTGTTATCATGGAAAATATTAATAAAAATGGAGAAAAAAAAAAAGAAAACTTAGAATCATTTGAAGTACTAAAATTTTATTTCTTCCCTCATTGTCTATGGTCTCCTATTTCTTACAATGTAGGTGGAGGGAAATTTTATTATTCCAGTGTGTATAACTTTGCTTAGACAGGAACACTAACCACTTCATTATGCATGAGTTTAATTTCATATGTACAAAAGATAAATGAAGGGTTTGTACACAGAGTTGAAACTTCCAGAATCTTTCAACACAAATTCTCAAATATGAAATACTTATATGCTAGAGTAGATGTCACAATCTAGGGGAGTTGCAACTTTGTTCTTCTTTGATAAGAAGAATAGTTATATACTCAGAATCATTACCAAATAAGACACTGTCTTTGTTGAAAGTGCTGAAATATGAGGGATTATTCTGAATATTTAAATTACTTTGAGAATCTAACCATGAAATATACATAGAGCACATGGTATCTTTCTTCTACTTTGACTTAATCTTTACATAAAGGCTAAACTGAATATAATTCATATACACAGTGAGGCAAAGCCTAAAATATTCACTATATTAACTATAGAACACATGCAGTAGCTCTATTGTGAAATATCATTAAATAGCATCATCAACAACAAAACTATTAAGTCAAAACTGCTATAATTAATGAACATTTTCCTCAATTGTAAAAACTGATGGCTGTTTATATTGCACTCTTCACATTGTAAATTTATTCATTGGAAATCCACATTCGTAGAACTTCCTGAGTAACTGATCACAGAAAAACCCAAAGAACTAAAGAAAAGATTAGTTGATCTCAGCATCTACTTTTTATGTTACTGAAAAATGGGAAGTATCCTTCCAAGGAGAAACAAAGGTATCTATCTGACCACAATACAATGACAGCATTTATCTTAAAATGGGGAGACATAGCTGGGTGTGGTGGCTCATGCCTTAATCCCAGCACTGGTGTGTGTGTGTGGGGGGGGGGTAGAAGTAGGAGGATTGCTGTGAGTTTGAGGGCGTTCTGAGAATACAGAGTGAAATCCAGGTCAGCCTGTGCTAGAGTGAAACCCTATCTCAACACACCAAAAAAAAAAAAAAAAAAAAAAAAAAAAATGGGGAGACGTGAGAAGTCTACCTCAAGCTTAGCTACTAAGACACCTGTTGATCAAGGTGTTAGAGTGCACTTTCTGTATAGGAGACCTCAGTGAGTAATAAAAATGCTTTCTAGAGCCGGGCGTGGTGGCGCACGCCTTTAATCCCAGCACTCGGGAGGCAGAGGTAGGAGGATCGCCTTGAGTTCGAGGCCACCCTGAGACTCCATAGTGAATTCCAGGTCAGCCTGGGCTAGAGCGAGATCCTACCTCGAAAAACCAAAAAGAAAAAAAAATGCTTTCTAGATATGAATATGCTATGAACAAGGAAATCCTAATCCATTAAACTTAGACATACATTTAATAACTCTACTGAATACACATAGGTGATAGGGACATTGTGTGGATTTTACCCTGTGTATAACGTGAAAAAGACAAGTGCATAATCATTAGCATATAGACACTCTGAGATTGGTAGATGCACTATGAAGTCACCTTCTGGTATCTGAAATAAAGTCTGATATGAGGGTAAGAAAGGATGCTGCCTGAAATATTACTTATATTTCTCATTTCCCACCTGTTCCACTTTATTTTGGGATTGAATACTTGAAAATGTGATATTGCATTTTTTTATTTACTGTGCCATGCTCTTCTGTGAGTTAGTTATTATTCTTGCTGAGCACAGAAAAATGCCTATGGTTCAAATGGTAAGAATTAATGAGTATGTGTATAAGGTTTCAGATATGAATAAAAGCATTAATTTGCTTTTCCATTTCTTGTCTTCTCATAAGAGGACAAAGTATGGTGGTTAACAGTATACATGTTGAACTTGGCCTTTATGTGTTGAAATCCTAATTCTACCAATTAACTGGGCAAGCTACCTAGCCTCTTTAGGAAGATTAAAGTTATGAACTCTTTGCCTCTCTTTTTCAACCTGAGAAACATCTTTCTTGATCAACAAAGAGCAGCAGACCTGCAGACATGTCACAGTGTTGGAACTTTTAAAAATTATGGTTATTAATTATTATTATTTTGGATTTGATTTACTTATGAGTGTGCATGCTTGTGTGTGTGTGTGTGTGTGTGTGTGTATGTGTGTATGTGTGTGTGGTGTTAGGGCACATCAGGATCCGTTACTGTTGTAAATAAATTAAAAACTATTTTTGTACTATGGCTTTACAGGGGTAATGGGGAATTGAGCTTAGTCTAGCAGGCTTTAACTGTACTGTCAGCTTCCCAGAACCATAAATATTATTTTCAGTTGACAAATGTATATATTATTTGGTAGAATGAAATTATTTTGAAATATAATATGAACAGCATATGAGGTGATTAACCCAGGCTAATGAACTACCCATAGACCTTAGAGTCATCAGTTTGCAGCGAGAGCATTTACCAATACTGAAATACTTCTTACAGTGATGCCAGGCTCTCAAGGATTGTTAGCTTCCACTTCCTTCCCTTAGAGTTTCCTTCTCTGTGAGCCTGGGGTGTCATATAAGAAACAAAAGTGTAATGACACACAGTACCGGTGAGGGCATGTGAGGGTTCTCTGCTTAACAATCCCAGAATTCTCAGCCATTCTTATTAACACAATGGATGAATGAGTGATACCACTCCACAGTAGCCCTTCACTGAATGCCTTTATCCATATCATGAGTGACAGAAAAATTATCCAACCCAGACTTGCCTGAATTTCTAACTCTCAAAATCATGTGATGTGATAAAATACTCGTTGTTGTAAGCCATAGTATTTACGAAAACTATAATAGTTACTATACTGTTGAAATTTATGAGAATTAAGATGACATTTGTAAAGAATTTAGAAATATCCAGTACATAAGCTTATTAGCTTCAAAATATTAATTATCTTAATAGTTATATTTTTATGCAGCCCAACTATGCATTTAATAAGAGAGATGGTTATGACTTAGGAAAGCTGGAAATTCCCAGGTCTTTCACTAAATCCTCATGTAACTTTATAATATTCTGGTATCAATTATTTTGTACAGTTACACTAGCAAACAGGCTTCAGTTCTTAGTTTAGAAATTCCCCCCTCAAAGAGAGGTTGGGTAAGATGTAAATGCAGAGTTTACTTGGGAGATGAAAAATGGAGGAAGAAGGGGTACAGTATTGTATACATTTACATTTTAAATTGTGTGAAAGATGTGAATTGAAGTAGAGAGGATGCATTATCAGTCTACTCTCCATGGATACCTAGCACCTAATAGAAACCTTTGGAGTCTGTGTACAACATGTGCCTCTGGTTGAAGTGATTGGAGGGACAGAGAGGCCTACCTATTCAGTAACTAGGGGCTGCCAAAATAGTGAGTGCTAAATCCTAAGTACTTGTAATGGTCTCCAGGCAGGCTTTTAAAAAGCAAAACAAAACAAAATAGGGTCTGGAGAGATGGCTTAGCAGTTAAGCCTAAGAACTCATATTCAAACCTCCAGGTCCCATGTAGCCAGATGCACAGTGACACAAGCATGCAATGTCACACAGGCTCACAAGGAGATGCACATGTCTGGAGTTCCTTTGCAGTGGCTAAGGCCCTGGTGTGCCCATTCTCTCTTCCTCTCTCTCAAAAACAAATAAAAACAAACAAACAAACAAAACAGAACAACCCTCAGGCCCCTGGGGAATGGAATGTTGGTGCTGTCAGTTGACAGTTGTGATGATATGTTCTGAAGTGATAAGAACAAGGAGGTGTGTGGGTTTGGGACATGGGTGTCTATTATAATGAAATAAATGCTTTATTATTCATCTTCTGTGCATCACCCATGCCCACATATTCCACTCAGTACCAGACAAATGACTCTATTCTTATATATTCAAATGGCTAATCAATGGAAGTGTTCAAGGTAGGAGTTGTATCCTGGAAAGTTAAATATCTGTCTCCCATATTTTTGATGATATCTAATGAGACTTGTAATTAACCCTAGGCTTAGATTCCTTGAGAAAGTTATATGTCTCTAGGCTCCCTTAACACATCCCAAAGTGCTGGCATGTCAGAAAAATTCTCAAAACTTGGAGAAACCATTGATATCCCTGCCACCCTCTGACATCTGAAATGATTTACTTTAAAAGGTGGCATTGTGTGAAATCATCGATTTAACTGTCCGCTGCAAAGGGAGTTGCCTTTTCTCTGTTGAAGTGTTTTATTTAAAAAGACATGGCCCTCCCTGTAGATAAGCCAAGAAACCTTTCCCACTTTAAAATCTGAGTTATCGATTGATATTTAAACTACTAAAGAAAAGTTGGGGGAGGGAAGCATTGTATACATTTACATTTTAAATTGTGTAATCATGTTATTATCTGAAACTAATACCATGCTGTTAAAATTTAGATAAAATGTCCTGTAATGCATACAAAATGTTCATTTGTTGAAGGCCATTAAGTTAATTTCCTGGCAACAAGATTAAATGCAAGGCATTTACATAATCATTAGTCGTGAGGTGTAGAAAAGATAATTAAATATTCCACCACATTAATTTATATTTAATTAACTGTGCTTTAGTGATCCTTCTGTCTGAATATTAATATTGTGTAAATAAACAATTAGAATGCATACTGATTTTGTTAAAGGCTTATTCTTAAAATTAGGTAAAATATGCAATTATTAATTTGATTATATCTAATTTTGCATTCTAATCATTCTAATAGACTCTAGAAAGGTCTGTCACTGGCTTCAGTGATGATATTCTCACATTTTATATTTCCAATGACAATCTTGCTTAGAGATTTAAAATGTATTCCTTTCCTTCATTCCCATAGTTAATTGCTTTCATAATACTACTCAGATCTATTTTAAATTCAGGAGTAACACTTTACTTTGAAAAAGTGAAAATTAGTTATTGTGCAGTCCACCACATTTGACAACGGTTGTCCTCATGTGGGACATGTTTCTGGGAAATACTGTATTATATAGAAAAGGAATAAAAGTTAAGCAACTTCCAATAAATTGAAATGATTTGAAATTGTAGCTGAGTTTTATAGCCAATTGAGAGTATGCTAGGAAGGACTGGCATTGCCCAGTTGTTGAATGCTTGCTTACCATGTATGTGGAAGCCCTGGTTTTGATCCCCAGCACCCAATAAAGCAGGAGAGAGTGTCATAGGCAATTACAGCACTCCTGAAGTGGAGACCTGAGATTCAGAAGTTCAAGATCAACTTTGGCTATATAGTCAGTTTGAAGCAAAATCTACTAGGAAGTAAAATACTTTAAGAAGTTTTAATGCAGTATTAGGACAATTCTTGCAGAGCTAACTGGCAATACTAGCAACATGGACTTAGATTTGTCATTTATCGATGTCAAACATTGGTGAGCAACCTAAGTAGTAGTGAAGAGAATTCTGTACGACACATTCACTGCATGATATAGATGCCTCTAACATCCAGGAAAATTAGCAAGACAGTAAATGAAAATATCTATATCCTTATCAAGTATAAGTAAGTAGGAGAAGAAATGAGATATGATGTTGCAAGACAGAAAGAGAGTATTCTCTCTGAGTTATGTATGTGTATTCTCCCCCCCACCAAATACAGTTACATTAAAATATCACTGTTAAACAGTCATATTTTATATCAAAAGTTATTTCTCATAAATTGCAACACCCCAAGCAAAAATCTCTGTGTTTAACACATGAAATATTTATTTGTGCAAACAGTATTTATTTAAGGTTTCTAAATATAATTTTCAGGGACAGTGTTGTGTTTCCTTAAACATACTGTACAATGGAAACATTTGTTTCTAGAATTTTTGAGGGGGGATAATAAAGTTGTTTTTGTTTCTTTTCAAAGCCATTGAGGCTTCTATATTTATAATATGATACAGTTAGTGGTCTCCTAGGATGGCCAAAATGTATTCCCTTCTGGCTTGTGCACACAGCTGTCCAATATGTTGGAAACCATTGTCTGTGAGGTAAATCCATGCTTTCTTGCATTTCCCACTCAGCCTACACCTATTCTCAAGGAATGCCAAGCTGCCAAGTTTCATGGCTAAGTTCAAACCATGGTATAAGACCACATTTCAACAATCCAAATAGTGGTTTTCCTCCTCTTACTTTTTCATCGTGCTTTGTCCACCCCCAGTTCCACCCGTGACCTTTCTTATGCAGCTTTCATATCATTTTAGTTGTCTGGATCCGTAGCTAGTCCACACATAGCTAGTCCACATCATTGTGACGTTTCCTCATTCAGTCCTCAAATATTTCTGCACATCTCTTTTTCTAGTTTCTGCCACTAATAAGATTCATACAAGGCAGGCTTCAAAACTTTAAAGACCATTTATAGATCTTGGTGAAGGAAGTATGTCAAACAGGACTCTAATGATACTCCCCAACTTTGGAAGTTTGAAGAGAATGCTGATTGATGAAAAACTGAGCAGGGATTTCAGAGGATGCATTCCATTTTGAAGAGGAAGTTTGCTTTTCCTAAGTTTCCACTTCATTGAAGGATGAGAGCCAATTCAAGACCATGATGTAAACCCAAAATTATAGGAGCACTCGTTCTATTGTGAGTCATGTAATGTCTCATTGTTGCGACTGATGAATCTTTGGCTACTGCTCTTGGGACAGGTGTTCTCTTATTCTTTCCAGAACACTAGGAATACCTCCACAAAAGGCACAGATCATCATAGATAAATAATTCAAAACATGTCTTAGTAAACACTTCCACTTTCTTCTGTTTGAAATGTTAATTTCCTTTTTGAAGTTTCTTCTGCTTGATAGTAGTGCATGGTTTTGCTTGTTTCATTGCTGAAGAATGACTGGCAGAGAGCTATGTGAATGGCTTGCCTGTGTGCTACAATTTCCAAATTAAAAACAACATCAACAAAAACTATGTTCAGTGTAGCTAAGTTCTTCAAACTTTTCATCCCTAAAATACTGAATATTTTTGGTAACAGTGACATTCAGCTTCATGAAAATGAAATTATATTTCTTCTAGTGATATTGTATCTCAAAACTCCCAGTTAGGTGTCTATACTCAATGTACTGTTTTTATTTTATTTATGCAGTTGTATACATTTCTGTGATTTTCATACATATAAATATTTGTCCTCATATTTGTTTAATTGGTATATTATTAAGATATGTTTATTTCTAGAGAGGAGAAAATTGTCTAAATATCAAAAATCAGAGATACTTAGGCTAGACTTGGCACACTCAGGAGTTCAAGGCAGGATGACTGTGAGATCAAGGTCATCTAGGCTGCATAACAAGACCCTGTCACAAACAAACACTAGAGATTAACTGACATAAAACCACCTGAAACTCACCTAACTCTTTGGCTCTAATAGTAGAAAATTTCCTCCCATAATATAGACTTTGAGCAATTCTGCAGTATGGATAATCATAAGAAATATAACCTTTTAATTTAATCTCTAATTTTAATAATTTATCAAACAGCTGTCAGGAGTCGAAAAGCTTACAGAGAGCTTGGTAAGTTAACTGGCAATCTAATCTTTTACTCAGTTGTTCAAACAAATACTGAACACAGTGAGAAGAAGAAAGCAAGATTTGGGAGCAAGTGTAGAGTTCAAAAGTATGTTTCAATCCCATGTAGTGTTGAGGATGTACCACACTTTCCTATGATACTCAAGAGCCCTATGATAGCTGAAGGGACCACTCTACTCTGAGTGAAACAATGACTCATGAACTTGGAACTCTGACAGGAGGCTGATGTTCAAAGAATCTTGACATTAGACAACAATTGTATTTTACAAGGTGAAGATCTGAATCTAGCACTTCCATATATTACTATCATAGCACTGGACACCTCATTAGAATTATTTGAGATATTTTAGGTGAAAAATAAGGGGAAAAGACATTATCTATGGAACCAAATGTTACACTTTGAGTTTATGAAATTGCCAGAAAAGCTAGCTGAAAGTTCTAGATTCCATGCTTTAGCCCCACCACACATTTTCTCATCCTAGGAAACTCAATGTTTAAGTTCAGCAGGTAATTGTAGTAAAAGAAAGTCCACTATTCATACTCTCCAATGACTTCATGACATTGGTAGTTATATTTAAATCATCTAACAAGACAATATGATCTAAATAGCTTTGTAATAGTCTAATACTGTTTTGTAGCAATGATTTGATGACTTTTATTAACCTGCTTTTAAAAATAACTGATTCAACAAATTCACCTTTATGTTTCAGTTTCTGCAGTGGTAAAATAAATAGGTTGAACTAGCTAAACAATTTCATATCTGGTAATCTAAATTATTTAAAACCCTATCCCAATCCCAATCCCAGACTTGAATTGGCTACTGAATTGATTTACTGATTTATTCATGTATACATACGTGTTTATGTATGTATATGCAATCATGATGGGGAACAATTTTGAATATTCCCCATTATTGTTGATAGCTGAGGTCAATTTTTTTGTCCAAAAGAAACTAACCAAAGTTCTCATAATGCTGTTGTGGTTTTGACTTTCTCCTATATATTTAAGAGAAAATGAAGGGAGAAGCCAATTTTCCAAATGACTTCAATTTCAATAGGGAATAGAAGTTGGAATAAATGGCAGTCCCCTCTACACAGTTTCCTAATTTAAAAGCAAATCTAGAGCTAATTTCAGTGCTGTCTACTCGATTTACTTATCCTTCACATGGTCAAATAAGTAACAAATCAAGGAAACAGAAAACGTGATTAGTGTAAACTGAAAGGGGAATGCATGGCAGACTTGGAAAAAGGTTCATCAGCCACCACGGGGTTTGAAGGATATATAGGCATTCAGCAGTGTTGTGTCAAGTACAAATTTTCTAGCCTGGTGATTTTAGATTATTCAGAGGCTCTTAGTTTCAATGAAGAAGAGGGAAAGTCTGGATAAAAAATTCCAGTCATGATTTTTGCCCCTCAATCTTCCATATTTTAACATGAATATTTCTAGAAAGCAAACCTTAGATAAGAGCATATCTCCATGTTATTACCCAACTACCTAGTGATACCACAGTGAGATTATCTTTTGAGAAGACTATTTTCTGCACCAATTTTTCTGTGCTAAGTTATCTACAGAGATACTTGCAAGTATCCAGGAAATGTGGAAGGATGCCTATTGAGCACAGAAGAAAAAAGATGCTCTGATAACTAGTAACTTTCTGAGTAACTATTATAGAACTTCAATTATTTTTTGCATGCATTCCTCATCTTAGCTTGCTTATTAATACGAATAAGATAAAGTTATAACTTTTCTTTTAATTCCCTTGAGATATCAATGCAACACATACTGTGAGGCCAAGTTTCTCTAATTAGGATGGTACTAATTTGGATGAAGTGAAACCATTATAATGTCCACAGAGATCTGATGAAACTAATTGAGTTCAAAATATATTGGCAAAGGTGAGTATTTATGTTATGATAGTAATGTGTGCACACTAGTATAGATACAATAAAAATAAAGTGATACAAGTTGTGTAAGAGAAGATTGTGCTAAGATCTCATGACTATACTGCTTTTTTTAATTTAAAATTTCTATGGACTTTTTATGTTAATTTAAGAAAGTGGAAGAAAATATTAACATTTCCCCAAACCACATTGATTTCTATTTTGTTTTCTGATTTCCTGACTTATGTGAAGATGGTCCTGATATTTTATCCTAATTTTAATTTTGCATCAAGTTTGGTTCTCACTTACTATGGTTAAGAAATGGCAAGGGAGTTAGATGTAGTGGCATAACATTATAATTAAACTCCTTTTCCCTTAAAAGCAGAGGTTACTTGAAAATTGATGTATGCATAATTTTTAATTGATGGAGGTGGTAATGGAAATATAGTTAAAATAATTGCTCTAAAAAACCCTTGTGGTCATAATAGCGTCAATTTGTTATGCATTCGGTTACTCTGCTCTCTTCCAAATTGTCTCCATGTGAACATATTTCAGCTACATATTTTCTATAGCTGATAAATTGGGAAACACATTCTCATTTAGCTCTGAATAATTTAGAAAAGAAAGGTGTTTAGCATGGAAAATGGAGAGGCATTGGGATGGTGAAAACTCTGGTTTAGATCCAAGTAAAATAAGTTTTACCTGTGGCCAACAAGAACACTATGATCTGAATCTGTTAGCTCATACCTTTTCTTTCTCCTTTTCTTCCTTGTTTTCTTCTTTATCTTTTTTATTCCTTTATTTCTCCCTTTTTGATTTTTCCATTTCACTTCGGTTTTATTTTCACTTTACCTCTTTTACTTCTCTCATTTATCCCTCCCTCCTATTCTCATTTTTATTCATTTTTCTCTATTAATCTTTCTCTTCTTCTTCCCTTTTAATACTTACCCTTTATTTTTTTCCATTTTGACATTGTTAGACATGTATGTAATATATTTTGATACTATCTTTTATCTCCATCTTCCTCCCATTAGTACCTTTCTTCTTTCCTATTAATTTCCATTTTACTTTCATGTCTTTAAAAAATCCACTGAGTTAAATAAGGGTTGTTTGCATGAACATGGATGGAAGGTTATTGACTGTGGAATGAACAACTTTACAATGGCTATATCATGAATGAGCCTGATTCTCCCATCCAAGGAACATGTTTTTAATAAAGTTTCCCTAAGATTTAAAACAAAAACAAAAACTTCTTTACTTTTGTTCATCGTGTGACACTTCATTCTGTCTTACACCCACTGAATTTTAATGCCTACATTTGTTTGCTCTGAGAACTTTCTCTCTCTCTCTCTCTCTCTCTCTCTCTCTCTCTCTCTCTCTCTCTATGTGTATGCATGCACACCTTAATGGGCACACCTATGTTCTACAATGGTTAGATTATGTCTATTCTTTTCAGATCTCACTCTGCAAGTTATTGTGTTTAAGAGATGGTTCACAAATTCTGATTATATTGAATGATGCAATCATTTCTCATGTATTTATTCATTGAAACTAGCATTCATCTACATATTTATGACACTAAAATGAGTATGTGTTTATTTACTTATTCTTCATTCATTCATGAATTTATATTAGGCTGGGTGAGCAGGGGGGATATAATTGAAAAGTCATTGTCCAATATACAAGGAACTTCAACTCTATTCAAAGAGAACATCAAATAAATAGATAATAATAATAGAATATGATTTGTGTTCTAAGCACCAATAACGCATGGAAGGATCGTGGCGGCACATAGAAGAAACACCAATGTTGAGGTACCCACATAGTGGGGATCAAGAAGTACTCCTCTAGCCAACATTTCAGAATTCAACTTGGTTTCTTTCTGACGGTGATATCAAAGCTGAGACCTGATACACACACACACACACACAAAGTTTGAGGAAAATCTGAAACTTTCATTATAGGAAAACATGGAATGAAAAGAGATTTTGGGGGAGAAATACAAAATGGACAAGAGTAAAATGAGGGTAATAATAACATCTTCCAAAGACTGATGGAAGGAAGACTACACACCACTAAGGAATTACCGAATGATAACTCATAGTGAAACTAAGATCTGAGCATAAGATGAACATGTGGGAATTTACCAACTATAATGGAAAGGTCAGTGGATTGTAAATGACTAAAAGGAAACATCAGGTGTGTGTTAATTACTTCTGTATAACCCAAATAACTGAGAGAACAACCGAGAAGAGGATAAGCTAAGTTTGGCTCACAGCTTCAGAGGTTGTCCATGGTTGCTTGCTGTTATGTTCTTCTGACAGAAGTATATGGTAGATGAAGATTTTCTACCTTCCGGTGGACAGGAAGCAAAGAGCAAGGCGGGGAGTGCAGACCACATGTTACTTTCATTGTCATGTGCCAGTGCTTTGCTTCCTCCAACTAGGTCTTGCCTTCTAGAAATTCCAGAATTTCCCAAGTAGTGCTATTATCTAGGGAACAAGTGAGCCTGAAGGGAACACATGAGTCTTTATGTAACATCTCATATTTAAAGCCCAACAAGTGATAAGGGGTGTGTGTGGGGGGAGGGGGGTTTCTTGTTAAACTAACCTAACAAGATTCCAGATAAAGACATTTCATGTTGATTAAATATTATCAGAAAGAAAAAATGTAATCACGCCTCCATAATGGTCAAATATTATGGGTTGTTAGTGGTGGAAGTTCCTGATAAACTGACTTAGCCACATTGTGAAAAGCATATTAAGCAGCTGTCTGGTGCTCCTTAAATCTGTAATCCCTGAGTCTGTAAGGGTGGAGGATCAGGAATGCAAGGCCAGTCTTAAGTATAGAGTGAATTCAAAGCCAGAATGAGATGGCACAAATTAAAAGGGCCTTGGCAAAGATTTAGGAGATTGATTAAAGTTTGGATAAGCCAAGAGTTTTTGTGACCTCCATGTCACAAATAGTACTTGGCAGGGTTATGGTCTTGATATATGGTGGTATTTACACACATTCTGAGTCTTCACCACGTATATACTGCTCTTTACTACAGATAGTAAGATGCCTTCTAACACCAGTCATACACACAATACTCACACACTCACATATCTTGCATGTGTATATGTTTCTGGATGTGTGTTTTCATGTGGAAATGGGAAATTGTCAATTGCGCTTTACCTTATTTATTTGATATAAGGTTGGTCACTGAATTTAGAGACACACAATTAGACTAGCCTAAGAAGTCAGTGTGCCCCGGTATTCTTTTGTCTCCACCTACCCAGTCCTGGGATGACAAGCGCATGCTACCACTCTTGGCTTTTAGGAAGAATGGCAGTTTGAATGTTATGTCCCACAAGAGACTCCGTTGTTTTATTATAACCTGGATTTCCAGCCAACTTGCTGGAAGAGGTGTCACTGGGGGCAGATCTGATTTGTAGCCCAATGGTGTGCAGAGAAGTCTGAGTTCTGCCTGGAAGCCCTGCTGTTTGATGCTGGTATTAGGTTTGCTTGCTTGTGATGCTGGCTGAGTGTTTGTGTCTCTCTGGATGGATCAGAAAGGGCGCCAGCTTCTTCCACCATCAGTGAAACTTCCCCTGGATCTGTAAACCTGAAATAAATCTTGTTCCTCTCATAAAATGTGTCTGTTTGAAAGTTCACCCCAGCAACATGGAGATGACTATGACAGGTAAGTCCTGGGGATCTGAGTTCAGGTACTTAAGTTCATCCCATAAACTAAGCTGTCTTAAGACCCAGACCTTAACCACATATTTTAATATTTTCTCTTAATATTGTTTCTCTTTTATGTAGTTTTAATTTTCAACATATAAGTCTAGAGCTAACTAAGTGACAAAAATATTACAACTCTGGTTTGAGGTGAGCAGAGTCATTGAGAGATATTTATGGTTAAAAAAATACATAAGAATGGATGTAAATTTGGAATAGACATACATAACTATGGATATGCAAAACTTTTATTTTTTGATTTTCTTTTGAAAATAATTATTTTGATTATTAACCCGTTAAGTTATTCAATCAATCTCATCTTATCTGATGCCTCAGAAATGTTTTCTTCCTTTCAAGGTTCATTCTGAATGTATTGCTTCAGGATTAAAAAAGTGAATTACCTCCTTGTTTCCTCAATAGTTATCACCCTCTTTCATCTCTCTGTTTATATTTCTGTGTATTTCCTGAAGCAAATAAGCAAACAGAAAATTTTAGTTGTGTACAATAATTGCAGATTTTGCTTGATTAAAAGAAATGGCACCTCTAAGTTGAATTTATTCTCTTCTTGAAGGTGAAATTCTATAGGTTCAGATCAAAGCACCAAAAGATTTGCACATAAATTTAAGAGCAATGGTACTATAATTGAGGATTTCTCAGACTTTATACCAGTTAAATCTAACAATGAAAAAGGAAATCATATAATATAATTAGCAAATTCTTTTTTTTAAATTTCCAATTTATTTGCAAGGAGAGGAGAGAAGGAGAGAGAGAGAGACAGTGAGAGAGAGAGAGAGAGAGAGAGAGAGAGAGAGGGAATTGATGTAGCAGGGTCACTTGCAACTGCAAACCAACTTCAGATGCATGTACCACTTTGTGCATCTGGCTTTAAATGTGGATACTGGCAATCAAACCCAGGTCTAGGCTTTGCAAGTGCCTTAAGAGATAAACCATCTCTCCAGCCTCAATCAGAAAATTCTTTATAATATTCAGTATGAAGTGTTTGGAATTGTAGTTTCACTCATGTAAGAAATTCATATGAAAGTGGAATCAAAGTCTAAGCTAATTTTGTGACTTTTCTTACATACAGTCTAATTAAATCCCTCTATCTATACTCTTGAATACCTTTTTCTTGACCAGTTCTATTTCAACTTCTTATATTTTGACTTCCTACGTAGTATTTCTTGTCTTGAAGTTTCCCTCAAGAATGTCACTGATAACTTCCTTTTGGTAAAGTTTAGTAAAGAGTATTGAATCCATCTGAACTACCTGTTGTCTTTGATTTCCCTCAATTGCTTATATTGATTTGTAGGGCTTGGGGCCATGGCTCTCTTGTGGTTGTCTTCTTACCTTTGACAACACTATTTTAGGCTTTATTCATAAACTTCTCTTCCATCTACTCAGCTAGTAGAAACTTTCTATCATTTCTTCCATATCCAGCTTTTTCCTCCCGGTACATAGTCTTTATGTGCTGTCATGAACTGGAACAATTCTCACACAGCAGACTTCTCTCCTGCAGTCCACTGCCACCCTATTTAATTGTGCATCCTTCGGTATCTTAACCACAATGCCCATAGATACCTTTACCTCAATATTATTTGTATATGCAAACATTCATGTGTGTGGGCAGGAGTGAGAATCTCCTATAAAATTAGATTTTCCCAGGTAAAATAATATAGATTATTGCCTTGTTAAAAAGAATCATGTTACTAATTAGTGTTAAAGCATTTTTCTAGGAGGACTAATTAGAAAGAAGAAGGCTTCAGTGGAAGACTGATGGAGGGAAGGGACAAGAGAATATCATTGGAGTGGATTGTGATCAAATTATATTCTATACATATATGAAAATTGTCAATAAAAAGTCCAAAAATATTATCTTTCAATATTTGCTTTTGTATCCAGCTATACATTTTTAGACTTGCATTTTAAATTTTTTAGGATTCATTTTCTAGGCAAATAACTGTTTTGTCCAGTTGACTCTCAACTTTTTACCACCCCTCTATGGTAATTGCTCTCTACCTTCCCACTGCACATCTTTAGAATGAACCATACTATACCATCACAACTGCCCAATCAATCTTGCACCTTATATACTGTGAGATACTTGGGTGAAATCACTCATCTTTCCTTCTGTGGACATCTTGTGTACATGGATAAGTGGTGCTAGACATGGAGTTATTTGATATGTCTGATGCCTGGTGTTTCATAGTATGGGTATTTTATATTATATCAGTATATTGTGCTATATTTTTATACTAATTCTAAGTAATCTCCTCTTAAGTTACTTCTATATTCATTTCAAATAAGACTGCAATGAATATATTGTGATAATTTTCTAAACTTTAGTTTTTATCTAAATTTTTCATTTATAAATTCTATGAATAAGAAATATTTTCTTAATTGTTGGAGGATTATTTATTTCAAAAAATCATGACACAAATATATTTTCCAGCTATTAATACCATGTAAATAATTTTTTGTTAAAAAGCCCACATGGTTCTTATGGTTGCCTAGGCATTATCAAGAAATTTACAATGGGTTTATTTATAGACATGGTAACTTTCTGCCATACATATACTTGTTTATTATATATACATATACAGTCTTGTTTACTATATTATTTTTCTATTCATATTGCTATTACACTGACAATAAATACTATTCCTTGGTCCTTCTGCACATTTTGAGAAGGGCTGTTGCTGCAACAATAAAATGAAACACATCCCCTTTGTTCTATGACCAGCTCATATATCTGAATTAATTTCCTTTCTTTGGTTTCACAGATATTATTAGCAGATACTGGGATGCACTTAATGTCAAACCATTTGAAGTTTATTACCCTCAAGACACATATCACAGCCACCAAAAATGGATAAATTGTAAAATCTACCACTGTACATCTTCCCCTTGATTAGCTGTGAATCCCAAACCTCCTAACAGTATGCCTCAGACTGCCCTATCTAATAACTGTTTCCCACCTAGCGAGATCTTTGAGTGCATTGCAAATGCTACTGTCTTGTTCTTAGCAGGTCTGTCTCCAAACTCCTTTTTCTCATGTGTTGCATTCTGACCTAATCCTTCAGTGCATGCACTCCATGCTATTAACACGAGACTTTTTTGTTTTAACATGTAGTTGTTTTTGAAAATGGGCATTTGGTTAATGAGATAGAAATCTGCATCTCGGGCTGGAGAGATTGCTTTGTGGTTAAGGAAGTTGCCTATGAAGCCAAAGGGCCCAGGTTCGATTCTCCAGTACCCACGAAAGCTAGATGTAAATGGGGCACATCATCTGGAGTTCATTTTCAGTGGCTGGAGGCTGTGGAGTGCCCATTTTCTCTCTGTCTATCTCTGTTCTCTCTCTCTATGTGCAGATAAGTAAGTAAAATAAATTGAAAAAGAAATCTGCATGTCTAAAGGGCTGCAGAAAAAGAGGCACAGGCATAATGTGTAGATGTACTGCTTACTCAGTGAAACTCAATTTCAGTGAGTTACTCTAATAAAAACCTGTAGCATTAAAAAAAATCTGTTGCATCATAGATTCTTCTTAAAAAAAATTGTATTTCTTCCTTTGATGTTTCACATATGTTCTGGGTTATATCTTGATACTAGTCAATTGCTTTATATTTCTCTTTTTGTCTTTTTCCATAGCAAAGGCTGACTCATTGTCTTCAATTCATGCATAACAGAAACAGTGATTTCCAGCAAACACTGTTTCTTTATGTACTACCACCCTTGTATAATAGAAAAGTCCACGTACCTTGTCCTGGTCAAGGGCTTCTGAGTTAGCATGAAATAGGGCACTTCAATGGTTTTCCTTGTAGAAAAAAAAAACCCTTCAAGATGGGGATCTGTTTCCTGAGTGACCTTGCTTAGGGCATGAGGACATATGATGCAAAAGTAGAAAACATAAGCATCATGTTTAGAGTTCATTTTCTCCAGTAGCATGTAATAGATTATCTTTACTAATAAACAAGTTACAGGGCCTTAGAGTCATGTAGTAAGCTATTAAAAAATTTTAACTCAACTTTCTAAGCCTTTCAAAATAAGAGTCTAATACTAACTTTATTCCCGGTGGTTTATTCAGTTTTCTGCATTTGGCTCTGTTATTTAGTTTTACTTTACTTGAATTTTATTATTGTTGGGCTATTCTTTTGCTCACAATCTTTCTTTTTTATATTGAAGATCTCTATAATATTTTTTTATTTTTATTTTTAATAATTTTTTATATTTATATATCATTTCTTTTTATATTTTATTTTTGAATTATGTATAATATATAATATTTTGTATCATATATTATATGTATTATATTTTTATTTTTAATAAATTTTTTATTTTAAACTAATTAATAGTTTTGTACCCAGTAAATACAGTCAAGTTGGTACCATTGTTAGGCCCATCCATGTTCTACTCTCCCCTCGCCCCTCCTTGTTGAGGTATATGGGTCATCCATTCTGGAGTTAGCCCACAGTTATGGGTAGGAGAAATATCTCTGCATATCATGACCCAATGAGTGGCTCTAACATTCTTTCCACCCCCTCTTCTGCAAAATTTCCCTGAGCCATGTTGGGTTCATTTTTGGTCTGCTTCAGTGATGAAGTGTTGGGGGCCTCTGTGTCTCTGGATATCTGATTTGGTAGGAGTTGACTGTTCTCTGTGTTGATCTCCTTCACTCTTGTGCTAATACCCAATTCACCAAGAAAACAGCACCCTTGCTTGTTTTGCCAATTATTCTTAGTTTCAGCTGGGGCCCTTTTGAGGTATAATGGAGTGGTTCTCTCCTTAGGATCTGCATCTATCTGAAAAAGAGAAGCAGATTCTCCAATGGAGAGTAAAGTTAGCACCAGACACATGGGTTAACCCTTACTTTTTTATAGAGAATTTAATAGGTGTAGGCCCTCTTGTAGCCCATGATTGGTGGTAACTTGATAATGAAGAGCAGTTTCATGTTTGGATGTGTTTCTTACTTGTTTTCCAGCTTCAGCTATGGGTCTGGTTCCACTGAGGGGATCAGTAATCAAATCAAGAGCGATTGGATTCCCACCATGGCTGTGTGCCACTATTGCACTTGTGTGAGCATCACGACAGATTATTTGCTGATAAGTATGTTAGACCATGAGTTGCTTGGACAGATATTGGTCATTTTCCCCCAGTCACCCATGTAGCACCTTCTCTCACTAGACACACTGACTGTCTGGGGACTGACTCTCTTCCAGCTTCCAGCCATGGCATTCCATTTTATATGTCAACCGCATATGGTGTCTTCAGCAGTTGGGTCTTACCACTAACCTTTGATGGGTCATCAAATACTCTGACAGAAAGCTGTCTTTCTTTTAGGAAACCTTGTAGGTCTCTCTGATCAAAAGCTTGCTGTGGATGATAGCCACATGCTGGTACTGGGAGTTACAGGTCACTCACTATGGTTTATCAAAAATTTGTATTTCCTACATTTTCACATTCACTTTTTCCAGTCCTTATTTTTCATTTTTTTTAATCTTTGTTGACACAAGATACTTTCCCCAATCCTCACCACACTTTATCATTTTTGCTTTGTTAACTTTTTTCTACTGGTCTCATCTAAACAGTTACTCAGTGAAGCCTATTTTAATCTCATTTTTCATCTTATTTATATACTGCAAGGGGACACCAGACATTCTCCACAGTAAGTTTCACTGTATCAGTACCTTACTAAACTGTAAACTCTCAATCCATGTCAGTCATGTGTGTTTTTCTTTGCTAGTACAGAGCTAGGATATAAAAATAAACACAGTGGTTCATTGGAGTAAAATATATTCCCCATATCAGGGGAACTCTCTTTCATTAATATTTTCTCTTCTGAATACAGATACTATCTTTTCCATAAATACTTCTGTATTATTTGATCCCACCTAACCTTTTCATTTTGAAGTCCTCTGACAGACTTTTCCATCCACCCATTTAAGCACTCTTTTATGGCTTAATTGTTTTATTGCCTGCCTCAGTTAATCCTTCAAAACAAGCACTATGATTTCAAATTACACTGAAGAATCAAAGCAACTAAAGCAGCATAGCACAATACTGATATAACAACAGACATATATACTGAGATAAATAGCATAGCATCCATAAAAAAAAATCTACTCAACAAATTCAATCTAATTCTCAGCACAGGTGGCAAAATTATATCTTAGAGAAAAGACAAGCTTTTTGAAAATATTTTTATGTGTTTATTTGCAAGGGGAGGAGAGAGAGAGAGAATAAGAATGAAAGAGAGAGGGAATGGGAATGCCAGGGCCTCTTGCCTCTGCAAAGAAGCTCCAGATGCTTGTGTTACTTTGTGCATCTGGCTTTGCATGGATACTGGGGAGTTGAACTCAGGCTATCAGATTTTGTAAGCAAGTGTCTTTAATTCCTGAGTTATCTCTCCAGCCACAAGAAAATGTACATATTTTTTCAAATAGTGCTGGGCACAGTAGATATCTACTTGTAGAAGACAAAACAACATCCCAATATCTCACACTGTAGAAAAAAACATCTAAACAAGCCAGGTGTGGTGGCTCACATCTTTAATCCCAGTACTCAGGAGGCAGCAGTAGGAAGATCACTGTGAGTTCGTGAGTTCAAGGCCACCCTGAGACTACATAGTGAAGTCCAGGTCAGCTGGAGCTAGAGTGAGACCCTACCTCGAAAAAACAAAAGAAAAAAAATCTAAGCAAAATATTAAATTCCTTAATACAAGGCCACAATTTTTGAAACTAACAGAGGAAAATAAATGGAATATTATAAAATATAGACGTAAGTAATGAGTTTCCACTAAATCAAGAAATAATAACAAATATTAACAAGCAGAACTGGGTCAGACTAAAAAGCTTCTGCCAGCAAAGGGAACAACCCACAGAGTAGTCAACTATTCACAAAATTTATGATTATTATCCAGAATATGTAAAAAAAGAAAAAATAAACACCAAAAGAAAAAAGCCATATAATTAATAAATAGTAAAACTTTTCACAAGAACTATGGATGGTCTGAAATACACAAAGAAATAGTCAACTCTGTTAGCTATCAAGGGACTGGAAATCACCAGTACTAAGCTGAAATTCTCTCTCTCACTGTAGTCAGAATTGAGTTTTAGTTTTAGACAGTTACTGTATTGGGACATAGCATTCAGCGCATTTAGAACTTTATCATAAGAAAACAAGGTACACATATGATAATTGTATATCACAAGGAAATATAGCTACAAAAAATGGTTTAAGATAGAAAAGGCTCAGAAATTTTCTTCATCACAATAAAGTGAATTGATGAGAAGTAGAATTATATACACTGATTGTCAGTTTTGTTCAAGTGAAATGAAACTATAAAAACTCACCTTCAGAATTATTAAATTATGTTTCCATAATTATGGTACAGGTAAAAAAAAATGGAAAGAAGGAAACAAAGAAGAATGAGGTCCCATTGCTTAAGTCCTGTTTTTATTTCGTCTATAGTACCTGTCTTTCTTATTGATGTGCCTCGTCAAACCTCATCTATTGTACTCTGAAGAGAATGCTGATTTCTTTAAACTTATGCTGGTATTAATTCCCCATATGACCACACAAACACACACTCACACATAATTTAATTGGCTAAACCAATTACATGGTGTTAATCCTGACTCACTTCTATATTGCTTGTCATGTATTTCCAACCAATAGCATGTATGCATCAAAACTAATCACATTCTTAGTATTTCACTTGTTATCCAAAATTGTGGTCAGTCTCTCAGGAGATGAATTTGTTGAGACCTAGGAAGGTCATTTGCAACTTTTGAGGATATTCAAGTCTAAGTTAATGGAGAAAAAATATCTACTAGTTATTCAACATTGCATAGCTAAGATAGAACTAATGAGCAAATAATATGTGGTCTTCAAGCCACCAAAAAGATTTAAAAATTGAGACCATTTCATTTGACAGGCTCTATTTAAAGAAAACCTGATTTTATATCTTGAATATTCACCCTCTATTCTTATTTTACACATGTAAAATTACTCATAGTTGTATTTATTTATTCCTCACTTTGTTCTAAAAAAAAGATTTAAAGTAGCTTATGAGGATATTTAAAATACATCAAAGCAACATAATTAAAAAATGGTGAGAAAGTGGAAAAATAGCATGACTAGGAATCTAAAGTAGAACTGAAAATAGGGCAAAATATAAGTATACTGTCATGAAAGTTTCATATACTTGCTATTGTTTTAAGATTTTCAGCAACCTCTGTTGGAGAAATTCAATCATTTATGACATTCATGATATTCAGCCCATCAAAACAAATGAACTGTTGAGGAAGAGATTCTGAGAAGAGTAGGGGTACTCTCTGGAGAGGTCTCAGGACAGACTATATAATATAATGAGCAACATTCTTCACAGTATCTTCACCATGCTTGCAGTAACTATGGTGTGTTTCATAAAGCTGCTCCCTGTAGCATTTCCTGTTCAGACTGATGGCCTCCCATTAAAATACAAGCCAGTTTAAGGCACCATTATGGTAGTCTGCAGGGGATGCAAAAGTGGAAGAGCTATGCAACTGCCCATGTGCTGGTTGGCTGACTTATTTGTTGGTTACATTGTAGGACATCCTGTGTGATGGATTATTTCAATGCTCCTCACTTGATAAATGTTACTATAAATAATTTGGCTGAGTTTCTTTGCCCAAGAAATCAAGATCAACCTTACTTAACCAGTATCTTAATTCTTAAGTTAATTTCCTGCTTGTTGAAAAACATGCCAAGGCTATTGAAATGTAGTTAAAAAAAAAAAAAAAGAGAACAAATGTGTTTGATGACAATAGGGGAAAGTTCATACTTGTATAAAGAAAAAAAGTGGCATGCTCTTAAAAACATAAGTATAAAGTATCACAACTTTTTTAAAAAAGAAATGCAAGCAAAATGCCTTTGAGTTTTATTTTTTGTGTAT
Source organism: Dipus sagitta (assembly GCA_036346955.1). Lineage (NCBI taxonomy): Eukaryota > Metazoa > Chordata > Mammalia > Rodentia > Dipodidae > Dipus > Dipus sagitta. The sequence goes on from CM070770.1 coordinate 240,992,827, forward strand.
TACTTTATTTTTATTTCTATTACTGTCTAGCTGTGGTCCTATTAAAGTTGGAATATGAAGTTTGAATGGGACATTCCAATTTAGAAACAAAGCAACTGAGTTTTACTTCTAGCCTTGAAACTTGTTCATTAGTTAGTTGTATTGTTTCTCAGTTCTGTCATGTGATGATCTCTCCACTATTTAGAACCTCTGAACACCTTCTGATTATAATGTCAAGTTGATGCTGATAGTGGCATTACAAAAGATTTTCACAGGTCACAGGCTTCCAATTGCATAATCAAGTGAAGGAATTAAATCACGATATAAGTGGTACTTTAAAGATATCAGTCTTGTTATTGAATTGTCTATCAATATTCCACAGTGGCTACATTATGTGCAGGAAGGGGCAGAGACACTTTCTCTGATGTGCCAATCAGATTTCCATGTTTAAACAAGGCTTTGCCATTCTTTACACACTTTCTTTCTGAAAAGTCATTCCACCCCTGTCAGGACTATCAGTGCTCAAAGATAATTTGAAATGAACAGCTTTACTGAACCACTGAAAGTTCTAACATGACAACTTTGATGTCTATTTTCCAACGTTATTTTGGCTGCTCAGAGTAGCACCTCTTTCACAAGTGTCCCTTTGCAAAAAGTTACTATTGTGAACTGAAGTTATCAGAGAAAAAGCCACACCTATCTTAAAAGTTCCATAAGGCTGATTAGAACCATATGACTATCAAGAGTTGGAATGTTTGCATATCTACAGCCAAACTATCATGGACTGACTTTAGTCTTCTTAATAGCCATTTGTTGCCCACTCCTGTGTCTGACTTAACACCCTTGAGACTAACACATGAAATAATTTGGGACATATTAACTTAACAGATTGCTAGCTTCCACCAATCTAAGAGGTAAAATTGTCATCAGGAAGCTTCTTAACTAATTAGCAGAGATGTTTCTTCTTTGCCACCTACCTGATGTTTCTACTAATATATCTAAAACATGGTTTAAGTTACGACTTTCTTTAGTTCTGTGACTAGATAGACTTCATGAAACTGTTACCACATTGGAACATTATGTCTGGGGTAACCTGAATTCCTGGCCTTGGTTCCTCATATTTAGGATCTCTTACTCCCTTTGAGTTGAAAGCTGTCCTCTCTGTTGATAGTTTCATACCTGGAAAATCTCAAATTGAATTGAATATTTGATTTAAATTTTTTTTTATTTTTTTACTTGAGAGAGAGAGAGAGAAAGAAAGAGGCAGACAGAGTGAGAGATATTAGGCATGCCAGGACCTTCAGTCATTGCAAATGAACTCCAGAAGCATGTGCTACCTTGTGCATATGGCTTACATGAGTCCTGGAGAATCGAATCTGGGTCATTTGGCTTTGCAGGGAAGCACCTTAACCACTAAGCCATCTCTCCAGCCCTGAATATTTGTTTCTGTTGATGTAATGAATTAATTGTATGATATTAACTATAAAGTTCATCATTGGAAAGTACATAAAGAAAACAATCATTAAATGAAATATTTATTTTGTACTTGGCATGTCAATAATTATCTACTGCTAATCACAGCCACTAAATAGACCAGAAATGCAGGCATGTCATAAGGAGTGAAAGATATATTTACTATCTTTGAGTATTAAAGTTATGCTGCTAATAAGTAGTAAAGGTAGGATTTCAATCCAGCAGTCCTGTTCAAAGCCCCTATCCTTTAACTACTATGGAGTGTCATACAATTTATTTCTATCACAACCAACAGCACACACATCTAAGATACCCAATCATCTTCAATTTCATTTCCATTTCTAATTTTAGGTATTTGTCTGCTTAGTAAAGGAGAGTTGACTATTAAAATTCTAATGATCAAGAAATGATAGTTATTAGATAAGGATATATTATAATGTCATTCTAAATTGTGTTTGCTACATTTTGATAATAGATAATGAATTGTAATCTTGCTAGGAAAGAATTCAATGCAACTCCTCATTTAATGAAATGGCCATTTCTCTGTGTGACATTTTATTACAATACCAGAATCAAGGACTTGAGAATTTTTTTCCCTCCTATTATTCAAGAAATATTACAAAATGCAGTTTCATTGTCATTAGGATGTACTTAAACTACCGGGTCTTACAAGATCTAATCTCGGGGATAATGTCTGCATTACAGAATCTGTGTCAGCCCCGTTCTTTCTCTTCCCTGTGAATAATCACAGAAAGCATAACTAAATGATCTCTAAGGTAGCAATAAAGACTTTCCTTTTTTTCACAATTGCTTCTTTTCTGATGAGTCTCCAAATTCCAAAGCCAAATCATTACTTTAGATAAATGAGAGAAGTACTCTCCCTCACATGATCAAACTTATTTCAACAGCATTGATTTCCTTCCCAGTAAAAGTACAGAGGATAGTAGACTTGAAAGATGCATGCATTTGAATCTCTGTCCAGTCAAAGTAGGTCAAAGTCTTTATCACAAATACTCTTAGTTCAAGGAATATGAGTGAGCATTGGAGGAAAACATTTTATTAAGAGCCCTGTTTGTGCAGTGCATAACTATCTTTCTGGGACGGAAATTTAATTGTATATAAGCTCCTTTGAAGGTTAAAGGCCTATTGCATTAATTTATTTCCTGTAGCTTTGAAGAGGACCTATTTAGTTGTAGGCTGAAGGACAAAAAGGCAGCACAAATGCAGAACATGGTAATTACCAGTACATCTACACATCTGTGCTTAGATGTAAAAAAAAAAAATTGCTGAAAAATTTATAGATGAGTGGCACAATTCACTTCTGCCTAATCTCCAAGTGCAAAACTTGCCAAGTGAGCCAAACTATTCTACTGTGCACCAACCCCTCTCTTGATCATACTTCATATTTCTGTTAAGCTTGCCAAGTACTTACTACAACATGGGAGTACTACAAATAAACACACTTTACACTCTATAATGAAAAGTCCTAAACAGAGATTTTTATTGTCTTTTATAGCTAGCAAGAAATCCATATTTCATTTTTAAATGAAGTACCACGAACCATAAATGCAGTAGAAAATACTTTTAAAATGTACCAAGATGCAAGATATTAAGCCTATTATCTATCATATCAATCAATCTATCATCTATCAATCTATCATCTATCAACCTATCTATCTCTCTAATCTATCTATCATCTATCAATCAATCTATCTATCATCTATGTATTTATCTATCATCTATTATCTATCTATCTATCTATCTATCTATCTATCTATCTATCTATTATCTTGCTATCACCAATCTGTCTCTATCATCTATATTAAGGAAATCTCAAATGGCCTGGATATGGTCACATGACTTGAAAATAACCACCATCATATTTTTTTCAACAGATTTTATTGAACTACTGTGGGCTATGAACTCTACAAAACTTGGTGAGGATTGAAGCAATATTTGTGAACTGGATTCTGCTTGTATCTGAGAAGCATTCATAGCTCATATGTCCAAGCCATGACATTGTAAGACAGAAGTGATGTATGACTCAGGAAAAGCACTAGACAGAAATTCCCATCAATGTTTAGAGAAGAGTTTGGGAAGCAGTTTATAGAAAAGATATTACAAGAAAAATATTAAAGATCTGATAGAATAGGAAACTTAGATAATTCACTTATTGTGTAAAATAATTTAGAAATGAACCAGCAAGAAGATAAACATGCCTTTAAGCCAGATAGGAACTCTGCTTGTAAGGTCACTCTTTGTATATGATTTTGAATGTTCACATATAGTTTGGCTTACATCTTTTGATGCTAATTTCGTTTACTATCTGGGTTAAAATCTTAATCTCTTTTGAGGAGGGCAGTTAGCTGATAGCTTCTAGCTGTGGCACTTGCAGACTTCTTTCCACTAAGACCATATTCTGTGAGCAGGTCCCATCCAGAGCTGCACACATCAATACTGTAGTCTAGTTCTTTCTGCGGTTCAATGGTGAGCTCCTCTGGGCTATCCTGGTGCCAGTGTTCCCCAGGGAGTACACAAAATGTTCAGTGAGCTTATGTTAGCTTTTACTCACCTGAACAAATAAACCTAAAGGAGAAATGGTCTATTTTGGGGCACAGGGGGTAGTGAAAAGGCCTAAGTGAGGTCAGGGGAAGAGATTGAGTAAAGGAAAGGTGAAGGGAGGGCTAATCATAATCTAAGAGGATATAAATAAGTAACATGGAAACCTACTTTTTTGGACAGTGGAACACACATAGATTGATATTGGAAAATTTTCAGTGCCAGGGATGGGATACCTTCCAGTGAGTTGTTGGTCAAGGAGGTCCCTGAAGCCCCCAAAACATTACAGGCCTTTGCCAAGGCCCTTGAATTCCCACCAGGAACAGATGGTAAGACCCTATTGCTGAAGACTTCACATAATTGGGCTACAAGGTCACTGAGAAATCCTGCTGGAGCTGAGCTGAAAGCCTCCATGTAGACCAGCTGACAGAAAGCTGGAAAAAGCCACATTGAGTGCAGTTCAATGGGAGAGACAGAAATCACCAGTGAAGATACTCCACAGTGGACACTGCAAGCTCACAGCCAGTTGATTGTCTCCATTGTTCTGAGGCCTGTGGTGAGGCAGTAGTAACCTGGGAGGTCATGCCAGAGCAAAGCTGCTCATCTAATGGTGGTCATGAAGGAGAAGAAGACAGGAAGAGTACAAATACAAGATATACCTAGGAAGGTACACATCCATCCAATGACATACTCCTCACCAGCCCTCCATGAAAGTTAATCCTTTCATGATGCAATCACCTGTTATTAGTGCCACCTGCTGGAGACCAAGCTTGCAATACCCAAGTCTCTGCTGGGAGACACCTCATGTCTAAACCACAGCAGAATTACACCATCGCCTGCCTGTTCTAGGTCTCTTCTTCTTTTATCTTTAAGAAACATCTACCCAGTGACTTTTCTGGTATCTGTTTTCTGGAAGACCCAAATTAACACTGTGACTATCATGTATTTAGTCCACAAAACAGTTATTAAATAGGAATTCTCATAACCACATTTTACTACATTTTATTGATGAAGGAACAGGCAGGGAATTCAAGTAAGCTGTCCATTTCCACAAAGCTGGTGAATGTGGTAACTGATAATGTTTTTCTTTTTGAATAGAATATGTAAGGCTTTAAGTATATTTTGGCGCTTAAAGGAGCCTGTTGTGATGCATTTTGTACAGTGAGTTATTGATTTACTTAGAGCACAAATAGTAACTTTGTGATCTTTCTCCTAATTTCTATATTTGAGTTAGAAAAACATATTTTTGTTTGATTTGGATGATTTTATGTTACAGAAGGGTCAGCATACATCTTTCTTCAAGGGCTGCTTTTAGCTTGACTCCATGGATTCCTTTCAGTAGCATTCTAGCCCCTAAGTTAGAAGAAACGCATGTGGACTCAAGACAGGGCATTGGCTCTGCTGCCCCTATCACTTCTGTTCTTAAGACACAGCCATTGTTTTACTTCTGCAGGCTCTTCAATCATGCTGATTCCCTGACTCTTCAGCTTGACATTCAAAGCCTCTTCTAGCACCATTTCCAGTTCTACCTCTAACCTATGTTCCTACAATAGGCTTTTGGTTATTCTGTAAAACACTTGTAACACCTGAGCATTTTAAATCTTTTGACCTAATGCATTCTTTCCTGCCCTATCAAATCAAGACTTTTTCATTGAAAATCCTCTCTATCTAGACATTTTGAGCTGGGTGAATGCTAGAAAAAAAAGTCCTATATCTGCTTTCAGGCCCTACTAAATGTCACTTCTATTTCTGAAACCTATATTGACTCAGTGAAATTGCTTTGATATTCCCACTACTAGCAGCATAGCCAAAGGCTTGGACTTATACTAGGGGAGATGCTTAAGAGCAGAGCTGAGTCTAATAAAGCACCTGACAAACAGCGTAGTTGCTATTAAAATGATGTTCACTGAAAAAAAATCTGGTTATGTCACCAGATTTTGAGTCACTAAGAAATTGCAAGTCTATCTTTTTTATCTTTGAATCATTCTCCCAAGAAGAATCTAGCACATAGTGCTTGATAAATAGATGAATAATCAGAAAATTCAATTCAATTTGAAAAAAAGTTAGATCTTGGTAAAAGTGGTTATCAGTTATTTAGACAGTGAAGTATAATTTTGAGGAAATATATAGGAGCATTATCATCATATTGTTTCAAAGAATCACACTTTCTTAGAGACTCTTATCCTTCAGTGGAGAAAACTGGCATAAACTTTGAGTTGTCATGAATTGCCATTCTTCTTTAGTCACTAGATGTTAATAGTGTTTCAAAAGTTTTATAGTCATGCTATTAATTGCAATTGAATGAGGGAATTCACCCACAGTAGCTTAACTTCTTGGACATCTTTCATTATATCTGCCCTTAGGGGCAAATGAATTCCCTGGAGAAGTCATTTGGAACTGCCAAATTCTCCAAGAACTGTTAAATTCTCCGAACAACATTGTTAGTGTAAACTTTTCACTAAATAATAATTTTTTTGGCCAGTAACAAACTAGACAATGCTTAATGACATTACACCTCTATGTGTCTACATAGTGTGTGCAGCCTTTGGAAACATGTTTGGTGTAATATAATTTTCTTTAAAAAATTTAAAATATCACCACACTATTTTTAAAAGAGAAATATTTATAATAGCTGGAAGACATGCTTAAGATGATAACATTTTGGGATATGGTGTGTTTGCAGTCAGATGTGAAATCAATGTACAACAGGTCAAGAAAAAGACTATTTCCCCTCTAGGCATTTCTAAAAAAGAGGGGAAAAAGACAACTGTATAGCCTCAATGTCTCCAATGACCTAAATTCTTCGGGCAGTTAATAGAAGATGAAAATTTAAAAAGAACACGAGAAAGAAAAGTCTTTCATGATTCAGTGATGTTTCTTAGGGGAGTAAGGCTATAGAAATGGAATATGAACTTCATTTGAAGCTTGCTGCTTCTAACCATTATGTCTCTCTTGCCTCTGCACATTAACTTGTAGTACAATGCAACATAAATGCAGTGACTTCCAAGGAGAAATGTGACACATTCTTTTTTTAAAAAAGAGGGAAATTGGTAAACCCAGAGCTGAGAATATAAAACCAAAGCCCTCAGCAGATAAACTCCAACTCATTTATCACATCTCCTGCACTTTGTACAAAGCGAGGCTCTAGAGCTCACAAAGTTGGCTTGACAATTCCAGTGATCTATGGGATCAGACAAATGCCTCTTTGAACTCCAACAACCATAAGTCAGAAGAACAAACAGTATGGAATCTCTAAATCTGACACTGGGAAAAATCTAGATAAAGCAAAATTAAACCATGATTGTGATGGTGGTTAAATATTGTTCATCAGAGATCAGTAGAACTAGATGAAATTGCCAGCCTGGACTAGAGTGAGACCCTACTTCAAAAAAAAAAAAAAAAAAAAAAAAAAAGAAAGAAAGAAACAGAAGAAACTTTACTGGAGTGGTAATGCTTTTCATGTTTGAAGAGGCATGAAGTTGACAGTATGACTTTGAGTTTGTTTGAACTTGATTTGATTTTATTTAATCATATTCTACATGTTTATAATCTTTCTTAGTTTTAGTTATTAAGATTGGCAATAATAGTGGGCTTGGAAATCCTTGATATTTAAGAAATATAGAAATTATAGTGATATTAAGTAGAAATACACAATCACAAACTGGCAAGTTCAATATTTCCTTTCCAAGCATTACAATGAATACATGGTTAGTTTATCATCTTTGTTCCACAACTGTATGCATCTAGAAAGAGAGGACCAGCCAGCTTGCTAAATCTTCAGCTAAAACAAAACAACTAAAAAGCTTCTTTTCATTGATAGTATATTAAGGCTCAGATAAAACATGCAAAATGTTGGAAAATGCATATACCAGGAAGATATTCCAGATGTCCCTGTGTCAATATCATAAATAGATATACAAGGTTATCTGTTAATATTATTTTTTTCAAAAGAAAAGTCAATATGAGCTATAAACTTTCTGAATGTTCATCAGAATATGATGTTTGCACTTCATTAAGAATAAATGAAATTCTTTCTAAACAAGTATTTCCAAGTGTCATGTAGGAAAAGTGATGGTTCAAGCCATTCATTCTGTGAATGAATTCTTCAGAGAATTACAGAGAAATTCTTTAACAATATTAATCAGAAAGTTGGGTGTAATGGTACATGCCTTCAATCTCAGCACTTGACAGACTGAAGTCGAAGAATTTCTATGAGTTCAAGGCCAGCCAGAGGATAATTCCAGGTCAGCCTGGGCTAGATTAAGACTCTACCTCAAAAAAAATTAGTCAATATAAATGCCTGTTATTTTTAACCCCATTTATTAATGGGTTTGATTTCTTGCTATCCTAAAATCTCATGGGCTGTAGCACTGATTGACATTGGTAAATGGGATATTCTGAGATTTCTGGCTTCTTGCTGATGATCAAAATCATGTCAGCACTCTCTGGGGAGCTTCCATGCATGCCCATTCAAAGGGTGCCACATGTTTACATACATAAGATGACACATTTTTGGAATAAAATGAATAAAATGTTATGATATTTATTTGTCTCTGATAAACTATATGATTTTGAGGAAGTCATATTTTCTCCCTGAATTGTTTTATCAAGCAATACTCTTCAGCTCTTTTTAAATCTAAAATGTAGTTGGTGAATTTATTATCAAGAGTTGACTGTAACAGAAGAATTATAACCAACGAAATTGTGCTGATGAATTTTATAAGTTTGATTATTATCATTATGACTATAATTGCAGTTGAAAGTTCTTGAAATAAAAGAGCATCTTACTGAGTAATTGCTCATTATATCATGACTTTAATGGACATCAAGGCCACAGACTTCATTTCATTGGTCACACAGGTGATGTTTCTCAGTTATTTCCTAGCATTACTTTAATGAAAATGATGGTCCTATTCCATTGCCCCACAGAGGACACAATTTAAAACTTGTAAGAGTTCCCTAAACTGAAAAGAAAGACCACTGAATTTGGGGTGCCAATCATATTGCTTTTAAAAGCTTGGGAGAAATACTTAAAATCATTGTACTCTACTTTTACCACTATAAAATGAAGTTATTGTGATAGATTTATTTCAACACCACTTTTCATAGCTAGTGGAAAATACTATATTTGTTCCCATGGTCAGCTGCGGAGGCTGTGGAGTGGAATAAACTTGTTCTTCATCCCCTTATGCCCATTAGATTGTTAACATCCAGGAAACTGTGTGGAGGAGTATTTGAGAACTCATTTTATCTTGAAGGACACTTGCTATTATTTGTGATTGCTGTTAGTATAACAGTGATCACTTATCAGTTTGATGACTACTAGAATTTTTCCAAAGTGTCAAATGTATTAGCATAATGAGGAAAATGGCTAATTCTCATTAAAGTATAGGGAAAGAACAAGGATATGGGAGAAGTCTAGGGACAATATCTGTCCTATTTTGTCTTGGGATTCATTACATGTGTAAGTTATTGACTGTGAGCCAAACTATTGTCCTATGCTGTTTTTTTCTGAACAGTATATAATATGCCTACTAAACAGTAATGAGATGTCATTTCAACTATATCAAGCAGAAATCAGAAATTAAGGGAAGTGAAATACTGAATTTCATAGATGTTGACTAATTTGCATAATATAATTTATTGTTAATAACCCTTCCATAATATGAACATGCAGCTGAGCCTTAAGACTATAGTGGAATATACAGAAGTAATGTTCCATACTAATATTAAAATAAGGAAATTCAATTTCAGATGATATCTTGTCAAATACCTTAATTTTAGCAAGACAGTTATATTGATTCAAAGATATTGAAGGTTTATCTGCCCAAGTCCAGCAAGTATTAGTCTTGGAAATGGATAAGCATAGATATTAATCTTGCAGTCTCCTCATAAGAGAACTATTTTTCTCTTGGAGATACATGATAATTTTCCTTTTTCCCTAAACATGGAAAGTCTTACCATATCTGGATTTGCAGATTATTATATCTCAAAGGAAGGAGAAGTGTATTGCTTGAACATCTGTTTTAAGTGAGGCTTAGTCACATTTGTCCTATAATTCCCAAAAGTCATGAAACATCAGAGGCAGACAGGAAAGGAACAGTCAGAGGTGACACACTATTACAAGGGTGAGAGAAGATACTGGCTCAAATTTCTTATTGATTTGATTCAAAGGCTATTTAGGTAAAGCAAAGAGATAAAACACTTTAGAATTTAAAATTTTAACTTTAATTTCTAATTTTAAATTCTATTGTTACTTCATTTCATATCTAATTTTATAATGCTCATCACATTTTTCTTCTTGTTCCCCAGATGGTAAGAATAATCTCTTTAAACTAGGTCATATCCTGAGTCATTTAGGATATTAAGTTGTACATGTCATCATAGTTTGTAAACTTCTTTAATGTAAATTGGGACATTTCAACCTTGCCATAGCTCCAACACAAAAAAGAATACCAGGAGTTAAACTTGCCTTGAATCTCTCTCCTTCTTAAATTAAGACCAATTATTAACAGAATTGTGATAACCTGTTGAACAAATATTTGAAAGTAGTATTATAAACTTTATCTCATCCTAATATATATATATTTTGGTAATTTTATTCTTAGTTTTAAGATAAGCTAAGATCTATATAAAAATGTGTTTTATGGATTTATGGTAAGGAAGCTCAAATCATTTTTTAATCAAGCTAGAAATAAATATAGGAGGAAGTGATATTATGTTTAAAGGATGATTGATTGACAGGACTAATTTTGTTAGCTGTTAGTAAGGATTGAGGTTGTCTCATCAGATATTACATCAAGGAAGGAGAGACAGAGAGCAAAGAGAAGGAAAGATATGGTTTTTCTAATTTGGAAAAGGGGATTGAACTTCAGTTTGTCAAAAAATTATTTTTGGTCTGAGTTCCTTCAGCAGTCATTGTGTGGGCAGTTGTGGTGGTCTGGAGTGTGTAGGCCAGACCCATATCTGGGCTCCTCCCACTTCCTCCTGGGTCTGAGTTGCTTGTACAGTCAATGTATGTGCAGGCACAGAGGTCTGGAGTGAGTAGGCCAGACCTATATCTGGACTCCTCCCACTGCCCGTGTCTGAGTTCCTTGCCCAGTCAGTGTGTGGGAGGGTGTGGCCATCTGGAGTGAGTAGGACAGACCCCTGTATCTAGGCTCCTCCCACCTTCCCAGTCTAGGCTACCTGCACAGCATGAAGTAGGCCAGATCCTTGTCCCATTGTTCTTCCTAGTCCTCTGGTCTTGGTAGGTCCCATTGTTCCTTGCTTGGGGAGGCCTGGCCCCTGTGTGAGCTCTGTGGAATCAGGCCTTTTACTCTGGTATCTTGATTGGCCACTAAGTACCAACATTCCTGTTCACCTGAGTCAGAGGGCAAATGGGCCACAGAACACAAACTTGCTTCCTCCTCAATAAATAAAGAGTCTTCCTACAATGGGTAGACAACAATGAAAATAGCCAATGAAAGTCAGAAAACTGAGAGGTCTCCACCAAAGTTTCCTAGTCCTACTATGGAAGGCTCCAGTGAAATCATAGAGAAATCAACAGAAATTCATTCCCAAAATGAAAACACAACAACCAATGAGACCCTGATTAAAAACAATTGCTGAACTTGAAGCAAACTATCAAAGAACCAACAATCATATCAATGAAACCATACAGAATAGCCTCCTAGAGTGTTCAGCTTTTGACATTAATCTTAACTTGATGGAAGGAAATGTTAGAACCCTTTAAAGAGATATGAATAAATTGAAGGTAAGTCAAGAAATGGAAGACCACAACAACAGGTTGATTAAGCTTAATGAAGACTTGATCAAGAATGAACTACAAGAAGCATGAAGAAAATCAGAATTCAAATTGAAATCATACTTCAAAAAAAGAGATGGACATGATATAAAATAACACAACAGAAAACAAAAATCAAATAGAATTTATAAAAACCACTCTAGAAACAATCAACAACAAAGTTACTCATGTGGAAGACAGAGCCTCTAACCTAGATTATAAAACAGAAGAAATTGATTGGGAGGCCAAAAACATTGCTAAGTTCAAAAAAATCAAGTGAACAGAATATGAGGGAACTGTGGGACACTCTAAAATGACCAAACATACAGATCATGGGTATACCAGAAGGAGAGGAAAGCCAGGTCAGAGGCATATTCATACTCAACATACTCAACAAAATTATTGAAGAAAATTTTCCAAATCTTGCAAAAGAGAGGCCTATCCAGATACAAGAAGCACATAGAACACCAAACAGGCAGGACTAAAGATGAAACTCTTCAAGACACATCATAGTTAAAACTCTTAACAATGAGAACAGAGACAGAGTGTTAAAAGCAGCAAAAGAGAAGGAATTCACAACATACAAATGCATTCCCATCAGAATTACATCAGATTTCTCAATGGAAACACTGAAAGCCAGAAGGGCATGGAATGGAACACTTCAAAAAACACTTTCAAAAAAAAAAAAAAATAGTTCTGAAAAACTATGGCTTCCCACCCAAGTTACTTTACCCAGCAAAAGCATCCCTCATAATAGATGGTGAAAGAAAACTTTCCATGAAAAATGTCAACTCTATAATTACATGAACACAAAGCCAAACCTACAGAGAATACTTGAGGGAATATTCCACACAGAACAGTCAAACAACAAATCTCAACAGCCAACAAGAAGATCATAAAAACCAAAATAAACTAGGCTCAAAACATTACATGACACAAGTAACCACCAAACCCCATAAACACCTCATCATGGCAGGGATTAATTCAAACCTCCCTCCAAGTAATAAATGTAAACATTGAGGGTCTTAACTGATCCACCAAAAGACACTGGCTATCAGGATGGATCAAAACACTGGACCCTTCTACTTGTTGTCTTCAGGAAACCACTATAGGCAGATACCCCATCAGGGTGAAAAGTTGAACTATGATATTCCAAGCAAATGGAAATAAAAAACAAGCAGGTATTGCTATATTAATATCTGATAAAATAGACTTCAAACCAAAACTAATCAAAAAGGACAAAGAAGGCCGCTTCTTACTCATCAAGGGAATGATCCAACATGAGCACATCACAATCATAAATATATATTCCCCAAACACAGGGGCACCACAGTTTATAAAACAAAATTTACTTGACAATAAAACAGAAATAAACACCAACACCATCTTGGTGGAGACTTCAATACTCCACTATCATCAATACACAGATCATGCAAGCAAAAAATAAACAGAGAAATAACAGTGTAAATCAACTAGACCTAACAGATATCTATAGAACTTCCCACTCCAACTCTACAGAATACACATTCTTCTCAGCAGCCCATGGAACCTTCTCCAAAATTGACCATATATTAGGCCATAAAACATGCTTTCATAAAGTCAAGAAAATTGAAGTAATACCCTGCATCAGGTCAGATCACAATGCCTTAAAGCTAGAAATTAACAAACAGTGACACATCAAGAACTCTACAAGCTCCAGAGAGACTTACTAGATCTCCCAGAACAAACAAGACAGACTTCTGTCAGAGCACTTGATTACCCACCAGAAGTTAATGGTAAGACCCCACTGCTGAAGACACCAAACACTGTTGGCACAGACCATGGAGAGACCTGGTTGAAATCTGAAAAAAAGCCAGTCCCAAGATAATTAGCCCATCTAGTGCTGGAAGGCGCTACATGAGATACCAGGGAAAAATGGCCAACATCCGTCCAAGCAACTCAAAGTCTAAGTGACTCAAAAGCAAACAACATGATGTGATGCTCACACAAGTACAATAGTGGCACACAGCCATGGTGGGTAACCTACTGCTGTTGGATTGGCTAACAGATCTACTCAGTGGAAAGGAAACCACACCTGGAACTGAGCAACAAGTCAGAATCAGATCCAGATAATGATTCTGCTTTCCATTGCCAAGATCCCAATAACCTTAGACTATAAGATTGTCTAAACCCTTTTAGTTCTCTCTAAATTAATAATGGTTATCCCATTTAATGGGTGCTGACTTCACTCTCCATTGGAGGAGCTTCTTCTCTTTTGCAGAGGGGAAATGGACTTGAGGAGATAAACGACCCAGCACACTACACCCCTGCCCCAGCTGAAACCTCAGAAGAATTTGGGAAATGAGCAAGAATGCAGTTATTGGGCTGGAGAGATGGCTTAGTGGTTAAGGTGCTTGCCTGTAAAGTCATAGGACCCAGGTTCAAGTCTTCAGGAGCCATGTAAGCCAGATGGAGAAGGTGGTGCACACACCTGGAATTCATTTGCAATGGCCTGGAGGCCCTGCTGTGCCCATTTTCTCTCTCTACCTACCAAAACCAGAGGACTAGGAGGAATAATGGAACAAGGATCTGGCCTACTTCATGCTGTGCAGGTTTTTATATTTGTAAAAGGTTGTAACTAGAAAACATCATCATATATGTACATGTCCCATAAAACATAAAATATTTACTATATTGCCTTTTATATAAGAAAGCCTTCTTTTAGGTTTAGGACATTTCTAAAATTTAAACTTTACAATTTACTTCCATTTTTGTTAAAATATTTTACCTTTGAATTATCTTATTGGTAAATAGATATATTATTGTTCAATTAATTTATTCATATAGAGTACTGAAGTTACTTGGCAAATAAGGGATCACTTATTTTTTAAATTATGGATATATGAAATAAATTACATATATTATTTTGGAGCTCAAGTGATACTATTTAAATATAGTATCATATGATCTATAATAATATCTTGTAATGCTTTTGACTCTATATCAGCAAGATAACACAAAACTGAACAAACCTTTGATTTATGCATATAACATAATTTGTATAAATGAAAAATGGAGAAAACTTCTTTTGCCAAATCTCTATGAATCCAAACTTATATATATTTTTTATTTTGACATGTGTTAATTATTAACTATGCATTTGCTATTTTTACCAAAGTAGTATGTAATCATAGGATATCAGAATACCATGCTAGAACAAAAAAGGGAAACTAGCTTCCTCCCAGCTAACCCTCATAGTGCTGTAGGAGCTACCAGAGGACAATGGTCACCAATAGCATGAATAAACAGAGGATCCTGCAAACTACAAAGTCAACCAGCCAGACAGGAAGTACACACTTGTGCAATACTGGCTTGCAGCCTCTACAGGTAACCAACTGTCCTTTGACTGCATATGAGGGTTGCTCAGTGTGGCAGGGAACTCAATCTGGTACTGGAAACCAGTTCAGAATCCCACGGTCAGGAAAGAGTGGGCTGGCACAACAAAAGTCTCCTAACCATTTTGCATACCCCCTTTAACCCAAATTGTTGTCATGCTTGTTTGGTCAATCTGCTTTATTTTATAGATGGCAGAGCAAATGGAGCTGAACTTAGATCCATTGATAAGACAAGAAGATAGCTGAATTCCCACCATAAGACTTTCTACCTTGACCACATTGCTAGAGCCCAGGAGAAATTGATGTCATGAATAGTACTCTTACTGCTAACCTGACAACCAGCCCCAGATTGATGGGACAGACACTCAGAATAATCACAACTTATGAAAACTGAAACCCAGAGACTACAAATAAGTCAACATTAAATCAGACTGCCAACAGACTTGCCATGGCTCAGGAAATATTGCAGAGTAGGGAGCCAAGAGACTGTAAGAGTCACAGAGCATGTAGGAATACCCTGAGGCATGGTCCCCCAAGTTCCTCAAAGGGACTGACTAAAGCCTTCAAGATCCCACAGTGATTATCATAAACCTACTGAGGAGAACCCCCAGGGTAATAGGAGTTGGGGCAAGGGGATAATAGTATATAACCTGTTATAATATATCTAGAACAAAAATAAAAGTTAGTGTCTAAAACATTAGGGATATATCTCAATGGTAGAACACTTTCTAACATGCAATACCCTGGGTTTGATCCCTAAAACTGCAATGAAAAATATCCATAAAAGATAGTCATGGTTCCTTGAAAATCTGAATTGGGGACAATTTCATCTTGTCAGAGCTCAAAAACCATGAGGATAAGACCATGAAAGGAGTATGCAGTAACATATATGTGGAGAGCAAATATGTTTATTCATTCATAAGAAGGAAATTAATATTAAGTAGAATTATGTAATATAGAAATAAGAATATTTTCTGAAGATTGACTCATTGTGTAAAACAACAGTGAGATCATTGTGTTCAATGGATAAATAATTGTAGTGACTCAGCATGTGATGAGTTATGAAAATTAATACTTGAAGACCTTTCTAAATGATGCCCACATGGCTGACAGACACTTTGTCATCATTGTAATACAGCCAGTAAGGTGGATGATGATTTACGAAGACTCATTAGCAAATGTGTACTACACAAAGCTGGGAGGCTGGAAGAAGGTATCAGTTTCACAGGTGTGAACTGAATCAATATGCTCTATGGTACTTAGGTTGTTTGTTTGTGTATGTGTGTGTGTGTGTGTGTGTGTGTGTGTATTTTTGCCAGGGAATATCTTAATACATGTTTCAGTCAACTAGCTATTATGATGTTTCAAAACTATCACTTATACTTTGCTTGACATCACTGTTATTTTTGGTGACATTTTTATTTATTTGTATTGACAATTCTAATATAGAAACACACTATATAATTTAATCACAATCTCTTCCCATTACCTTATTTAGTTCATCTCCCCCACCTCCATACCCTAGAACCACATTTAACTTTCCACATTTCTATTTTTATCTCTTGTGTTATGGGGTCTCATGTTTTGTTTTGTTTTTCCCTCCTCCATTATCTATGGCAAAATACTGATGGGTTCAATATTGTGCAGGTTTTATGGAGGTAGGGATGTCCACTGTGAAGTAACGAATTTACCAGTCTTTTCTTGTCCTGAGGATAATCTCCCAAAGCACTCTCCTGACTCTCTGGCTCTTACATTCTTTCTTTCCTTTCTTCCATGATTTTCCTAAGCCTTGGAGGGTGTGATAGAGATGTCATATGTTGTGCTGAGCTCTCAAGAAACTCTTATTTTCAGCACTTTGATGAGTCTCAAGTCTCTCAGTATCCACAGCCATCTCCAAAACGTAACTTCTCTACGAGAGGGGAAAACAGTGCTAATATTCATTCTACCACCTCATCTACATTGTTCCCTGAGCCCTGGCAAGTATGATAGAGTTGTCTTATCCAGTGCTGAGAACTCATCGGTCACTACTACTCGTTGCTGTGATGAGTGTTGAATCTTCCCAATTATCATGACCACCTGAAAATAGAATTTTCTTACATCACTCCCAAAGGCCCAAAAGTGACAGCAGGTTAGACTCAAGACCTTAGAGACATACGACTGGGATAGGAGGAGATGACAGGTAACACTTTCAAATGTCTAGATTATGTCCTATGTCACCAGCAATTCATGACTAAATGAGTTTCATAAATAAAAATGCAAATGAAAGGACATAATACATAGAATGCTAAGACCCAGGAATCATAACAGAGTAAGTGGCAGATTTAATATGTGCGTTGCTGTCATTGCTAGCCTGAGAATCTCATCCAGGGAGATGGCTATAGACACTGAGGAGACTCGAAACTCATCAAAATATAAAATCCATTAAAGGCTGCTGTGAGCTTAACATGAAACTTACAACACATCCTCCAAGACTCAGTTGACATTTAATATGCAAATATTAACAAATATTAACAAATTAAAAATATGTTATTCTAATCAAAGAAAATATCATTAAACTGAAAATAAATGTGACTTGGAGAGGTAGATCATCAATTAAGGCACTTGCCAACAAAGCCTAAGGACCCAGGATTGACTCCCCAGTACTCATTTAAAGACAGTTGCACAAAGAGGTAAATGTGTCTGGAGTTTATTTGCAGTGGCTAGAAGCTCTGGTATGCTCATTCTTTCTGACTCTCTTCTCTCTTTCTCTCTGTGTACAAATAAATTAAAAACACACTCAAAGAAAAGAATTGTGTAGCAACTTGATTAAAATTAAAAATTAAAATTAAATTAAAAAATTGAAAATTAAATTTAAAACACATACACACAAAAAAAGAAAAGAAAGGTGTAACAACATGATAAAAACCATGCATGTGCTCTGGTAAATAACCCACTCCCCAAGCTCATGCAAGCAACCATAATTAAAGTTAACTGGACACACACACACATATCTGTGTGTGCGAATTGTCAAAATGAAAGAAACAAAAGAACGTACTGGAAAAAATAATGTGTTTTTAATAAAAATAAAATATTGCTTATTCATGGAAGGAAAGATATAAATACATAAATTATTAAAATATGAGACAATTCAAATTAAATATTTATATTTCTTTCAGTATAATTCCTATGAAATAGATGGACTAATGTAATATTGTGAAGAATAAATAGAGAAAATACATCATAAAATATATTAAATTATATGAGGCTAGGGAAGTGGCTCAGCAATTAAAGGTATTTGCATGCAAATTCTGATGGCTCTGGTTTGATTCTGAGTACCCACATGTTGCAGTCAGGTTCACATTGCTGGCAGAAATCAACTGACTACGAGCAGCTTGAGGGAAAAAAGAGGTTTATTTTGGCTTACAGGCTCAAGGGGAAGCTCCATGATGGCAGGGGAAAATAATGGCATGAGCAGAGGGTGGACATCACCCCCTGGCCAACATAAGGTGGACAGCAGCAACAGGAGAGTATGCCAAACACTGGCATGGGGAAACTGGCTATAAAACCCATAAGGCCACCCCCAACAATACACTCCCTCCAGGAAGCGTTAATTCCCAAATCTCCATCAGCTGGGAACCTAGCATTCAGAACACCTAAATTTATGGGGGACACCTGATCACACCACCACATCACATAAAGCAAGTCATAAAGAACTGGCACATGTGTCCAGTGTACTTTTGCAGTGTTAAGAGGCCTTGACACTCCAATACATACATATTCATGTTCTTGCAAATAAACAAATAAATAAAATTAATTATTTAAAAAAGATATAAAATCTCATTTTAGATAAGTAATTAAACAATATTTATTTGTTCAAGAAGGAGCAAATAAATGATAAACACAGATGCATATCTACAATGTAAGTGTAAAATCTTGACTATTCATGAGTGAGATTATGTGATGATTATCTTTCTGTGATTGGGTAAGATTGGAATGATATGTTCCAGGTTCAACCATTTTTCTTCAAATTTCATCGTGTCATTTTTTTTTTTTTTACTGCTGTGTAGAATTCTATTGTGTAGATATATCACATCTTAGTTATCCACTCTTCTTGTGATGGACATCTGGGTTGATTCTAGCTCTTAGCTATTACGATTGAGCCGCTATAAACATTGTTGAGCAAATATCTTTGGATTGAGGTTTAAAGGTTTTAGGGTACATGCCCAGTAAGAGAATAACTGGGTCTGTTGGTAACTCTATAGTCAGCTTTTTTAGGAGTCTCCATATTGCTTTCCAAAGTGGTTGTCACAGAAAGATAATTACCACATAGTCTCACTCATCTACACCACCTAACCTGAATCTACCCAAGATAATGACATACCCAGCAAGCATCTCGAGGACTAGACAATAGGGTGGGTGGAGAGGGAGGGGAGGGGAAGGGAGGGGGTAGGGGACACAAATCTAGACCCAAATGGCAATGGTACCATAAAATTCTACATCCTAAATGGCAGACCAACTGGTTGAACCTTCACCAGGCCCTTAGAGGGAACATCTGAGCCACAAGGCACTGGAGAGGGTACGATGAAGACTGACCTTAATCTTCTACAGCTTCTCTCTCTCTCTCTCTCACACACACACTTCTCTCTAAATCTTTTATATTAGTTATCTTTTTCTTCTTTCTCTTAGTGGGCACTGACCTGTAACTCCCAGTACCAGCATGTGGCTATGATCCACAATGAGCTTTTGATCAGAGAGACCTACAAGGTTTCCTAGAAGAAAGACAGATTTCTGTCTGAGTGCTTGATGACGCACCAAAGGTTAGTGGTAAGACTCTACTGCTGAAGACACCATATGGCGCTGACATGTAAAATGGAATGACATGGCTGGAAGCTGGAAGAGAGTCAGTCCCCAGACAGCACGTCTAGTACCAGAAGGTGCTACATGGGCGACTGGAGGAAAATGATCAATGTCTGTCCAAGCAACTCATGGTCTAACCTACTTAGCAGCAAATAACCTGTCGTGATGCTCACACAAGTGCAATAGTGGCACACAGCCATGGTGGGAAACCAACTGCTCTTGATTTGGCTAACTGATCCTCTCAGTGGAATGGGACCCATAGCTGGAGCTGGGAAACAAGTAAGAAACACATCCAAACATTCATTATCAAGCTACCACCAATCGTGGGCTATAAGAGGGCCTACACCTACTAAATTCTCTATAAAAAAAATAAGGGTTATCCCATTTGTTTGGTGATAACTTTACTCTCCTTTGGAGAATCTGCTTCTCTTTTTCATATAGATGCAGATCCTAAGGAGAGAACCACCCCATCATACCTCAAAAGGGCCGTAGCTGAAACTAAGAATAATAGGTGAAACAAGCAAGGTTCTTGGTGAACCTGGTACCAGCACAAGGGTGAAGGAGATCAACACAGAGAACAATCAACTCCTACCAAATCAGATATCCAGAGACACAGAGGCTCCCAACACCTCATCACTGAAGCAGACCCAAAATGAACCCAACATGGCTCAGGGAAATTTTGCAGAAGAGGGGTCAGAAAGAATGTCAGAGCCACATGCTGGGTCATGATATGGAGAGATATTTCTCCTACCCATAACTGTGGGCTAACTCCACAATGTATGACCCATATACCTCAACAAGGAGGTGCCAGGGGGAGGGGGTAGGACATGGACAAGCCTAACAATGGTACCAACTTGACTGTATTCACTGAGTACAAAACTAATTAATAAAAAATAAATTAACGAAATCTTGACTATTCAGACAAATGTTGCTGGGAGAATTTATATTCCTAACAAAGATGGATGATAATGTCTTATCTTTAGAGTAGTTATACTGAAGATCTTAGAAAGAAAAATATTTTAAAATAGAAAATACTTTTAAAGGTTAGGTACAGATGTTTTGTGTGTATGTGTGTGTTTACTATGTGTGGTGTATATGCATGTGTGGGGAGGCCAGAAAAGGATGTTGGGTGTCTTCCTCTATCACTCATCTTCCTTGAAACAATGTCTGCCCCTAAACCTGAAGCCTGTGATCCCCTTGTCTCTGCTCAGTGGCTAGCACTGTCATTACAATTTTTCATGGTCATGCCAAGCTACTTTTATTTAGATAGGGTCTCATATAACCCATGTTTGCCTCAAACTCACTATGTAGTTTAGGATGAATGGGGCTTCAAATCCTTCTGCTTCTACTTCCAAAATGCTAGGATTAAAGGCATGTAGTAACAGGCTAGGTGTATTCAATGCTAGGGATTGAGCTCAAGGCTTTGTGCATGATGGGCAAGTACTCTACCCACCGAGTCTCATATCTTTCCCCATATCCAGCTTTCTAAGTGAGTGCTGAGCATGAAATTCATGTCCTCATGTTCTTACTCAGAGTTCTTATTTTATTGCGTGAGAAAAATCATAGGACATTAAAGCCTTATTGTTTGTAGTCATATTTTTACAATGACATGAAATACAATTAAATCTGTCAAATAAATCTTAGATTTCCACATTATATATATATATATATATTTATGTGTGGGAGACAGGCACACTTTATAAAGTCCACTTTATAAGGCTTGACTCTACATGTAGCTCTGTCTCTATTCTACTTAAAAATGATGCTTCTGTGTGTTGCTGACTGAGGATAACTGAACAAAGTAGTCCCTTAGGGCTTCACAAGAGTAGTACACCATAGCTGTTAACATTTTAAGCATGACATCCTATAATATATACTATTGTTAACAAATTGTGACCTGAAAAGACATATGCTCAAATATTGATGCAGGCCATTACCTCACATGTACATATATGGATATAAAGGTAGTTATTTATATAGAGGAATGTAGAGGTGAGTGATCCATTATAGCTGCATTGTATGGCTTAAAACCTTAAAACTTCTGGTAACAATAATCTTGCTTGAAGGAAGATTGCAGATTTAGATGGGGCCAGCCACCCGTAGTTAATGGCAAGAGGACAGCTAAACAGCCATAAGTGCTGTTAGACACCATGTCATTAGGAATAATCCCATAAAATACATGGGCAAAGTGTGAGGACAGAGGCAGATCAGAAAAGCAAAGGGCAAATTAATATCACTTGGAGGAAACTTTACTTAAAATATCATTCTCCTCATTCTCTTAATGCAATCATCCTCTACATTTTGGTTTTTCTATGATAACTATTCCCCAAAATATGAATTTGTCCACTGGATATTGTGACAAAAGTAAATTTAAGATATATTATAATTCAGAAAACTTTAGTTCTTATTTCAGATGAAATATAGAAATACTTGAGATGGAAAAGGCCGTCCATGATGGCAATTAGGCTCTGAGATGACAATGAAATCTAGGCATTACTACAGTGTGATTGAAAAATGAAGATGTAAAAGAAAATCCCAGCCTTATTAGCACATAAGTTATAAGGGACCATGCTAATATATTCTGAATCCCTTATTGTACACTGAACATTGAATATGCTTCTTCACATATTAGGCACTGCCAAAAATTCTGAAATAAACACATGCATAAACTAGCTAATGTAAAATGCATTTTCTAAGTTGTCTCAGTAGGGTCATAGTGACACAGGCTGGTAAATATTAATCATGACTTAAAGTAAGAGACAAGGAGTAACAACATCCATTAGCCACTTGTCATTTTGATTTCACTATTCAGATCTTTTCTAACTTTTTATAGGCATTTGGATTTTGTAAGCAAGCAAATTATGCTGATTTCTGTAGCTATCAGTACAATTTTTCACTTGGACATGTCTTCAAAAGGAAAATCTATTTATTTTGCAAAATGAGATATTAGAAGTTATTCCATTAGTTGCCTTTTTTTTTGTTTGTTTGTTTTTCGAGGTAGGGTCTCCCTAGCTCAGGCTGACCTGGAATTCACTATGTCCTCTCAGTGTGGCCTCAAACTCACAGGATCCTCGTACCTCTGCCTCCCCAGTGCTGGGATTAAAGGCATGCGCCACCACAGCCAGCTTAGTTGCCTATTTTTGATGTTTGTGTAGTGTGTGTGTGTGTGCACAATAGAAGGATGTTAGATATCCTCCTCTCTGTCTTCCTTCCTTGAAACAAGGCCTTTAACTGAATCTGGGATTCTCTATTTTTCAGCTAGACTGGTTGACCAGCAAACCCTACCTCTCCTCCTGTCTCTGTACTGCTCAGTTCTGGGGTTGCAGGTGTACATGGGCCCACTCAACATGTTTCATGAATCCTAGGGACTGATTTCAGGTCTTCATGTTTTGTGCCACATATACTGTTATGCATTAAGCAGTCTTCCCAGCCCTTGTTAGTCAGTCTTGATTAAACAGTTTTCAGGAGGCTTACAATTTGATTAAGTATTGATTTGCAAAATATTTTCCCATAGAAATCTATTTTTCTTTTCCCTTAAATAGTTTTGTAGATAGAATAGTCTCTCTAGGATTTGATAACATGGTGATGATACCTTGCAAGTTGCTTCCCTCTGTTTTTCCTTAATTCCATTATACGAAATTTTTGTGACTTTTGTCTGTAATAGATATACTTTGATGTTACTATTTAATACATTTTGTTTTTGAGATGAATGGACTCTTTCAATAGTCACTGGTACAAATAATCAATATTAACACAAACAACACTGAATAACTTAGCAGCACATATAGTCATACCAATTTATTGTACATATCATCTCACTTATCCATATTGTCATCTCTGTAGACATAATTCGCCATTTTACAGATGTTCACACTGAGGCTAAGGGACATTTGGTAAGCCATCAGAGCTAGCAAGTACTTAATTTAATGATAACCAATTCAGTTATCCCAGAGCACTTGTTTCTACTACTTTTGGTCTTCATATCATTTATCCAAGGAAATCTAAAATCTTTTTTGTTATTCAGTAGACCAAGAATGAATAAAAAAAATTAGATTACCATCAAATTAAGAGATAAGGCATTGTTTTCTGACAGAAACTGAGCAGAAGGTTTTCATGCCTTAGAATCCACTCCTGCAGTTTGTATTACCCTCATGAAATCAGCAGAATAAGCCAAAGCCATGTCACCTGTCCTAAAATCACTTAGGAGAAAAATCCCTGAGTAAGTGTATGAGGGTATTCCAGATAGGATTAGCAGAGGCAGGAACATTTTCTCTGAATGCGGCAAGGTCCAACTGTGGCCTGGAATACCAGATAGAATAAAGAAGGGATAGGAGCTTAATACTGGCATTCCTCTCCTTCTACTTCTTGGTCTGTTAAAATGTGAGCAAGCTGCCAGTGAGGTACCCAACACTGCCTTCCCCACCATGAAGGACTGTATCCACCTAAATTAAGAGCCAAAATGAATTTTTCCTCCCTTAATTTTCTTCCTGTCATGTATTTTGCCACAACAATGAAAAAGAACTAATATAGTCAATATGCCATGCTTGTCACCGAAGAGAGCTTTGGGCAACATGTCCTTTAGAGAATTATTTAACAGAATTTATGTTGGATGATTTTAAACTACTTACTCCTGTCTTTTTTTTTAACAAACTGTTTTTTTTAACCAGTTTAAGTATTAAAGGAGAATGAGTTCAATGCTGGAATTCAAATCTTAAATAACTCTGAAATACCCATATGTCGGAGGCTTTGAACCTAGAAAGTCAGTGTTCCTGGGTATGCTTGTTACAGGGAAAAAGGCTGAGGGCAGAGGATTGTGAGTTCAAGACTAGCTTCAGTTACATAGTGAGTCCAAGACCAGCCTAAGTCATGTAGCAAGACCCCATCTCCAAAGAAATCTTAAAAGTTTAAAAAGAGACAAAAACAAAACAGAGAGGTCTTGGGGCTATAGCTTCATGGTAGAGTATTTGCCTAGTATGTACATCTATGGACTCTATCCCTAATACTAGTAAAAACAAATAAGAAAGCTAAGCTAAGGCGGCAGTATTTAGAGAGAGAGGGCGGAACCCTTAGGACGTGGGCCTAATGGGAGGACTTTACATCATTAGGGCATAGTTTCAAAGGAGATAGTGGGACCTACCTCATCTGCTTCTTTCTCATGCCTTTTTGCACTGGCCCTGAGGTAGGCCGCTTTGCTCTGTCGTGTGCTCCTGAATAATGTGTTGCTACAAGCCCAAAGCCACAGGAACACGGGATCCTGGTTTGGCATCTCTGAAACAACGAGCCAATATAAACCTCTTCTGTCTGCACATTGACTACCTAAAGTATTTGCCACAGTAATGGAAAGCTATGTAACACAGATGAGGATTCACCTAAGTGGCTCAAAAGAGACAAATCCACACCTTTTTGACTTTTTGAGATCATGCCTTGAAAATATGTTGGTTTGTATTCTGACTTGAGAAATAAAATACAGCCAGCACTTTGAAGTAGCTAATAGCCTCACAAGTAAACTCTTTGTATTACTGGTTAAATAACCAAAAGGGTCACAGTGTGTATGACATGGAATAGTTAAGTTTCAGAATAACTTTCCAAATAAGTCCAAACTTTGGTGTCAAGGGTTGGAGTTCAGTAGTAGAGTGACATGCTAGCATAAATGAAGTCTCAGGTTCTGTCCCCAGTACCACAAAGAAAAATAAAAGTTTGCTGGGGCTGTAGCTCAGTAGTTGATTCTCTGCCTAGCACCCATAAGTTCTTTGGTTCAAGCACATGTTTATATAGGCTAGGGGTGTCTGTGTGTGTGTGTGTGTGTGTGTGTGTGTGTGTGTGCTTGGAGGCAGAGGCAGAAGGATCCCATGGTCATGCCAGGCTACATGGAAAGACTCTGTTTCAGATAAAACTACAAAAAAAGCATAACAACACAAACAAAGAATAATTTCAAAACAAAGTTTCAGATTAGGAAAGGTTGTTTCAAATATCAATAATATATATCTTTTAAGTGGCTAAAATTCTCATGTTCTATTATTTCCAATAATGAACAGAGGGTATTTTTAACCACTGTGTGCACCTTCAATCTCAGTGAAATTAAAGTAAGAAACCCATGATGAGAGAGTCTTTGGCAATGATCACCATAACTTCTATAAGCAAATTATGTTGAATTGGCCGGGCGTGGTGGCGCACACCTTTAATCCCAGCACTCGGGAGGCAGAGGTAGGAGGATCGCTGTGTGTTCGAGGCCACCCTGAGACTACATAGTGAATTCGAGGTCAGCCTGGGCTAGAGTGAGACCCTACCTTGAAAAACCGGAAAACCAAAAAAAAAAAAAAAATTATGTTGAATTGTCTTTTAACATAAGAGTAGATGATGCTCATTGAGCACCTATTATTGGGTAGCTACCATGCCAAACTCTTAGTAAGCAGTGACCCATTCAATATTCTCACTCCCATACATAGAAAGATGCTGTACTTACTTCTTGTTGATGGGATAAAGCACTTGACCAAAAAACAGCTGAAGAGAGAAAAGGATTTATTTTGGCTTCCAGTCTCAAGAGGAAACTTCATGAAGCAGGAGAAATCATGACATGAGATAAAGCTCTACATCACATCTTCCATAGTAAGTGGAAACAACAAGAGAGTGAGCCAAACTCTGACAAAGGGGAGCTGGCTATAACACGGCTAGGCTGCAGAAGCACACCTCCTCTAGAATGCTTCCAAATACCAAATTATCACTAGGTGGGGACTAAACATTATTGAGGACATCTCATTCAAGCCCCCACAAAAGAGGTCTTGTAATTATCACTGAAATAACTGGAGCTTAGAGAAATTAAGTGATTTTTTTTCCAGGTTGATACATTTGAAACATAGAAAATAAATTAGATTTTTTTTTTTTTTTTTTTTTTTTTTTTAGTTTTTTGTTTTCGAGGTAGGGTCTCACTCTAGCTGATCTAGAATTCACTATGTAGCCTCAGGGTGGCCATGAACTCTCCATAATCCTCCTACCTCTGCCTCTTGAGTGCTGGGATTAAAGGTGTGTGCCATGATGCCTAGCTTTATATTAGCAATTTTTAATCAGACAGCTAGGTTCTCAACAACTATGCTGTAATGCCCATGAATAAAAGTGATTTATAAATAAGCCATTAAAGAATTTTTTTTAAACTCATGTAAATTAATTCTCCATTCTTGTTGATTTCATGTATTTATATTTTTTCTTGTCATTTCCACTTATGTGGAAAAATATATTGGTACAAATAACTTTTGTAGTTTATTTCACTTAGACAAATTACAGTATTTATGATATCATACTACTTTGGAAGCCACAATAGTCATGCTTAAAATTTTATCATATGAAGGAACAATTTAGTTGACCACTACCCTATATTTGAATTTACAGTGTATTAACAACTTGATATTGTCATAGGTGATGCTTTGCTTTCTATTATTACCTTACAACATGCTATCAGAGAGGTGACTACTGGATCATGTTATATTTGTCTAGTTTTTTAAATAATTATTTTATTAATTTATTTGAGAGAGAGAGAATGGGTGTGCCAGGGCTTCAGCCACTGCAGATGAGCTCCAGACACATGCACCACTTTGCACCTTGTGCATCTGGCCTACATGGGTTCTGGGGAATCAAGTCTGGGTCCTTTGGCTTTGCAGGCAAGTGCCTTAACCGCCAAGTCATCTCTGCAGCCCTCATGTTCTATTTTTCTGGGTAGCTATGAAAAATGAACATTTCTGTATGGATTACAGATACACTTTCTTATTTCTTTTTAATTTCTGTGGAACATTGATAATCTGTTTTAGGAATATTTGCTCTTGGGATAAAGCTGATGTGGTTGAAGAATTTATTTGGTTCAATAGGTCAGTGAAAAGGTTCTCTTTTCCTTCTCACTGCTGTATTTAATTTGCCACTGATCATGAAGCCCTTATGAACCTGTCTAATGGGAGCTAACTTTTTCTTTGCTAATATGCAGCAGAAACTATGTTTAGCTACAGGAACATCTTTAATAATTATCATCTGTCATGCTGAAGAATATGCAAATTAACAACATAAGGAAATGCTTGTGAAACATGATGCAGTTCTTTTATAAAACTCAGTAGAAGTTTACAACACCCCACACATTCAGGTAAGGAAAATAACATCATGATAGTCATTTCTAAACAAACAAACAAACAAACAAACAAAGCAAGAATAATTAAATAGACCAAAATTCACACAGGTAGTAATAATAATCAACTGGAAGAATCCTTCAAAAGAATCTTAAAACTTCTGGTCTAGATGGCATCTGCTTAACCATGTGTCACCTCCAAGGGAAGGAAAGGCAAGACCTTTAGGGTTCATTGGTTTTTTAGGGGGTTGAAGATTCTAGTAGACCTCCAGTGGGAGGGCACAGAGGAGCAAAGTAATGAATCTACTCATTCCCATGCTCTTGGGTAGTCCACCAACCCCCCCAATCTCCTCAAGCTTCCCTTAGTCTTATGCCCAGTTGCAGGTTCCTCCTGCACAAACCATAGGCTAAGTGAACCCAGACCAGCAGGCTAGCATAGCTCCATGGGTGAATGTCATTCCACTTGCTGCCAGCCCCCCACCCCTGATCCCGGACCCAGGCCAGGCCAGCAGGCTAGCGTCCCCCCCCACAGGGCATTCCTGCCATCACAGAGCTCCATATGTGAACAATGCCCCAGCTGATGCCCCCCACCCCCTTGCATGGACCCAGGCCAGCAGGGTACCATTCCCCCAGGGGACCTCCACTGTCTTGATATCCCTATATCACCACCATGCCTTGTCACAGGACCCAGAAGTCCCTTCCACTTCCTGGTACATGGTCCCAAGGGGCCCACTGTCCCATCTTCTAACCCCTCAGTATCTCAGAAGCACCACACATTCCCATCCTCCCCGCTGCCCACAGCCCAGCCCCAACACCAGTCTTTGTCCCATTCCCCCATCTCCTCAGCCACCTGACCAGACATTCCCATGCCCCAAACCATGGAAACACCATCCCCTTCATCAGGACCCCAGGCTCCCACCAGAGTCTCACCTGCTCCTTCTCTTCGAGCAGGCAGACCCCACTGCCATCAGAAGCCTAGTGGAAGCAAACAGAAAAGGGAATAATCACTGAAGACACTCCAAGGGTAGACTACAGCTTCCTCCTTAATTAAATAAGATTTCTACATGTGAGGGGCAGACCACAGTGTAAAAGGAATATCATGAAATATCAAATGCAAGTAAATCCAACAAGATTACCCAGTCCCACAATGGATGTCTATAATCAAAACATAGAAGAGACAATAAGATCAGAATCCCAAAATGAAGATACAAGCTATGCAACCTTGACCAACAAAATAGCAAAACTTGCAAAAAATCAACAAAGGGCCAATAAAGGTACAAATGCTGTCCTTGCTAGATTATACCTAATAGAAAAGAAACAGAAAGGGTTCCAAAGACAGTTAAATGATCTGAAGGAGAACAAATAAAAAAGAGGACCTAAACAACAAGCTGGCTAAGCTCAAAGAAGACATAAAGAAATGCAACGATGAATTCTGAGAAGCATTAAGAAAATGAGAAAATGATGTGAAAAGGGAACTCGATGGAGGGATGGAAACTGTACATAAAAAAGCTATAGAAAAGGTAAATGAAATTAAACAAGCCCCAAACTCTGTAGAAGTTGTCAAGAATAGTCAGCCATGTGGAGGATAGAAACTCAGAACTGGAAGAAAAAACAGAAGAAACAGTTAGTGAGTCCAAAAGTTTCAATAACTTCAAAAACTTTTGTGAACATAGTATGAGGGAACTGTGGGATACCCTTAAATGTCCCAACATTCATATCATGGGACTACCAGAAGGGGAAGAAATTCATACCAAAGACATGGAGAACTTATTCAACAAAATTATCGAAGAAAACTTTCCCATCCTCTCAAAAGAAAGTCCCATCAAGTTACAAGAAGCTAATAGAATTCCAAGCAGACTGGACCAAAGGAGAAATTCTCCAAGACATTTTATGACTAAGACTCTAAATATCAATACCACAGAGAAAGTTCTTAAAAGCAGCTAGGGAAAAACAACACATTACATATAAAGGCAACCCCATCAGAATTACTTCAAACTTCTCAATGTAAACTCTGAAAGCCAAAAGGGCCTGGAATGGAACCCTGCAAAGACTAAGAACCTATGACTTCCAACCCAAACTGCTCTACCCAGCAAAAGATCCCTCATAATGGTGAAAGAAAAACTTTCCACAATAAAACTCAGCTTTTCAACTATGTGAACACAAAGCCAAACCTTCAGAGAGTACTTCAGGGAATTCTCCATACAGAAGAATCAATTAACCAACCTCAAGTGCCTACAAGGAGCAGATCACAATAACCAAACTCAGAGAAGGCACAAAAAAACTATAAAGTCCAAGAAAACACCAAACCACACAAACCACCACAATATGGCAGGGATTAAATCAAACCTCACAGTAGTTACTCTAATTATTAGTGGCCTCAATTCACCATCAAGAGACATAAGCTAACAGGATGGATCAGAAAATTAGACCCCTCAATCTGCTGTTTTCAGCAAATCCACCTCACCCCTAAAGACAGCCACCTCCTCAGGGTGAAATGGTGGAAAAGATATTTCAAGCAAACAGAATTAAGAAACAAGCAGGTGTAGCTATACTAATATCAAATAAAATAGACTTTAAACCAAATGTAATCAAAAAGGACAAAGAAGGCCACTTCCTACATATCAAGAGAATGATCCATCGAGAGGATATCACAATCATCAGTCTTAACACACCAAACACAGGTGCACCACAATTCATAAAACTAAATGTACTTGACAACAAAACAGAAATAACTACCAACACCATCATAGCTGGGGACTTCATACTCCACTATCATCAATAGATAGATCATGCAAACAGAAAATTAACAGGAAAGTGAAGAGAGCTCAAAAAAACCATAGGTCAATTAGATCTAATAGACATCTACAGAAAATTCTACCCAAAACCCATAGACTACACATTCTTCTCAGCAACCCATAGAACTTTCTCTAAAACAGATAACATACTGGGTCATAAAGCTTGCCTCCATATATTTAGGAAGATCAACATAATTTCCTGCATGATATCAGATCACAATGCTGTGTTGTGAGAAATTAACAACAAAAGATGTGCCAGGAATCCCAGTAGCTCCTGGAAACTGAACAACACACTTTTAAACAATAAATGGATAGTGGACAAAATAATAAGTGAAATTTTGAAATTTCTAGAAATGAATGACAATGAGAACACATCATACCAAAACTTACAGGACCCAATGAAGGTGGTTCTAAGGGGAAAATTCATAGCACTAAATGCCCTCATAAAAGACAAAGACAGAGAGATCCCAAATCAACAACCTAATCATCCACCTAAAAGCACTGGAAAAGCAAGAAGAATCCAACACAAAAAGCTCCAGATGGAAAGAAATAACTAAGATCCTAACAGAAATTAATGAATTGAAAATGAAGATAACAAGAAAATTGATGAAACTAGGAGCTGGTTCTTTGAAAAAACTAAACAAATTTGATAAACCCCTGGCCAATTTCATCAAGTGAAAAAAAGAAATGCTTCAAATTAACAAAATTAGAAATGAAAAAGGAAAGATCACAACAGACATAAGTGAAATTGGGAAAATCATCAGGACTTATTTCAAAAACATCTAATCCACAAAACTGGATAGCATGGAGGAAATGGATAAATTCCTGGACACATACCATCTACAAAAGCTAAACTCAGAGCAGATTAATCTCCTAAACAAACCAATCACACACATTGATATTGAAAAGGTAATCAAAAACCTTCCCAAAAAGAACAGTCTAGGACAAGATAGCTCCTCAGCTGAATTCTATCAAACCTTTATGGAAGAACTGAAACCAAATGTTCCCAAATTGTGCCACACAAAGGGAGAACAGGGAAAGCTCCCCAACTCCTTCTATGAAGCTAATATCACCCTAATACCCAAACAGAGATGCTACAAGAAAAGAAAACTATAGGCCTATTTCCTGCATGAACGTAGGCACAAAATCCTTAACAAAATACTTGCAAACCAAATTCAACTACAGATCAAAAGCATTATCCACTTTGAAGAAGGAGGCTTCATCCCAGGAATGCAGGAGGGGGGGGGGGGCTCATATGGAAACCTGTCAATGTAATACACCACATAAATAAGCTTAAACACAAAAACCATATGATCATTTTGATAAATGCAAAAAAGGCTTTTGACAAAATGCAACAACACTTCATGATCACAACACTGGAGAGAATAGGCATGGACAGTTAATATATCAACATAATAAAGACTATATATAAAGCTCCTGAAGCCCAAATAATGCTTAATGGGGAGAGACTGGAGGAATTCCCATTGAGATCAGGAACAAGACAGGGGTGTCCACTCTCACCTCTGCTCTTCAATATAGCAATGGAAGTACTACCTCAAGAAATAAGGCAGGAGAAAGAAATAAAAGGGATACAAATTGGATAGAAGAAGTAAAGTTAGCCTTATTTTCAGATGACATGATTCTATACATAAGAGACCTGAGAACCCAGATCTCAAAATTCTTAAAGGTGATTAACTCCTTCAGCAAAGTAGCAGAATAGAAAAAGCAATGCACAAAAATCAGTAGCCTTTCCATATGCAAAAGACAAAGATACAGAGAAAGAAATAAGTGACATTGTCCCATTATCAATAGCAACAACAACAAAAATGCCTTGGAATAGCATTAACCAAGGATGTGAAAGACATATACAATGAGAACAGAAAAACACTCAAGAAAGAAATTGAGGAGGACGTGAGAAATTGGAAAGACCTCCCATGCTCCTGGATAGCCAGAATTAACATTGTGAAAGTAGCAAATTACCAAAGGCAATATACAGATTTAATGCAATACCAATAAAAATCACAACATTTTTCTTCACAGACATAGAAAAATGATTTCACAATTCTTATGGAATGGCAGAAGGCCTCAGATAGCCAAGTATATCCTCAGCAAAAGAAACATCTATGGAGGCATCACCATACCTGGTCTAAACCTATGCTACAAAGCCATAGTACTAAAAACAACATGGTACTGACATTAAAACAGGATTATTGACCAATGGAACAGAATCAAAGCTTGGACTTTGGGTCAAGTAACTACAGCTACTTTATATTTGACAGAGGTCCTAATTGGAGGCTGGAAAAAAGACAGTATCTTCAACAAATGGTGGTGGACAAACTGGCTAACAATATGCAGGAAAATAAAAATCGATCCACACATCTTGCCATGCAGAAAAATCAAGTCCAAATGATCAAAGACTTCAATATAAGACTAGAAACTTGGCTACTACTGGAAGAAAAAAAAATAGAAGCAACTTTCCATGATATAGGAATGGGAAAAGACTTCCTGAACAAAACCCCAGTAACTCGGGAAGTTAAAAATCATTGAACCATTGGGATCTCATGAAGGTGAGAAGTTTCTTCACAGATGAATATACAATAAGCAGAGCCAGTAGATTATTCACAGAATGGAAGAAAACTTTTGCCAGCTATACAACTGACAGAGGCCTAATTTCTAGCATCTACAAAGAACTCAAAAACCTAAACAATAAAAAAAAAAATCAAACAACCACTTACAAAATGGGGCAGAGAACTGAACAGGGAGTTCTCAGAGGAAGAAATACAAATGGAAAACATGCACATAAAAATTTTTGTCATCCCTAATCATCAGGGAAATGCAAATTAAAATAACTATGAGGTTCCACCTTATCCTAGTAAGGATAAAAAACATTAAGAAATCAAATGCAAACAAATGCTGGTGAGGATGTGGAGAAATAGGAGTACTCATTCACTGTTGGAGGGAATGGACAATGTACAACCACTATGGAAAGCAATATGGAGACTCCTAAAAAGGTTGACTGTAGAGGTACCAACAGACCTAGTTATTCCCTTACTAGGCATTTACTCTACAAGCTCTATGCCTCAGTTCAGAGAGATATGCTCAACCCCATTTATAGCTGCTCAATTCATAATAGCTAAGAGCTGGAATCAACCCAGATGCCCATCATTAGACAAATGGAGAACCAAGATATAGTATATGATTGAATTTTACACAGCAGTAAGGAAAAACAACACAATGAAATTTGAAGAAACATGGTTGAACATGGAAAAGATCATTCTCAGCAAAGTTCCCAATCATAGAAAGTTAATTGTCACATGCTCTCACTCATCTATGGCTCCTAAACTGAATCTACCTGAGATGCTGACATACCTAATAAGCAACTTGAAGACTAGAAAATAGGGACAGGGGTAGGAGAGGAGGGTAAGGTGGGGTTGGGGGACACAAAACTGGACCCAAATATCAATGGTACCATAAAATTCTACATCCTAAAAGACAATAAATGGTTGAAACTTCATCAGGTCCTTAGAGGGAACACCTGAATCACAGGGCCCTGGAGACGATATGAAGACTAAACTTAATCTCCTCTCACTCTCTATCTCCTTCTTCTCTCTTTCTCTTTTATATTACCAGTCTTTTTCTTCTTTCTTTTCCTTGGCATTGGCCTGTAACTCCCAGTACCAGCATGCAGTTAAAATCCCATTGATCAGAGAGACCTACAAGTTTTCCCAAAAGAAGACAGATTTCTGTCAGAGTACTTAATGACATACCAAAGGTTAGTGTTAAGACCCTACTGCTGAAGACACCATATGCTGTTGGTACGGAACATGGAATGATATACCTGCAATCTGGAAGACAGTCAGTCCCTAGACAGTTAGCTCATCTAGTGCCAGAAGGTGCTACATGAGTGACTAGGGGAAAATGACCAACATCTGTCCAAGCAACTCATGGTCTAAGCTACTCAGCAGCAAACAACCTGATGTGACGCTAACATAGGTGCAATAGTGGCACATAGCCATGGTGGGTAATCAGCTGGTCTTTATTTGGCTCATGTACCTGCTCAGTGGAATGGAACCCATTGATGGTTCTGGGAAACATGTCAGAACCATATCCAAAAAAATGAGCCTGCTGTCCATCATCAAACTGCCACCAATTGTGGGCTACAAGAAGGCCTACACATATTAAATTTTCTCTAAATAATAATGGTTATTCCATTTATCTCGTGTTGACTTCACTCTCCAATGGAGAATTTGCTTCTCTTTTTCAGATGTACACAGATCCTAAGGAGACAGTCTGCCCATTGCACCTCACCAAGGCCCCAGCTGAAACCATAGAGTAATTGGGGAAATGAGCAAGAGTGCTGCTTTCTTGGTGAACCTGGTACCAGCACAATGTTGAAGGAGACAGACACAGAGAACACTCAACTCCTACCAAACCAGACATCCAGAGACACAGAGGCTCCCAAGACCTCATCACTGAAGTAGACCTAAAATGAACCTAGCACAGCTCAGGGAAATTCGTGAAAGAGGGGGCAGAAAGATTGTTAGAGACACACATTAGAACATTATGAACAGAGACATTGCCTCTTACTAATAACTGATGGCTAACCCCACAATGCATGATCCACACTCCCCAGCAAGGAGGGTCCCTGTGGAGGGAGGAGGACAGGGAGGAGGCTAACAATGGTACCAACATGGCTGCATACACACTGAGTACATAACTAGTAATAATTAAAAAGGAATATTAAATTCGAACTCACATTTTCTTGGAGCACTTTTTTCATTCTAATTGCTGCTATAGGTAACAGTTTCACACAGGAACTATGTTATATATGGAAACCTGGATATAAGAGAATTAACGAGTAGGGGCCAACCCCTGACTGGGAGCTTCAATATAAATAGTCTGCCCTTCCTTCCTTCCTGTGGAGGTCTTAGAGGTATATTCCACATGGTTCCTCAGAGGGACCAAACTCCCTTGTTCATACTGGTGACTAGATCTACTTTGGAATTTATTTCCCTTGTACCAATTTCCCTCTTTAAATTCTTTGAAACTTGTTTCCTGGGATGGTTTCCAACATAAAATTACTTGCATTGAAACCCTTGTTTCATTTGCAATTTGGAAAAACATGGACTAAAACATGAAAACTTTGTGCATATATTTCAAGTGTATAGAACACATCCACAGAAAAGTCTTTAGATGAAAATTCTAAGACTTGGGAGAAATCAAAAATGTGTTCTGTGTAGGGGTGCTCATGGATTTTTGTTTTTAACATGTCTTCATTTTAAAACACAGGGATCTAAACCTTTTAGAACAAAGATAATTGTTTTAATCTCCCTAGCCAATAGAAATTGACATCATCTAATTTTTTGTTTGTATATGGATTATACAATCTTAATCTTGCTAGTAAAGATGGCTAATACACATCATATATGCACTTTAAACTTGGATTTATATTTGTGGTGCTGTAGTATACCATACCATACCGATTTGATTGACTCATTTTACCACTTCCGTACATGGGGCATTATCTATAAGTATAGTCATTGAATTTAGTTTTTACATAATTTTATCAAAATAAAATAATAACAATCAAGCCACATTTCAGCTGGAAATTTGTTTTACGTTTTATCAGCCAGTGATGTGTGTGACAGATGTCCTTGTGCTACATTGTCAGTCATTCTGTGAGTATATACATAGGACTGGAAGGGAAACTTGCATTGATATTTATTTTCTGGCATTTACATTATTGTTAGTAAAGGTAGAAATGGTCTCAAGGTTTTCATATGTTGTTGCTGATCTGTAGTTTTTACCACTTTGAATTAACTTAAATATTAAAATAGCAACTTATGGGCTAGAGAGATTGCTTAGCAGTTAAGGTGCTTGCCTATGGAGCCTAAGGAGCCA
Source organism: Dipus sagitta (assembly GCA_036346955.1). Taxonomy (NCBI): domain Eukaryota; kingdom Metazoa; phylum Chordata; class Mammalia; order Rodentia; family Dipodidae; genus Dipus; species Dipus sagitta. Next base: position 241,029,634 of record CM070770.1, read on the forward strand.
GGTTCAATTCTCCAGTACCCATGTAAGCCAGATGCACATGGTGGCACATGTGTCATGAGTTCATTTGCAGTGGCTAGAGGCTCTGGTACACCCATTCTCTCTCTCTTCCACTCTCATATACAAATAAAAATAAAATATAAAAGTATTTTTAAAATATAGCAATTATATCTAAAACATAGACCAAAGCTTTCTAAAGAGAAGAGAGAAAATTATATAAAAGACAAGATTTGTGCTTTCAACATATATATATGGTGGTAAGAAAGTATCTTACTATTTTGTTTAGCTGATGTTAGCCAAAGCAAGTCCTGTAGCAAATGAAGATGACATTCTAGAGCTGTCTGGGTGTGCTGGAGGAAGGGATCCAAAAGATTGAGCAAATTGGAATGGTAGAGCTGCCTTTATCATTTTAGACCCACTGCAGGAGGCTTTGCAAGATTTACCTTTGCATGTCTGTGAGAAATAAATTTGGGAGTTGAGTCCCAGATTCACTGGAAAGCTCTGTGGTCATTCTTCTCTGTAGGTTGAAAGTACAGTGGGAATTGCTATCATTGAACTAGGATCCTTTACTGTATTGGGGATAATTAGATTTCTTGGTGGCAGGGGCCAGATGGCAGCACTTGATCACTAAAGACAAGGTGTGGTTACCATAAAGGACAGCAGAGTCAAAGCAATAATCAGAATAGTGTGACTGGCAGAGACCTATGGCATTGGCTAGTTTTTCACAGTGTCCCTCGAAGAGAAATAGATGGGCATTCTACTGAATTCTTGCTTGATCTGTATAAGCAGGGGAATGCCAGGTCAAGTGAAGTAAAGTATAACTTGAATCACAAAGACAGTGTCATGATCCCCCAATCAATTCTGAGGCTGAGCCGGTTTATGAGCACAGAATCCTTTGAATGAAGGAAAGGCTGGGTCACTTTTAGGAAGGACCCAGCTACACTGCCAAAATTTTAATGGAAGCCAGCTCTAAACTGACACTATTTCCAGGAGACCCAAGGCCTCACTGTGGTATACCACTCAGTTAAGGCTTATGAAGGTTAGGAGATCAATGAAATTTTACTTTATGTCTATGTCTCAGTGAGCTCAGTAGCTCTCTAAATGGTGGCTGTTTCCTGAGTTCTGGATTGCATAATTGGAATAGAGTACTCAAAAGTTGGAAGAATTCCCATGTACTAATGCTTTACCTTAACATGTGACTCCATCACATGATTTTGAAAATATATGTCTCTCCCCCAAGCCAGAGCCAGGCTCAGTTACTGGCTCCAGCATGAAGCCCTCAGTGTCTGGACGATGTTCATTTACTGCTCATTCTTGTATGCCTCAGCAAAAAGTCAGCAATTCTGTGAATCTTTAATGGGATCACTGAATAAAACAGTGTATGCACAATTTTCTGTATAATGCCTTTAATAATGACTGCTTGCCAGCACCTTCTATCATCATTGTGAGCATCATTATTCAAGAACAGCAGAGTTTCACATGGAAGAAGTGAGATGAACTCCATTCATGGTTAACATTGCTTTGGCTTGAACCTTTTTAAAAATTTTTTACATTCTTGGGGATAAATGTTTATTATTTACTACAATATAATAGCTACTGTATATTCTAGCTCATGCTGAGAGAAGAGTTAAAATGTAATCTCCTCTAAAGCTTGGCGTTCGAGTCATTCTTCGGCAAAAAAAAAAAAAAAGATTCAAGTAGTTCAGTTACATTTCTACACACCCCATTTGGTACCAATCTTACCGAAAACTACACTTTTAAAATGTTTAAATTGTATTTTCACCCACTGGTGTGAAAAACTCCCCTTTCACAAATGGACTATGCTGTAGTTGAGTTCATCAACCAATTTATTTCAATCTTGTGAGTTTAGCATTTCTAGAAGCATTGAAAAGCACGTGATGAGAGAAATCTCTAGGAAATTAATATGAAAACCATGATCTTCTTACCAGGTGCCCTCAGAGCATTTCTACAAGGCAGGCATTTTTTTTTTCCGGAAATGGCCCAAGATTTCAACAGTATCATGATGTCTAATGAGGATGAGGAAGATAGCATCTCTAATGAAGAGAAAATGAAATACACAAAGAAAGGCCAGCCCTCTGCATAGGTGTTATGATAGACTGACAACTCAGAACGTGCTTTCTGTGTGTTTCCCAGACCAGAGAGGAAGTGCAGTAAGTAAACCACAGAATCACTTCCCAACACTACATTTTGACTGCTCTGAAATACAAGCGGTGGCATTCTCGCTTGTTTTATATAGAGGTGTACGTGGGAGGAAAGGCAAAAATTATGGCTTAGAGAAGGCTTTAGCTATCTAGGGAAATTTCTGTGGCAAAGGCAGAAGAACTGAGTTGGGGAAATACACAATTTATTGTCCCCTAACTTACACTTTTCCCTTTGGAAAGGAACTCCAATAGATAGAAACTGCTTCGTGGGAGGAAAAAAAATAAAAATAAAACCAGACAAGAATAGTGTGCCTCTTTGTTTTAGGACTTGGTTTTTATCTTTTACATATTTCTTTTATTTTAAGAAGAAGAAAAAAACAGAGTGATACATTATCATTTTGCAATGTGGTTTATGAGTTTTTCCATTAAGAGGAAAGAAAGACATTCAGTGATCAATTCTGGGAATTAGTCCATAGAAGGAGAGGATTTACAACTGTGGCCACAGGTATTCTGGTAACTGTGTGCCCTTATTTTCCTGCATGAAGTAGATGGACTCAGAGATCTGTTCACTTTGGTCATGGTGCTACCCAGTTCAACAAAGCATATATTTTTGTTCCTAATCAGCAGTAATTTCTCTAATTGATTCTGTATGCTCATGAGTATATCTTCCATGATAGGAAAATTAGGTTACAATGAGAATATGTATATTCTCCCACACACATTTGATGAGAGTGTTTGTTTTTCTTGTTTCTGTTTTAAAAAGTTTTAAAATATAAGAAATGTAGACTATTACAGTGTTATTAATTTAAGAGATGGCATGGATACATAAAGTATACAGAGTTTAAGCTGTGGCAAAATCCAGAACTTATTGCTATTATAATTAAATTATATTGCAATAAAGTAGAAGTGATAGAAGACAAATAAAATGAATCTGGATAGAATATTTAAAGTAAAAAGCCCCATCATAATTAACACAAATCATCATGACATAAAGGGAAAGTAATCAGAATTTACTCAATGTGGACTTTTGTGCTAAAAATTGTGTGTTATTCTATTTTTAGTGATTTTCTATGAACAGCACACTGATTTTCATTAATAAAGTTAGAGATATTATTCTTTTTTACAAGGATATAATGAAGTCACATAAAACATGCTAAAGAGCTGGAGAGATGGCTTGGTGGTTAAGGTGCTTGCCTGCAAAGCCAAAGGACCTCGGTTTGATTCCCCAGTACCCACGTAAGCCAGATGCACAAGGTGACGCATGCATCTGGAGTTCGTTTGCAGTGGCTGGAAGCCCTGGAGTTCCCATTATCTCTCTCTCTCTCTATCTGTCTGTCTCTTTCTCTCTCTCAAATAAATAAAGATAAAATATTTTTAAAAACATGCTAAAGTAAATATGCATTTTCTAAATCAACATTGTTAAAGAGTTATAGATGGAAAATTGACTTAGACATGCATAACTAAAGGAACAGAACAGTGTGGGTTTCATATGAAAACATCTCAGTAACAGCAAACATTCACTATGGAATGGATGAAGAGCACTTGGCACAGTTCATTCTGATGGCCACTGGGGGAATCTGTGCATGCTTTTGTTTTACTTCATAGAGACCATCTCCTGAAACCTTGTTTTGCATTCTTTATTGAGATCCACCCTGATTATTTGTTAGCTTGAGGGAGAAAAAGCACCTTTTTTTCTTCTATTTTATATAGTGTTTTGTATGATGAACAAATGCCTTTAGATTGAATGGAAGGATATGCCCATGTACTTACACAATGACTTTCCATTTTCTTCATTAGTTTCATCTGCAGAATTAAGACTGGAAATTCTTTTTGCAAAATAACAAACAGCAAAAAAAAGTAGAATCTTCCTTTCCTCATGAAGATGGTTAGTGAGAATTTTCTTTTCTATACACACAAATTTGTTGGATATTAGGGCAGCATCTTTTGTTACCATTTACCTCTTCATTTGCTCTTCCCTGACAGTGACTAATTCCCTTCTCTGCAGATCAGGAACTGATAGTTGTCCAAGGACATATTATAGCAATACAGATTGAGTCTCATGCTCTTCTCAACATAAAAGGATCAATCTAATGTTTTTTTTTTTTTTTTTTTTTTTTTCGAGGTAGGGTCTCACTCTAGCCCAGGCTGACCTGGAATTCACTATGGAGTCTCAGGGTGGCCTCGAACTCACGGCGATCCTCCTACCTCTGCCTCCCGAGTGCTGGGATTAAAGGTGTGCGCCACCACGCCCGGCTAATGTTTTTAATAATAAGGAAGTAATATAATTCCTTAAAGGTTTTCTCAATAATTGATCTATTTAAATAACTAACAATGTTGTTTAGGTAACTATTCTTTGGAAAAGAAACTGAAGGCAGTGGGGCGAGGAAACAAATGCCTATACTGTAGCACCTCAAAATTATCAGGGGAAGGAATATGTGATTTAGTGTCTCACCCAGATCTGACATAGCTTAGTTCCAGACAAGTCTTTCTTCAGAAGGTTGCAAACGTCTTTCCAAAGAATGAAGTCAAATTTGGTGGTGAAGGAGAGGATTTCAACAGTAGGAATAAGAGTGATGACCTAAGAAGGACCAAATAAATTTAAAAAAAGAGTACGGAACAAACAGAAAACAGTGGAAGATGAAACTGTATGGGAAGGTTGGCATCTCTTCAAGGGGGATCTTCAATATCAAATTAATTAAATAGGAGCATATTCACTAGATGTTGGGAAACTATGAATGCTTTTTAAGCTAACAAGTAAGAAAAAAATATGAGGTAATATATGTAGGCATGGAGTTGAGAGATAATGGATGGAGAATAGTCATGTTAGAAGGCCAGCAAGGGGTGATGGAGTTGGAATCAATACGTGTCAGTGCGAACAACCTTGTGATAATAATGTGAGCCTTTCAAACCCATTTCCTGTGATTAGATTATACTCCAAATATTCAGAATTTAAATGACCTATCAAATTTTATGTAGTCATCCTTATGTAATGCTCTCCATATTAACCTACATCTACTGGGTCAGTTACTTATTTTTTATTAACTTGGGGCACTAGAGTCTGATAAATTCAACACTATTAAGAAAAGAAAAAAATAAAAACCTCCACAGCCCTGATACTGAGCAGGGTCTACTACCTATGATTTCAACAAATAGGATAATTTATACTCCTGTTGGAAATTCAATGTCAATAGATATCAACTCTAAGAAACATATATATTTTAAATTAACAGTGCATAAACTCATGAATGCCTAAAGGAGAGCACAGACCTTGATATAAAATTGAAGACACAAAAAGGACACAATTATTATTGATGTCATTTGTTTAAATTTCTTACCCTAAAAAAAACACTTTAATTACCATATGCTTATCATATTGGTTGAATTCATTTATAGAGGAAATACAATCATTAATTATCATAATTAAGACACCTGAATTCAAAATGAATGGCATTCATACTCACCTCTGTTGTAGTTATGTTTTATCTCTGACAGTTCAGTTTCCAGTCAAATGTTATCTGATTTTTCCCCTTAATCATTAAGAAATGCTTTACTAATTAGCACATGAAATTCATGCCACATCAGACTGAATTGAATCAAGTCCTATTATCTTGAGCAGAGAGACACTTTGAAATTCTCAGTAATAGGGCATGAATATGTTATACAGTTCATACACATTTCATGAACTTCCACATTAGCACTATTTTTTTTTCCAAGACAGTGCCATTAGTTATGCCATTTTCAAGACCTTTAATTCTATCATGCTGTTTAACAGCCTGTTAGATTGTGGTGTATAAAGTCATACACTGATTTATCTTTGGTTACAATTTGGCAAAGTGATTGTATTTGGTTGTAAATATCCTGAGTAGAATGAGAAGCAGCAGGTAACTGAAAAGCACAAAGCACCTTTGAGTTACACTCTGGCCACAACGCTTTACATACAGCAACATAGATTTGCGTCGGATGTCCTCATTCAGCCTTCCTGTATCCTTTCCTACCTCCTTCCCTTACTCTCTACACAGACCTGATTTGTCTGACCACATCACCAGGTGCCCAGTCTGGCTTGGCTGAGGGGGAACTCAGGCCAGAGGTAGGAGAGACACTGCTGGTTGCTTGTGATGTGGCTATGCCTTCAGATGAAGGTCCCGCTTTGGTCAAAGCAACCTTGTTTTCAGAACCCTCCATTTCCAGTCTTGGTAACCCATCCTATTTATTAATCCAGCCTGTGCTTTGGCTATGACTTGCCCTAGATTATTGCATCCTTTCAGACCCTGCATGCTGGGCCTCAACTTCTGTCATTGAATCTGCCCCAGCTAACCTGAGCCCACTACACTGTATTTTCACTTTTGAGACTACAATCCATGCTTTCTGCAACAATTACCTTGGAGACTGAAGCTAGGTAAGGGAAAGAATAGTTTCTGCTCTATTTGAAGCTCACAGGTATGATACACAAATACAGCTTTCAGGGTGCAAAAAATGGTGATAAAGACAATGATGTATGGTGCTCAAGGTCAGCACTGAAAGTCTATCAAAATGTTTGTATTGCTTTACAGTGTCAAGGGTTTAGCAAAACAGAATCTGTATTCTTACATGGCAACAGTCAAAGGCTCAGGGGTCTGTAAACTCTGGACCCTTTGCAAGGTATATTTTCCAATCTGCTGTGTTCCCCATCAGTACCTGAAACTCCTCTTTTGCTTTATTACTAGCTTCAATCCTCAGTATTCTTTGAAATACACCACACTCTTTGTGGTAAATATTTTTAATACTTTTTGTACAAAAGGGACTCTCAGTGATTGCATGGTAATACCTATGTAGTTCAAACAGAACACTGTTTCCTAGACCTCTGGGGGATAGAGTCTAAGACCCCCAGGGGATGCCTGAAACCTCAAATAGTGATACTCTTCTTTTCACTAAGTTTTAAATATATGCTTACCTAAGATAGTTTAAATATTAGCCATGATTACTACTAATAAACTAGGGTAGATGCAATAATATACTGCAATAAATATTGTGTGAATGAGACTCTCTTTATCAAAATGTCAACTGTTCTGTACTTATCCTTCAGATGACATAAGATTATAAATGTCTACATGATGAAGTGAGGAGAATGATGTAGGCATTGCTCCGTACTCTATCATTGGGCAATTGCTAACTTTCCCCATTTTCCCTTGGCAAGCTGTTCTGAGTAGTGTGATGAAATCTAGATCCTTTCTACTCCCCTTGGCCCAGAATAGGAAGCATCCATTTCTGCAGTATAACAGTGCATATATGCCATCCACCTATTAGTCACTTAGTGGCTGTGTCAAATATTTCACATGATCAATTGTCCCAATATCCCTATTGAAATAATTTTCAGTATAATGTGCAACTTAAAATCAAGATTTGTTTACAACTGAGAATTTTTATTTAATATTTTTGCACTATAGTTGACCATGAATAATGAAACCAGATCAATGGTACAGGGCTCTATCTGCCTTAGGAACTAATGTAATTTTTCAATTTATGTTATTAAGCAATGGTGGGGTCATATACTTGCCCCTCATGGCTTGCATGTTTCTTTGATCAAGTTATTGACTCAAATCATTTTCAGTTGTCTCTCCTTACATTGTATAGAAGAAATGGAAGAAAATGTGGTTGTCTATGCTTTACTTTTCTATGTATGTGCTATGCATAGATGTGTGCTTGTATGTGTGTATGGGCAAATAGTAATGCAGGTGTGTGTGTGTGTGTGTGTGTGTGTGTGTGTGTGTGTATTCATATGGTGACCAGAGGTTGATGTCAGGAGAGGTTGATATCAAGTGTCTTAGTCGGTTGTTCTCCATGTTATTTTTTGAGACAGGGTCTCTCAATGAGCCTAGAGCTGACTGACTGGGCCAGAAAAAGTAGCCATCAAGGCCCAGGGACTCTTTTCTTTCTCTCCCAAGCACTGGGATTATAGGCATGCATCGCCATGCAAAGCATCTTATATGGGTACTAGGAATCCTAATTCTGGTTCTCATGCTTGTGCAGCAAGCATTGCACCTAACAAATCATCTCCTCAGCCCCAGTCCTCTTTTAATGTTTGTGCAAATAAATTTGTAATAAGTGTTAATGATTAATATAACCATAATTTCAAGACTTAAAACAAAAATGAACCTAACATGGCTCAGGGAAATTTTGCGAAGAGGGGGTGGAAAGAATGTCAGAGCCACATGTTGGGTCATGATATGCAGAGACATTTAGCTTACCCATAACTGTGGGCTAACTCCACAATACATGACCCATATACCTCAACAAGGAGGGGCCAAGGGGAGGGGGTAGGTCATGGATAAGCCTAATAATGGTACCAAACGGACTGTATTTGCTGAATACAAAATTAACTAATAAAGAAAATAAATAAATAAATAAAACTAAAAAAAAATTGTCAACAATAAAGTATGTTCACAGTACACATTACTGTGTTTCATGTCATTCATGTTATGCAATATATTATCTAAATTTTGGTGAAAAGATGTGTAATCAATTATATGATGAAAATTAATCAAATATTTTACTACCCTTAAATTCTTTATTTGTATTAGCAGAATATATCACATTTTTACAAATAAACATACTGGTTTTATAGAACTTCATACTACCTATTTACTTTTTACCTTAATAAAAATTGTACAAGTCTAGCAGAGTGATAGTTGAAGTGGGCTGAGCCCATAAAAATTGCATTATTGGTTTTCCTAACCAAGAATTCTATAATTGCCTATGATTACCTTAATCAGTTCAATCTTTTAAATTTACTTATTTATTAGGGTGTGTGTATATTCTTGTGTGTCTGTGAGTGTTCCATGTCATACATGTGGAGATTAGAGGAAAATTTTGGTCTGGTCTTCACCTTCTGCCTCGTTGGATGCAGGGTCTGCCATTGTTGTTCACTGTTCCATTTGTGGGAGTCTGGGAAACTCTCCTGTTTCTGCCTTTTCTCACTCTAAGAGCACTGGGATCATAGAAGCTTTATGTAGGGACTTTGGATTCAAACTCACATACTCAGAGTTATTCAGCAAGAGATCCATCTCCCCAGCTCCAAGTGATTCAGTGTTTAAGATTACATCGAGTACATTGCTATTATAAATCCTTATGTTACTCATCCTTGTATATGTATGTCATACATATATTCAGTATTTTTAGAATGTTCATGATACAAAAGTCTTGTCCATTTACATAAATATTTTGAACATATTTCCTTTGTTCTTATAAGGAGATTAATCAGTTGATAGTTGAATCTTGTTGTGTATAGAAACACTGAGCAGACTTCACTCTTTTAATAGGAATTGAATAACCTCTACTATTCAAATGCTTATAACATGGAATCATAAACTACTAAAGACTAGCAAATATTTGTTTATTATCTATTGTATACAAGGTAAAGCTGTAAACTCTCTTAAGGCAGAAAACTGAATTAGCCAGATTTCATTCATTTTAAGGTTCTTTAATGTAGTTAAGTTTAACTGTTGTTGACTTAATAAAGTTTTAAGCTCCATCCTGTCAAATAGCATTTGTATAATGGCAACACACATCTGGGACTTTTTGGGTGTATGTGCATATGTTGTGTGCCTGTGTGTACATATTTGCATGTGTGGGGGTACACTGTGTATGCATGCATGCAGAAGTACATACATGCATGTGTGTGCATGCATGTGGTAGCCTGAGGTCAGCATCAGTTATTTCCCTCTGTCAAGTCTTCACCTTACTTACTGAGACAGAGTCTTTCACTAAACCTCATCAACTTGGCTAGTCAATCAAGACAGCTTAATTTGGAGCACCCACTGACTGTTTCCTGAGCATAGGATTACAAGTGTGTGCCCCTGCCCCTGGCATTTAAGTGGATTCTGGGGATCAGAACTCTAGTCCTCATGATTGTGCATCAAGTGCTTTATTGACTGGGCCATCTCAGCATGCTTTGTATACTTTTTATACAATGAATTAGAACATTTGTGGTCAATTTTTCCACTACAACGTAGTTTTAACTGAGAAGATCAATCCAGGAATTAACTATGATTGCAGCTGCCTTCTTGTTGCTAGGACAAAACATCCAACCAGCAGTAGCTTATGAAAGAAAGGGGTTTATTTCTGCTTATGGTTTAGAGAGAAGGTTGCATCATGGTGGGGAAAGCATGGTAGGTGCAAATAACTGGGTGTCATATCTCCACAGCAACAGGAAGGAAGTAGTATATGTACTGGGCTTGTAGCTGGGATATATTATTCCAAAGCCTGCCTCCAGCAACATACCACCTCCAGCTAGGCTCCACTTCACAAAGAACCCACAAATTTCCCAAATTCCTATCAGCTGTGGGCAAAGTAATTAAAACACATAACCCTGTGGGGGAAATTTCATTCAAACCACCACAACTAGTGGGCAAATATTCCATTACATGATTATGTTAAAACCTTGATTTAATAGAGTATCTCTTCTCTCTCTCTCTCCCACTCTCTCTCTTTCTCTCTCTCTCTCTCTTCTCTCTCTCTCTCTCTCTCTCTCTCTCTCGTGTGTGTGTGTGTAGACAGAGGAAGAGAAAGGATTTCTCTGGATGTCTAGATGAAATTTTACCATATAGAACACTACAATTCAATCTCTAGTCCATGCTATTAGGTATAGGAAGTCCTTGAATTTTCACCTAGTTTTATAAAAGTCATAAAACTTAAAATCTTTTGATACAGTAACATACCTGATATGCAACTAATTAGTTGAGACCTAATTTTTAGTACTCATTCATCCAGAGGCTGAGATCCAAAGGAAGTTTGTGAACATACTGGGTTTGCATAGTTGACTTTGTCTTCCTTTTTTTCATAAGTGCTGTGAGATTTTCAGTCATACTGTGTGGGGTCTTAAACACTGTCCCAGTAGACTGCATGAAAGAATGTCAATTGCATGCAATGTTATTTCAAGATCATAAGATGTTTTAAAAACAGATGGCAGTATACATGAAAGATCACAGGAGAGAGAGGTTCACAGCAGTAATTAAAAAGATCCTGCACAATAGAAAGGCTTTTAAATTAAGCAGTAAACTTTACATAATTAGGCATTCTTTTTGTGTTCATATCTGGTACATATTTTAGGCAGAACTTTTTTTTTATCCTTGCCAACAGTATCTTTTTCTCAATTTTACAAAGCAACAGCATTTTAACATTTTTTCCCAGTCAGAAATCAGAATTGGAAACTGAAATAAGTACCAGCAAAATCACTGAAACAGAATAGTTCCTAAGTTTTCCTAAGGCTCTAGAGGGAACTTATCCCATCATCAGAAAAAAAAAAAAAAATGGCCACTATATCTACCACAAGAGCAGGATTGTTTTGAAGAGGGAATGTCATAATGTGGAAATTCTTTGAATCATTGAACATGCCCATTCATAGGCATTAGAGTATTGTCACACTGATTTGCTGATTTAAAAAATGTGCCTTGTTTCTAAAATAAAACCTAAGTGAAAATAGGAAAAACAAAACAAAAGATCTGGCATGAATTCCATTGATTTATTTGCTATATTACATAAATAGAAATACAGATAACAAGAAATGATCAGACTATTCACAATCATCTACCCCAAACTCTCAGTTGTCTTTGTTTTAACATTGAAGGGCTTTTTTCCAACAAGAGCTACAATGGCTCATGTAAACTGTGAAAGCCACACAGAGACTTTGGTTTATCACTTCTGGCATGGGGTCTTGGGCTCATCTTTAGCTTCTTACTTTCATGTCTGCATGGTCCTGACGTTTGTAGTCTAGAATCTTACAAAATTGTGATGTTTCTCCCCCACCATTAAAATCCTACCTCCTTACCCACATTTGGACTTCATTGAATGGAAAAATCTCTCCAGCACAGACAATGAGACTTGCACAACCTCAGGTAAGAGACAGAAATATGACATGGCCTCTCTGAATGTTAGGCTGACTTCTGTCTTTGACTCTTCTGAAAAGTAGATATAAGTTTTTGTCCTTAGAAAATCAAAACAGATCTTAGTATTATGTGGAGCATGGGTGCTATTCTTTTCTGGTACATGAATGTATTCTAAAAATTTGCACCCATATGAAGTGGTTCTAGGTGGATTACACAAACCTTGTTCCTTTTGAGGACTTGCCTTCATTTCACATAGTGGTACTATGCTTTCAGGAAAGCCTGTGCTTGAGTCATTAGGGGGTCCAATGTGGTAATCGGATAGTAGGAGGCAGTGAACTTGTAAGTGTCATACAGAGTAAGCCTAGCATTGTCAATACCATCAGTTCTGACTGCATGAAAGAAGCACTTGAAAGAACTGAATTCACACACAGAGGAAAGCAGAGCTGACAGCTGAGTGCTGCAGCACCTTAGTGCCCTCACTAGAGTGCCTGGTACAGTTCACCTGACTGGATCTATTTATTCACTTAGCTAGGTTAAGAGCTCATGAAGATAAGGTTTTGGTGAGTGGCTTAGTGACTAGGATGTTCCCATAGACTCATTGTTTGAGTACTTAATGCCCACTTAGTTGTGCTGGTTGGACCATGTCTCTGAGAGATGTGCCTCAACTCGTGGATTCATTGTCCAGCCCCACCTGGTGCCCTTCAGCTTTTCTACTTCATCCCGCTGATGTGAAGTTGCAGTGCCATCTCTCTGCTCCTACTATGCTTTGCCCACCATTGTGGACAATTCACCTCAAAGCTATAAGAAAAAATAAACCCTTTCCTTCCATAAGCTTATACTGTTCAGTTCTTTTGTCCCAAAATGGGAAAGTAACTGGTATACACACTGTTCATGTAAAAAATTTCTTTGAGTTATAACAGAGAAACAAATCAAGGAGTTAGAAATGTTATCTTAATGGAATTGTAAGCTAAGTACAAAATTATGCTCCTGTTTCTTTAGCAAAGTATCACGAAGAATGGTTTTTATACCCTCTGGCAGAAGGGTATTCATAGAGATGTTTCTTGGTAATAGTCATACTTAACTGACTCAGTCAAGAGTTATTTGGGTGTGGAGAATAGAATTTTAGGACTTGCTGGCATGGTGAAGCACACCTTTAATCACAGTACTCAGGAGGCAGAGGTAGGAGGACTGCTGAGAGTTCGAGGCCACCCTGAGACTACATAGTGAATTCCAGGTAAGCCTGAGCTAGAGTGAGATCCTACCTCAGAAAACAAAAACAAACAAAAAAAAAAACAAAACAACAACAACAACAACAACAACAACAAAAAAACAGTAAGGCACAATTTCTATTGATAAAAGAATCACAGTCTAACTGTTCATCTTTGGGATTATCTAACAAGTTGCATTCTTAGAGAAAAAATATGATCTTATTATGGATGGACCTCAAACTTATGGCTGTATCACCTTACAATGTAGAATTAGCAGATGAAATTCAGACACTAGATGTGAAATGCTAACTCCAGGATTTCTTTAAAGTGAGGATGAAATAATGGCATTCAATGACATTAAGCTGTGACTTTATTCATGTTTAAACAAAAGATCTGATCCCATGTGTACAGGGATCTTTTGAAGAACCAATGTCACTTTCATGATTAATGTTTCTGGGAGGAAAGGAGCAGGTTCGTTTCAATTTGTAAGGGTAATATATCAGAGAGAGGATATTATACAGCTTAGCTCTCATATGGGTGACTTGTCAACAGTAAGTGCAGGACATCCAGAAACCAAAATAAATTGAATAAAATCATGCCACTGGATCTGATGGTGCTATGAGGCTTGTAATCATATGTATTCACAATATCAGACAATGTCTACCCTAAAAAGACATAATTGTTACCGACATTCTAAAGTCATTGAAAATGGAAAAGGTTAAAAAAAAGTGTTCATGAAAAGTCTTGCCAGATAAAAGAACAGAGGGAACAAGTTAGGATATCACTGACAATCAAGGAAATAGAAATTTCAGAAAATAAACTAATACTAATGAAAAGTTGGGGAATAATATGTACTGATGATTCTCTAATCATCACCCTACATTAGCAGAATGTCAATAAAGAGAATAACATTTTCTTTGGGAAACATGTTATATTTTATTTATAGCATAAAATAATTTAACATGCACATATTTATATGTATATATGCTTACAAATATGGAAACACATATATTCACACACCAAATGTATATTTATTTGCCTTCTAGAGCATGATATACTTAACACAGAATCTTATTTGTGATTCAAAGTCAACAGATATTCGTTAAATAAATTAACTAACAACTGCTCGTTATCTTGTAGGCTGGGATTACAATACAGCAATAAGAGGAAATGAATCCTGGTTGCTCAAGGATTGAAGTCAACAGTGTTATCAATTCTACTTCTATAATTCTGGACACCTGCAGGGCTTATTGCTAGGTGGATCAATTTGCCCCTGCCCTAAATGACTTCAGCATGTAGGGTACTGTTAGTGTCCTGGAGTTCTCAATTGCCATTATCCTCAGCCAGAAGTGCACTGCTGCCCCAGAGAATGTTTGAAACCCATCGTGTGCCTGTGCAGGGATACACCTTAGTCTGCGGGTGTGGGCCTTCATACAACTGTTTTCACCATTCAGCTTGTTTACTTCCTTCTAATGTACCCTTAGCTATGAAACTGTGAGATGCTTACTTTTGGGGTAAGCAAGTAATTACAATAAATAAAACAAGCAAAAATGAAGCACTGGCTTGAGAGAAGAAAGTTAATGTTTAGTAAGAAAGTTGGAGATAGAGCTTTACTTTGTCCTAGTGTGATTTTTATGGAAGTCATGTGTTTTCTTTGGGGAGAAAAGAACAAAGTTTAAACTTGGAAATTTTCATTAGAAAGTTACAGAGTGAGGAGTTGGGGAGCAAACTAAGATATCAATTTTATTGATTAAACATACTGTTTTTTTCAAAGATCCATCATTCATCTTAACTTGACCTATAGGAAGTAGATTGCTCTCTCTCTCCTAGATGACTACTTAATGTATAGAATACTTGAAATATTTTATATAGGGTCAGCTGATTGAAAAGAATCCTTATTTCTTTCTGTAGTTATAAAATAATGAATTTATTATATCAATCCATTACTTATATAAATTAATAAAAATATAGTATATCTCATCTTAAGGAGGTCATTAAAAACACCCAAACAGATGCTCAAACACACTGTATACTCTTGTACCAATATTCTTATTTTTCTCTTAGCTTGATGCTTGATATAATTGAATGGGGTATAATATATGATGGATACATACTTTTTTCTAAGCCTTCTGAATCCTATAAAACATTTAAGATAGTATTTAACCTATAATAAGGTCAACAAGTGTCGAAAATAGATTTCAGGCCATAGCTAAACATATATG
Source organism: Dipus sagitta (assembly GCA_036346955.1). Classification (NCBI taxonomy): domain Eukaryota; kingdom Metazoa; phylum Chordata; class Mammalia; order Rodentia; family Dipodidae; genus Dipus; species Dipus sagitta. The sequence continues at coordinate 241,045,083 of CM070770.1, forward strand.
AAGCAATTATGGATTAATATAATACTATTAGATTACTCCACTTAACTATGACATTCTTGCAGTGGCTGATAGGTACATAGATTTCAGATGGAACATTCTTTCCATAGTGGTTGTACCAACGTGCATTCCCACCAACAGTGACTGAGGGTTCCTATTTCTCCACAACTTTGCCAGCATTTGTTGTCATTCGATTTTTTAATGTTTGCTATCCTTACTGGGGTAAGGTGGAATCTTATAGTGGTTTTAATTTGCATTTCCCTGATGATTAGGGATGTTGAACATTTTCTTAAGTGTGTGTCTGTCATTTGTATTTCTTCCTCTGAGAAGCCCTGTGCAGTTCTCTGCCCCATTTTGTTTGACTTTTTATTGTTTAGGATTTTGAGTTCTTTGTAGATTCTATCAATTAGGCCTCTGTCTGATGTGTATCTGGCAAAGATTTTTCTCCCATTCTGTGGGATATCTATTGGCTCTGCTTATTGTTTGTTTGTCTGTGAAAAAGCTTTTCAGCTTCCTGAGATCCCAGTGGTTGAGTCATTGTTTAATTTTCTGAGCTACTAGGGGTTTTGTTCAGGAAGTCTTTTCCCACTCCTATACCATGGAAAGTTCCTCCTATATTTTTCTTCCAGTAGCAGCAGTGTTTCCAGTCTTATACTGAGGTGTTTGATCCATTTGGGCTTGATTTTTGTGCATGGTGAAATGTATGGATTGAGTTTCATTTTTCTGCATATGGTTATCCAGTTTGTCCAGCACAATTTGATGAAGATGCTGTCTTTCCCTGGGAGGGAATGGTCAGGTAGCTTGGATATAGGGAACAAGATCACAAAGAGAGAAACCTTACAGCATTCCCTCACACCTCTTAACTCAGCTCACCTGGCCTGCCTCAATTGCAGAACTCAGAGTCTGCTGTCATCCAACCAGATCTCTCTATGGAGCTTGCCCCCACCCAGCTGTGGGTGGACCAGTTCTCTTAACCCAGGCCAATAGGCTTTTCAGACCTGAAACAGGTGTTCCAACCCCCTTCTGAAGCTTGGACTCCAAGTCTATTTCCTGGGCTCAGGGAAGGATGACTTTCTTTCTGGCTCTTTGGCTGTCCTTACTCAGGCAGCTTGACTGAAAGAATTTGTGATATCTATCCACTAATTTACTGCCAGAGTTGTGTGTGTGGGGGGTTATTTCTTTGTTACTATTTTTATGGTCTCTTGATTTCTCTGAAAGTACATGTCTTAAGAGAACCTCTTTGCATATTTTTGTTTCCAGGGCCCATGTTTGCTCTCCCATATTGGCTCATGAACCATGTGGGTGTACCTATTTTGCCTTCCTCAGTTTGAAGGCCCTCCTCTCTCACATACATGCCTGACTAATTGTCCTTATAAGTCTGGTTTATTCAATTCTTTGTTTAAAAACAGATATGAACTCAGGGCTTGGAGTTCAAGGTCTATTCCTGAGCCCCCAAAACTCAGTTATACTCCCTTTTACTATACTCCTTTCTCTGTACCTCAAAGTCACTTTGGTTTGATTCATGAAGGATACATAAAGCTTCATGGACATTTATACGAGAATTTGAGTTCTATCTAATGTCCTTTCTGTACATCTCCAACTCTTTGAATATTTTAAGTAAATACTATTTTGAAACAGGCAGCAAAATCCTTCTCTGCAGATTACCTGAGGTAGTTTTTGATCTCAGTGTGAATTTGGTTGACTTGAATCTTAGAGTGCCTGGAATTTGTGGTTAAGCTTTTATGTTTTCTTTTTAAATATTACTAATTCCTAAGATAGATTGTTAGGTTTTTGTCTGTTAGATAATTTTATTACATCATCTAATAGATGGAACAAATTGGGATGATAAGTTGAACCCATGTTGATAAATCTCTACCAAAGTAGAGACCATTCGTGGGTTTTGTTTATCTTAAGAAAATTTCCAGCCTATGAAGCCTAGCCAGAAGGGGGCTAGTTTCCCTTGCAGTTACACAGCATGGTATTCCGATGTCCTGTGATGGAAGCTCAGGTGCCTTCAGCAATAGGTAATTACCATTTATACCTGGAAGGAAACCAAGCATTTTGGCAATGGCCTACATTGTTTTGGGGCCTGCAAGACAAGGAGAATGCACGTGTGCAATAGTGGCACAGAGCCGCTGTGGGGAACCAACTGTTTTCTGATTGGACATGAAGCCTCCTCAGTGGGAGAGAACCAAGTCAGAATCCCTTGGCCAGGAAACTCATACTTTGGAGATATGTCCCCACTGCATTCTTGGTAAGAAGAGTTGGCTTGCACACACTCTCAAATAACTCTAAAAATGAAATTCTCTCAAATAATCTTGCATACCTCTTTAACCCAAGCTGCTCTTACTGTTGATTGGAAAACCTGCTTTATTTTACAGATGGCAGAGAAAATAGAGCAGAGTCTAGATCCATTCATATGACAAGAAGATAGCTGACTGCCCATCATAAAACTTTCCACCCCTATCATATCTTCCAGGCCCCAGGAGAACTTGCAGTGGAAGTGGACCCATGAACTCTGCTCTTACTGCTCACCTGACAACCAGCTCCAGGGTGATGGTGACAGACACAGTGATCAAGCAAAACCTACCAAAGCAGAAATCCAGAGGTTATAAAGAACTCAACACTAAATCAGACTGCCAATAGGCTTTCCATAGCTCAGTAAACATTGAAGAAGAGAGGGTAGAAAGATTGCAAGAGCCATAGAATAGATAGGAATACCATAATGCATGCCCACCCCTGCTACCATATAAAGTCTGACTGAGGCCTTCATGACCCCACAGTGAATACCATAACCCCCTGAAAAGGGCCCCTAAGGTAACAAGAGTTGAGCAGAGGGGATATAAGAGTATATGCTGTTCATATATCTATCTATCTATCTATCTATCTATCTATAAAAATTTTAAAAAGCAGCATTATTTCTTTTGTAGGTTATATATATATATATATATATATATATATATATATATATCAGGAAAATAATGCATAAATGTGAGGAAAGTCTTCCATTACTGATATATCTTGAAAAGTTTAAGAGATCTCTCTCTCCCATATTGGTTGTGGCATTATTCCTAGTAATGAAAGCATGGGAACGACATACATGTACATCAAAAGCTGTGTGGTAAATGAAATGCAATGTACAAACATAAACATTTTAGGCTAGTATACAGATATACAAACAGATGGAATAGTATTCAGGATTTCTAAGAAAAAAAAATCTTATCACATGGATGAAGTAGGAGACATGTTTCTTTCACAGACAATAAGCTGGCCAATTGTTAAAACTGCGTAATTCAGCCAGATGTGGTGGCACATGCCTTTAATCCCAATACTCGGGAGGCAGAGGTAGGAGGATCGCTGTGAGTTCAAGGTCATCCTGAGACAACAGAATGCATTTCAGGTTAGCCTGGGCTAGAGTGAGACCCTTCCTCAAAAAACAAGTAAGCAAACAAACAAAAAACCTGCATAATTCAGTGTTTCTGAGGTATAATCAAATTTTTCAGGACCTGAGGGGAGGGGGAAATGAAGAACTGTCCCCCCCCCTTCAAATATATAGTCTGTGAGGAAGATGGATATGTTATTGGCATTCATTTTGCAATATAATACCTAATAGTAAACAGAACAGTGTTATTCATGAAAAGTATGTTAGGAAGGTAGATTTCATATTTGGTGTTTTTACCAAAAATTAAAATACACACAAAAGATCACAGGAAAAATTTAGACATGGATGCATATATTCACTAATTCTGTGGAGATACTAGTAGCCTGGGTGTGCACACATGTCTAAACTTATGTATTCAGTAAATATGTACAATTTTTGTATGTGGCTATAGCTTTGTCTGGCCATAACCTGCTGTTGTACATGGGACATGAAGATTTGAACTAAAAAAGTCTCAGCTGACTCAAATCCTTATGCTTGCATAGGAAGCACATTTTACCAACTATCCATCTCTTCAGCCCATGATTTCATTTTTCTATCTTTCATGAACAAATATTTGCTGAATTAATTGATTTTTTTTTTCAGTGAGGTTTACAAAGATGATGAGCTGTCAGTAGTGTTGCACTCCACTGATAAAATGGATGCTACAATGCATGGAGCTGCCCAAAATTAGATTCCCTGTGACATAGTGAAATTTTTACCAATCAAGTTTGAAGTTTGGATCTGTTAAACCTTAAGCTAGCATATATACCAAATAAAAATCCTTTGCTACAGAATAACACATTCAGCTCTGTGAAGATGATGGGAGATTTTTTAAAGAACAATATTTTTCAATTAAAAATTGTTCTTGGAATAACTAGGTACAGTGTGGGGTTAATGGCAGACGTTTTTGAGTTAAAAAGGCTAGACTTTGCATTTTGGCTCTATTAGACGATCTATGACCTTGTGAAATTTACATAAAATGATGATTATAAAAATACCTATTTAGGGTTGCTTAGAAGACTAAATCGAAAAAGCATCTTTCTCAGTACTTCATAATCAATCAGTAAAGGTTACTATACTTTTTACTATTTTACTTTCTTTCATAATCATAAAGGAACACATATCAATCACAGTCCACATATGTGCTAGTGCTGTCTACTTTTAACTCCTATGTTAGTTACAGTCTTGCTTATATTGCTTACTTTTTATGATTAGGTATATTTGTGTATTACTGATAGCTTAAGGTTAAAGGACTTGCAAGGGACCCTCTATACATCAGAAATTGCATTTTTTTTTCAGTATTCAAAGAAACACTTCATAAGTGCAATCTCAAGTATAATTGCATTTTTGGATAATTATTAAACATATACATGTTACAGCAGGTATAATCTCTGAGATTTAATGCTCTAGTTGAAATTAAAAGTTGAATTAAATATAAAAATGCCATTTATTTTTTAAGGAGAGCATAAGGTGATAAAAATAGTCTTTCAATTAATGTTCATGCCCTCAGTGTCATACTTCAGAATTAATGCAAATTAGTCCCCAGAAATATATTTCAATAAGTCATTTGAGGAGAGAGAAAAATGATATAATCACATCCCCTGAGAAATAAATAACTTTTCTTCAAGTTGAACTTGAGCTTCTGGACCAAAAATGACTGGATCAAGAAATTCAGGTTAAAACAGAAGTTGAAAAAAAAATGTTATTCTTAAGTAGGATGGTCTACATCTGATAAGATTTGCATGAATCCCAAATTTTGTTAAAGAAAAGTGGACATAAGGGAAAAGACAAGTAAGATAAAAATTACTTAACAGAATTCAGAACTCTGAGCATAAACAAGGTGATAGCAAAAGACTGCAAAGCTGTTTCTGTGTCCTTAAGAGGTATTTCTTTTCTCTTTTTTTTTAAATTTTTTTTGTTTATTTATTTATTTATTTATTTGAGAGCAACAGAGAGAAAGAGGCAGAGAGAGAGAGAGAGAGAGAGAGAGAGGAAGAGAGAGAGAGAGAGAATATGGGCGTTCCAGGGCCTCTAGCCACTGCAAAAGAACTCCAGATGCATGCGCCCCCTTGTGCATCTGGCTAACGTGGGTCCTGGGGAATAGAGCCTCGAACCAGGGTCCTTAGGCTTCACAGGGCAAGCGCTTAACCGCTAAGCCATCTCTCCAGCCCCTTAAGAGATATTTCAAAGCTATCTGAAATCAACAGAAACAGAGCCTCCTCTGAGTCCATCCCTTGCACAAAAATGAAATGAAATCTGAGCCCAATTTGTATAGAACATTTTCCTTAAGAGTAAGTTGGTTTACAATAATATATAAATTCACTTTTGTAGGAAGGCGTCAGATTATAAAAAGATATACCATTATTTATTAATCCTTTCCAATTATTTTATTTTACTCTTGCAGTGCTGGGAATTGAACCTCAGAACTAGGTGAACACATTAGGCAAATACCCTACTGCCAAGGATACCTCCCAGAGGATGAGAACTGCTTCAGAATTCCATCTTTAAGTCTTGACATGGCCATTCCATTCATGTCCTCACAGATTCTGTGTTTACTTGCACAAGACCTGCACAACATTGGGCCCAAGAATATTCAATTATGCATGGTGGAATGGAGTAAAAAAGGCATTGAATGAGGAGAGGGAAGCTTAAAAGTTTGAAATAAGGGATTCAGGAAAAGCAGTTGGAGAAGGGGCTCAAAAGGCCATAGTGGGGGGAAACCATGATCAAAGTACATTCATATACATGTATAAAAGTTGTCAATAAATTTCTCTCACACAGCCATGGTGGGAAATCAACTGCTCTCGATTTGGCTAACTTATCTGCTCATTGGAATGGAACCCATAGCTGGAGGTGGGAAACAAGTCAGAACCATATCCAAAAATGAGCCCACTCTACATTATCAAGCTCCCACCAATTGTGGTCTACAAGTGGTCCTACATCTATTAAATTCTCTCTAAAAAATAATGGTTATCACATTTATTTGGTGCTAACTTTACTCTCTGTTGGAGAATCTGCTTCTCTTTTACAGATAGACTCAGATCTTAAGGAAATAACCACCCCATCATACCTCAAAAGGGCCCCAGCTGAAACTAAGAATAATTGGGGAAACATGCAAGAATGCTGTTTTCTTGGTGAACTGGGAACCAGCACAATGGTAAAGGAGATAAGACACAGAGAACAATCAATCCCTACCAAACCAAATATCAAGAGACACAGAGTCTCCCAAGATCTCAACACTGAAGCAGACCTAAAATGAAGCCCAACATGGCTCAGGGAAATTCATAGAAGAGGGGGGTAAAAAGAATGTCTGAGCCACACGTTGGGTCATGACATGCAGAGACATTTCCTCCTACCCAAAACTGAAGGATAACCATACAATGTATGGCCCATATTCCCCCAAAAGGAGGGTCCTTGTGGAGGGGGGAGGACAGAGAGGAGGCTAACAATGGTGCCAACATGGCTGTATTCACTGAAGTACAAAAATAATTATCAATAAAAAGCTGAAGATGTATATAAGATACTACCTACTTGATAACTTCACTCATCTATAAAGCTTGACATTTGCAGTATCAAGTTGCATGTTGAATTAGTATATCTACACACACACACACACACATTCACACACACATACACACACATGCTTAGGGAGACATCGATTGTAAACACATGCAGACAAGGTGACATCCCTAATTACACCTTTGTTTCTCACATAAAGTTAGAATAAGAGAATAATCTCATGCTTGCACTTGTTGTACATTGGCTTTTGTCTCAAGCACAAATAAACCAATATCATCCATTCCAAAAATTTCATTTTACATTCTTTTATAATTGATGTTTATCTAGTGATCTTCATTCATTGTTCTTTCAGCCAGTAGGACATTTCCAGGATCTAAACTGCATTACTTTCAAGAGATGGACATAACAAAACAATAATAAAAATATTTCCATAATTAAATATTATTTCCTTATTTTATTAACTGGAAGTCTTTGGGATTATCATCTTAGATGAGCCAGAAATAAAGATCCTATTTTCTAACACAGATGGTCCTTAACAATAACGAATGAAGACATGAATGATACCTAGAGTATGACAGCAAGCATCAATTTGACCAGGGAATGGGTGACAGTCCCCTCTTCCTTGAGCCTTCACAAAGTAGTAAAGATAAAGCTAACAAAGATGTGAAAGAACACATAGAAAAATCTTGAGATACACAGCTATGCTTCTTAAGTTTGATGAATATGAGAGTTGATAAGGTAGAAGAACAGATTAATGGAGGTGAAAAGGCCTAAGTGAGGTCAAAGGAAGACATTAAATAAAGGAAAGGTGGAGGGAGGGCTAATCAAAATCTAAGAGGATATAAATAAGTCATATGGAAACCCACTTTTTTGGACAATGGAACACACAGGATTGTTAGTAGAAAATTTTCAGTTCCAGGGATGGGATACTGTCCAGTGTGTTGTTGGCCAGGGAGATGCCCCCAAAACATTGTAGGCCATTGCTGAGGCTCTTGATTCCACACCAAGAATAGATGGTAAAACCCTATTGCTGAAGACTACGCATACTTGGGCTGCAAGGTCACTGAGAAATCCTGTTGGCGCTGAGCTGAAAACCTCCTCCATGTAAACCAGCTGACAGAAATCTGGAAAAAGCCATACTGCATGAAGTTCAATAGGAGAGAGAGAAATCACCATTGAGGATACTCAACAGTGGACACTGCAAGTCTTATATTTGGCCAGCCAGGCCAAATGAGCCAGCAGGTGAAAAGTGTCACGTCTGTTATGGGTGAAACCAACTGCCCTCTAATTGGACTGGTGGCCTGCTCCATGGGAGGGAATGCATCCCTGATACTGAAAACCTGTAACAGGGGTAGTCATGAGCCCTAGGGGTGTAACATCTGCTGCTGTCTGCCTAAATATATATACTATGCTCACCAAACTGCCCAGTAAGCACTTCTCTTAATGTTCAGACCCTTATATTAATGCTACCCTCACTTTTGTTTAGAGAACCTTCTCTTGTCAGATGGCAGTGACTTTGGGATGACTCAGAAGGCACCATGGTGCTGAGAAGAAGTGACAGAGGAGTGCTCAGCACTGAAATATCTCTATCACACCTTCAAGGCTCAGGGTCCACTGAGGAAGAAGAGGCAGAAAGAATGTAAGAGTCAAAGGAAGTGCTTACAACATGATCCTCCAGACACAAAATGGCCTGGATATCCATGACCTCACACACTACCTACACAAGTCCATCATAATAGGAGGAAAAGATCATGACATCAAAATAAAAGAGACTGATTGAGAGGGGAAGGGTATATGATGGAGAGTGGAGTTTCCAAGGGGAAAGTGGAGGGGGGATTACCATGGGATGTTGCTTATAATCATGGAAGCTGTCAATAAAAAAGAAAAAGAAAAAGAAAAAGAAAAAGAAAAAGAAAAAGAAAAAGAAGCAAAAGTCTCATCAACCTTGCCAATTCTCAGGTTGTCATTTTGAATTTACATTCCAAAGTGCCTGGGTTAGATCATGAGGAATGACGTATCTATGTTGACTCCCAGGTAGATCTATGAAGATGGGTGCTTGACATGCCTTGAACTATAAAAATGGAGTTGATGAAGCACAAAGATTTTTCTCTTGTTTGTGTTACCTACTTACTGTCACCTCCCCTCTCCCATACATAGGATTTCAGCTGCTAGAAGCTTTTCTAGCATTGCTGTACTATCTCTTTGTACCTGTAACATCCTTTCATTCTTCTATCTTAGTTTCGTTTACTGAAATCTCACTAATTATTTCACTCTATAAGCCCTCATACAGAGTTCAGAAAACTATAGTTCCCAGGATACATCTGGCCACACTTACTCATTTGTATATTGTTTTAGTTGGTTCTGGGCTACAGTGGTAGAGGCAAACAGTTTCCATAGACACTACATGGTCCAGAAAGCCTAAGCATCTATCATTTTACTTGCCATGGGAAAGGGTTGCTGAGAACTCATAAATTCATGAAAGATTGCAGCATTGGGCATATATTAAGGAGCTTACTCTGTGAAATATCTAATACATGTAAAGGCAATAGTTTAATTGTAGGCCACTGCCTAAGAAGGTTTCTTCTGAGTTCATGTATTGGGAAATCATAAAGGGTTACCTACAGTATTAGAAACACTGATGGATGTGGTTTCAGGAATTTAACATGACGTGTCAGACTTTCAGGATGGACAATGTCAGTCAGGTAGACCAGTTCTTGCTATACCCCACACCTAGTGGGGAGCAAGCTAATCAATCATTCATTTGTCTAAAATTCTTTTGCATCATCTTGAGTCTCATAACAGACCCCCTGGCCTATAGCAGCCAGTGCTTACACTGATACAAATCAGGCTGATAAGGCATTAGAAAGGGATTATGAAAGCAGCTTAATTAAAGAAACTTCAATGGGATCATAAATAATCAGTCCAAGTTATTAACTTTTGACAACTGCTCATCCGTATTGAGTTCAGATGACTTCTGCCCCACAAAGTCCTTAATCTAATTCTGAGTGAATATAGTTCATAAGAGAAAATACCCTTTATAATACATTGACTATAATCAACAAATCTCTGAAGCAGAAATTTCCCCAAATGTACCTAAACCTACTCTACATTTTCTTATATTCATAACTTTAGTCCTATTATTTCTTTCAACTTTGAGAAGTCCACTGGTTAAACTTCAATATCTTTTATAAAAGGAAGACCAAATGTCACTTTCTTTATAAAGTCTACCACAGATCCTGTTGGAATTCTTTATTATTTCATTTCTTTTCATTCAGCATACTTTAATATTTGCCATAATAGAACTAATCTGACTTGGCAACAGACATGCATTCTCACTAGAGTATTAACTCTAGAGCTCATTCAGCTCCACATGTTTTAAATAGTGCCTTGCATACAATGACTGATGGCTGATCAGCTAAGCAGCAGAATTGATCATAGTTTAGTCCCCTTGTCTCTAATAAGTACTTGTTAGTTTATTTTGCACTAGTTAATTTTTTTGTGACCTTAACAGACTTACTTGACAGAAACAACTTAAGGGAATGAAGGCTTCTTTTGCTTATAGTTTCACAGGATTCAGTCCACAATGGCTGTAGCAGTTACCTTCTTGTTGCTGGTACCAAACACTCAACCAGAAGCAGCCTATGCAAGGAAAGGATTTATTTCTGACGTACAATTTTGAGCAGAAGTTTCATCATCGCATGGAAAGGACAGATGGGACAGGTTTACATCTTCACAGACCAGGAGGGGGCAAGCTGCAAGAGTAAGCAACTAGCACTGGGAAGGAAGGGGCTAGAATGTAAGACACCAAAGCCCACCCCTAGTGATCCAACTCCTCCAGTAAGGCTTTACCTCCCAAGGGCTCCACCAGCTGGGAGCCAGATATGAGTTTTAATTAAAACACATGAGGCTACAGGGGATATTTTACATTCAAACCACAACAATGGCAGGGCACTATGGTAGAATATTTCACATCAAGGCATTCTCCTTGTATTTCATCTTGGGATAGCACCAATTACATTTAGAATAGATATTTCCCCCTCAGGCAATCTTTTCTGGAAAACCCTCACTGATGTATCCAGATCTGTGCTTCACCATCTCAGAGATTCTATATCTGATTATGTTGATAGTGCACGTTAGCATCATAACTTTAACATTCACTCTCTGTCTCTCTCTCTCTCCCTCTGTCTGTCTCAACTAAACAAATAGCATAGATAAATAAAAAAATGTTTTATAATACCTGAGTGTATGGGAAACATACATTTACATTCAAACCACCACAAGTATATCTAATAAAATAGGATACATTATCAAAGCCACTATCATACCCTCAAATATCTTTGGCAGCATCCTTGGAAAACATTTTCTGGGCTATATCTACAAAATCTCCAAGAATCCAGTACTGACATCGTGATGCTCCTAAAATAATTGTATTAATAAAACTCATCTATCCCTCTGGATTCCATATTTCCACATTTTATAAACAATATAGCAATCTTATGGTTGCATTGGGTAAAAAAAATCATATAGAAAAATACGAAACACATAGCAGGTTATTTTTCTCACAAACTACTACATTAAATCAAGCAGTCTGCTAATCATTCCCCAAATGACCACACTTAATTATCCTCGATCTCTGGTGACAGAGTTAAACAATAAATAGATACATACTAATAATTTTTTTATGATTGTTTAATTCTCAAAACTATATGTGTATATATGTGTGTGTGTGTGTGTGTGTGTGTGTGTGTGTGTGTGTGTGTAGAGACCAGCTGCAACACTGATTCTATAGTAGACTTCGCCTCACTAGAAGACGGAGAGAAGAGGATCAGCTGTGCTACTCACTAGTTAAGGACAGAGAGAAGCCATCCATGAAACAGTGATAAGTGTAATATATAAATTACCTTTTCACTGTTGGAACAAAATACCAAATGCAAGCAGCATATAGGAGGAAAGATTTATTTTGAGTCTCTCACAGGTTTCCGAAGTTTCAGTCCATCGCAGTCCGAAGAAGGTGTGGCAATGGGGGCATGAGGCAGCCACACGCTCTCCTGGTGATGAGGTAGCAAATCGAACTCTGCATAACAGGGGCATGTATAACCTCCCAAGGCTTTCCTACTAATGCCCCAGTTCCAACCAGCAGGCCCCACCTTCAAAAGACTCCACAGTCTTCAAAATGGTGCCACAAGTTGTGGACCCAGTACTCCTAAACTGAGCCTGTGGGGAGACATTGCAGTTTCATACTGGAACTTGCAAATATACCTTTGTGAAGATTTTGAAATTCAAGCCTAATGTTATATGTTCTCAGGTTAATAACCTTTAATCCCAATGAATTTAATAATGGCAGCATTAAAGAATTTTGAACATGTTTTCTTAGTTGATCTGTTTTTAAAACAGAAATCCTCAGATGTATTGTTGCACCTCTAGTTATCACCGAGCAAAGGTTCCTGAAAAGTGGCCTGAGTCTGCCTGGAGTTTCCCGAGACCTTTCCAGGAGGTGAGTGAGGCCCTTCCATTTCCAACAACATACCTGTGTGGCCCAATTGTCAAAATTTATTTCAACCAGAATGAATGTAAAAGCAAGTAGACAAACCAGCTGTATTTTATTGAGGCATGGCAGGGATTAAAAAATAGAAAATGATGCTTCATTTCTCATTCTTCTTTCCAAAAATGTAATTAACATTAACATGTGCTATATCCTGAATGTTTGTGTTCTCTTCAAATTCGTAAGTTGAAATATTTATCCCTTGGGCTGGTGAGGTGGTGCATTGGTTAAAAGTACTTGCTTGCTAACCCTGATGTCCCAGGTTCAATTCCTCAGTGCCCACGTAAAGTCAGATGCATAAAGTGGGACAGGCATATGGACTTTGTTTACATGACAGAAGACCCTGGAATGCCTAGGAACACACTCAGGCTCTTTCTCTCTCTGGTTGCTTCTTTCTGTCTTTCTTTCTCTGCCTCAGGTAAATAAATAAAAATAAGTTTTATAAAAAGAAATATTTATCAATAAATTGATGACAATTCAGAGGTGTGGTCTTTAAAAGGTGATTGGGTCTTAGAGGTAAAGGCATCAAATATGTATCCTTATAAAATAAGAGAGAGAGAGGGAGGGAGAAAGATCTTACTTTTCCCTATATGGTTAAAGTGACAAGGCTATTTGGCTGGTTGGTGAAATGGATCCTCGCTATAAATAAACCATGAGTGTACCCCTATTGTAGCTACTTTTGCTTTGCTGAGACCAACACCCAAAGCAGCTGATGCGAGGAAGGAGTTTATTTTGGCTTTCAGTCTCAAGGGGAAGGCCCATGGCAGCAAGGATAGGATGGTAGAGAGAGGATGTTCATCAGTCCTGGCCACAGCAGGTGGAAGAGAGCAGCAAGAGAGTGAGCTGAGCTAGTACTGGCAAGGTGTGGGCTAATAAATCTCAAAGACTTCCCCCAGTAGCACACCTCCTCCTGCAATGATCCACCTCCCAAATTGCTACCAACTGGAGACCAAACATTCACAACACATGGGTTTATAGACGACATCTGATCCAAACCACCACATTATGCACCTGGTCCCCATACACCCACAACCATCTCATGATGTAAAAATACATTAAACCCAATTTAAAAGTCCCATAGTCTTTATCAGTCCCAACACTATACAAACATCCCCATAGACCAAATTCTCTTAACTGTGAGTCCATTCAATTAAAACAAAAGTTCTGGCCGAAGAGATTGCTCAGTGGTTAAAGGTGCTTGCTTGCAAGGCCTGGCAGCCTAGGATCAATTACCCAGTACCCACATAAAGCTGGATACACAAAGTGACACATGTGTCTGGAGTTCTTTTGCCATGGCAGGAGGCCCCGGCACATCCATACTCATTCTCTCTTTCTCTCTCCCTCTATCCCTATTCCTTTCTGTCTGCATTTCTCTCTCTCTCAAATAAATAAATAAAAATATTTTTAAAAAAACCACAGAAGTTGCCTACACATAATGGCATTGAGTAAACATTCCCACTGCAAAAAGAAAACATTGAAACAAAAGACTGAACCAATGTAAGCTCTAAAACAAACAGGGCAAACATCAAATCTTACAGCTCCATGTTGGGACCCACAAAGAAATCTCTAGAGTTCAAATTCTGCTTCTACAGTTAGCCTACTAACAACCTGGGGAAAATTCCATCCAGAGCTGGCAGCTCTCCTCGTAGCCATTCCAGAGTTCTGGCATCTACAAAATCTTGAAGTCTGAACTGTGACCTATGATTCACCCATGATGTGGCCCCTCTGGGCCTCTATTCAGGGACTGTAATCATGTTTGACATCACCTAGGAGCTATCTCCAAAAAAAAGTGTGTTGTAATTCCTATGATCCTTTCTTTCTTGCATTTGTTAACTTCTGCAGTACCAGATACGCTACCAAATTTGTTAATCCAGGAAGGGATAAAGCTGACTTTGAAGAGCAGGAACTCTCTTTCAGCTTTATTCATTCAGACCACCTCCCTTCAGAAGATTCAGTATTCCTCCTATTGTCCCAAAGCAGAACAGCTGGCCCAATCTCAATGGTGGCAGTGTCTCACAAACAATTACAGTCAAACCATCTTTATGCTCTGGCCAGAAACTTTCATTTCTTCCTGGGCAAACACATTTTTTCATAGCTTTCTGCTCTATATTCTACCAATCACAACATTTCATTACTTTTTATATGGAAGCATGGTTGTTTTAATGAGATAAAATTTAAGATATTCTCAGGTTTTACAAGAAGCAAAGAAGGATCATTACCACCATGTCTTCTGTGCAAGAAATGGTCAGAATGTAAGGATACTCAATAGTAACCCAGTAACTAACCTAGAAGAATACAGATCACAGAAGTTGGAACACCACATATAGGCATAAAACCTAGCATTATTCTAACTTTGGTATATATGCTACATTTTAGTTTTTATACAATTTAAGGGAATAATGCATCAAAATAATTATTAATATATGTCTTTGGAAATACAATTAATGTGGGGTGTGGAAATATCCATAAAGGAATAGAATTTTTATATATTATTGAAGTTAAAGTGGTCTAAATTCTAATTAGCTTATTAAAACTTTATGATCTTCAATTTAACTCCCATGTTGACCACCAAGAAAATAGCTATAAATAACATTATTCTCAGCACTCAGGAAGCTGAGGTAGGAGGATCAAGAGTTCCAGGCCACTCTACCATACCAAGCTCCAGGAAAGTCTGTAAAACTCTATCTCAAGGGAGCTAAATACAAGCATGCAAGCATACATACATACATACATACATACAAACATACATACATACATACACACATTATATAATGCATGCATGCATACATGCATGCACACATACATATATACTAATACTGATATAGGAATTCTTGGGTTTTTGTTGTTGTGGTTTTTTTTTTTTTTTTTTTTTTTTGGCCTTTCGAGGTAGGTTTCACTCTAGCTCAGGCTCTCCTGGAATTAACTATGTAGTCTCAGGGTAGCCTCGAACTCATGGCGATCCTCCTACCTCTGCCTCCTGAGTGCTGGGATTAAAGGCGTGCGCCACCACGCCTGGCTGAATTCTTGTGTTTTTGAGAGTAATGAAGCTTTTCTCTGCTCTTGGGTGGGTGATAACTCAGGAATTAGGATGCCAGAAACTCATGGCCACACAAACCTCCCTGTGTCAGTGGCTTTGGGTTCTTATGTTATGAATATCATGAATGAAATTCATAGACCACAGAGGGTTAGGCTTAGAAAGATTTCATTATAGAGATAGACCTTACAGAGCTTAAGAAGACAGAGCTTCTGCTAGGAGGAAGGAAGCTTTCTTAGAGATAGTAAAGCTCACCTAGAGACCAAGATTGGGGTCTTTTGTGGGAGTTTACTGGATGGGGGCTGAACTGGTTAGTCCAGCCCTGATGCCAGGTGTCAAAGTGCTACCAGGTTTTCAGGAAAGGCAGTAATCACATCTCCTAATATTTGTCTCCTAGGAAAGGAAGATAAGGACATTTATCTTACCCATAACTGTGGGCTAACTCCACAATGCATGACCTATATACCTCAACAAGGAGGGCCCAAGGAGAGGGGGAAGGGCACGGATGAGCCTAATAGTGGTACCAAACTGACTGTATTTGATGAATACAAAACTAATTAATAAAAACATAAAAATTAAAAAAAGTAAAAGTGAGGGCTGGGCGTGGAGGCATACAACTTTAATCTCAGCACTTGGGAGGCAGAGGTAGGAGGATTACTGTGAGTTGGAGGCCACCCAGAGATGACATAGTGAATTCCAGGGCAGGCTGGACTAGAGTGAAACCCTACCTCGAAAAACTTAAAAAAAAAAAAAAAAAGTGAGGAATGTCCTTAAGCCTGTACTAGAAGAGTCCATATGTCCTTTTCCTCTAGCAAAGTGGAGGCTCCAAGGAACATAAGGGAAGAATCTGGCTTTTCCTTACTTCATTACTTATAAACTCAAGCTCTCAGAACATGGGCAGAACTCAGCCAGCCTCTCACACATACTGCTTACAGCCTAGTCCCAGCAAAAATTCCCCCCACCCATAAGCCAAGCTTCTATAGTACACACTTCTTTATGCATTTAGATGTTTCCAACTATCAGTGGAATAGGCCATCAAACTGATTACAGCACTGCTGCGGTATCTCTTAGTTCAAAGTTTCAAATCCTTCCATATTCCTCCCACAAATCAGTTTCCAAAGACCAAAAGCAAAACATCCAGGTTTATAGTATCAACAACCCCACTCCTCTTTTGCCAAGTTTCTCTTATAGTTACTTTCCTGTTACTGGAACAAAACACCCAACCAAAGGTAACCGTATTGAAGAAAGGATTTATTTTGGCTTACAGTCTTGAAAGTTGGCTTCATAATGGCAGGAGAAAGCACAGCATGACCAGAGGCTGGGAACCATAATCTTGCCATAGCAGGTGGAAGGTAGTTCCAAGAGAGTGACCTCTGGCAAGGGGGAAGCTGGGCTATAACACTCCACAGCCTGCCCCTAGCAACCCCCTTCAGCAAAGCTCCAACTACAAATTGCCACCAGCTGTGGAACAAGCGTTCTAAACATAACATATGAGTTTATCAGAGTTTATCAGACACCTGATTCAAACTACCATATACCCTGACCTTGGACTTCTAGCCCATGCAACTGTGAGAAATAAATTTGCATTGTCTATAAGCTAGCCAATCTATAGACTTTTATTATAGCAGTCAGAATGGACTAGGGCAATGCATGGTAAGTTTATTGCTATTTTAAAATGAATTTATGAAGTTTAATAAACTCACTATTTTATATTACATACTAAATATTAAGTGATATATAGAAATAAACAAAACATCTTTAGAGTCCTCAGTGATTCTTTAGCTTTAAGAGTATTCTGTGACTAAAGGAATTGAATACAATTGTCTCAGAGGGAAGTCTAGTGTGATACATTTTCCAAAATTATTTGAATGGTAATAAGCAGCAAGCACACTTTTGTCGAAATGAATAATGTCTTAACTATGACAGGACAAGGAAAGAGTCCTGGATTCATAATGGGAACAAATGCTGCTTTGAAAGGAAGAAGCTGTACCTTACTTATCTATCAATCTCCACACCTAGAAGTCGTTAGCGGAAAAAAACCCTCTTCCTACAGGGAAAGTCCCTTCTTCCAAAGAGATTATATCATCTTCTGTGCATAGGGAAAATACCACAAGTTAAATCTTTGGAGAAGTGTAGAATTCAAAGGCCAAGGAATGAATTCCACTTCAAGTTATTAAGGAAAGATAGCAGTCATGAATGGTAACTCTTAAATGCAATGTCTCTGTGTTAATTAATTTTGATTCGTTTGATCAATGAATCAATACCTGACAGAAACAACTTATGGAAGGAAAGGTTTATTTTGGCTCAATATCCCAGAGGGCTGTAGTTCTTCACAGGTGGGAAAGCATGACAGAGTGGCTGAGGCCATGGCGGCTGGAGAACGCAGTGGTAGATATTCTCATTATGGTAGACAAGCAAACAACTAGAACTAGGGACTGGCAATTCCCTTCAAAAGACTGCCTCTAGTTACCTGCTTCTTCTAGCTATACCCTGCATTCTTATGGTCTCCCCAAATAATTTCCCTACCTAGGGAACCAGTATTCATAATATGAACCTTAACAGGACATTTTACATTCAAACCATAACTGTTCCAATTCAGGTGATTGGCCAATATACCCAGGCAGAAATAAAAAAGACTCCACTGAATTTGCCAGACCCTCCTGTGGAAAACTGGGGAGAAAACTTGTGAAAATACAAGTACTCTGGATTCTCCTTTAGAGAATGATTCATTCGGTTGGAAGTGGGCCCTGGAATTTATGTTTTGAGCAAACAAAATGTTACATTTTGGAGATAAAAAATTCTCTAGACATTAAGAGGCACTCATGGTTGTCTGTGAGGACTGAGAGATTTGGCAGTGAATCAGTGCACCCCTGTTCATTATTTCTTTGATCAGCCAATACAAGTGTTATGTTTTTAATAGTTTTGTGTTATGATATATACTGTTATGAAAAAAGTATGGGTATGAAGAGAATAAATCAGAATTACCCTATGGGTGTTGGTAGTAATTGTGGGTAGAAAAAGAAATATGTTTATTATAATGTGGAGAAGAAGACTCACTTTTTAAATATAATTGTAACACTTTTCTCTGAAGATACAGTTTTGAACTATTGTTTTTAGCATTTCTTCATTTGAACTGTTGACAGGTACGTACTACCACATGGTAATTAAGTTTGGTGCTGCTAGGGCAGGCATTCCATGGCAGATGAAGGGAATGTATGCCATAGCATTAGATTCATCTAAGAACAGAACTCTCTGGGCATCAGTTCTGAGAAAATAAAAAATAAAATATGACTTTGGATGGCAGTGAATAAGCCCAATGGCATACATCTCATTGTCTGCTCTTCTTTTGCTTTGTGATGAAAAGGACTGCAAAATAAGATTTTAAGTATTTACAATCATCTAATAAAATGCTTCATGTGTATTTATGAGGTACTTCTTTAACAAGATAAATTGTAATATTAATCAAAATCAGGACTACTACTTGGAATTCTTCCAAGAACCCAGATCACACACAAAGCTTTTCAGGTATTTTCCAATTCATTAATTCTCTCAGTGAAGTTGTTTATTCCATTCTCTCTCGGCATGTTTGAGAATGGAGCTATTTGACAGGAAGTCAAACAATCCCAATATGAATTGCTGTTTGCTGGCTTATTACCTAAATCATGATGACTTGAGATATTGTTAATATTAAATGATACCCATTCTAAGTGAATATGCATGAGTGCAATTTCATTATGCTCTGATTTCCTGTCTGTTCTGTGATTGGGACCTCATGGGAGGCAAACTCACACATTAGAGTTAATTCTTTGTACACCCATCTTCATAGCTTCTCTCCTTTACCAGTTGGCCCTGATTAGTAGGGCATGGACAGAGATATATGCTTTACTGGAGTGAGACAGCCCATAGGGGCATTTAATGGGATGGGTTGTAGCCTTAAAAACTCAAAGAAATGCTTATTATTGAATCATCTGTGTTAGACTCAGAAAGAATCTCCATAATGTTGCAGGTTGTTTTAACTTCTGGAAGCCAACTCTGATATCATAAACCAGTATCTCACCAGTATTTGAGACAGAGCACAACAAATTTTGTATTATGTTTTATTTTAACCTTATGATGTTGGTTCTAGCAAAGTTACTTTTTGCTCTAATGAAATCTCACAAACAACATTAACAATTTACTCTTGAATCTTATTTTATCTTTTCAAAAGCACTGTTAAAGATCTCAAGGACAGAGAAAAAACATTAAAAGGTAGAGTTAGATAACATGATCTGCCATGATAAGAATTCTCCTATTCAAAAGGGGTCAGGGGCCATGTGGAAGTTGGTCTAAGCCTCCTGTTACTGAAAAAGAGAAACTTTCCTGAGGCAGAAACAGGAGTGCAAGGCCATCTCAGCCTACAATAGTGTGTTTGAGGCCAGTTTAGATTATACAGAGAGATCCTATGTCCAAAAGCAAATCAACCAACCAAAAGAACCAAAACAAACAAACAAACAAAACCCAAACTGCAAGACAGAAAACAAAAATCCTAGAATGAAATCTTCATGTTCCTTTTGTGGTAATGGAAATAGCTCATTGCAAACAAACAAACATTCTCCCCCCAAAACAAAAACAAACTAACAACAAAAAAATCTTCTTCATAAGACTTTTCTGTGCTTCAGATAAGATTCGCAGACAATCCAATGTACTGAGGAAAAGACTGGATGTGGACATTGAGCTCTTTGTTTTGTAGATGATTTGCTGAACTGATTTTCTCTACTCATTGATCTCTACTCCATATGTTTAGTTACTTTATCTGGACAACTGGACAAGCTTTAATAACAAGGTTTGTCACCTTGATATACGTCCCTGAATGCAGCCCACCCTTGAGCACTGGGGCAGGGAACAAGCCTCCTCAATGGCCTCTAAAAGCTTTGGAGGAACTCATAGAAAAACAATGTTTCCTATCCAATCCTGTGACATACTCCTACCACACCTTACCTGGCTTGTTCTGTAAGTGTTGCTTTTAAAGGGATTTTCTTCGATCAACTGTGGTGTGATAGCAGGAATATGCATGACTATTGTGGAAAGGAGTATCAGGTCCACTGTGACAAAGGGCACAGAAGGCCCTTCAGGGAAACATGGGTAGCACTCAGGCCCATCAGAAGGCAGAAGGAGTGAGGGAGAATATGTGGAAGAGTCTTGTGGTTGTTGTAGGAATGAAAGGGTGAGGAACAGTGAGTAGGCACAGGGTTGACCTTATTGAATTATTGCAGCAAGCTGTGGGACACAGCATCCCTAGAGGATTGTTTCTTGGTACTAAGTAAATTAGGACAGAGGAAAAATGATGGCTATCACTTTCACATAAAAGCCCTGTGCAAACCAATAACGGGTTCAGTTGGAGCACCGTCTCCAGTCCAGGCTATTTGTTTAGCATATTAACGGTACATTTCCTAACAGGTGAGCAGAGTACCATCTCTGGGAATTGGCTAGACCTGAGAGGACCAGATCCACCATGATGGGCAAGGCACTGAGATGTCAAAGCTTCAAAAGTTCAGAATAAAATACATGCTCTTATATTTGTTTATTCCTTTATGTCTAAGAAAATACCTTTCTGCCTGACCTTCAGAATTCTTGAGGACGTGTTCAGAGCCAACTCCTTATTCTGACAATCTTCTTTTCCTCTTGCAGTCATCTTTTGTAATGAATTAACTCCTTACCTATGTCTGGTTTCTTATTATTTGATATAAAGATGACTGTTATTTTTAGCGTAGTCACTTCAGCAGGCTTGGGTGTGTTAATGGATTGTGGTAGGTGTGTATAGTGCACATCTGTTTTTGGACTAAAACCTGCTGCCTTGTGATCTGCCATGCTGTTTTGGTGGTATTACAGTACCAAAGGTCAGAGATCCTTACTTAGTTTCACTTGGCTTAAAGCAAGGTAGATTAAAAATTTGAAATCAAATGCAAAGGGGAGATAGGAACTTTATTACAGGTCAGGTTGTGAGACTGAATTACTTAGAAGTCCTTGGCCTCACTTGTCTCTACTGAAATATGGGAATATGATCACCCACGAAATACTCTGTAGTATTCATGAAGATAAATTTAAACATATTGTTTCAGAAAATGTCATCTGAAACCTTAAAAATAATGAATTTCATGTATGAAAAGGATTTTTACCTTCCTTTGTTTTTTGTCATCTGTACTATCACATTTTTCTGTATCCCTACTTGCATCACTCCCTCCCCAACTTTAACCCACTTCAAGGGTATTTAGAGCATAAATCAAAATACAAATCAATTATACCTGATTAAATTGTTCAGTACCCTGGCTTTGTACACAGCATCTTATCTTCAAGGGTACTACACTCACTCATTAATTCAATTAATATTTACTGTCTATTAAAGACATTTAGGAAGACTTATGGAGTAAGCTGCAGTTCCAAACCTCATGGGTTTCAATAAAAATGTATCTGTTTTCTCTACTGAGGAGTTGAGTATAATGTAAGATACTATGCCTGAAAGGAAAATATAAAGAATACTGGCATGGGCACCTTGATGATGTGTGTTTGATGAAGAGACAAAGAGAGCAAGAGTGAGAGTGAGTGAGAGTCATAGATAAAAAATCATGTAATGTAGTAGAAAACAGAGAAAGCACCCTAAGGAAAAATAAAGGGTTTGACAAATACATGGACATGACATGGTACAATGCAATTCAAATGACTCTATCTTTAACAGAGCTATAGACCCTGTGTTGGCTGCAAAGTATTTGGATTTAATGATGGTAATATTTCTGTTCATACAAATGTTTTCTACTCATTGTTTTAAAACATGAAAACTTCCTATGACATAATTTGTTTTAGCAATAGTTGTGATATCTGATGAGAAGCATCGATTAATATCACCTTTGTTGCAACTAAAAGATGATAGCAATAAGATGAAGCCAAGTGTCTGGCCACCTTGGACAGAAATTCTTGTTTATTCCACATGATCTTTCTCAAAGGAGCCCTAAAGTAATTGCATACCCATGTAAGAGCAGATGGTAAGGGAGAAAGAAAGTGGACCCTGAGAAGATGGGACTTACATTTCAGCCTTTGGATAAAGTAGCTCTATGGGCTTAGGCAAGTAATGGCTGTGCAGAAGCTCTGCTTTGTCGCCTTGTGACAGGCCACAGCTGTGCTAGAGAGTGTCTTGAAACCTTTTAATGTACCCTAGATGTTGTTTGAGAGGTACTCATTCCATTCTCTTCCACTTCTCTTCCTCTTTACATGCATGATTTGTTAGATGATAGCCCATATCCAAGATGAAAGTGAATTTACAGAAGTTTTGATATGACTAGGAATTTCTTGGTTATATACCCTAAGAAGGTCAATATTTAAAAATATTTTTATCTTTCCCCAACAGGTCTTTCAGTACTTAGAACACTAGTTTTAAATTTTAAAAGTGTATAGAGTCAAGAATCATAGCTATTCCTGTTTCTCCCCACTCTAAATATAATTTCCTAATTCAGGACCTGACACCTTTAAGATATGCAATAAATATGTTTTTACTATCAATTCAAGATTTTAAAAACAGTGCTGTTAGCCATCACATACTATGAAGACTGAAGCACATGAGTAACACTCCTGTCTGTATGATGAAAATACTTAAAATAGATTGCAAGGTCTATATGGTCTTTACTCACTCCATACTATATTATTCATGGCTTTCTTCTAAGAAACAAGACATAATCAGGATTATTCAACCACTTTAACTATGTCATATAAGGAAAATAACTTTAAAATGATTAATATGTATTGCCATTGTCTCACTCACTACCTAGGACACAATAAGCACTCAATGAACCCCTGCTAAGTGGATCAATCCTGCTCAAAAAAACAATAGATAAATCTAAACAAATTATATAAAACACTCTAGTAAATGTTGTTAAAGGCTTGAATCACAACTATCATAAAATACACAATGGCGCTTCATCAAAGAGCTATGTTACATTCATTACCCAGGATAACCAGAAAGGTGTTAAAATGGGTTCAAAGGTGAACTTGAAAGACAATAACTAGTCAGGCCATTTAGGAATGTTGAAATGGAAACATTAGAAGTTGCAAAACTGGCTAAATTCCCATTGGGTAATAAACTATGTAAGTTCAATTTTTCTACAGATTGAAAGCATATTTTTATTGAATGAAAACAATGATTTGCATATTTGAATTTCTACAATTAAACTTTTACTCCCATAGAGATATAATATGGACAAGTGAAGAGAATCATAGCTGATTATGCTCTAGAATTAAATAATCCTCAGAGGTCCCCACCCCTCTGAAGGTAAACCTCCCATTCCATTCTGTGGTACCTATTGGATTCAGGTTTGCAGTGCTGGCAGAAATCACCTGACCAAGAGCAGCTTGTGGGAAAAAGTTTTATTTTGACTTACAGACTTGAGGGGAAGCTCCATAATGTCAGGGGAAAATGATGGCATGAGCAGAGAGAGGGTGGACAACACTCCATGGCCAACATAACATAGACAATAGCAACAGGAGAGTATGTCAACCACTGGTAAGGGGACACTGGCTATAACACCCATAAGTCTGCCCCCAACAATACACTGCCTCCAGGAGGCATTATTTACCAAATCTCCATCAACTGAGAACATAGCATTAGGGACACCTAAGTTTATGGGGACACCTAAATCAAACCACTACAGTACCCCTCCCCATTTTCACTGAATTCCTTATTCATTCCAACTAGTCTCTTTTCTATTTTGACTTCTACTTTTTTGCCCCTCTCCTTCATTCATGGTAAAATGTTTATATGGGTCCAATATGATGCATGTCTCCTACAGGTAATGACAGTCACTTTAAGATCATATATGTAAGAGTAACCTCATGTCCTGAAGACAGAATTCCAAAGCATTCCTGTCTATCCTGCGGCTCTTACTTTCTTTCCACCTCTTCTTTTGCAATGTTCACTGAGTCTTGGAGGAGATGATAGAGATGTCTTGCTTAGTGTTGAGCGCTCAACAGCCACTCATTCTCAGAAGTATCTCTGAACAAAAGTTAGAGCATCCATAATTACAGGCTTAAACATATATTTGTAGGGTAATTTGATGGGTATAGCATATTAATTTAGCTTAATCACAGTAGCATAAAGTTATAATTTCTGTATCTAAAATCTGAGAATCTTTCTCTAACCAGAACTGCCCCAAATACTTTGGATTCTTTTGTATTAGTGAACAACTTAGAGCATACAATAAACAATTCTGTTACGGAGTGTAGCAGACAGCTTCAGGTTGGCTGAAATGAACTTCCAGACCAGGCACAGTCATGGAGGAAGGGATTTATTGAAGCTTACAGATCCAGGGGAAGTTCCATAATGGCATGTGCAATTCATGAACACTCCATACATTTTCCAAAGGCTCTTTCAGCCTAGCAGGGCATCAGGCCCTACCTCATGGCACATCTCAGCAGCAGCTCCTGGAAGCATGTGCAATTCACGGCCACTCCATGCATTTTTCATGCTTCTGAAACCAATACCAGTTGTTCAGGACATAGCCATATTCTTAATTCAGGTAGGAAACAAATCATAGCTTTGAAAAGCAGGTTCTTTCTCCAGTCAACTCTTTCCAAAAGAGTTTGCATTTCTATGATAGTCCCTCCTCAGGCATCCTTTCCATTGTTTTAATGTAAAGCAGTTGGACCATCTTCCTTAAGATTGCTAATGTGTTTGACAATAGCAGGTTCAGTAACCTAAAACCAGTCTCTGTGCCTGTAATTTTAACTTGCTTGAGGTTTTCCAGCTTAAAATCTTAAATCTCAGTCCAATATCTCTAGCCAAGCACATCAGTCCATTCCAAATTTAACCTTTATCAAACTCTTTGGGCCTGGGCAGCAGGACACAGCCAGCCCTTATGCCAGTAGCCCAGTTCCAACAAAGTCCTCTGCAGTCTTTTCTTCCTCTTAGAAAGCTCATAAGCCAAGCCTCAAAGGTCAGTGCTGTCTGCACTTAGCATTCTCAGACTCTCATCAGAATAGTCCATAAAACTTGGCTTACCATTCCAGAAGACATCTTCAGTTTCAAGCACCAAGTCCATGCCTATTCCTCCAAAACACAGGTTCCAAAAGATCAACAACCACATAGTCAGGTTCATCTCAACCCACTCCTCGGTAACAAGTTCTGTAGCAGACAGCTTCAGGTTGGCTGAGATGAACTTCCAGGCACAGTTATGGAGGAAGGGATTTATTGAAGCTTACAGATCCAGGGGAAGTTCCATAATGGCAGAAGAACCTGGCCTGCCTTCACAGGACCAAGCAGAGAGAGAGAGAAGTACAAGCCTAAAGCCAAAGGCCACAGCTCACTTCAGGAACTCCAGCTAGGCACACTTTGTATATCTTTAGATTGAAATCTGAAACCCACCACCACACCTTAAGATCCACATAATGGCACTGACTCCAGCCAGGTGGCTGCAGATGCAAACTACAAACAACTGAATATATTGGGGGCCATCTATTCTATTCAAACCACCACAGGGAGAAAATGTCAAAATTTTACCATTTCTTTTACCACTCATGTATATTTTGGGGTGATATAGCTGACAGTAGTAAAAGACAGACAAATCTGAATTTCTTACTTCCATAAATGCTTCGTTGAGTCTAATCTAATGATCAAGCAAGACAGGTCAAAGAAAGGATTGTGAAAATACATTTTTTTCTTTTTTGTAAATTTTCATTATTATTAGTTATGTACATGGTGTGTATACAGCCATGTTGCTACCATTGTTAGCCTCCACCCTGTCCTACCCCCTCCTCAGGGGCCCTCCTCTTTTAGAAATGTGGGTCGTGCATTATGGGGTTAGCCATCAGTTATGGGTAAGAGGCAATGTTTCTGTGCATAATGTCCCAACATGTGTCTCTAACAATCTTTCCGCCCCCTCTTCTGTGAATTTCCCTGAGCCATGCTGGGTTCATTTTAGGTCTACCTCAGTGATGATGTCGTGGGAGCCTCTGTGTCTCTGGATATCTGATTTGGTAGGAGTTGAGTGTTCTCTGTGTCTGTCTCCTTCACCCTTGTGCTGTTAAGTTTACCAAGAAGGCAGCACTCTTGCTTATTTTCTGTTACTCTATGTTTTCAGCTGGGGCCCTGGTGAGGTGCGATGGGCTGATTCTCTCTTCAGGATCTGCATCCATTTGAAAAAGAGAAGCAAATTCCCCAACAGAGAGTGAAATCAGCACCAGATAAATGGGATAACCATTGTTTAGAGAGAATTTATTAGGTGTAGGCCCTCTTGCAGCCCATGATTGGTGGGATCTTGATAATGGAGAGTGGGCTCATTTTTTGGATATGGTTCTGACTTGTTTCCCAGCTCCAGTTATAGGTTCCATTCCACTGAGTGGATCCTTTAGCCAAATCAAGAGCAGTTGGTTACCCACCATGGCTATGTGCCACTGTTGAACTTGTGTGAGCATCACGCCAGCTCTTAGCTATTATGAATCGAGTAGCTATAAACACGGTTGAGCAAATCTTTCTGAAATGAAGCATCAACCTATTAGGGTAAATGCCCAGTAAGAGAATAACTGGGTCTAATGTTAACTCTATAGTCAACTTTCTTAGGAGTATCCATGTTGCTTCCCATAGTGGTTGTATCATTTTACATTCCCAACAACAGTGAATGAGTGTTCCTATTTCTCCACATAATCACCAGCATTTGTTTCCATTTGATTTTTTTAATGTTTTCTATCCTTACTGGAGTAAGGTGGAATCTCATGGTTGTTTTAATTTGCTTTTCCCTGACGATTAGGGATGATGGACATTTTCTTAAGTGTGTGTTTGCCATTTTTATTTCTTCCTCTGAGAACTCCCTGTCCAGTTCCTCACCCCATTTTGTGAGTGGGTTGGTTGACTTTTTATTATTTAGTTTTCTGAGTTCTTTGTAGATTCTAGAAATTAGGCCTCTGTCAGTTGGATAGCCAGCAAAAATTTTCTCCTATTCTGGGTAACCTATTGGCTCTGCTTGTTGTATGTTTGTGGAGACTATTTTCAGCTTCATGAGATCCCAAGGGTTGAGTGATTGTTTAAGATCCTGAGCTACTGGGTTTTTGTTCAGGAAGTCTTTTCCAATTCCAATATCATGGAAAGTTACTCCTATTTTTTCTTCCAGTAGCAGCTGAATTTCCAATCTTATATTGAGGTCTTTGATCCATTTGGACTTGTGAAAATACATTTTATGAAATGAAATTTAAAGGACAGAGAAGTTATTCTCACAAGTTACCTTGACTTCACAATGTGGTGAAGCTCTTTTACTCCAGACTGGGCATAGCACAATTTAGGCAACAGAGGATTACGTGATCATAGGCTGATGATGTGTCATCCCTGTCCTTCAATATAAGAACTAAGGTTATTGTCTAAAGTCCCTAGGTGTCCTTTAGTGCTCTGGACTTATACGTCCCACTCTTTGCTAACAGTCTAGGTCTCTCAACCCCATAGATGAACCTTGGGAGTTGGCCATCCACCTGAATTCTTGCTGTTCCCACTAGGTGCTGTGAAAGAGCTGGTGGGGTACTGTGAAAGAGCTGGTGGGGCCCACTATACTGGCTTTCTCCTCCGTGTGTTCTGTGTTCCCTGTTCTTTCTTCCTGCCTGAGGCAGAGAGAGCTACTGCTTAGTCCTGCGCATCAATTTCCATCCTGGTTATCCTGCTCTGTGTATGAACTGCATTGTCTTATTTTTCCCTTGAATTTTTCTCCCATTTTTTTTTTTTTTTTGCTAAGTTTAGGTATTCTTGATATTTTCCCCCTTCCTATGGCAGATGATCATCTCATCTCTAGTTTCTCTTTATCTCTTACCCTGTTCCTTGGTAGTTTCTTTAAAACATGCTCTGTGCTTGCATTGCCACATGCTATACCTTGTTGGGTGGTTAAAGGTATGTTTGCCTTTAAGTCATTATCAAATGTAGCATTTATTAAAAGTAGTAAGAAGAGCTTTACAATGTTCTGAACTTTTAGTCTGGTTCTATGCCAACAGACACACACACACACACACACACACACACACACACACACACACACACACAGTGAGAGAGAAAGAAAGAGATGATGATATAGATAGGTAGATAGATGATCAATAGATATTCATTTTATTTCTCATAGCTATCCTATTGAGGAGGAATTCACATAGCCAGCACAGGCAGACAGGTGAATTGGGTGCAGATGACTGGACGAAGGTGATGTTTTAAAGTAACAATTGAATTTGAACTCATCATGTGTTTGCCTTCATTACCAAACTCTTATTTACTTTACTAACAAAACTATCTATAAAGAAGCATAATGACATTGGCGAACAGAGCAGAATTTGTAGAAAGAACTCGGGTTCTAGTCCTGGTTGTTGCCTTAGCTGGCAGTAGGACATAAGAATGCTGTATAAGCCTACTGTGCCTTTGGTTCCTCATCATCAGAAGGGCAAGGGTGATATAATCATCTCTCTGTGTTTGAGGTCTATTGGTTCTAGAACCTATCATGCATACAAAACCCCACTAATTCCAAAACCCTTCAACAAAATGGCAGAGTATCTGAGGATAACCTATGTACATCTACTGAATGTTACTTAGATAGTGGATGCAATGAGTATGTACTAGTGATATATGAGCAGTAGTCCTATTGTATTGTTTAGTGAATAATAAGAAAAAGCCTGTAACTTCAGCACAGATGCCATTTATCATTCACTATTTTGCATTCATGGTCGGTTGAGTGTTTGGATGAGGAACTGATGGATGCAGTGGGCTGACTATACTTATAATTGTATCTTAAAATTATGGCTAGCTCTAAGCACATCAGTATGTACGGGACCCACAAAGTAATCTTTTAGTAAATATTATTAGTGTTATACTATTATTTTGACATATGCTTAGTAATGATATTATTTCAAGAATAAATTCAATTCATCTGCCTTAGGAAAGACTAGGAACTAGAAAATTTTCATGATGATTGTAAACAAGGTTCTTTGTATGAGAAACAATTTAGTGACCATTAAAGGAGAGTTTTGAACAGTTTAAATATAAATAATTAAATAGACACTTCCTTCTCTGCGAAGCTCATTATAGAGCTCGTTGTACTCGTGGGGTTTTTATCACTATGATATCCAAAGTCCTTCATTCTCAGTAAGTAGGCCATGCTGGCCTCAAAATCATGATCCTTCTACATTAGTACTGGATTACAGGCCATGTCTCCATGTAGCTTACAGCTTTTTCCTGTGGTTGTTGTTGCATCTGTGGAGTGGAGACTTTATCAGAAGATCTTACCAAGGTATCTTACAGTGCTGGGGAGACTGATCAGCTGATAAAGTACTTTCCTTGCAAGCATTAGGGCCTATGTTCAATCTCCAGAACACACATTAAAAAGCAAAAAAAAAAAAAAAAAAAAAAAAAAAAATCCTGTCTCTGGGAATCAGGGACAGATGAGTCTCCCTGGGACTTACTGGCCAGCCACTTTAGCCCACTTAATCAGATCCAGGACAATGAAAACACACTTTCTCAAAGACTGAGGGAAGTACCTGAGAAATGAGACCTGAGGTTGTCCTCTGCCCTTCACACTCACACACACACTTGCACATATATAAACACACTAATGCACACATATATACACAATCACACCCAAGATACCTTATAGATCTGGAACTCTATGTATAGAACCTTAGTTTTTTTTAATCTCATATTTGAATATGCTGGTTCCAATAATGGTCAGTGATTGCTGGGATTGATATATGAGTCATCAAAAGGTAATGTTGGCTAGCAGACCTAAAAAATGAATGTAATTTTATTGTTTAGGCTAAAACACAACCATTTTCTTATACTGTCTTGAATTTGTGTAGCTTAATTTTATGCTTTTTTTTTTGGAATAACATAGTGATTTTTTTTTCTGGTTGTTTTTTTGAAAGCATAATGCAATTTTTATTAATGTATTCTTGCATTCAAAATGATAAGTATATACCGAATCTTTTTACAGAAAAAATATACTGAGCATATGAAAAGAAAAATTAATCAAAGGATAAGAGAACAATTGAATTAAAAAATAAGTTAATTAAACTAATCAAATGATCTATTTTATTTAAACAAATATAAGCCCTTTAGTAAGTCATGTACCTCCCTAGACCTCATGTTGAGGAAGATTAAATTACATTCTGCCTTGAGCTCCTTGAAGTTCCATAATTTGTCATTTTATGAAATACACAGTCTCCCAAAGATTTCTCATGCACACGTATATCCATTCCCTCTCTTAACCTTAATGCCAGCAAGCAGGTTTTCCTGCTTTTGCTCTCTGAGAAGTGCTTCTGGCTCATATCTGAAAAAGATGTCTTACTGCTTCATAGAAAAGGAGAAGAAAGTATCCAGTGTTGTACATTACTTTTTTAGCTAAATAGTATACCCATTGCAACTCCAAATGAGGCTAATCATGGCAAGTTTCAATACCAACCAGTAAGTAATCTTATTTCCTTTCCTCTACAACTATCAGTAAAATATGAATCAAA
The DNA here is from genome assembly GCA_036346955.1 of Dipus sagitta. NCBI lineage: Eukaryota > Metazoa > Chordata > Mammalia > Rodentia > Dipodidae > Dipus > Dipus sagitta. Next base: position 241,076,082 of record CM070770.1, read on the forward strand.
TCACATGAGTGCACTGGTTAAACATACAGAAAGTTATTGAAGCCTCAGAAAGCTGGGGTCCATCTATGGTCATATTTATGAGGTTCCAGACAATAAAAGTACCCTTTTCAATTGATGGAAATATATATCTGTTTTGATTGACTGCATGATTATTATTGTTCTTTTAGGTTTTGAGAAATATATAAAAGGAAATGCTGACCCAAATGCTACTCAGGAGAAGTTATTTGGCACATTTTCATGAAGACATTTTTCAGAGTAAATTTTAAACATATGTTTGCATATATGTGCATGTATATGCATATGAGCATATATAAATACAAAATGTATGACATCAATACATATACAACTATAAAACCTGTATTTTATATAGCATTTCTTACATTTGATGCTGAAATCACTCACAGAATTTTCATGCAGTACCTGCCCCTAGCTTTTTTTCAAACAGCTTTCTTTGATTATGTTGGTGGCGCCTTGCATTTCTGCTATTACAAAGTCAAATGATTTGCTATTGATTTCACTTTGAACCTGAAGTAATAATATGGTGTTGGCACAGACTATAATGAAGGTGGATCCAAGTTGCCCCAGGGTTTATTCTCAGCTAAGCCTTTTTCCCATGTAACCAATGTGAGTTATTTTAAAAAATTAAATAAATTTGAAAGGATTCATGTTATCTTCTTGTTCCCAGTAAGCCTAGAATTTTCAAGGTGCTATCTTAAGATGAGAAAAAAACCCTCAGACGTAAGTAATCCTACTGGAAAGATTATATAGGATTTGGTCTAATCCTTATTTTTTTCCACATTTTTATCTTTGACTTTCATCAAACTAAATCAATGAATATGACTACTATTGGGGCTTGTCTTACCTTAATGGACTTTTACAGCATCAGCTAAAGCTTGTTATGTTTCTAATTTAGAATCTTAACTCCTGTTAATGAAATGTGTTCCTAAATTCTCATCAGATATTTACTTTCAAAGGATTTCTATAACCTCAGAAATGTTGAGCTAGAATGAGAAATAAGCTTGGGTCTAATTTATTTGATTGAAATTTCCTTAATATTTGTGTTCATATTTATATGTTTACTTTTGATATAATTATTTTTTCTATTTTTTGTAAAAAAAAGTTTTCTATTTACCCTTTTAGATAAAGCATGAGATGCTGTTGGTTTAGGTTGAAAAAGAATGACAATAATTATAGCTAAATTCCATCAGATATTTACTATGTACCAGGCTCTTGGTTTGGTTAAATAATTCACAAACATATATGATCAACACTTGTAACTCCTACAGGAGAGAAGTACTTTTATTACCCATTACCAAATGAGAAAAGTTAGGCTCAGAGATATAACCTTCCAAGACCACCAACCAACCACATGAAAAAAGAAGATTCAAACCAGCTTTGTTTAACCCAGCATAGCAGCTGGGTTAAACAACTTTGCACAAAGAAAACAACAATCTAACCAAAAATTTTGTAATGCAAATATAATATGGTTTACTTTTAACTCACATGAAGGTCAATTTTTTTATTGCTTTTCTTACTTTGGGGATAAAAGATACTATTATTTGATTGAAATGGAATTATAGGGGCAAAATTGACATGTAATACATTTATATTTGAAGTACACAACCAAGTAAGCTTTGATGTATGCCTTCACTTGTGAAACTATCACTAAATTCAGGAAAATAAGCATCCATATGATCACAAAAAAAGATTCCTTGTGTTCCTGGTAATCCTTCCTCACAAGCTCTTCTCACTTTCCCATTCTGCTGGCTATCAACCACTGTTTTGCTTCCTATTACTATACATTAGATTGCATTTTCTAGAATTTTATCAGTAAGGGAGAGTATTTGCTCTTGCCTGATTTCTTTCCATCACAATTATTTGAGATGAATTCACATGGTTGCATGTATTTGTAGTAAATTTTAACTGGGAACTGTTTTATTTTGAGAGAGAGAGAGAGAGGTAATTGGCACCAGGACCTCAGCCACTGCAATTGAACTCCAGATGCTTTTGCCACCGAGTGGGCATGTGCAACTTTGAGCTTGCCTCACCTTTGTGCATCTGGCTAATGTAGGATCTGGAGAGTAGAATAGTGGTCCTTAGGTTACACAGGCAAGTGCCTTAACTGCTAAGCCATGTCTCCGTCCCCTACCATTTACAAGGGGAGGGCAAGATCTAAGGCAATCACTGGAAATAGTGTGGCTCCCTGGAGCATACAAGAGCAAAACATCAACTTATTTTTTTAAATGAGGGTGTGAAAGTTCAACAGTAAGAATTTCTTTTTTCCAGCCTACATTATTAGGGCCTTTGTCACATACCTAGTAGCTGTAGTTACTTGAGCCAAAGTTTGGGTCCTTGATTCTGTTCCATTGGTCTATACTCCTGTTTTTATGCCAGTACCATGCTGTTTTTTATTACTATGGCCTTGTAATATGGCTTTATATCAGGTATGGTGATTCCTCCAGAGGTGTTTCTCTTGCTGAGGATATTCTTGGATATCTGAGGCCTCTGCCATTGCATATGAATTTTGAGATCACATTTTTCTATCTCTGTGAAGAAAAATCTTGGGATTTTTATTGGTATTGCATTAAGTCTGTATATTGCCTTTGGTAAGATTGCCATTTTTACAATGTTAATTCTGCCACTTAAACAAATAGTGCTGGACAATCTGGATATCCATATGCAGGAAATTGAAACTTGATCTACACATCTTTCCATGCATAAAAATCAAGTCCAAATGGATCAAAGACCTCAATATAAGATTGGAAACTCAACTACTATGGGAAGAAAAAATAGGAGGAACTTTCCATGATATCAGAATTGGAAAAGACTTCCTGAACAAAAACCCAGTAGCTCAGGATCTTAAACAATCACTCAACCATTGGGATCTCATGAAGCTGAATATTGTCTTCACAGACAAACATACAATAAGCAGAGCCAATAGATTACCCACAAAATGGGGGAAAAGTTTTGCTGGCTATTCAAGTGACAGAGGCCTAATTTCTAGATTCTACAAAGAACTCAGAAACCTAAATAATAAAAAGTCAACCAACCCACTCACAAAATGGGGTGAGGAACTGGACAGGGAGTTCTCAGAGGAAGAACTACAAATGGCAAACACACACTTAAGAAAATGTCCATCATCCCTAATCGTCAGGGAAATGCAAATTAAAACAACCATGAGATTCCACCTTACTCCAGTAAGGATAGAAAACATTAAAAAATCAAATGTAAACAAATGCTGGTGACGATGTGGAGAAATAGGAGCGCTTATTCACTGTTGTTGGGAATGTAAGATGGTACAACCACTTTGGAAAGCAATATAAAGACTCCTAAAAAGGTTGCCTATAGAGTTACCAGCAGACCCAGTTATTCCCTTACTGAGCATTTATCCTAAAAGTTCCACACCTCAGTTCAGGGAGATTTGCTCAACTATGTTTATAGCTGCTCAATTCATAATAGGTAAGAACTGGAATCAACCCAGATGTCCATCATTAGACGAATGGACAACCAAGTTGTGGTATATCTGCACAATGGAATTCTACATAGCAGTAAGGAAAACAATGAAATTTGAAGAAAAATGGTCAAACCGAGAACAGATCAATCTCAGTGAACTCACCCAATAACAGAAAGATAATCGTTGCATAGTCTCACTCATCTGTGGCTCCTAACCTGAATCTACCCAAGATGCTGACATACCATATAAGCATCTTGAGAACCAGACAATAGGGAGGGTTGGGTGGGAGGGGAGGATAAGTGTAGGGCTGGGGGACACAAAACTGGACCCAAATGGAAATGGTACCATAAAATTCTACATCCTAAAATACAGACTAAATGGTTAAACCTTAATCAGGTCCTTGGAGGAAACACCTGAACAACAGGGCCCTGGATTTGGTATGATGGAGAGCAACCTTATTCTTCTGTTTCTCTCTGTGTGTCTTTTTCTCCCTTTTCTCTCTATCTCTTGTATATTACCTATCTTTTCTTCCTTCTTTTCCTTGGCATTCATCTATAACTCCAAGTGCCAGCATGTAGCTAACATCCACAGTGAGCTGTTGATCACAGAGACCTACAAGTTTTCCCAAAAGAAGACCGATTTCTGTCAGAGTACTTGATGACCCACCAAAGATTAGTGGTAAGACTCTCCTGCTGAAGACACCATATGCTTTTGGTACAGAACATGAAATTACCTGTCTGGAATCTGGAAGAGACATTCCCCAGACAGCTAGCTCATCTAGTGCCAGAAGGTGCTACATGAGTGACTTGGGGAAAACGACCAACATCTGTCCAAGCCACTTGTCTAAGATACTCAGTACTAAACAACCTAATGTGATGCTCACACAAATGCAATAGTGGCACACAGTCATGGTGGGTAATCAACTGTTCTTGATTTGGCTAACGTATCTGCTCAGTGGAATGGAACCCATAGCTGGAGCTGTGAAACAAGTCAGAACCATATCCAAGAAGGAGCCTGCTCTACATTATCAAGCTCCCACCAATCATGGGCTATAAGAGGGCCTACATCTATTAAATTCTCTTTAAAATAACAAGGGTTATCCCATTTATCTGGTGCTAACTTCACTCTCTGTTTGAGAATTTGTTTCTCTTTCTCAGATCCTGAGGAGAGAATCAGCCCATCACACCTCAACAGGTGCCTAGCTGAATCCAAGACTAGTTGGGGGAATTGAGCAAGAGTACTTCTTTCTTGGTCAACCTGGTCTCTTCTTTGATCTCTACTGGTGCTCCAGTCGTTTGACCCTGAAAGGATGCCAAAGTGTAATTGATATACCTCATCTTCATTCTCCAAGAACATGGGGCAAGATGGAGAAGTGGGTAGAGTAAGGCTACAGAAATAATGTCCAAGAACCTAGTTCTTTTATAGTCTTATCTTTGGACAATTTACATCAGGACTCCTGAATTATGTGCGAATGATCAGATTTCTGAATCTAAGCAGCATTGCTCAGGAGAGTGCATACTTACATAAAAACATTAAGAGAATTTCCATTATTCTATGTTGTTTCCTAGAGAAGAGTAGAAAGATGTAGCAATAATTGCCTTTAGATTTCAAAGGAATTATTATGAAAAAAAAGGTTTCAGACTTTAAAAAATGTTGGCAGTCAAGGACAAGTGAGTGAAATTTACAGGGTGGGGTATAGCCATTCTCTGCAAGGAAAACTTGTTTTAAAATATCGGCTGTTGATCTAGAGGTGAGATTGTCTTAGCTGTTTTTGTTATTCAAAGTATTTAAGCAGTAAATATTTGATGAGATAATAAATGTAAAATGCCTTGGAAAATGCAAATTTAGGTGATGATAATTGTGACAACAGTGATGAGGATTAGAGTTGAGATAGCTTCCTTGTATTAAAAACTAAACTGTCAAATGGAGAAGATGTTGATAGTGAAGGAAGGGAGCACATAGAATTATAACGCTGGGCACCTATAATGAATCAGAGAAGCATATTAACACTTCATTTAATGGAATCTATGGCAACCTTGGAAAACTTATGTGAGTATTCTTATTCACAGATGAGGAAAGAGAGACTTAAATAAATTATACAGAAAGTGCAATATTCACACACATTTCGTTGCATATTCTTGTTCACTGTCCTGTATTGTATATTTAAATTCAGTAGATTGTATTAGTGAATCTCTCACTCAGGAGAATCAGAGTATAATCCTCTATTTATCCTATTGCAGTTCCAAGCCATAGGTACTTAACTAATCACAAGCAGTAGCTCTTAGTTGATACCAGTGAGTCAAACCCAAGATGATGACCATCATTCTTGCTGAGTTAAGAAATAACCAGATACAAGCCTTCAAGTTATTAAGCTAACTCCCTCTGTGCCACAGTCAGCAGTCAAAGATGTCATAGTATAGCCCTGGATCATATTGTTTGGTAATGTACAATTCTGATGTGTTATGTGGAGCATTATAAGATTTCTCCTGAGACTTTGGAAGCTTTGAGAACTAGTACTCTTCTTAAATTTAGTTGACAAACTCTTCTTTTAGTGTTGATACTTGGACTTTTGAAAGATTATTTTTGAACAGTCTAGTTGGCATTTCTAGGATGAGTTCAGGTCTTTGTAGAATATGAATTGGGAGGGTTTTTATTTTTTTGCTTTGCATTTTAGCACAATCACTAGAGAGTGCTTCATTTGTATAATGAAAGAGCAACTTGAGAGGAAAATGGTCAGATTTTTAAAGGGCAAGCTCATTTTAGCCTTGTGCTATACTGTATCAGGAATGAAGGACTTTTAAATTATGACAACTGCCTGCCTCTTACAATAGTCATACTGGCCATTATCACCTTCAGACAAGTCTTGGGGTACAAATTGAGAGGCAACTGTGAGATATTTCACAAATTGACTAGAATATTAAAGATTCAATTAGACACATCATTCTGACTGTTTTCATAGCTGGTGAAGTGTGTGCTCTGTGACTGGATTTCAGTTATCAAGTGCAAAAAAGAGAGGAGAATCCATGTGATGCTTTATGGCTTTTCAAAGTCATAGCTTCATCATAAAATTGTTTCTTTTAAGGCAGAGTTTCTTACACATAAATAATTATCTGGATGTATATTTTCAGGAAATGAATTTATCTTTTTTATATTTTACTCTTGATTATTCATTACTGAGCTCAGGTTCTCTCTAGCTTCCAAACATTTGTCTTTCTAATATTCTTTTGTTATGTGGCACAGGTTTCCATTTATTATGGTGAATATTCTATTACTTATACTGTGAAGTACATGCTGTAAGAGTAGGAATGTTCCATCTCATTTTTTTTTTAAATTCATTTTGCCTAGTATAGTGCTAAGTGTAGCGTAAGGACTCTAGACTTGTCATTGAAATGGTGTCAGTCAAAGGGTGAGAATGTGTTACTGAAACTCAGAATACAAATCAGAATGTGGCTTGATGCTGTTCATCCAGCTTGAGGAAGCAGTTCTCTTTAGAACAAAGTCCTCATGGCTCTAATAGTGTCCTTAAGCTCATTGCCCAGGAGTTTATACTCTTACTTTTATTCAAGGAAAGTGTGACTGGATGACCACTTGTGAACAAACAATGGCAAAGTTAGAACATTGATCACACAGAATGGTCTTTTAACTTCACTAAGAAGGAGAATAAAGAATTTGCTGTTCACTGAGTCTGAGTTTTCTCAACTTGAAACTGTGAAACTGGCATCCAGCTGTTAGCTAAATCATATCTGATACCTAGCCCTACTGCTATTAAAACCAACACTCTCCTCCTTCATCTCCACATGCTCCAATTACCCACATTTTACCCACTCTTTAAATATGGCTTGAATGTCAACTACAAAGTCTAGTTTCTCTGTCCTTGGAAGATAACATAAGCATAAGCAGTAGCTAAAGTCTTTCTTCTCTTACTATAATTATTTTGTTCTCAAAATTCTTCATATATGTTCAGTCAGATGGGATTGCCATTCATGGACTCCACCACCCATACACTGGAAACTTACTCTGCTGATGATGTGCACCGAGGACGCAGTCTGCAGTGCTTACACCCCCACCAAACTGGACAGATGGCTTTTTATGTCATTTCTCACTAAACACTCTGTAACTATTTATATTGTATTAGTGTTATTAATAATTAAATGACAAAGCATAAAGGACGATTTGCATATGTTTATGCAACTACCTTATTTTATAACAGAGTTTTGAAAGTCTATGCATTATGTATCTGCAAGGGCACTGGAATTAATACCTCTCAGATACTGAGGGATGAATAGGTAGAAAATCATTTACAAATGAATGCATTTCTCTTGGAATCTTAGAAAGGTACATTACGGTAAGGGACATGTGATCATCCTCAAAATATATACTTTCCCTTGATTTAGTATTTATACACTGTATGTATGCAAGCATGTATGTATGTATGTATGTCTATTCAGGAATGTGATGGTGTCTACCATTCATCTCTATTAGGAAAGCAGACAGTCCATTGTTTTTTAAAAATCTCAGTTCTTCAGTGTATTTCTCACGGAGGGAAGAACATTCCAAAATAGGACTTGCTTTGGGTAGAAATCTTGTTCATATAATTTAGCTATGGCCTGGAACTTGGAAGGAATGTCAACCTGAAAGGACTATAAAAGGACAAACTAAAAAGTTCAAAAGATCAAGTGGTCAAAGGCTGAATGGCACAATGACAGACTATTTTCCTCAAGGCATTGAGAATGAGACATTTGACCTCTGCCCTTGTGGAGACATGAAGTTGCTCAGAAAGTCCTGGCTAAGCGAATAACGTACTAGGCGCTATGAATACAATGTACTTAGGAAGATTGATATATAACTATAATAATCCTGGAGTTACTGAGGATGAAGCAGTTCTTTCAATCTTCTTTCAAATTGCCAAGTTTCTGGGTCCTTGTTGTTTTTTATTAACTTCCTCTACCTCATCCATAGATATCTCAGGAAGCCTATATAATGACTTTCAGTTTCTACCTTCTTATAAACTGTATATACAAAACCACTAGAGTCTAGTAAAATTATAGCCTCTTTCTGAAGCGTTCCATAATGACCTGCAATGTGTACGAAATGATTTATACTATTGAGTCTCTATGGAAACACATCACATCTCATAAGGTATTTTTAAATTTTTTAAGGAAGAAGCATAAGTTGTGAATCCCAGGGCAGCAACATGTGGTGATTGAAAGGAAATGCTGTGGGTCTGCAGTAACTGTAAATTGTGTTTTAGGGATCCTGATGGAGCAAGTAAGAAATGAAGAGGAAAAGCTAGTGTTAAAAATAAGGGAAAATAAAATAAAAAGGCAGCTGTGTATTGTACCCACTTTCACGTCTAGCACTTTGAAAATGAGCAAAAATTATTGTAGTTATAAAGAGGTAACAAGAAGAGTCTTGGAAAATGCCACTGTAAATTCTTTATAAAATTAATTCAGTAATAGACAATGGACTAGGTCTGTGGAAGGAATTTAAATTACTCCTGATCAAACGTTAGATTACCTTTTAGATAGAAAATAATAATTGACCTTATTTAGAGGATCAAAAGTAATTCCAAACTGATAATTATTTCATTGAGATAAGAGTTTCTGGAGATTATATTCTTAGATGAGTGAAGAGATCCATGATAATATAATATATTTTAGAATATTAATTTTTCTATCAATGTTCTTGCAGCTCATTGATTTGTATTAGTGAGGCTACACATTTGATTAGGTTAGATCCAAATGCAAGTGAATAAATTACTTTACTGTTATCATTAAAAAGTTTTCTTTTTTTATATTATACCATCTTCATGACTATTTTCTTTCAATGAATAAAAAATGACCAAGAGAAACCAAAGTGTTCAAGTACTTAGGTTACACAATGGAACTTTTGTTATGCAAGTTTAATAACATAGTCTTCCTTTAATCATTCACTCATGACAGAATCCAATGTCCTGTTTGGTGAACTTAATTATCCCCTCTGGTGTGTTCCATAGTCTATGCTAAATATTAAGCTATGATGTTATATCATTGAGTGGAATTGTTAGGCCATAAAAATATTATAAGCCCTTCAGAATTACAATTTCCAAAAGAAAACGACTTTAATAATAAACGCATCTCATTGAAAACACTTGGTATTAACCTGGAGGCAAAAATGAAAGGGTAGCTTCATGAACCTTAAATTTCCCTGAATGATTTATGCAACATCATTGTGCCTAAGTAAACTTTCTTTCATGAGCCATTTTATTGGCCAGAAAGAGACTGTTATCTGGAAAGAGAATGTTTATATATTAATTTCAATTTCTAGCTTTGCAAACATAATCAATGAGAAAATGTAGAAAGTTTTGTAACTGTTCGTCAATAACCAGATCTATGAATAATTAGGTATTCAGAGATGCGATGAGATTTATAATTATGACATGCACTTGTGTGCACTGAATCAGATCCTTTAAAGAAGACTATGAAGCTATGATATTATTTAACAATAGAAAATCTATTAAAGGGGCTGGGCTGGGGAGATGGCTCAGTGATTAAAGTGCTTGCCCATAAAGAAATGCCTCCTGGGTTCAATTTCCTATTACCCAAATAAAGCCAGCTGTACAATGTAGCTTGTGCATCTGGACTTCATTGGCAGTAGCAAGAGGCCCTAGTGCAACCAAATGCACTATTTAATTATCTCTCTCTCTCTCTTTCTCTTTTTCTGTCTTGAAAATAAATGAATAAATAAATAAATAATATTTTAAATAGAAAATTTCACTGGTACAAGTCCATTCCTCTGATTTTTAATGATAATCCTGCAAGATTCTGAGTAGCACTGGGAATGATTTAGTCACAATAACATATTCAAAAAAAAAAAAAAAAAAACAATCCAAGAACGAAGAATTAAAGAGATGGGGTGGGGGGATTGGGAAGGCTCAAATGGGTCAAATATCATTGACATGACTCCATGCTTTATTTACATTTATGTAATATTTTAGTAATAAAACATCTAACTGGGCCACTTGGTATCAAATGGGGTAATAAATGGAAAGGTGGCATCATGAACCTTACATTTCCCAATGTGATCTATGCAACATTCACTGTGTTAGGGAGATGGCACAATTGATTATGCTAGGCGCAAACATGAATGGATGCTAATTACTTATATTATTGAAAGTTTTCTTTTTGATATTATGCAAACCTCATGACTATTTCCTTTTGAAGAACAAAAATGACAATACAAAACAAACATGTGCAATTGGTCAGATAGACATGAGAAGGGATGAATGAGCATGAAGCTTCAAATGAGAGGTAGTGTCCCCTTAACACTCTGCGTGTGCTTGACAATATTCAACATGGAAATCCTGCAGTAGAACAGCCTCTTTGTTAAATTATGATGGTTTCCTTCAGGTTAAGCAATAAGGCAGGATCAGAAGTTTGGGAAAGTGATAAGGCACCAAGGGTGAGGTTTGGGAGGCATTCAGTCTCAGGTTTGTGCACATGAGAAGCCATTGCCTTGGTGAGCTTGAATGTATCCTTGAGTTTTGCACCCCATCTGCCTCACTTGCTTCATCTTAACTTTGACCCTGAATTGCGAAACCTGATTATTTTATTATTAGTTACATTTTTGTCAGTTAGTAAATTATGCAAACATTTTTGTAGATCCTGAGGAACTTTTTCTTGGGCTGTCAGTTACATCTCCTCTCTTTGGCTAGAGAACTAAGCAGCACATTTCACAACTACTAAAGTATTGATTATTGTAAGCCACTGTTCTTTCTTAGTCAATATGAGTTGAGTGATGCTTCTGAAATCCCAAATTCTTTTTGTTTTATCTGAACTAATCTCTATTTAGAATCAGGATCATAGTCAAACAGAGTCAGAGAACACAGACATTAGAATGCTGGGAAAGGCTTAGGAAGTCCCTCTGTGTACACTGGGAAGATGGACAAGTGGTAGTAGAAGGGGAAGACAGTATACTTTAGAAATAAGAATGCTGATTCAAGAGTAAAGCGGTCTCTTCTTAAGGTCTATTTCTACCAGCTGGGCAAATAGTTGAGAACCTCTCAGCATCAATATCATTACTTACAAAATAGGGGTAATAACTTTCACAGCAAATTGACAAGGATTAAGGAGGTAGTGTTTAAAAAGTATGCAAGTAACTGTACCTTGGTACAGTGAAAGTATCCCAAAGCAGCTGAGCATCTGTCACCTATATGGCAAACCTGGGCTAGAATTTAGTAACAAATACCACTTCAACAAGACAGCACAACACAAAACCAAGGAGAGCAAGGAGTGGAAAGAGAAAAGGAGGTAGAATTGAAAATTGATTTCGGAGGCAACACCTAAGGACCTTAATAATCAATTGGATGATACTGTTGCCTCAGGAAAGGGAGCATAGTTCTCTCTTTTCTTGCAGTAGCAACAATGAATGGTGCAGACAATGAAATGAAGACAAGAGAGGTAAATTTGTGGCAAGAAGAATAAGTTCTACTCAAAGTCATTCCTACCTCGAAGAAATTAGAAATTATAGGATCCAATTATTATGCCTACCTTACATTATCTAAAGTTTCTTCTTGAATTAGTGCTCTCCTCCTCGAACCACATAATGTAAACACAGCTCTCAAACTCAACCTCTTGTCTCTATTCTCACTTATCCCTGTACCAGAAGTACTTTTGTGGTTCTACTTATCTGTTCACTACCATCCACAGCTGCTTATAATAGGGATATTTCACATTACTGATCTGCTTTTGCAGTTGTTTATAGGATATAGCAAAAACAGCCCAGGCTCAGGTTGTGTCATCTAGGGAGAGTTACTTGAACATTAAGAGCTTATTTTCTTATTCCAAAAGTTATCCAAGTTACCATCCAGAATAGCCGTAAAAATCATTTGCGGGAATTTTGCATAAAGTGGCTAGTCATGGCAGGGACATATCTCTGGCCCTCAGTAACTGACTATAGCATGGACTTCAGTGACCGGCTTCTATAAGTAAAATTCATGCTACTTTGCAGAGCTGATAACAGCACTGACTATGCAGAATTACTATGTGGACTATGAACAACAATACATGTCAATCATACATCATGTTATTACCCCACACTAAGCTCTAGTTTGAGGCTAGCTATTCATGTTCCTTTTTCTGGGCAACACATTAAGTTCTTCTACCCTACCTACCACTGAATATTCAAAAACTACCTGTTGATTTAATTTCTCCCACGTCCAGCATTTTCTTAGCGACAATCAATGGGAGAAACTCTGGCAGAGTTTGACTGTAGGAGTCATTGTGATTTAATGAGTAGTTCCTACTTGTTCAAAGACCTCCATTGTTCTTATTTTTCCTATGGTATAGGTATTTTACTTAATTTAAAATAAAACTTTATTGTGCATACTTAAGGAATACAACAGAATGTTATAAGACATACATATAGCACCCCCATATACATGCATCTAAATATATAGTAAGATGGTTATTATAGTGAATCCAATTAACACATTATATTCATCATGTCGTGTAGCTACCCATTTTCTCCCCTGTGGCAAAACAGCTATAATCTGCTCATTTAATAAAAGTCCTGAATATAATACACTATTATTCCCTAATGTTCTCACATCATATTTAGATTTCCATTATAGTTATTTGAACTCTAAATCTCAAGAAATAATTCACAGTTTGCAGGTTAGGTTGACAGAGTGTCTGGCAGGTCTGATTTTCTTCATGTGTATTTAAAAACTCTGAGATACAAACTCACATAATACATTTCTTTCCATCTAGGTCAATGTAAATAAAGATTGTGTTGCTTCTACAGCCTTGGAAGTAAAATCAGACAAAAATACTACAAGAGAAGAGTTTCTCTTCATTTTTACTGTTTTTTATTTGGTGTAAAAGACACTTCCAAGTAAGAATCACAACTGTGATATTTTCAAGGACAATTTTAGAACTCACTTTGAGTTCAGCAAGTCTGGGGTAGAGTTTTAAAGAGATATTGCAACTACTCAGTCTAGAAACATGTTTCTACCTCAGGGAAAAATGGAACATTACCCAAGGCTCAGCTTTCTCTGCCTACAAACTTAGGAGTTACCCTGAGAGATTTTATTTCATGCATGTATATAATGCATTTTCATCTCCATTTTGTCCTCTCTCATCCCTTCCCTTTCACACAAATCTCTTCTTCCCACTAGATTCCCATCTTATTTCTATGGCCTATTTCTGACCCACTGATTTAAATTAAGATTACTTGCATAATCATGGGAGGGAGTTTATTTACTGGAGATGGCTTAGCTGTTAAAGCTCTTGCCTGTGAAGGCTAAGAACCCATGTTCAATTCTCCAGGTCCTATGTAAGCCAGGCACACAAGGTGACACAAGTGTATGTGGTTGCACATGCACACAAGATGGTGCACACATCTGGAGTTTGATTGCAGTGGCTGGAGGCCTTAGAGCCATTTTTCTTTTTCTCTCTCTCCTTCTCTTTCTTTTTCTGTCATAAAAAAAGGCCAGTCTGTTGGGCTTGCTTCATAAAAATGTTATTTTCTAACATCAAGCGTATTAATACACTAAATTATGGTAGGTAGTTGATTATTCAAATAACATTTCTATACAGATAATGATCCAATGGAATTCACAAATTATACTTGAATATGTGTTCATTTGCCATACATATATGAATATCCTACTGTCCCACTGAAAACAATTTATCTGACTCTGCAAATAAATATCTGAGTGGAATACTCACAAAATTATTGTCTTATAGACTCTAAGTGTTGACTGTCTGGAATGTCAGAGGACTTTTAGTCAATATACTAACCTCCTCTACGGCATCACTGATTTCTGATAATCTGGAATCTTCTCAAATATTTCAAATTAGAATTTTCATTTTCAATTACTTGTAGAATACCATGAAATTTTAAGAAACAAAGCAAAGAGACTTTCTGTATGTTTTACTCAATTCTGCAAATGGTAATACCTTGCAACCAAATAGTACAGTATCATCACCAATATATTAACACATCTGTAGGCCAAGACACAAAAACAAGACTTCCTCTTGGTGCCACACCTGATTCCCTCTCAAACTCATCCTCTTCACCTCACCTACTACTAATCCACTCTGTGTTTGCAAAGTTCATAATGTCAAGAACATTAGACCAATGTAGGTAGATTGTCTCTTTTCACTTTGTATGATTCTGTAGAAGTTAATTAAAGCAAGCATATATATCAATAATCAAAAGAATAGTTTGCTTATTTTTATTGCAGAGGTTATGTCCTGGTTATTTAATATTAGCCTGCTGAAAGATAACTGGACTCTTTCAGGTTTATAATAGTTCAAACAAACCCTCTATAAACATATGTGCACCTGCTTTTATTAAAGTGACCATGCGTTCTCATTTCTCTGGAATAAAATCTCTGAAATTCAGTCATTTAGTGTTGTGGTAGTACCTGAGCTTGGATTCCTAGTACCCATGTAAAGCCTGCCACTGTGGTGGGCTTTTTAACTCTACCACACCTATGGTGAGAAGGGAGGTGGACAAACAATAATCCACAGGAAGCTCATAGGTCATCTGTGCTTCCTCAAATGAGGTGGAAGATGAGGACCAACAGCAGAAAGTTGTCCTGTGATCTCCACAAATAGATTGTTTCACTTGCATATCCACACTCATGAAACAAACACACACACATTCCAAAGAAGAATAAGAATGAAGGATATACTGAATCACTAGATCGAGTAGCTGCCCCATTTGAGTCTGGGGGCACAAATGGACACCACTAACTTGGGAGACTGAGGCAGGAGGATCACAAGTGCAAGGACTGCCAAACCTACAGAGTCAGTTCGAGAACATCCTAGGCAACTTAGTGAGACCTCTATCAAAATCCATCCTGAAAAAAGAGTTGGAGTTGTATCTCCATGCATAGCACTTTCCTAGCAGCCCATGTGAGGATCTAAGCTTGACCTGTGGTCCACTTTCTTCATATCCTTCCCCTAATGTGTTATTATTTGTAAAGACAGGTTCTCAGGTACCTCAGGCTGGCCCCAGATATGCTATGTAGCTGAGGATGACATTGAACTTCTAGTCTTCCTGCTTATACCTCCCTAGTGCTAGGAATACAGGTGAGTGCAACCACACCTGTTATCATGCTGGTCCACACACATATGAACCTGCATGTGGAGGCCAGAGGACAACCTTAGGTGTCATTCCTCAGGAACTCTATCCATCCACCTTATCGCTTTTTGAGAGTGAGTCTCTCAATGGCCTGAAATTCACCAGTTAGACTAGATTGGCTGATCACTGAGCCCCAGAAATCTCACTGTCTTTTCTTCACTAGAGCTGGGATTAAAGTGCTTACCACCACACCCAGAACTTTTTCATATGTTTGGGAATTGTACTTGGGTCCTCATGCTTGTGAGACAAACAATTTATCATCTGAGCTATTTCCTTAGCCCTCAGGATAAAATAGGTTTCTTAACTAAGAACTTTTTTCATGGATGCATGTGACCTGAACTCAGGTCCTCATAATTGTGTGGCAAGCACTTTACCAGCTAAGACATATTCCCATCCCCATAATATGTTTTCATGTGCATATTTTACTTCCATCATGCTCCTTACATTTGAAGTGAATTTTAAAAATTTATTTTCTGTGTGTGTGTATGGGTGGGTGTGCCAGGGTCTCTTGCTGTTTGCAAATGAATGCCTGCCCAGCTTTATGTGGGTGGCTGAAGGAATTGAATCTTAGCCAAAGGTCTTTGTAGGCAAGTGCCTCTAGCTTGCTGAGCCATTTCTCCAGTCCCTGAAGAGAACTTTTGTGAATAGCACACAGGGAGATTACTTTCCAAATCTGCTCTTCCATCCTCTGACTGATCATAGTGCTGGTCCTTTGTTTCTGATATTCCTTTGTGTTCTTTTATATTTCCACATTCAGAGAACTGTGTTTGCTTGTATTATAATGCCTAGATTTAAAAGAATACATTAAGCAAGAGGAATAAGAGAAAGTACACTTTTCTTACATCTTTTCAGAAGTGAAGTATGTATTTTAAAATAGATGAATGTCTGTGCTTCACTAAATAACTCATTTCATTGTTAACATTTCTAATTTCAGCATATTATTCTTTATATTAGATTTTCTATATGCCAACTAGATATTTCTCTTGTCTTTTCAACATGCCAGATCTCCTCTCTTTGACTTTCTCTGATTTTTTGCAATTGTTCAAAACATACTGTAAATCTTAAGTTTCTTAGACTAGCCTGGGTGTAGGTTCACATTAAAAACTTATTCCTTCTTGGGCTGGAGAGATGGCTTAGTGGTTAAGCGCTTGCCTGTGAAGCCTAAGGACCCCGGTTTGAGGCTCAATTCCGCATGACCCAAGTTAGCCAGATGCACAAGGGGGCGCACGCGTCTGGAGTTAGTTTACAGATGCTAGAAGCTCTGGTGCTCCCATTCTCTCTCTCTCTCTGCCTCCTTCTCTCTGTCGCTCTCAAACAAATAAATAAACAAAAAAAATTAAAAAAAACTTATTCCTTCTTAAATTCTAAACTATTTTGCCTAAATTATCTTTATTCACCATTCTTAGTTAAATAAGCTCATATTTCTTGAACCAAATAACTCTGGTTTTAATTGGTTGATTTTGTTTAGTTTTTATTATCTGTCAGCACCCAGAGATATCCATGATGCCCAGATGACCTGGAATGTGGTTATTCATCTATTTAACATCAATTATATATGTCAAGTAGACAGGATGATCTACAAATACAGAATAGCTTGGAAGGGAGTTGTTAAATTTAACGTTGTCCATATTAACATACTACCTTTGACTGTTACTTATGGTGAAACTATTGATTGATCTGACCATACACAAAACAATCACAGGAGTCCAGAACTGAATATATTTTCTAAGAAATAGAGAAACGAAAGCTGCTAAAAGGGTCTAGCCTTTGGTTTGTGATATGAAGGCAAGAAGAGAACACTTTAGCTTGTCTCTCTTCATTAAGAAGTTTGTTTTGTAGAGTCTAAGTATAAATAGGGTTTAAGGCACCCATGATAAATTTTGGTCCAAGTTACTGTAAGAGACTTGAGATTACACACACATTATTCTGTTTCCATTGACTGGTATCCTCCACCTTTCTTCTTTCTAACTAGATATTTCTACTGTTACTTATAAACAGTTCTAATTTTGTGTATCTTCTGAAATATTTCCACAATTAGCACTACTGCACCTTTTGTATTGTCTCTAAGCTTAACGCTATAAACATAAAAGAATAATTTCATAAACATTATACATTGGAAAATACTCATCACATCCCTTGTCAAGCACCCATTCTATATGAGTCTCCTTATGCCATGCTTGCATGGACTTGTATGGCTTACTGCCTATTGGTATCTGGACCTATAAGAAGTATGAACCTGTGGTTACACTTATGACTGTGAAGGGTGCTGTATAATCTTTCTTCACCTCATCTATTAGATATCCTAAACTCAGGGACAGAGAATCTTTTAATAACTAAATATTATAAACTTACTTAATTCTCATAAAGTGGATCCTAAGATGAAAATTATTATAAAAAGTTATTTTTAGAGCACTCACAGGAGGAGGGAGGTGAGAAGCATCATGGGTATGATATGATGTATTATCAGCTGTACACAGGACAAGGCGTGTTCGCCTTTTTTCCTCCTATGAATCAGTTTTGGTTAACTCATTGGTCTCTATGAAGATTTAATCCCAAGGAAAGGAAGTTCCCATTAATCCAAGGACCACTCTGTATTATGTAGAATTTTTAATTTGTTGGTAGCCAAACTGATATCACATCCAGGGGAAGATGCTTGGCCACTGAAGAAACTCTGGGAAAAATACGAAATTTCTAATCTGTGGTACAATACATGAGCTGGTCAAGTATACCTACTTGTCCACATATCTGGAGTTTCTGGTAATATGATTGACCACATCTCTGATAAAATTATTAGGAAAGTTCCTGATAAAAACAAGAGATCCAACTTCCAAATCCACTATGTGGATATGTCAGGATGTGTGCATTTCTTATATTGAAGTCTAAACCTAATGTAAAGCTATTTCTTACATTTGAATTTCTTCAAAACATACAGGCTTTTCTGTCCCCCAGTAAAACTCATCAGAACAGTTTTCTCAAGAGTAGGAGAAAAGAAAAGCATTCCTACTATTGGACCTTTGTGATAACTGACCTGCATATGCTAGGCTTGTAAGAACTTCACCACCCAATAAACTCCTGAAACTTCACAGGTACTTTCAAACTCTGGAGATCATGTGTCTTACCAAGGTGTCCTACACATGTGCTTCTCAGTATCAGTCACCAAAATAACAGGCCAGGGCACTATTCTGTGCCTGTCTAAATCAGTGCTGTGCAGTAGAAATCTATGTAGGCCACTTATACAATTTAAAAATTGTAGCCATATCATAAAAGAGAAGCAAGTAAGGTTTACTTTAATATTTTACCTAAAATTAGCCAAAATGTTACCATGTTGAAAATATGGAAAGTGATCAATATTAAAAGGTGTTTATAACATAAATAACAATTGATGCCTCTTTCCCTTTGTATTTGGTTAAAGGGATGATTTGCTGGTGAGGCTAGAGAGCCTACCTTGACCCTTCAGTTCTGTTAGGAGGAATAAAAATATAATGGATTGGCAAATTGTCCCTTAAAGAAGAAGAGAAGGCATAAAAATAGTGGTAGAAGCATGTTTTGCTATGTTTCAGAGCTAAAACATGATGTAGGTATGCTACTCATACATTGCCTCATAGTCATGCTGTTCTAACAGTATTCACCGTTACATAGGCAGACACAAAATTGTAACCTATGATTTCACCATTTCTTTCCACCTTAAGAAAGCAGAAAAAAAATCAGGGCAGGATACATGACATCACTAAGGAGGCAATCCTGAACCCACTTAACTGATAAAAAAGTAAACTGCCAACTTTAATATTTCACTGTGTATTGTGACCAGTAGGTCTTTCCCAAGACCGGAATTTGTAGTTACAGTCATTTACAGGAGAGTTGTAAAGAACATCATAAATTATCTATTCTGATACCCTAATTTTTCAGATGACCTCCTAGGTAAGCCTTGGAAACCTCCGGGTTGGCAATTCTTTTGTGTTTCTTGTTCAATAGTTGCCTCTGTTTGCTCAGCATTTATTTTTATGTTTAACAAAA
The DNA here is from genome assembly GCA_036346955.1 of Dipus sagitta. NCBI lineage: Eukaryota > Metazoa > Chordata > Mammalia > Rodentia > Dipodidae > Dipus > Dipus sagitta. Next base: position 241,095,682 of record CM070770.1, read on the forward strand.
GGATGTGGATTATGTTTTGTTATAATTGAAAGCTACTAGCATAGGCAGCCTAAATCTAATTCCTTTTCATTTCAGTCAAATTTCACATTCCATTACAACAGAATTAATTTGATGGCCAAATCTGGTGTGTTACTGCTTTCTAGCTAGATTTGCTTCCAATTTAACATCCTAACTATGCTTGTAAAATAGACAATAAAACAATCTTTTCTGATTTGGGAAATACTCTTTATTCTTCATGTCTTTCTGCTTCACTGTAACATTTTTGCTGAGTTTTATGGAATAATCACTTTCCTCATCTAATTACTGCAATTCCCTGCTAGATGGCCTCCCTTGCCCTGCAATAGCAAAATTATCATAAGTACACAGTGTTACTGCCAGCCTCTCATCTTGCACATGCTTCAGTGAGCCTAGCATGGTTTCCCCCTCTCTAAATTGTGTTCTTGCTAAATTGACAATTTTCATATGAACCCATCATGTTTTTCCATGATAGTCCAGCAAATTCCAAAGACAACAAATCTTACCTCATAGGTATGCTAAAGGTTCAGCTGCTAATACACCCATGTGATTGAGAAGAGACAAAAACAGACTCAACTCATCTAATTCAATGTCGAGACATGAAGACACTCTTCCAACACAGAGAAATTTTAGACATGTCTCTAAACAAGACCATATTCACAAATTATAGACACAATTATACCAGATTCACAGAAAATCAACTGAAGAATCCTCTTACTTCCAAACTTTCTAACATGGTTGTGATATCAAATGAAAACACTCTTTAGAAATCATTCCTGAGAAGCCTAGAATGAAGATTTAGCTTTACAATAAAGAGTGAGGAACCTAGATCAGAAAATTCCAGAACTCAATGAGGCCTAGTTAGGCCAAGATTTCTTGAATCAGAGATGAGAGTCCAGAATCTAGATGGTTTTCTGCCATCTATATCTCAGTAACAGTGGACCCACTGAACATCCTCATTAATGCATTTGGGAGCCACTCTTTCTCTGTGATTGATTCCAGACAACACATTGTTAAAAAAATTGGAGTTCTAGAGTCAAGCAAACCAATTTACTTTTAAAACTTAAAGATCTAGGTGGGCATTGTGGCACACACCTTTAATCCCAGCACCCAGGAGGCAGAGTTAGGAGGATCGCCGTGAGTTCAAGGCCACCCAGAGACTACATATTTAATTCCAGGTCTGCCTGGGCCAGAGTGAGACTCTACCTTGAAAAAGCAAAAAACAAAACAAAAAAACCCCAAAAACTTAAAGATCTAGATTACATGTCCAGTGAAAGAGAAAACCTGAAAATGTCCCAAAATAAAAGTAAGAGGAGGAGGCACAAGGTTACTGGACTAATATAATACAAAACAAGATCCTACATGAGCACACCAACTTATCAAGAAGTATCTTGTTTCTCTGGGACATGAACAAAATTCATAGAAAGGAATGTGTTTCCATCAGCAAGAACCCCTAATCTCTGTTTCTCTCTTCTTGGGGTGTTTTCTCCAGCTAAGACTGTAGCCTGAGCCTTCTTCAGCTGATGAGCAGTACCCCAGCAGGCAGAAACAGGTACCAGAGGAAGCACACGACTCTATTAGCAACCCAACTCCCGAGCACAATGGACCTTTCAGACAAAGAAAATTAATTTAATGATACCATCTTCTAGTCATTGTAGCTATGGTTAATTCAGGAAAAATTTACCAATGGATAGTAAAACCTTTAAGTAATGTTTAATGAAAACAAGTTTATGATCTCAGAGAATTTCCTCACCAATTACTTATTACATATACAAAGAAAATGTTCAGGTTTTCAGTGTAGAAACCAGGCTGTGCCCTCTTTAACCAAATGACCTAAATGTACTTAACCAGTAATCATGCACACCAACAGGGATTATCTCAATACCATGCTTTTAAGAGTGACATAATATTTTTGTTCTGTTACTACCAAAAAATGTAAGTTCAATCCAATCATGCCCCAAACTAAGTAACAAACCTTTCAAGTAGTAGCCCTATACTATTCAGCAAAGGATTATATGTATAATTACAGTAGGGGTACAGAAAAAGTAAGTTGCCCTGGGAGATATTGTATTTAGGAAGTGTATCTCTTAAGACTTCTATAGGGGCAAGTGCAATGGTTTATGTTGATTTCCAACTTGACAGTACCTAGAGTCAGCTAGAGTATAAACCTCTCTACATGCCTATGAGGAATTATCTTGATTATGTTAATTAAAATGGAGAAACCCACCTTATTCATAGGCTGAGATCCTGGACTATATGTAAAGGAGAAAGATTGCTACACACTAACGTTCATCAATCTCTGCTTCTTCTCTGGGAACAGAATGTAAGCTGCTGCCTCAGGCTCCTGCCCCCATGCCTTCTCTGCCATAATGGACTGTAACCTAGAAATGTAAACTGCAATCAATTATTCCTCCCTTAATCTGACTTTTGTTAGGCATTCTGTCACAACTAAAACAATATGTAAATTATGCCACCATTTGTGTATGGTGGGGAGGGGGGGAAGGTAGCACATGCAAAAGCCTATTTGTGCCTAACATTTGTCTCAATAGATGATTAAAAAATTGGTAGTGGGACCTGGAGACGCCTTCGTGGTTAAGCAATTGCCTGTGAAGCCTAAGGACCCTGGTTGGAGGATCAGTTCCCCAGTATCCAATTAAACCAGATGCACAAGGTGGAGCATGCATCTGGAGTTTGTTTGCAGTGGCTGGACGCCCTGGTGTGCCCATTCTCTCTCTCTCTCTCTCTCTCTCTCGTTCTCTCTCTGTGTCTCTTTCCTCTCTCTCTATTGCTCTCAAATAAATAAATAAAATAAAAATAAAAAAATTAAAAAAAGAAATTAGTAGGATTGGTTAACTCTAGGGAAAATCATCAGTGAACTGGATTAGGAGACAGAACTCTTTTTTTATTTTTAATGTTTTCATCTTATCTTAATTAAAAATCACTTAAACGTATTTTATATTTAGAGTTAATTTTTAACTTAACTTTCAAAGGAGATTTTCAAGCATGATATTAAGGAATGCAGACATAAAAGGGATAAATGCTGTATTATTTCATTCACATACATTTTAAAAGTAAGCAAAACTCCCATCAGGTTTGGATTAGTTTCATGCTGGGGTGAGAAGAGTGGTTGGGAGGCACAGGGGAAACAATGCCATTCTGTTTTGTTTTCTCAGATAAAATCTACCGTTTTCACATATCGTGGGTTAAATAAACTTTCAATTTGCCTGCTAAGAAATTAAGTTATGCTGAACAATATTTCAAATGACTACTTGAAAATAAACTTCCTCAACCTGTTCTATTTGCATTGAGTACATATGTCATCGGTGGAAACACACATGCATGATGAGAGGGAATTTTAAAACCTGATGAGCTTTGCTAAGAAGACACTGTAGAATGAGACCTCTAAATTTTTCTTTATGATTTTTGTCTGCATTTAAACTGAGACAAATCCTTATTAAGAAAAGGATGAAAATGTTTTCTATGGAACATTTGCCCGTCTGCATCAAAAGCATTTTATTTCACCAGCTGCTATTAGTTTATATTGAATGCACCATCAGATGGGATCCATACACTCAGTCATCTCTTTTTTTTTTTAATGCACATTGAGCTATGTTTGAAACAGGATTAGTTTTCAGCTTAACTGAATGCTGCATTGTGATAAATTCAACTGAATGGCTAATTCAAGTATATTCAGGATGTATTATTTACAAAACTGAAATGAGTTTTTCAATCCTTTTTATCTCTTTTTCTTTTCATTCCTTATATCATCTTGCATGGTGAATAGAAAGAATTTCAATAAGGGCCCAAAATGTCAGTTTTAAGGTAGCAGATATAAATGGGAATTAATATTAATAAGTTTTGTTACTTTTCATTACATTTTGAATTTTTGAGAACCCTGTTTGCTATTGGGAGTTATTTATAAGTCACTGGTATCTTCATGCAATCCTGGTAAAATGTGAGTGATCTCACTTAAATTAGATTCATTAGAAAATTTCTTTTGATGAATATTTCTCCTCATAAGGAATATTTGATCTTTGTTTCCTTGGTTTATGTCTAGTATCACCTTTCTCACATTGTAGGAGGGGTTGTGGATGTGGCTCTGCAGTTAAAGGTACATGTTTGCAAAGCCTGCCAGTCTTGGTTCAATTCAACAACTACCCATGTACAGTCTGATGCAAAACGTGGCCCAAGCATCTCATTTTCATTTGCAGTAGCGAAAGACTCTGGAATGCCAATAAACACACACATAAATAAATAAGCAAATAACTTGTTAAAAAAACAAGCAGACATTGGAAATGTTACGAACTGATTTAAAAAGATTGTGGGTGAGAGAGACTCAAGAAGAAAAAAGAAAAGTCTCATTAATTACCAAAATGATGTTGAACAGGAAATGTATAAAAGGTGTAAAAAGGCAAGGGAAGCCTATCAAACAAGTAAGGTAACATTAAGGAGGTTTTCTAACATTGCTGAAAGAGAAAACAGATGAAGAGAGATAGGACAACAGAAGAAGCAAGGAGGAGAGTTCGTGTTTGGGCACAATACCATCATAACCTGGTAAATTCATTGGACACTGTTAGTTTCCTATTGCTACTGAAATGAGACCATAAACCTGATACTGTAAAACAGCGCAAATTTATTATTATATAATTATGGAAGCTAAAAAACAGTTAAAATCAGTCTGAAAGTCAAGGTTAGAACAGAGTTGCATACCTTCTGCAGGCTTTAGAATAATACAATTTTCTTACCTGCCCCACCTTGGAGAGGCTGCCTGCAGTCATATGCTCATGGCCCATTCTAACTTCAAGGTCAGCAGTAAGTTTAATGTTGAATCATTTTGACATTGGCTCTTGTTTTCACTGCCACATTTAACAATTAGTCCCACTATATATGAATTGGGAGTAGATGCTTGGGCCACCCTTATATATATGTGGATATTCTCACTACTTTAAGTCTATCCCATAACAACTTTAATTTTATTTGAAACATTAGTTCCAAATACCTATATTCACAGGTCCAAGAGGCCCTGGTAAGAATATCTATTGGGGTCATATTTCTGCCTGTAACAGGCACCAAGTCTATGGTCTTTATTTCTTACTGGACACAAATCTTCCCTGATAAATGGAATGACGACTCTAAGATGAAAATGTTATAATAAAATACTGTTGGCAAAGTATCCACCACATGAATCATGAGAGGCATCAAGAGACTTTCGAAATCCAATTGTTTTTGAAGGTTCTGCATAGTGCTAAATGATAGTAAGTGCTTTTGTAATTAATGCTGGGCATTTGTATTTTTTATGACTCCTGATTATAAATAGGATCTCTGGGTACTATTTGGGGAATATTTTTTTCTAGTAGAGTTATAGTAAGAAATAAGTGATTTACTATGGCTTTGTGCAACTGGCATAGTATAAGTGTTATTTCATGTCCTAAATTGAAGACTGAACTTTAGTAGAAAAGGGTTTTTCCCTTCTTGTTCCCTATGCATTCATCCTTCTCTATCATGTTATAATGTGCATAGTGTAGTCACTTAAATATCCTTTAAGTAGAAGGGCTAAAGCACTTGAAGACTGTAAACACACTAGAAACTGATAAAGGTATAAGTAGATAGAAATGCTCATTAATCTGATATGATGATTATACATTATCTGCATTTATTGGATAATCTCACAATATCCCCCAAACAGACAGAATTATGTGTGGATTACTAAAAAAATAAAAATGAACCTGGAACATCAGCTGGGGCCCAGGTGAAACCACAGAGGAATTGGTGAGATAAGCAAGAGTGCTGCTTCCAGGGCAAGTCTGATAACCTGCACCAAGGTGATAGAGACAGACACAGAGGATATTCAAAATGCACAAACGTGAAAATCTAGAAGCTGTTGAGAGCTCAACACCAAAGGATACTTAAAACACGACTACCAAGGCTCAGGGAATTTTGTGGAAGAGGGGAGAGACAAAAAATTAAGAGCTACAGGGTAGGAGGGAATATCCAATAGCATTGCCCCCACCCCCGATGATTGAGTGCTGCTCTCTCAATTCGTAACCCCAACTCCATGGTGAATTCCAGAAATCCCACTGAGGAGTGCCCTCAGTGGAATAGGATCATGAAGGAGGGAAAATAAGGGATGAATAAGACAGAAGTAATGGATTTTGTGTGTCCCCTGTCTGTCCTGCCATTGCCTTACATGCTTTCGATTAATAACCTATCTGAAACAATATGGCACACCCAACCCTTTTCAAGGATTTTCCTACATCTAATGTCCTGTAATTATAATGTCTTGGAAATATTTTTTTAAAATCTAGCTGGGGGTGCTAAGTGCATTGATGTGGATTTTAATCATTCTAGTCATTGAACACATCATCCATGAATGCTAAAGCTGAATAAACCATTAGGAAGAGAGCTTTTCTCTAGATCAGACCAGAAAACCAGATAGAACATGGAGAAAGAACAAAAGGGATTTTTCAGCAGTGGTACTTGTACTTACTTTTTACTTTTTTTTTTTTTTTTTTGCTTCAATGAAGAGTATGGAATTTGGACTGAAGAGTTGGTTCAGCATTTAAGATGCTTGTCTGCAAAGCCAGGGTTTGACTCCCCAGTACCCACATAAATGAAGATGCACAAAGTAGTATATGCATGTGGAATTTATTTGCTGTGGCTGGAGGTCCTAGTGCACATATGCTCTCTCTGTCTCTCTTTTCTCTCTCTCTCTCTCTCCCTCTCTCTCTCTGCTTGCAAATAATTTTTTTAAATGTATGGAGTGTATGTACCCTAATTTTGAATCCTTTTTTGAGAAATTGGGTTAAAATAAGGGTATTGCTGTGTATCCTCAATAATATGTAGGCTTCAGTTGTACTCATTAGTTCTGAATTCTGGGATTTGGAAGCTGGATTAATAGAAGTTGCAGCTTGCATTGTGACTTGAGGTAGGAGAAGAACAAATACACCTTTGTAGAATGTTGTTTAGAAGTGGTTCATCTTAGTGGAACAAAAGGCCTGAGTATCTTGGATGTTCTATTTATAGCATTTAGACTATCTTATCTCTGACTGAATACCTGCATGCTCAAACATATACTCAAATGTACACTGACAGGTCTCATAGACATGGACATATGCACACATATAAATAGGCACAGTAAAACAAAAAGATGGAAATGAAAGCTCATCCTTTTTGGAAGACTGTGTACAAATAAGGCCACGTTCTTGAAAAGAGAGGTGAACATATGAGGTAGTATCTCAGTGACTACAGCCTATACTCCCCCAGTGAACCCACTACCTCCTAGACACTATATTTATTAGCAATTACACGTAAATCTTGAATAAATTCCATTCTATAATATTTTCCTTTTTAGAATTACTATAATTGTTTCCAATTAGTAGCACTTAATAATGGATCATGTTACCTGTTATTTTCATTTTTTGGGTCAAAATGTTGACTTGACTGTCCATTTTACAAGTAGATTTGTCCATTTGTATATATATATTAGTTCCTGAGGTAAAAAAATTCATTTTGGCAAAACTCTTCTTTTCATAGATGACTACTCATTTTCCAGACACATATATCTGATTTACTTTACTTTTGTTAATGTCTTAATTTCTTCCCAACAAGAAGGTCCTATTGCCTTTAATTGTAAGAAAAGTGAGATGTGTCCTTTTATTGATTTTAACAGCAATTGGACCTGTCATCTGTCATAGCCTCATTTTATATGCTCAAGACAGTGAGCCCAGTTTATCAGATCAAGCCTCTGGCTACTTCTCATGTGTCCAAGGAATCAAGCCATCACTGGGCCCTGGTGATTGTGAAGATATTGGCTTGCAGGTTTTGAGCTGGAAGGGCTGGTTATGACTAGGCTGGTGTATTCAGTCTTTCTGGCTATGGGGTCAGAATTAACAATGCTCGGGATTGCCACTCTCTGAGTGTGTCCCAAGGGGCTTGTTTCCCTGACCATAAATCACCCATTATTCTTTTGTATGAGTAGAGACCACTAGAAAAGTTGAGATTCTCTGTGTGCACTAGGACTTGAGCTGTAAAATAAAGAAAAATGAAAAACTGAATAAAATTTATTATGGTTATATTAGCAAAATGTCCTCTTGTTTCCTCCAATGGAATCTTCATGGACATGTGTTTTGAATAATTCTAAATTGGAAAAATTTGTTATAATTGCTGTCACTCTTATTTACACCACAGCACTGGCTCTAAAGTGCTGTGCTCATTTATGCTGCTTTGTTTCCATGCCACTATTGCTGCTGTGGTCTCTTCCTGCCTGATAAAGGCTTGGTCACTGAGGTGACTATTAAAAGAGGGTGGAGAAGTGGGGACATGGCTCAGTATGTCAAAGCACTTTCCCCACAGACTCAGGTCAGATTCACAATACCTATCTAAAAATGCTAAATCTAGTACCTCGTATCTCTAATTCAAGCACCAGGGAGACAGAGACAGGATGATCTCTGGGGTGGCCAGGTTAGCATGTGTTACTCTGGGTTTTATGAGAGATTCTGCCTCTAAAGCAAGATGGAGAGCAATAAAGGCATATCTTCAATGTTGATCTCTGACCTCCAAATGCATCCGTGTGAACTCACATGCACAAGCACATGCACTAATGCTACATACGCATGTAAAAAAAGAATGTTAGAACTTTAGGAGGTGGGGCCTGCTGGAACATCTGTAGGTCACTGAATAATGAGACCTTGAAGGGGATTGTGTCCCCCTGGTCCCCTTCTATTTCTGTTTCTGATTCCTGACTCAGGAGATGAGTGGTTTCCTCCTGTAAGCACTTCTGCTACACTGAGCCATCCTCACAAGAGGCTCAAAGCTATGGAGTCAGTAAATCTTGGACTAGAAACTCCAGAGGCATGAGGCAGCATAAATCTTTCTTCATAAAGTTAAGTGCCTCAGATATCTTGTTATAATGATGGAGAGCTGACTAATTCATCTAAATGTGTGAGATGGTGATTTTCTGTTCTTTTCTCCCTAACTTGGTTCCTATCCATTCTTGTTGCTCATGGACAGGGGTTTTAGAACATTGGATATCCAGATTCAGAATGAATTTTAACAATCTCATTTGTATATAGTATATTCCTGATTAATTTGGATCTCTGAGAGAGTGAAGAAAAATGAGAAGACAGCATTTACAGTTTGTTTATAGCTAAAGCTGAAATGATTGACTGCAAACCCTGTGGACTCAATATATGACATCAACACCCTCATTTGGAATATGCCTCCATAGCTCTGAGATTATAGTCTATCTAGATTACATTTTAATCAAGTATCTGTAAGCCACTTGAAAACAATATGGGGAAAAAGAGGGTATTATAGATAGATATGGAAAGAGAAAGATAGATACTGGGTGTGCTTTGTACCTAATAGTGGCCCGACATAAATATTTGACAAATTCAGTGCCGTACAATTCCTGAAAGAACATTACAAACATCATTTCATCCCAAGTTCATCCTCAGTCAAGCGAGCATTACAAAGAGTGGCTTAGTGTAATCCTCTGCTCCAGATCAGCGGAGTCATTATCTCAGACATGTGGGAAAGAATAAATACAGGAACTGCTAGAGCAGAGGGAAGCCCGCCTCCCTGGTTCCTGCTCAGTGGACTCTAGCCCTGAGTCTCTGTGCAGAGCCCGGGCTTAGGATGGAGCAGCGGCATCTGGAATAGTCCCAACTTGATTGCTGTCACCTGGGACAAAGTAAACTGAGGCTCTAGGTTTGGAGTGTGAGCTACATGGCACATTTGATTGTATTTATTTAGAATGAAAAATCTGGCAAAGGTGTGTATAGGATACATACCTCATATGAGGTGAGGTTACCATTGCTTCATTTGGAGATAACAACTGACTATTTTTAAAGGGACATAGCTTACAGAAATACTAGCAGCAATGCTGTTTGCATGCACATGGAGGTGCAGTTTTGTTTATGGTCCACCTGCTGCCAAGCACATAATTATTGAACTTCTTCATTAGGAAAAATATTGGGAAAAAGTGAAGAATTGCTGAGAAATAGTATTTAGCTGTCAGAAAAAGAGCAATGAATAGTTTTTCCCCTTTTTTCTTTTTTTCCAACTTGAGAGAAAACAATCATAAACAACCTATATGCTACTAAAGTTATGAGATTTCTCATTGAGGTGATGAAATGTTCTAGAATTGTGTTGACAAATGCATAACTTTGTAAATATATTGAAAATCATTTAATAATAGAATTAAAGCAAGTGAATGGTATGGCATAGTCTACTTATAGATTCACCAAGTCTAATGGTTTTTGTATATTTCTTTTATTTATTTATTTATTTGAGAGCGACAGACAGAGAAAGAGGCAGATAGAGATAAGGAGAGAGAATGGGCCCGCCAGGGCCTCCAGCCACTGCAAACGAACTCCAGATGCATGCGCCCCCTTGTGCATCTGGCTAACGTGGGTCCTGGGGAGTCGAGCCTCGAACCGGGGTCCTTAGGCTTCACAGGCAAGCGCTTAACCGCTAAGCCATCTCTCCAGCCCTGTATATTTCTTATATTTTACTTTCCAGTATCCAATTGGTATGCACTCTATTCCTATTGCTTGTATTATTGCAATGTCTTTTACAATGTTGAATAAAACTTTTAAAACTGAGCATTCCTATTTGTTCTCAATTTTAGAGGGAAGACATTGAGTGATTCTGTATGCTTTTATCTACAGATTTTCCAGAGATACTGGTGTTAGCTTTAGCCCTGTGGGGAAACATCTGAAATATCAGAAAAGAAGGTGTGATTTTGACTCATGATCTCAGAGGTTTCAGTCTGTGGTTGATGGGCTCCATTTGTAATGAGTCAGAGATCCACAGTGAGGAAGGTGCTGGTGGAACAAAGCTGCTGGCCTCTGTGTCCAGGTGAGTACGGAGAGTGGAGAAGAGACCAATGAACTAGAAACCTCTCACACAAGCCCCCAGTGATGTCACTTCACTGCCAAATGGTCCACCACCTCCCATTAATACCACAGTATGAGGAGCAACCTTTTCACACAGGCCTTTGGGGGACATAGAAGATCTAAACCACAACCATGATCTTTTTCAAAATGGAGTTGTTTTCTATGTATTATATACCAAGAGGTTTTCTTCACTTATTGAGAATTGAATTTAATCAAATACTATTTTATTAATATATTCATATAACTTATTTTTGTTCTATTCATGTGGTGTCTTGTGGTAAGTGGTTTTTATATTTTTATTTATTAGCTAAGAGAGGGGGTATAGAGAGAGAGAAAATATGATAATGGGCATGGCAGGCCCTCTGGCTTTGCATGAGCTCTCTAGAATCAAATCCAAGTGACCAGGCTTTACAAGTAAGCACCTTTAACTGCTAAACCATTTTCCCAGCTCCATAATTGCTTTTAAAATACTGAATAAGCCGGGCGTGGTGGCACATGCCTTTAATCCCAGCGCTCGGGAGGCAGAGGTAGGAGGATCGCCATGAGTTCGAGGCCACCCTGAGACTCCATAGTGAATTCCAGGTCAGCCTGAGCTAGAGTGAGACGCTACCTCAAAAAACAAAAACAACAACAACAACAAAAAAACACTGAGTAAACTTGTAATTTGTCAGATAAATTCTACTAAGGTATAATAATGATCCTATATATTCTGGGATTTGATATTATCTTATTAAAACTTTTAGATCTTGATATCTAGAGCACATATATTACACATATCTTCAGCTTTAGCTAGTATCATTTAAAAATAAAATTTATGGTGGGATGTTACAGTTATAATGAAGTAAGTTTTTTCATTCCTATATATGTGTATATATTTACACATACATATATTTGATTCTTTGTACATTATATTTTTGTTAACTAAGGATATAATGAATGAACTAATTCAAAAATGGGATACATTTACAAGGATGGACATAGAAATACTGTAACAGGAAAACAATAGGATAAGTATAATTTTCTATTATAATAATATTCCACCGAACAACTTACTTCATCTATATGGTACATTGGCTAACCATTAGTATCTAACTTTGAAAGCTTAATAGAGACCCAGAATAAATAAAAACCCAGAAAGTTAAGTCAATTATATCTTACATTTTTTCTCTTTGAATCATGCTCACAGTGTTGAACAATGGTCAGAGTTTTGGAAAATTAGTCTCTGTTAAACAGAATTAAGTGTGATTTTTTTTCAATGATTCTACAATAGGGCATATTTGTGTGCTGCAACTATAAAGTACGAATGTAGGACTTAATGGGCATTACCTGTTCCATTGTGTGCATAGGTTTAAAGAAATGTTTTGTTTCCAAACTGAATGAACTAGATAGTCTTAAATTGGGTGTTGTTGTTTGGGACTGTATTAGTTACTTTTCTTATTGCTATAACAAAATACCAGACAAGACATAATTTAAGGGAGGAAGGGAAGAAGGGGGTTTGGGCTCACATTTTTTTGCTTGCTTGTATGTAATGTGATGTGTATGCATGTGTGTGTGTGTGTATGTGTGTGTGTGTATGCATGTGTGTATGTGTGTGTGTGTGTGTGTGTATGCATGTGTGTGTATGTGTGTGTGTGTGTGTGTATGCATGTGTGTGTGTATGCATGTGTGTGTGTGTGTATGTGTGGTATATGTTTGTCATGTATCCTTCTTGAGCACCATGTATTCTCCAGCAGTGGGGGCTCTGTCCTGTGGTGGCTAGAGCCCAAGATCCAGTCTCCTGTTCTGTTACTCATCCACCCACTCTTATTTGAGCCAGAGGGTATTGCTACTATTGGAGCTTGCTGTTTTGTGGAAACCCAGACAATTGCCTGGTCTCTGATCCCCTCTGTGGGACTGAGGTTACAGGTGCATCTGGCCCTGCCCTGCTGGGTATGAGGGATCTAGAGATCTGAACTCTGGCAGTCTCAGACCCTTTCAGGAACTCATGCGAAAGTAGGAAGCACATTGACTATTGAGCCATCTCCCCATCCCTCTGCTCACACTTTGAAGGGTTGCAAACTGCAGTAGACAGGAAGACATGGTGGCAGGTGGCTCCACAGTGGCAGACGTGTACAGATGGGACTCCTCACCACCTCATATCTTGGTGAAATAGGAAGCAGAAAAGACAACTAGAAATAGGATAATAAAACCTCACAACCTATCCCCAGTTGCACACTTCCTCCAGCCATGCTCTGCATCCTAAGACTCTGGAGATAGACACAGAGAACAATCAACCCCTACCAAATAAGATTCTACAACTTTTTAAAATGACACCATCAGGTGAGGACCAAGGGTTCTCTTACATGAGCCTATAAAGGACATTTTGTATTCAAGCCATAATAGGGTTTAACTAATCTTTTCACTTCCTTTCCTTCCTTAATTTCCTCCCTCTTTTTTCTTCCTTTCTTCCTTCCTTCCTCTCTCCCTCTTGTTCTCATTCCTTTCCTCTATTCTTCCCTTCCTTCCTCCATCCTTCCTTTCCTTCTTATCTTATTCCTTTTCTGTCCTTTTCCTTTCCTTCCCTTCCTTCCCTTCCCTTCCATTTCCCCCTTCCTTTTCCTTCCTTCCTCTCCCTTCCTTTTGCTTACAATACACAATGTCTTTTTGGTCATAACTTCTTCCCTGTTTCATGTTTGAGACTGGAAATCCTTGGGTTTTAGTCTGCTTCTAGGCTGGCAAGATGTTAGAAGCCTGAATAATTGCACTACCTGTTCTAGTCCTCCCTTATCCATGATTTGGGGCAGATTTATCATGCAAAAAGGATTACTTTCTAGTAATGGGCCTTGGTGTTTCATATATGTGATATATATATATGTATATGTATATATGATATATATATATGATACTTTTTTATACTCTCCCCTGCTCAAGTTTCTTGTTTCTTTGGGGGCCTCCTTAATGGTGTTACGGTATTCACTGTGGTGTCATGAAGACCTCAGTCAATCTCTATGGGGTAACCAGCTGACCATGCCTCAGGGTATTTCTACTCACTCTGTGGTTTTCACAATCTTTCCAACCCCTCTTCTGCAATGTTTTGTGAGCCATGGCAGGCCTGTTGGCAATGTGATTCCAAGCAAGACTGAATGAACTAGATATTATTAAAATGAGCACTGTTGTTGGAACTTTATTAGTTACTTTTCTCATTGCTATAACAAAATACCAGATCAGAAATCATTTAAGGGAGTTCTCTTAGCCTCTGTGTCTGCTTTGATGGGCTTTGATGGATTACCATGCCTGTCACCATTGCCCTGGAGCTGGTTGTCAGGCCAGCAGTAAGTATAGTATTCATGTGGCCACTTCCTCTGCAATTCCCCCTGGGCTCTGGCATATGTGATAGATATTACATGTCTCATGGTGGACAGTCAGCTATCTTGTCTTACAGATGGATACTGGTGCTCCTCCATTTTCTTTGCTATCTGTAAAATACAACAGGTTGTCCAGTGAAGAATGAAAGCAGCTTGGGTAAAAGGGGATGTGCAAAGTTACTTGAGATAATTTTTGGTGTGAAGGCCACTTCTTCTTTAGAGAGCAGTGGGGCTTCTCTTTGACGTCTGAGTTCCCTGACCATGGGATTCTAACTTGATTTCCAGTACCAGATATGATTTCTTTTCATGTCCAATCAAATAACGGTTTGTTACCTGCAGAAGCTTCATGCCGCTATTGGACAAGGGTGTACTTCTTGTCCCACTGCTTGATTTTGTAGTATTCAGGCTGTTGGTGACCGTTATCCTACAGTGGCTCCCATAAGGCTTTCCAGCACTATGAGAGCTAGCCAGGAGGGAGCTAGTTTCCGCTTTGGATTCGGCATTATATTCAGATGTCCTGTGACTGCAAGCACCCTGTGATGTCTTCAGCAGTAGAGTCTTACTCTTAAGCTCTGGCAGGTAATCAAGTGTTTCTGCAATAACCTCCATTACTTTGGGGACCTCATGGATGTTGCTGGCCAACAACGCACTGTTGGGGGTGCAACCCGATTCTGGGCCTGGGATTTATTGGCCAGAGTCTATGGTGTTAAGGCTAAGCTTTTGCTACATTGTGTCGGTCCTGTGCCCCCTCCTCCTTAATTGGTGATTATATTTTGTAGACTGCTAGACAAGGGAGGGTTTCTATGGAACTGATTGATATTGTATTAATTTTTGTATAATTCACTCCCCACTAACCCTACCTATCCCCTATCCCTGAAAGACCCCCACCCCCAATATTCTGTACCTCCCCCAACCTGTCAAGTAGTTCCTCTTCTCCTTTTTCCCTATTTCTTTTTCCTCCTGCTCTCATTCTGATTTTATGCACATATTCCTAGTTCTGACTACCATTTGCACTCATCTCCAATTGATCCCAACTAGGACCTGCAGCTGAGAGTGCACATGTGCCTTTTGTCTTTCTGTGCCTGCATTACCGACACTTAGAATGATTTTTTCCAAATGCATCCATTTTCCTGCAAAGTTCCTTATTTCATTTTTCCTTATCAACAAGTAGAACTCCATTGTGTATATTGCCACATCTTCATTATCTATACATCAGTTGATGGGATTTTTTATTCATAAGCAATTTGGATGCATTTTATCTCCTTGGCACTTGACATATGACCATCTCCCTACTAGAAGGTAGATTTCTGAGGATCACATCAGTGTTTTAGCTTTGTTTATTTTTTTCAGTCCACAGTAGAGTTTTTAGAATATAGCAAACTCTTAGTCAATGCCAACACTTCAGGAGTTTATTGTAAAACATATATATTGCCTTGGAACAAGTAAGCACCCAACACTTATTCATCTTATAATACTCTTGTCCCAGTATATCCAACCAATACAATACCTGAATAACATAATAGGGTTTGAACTCCTAATTTACTTTTACCAAAATTAAGATAGAAAGGATTTTTCATTAATTTTGATCAATAAATGAAAATATTGTTTCTTGTCAGAGAAAATGATCATTTTTTCTCAATATAACTATTTTAATAGTAGAATACCAAGAAGGATACCTAAAATATAATGGGTATTAAGTAATGACTAGGTGTGTTCTTTACATTTCTAATGTGTTTTTGCCACACAGTGGGGAAGGAAAGGTGTAATTCAGCTCTGAATATTTTAGGATTGATGAACCAATGACTTCATTGTGGGAATATTGCTGCTGCTCCTGTGTAATGTCATAACTTTTGGTACAATTCAGCTTCTAAAGGCTCTGTGGGAAAGGTGGCATCTTGGAACAAACTGCCATTAATATTTAACACACATGCACACACCAAAAATATTAGCCCCTTAAGCTTTTATGAAGTCTTTATGAAAAAAGAAAAAGACAAAACTACAAGCAAAGTCGTTCTTCCAGATAAAAAGCAGCATTCTTAACTACAGCCTCTGTGGAGAGAATTAAGACACAAATTCCAATGTGTAGTTGTTATATCTGCAATAAATAACTATTTAGGTCTTTGGGAAATAGCACAAATCTTTCTTTTGCTTTTTGTTTATTTGGTTGTGAGTGTAGTTAGAGAACTCCAAAGTGATGATGATGATTGGTAATTGCCATGAAATATACTCTAGCAACTACTTCTCATTGTAAAACACTATTATATATATATATCAGCAGTAACTATATTCCTCATTGTGAACTACTAAATATACTGTAGCAACAACTAGTACATATATATATATATATATATACACTAGTTATATATATATACACTAGTTAAATATATATATATATATATATATATATATTTAAGTTAAGAGAGATTGTCAACAGACATTGTGGACAGAATCAACTTTGTATTCGATAGGAAACACTGAACCAACATATTTGACAATTTAGGTGCCATAAGTGCATGTGTGGCTTCAATATTTTCAATTTATCCTGGGTTAATTGGAAGAAACACCATCACAAATAAGGGGCAACTGTATAAAGATATATGTGTTTTCTGATGTTAAAACGTCATCTCATATTTTCTGCTCTTTTGTTGATGAATGGTTCCTATTGCCCCTTGTTGAATTCATCTTCATTTGTCAAGATCAATTATTTCCCTCTTATAATACAGGCAATCATTATCAGAACACAATAAAACCAAAATTGTCATGGAGTGACTAATAAATACTCTTAAGTACTTGACTAAACACTTTAAATTATATAACTTGATCTCCATGAGAGCTTGAAGTGAAGCTACTCAACAGAACCATGAACTTACCCAGGAGCTATGTATGTGATTCAGAGGTAGAGTACTTGCAGAGAATTTATTCAATACCACTATCACTGTAATAATCAATCAATATGAATATGAAAAATATCATGGGCTGGAGAGATGGCTTAGCAGTTAAGGTGCTTGCCTGCAAAGCCAAAGGACCTACGTTCTATTCACCAGGACCTACATAAGGCAGATGAACAAGGTGGCACGTGCATCTGGAGTTCATTTGCAAAGGTTGGAGACCCTGGAATGCCATTCTCACTCTCATTATCTGTCTCTCTCTCAAATAAATAATAAATTTAAATTTAAAAACATTGTTATTTTTTAAAAATCTTTCAAAAACTCTAAAAAATGTTACAAGTATCAATCAATAACAATTTTGAAGAAAGAACTTGGGGCTGTGGAGGTGACTCAGTCAGGATAGCTCTTGCTATGCAAGCATGAGGACCTGAGTTCTGATCCCCAGCACCCAGGTAAGGGCTGGGTATGGTACCATTCATCTGTAATATATCAGTGGGGAGGCTGAGTGAGGTGGACAAGCTGGCTAGCTACCCTAACTACATAAGTGAGTCCTGGACTTAGTGAGAGACCTTGTCTCAATAAATTATGCGGGTAAGATTGAGCAAACACCTGGCCTCAAACTCTGACTTGAGCTCCTATCTATCCACTCTCCCTCAGATATACAAACACATGCCCCTGCATACAAACACATATACACACAACAAAAGACAAAAGAAAAACACAAGAACATAACCAGTACCAACACAGCTATAGATGTTGTGCTAGATTTCAAATGTAGCTCCATTCTCTGAACCCTAACAGTCATGTTGTATGTGAGAGACGACAGCTCCAACTGACATCCTTTCTCTGCTGCATCAAGTATATGTGTCCACCACTGTATGGCTCTTATTGTTAGTATTAGTTTCGTGTCATACAGCCCCAAATCTCTCCTTTTAAATGTGTCTATCCCAAGCCTGAGCGCCTGCATTTCTGCAGCTCGTTCTCACCCGATCTTGCTTCTACTCTTGCTCTCATTCAGAATGCTTTCCACACTGCAGAGGGAATCATGTCACTCTCCAAACCTGATCACGTCACTTGCTCCTTTAAACCAACTGATGGCATTCATTGCTCTTAGGAGCAAAATGGAAACCCTTGTCCTGGCGTACAGTATAATTTGGTACAGTCTCATACATTCTGGTATCTCCTGCACTTCTTGCTCTCTGCTCCAGCCAGCACACAAACCCCCTTGCAGCCCCTCAGATCAGTCACACTCCCTCAGGTTTAGGTGTTTCTTTTGAGCCACATGCTCTTTCTGTCTGGGATATGCATCCTCACAGAGTTCACTCCCAGCTAAATTTATTGTTAATTTGTATCAACTCATCAGAGAAACTTTCCTTGATATTTTTAAAATATGAAAAATGTTTCCTTTTAAGAATAATGTTGCTTTACTTCTCTGTGTCATTTCCAAGGTCATCAGTTCATGTCATTAATATGACTGACTCACAAACATAAGTGTTCTTACAGTCACTTAAGCCACAAGAAGGTAGGGGTAATATCTCTTCTTTCTACTCCTCCATTGACCACTGTGATAGGTGGAGTTGCTGAAAAACCACATGGATGGGTACATGCTACTGAGGTAGGGGGTTGTGGGAAACAGATGCAGAACATGGGGTGGGCAGAGGAAGTGGATGCTGTGACTGACCACTTCTCAAGTGGAGCTCATCTTTCTTTTCTCATCCATTGCATCCCTCAAATATGAAAATAATCTTAGTCACAAATCTAGTGTCCCATGACTCTTTGAATTCAGACACCATTCTAGAAGTTTGATTAATGTTGGTAACTTTGACTTCAGCGATGCTGATAATTCAGGGTAAAGGCATGGTACACTGTCTTTGACTCTCTGCTATCCTCAGCACTGCAGACCTGGCTATGCTCCCCACATGGCCATTGTTCTTTTCAGTTATTTTAGAGAAGACTGGCCTAATGATGGATTTTTATCATTATGAAACTTATAGTAGCATTGTTATAATGGTATAAACTGTGTTACACACACAGAATGCCATTGAGACTGGGGAACTTACTATCAGCACACATCCAATCCTGTGACAAGACAAAGTTTAATACGATGCTGTCATATTTGCTATTGAACGTTTTGGTTAAAGGTTTGTGGATGATAATTCTGGCACTTTACTTGCTAAATCTATAACCTTAGGTCTTCATATTATTCTCATGTGCTTAGTTTCAAAATATTTCTAAATGTCAATAATGCATATATATGTGTGTGTATCATAAATATCAAAGCTAGTTTAATATAATTTGTAAGCATTTATATTACTGTTAATTTTTAATATATTTTTATTGACAGCTTCCATAATTGTAAACAATATCCCATGGTAATTCCCTCTCTCCCCTCACTTTCCCCTTTGAAACTCTACTTTCCATCATATCCCTTTCCCTATCAATCAGTCTCTCTTTTATTTTGATGTCATGATCTTTTCTTTTCTTCCTATTATGATGGTCTTGTGCAGGTAGTGTCAGGCACTGTGAGGTCATGGATATCCAGGCCATTTTTGCCTGAAGGAGCACATGATAAGGAGTCCTACCCTTCCCTTGGCTCTTACATTCTTTCTGCTATCTATTCAGCAATGGACCCTGGGCCATGGAAGGTGTGATTGAGATATTTCAGTGCTGATTACTCCTCTGTCACTTCTTCTCAGCACCATGGTACCTTCTGAGTCATCCCAAGGTCACTGCCATCTGAAAAGAAAAGGTTCTCTAACCAAAAGTGAGAGTAGCATTAACATATGAGTATGAACATTAAAAGAAGTGCTTACTGGGCAGTTTGGTGAGCATAATATATACTTTTAGCCAGACAGCAGCAGATGTTATACTCCTAGGGCTCATGACTACCTCTGTTGTAGGTTTTCAGTGTCAAGGATGTATTCCCTTCCATGGGGCACACCTCCAGTCAAAGTAGAGGGTGGTTGGTTTCCCCCATAACAGATGTGCCACTATTGCACCCATTGGCTCATTTGGCCTGGCTGGCCAAATTTAAGGCTTGCAGTGTCTACTCTTGAGTATCTTCACTGGTGATTTCTCTCTCTCTCCTATTGGACTGCATATAGTGTGGCTTTTTCTAGCTTTCTGTCAGCTGGTCTACATGGAGGAGGTTATCAGCTCAGCTCCAGCATAATTTCTCAGTGAACTTGCAGCCCAAGTATGTGGAGTCTTTAGCAATAGGGTCTTACTATCTATTCCTGGTTGGAAACCAAGGGCCTAGGCTATTGCCTGTAATGTTTTGGGGGTATCAGGGACCTCCCTGGCCAACAACTCACTGGAAGGTATCCCATCCCTGGCACTGAAATTTTTCTAGTAACAATCTATGGCTCCTGTGTGTTCCATTGTCCAAAAGGTAGGTTTCCATATGACTTATTTATATCCTCTTATATTTTGATTAGCCTTCTCTCCACCTTTCCTTTACTTAGTCTCTTCCCCTGACCTCACTTAGGCTTTTTAACCACCATTAATCTTTTCTTCTACTTACATATATACAATACCATCCTATTATGTCCCCTCCTCCCTTTCTGTTCCCTTTGTATATAAGCTAGAAAGGAGACATATTACCATTAATTGTCTTCTAGCTGTCTTCACTCTAAGTACTGTGTAAGACATGTGGTTGCTTTCATCAATATCTGAGAAGCCTGAATTCCATTTTTACTTCTGAGAACCCCAGGCACCAGTTGTTTAACACTCACCCTGGCTTTCTGGTCACAGAGACAATTTGAAACCACCAGCCACAGTTCTGCAGCCTGACTGGGTGGCCTATTCAAATAACTGCTCCTCCCAGCCTCTTATCGACAAAGTGAAAATTGTATTTATTTCTTATCCTAGGGTAGAATTAAATGAAAGATAACATATATTTACACATTTTTGAGCTCTATAAATACGGGGCTAGTGGTTAGAGAACAATGAATTAAAAACAAAAATGATTATCACTATTGTGGTGGTTTGACCCCATAAACTTAGGTGTTCTGAATGCTAGGTTCCCAGCTGATAGAGATTTGGGAATTAACATCTATAGGAGGCAGTGTATTGGTGGGGGTGGGCTTTGGAGTGTTATAGCCATTTTCCCCATGCCAGTGTTTGGCACACTCTTCTGTTGCTGTTGTCCACCTTATATTGGCCAGGGGGTGATGTCCACCCTCTCTCTGCTCATGCTATCATTTTCCCTGCCATCATGGAGCTGCCCCCTTGAGCCTGTAAGCCAAAATAAACCTCTTTTGCCCACAAGCTGCTCTTGATTGGGTGATTTCTACCAGCAATGTGAACCTGACTGCAACAATTATAAAATGATATTATTATAAGATTATATCATTCCTCAAAATCATGCCAAATGTATATGGGTTGGTTTAGCAATATGTCTTTACAATACAAAAGGTAAATTTAGATTGCTGCTGACATAGTTTCCCATGTCATTGAAAGTTTCTATTCCTGGGGAGGACAATAGATTTGGTTTCTTTCAACAGGGCAGCAGAGGTGACTTGAGGCCTGGGTTCAATGGACAGGAAAGAATAACTCCTGGTATCAGGGTAGTTGGAATCTCATTGCTATTCATGGCTCTTTGGTCCCTTTGTTCACTGCATTTTGTATGACTTCAGGCATTTCTTTTTGGTTTTCATTTTCATTTCATCAATTTTCTGATTCAACCCTTCCACTCAGCCTAGTTACTTGAACAAAATTTTGCCTTGGTCATTCAAAAGCAAGGGACAAGATCTTTCTTCCAATAGGATTGTGGGAAGGTCACTTTACATTCTGCCTATTTCTAGGAAGGGTTTTAAAAGATGAAGAGAGAGAGAGAGCAAGATTTGCATAAACCATTTGCACAGATGATAAGTCAAGATCAAGTAATTAAACAGGCAAGGAGGAAAGACTCACTGGAAAGGAAATCTGACCAAGCTATAACATTCAGAAATAGAGCTTTGTATATTGCATGAAGGGAATCACTTTTTTTGCATGCAGGTAATTGTGTGTGTGTGTGTGTGTGTGTGTGTGTGTGTGTGTGTGTGTGTAAGAGAGAGAGAGAGAGAGAACAGTAAGAAACTGAGCATAAACTAAGTTAATATTAAGAAATAGTTATAGGAATGTAGGCATCTAGAGAGGAATAGTCTTTGCTATATTATGTTTTGTGTCTCTGAGAACATTGTGCTAGAAATGTCCTTTAAAGTTTACTTATTGGGGAAGCCTTGAAGAATGTAACATTTTCCTCTGTGCCAATGGAGACTGTTATCATGAGCAGTCATCTTGCCCTTTTCCTTTGCTTTCCAGGAAGCACAGAATCCAAAAACTCAGTTGGAGACTCTCACCTATGCAGTTGGTATGTTGTATTTTTCCTGTGTCCTTGATTTTCTTATTCTATTTCTGTACTTCCCATCTTTTGTTGCGCACTTACAATCTTTTACTGATAGTGTATTTCAACACTTAAGCTGTCTTCCTTGCTAAGAACCCTACAAATAAAAACTCAATTTCTCAGACAGCCCATATTTTGAAAGAACTCTATGGCTTTCACTTATACTGCTGCTACAACTATTTTAATATCTTAAGCATTAGAACAGTGACATTTTTGTTTTTTACCCTATACTTGGAATTTACATCTGCATTTTTATGATAAGAATTTACTGTTATTTTCATTATCATTATTATCTTCAGTGCTGGGTATCAAGCCTACAGCTTTGCACAGTATTTTTGCTAGGTATTCACTCTACCAATGATCTGTATTCCAGCCCTATGCATATGTTATTGAGTAATGCTTTTAACATTTATGTCTTGAGAACAGTTATACAAAATGTCTGAAGAAGTTCCAGAAACATTGGCTCTCACAGAGGGGCCATAAGGTTGATTTGGAACTTTTCCTTGGAATTCTAATGGGAGAGTTTGAGGAGGCAGCATGATCTAGTTCCTGCATTAGTGCAGTAACTGATATATGGTGTTGAAATTAACAACTCTTGGAGACAATAGTTAACAATCCAATTTTATTGCCTTCTCTCTAATGTGTGGAGGTAGTCTACTGCCTCTTGCTTTGTAAAGAAAAGATGAATAGTTGAATTTTTCCTTTTATCAATTTTCACTTAGTTTGTATCATCCTTCAGACATGATCAATGATGTTTGTTATGAAGAATTATGCATTAAAATGCTTACAAATTATAGCCCATTCCCTATATTAGCTTGGTCACCCTTAAATTGTCCCATTTTTTGTAGCTGTTATTCCTGTGGGAAATTAACTCTTCATGACCACGTTTGCTTGGAAAGCTTCTGCCCTCTACTCCCTGTCCACCTTACAGATTTCTTATTCTAGAGTTGGAATGAGCTACTTCTCTACTAAGTAAAGCTAGCTCATTGTAATAAGAAATAGTCTTTATTGACCAAACGCTAAGGTTTTCATAGATGCTCATAGTTCCTGGATTGTCCACTATCTCCATGTCTCTCTAGTAAGCAGGGCTATAATGTATGTTTTATTCTGCTTGTATGTTAAAGTCATAGTTATCAATTACTTAGCCCTATAAAAGCTCTTCCCCAAACAATAATGCTATCCTGAAAATACCTACACTATCACTTACACAATGATTATTTTAAAAGAGGACTTTATACTTCATTTTTGTAATACTTGTTTAGTAAATTACTAGATGTGCATGTGCTGATCAAAGTATGAATGCACATTCATTTTGATAGAAATTGCCAAATTTTTCTCATTAGGCTTATTTTATTTTGTATTTCCACTATGGGTGCATGAGACTCACAGCTCAATTCTTCAATGAGTCTCTGGAGGGCAGATGTACTAAACATTGACTGAAAGAAAATGTGACATCTCTTAGATTTAATATTCATGGAAGATATCCTCCTCTGTCTGCCTCCAATCGTGATGCAACTCTACAGCAACAGCCTGTGGCTAGCTCTGGGAGAGCACTTGAAATAACATGCCATTGTTATATTTCCTATACTAAACTATGCTGTCCTTGATGGTATGAACTATCTCATGCTCTCTCTGACATCAGTGCTCAATAATGAGTCAGGCGCACCATGGGAAGTTAACAAATGGATCGTTTTTGGACTACACTGATCTTTTGAACTCTCTCATAGGCTTTTATGTTATATTTGTACATATCCTCCCAGTGGATGTGAAGGATGTTGTGTTATTTACTCCAAGTGGTTACCACATTGAGTGTAGAATCTAGGACAATTCCCAACTTAGTACTTGCATACTCCATCCAGAAACTATATTTGAACTTCTAATTTTTTTCTAACTAGAACCTCAAATTCCTCATAGATGAAAAACATATATTGACACCACTTGTTGGTCAGTAATAGGATTTTTTATTTTTCTTAATGTATGATAAGCAAGTTGAATCATATGTAATTCTCAGCCAACTGAGTTCCAGTACTCTTTCTATACTTTTCACCTTCAGTGAAAGTTCATTCAGTCTTGTTATCAAGGCAGGGCAGCATAAGCATTTCCCATGGATTCCTTAAGGCACACTGGATTTATTGTAACAGATGGTCCACACACTAGACCCTTCTTAAAAATTATATGACTTGGTATATACGTGGGAGTCATTAAGTGACTCAATCGCTGAATCATGGAACAATTACAGCAAGCCAGTACAGTGCTCCCACCCTGTTCTGTAATAGAAATCTGCAAGTGGAACACTGCCTCTGCTGCAGACCAGGCTGCTAAGGAGAAAGTTACAGTGCATGCCATCTGCCTACTTCAGGTGTGCAGTTCTTAATGGAGCACAGTGTTGACTACGTTCCCACATAGTCTGTGTGGATAGTGATGAACCACATTAAACAAAACTTGCATGTGAGAGATTTTTGTTGCCTTTAGATGAAATGTTGCATTTCTTTTTGCCTAAGATCATATTTCTCTTTGAATATAAGGAAATAAAACACACATATGCAAGAAGCAAAAGGAAAAAGAATCTAAATGAACTTACCACAGCAAAATCCAAGAGTTACCTAGCAGTGATTGATAGGATGTCTTAGATTTTGGGCTAGGCAGATTTGGTTTGGTCATTGCCATGGGAAGTTTTCCAGATCGCTAAATTACACTGTTTCTTGTTGTTCTTTTTTTTTTTTTTTGAGAAAAATACACTTTATTATTCACTTGAAACATGTGTGACAGAGAGAGAAAGACACACACACACACACACACACACACACACACACACACACAGAGAGAGAGAGAGAGAGAGAGAGAGAGAGAGACAGAATGGGCGCACCAGGGCTTCCAGCCACTGCTGACGAACTCCAGATGCGTGCGTCCTCAGCACTGGAATTATAAACGTAGCTGACCATGGTAGTATTGTATGCAATTCTCCATGTTGTGATGGGAGGGTTGATGGATTGAACTCAGGTCCCTATGCTTGTACTTCACTGATTGAGCTATCTCTCTAGACCCTGAAAACATTTTATCTTTTTTTTGTGACAGAACTTTCCACTTCTGGAATACACATTACTAAATGACCTTAAATATCCAATTGTATATTAAGCTAAGCAATTAATTGTACATTTTTTAATATATATCATGGTGATTTGAATGTAAATGTTCTCATAGCCTCAAGTAGTTTTTTTTTTAATTTAAAATTTTTTTATTTATTTATTTGAAAGCAAGAGAGAGAGATAGAGAGAGAATGGGCATGCCAGAGCCTCCAGCCACTGCAAATGAACTCCAGACGCATGCGCCCCCTTGTGCATCTGGCTAACCTGGGTCCTGGGGAATAGAGCTTAGGCTTCACAAACAAGCGCTTAACCACTAAGCCATCTCTCAAGCCCAACCTCAAGAATTTTTAAGTAGGCTTTCTACTTAGTCTCCAGGAAGGCAGATCCCTGCTAGAGGAGGTGTGTCGCAAGGGGCAGATCTTGATTCCAGCCCAAAGGTGTGCTCTGAGCCAGTTTGACCCCTTGCTGCTCTCTGTTTCTTGTTATGGATGAATGATGAAGTGAGCCAGCTTATTCCATCATGATGTAGCTTCCCTAGGGACTATGAGCCTAAAATAAACCCTTCTATCCCATATGCTGCTTATGGCCAGGTGTTCATCTTAGCAATGAGAAGGTAACTACAAAGCACACACACACACACACACACACACACACATTATAAATAGATGTATACATATTTGTTTCAATACTTTTTCCAACAATTCTGTTTTTTCACTTTTAAATGTTAAATTATTTAATTTTATTCAATTTTCCCATTTGGAATTATTTTTTCTTGTGGAGAACTAACCCCTTCAATTGAATCTATTTCCGTAAACACTGTAGGCAGTATCTATTACAAACTACTGCTATTGACGTTTTTCCTTTCATCTTAGTTCCTGATATTAATACTTAATATCTGATAAAAACATTTGTAAATGTTTAGTCTGTAGAAATGGTTCCAAACCTCCTGATAATATACACATCCACTGGGCTCTTGAGAGAGGTTGGATGGGAGGAAGATCATCTTGTCTAGTCTTTTACTATTATATTACTACTTCTGAGCCTTTTCCTATTGATAATATATGACTCACATTCTCAAGATTTCTGTAGGGTTTTACCAAGCTGTGTTCATCTATATAACTTTGGCATGTAATGTGCCCCTGGGCCAGTTCCTGACACTATTGTTCTGGTTCCTACCTCCCCTCTATTCCCTTGTGGTTGGAAGATTGTATGCTTTAATCCATTATTAGATAGTGTAGACTGGGGTGTGATGGTCAAATTCACAAGACCAAGAAACCCCTAGGATGCCTGTGAGGGATTATTTTGATTTGGTTAAATGCAGTTGGAAGATCCATTTTACTTCTGGACAGTATCACTGCAACCTGGGATCCTGGACTGTATAAAAAGGGGAGAAATGGTTGAGCACCAGAATTCATTGCTTTCTGCCTTCTCACTGTGGTCTGGATGTTATCAGCTGCCCCCATTTTCTGTTGCCATGATGAACTGTAAGCCAAAATAAACCTTTCCTTAAGCTGCTTCTTCTAGGTATTTGGTCACAGCATGAAAAAGTAGCTAATGCATTCTGTAACAAAATATAGAATGGGTGGTTTCAATAAAAATCTGATTCTCAGTGTTGTAAAGACTGAAATTCTAAGGTCACAATACCAGTGTGGTTGTTTGATGAGGCTTTCTTCTGACACTCACTCCTCTCCCTTATTGCTATATCTTCAGATATTATGAGACAGAAAAAGGGAGGGAAAGAGGGAAGAGAGAAAGAGGAGGAGGAGAAAGAGAGAGAGAGAAAATTCAAAATGATCACATTAGATATTTTAAATAATCATTTCATTTTCTTTGTACATTTTACGATGTAAAACTGATTTTCTCATATATATATATATATATATATATATATATATATATATGTGGTTGGTGTGTGTGTGTGTATGTGTGTGTTTGCTCATATGTGTGTAGGTATAGGCACTTGTATGCACATGTGTGGTGTGTGTTCATATGTCTATAGACATGGGCACATGTATGCACATGTGTGGTATCTGTTCATATGTGTGTTGGCACAGACACATGCATGCTCATGTGTGGTGTGTATGTTCATATGTGTGTAGGCACACATGTGTGAAATTTTGAAGTAAATGGAGAAACCAGTACTTGATGTCATTTGTCTTTCTCAATCACTCTCCATTTATTTTACTGAGACGGATGTCTCAGTTGAACCCAGAGATTATTAATTAGGCTAATCTAGATAGGCAGCTTGTCCAAACCTGGGTGTGGAATCCTCTATCTCTGCCTCCTAAAAGCTAACATTAATCACAGGTGGGCCACCACATCCACCCAACATTTTTGTGTTTATGAGAAGTCTGAACTCCAGCTATTTTATTTATTAAGCTATCTCTACAGCTCCTATTTTTTTTTTAAATTTACCAACTTGCATTTCTTTCAGATAAAAAATTAGAGTGGTTGTTTGGAGCACTGCTGAATTGGAGATGCAAACAGCTTTGGTAACTGTAGAAGGTTCTAGACACTGACTGCCACTGTTGTACATCTGTAAAGACATTTTCTTTATTTACATGATATATATATATATATATATATATATATATATATATATATATATATATATACATGTATAGATAGATAGATAGATATATGAGAGATAGACAGAGAGAAAGAGAGAATGTATGCACCAGGACCTCCAGCCACTGCAAACAAACTCTAGACACATGGACCGCCTTGTGCATCTGGCTTACATGGGTCCTGGGGAATTGAACCTTGGTGCTTTGGCTTTGCAGGCAAGTGCCTTAACTGATAAATCATGTATGAGGTCATTTTCTAAGAACATTGTTGTGCTGAGCTTCCTTATTTCTCAAAGGAACTATGTGTAGAGCCTTATCTGACCTGTTGTGAGGGTCAGGTGAACTCAGAGGGAATTTAAACTCTAAATATTTTCCTTAAGTTTATTAGTCAATAGATATATTCATGGGCTGGAGAGATTGCTCAGTGTGAAGCCTAAGGACCCAGGTTTGATTCCTCAGGACCCATGTAAGCCAGATGCACAAGGTAGTGCTGGTGTCTGGAGTTGGTTTATAGTAACTAGAGGTCCTGTGCCCATTCTGCCTCTCTCTCTCTTCCTCTCAAATAAATAAAGAAAATTAGAAAAAAATATATTCTCATTGCTTATGAGGTCTTTGATCCCACTTGAATGAGAAATGTCATCCCTTTGGAGGCAATGTGACTGCTTCTTCCTGTTTACAAGGAAGAAGTTGTGTATTAACTATGCGTACAACTAATATATGGAAATTTCTACTTTGTCAAAAAAAATTAAACTCATGCTGATAATAACAATTAAAATCTAATCAAGGGAAAATAGTTCATTTTGGCACACCTGTGAAAATGGAACTTAATTGAAGAATGAGTTTGTTAATATTTGGGAAATAAATTAACAAAATTCAGTTGTAATGATTAAAAATTACCTTTACTTTTTTATACAGCTTCCAAAGTTTTCAAAAGCTTCAGTAGCTTAACTTCAGCAAGCTTGCTTTGATTATCCAAATACATTATAAAAATTATTTTAAGCATGTAACAGGCATCTGCTTCTTTCTCATTTTTTTCTTTTCTTTCTTATACAAAACCACTTGTTTAGCATTAGACTTAAACCAGTCAGAACAAATAATCATAACAAACACATATTCGACCCTTTAGTAATTATACTGATATTCCTACATAAATAATACTTTATTTCCCCACCACAAATGTCTCATTCTATTAGCCATGTTATTTGCACAAAATCTACAAAGAAGCCAACATGGTAACTTTGGGAAGAGTCTTACATTAAGGTTTCAGAATACAGTGTGAGTTTTGTTTGTTTGTTCCTTGAATGCCAAAGCATAAACTTAAGAAAATGTTCTGCTTAAATCTTCTAGTGGTTACCTTCTAACCATTTCTTTCTTTCAGACTTATATCTCAGCATGGCTTGAATAAGGAGAGCCTTTTCTAATTATTCTCACAGAGAATCATCACAATTTCTTGGGAAGCAGAAAGCCTGTCTTGTTGCATTTGTGTCTCTTCAATATCCCCTCACTGATGGCCATTTATAACTGATCAGGGACCTGAGAATTTTTTCTTGGTTACACCTCAATGACTGCTGTTTGATAGGTTTGCTGCCTAACCCTTTCAAAATCTGTTTATGCACAAAATCATCAAATATAAAGTTGCCTTCTGAATGAATTACACTTTTGACTTTGTTTTGGTCAGCTTGCAAATGCCTTTCTGGAACTATAATCTTCTCTGTGTAATTTATGTCAGAAAAGATTATATCTTATTTTGCATGCTAGGATTTCTTTAAAATTATTTATTATTCATGTTACATTTTAAACTGGTGCTGGTCTGTGCAGATTTTAAATGTGTTTGTCATATACCATTAGTCACTGTGTGAAATCTCTCAGTAATAGTTAGGCCTTGAATTTTCTGCAGCTAAGGAGAATTTAACACTGATTGATGGCAGATCACTTAGCTGGTTGGCAGACTTTCCAATTTACGGTGGGAAATTGCTCTTTTCTTTTTGTTCATTCCTTCTGCTGCTTGTGCGAAGCAGTAAGACATATGTGGCAGACTGCACGAGAGAAACAGCAATGAATTGGCAATACAGCTTGTCTTTTTCACAATTACGATTTTATCAGTTTCTCAAACTGTACAGGGAATGTCAACTATCTTCAATAGCATTCTTCCATTATTGTAGTCAGTTTATTTGTGTATCCCATCTCCACGAGCTCTCCATATGCAATGCTTAGCCTATCATCTCTTGCATGGTAAACTGGCCCTGGGCCAGGAAGAAAGACAAGTTTGTGTTTGGCTCAAAAGTCCCAGGTAACTTTGTTCTTAGGCTGTAAAGCATCTGTATGATCAGTTTTATCTTCCTTTGCTCCACACATGCTGGGGAACACAGCGCTCCATCACGTTGTGTGAGGTACATGAGTTAGAAAACATTGGCTGCAAGTAACAAAAATTCAACCTTGAGTAACTCAAACAAATTGGGAATCATTCCCACAGAACAGGAAATCTTAAAGTAGATGGAATTGTTACTGGTTCCTCCAATGATACTAGCTTTCCTGTTTTTGCTTGGTGCCAGGTATTAAACACTGGTCAAGTTCCTTTAATTTTTTTTAAATTTTAAATTTTATTTTGAAGCAGTGTCTCATTGAAGCCCAAGCTGATTTGAAACTCCCTTATAGCCCAGGCTGGTCTTGAATTCATAGTTATCCTTCTACCTTAGTCTCCCAAGTGCTGGATTAAAGGCAACTGCCACCAATTCTGGCTTTATATGATAAAGCCATATATATATATATATATGTATATATATATATATATATATATATATATAGAGAGAGAGAGAGAGAGAGAGAGAGAGAATTATTTGTAAGGAGAGAGAGAGAAAAAGATAGAGGGATATCACATGGATAGTCCAGAGCATCTGTTTGCCACTGCAAACAAATTCTGGATGCATTCACAACTTTGTGTGTCCAAATTTATGTGGGCACTTGAAAATTGAACCCAGACTGGCCAACTTTGCAAGCACTTTTTACTACTGAGTCATTTTCTAAGCTTTTAATCATGGTCTTTATGGCCATAGAAAGACCCTTTCCTTCAGGCTTCAAGGGGGTGGGGTGGGATTAAAAGTTAAAGCTTATGTCTTTAAGAAATTTTGTCAATATTCAGGAGAGGGAGGAAAAAAAAAACTCCTAAGAGAACCACCCTCAATACCTTATTGGCTGGGAAAATAATATATTTCTATGCTTAGACTAATCAATATCCAACAATGAGGTTGCAGTTTTGTAAGAAACTGAAAAACAATTTTGTATATTTGTGGTACTCTAAACTCATTTTTCCAGAAATAACTCCTAATTCCTGCCTGCTTTTGATCTAGGAGCTAATCTGCTAAGCATCTCATATTTGACATTTTCTCAAAACCCATTCTAGGTTTCTGGCATAGTAAAATGTAGGTGTAGGTAATTTTCAGCATTGCTTCAGGATTTGAAACCCTTGTAGAAAACAGCAAGATCTAATCAAGAAAAAATGGCTCTTCATGGCACAGCAATGCATACCTTGCCTAGGCATCTACCTTGAATTTCAGTACTGCACCTTAAACACACTTTATATTATAATTCAGATAGACCACTTCCAGTGGTCTATTAGAACAAATAACAGCAATGTAATAAAAACGTGTAGAAATAATTACTACTTCATAATTTCTGTATCACAGGTACTTATACTAAAGTGAACACTATATAATTTTATATTCCATACAAAAAAATGAAATAGGTATTATCCCAATTTTCTAGATGAGAAACTAAGATCTCATAAGTAACTGAAAGCATAGCCTATCTGTAAAAAAATTTTGACTATCTGCTATCCACTTACAATGTCCTCACTTTCCCAGATCCAAATTGTTCTAAAGGATGCCTGTCACTAAATTGTTTTAGGTCTCATTCAGATATGGTGGGCAATGAGTTCAGTTATCTACCATAAACCTGCTTTATTCTTTTCTTTTCCTCTTTAGCAAAGCAATATGAACCATGTGGTGGTTTGATTCAGGTGTCCCCCATAAACTTAGGTCTTCTGAAATCTAGATTCCCCAGCTGATGGCAATTTAAAATTAAAGCCTCCTGGAGATGTTGTATTGTTGGGGGTGGGTTTACAGGTGTTATAGCCAGTTTTCCCATGCCAGTGTATGGTATACTCTCCTGTTGCTATTGTCCACCTGATGTTGGTGAGGGGATGATGTCCACTCTCTGCTCATGCTATCATTTTCCCCTGCCATGATGGAGCTTCCCCTCAAGTCTGTAAGCCAAATTAAACCTCCTTTTTTTTCCAACAAGCTGCTCTTGGTTGGGTGATTTCTACAATCAATGTGAACCTGACTTCAACAAATCATTTTTCCTAGATAAAATATTCACTGTGAGTGTTCAGAACATGAGAAAATATATATATGTAAGGAGGAAAGCCCACAGTGTTTCCACAAACCGCAAAAGCTCAAGCTGTACCAAAGGTGCCACTGTGTAACAAGTCAGTATGTCTATTACCAACTTATAGTCTATTAATATTGCTCTCACTGGAGCCTGGGATATATTTCTGTATTATTTCCCCTTTTAATCTACCCTTGTGTAGCTCTGTGTCTTACTGAAGGCTCTAAGATGAGTCCTCACTATCTTGGCATTAAGAGATGAACATATCCATTGCTGAGATCTCTCTTTGGTGAGACCCTGACTTTTTCTTGCCAGTCTAGCAATTTCCCTGTGCTTTTCCACTGGCCACTCTGGATAACAGAGGTCTTTATTTGGGCAAGATTCCCATAATTCTTTTCATTATATGCAGAATATGACCAATAAATGAATGGACTTTACTGACTTCCTCTTTCTCTAGATTTCACCAAGGAGACCTCTTTAAGTTGACTTTATATTACGTTTAGAAGCATACAAAGCATATGTTCAAACTCTCTCAAATTCACATACTCCCCTGTAACTCATGCTTCTCTCACTCTTGTTTGGAGAATCTGCTTTATTTTGCAGATAGAAGAGAAAACAGAGGAGAACATAGATTCACCAATAAGACAAGCAGTCAGCTGACTGCCCACCATGTGATGTGCCATCTCTACCACATCTGCCATGGCCCAGAAGAAATTGTAGGGGAAGTGGAGACATGAACACTGTTCTTCCTGCTAGTCTGCCAACCAGCCTCAGGTTGATGGTGATAAACACAGTGACCAATCAAAATCCTATCAAAACAGAAATCCAGAGACTGTAGAAAACTTAACACTAAATTAAACTTCCAGTAGGCCTGCTATGGATCAGGAAACATTGTGGAAGAAAGGACAGAAAGACTGTAAGAGCCACAGAGTGGGTAGGAATATCCTGAGGCATGGTCTTCCACTACCCCACAGGGACTGACTGAGGCCTTTATGATCCCACAGTGAACGCCATAACCCCACTGAAGAGTGTATGTAGGGTAAGGGCAGCTGGGGCAAGGGAATAAAATATAATAACTTGTTATAATTAATATAAAATAAGAATTAATATAAAAAGTATGTTTTCTTTTCATTTTTATTCATTTGACAAATAGTTAATGGGCACTAAATATGTGTTTAGCCCTTGTGAGTTAAGCAGATGAAAATTAGTCCCTCTCTGGATCGTATGACTCTCATTGAAGTAAATTGTCATATTGAAATTATTGCATCCCATGAACACAATAAATGCTACTTTGCTATTTTTACCTATCTCGCTTCACAATGCCTTACGGAGCAGTGTGCTGGAACTAGCCCATATCAACTTGAGAAATTGAATTGTGAAATTTGAAAACCTATTGTTAAGGTTGGCCATGATTTTAAGACAACTTTAGAAACCTAGAAATCAAACTCATACAAAACCACTTCTGGTTATTTTCCTATAATCTAGCCTGTGAATGAGAAAAGTGACTGTGCTATATTCTCCTATTGATTCCACTTCTGTGTTCCATTATATTCATGAAAATCCAACATGGTAGCAGATTCTAACCATGAAAACAAGCAAGTGCTTATAATCATAGCCTTTGGTACCCTAGGAACCCAATTATTAAGCAAAACATTGGTCCCCTCCTAGTATGACCCTTTTCCTTCATCAACTTTTGTACACTTATTTTTGACAAACATATTGATTAATTTTTATTGCTCATGTTTGCTCAATATGTATTTAATATTAGGTACTGAATACAAAACTGAGGATTCAGAAATGAGAACAGTATTGTCTATGGCCTCACGTCATGTAGAATCTGAACAAGATAAATGCACAAATAAATATGCTATATGCAATGGATATTAGAACACTAGGAAGTAGTAGATAAGAGGAGCTAAAACAATGAAAATAATTAATATTGAGTGAGACAGATGGTTTGGCACTTTAAAGAAGAGGGAGTGTTTGCTAACCAGAAATGTTAAGGACATTCTATGCAGAGGAACATTTTAAATAGGAGGAACATTTTAAATAGATCCAAGGCCAGAGTAGTCATGTGAGTCTGCACACTCTTAATTGCTAAAGTGCTTGTTGGAGAATGATCAAAGACAAGATGGCAGAACTAATCCAGTATCCAAATGAAAAACATATTATAATTTCATCATGTTTGCATCCTATGTTAGCATAATTCTTGCAGTGTGAGAGTTACTCAGAGCATTAGTATTTGCTCTATGAGTGCTAAGCAATTTGGAATTGGCATTTATTGTAGTGGAAAGTTAGTAGCCATTTTTGCCTGGAATTTGAATAATTATTATATGTGGCAATTTTAAGTATAAAACCAGGCTATGTTATTTGAGGGAAGATTCCATGTTTAAATTTCTTGCTGAACACAGTTTTTGATCCTATATGGTATGCAAAGAATTTTAACTTTCATCCAACTTCACTTCCTATAACAGTGTTTATTTAAAACAAAAGTTTCAACAAAGATGGTGCCATAGTTCTGATAGACGTGCTTTGAATGTGTCCCCAAGGGCTCATGTATCAGAAGTGTGGTACACACTGTGGTGATATGAGAGATAGTGGAATCTTTAAGAGTTGGAACTTAATGGGAGCCTTCAGTAGAATTGTGCTTGCAGGGCCCTGCATAGTTATGGAGAGCATTGTAATCAAAGAGCAAGCCTGACCCTTCCTTATTCTCTCTAGCTTCTTGTCTTGTCATGTGATCTCTTACAAATATACACCCTTTACCCTTATGGTACTATCCACCTTTTGATGCAGTCAAAGGAGCCCTCACGGCAGCTAAATAGATGTCAGCTCCATGATCAGTAACCTCCAAATTTATAATCAAAATAAACTTATTTTCCTTGTAATTTATCTAGCCTAAGGCATTTTTTTGTTTTAGCAATAGAAAACAGACTAACACCATCATGTTTCTATGCTGAGCTGCTCAGGTAAAGAAGCCTTGAGGTAATATATTTCTTACATATATGAGGAGCTGAGAGGTGTTTCTATAACTTTCTGTTTGAAGAAGGATACACTGATATCCTTCTAAAAGAAGGACTCTCAAACAGAATTCATCAAAGCAGAAATGTGGTAAGTATCTTTTAATAGATCACATGGCTGTTGATTCTGTGCGACACAGAAAATAGTCACACATCTGAAGGAAGAACATGGAAACTCTAAAGCAATATGGTCAGCCATGGGCGTCCTGGAGAAGGACAGAGAGCACAGGAACCATGTAATGCTATTTGGCACTTGCTGGTTTAGTGACAGCAAGCATAGAGAGAGCAGGAAGTCTTGGTCTACGAGCATTAACAATCGTCCAGATACTGATGCTGTAGAACTAGATGAATGAGAGTACCTCAGCTTTCCAAAGGAAAACTCTCTTCTTTGCTCTGAGCAAAGAATTGCTTGTTTACTTCTTAATAGGAAAAGTTCACAAGAAGTTAGGTCAGACGCATCCAGCCCTGATGAATTTCTCTTGGGCTATGGATTTAGATCCTAAAGGAGCCAATAATCAAATTAAAGAGGCAATTGATAAGCCCTATCTTCCAGATGACGAGGAGCCAATAACCCAAGAAGAACAAATCATGGGAACAGATGAATCCCAGGAGAGCAGCATGACAGACGCAGACGACACACAACTTCATGCAGCTGAAAGTGATGAATTTTAACCTCTGGAAGTCACATTTCTACAACTGGATGTGTGACTAGTGCTGACATGTTTCTTGTCCCTCCGTATACTGAGTCTTCACTCTTGAGCCAGCCGGGTCATTCATCACTTACACCATGAGTGTGCCACTTTCATTGGACCCTGACTGTACACAGAATGAAAGGCAGTGCAATATTTAGCTGCTAACAAGACTGGCTCTTTTACCAGTATGAATGACAATTTTGGGGGTAGGGTGGGGAACTTTATTTTCTTTTTTCTTTACTCTCTTAGTTGGAAAGCTATCATAGATGGTAGAGTTATGTTTCTGATCTTGAAGGAACCATTAGGTACAGAAATAGTGAACCAGTATTTCCTGGTCACTCTTCCAAATTCTGTTTTTCATCTGGTTCTGTTACTGATAAACAGTGACTGACCTTCATTTCTAGGTTCTTCAAGAATGGTGTTAGCAAGTGCCAGATGGAATAATAAAAGACATTGCCTATAACAGTAACTTCATTGCCAAGGATTGTAACTTACCTTAAACTTTCAGTGTCTCCTATAAACAAATGTAATGGGCCTACTGCGCAATGTTCTCAATGCATCCATACCATGCAGCCAATGGCGTAGTCTATTTTCTAACAAGGAAACATCCAACTTACCAGATTTTAATCAAGCTCACATTGAATGTCAGATGTTGTGCAGGAAGAAATTTTCACCCTCTCTGTGGTTAACAACATTCTATTGAAATGGGCAATTAAACATCTCACTGTGTATAAATACATTGTCATGAATTTATTAAATTATGGCAAGTATGATAACTGTGGACAACCTCTCCAACTGCCCTGCAAACACTCACACATGCATCCCTGTTTTCTTTGTCTTAGGAAAATTGTTTTAAGCCTGTAGTGGACCCTTTTGATTCTCAGCTGTAGTAATGAGAGCGATTCCAGTGAAGACCAGGGTTCCAGCTGACCTCTCTCAGAGACCTTCCTCTATATATGAAGTAGAACTTTCCACAGGAACCTTTGGCATTTTTATGAGTTGGAGATTGGGACAAACCAGTATGGTGAATGAAATTGAAAATCTATTGCATTTAGGACAGTTCCTGACAGTTTCAAAATAAATCTATAATACATGGTATGTTACTTGGATTCTTTCTTGCTATTTGCTTATGTTCTCGAACAAATTCAATAAAAGACCAATGCAATGAAACTTATACCTTCACAATCACCTTTGTAACAATTTATTAGAAGGGTTTCTGCCCAATGTTTATACCATTGACACACAAGATTCTTAGTTATGCTGAGTATTATTGTTATCAGAGAAGTGACATCTCTTTGTTTTACATGACCCTCTTCACCAAGATCTCCCCCAAACATACTATATTTTTCTTTATAATACATATGTAACATAGTACCAGTTGTCAAAGTTTATTTCTATTTTGTTTCACAAAGCAGGCCCTCTGAAGATAAAACCTTTGTTTCTTTTCCATTTCCAACTTCATTGTATGTAGTTACTTTAAGAAACTACATATCTGGCTTACTAAAGTCTACTTAAATTATACCAAACAAGTTTCCAACTTGCCTATTTTTATAACTTTCCACCTAAATTACTATAAAGATATTGTATTTTTCTTCTCAGAAAGGCACTCTAGTAGAGTGATCCACCAGAACTACCAGGCGAGGATATGCATTCAACTTCACCTGTGTTTCTGCATAATTCTGATGCACTAGTCCTATTTATACCTAGGAGAGCCAGTTTTTGTTTGTTTGTTTTGCTTTGTTTTTACTAGTGAAATTTTTAGTTTCTAATTTGTGAAGGAGAATAATACCTTTCCTCCTTACTTTGTTCACTGATTGTGAAAATCAAGTGAGATGGCATATGCAAAATTTAAATGTAACATTGCTGTAATATCACTATTAGTCTTCATGAATGAAGCAGGATAACCCCTTTTTGCTTGACAGCTGATATTTGACCTTAACAGAAATACATGCATCTCTCTCTTTATCTCAGTCGTATCTCAATCCACTTATAGCTGATCATCAGTATTGTACTTCTTTTTTGGTGTGTTTGTACCTTTTGTGCCATATTCATACATGACACACACACACACACATGAAGCCATGACAAGTAGATGAAACCAGTTGATAATAAGTTTTAGATGTATTTTCCATGGCTGGAAGATGGCCCTGCTTTTTACAGTGCTTGTTTGCGAAACCTGATAGCCAGGTTTTGATTCCCCAGTTCCAATTTAAAGCCTGAGGCACAAAGTGACTAGAGATCATTTCTAACAGCAGAAGGCCCTGTTATACCCATCCTCTTCCCATTTCTCTCTCTACATGTATAGATAAATAAATAAATAAATAAATACTACTTTTCAAAAATTCTCTAAATGTATTTCCCTTATGTGAAATAACCTTTTTACCTTCCTTAGCGGCAAATTATTTCCCAACTTCAGAGAATTCCCACAAGGTGTTTATTAAGGCTTCACACTAGTTCCAAGCCTTGAGAAAAGGGATGCAAATTGGAAATATTTATGTCATTGGTTTGTGGGGCAGCCCACAGGGAAATGAAAATGTGTTTGTAAACTCTGAACATAGGTGGGCATTTTTGAAAACCTCCAGATCTGACAGAATGATTTCCAACTAAGAGTGTGGTATTGTTTATTGTAACTTTGAGTGGCAGCCTAATATATTAAATCAGTTCAGAAGATTGTAAAATACATTAGCATTAGCAATTTAATAACTTCAACAAATTTAACTGTCACTCAGAAGCATATCTGGCCTTGTTGTGAAAAGAAACAAGAAAAACTACCCCAAGACGAAACTCCTTTCTGATGGACACTAATTTTCAAGGAGGCAAAAGCATCCTTATGTACACGTCCACACACAGGAACGACACAATGTATTCAGCAAAATTAAGTGGCTCAGAACTAATGGAGGCATTTGCTTATGGCTGGTCTACTTGAAGCCTTAAAAAGTAGCTTGAGAAAATGATGAACAGGGTACCATCTACCACCCAGGGAACCTGGCTCACGGAAAGGTGAAAAGGTATGGGAGTGGTCTGTTCATAGGAAAATGATCTCGTGCATCCACACTTACCTGTCAATAGTTCCCGTCTTCCATTAGTAGGGACATTTATGAAGTATTCTTAATAGCACAGCAAATAGTACTGCTCTGCCAATAATTGAACAAAGCAGAAGATGGGTTCCATATAAAATATAATATTATTGAATGCCTTCAATGGATGAATAACCCTGAATGAGTATTACTTGGCAGACAACAGGATAAGCACATTCTCTTCTACATTATGTCACTAAAGACTTCCAAACATACTTGTGAGGTAGTAATTTTGGGGGTGGAGGTATTGAATCCTTGAGAGTAAAAAACAACTTACTTAAGAGTTTTCAGGTCATAAATGACAGTTCCAGGTTGTGACATGAAGTTTATTAATTATGTTACTGACAAACATGCCTGGGTTGATAAGAAATGTGATTGACTTCATATGCCAGAATCTTGCCTGCATTAAAGACATTGATCTTCTCATGTTATAGCCAAGAAATATTTTCCTATTATACAGATTAGTTGTCTGTGATTTCATAAACGTAAGTAAGTCACTAAATTTTCACAGGTTCAATGTTTTCTAATCAAGCCATCTCTCAGCAATAAGACTAGTAAAATAAAAAATAGATGTCAAATTATCATGATCAAGATAAGTCCTTTTTTTACTTTTATAACATTTCAAATGTGTGCACGTGTGTGTGTATGATTATATGTGTGAGTAGGCAGATAGGCAGATAATTAGATAAATGCTCAGCCATGAGTTAATCACATGGAAAGGGGTCTGGTTATTCAGTAACTGATTGGTGAGTAGGGAGAGTATTTGCTTTTTCATGTCTACTACTTGCCAATAGAACATCCCATTTTGTTTTGCACTCCTGCTCCACTTGTGCTCATTTCCTAGACCTTGTGAAATTTAAAACTTCATTTTACTCTGTATGGTTTTCCAAGTGCACAGGATATATACATGTATTAAAACTATTCATGTTACATCACTAATAATTTAAAGTAAATACAAGTTAAATTAAAAATGTTATTTGGAACAATTCTTCTCTATAATTCTATTGAAAACTCAATAGAAAACTAATGACATCAGGGCTGGAGATCTAGCTTGGTTGGGAAAGTGCTTGCCTGAGGATCTGAGTTCAATCCCCAGAACTCATGGAAAATGGTCAGGCACAGAGGTATGTGCTTGCCAACCCAACATAAGGAAGCAAAGACAGGAGAATCCCTGAGACTTGCTGGCCAACCATTCTAGTCTAATTATTGAACTCCAAGCCAATGAAAGATCCTGTCTCAAAGAAAAAGAAGCTTGACAGTACGTGAGAGGAATGACACCCAAGGTTGTCCTCTGGCCTCCACATGTATGTGCACATACTTAAACATGTACACAGATTTATACATCATATACAAACGTGCACACCCATGCATAAACGAGACAGAAAAATAATATCCTTATTACATACTACATGCATGTTTGTGGTCACAGTACTACTCATACTCTTTCTACCTTGTTTTTTTCCCCACAATAATGTGTAGAATAATACATTATTGTTTACAATAATATTGCTCATGTCTTTTCACAGATATACGACATTCTACATGCCAGCCTCCTCTTTATAGGTTTGCTGCAACTAATAGCCTTGTTTATATTTCTGTTTAACATGTTGCCACTATATTTTGGGACAGATTCCTAGAAGTATAATTGTGTCATCAAATAGTAAATGAATATGTAATTTTTTCAGTATTGCCAAATTTCCTTCCCCAAAGAGTCTTAGCATTTTGCATTCTCATCAGCAATGTATGAGAAGTCTATTTCCCCACAGCCTTGCCAGAATCTGTAGTCAAGCTTCTGGAATTCTGCCATTCTAATAGGTGAGAAAAGCTGTCCTAGAAAAGCATTCATTTGCATGGTTGAGAGGCACCCACATTTTCTTTTCATCTGTACTGCCCAGCTATTCTGTAGCATTGTTGGTAATTTCCTTAACCATGTTTAAGGTATTCTTTGTATATTTGGTATGTCATTCCTTCATGATATGACAGTGTTTCCCATTTCAGTGTCCTTTTACTTTGCTTATCTTATTACATTTTATTGAATCATTTTTTTTACTTACTTAATTTTTAAAAAGATGTTTTCTTATGTTGGTTCTGATGAGAACTACTTTCTTAATCTTGTGGACTTCTCTTAATGGTTAGCTTCAGTGCCCCCCAGCACATTATGAAGAGGGTGATGTTTGTCTTTGTGTCAGTAGTCAATGGGAGAAAGTTGAGATTTACTGAATATTTTCCACATCTGTCACTTGGTGTTTCTACAGACTTAATTAAAAACATGTTTATGATGTCTGTACTTGTTTTCCTGTCACACATTCAAAGTGATGGAATTGGTATATTACTACTTAAGGGTTTCATGCTAATTACTCAGACTCCCTTTCCCCAATGTGTGATTACCATGCAGCTACAAGCAATAATTTTGCTGTAAAAGATGTCATATGGAGGCTTACTGTCTTGAGGTATGTATGTTGCTAAACAATGCTAACAGGTAGCTGTGTGTGTCACCCTTGGGAAGGAAAAAGTTGTGAGATTGCCAACTAATTCAGAGCAGAGAATCATCCACTGGATTTTCTTCTCCCTTGGCTGGGTGCACTTTTCTCATTAATTATCTTTGTAAAATCATAATCTCAGGACTATAAGTTTCATATTTTGCTTCTCCTTTGCAATAATTTTTTCTGTGCTTGGAATTATGTAAATACAA
The DNA here is from genome assembly GCA_036346955.1 of Dipus sagitta. NCBI lineage: Eukaryota > Metazoa > Chordata > Mammalia > Rodentia > Dipodidae > Dipus > Dipus sagitta. The sequence goes on from CM070770.1 coordinate 241,137,733, forward strand.
GATAAAGTCACAATTAATTGATCACCTTTGTAAAATACACATATATTAGTGCATTAGTGTTTCGATAAAGTTATTGAAAGCCTCCTTAACTTTTCTTCTTACACACGTAAACAACACAAATCTTTCTACCTCTAACTTTATCACCATCTTATCAAGAGAAATTTGTAATCTAATTTCATAGATGGACAAGTAATGTACTTTACTTCAGTCATATGTTCCTATATAAATGAAACCCAAGTGGTATTTATACCTTAATTTTTTAAGTAAAAAAAGGACATTTTTATATTGTGATTGAGATGAACTTTCAAAATGGAATAAAAAACTTAATTTTAAAAAAATTAATTATTTTATCTTTGACACTTTCATACGTATATCCAGTGCATTTTGATCCTATTCTTCCCCAGTTACCCTCATTCTTCCTCATCTCAATAAAACCCTTCTTACCATTAGATTCCCATCCTACCTTCATGCATTGTTTATTTGTTAGTTTTTGTTGGCCCACTGAGTTAAATTAGGTTTGCCTACATGAACATGCATATTATAAAGTCAATTCACAGGCATTTCTCAGCAGCACATTAGGTATTTGACCATATTTTCTAAATACCAAGACTAATAAGGAACAGAATCAGTACTTCACATAGCCACCGGCACTCACTAGTAGAAGTCCCACATTCATGATCTTTTTAAAGAAAAGTCTATTTATATGCTTATGTCTATAGTAATGTCTTAAGCTAAAGAAATATAACTAGAACATAACCAAAGGTTAGTGGTAAGATCCTCCTGCTGAAGACACCTTATGTGGTTGACATGGAAAATGGAATGGCATGGCTAGAAGCTGGTAGAGAGTCAGTCCCCAGACAGTCAGCGTGTCTAGTGCCAGAAGGTGCTACATGGGCGACTGGGGGAAAATGACCAACATCTGTCCAAGCAACTCATGGGCTAACCTACTTAGCAGCAAATAACTTGTTGTGATGCCCACACATGTGCAATAGTGGCACACAGCCATGGTGGGGAACCAAGGGCTCTTAATTTGGCTAACTGATCCCCTCAGTGGTACGGGACCCATAGCTGGAGCTGGGAAACAAGTCAGAACCATATCCAAACATAAGCCCACTCTCCAATATCAAGCTACCATCAATCATGGGCTGCAAGAGGGCCTGTACCTATTAAATTCTCTATAAGAAAAGTAAGGGTTATCTCATTTGTCCTGGTGCTAACTTACTCTCCGTTGGAGAATCTGCTTCTCTTTTTCAGATAGATGTAGATCCTAAGGAGAGAGCCACCCCATCATACCTCAAAAGGGCCCCTGCTGAAACTAAGAAAAATTGGAGAAACAAGCAAGGGGGCTGTTTTCTTGATGAACTGGATACCAGCACAAGGGGGAAGGAGATCAACACAGAGAAAAATCAACTCCTACCAAATCAGACAGCCAGAGACCCAGAGGCCCCCAACACCTCATCACTGAAGCAGACCAAAAATGAACCCAACATGGCTCAGGGAAATTTTGCGGAAGAGGGGGCGGAAGAATGTCAGAGCCACATGTTGGGTCAAGATATGCAGAGACATTTATCTTACACATAACTGTGGGCTAACTCCACAATGCATGACCCATATACCTCAACAAGGAGGGGCCAAGGGGAGTGGGTAGGTCACGGATGAGCCTAATAATGGTACCAAACTGACTGTATTTGCTGAATAAAAAACTAATTAATAAAGAAAAAAAAGAAACATAACTAGGAATATCAACCATATCAATTGAAATGTTGTTTGTTCTAAAAATGGTTATTACTTTGCCCTGAAAAAGATGAGTATTCAGGTGTTTTGTGTTTATACTTTAAGTTCTTTAGAAAAATGTAAGTGACTGCTGTTTGTTTACTGTTTATGTCTCTGTACCCTCCCCTTTTTTAATAAAGTGTCTGTGTACAGGTGTGCACACCATGTGTGCGCATGCATGTGGCTTCCAGAGGACAACTTTCTTGTCATCCTCAGGAGTGTCGTTCTGGCTGTCTGCTTCTTAGGAACAGTGTGAGAAATTATACAGCCAACTCCTGCCACCACTGAGCTGTGAGCTAAATTAAACCTCTTCTCCTGTAAGTCGCTTCTGCCTGGTAGTTGGTCACAATGAGAAAAGTTATTAATACATTTATCATAAATTAATTACTTCATGCCAGGAATCTAAAGAGGAACTAATCTATTTACTTTGAATCAATTAGTCCATTTCCTCATTATATTTGAAATGAAATGAAATGTGTGCTTAATTTTAACAGATTTGTGAAAATTGTCTATATTGTGCTCTTTTAATGTGTGAAAGTCATTCAAAAAGTAAACTTACTGGAAGACTACAATACATTAAAGGTCACAACTGTGGGATGTACTTTTTCAGAATGAACTTTACTAAAAATCATTTTATGGCAGGAGAGATTGCTCAGTGGTAAAGGCACTTGCCTGCAAAACCTAATGACCAGAGTTCAATTCCCCAACATCCACATAAAACTATATACACAAAGTGGCACATGCAACTACAGGTCATTTTAAGTGGATAGAGGCCCTGGAACACCCATTTCCTCCCTCCTTCTCTCATTCTCAATCTCTCTATCTCTCTCTCTGCTTGTAAATAATTAAATAAAATATAAAAATAATTTAATAAGTAAAAAGATGAGAGTGGATTCATTTGTAGACTTGTACAAATATATCCAAGACTCAAGGAAATTAACTATAGAAATTTGGATATAATATTGAAAAAATTTGCTAGGATTTCCATTTAATTTAGTACTTCTATATCTGTATATGTAGAAGTTAAAATGCCACAGGAAATTATGTAAAATTGACTAATAAAACAAGTAGAAACATTTGGCAAGGTAACGTGTATGATTTGGTGTATTCCCTTATCTCTATTGCTTTGTACAATGAGTGTTCTGTTACAAGTAATTGATTCATTATTACTAATTCATTATTAGCCATCATTATTAACTGTGGTTCAGGATCGATCTGCTTCCAATCATTTTTACCTAATGTTTTGCTACTCACACTACGTCCATCCATTGGGCTATCAATAGTCCTGTCAGATTTCCTTTGTTGTGATTATCAAAATTCCCTAGACAAGAGTTTTTACTTAATTCTGTGAGGTTTTCTATTCCTAGCCTTTGGATGGCCATTTCTGTGCCTGGAAGCATCCATCCTACTGATAGTATCCTGACCTCAAGTCCTGCCTTGGCTCTGTCTTACAATCTATGAGAAAGTGTCAGAAAGACCTTGTAACTATGGCAGTGTGGTAATTTAAATGGATGATCCCCAATATATTCAGGATTTTATTAAAGTTTCTACTTTAGATTTGCAACCACCTGGCTGGAGGAGGTGGCACTGTGGGAGTATCCTAGGGTGTGGGGGTGGATTTGGAATTCTAGTCTAAAGACACAAAAAGTTCTTGAGTTTAGCATGGAGTTCCCGAAGTATGCTTGCTGGCTTGTCATCGCTTTTGGTTTCTCTCTCTCTCTCTCTCTGTCTGCCTGCTTGGACCTGTGAAAGTGAGCCATCTTCTTCTGCCATTATGAAACTTCCCCTAAATCTGTAAGCTTCAAATAAATTCCCTTTCTCCATAACTGTGTCTGGTTTGCTAGTTCATCCCAGTAACCTGAGCCTGACCACTACAGGTGAACTAAACAAGGGACACTTATTTACAGACCAGAAAATGTTCTGCTTCTCTCTCTGTCTCTCTCTCTCTCTTTGTGTGTGTGTGTGTGTGTGTGTGTGTGTGTGTGTGTGTGTTTCCTTTAACTCATGAAAGCCTTATTTAATAGAAGTAAATAACACTACTTAACTTATGGCAAAATATATTGATTTTCTCTGCTTCTTCAAAGGTGACCTCCAGGCAATTGTAGAGTGTAAATTATATGAAGGCAAACAGATATTATGGATTTAACTTAGCAGTTTGAAATCTATCAGCCAGTTAATTCCCACCTCCCTTTACAGTCCATTAAATACTCTCTTTTAATTGAAGTTATAATATTTATTTTCTCATTTTCACCTGTTTGGGTATGCTACATTTCATTGGTAATTTCTCTAGAGACTTGTACTTGTATTACTTTTTTTCTATTATCTCTGGTGCATTTGTCCTTTATTCAAGTGTGTTTAGAATATGCTTAAAGTTGATTCTTACAAAATTCAGGATACACTTTCATTGAGAAAATAGGAAAATCCTAACTCAGATAGACAAAGGAAGATCCTTGTATGTTTAAGAAATGGGATAGGTAGATCTTTATTGTGGGAGCAAATATCTTATCTTGACTTACATCATTACTGAAGTGTAGGAATTTACTTATTATCTCTGTTACAACTGTAAGAGTAAGTTAAGGAATAAAAACTGGAATGTGAAAACAAGTCAATGTTACAAATAAATACTTCTAAGATAGGATGTACACTTGCCTACAATTGCAGATCAATCAATTAATTCCTACCTGCAAGGATAAGGAAAGCAAGGAATTTGTTTTAATGGTTTTTATTTATTTATTTATTTATTTATTTTCACATGAAAAGGTGCTCAATTTTACTGGTCACCAGAAAAATATGAATAAAAACCATCGGGTTGACAAAAAGTTGTACAGCAGTAAGATTAACAAGCCCGGCAGGGAGAAGTGTAGACTAGAACAATTAATTTTAACACAGTAACTAATTATGTCATATATCTTATGGAAATATGTGCATACAAGTACCTAGATTCATATATAAGAAAGATCAGAGCAGCAGTGCTTGCAATAGCCAAAATTGGCACACAACTTCAATACTGTGAACGTACTGCTAATACGAGGACAGGGCTGGGTGCATAGCTCAGTGGGAGTACTTGCTTTACATGTACAAGACCCTGGATTAAGGCCCCAGTACCAATTATAACAACTAAGTTGTGATACAACTCTATGATATATCACACAATGATGACTGCAGTTGCACACAATATGGAGGACCTTACAAACAAAATTAAGCAAAAAAAAAAATAAATAAATAAGCAAAACTACATATAAAATAATTCTATTTCTATAAAATTCTGAAATAGACAATTAAATTTTTCAAGGAGATATGTGGTAAAACTATGAAGAAAAACAAAGAAACTATTATTACAAAAGGATAGTATAACCCATGAAAAAAGGGAGGGAAGGGACTCTAGGTTATGGCCAAGGCCACATCTAACATTGACAGGGCTCAGCAAAGAAAGACCCACAAACCATGTGTCTAAATACTTAAGTATTTAAAAATTACCTAGCCAGGTTTGGTGACACATGCTTGTAGTCCTAGAAGCTGGAAGGTAGTGGAAACAGGATCAAGAGCTCAAGTTTATCCTCATTTACACAGTAAGTTTGAGGTCAGCCTGGGCTACATGAGGCCCTGTCTCAACCAACAAAATTTATAAGTTATAGTAAACATTTTTTTCTTTATTTTATTTATTTGAAAGAGAGAAAGAGAAAGAGAGAGACAGAGAGTGGGAAAAAGAAAGAATGGTCACTACAAATGAACTCCAAGCGCATGCACCACCTTGAGCATCTGGCTTATGTGGGTCCTCGGGAATCAAACTTGGGTCCTTTGGCTCTGCGGGCAAACACCTTAACCACTAAGCCATCCCTCCAGCCCTAATTTTTTTAATTTTTTTATTTATTTGAAAGAGAGAGAAAGAGTAAGCATGTTTTAACGCATGTGTGTGTTCACGGGTGTGTGTGTGTACACATACACTATTATACATGCACTGGAGGCCAGAAGACAACCTCAGGTGTCATCCTCAGAAACATGGTCCACCTCATTTTGAGACACGGTCCCTCACTGACCTGGAGCTCACCTTTAAGCTAGACCACTGACCAGTGAGATCTTTGTAACAAGCAAGGTTGTAAAACACAGCATTCAGTTATCCCTCCCTTAATTCTAGGCTCTATCCCATACACTAAGAGCACCTCTTAGACCTTGGAGTGAATATACTAATACCACAGTACAGTCTCAGAAAGACAGGCTCTAAGGAATATATTCACAAAGACTGGAACCAAGCTCAGAGTCATTTGGACAAGTAATTCTGAGATTCTGGGTTCTCCAAGCATAGTCTAGGATGAAGGGTTCAGGCTTCAATTGGGCATGATTCATAGGCCCAGAGATTCCTTGCTCCATGCAAAGAGGATTGTCAGAGGAGGGCCCAAGTAAGGTCCCCTAAGGCATAGGGTTAGGGAAGAGTCTTTGTTTCCAGGACTAGTATTTCCATAGAATCAGGCAACATCACATGTTTTAACCTCAACAGTGGTAACATGTCCATTCGCTTTATAATATTTGTTAATTCATTCTTACAAGTTTTATGCACTTTTTCCACAAACAGTGGGACAGAAATCTATGCTTGATGACATGATACAATAAGGATACAAATCACTTTTGAAAGACTTCCACAAAAACACATAACTTGAGTATAATCATGAAGATACAAATCCGTGGGCATTCTACAGAACAACAGACCTAGTTGGGTAGGAAATGACTCAGAGGTTAAATAAACTTGTTTGCAAGCCTACAAGCCAGGGTTCAATTTCCCTAATATATAAAGCCAGATACTGAGTGGTACATGCATCTGTGATCCCAGCATGATATAATAATGGGAACCAGAAGAATTTGAAGCTTACAGGCCAAACTTGTTTGCAGCAGCAAGAGACTCTGTCTCACACAAAGTGAAACATAGGGCTGGAGAGATAGATGGCTTAGCAGTTAAGGCGCTTGCCTACAGAGGCTAAGGACCCATGTTCTACTCTCCAGATCCCATGTTAGCTAGACACACAAAGGTGAGGCAAGCGCAAGGTTTCACATGCCCACTGGGTGGTGCAAGTGTCTGGAGTTCAACTGCAATGGCTGAGGCCCTGGCGCACCAATTCTCTTTCTCTCTTTCTCTCTGTCTCTGTCTCTGTCTCTGTCTCTGTCTCTGTCTCTCTCTCTCTCTGAAAGAGTGCTGCCTGTCCTGGGATAGGCCACTTCCACATACACTTCAAAGGTAGTCTCTGGGTTTTGCTTGATCCTGGAGCCCATGGTCCCCGGGCCTTGCCCACCCGCCCGCCCAAGGCCCACCGGCCTCCCTCTGGCGCTCTCCCCGCTCCTTCCTCCCTCAGGCTGGGGCCCACCGGCTCGAGGTTCCTTCCCTCACCGCCGCTGCTTGCCGCCGCCTCCCGGGGTTAATGTACTCGCTCCAGCCGGGCGAACGCCATGGTCACCGGCGCCCGTACCCCATGTTTTTTATTTTTTAAGTTTTAATTTTTTTATTTATTTGAGAGAGAGACATGTATATATATACATATACATACATATATATATATATATATATATATATATATATATACACACACACACAAATATATATATATATATATATACAGAGAGAGAGAGAGAGAGAGAGAGAGAGAAAGAATGGACATGCCAGGGCCTCTAGCCACTGCAAACAAGCACCAGACACATAAACCACACTGTGCATCCAACTCTCATGAGTATTAGGGAATGAAACCTGGTTCTTTAGGCTTTGCAGGCATGCACCTTAACTGCTAAGCCATCTCTCCAGCCCTGTTTTTAATATTTATTTATTTTTATTACTGAAAACTTCCATAATTATAGACAATAAACCATGATAATTTCTTGCTCTCTCACTTTCCCCTTCAAAACTCCACTCTCCATCATATTCCCTCCCCCTCTCAATCAGTCTCTCTTTAATTTTGATGTCATCATCTTTTCCTCATATTATGATGGTCTTGTGTAGGTAGTTAGGCACTGCAAGGTCATGAATATCCATGCCATTCTGTGTCTGTAAGAGTGCATTGTAAGGAGTCTTACCCTGTCTTTGGCTCTTACATTCTTTCTGCCATCTCTTCCTCAATGGACCCTGAGCATTGGAAAGTGTGACAGAGTTAATTCAGGGCTGAGTAGTCCTCTGTCACTTCTTCTCAACTCTATGATGTCTTTTGAGTCATCCCAGAGGCCACCACCATCTGAAAGGGAAGCTTCTATAATCAAAAGTGTGAGTAGTATTAATATATAGGTATAAACATCGAGAAAAGTGCTTACCAGGCAGTTTGGTGAGCATAATACATGCATTTAGACACACACCAGCAGGTGTTACACCCCTAGGGCTCATGATCTCCTCCGTCATGGGTTTTTAGTATCAGGCATGTGTTCCATCCTGTGGAGTGGGCCTCCAGTCCAATGAGAGAGCAGTTGGTTTCCCCCATAAAAGACATGCCACTATTGCACCTGTTGGCTCATTTTGCCTGGCTGGCTCAACTTATGGCTTGCAGTGTCCACTGTTATTTATCTCCACTGATGACTTGTCTCTCTCCCATGGAGCTGCATGCAGCATAGCTTTTTCCAGGTTTCTGTCAGTTGGTCCACACAGAGGAAGTCTTCAACTCAGCTCCAGTGAGATTTCTCAGTGACCTTGTAGGCCAAGCATGTAGAGTCTTCAGCAATAGGGACTTACCATCTATTCCTGGTGGGAAATCAAGAGCCTCTTCTATGGCCTGTACTGTTCTGAGGGCATCAGGGACCTCCTGGCAAACAACCCACTGGAAAGTATACCATTCGTGGCACTGAAAATTTTCTACTAAAAATCTACAACTTCTGGATGAGCCATTGATCCAAAGATTAGGTTTCTATATGACTCATTCATACCTCTTAGATTTTGATTGACCCTCCTTTCACCCTTCCTTTACTCATTCTCTTCCCCTGTCCTTACTTAGGTATTTTAACCCCTTCCCCAGTGATCTGTTTTGCTATTTACATATATACAATACCATCCCATTAAGTCCTCTGCTTTCTTTGTTTTTTAATTATTTTTATTGGCAATTTCCATAAACATTAACAATATGCCATGATCCTATTCACCTCCCACCAGCCTCCCCTTTCCTCCTTCCAAATCTTCCCCCCACTGAATCCCTTCTTCTTTCATATATATATACCCACCTCAGTAGGGTCCTTGGTGTTCATAGTGAGGTATTTAAGGCTTCTTTCAAATCTCTGGGGATGGGGGCTATGCCTCAGGATATTTTTATCCTCCCAGTGACTTGTAGAAACTTTGTGCCCCCTCTTCTGCATCAATCCCTGAGCCTTGGCAGGAGTGTAAGCAGTTTGTTCTGGGTGTTGAGTTCTCTGTAGACTCTGTACTTCTGGTGTGATGTGTTTCCATTCTCCACCATGTTGTCGCTGTTTCCCTGGTGGCATTGTCAAGGCTAGCACTGGACTTGTCACTACTTCTTCTACATATTCTTTTGGGCCCTGTGGATATGGTAGAGGTGCCACATCTTGGTTTTGGCAATTGGCTGACTCTTTTTTGTCAAGTTCATGGATCTTGGACCTGCCCAGAATTTTCTGCCAATGTGTCTCTAACCAAGGATGAAAGCAACTGTGGTTAAAAGGATTATGCATATAATTTTGAGAGATATTTTGACATTTTGATGAGGATACCCACCCAAGATGTCCAGAGAACAATGGGGCTCTGGTGGTTTAAGATTCCTGACCATGGGGCACTCACTTGAATCCCAGTACTAGTTGTAGATTTTCTCCCAAATGAGCAGGCCTTATGTCCAATCAGAGGGCAGCAGGTTATCCAAAGAGGAGGCTGTGTGTCACTATTAGACAAGTGTGTATTTCTTGTCTGTGGTGGACAGCGTAGCTTGCAGGGTTGCTTATTCATGTTGTTGGTGTCCATTGCCACTCAGTAGCTCCCATAGCAATTTACAGCACCATGAGGGTTTGCTAGGCAAGGACTGGCTGTCCTTTCTGCTCCCACATGGTATCTCAGTGTCTTGAGATGGTAGCATGTGGTGTCTTCAGTAATAGGGTATTACCTTTAGCTCTGTTTTTATGATCCTAGTTTTCAGCCCCATCCCCAGGGGTAATTGGTGACTACAAAGATCAAGTAAATTTTAGGTTGAATTGTGTTATAATAACCTAAAATAATTAATTCATCCAACCAATTTCTAAGCTGACGAGTATGCAACATGTCACAATCTTGAAAGACACTCACCCAGTGTTAGGAGTATTTCTTTCACTCAGTAAGTTTTCTTTCAGTCTTTTTACAAGTCTATATTCGGGATTTAGGATTCAATGTGGAAGCAGGTATACATCTCTTATAGATTCAGTGTTCTGAGCTTTAACAACCTTTCCATCCTTAAAACAGCTGCAATATCATCCTGACTTATAATTATGTATCCTACTCTAGTCTTTAATGTTAATTTGCCATTTTGTCTCATTTATTATTATTTGAGATTTAAATGGGATGCAAAAATCCATTACTCAATAAAATGCAGGGAGGTTGTATTTTGGGTGAATAATAAATGGAAATATGTGCAAACATGCAAAAGGATAAATCGAATATAAATAAATCAACATGCACTTGCCTCACTCCTAGTATTTCAAAGATAATAAATCCATCCCTGGGATTTACACCAACTTTCAAATGTCTAAAAAGTAAGTCATATTGATGTAGTTATGAACATTTTTTACTGTGAAGTAGGTATTGTTAATATAACTTTACTGCATTTACACACTTTTAAATATCATACTCTGGAAAGTTACCGACATGGACATGAAAATTTGCTTAGAAATACTTTGTTTTGTTTTCTTTTCATTGACATGTTTCTGACTCATTTTTGACAGAATTCATAGAAAAGAGATCTTTGAAAGATTCATTACATATGTTGAATAAGGAAAGTAATTAATAATTAGTCATTCATGTGTAAAATTGCAATTTTACATGATTTCATTTAGTCTATAATTCTTCAGCATATAGATTTTGTTTATTTTTTAGTGTCTTAATTAGGCCTATTTAAATCAAGTAGCACTAATGTATTTCTGTATTACTGCTTGTATTTGAATGTTTAATATACATACTTGAAAACTTTGAATGAAGATGACAGTGAAAGCCTCCCTCTGGGACGTATGACTTTCCAAGCCATAGGTTTTTAACTTGGCTCTCAGTATCAGATATGAATTTCCTCCCACTACCAACACCCCCAATCAGAGAGCAGTTGATTACCCCCATAACTTATGTGATACTATTTCACCATTGAATACATCCTGGTTGGCTGGTTTATTTTGTAGCTCGCAGGATCTACTGCTTTTTCAGACTATAGATGACTTCCGTCCCCCACCCCCCGCCCTCGGCCCAGCAGATTACATAGCCCCTTCTAGCACAATGTCATCTACCCAGCTGAGAGATGACCTCAACGCTGGATTTCTCAGTGTCCTCCAACTGTAGCCTGTGGTGTCTTTCAGCAATAGGGTCTTACCATCTCATTCCGGTGGGTATCCAAGTAGTGTACAGGTAATTTTAAACACAAAATACTGTTTTAGGATATTTTAGGTGGGTGGCAAATGCTAACCAATATGAGTGAAGCCTTAATTGCCGTGAGTTTATCAGTCACAATGTTTCTGTCAGTGGTTGGTTCTGCATATAAAATGACATAACTATATAGCTCAGGTGTCTAGTAGGTGGAATCACCTTAGCTTGTGCAAGTATGGCCCCAAGATGTTCACACAGCACTGAATTTTCAAAAGATACCTTTCTCAGACTATATCTTCAACATTAAGTGATATAGGAGTCTATTTTAAAATTGCAAAGTGAGGAGGTTTTAAATCTTCTCACTGCAAAAAAAGTGGTAATTAGGTAAGGTAATAGAAATGTTGATTAGCATTATCTAATCATTCCATGATACACATATATTTATCAATAAATCACATTATAGCCCATATACATGTGTATATGTGTGCAATTTGCCAATAAAAAAGACAAGAAAAAGAACCACAAAAAAATCTGCTGAAGTAGAGATCTTTTTCCTAATCATAGGCCATGGCATTTTAATTTTTATCACTAAAAATGGGGGAGATCTTCAAATTTTTAAAATAATCAGAGTCAAGGCTTCTCTAAAACCCTTCTTTTGTTCAATTTTCTGAATTTTAAGTTCTCTTAGATTATTTATTACGTAGATCACACATGCATGTATGTTGTATGCCTTCTTGAAGAAATGTGAACAAATGTCTAACTGTTCAAGATAGGCCAGCAATGGCAGACTGAAAAATGATTCCATTCAAGTCCAAGTCCAGCTTGGTGATCCAATGAATTTACTGTGATTCATTACTGGATTGCAGGTGAGGGTCTATGTAGAAGTGTATGGGTGACTCAAATGCAAATGTAGCTGCATGAATGAAATGCCCATGGAAAAGCTGACATAGGTGACCATTCACAAAAGCTGCCCTCTTGGATTTCCCTGTCTAACTTTCTGACAGCTTCATGGAAGAGTATCTTCTCACCCAACAATTGTCACTGCTTTATACCTTGGGGAGGGCCTTGTGAATCTTGACTATTTTGTGAATTACCTGAACCTGTTAAGTTTGATTTACTTCCTAAGTCCAATGAGCCTCTCTCTGCCCTGTAGGAGGGAATGTTACATCATTGAATGAGATGCTGAATTATCTATGCAACATATATATGTATGAATCTATGTTTATAGCATTGCTTTTTAATTGTGGTTATGTTATAATTAAAGAGGAAGAGAATTTAGATCTTGGTCAGTATGACCCAATTTTTTGGACATAGTTTGATGGGTACTTTCAGTCCTATGTTTCAAAGCTAGGTAACAGACTGTACAAAGTTATAAAAAATAAAAATTCATTCAATACGTCCATGAGAAAAGTATCCATGAGCCCAGCAAAAATAGGAATTTTAACATAGAAAATATCTTATCTAGACTCTCTAAAATTCATCTGTAATATCTATCCTCTTGTACTCATCCATATGTGTTGCATTTGTTTCAAAATATGTATATTTTTTGTATATTGACTATTGTGTTAAGGTGAAGACATGTACATCAAGGAAATAATTTTAAATGGAGATGCTGGTATCTGTATTACTGAAGCTTGTCCAGAACAACAGAATTAATAGGACCTGTGGATATTGGCTCATGTAGTCATGGAGCCGAGAAGGCCTATGATGTTTTGTTTGAAAGCTAGAGAATCAGGAAGGGTGGTTGGGTAATTCAGTTGGAGTACAAAATGTTGACGTTGGGAGTGACTATGGGAGTGGTTCTGGATGTAAATCAAAGATTGATGTCTTAGAGTATGAGAAGATGTCTCAGCTCAGAGAGACAGGACAATTGCTTTTCTGCCTTTTGTTCTGTTTGTCCCTCAGTTGAAGGAACGATGATAAGGTCAGGTCTTCTTTATTCTGTCTACAAAATCAATTGCTAATATCTTCTGGAAACATCCTCACAGACGCAATAAGAAATAATGTTTAGTTTGTGATCTAGGATTCTTCTGTTGAGTAGATGTATTAATTAAACGGCCTAAGTCCATTCCTTGCCAATCTTATTGAAACCCATATGCACCTATTTTAACCAATTAGTTAATCTCCAAATAAAGGCAGCAGTGACTATTACTCCACCTCACATGATACAACTCCTCTACGTACAACAAAAGATGTATAAATCCCTTCCCAAGAGTGGCTGAAGTCCCTGATAGAAATACATCTTACATTCTATGCTAAGTATATATGCAAGTGGCAAAACAAGGAAGACACACTCATGACAATTTAAGTCATCACTTTTGTAACTAATCAGATTTTATAGGTGGTATGTTTAATAAGTGAACCTCTTTTGTGCTTAGTAAACATTGTCTTTTATAAAGAAATTACGTCATTACAGTTCTTCCTAAATTGGATCACTATATTTTTTCATTAATCTTCATGACAATCTTAGTAATACTAAGAATTGTCCTAAGAGAGCACCTGTATTTCAGATATCTTCTTTTTCATCATCACTGTGAATAGCAGTCAAGTTCTCCTTTGGTAGGTCAGGTCATTCACACATATCTAAACACTAAGGTTCCCTTTTTCTCATACTGTATGAGAGGAAAGAGGAGCCCAAAGTGCCTGGTGATATCTTGACTTTGAGTTCAAAGGAATCATTGTGCTTCCTGGTAGCTGTATTCCTCCCTCTGGAAATTGTGGCCCCAGGATGAGCATAGCATAGCCATGGGAATAGGAGGCCAGACTTTTGCTAGTGGATGACTTGGGGTAATAGTGAGTTGTGGCACTCCATGTTTCACCCCCGGTCTCATGGATTTTGGCTTACATAAATTTGAAACTTGAAGTAGCTCTTTTGAGGTGTTAACACATAACTCATCATGGGTCACACTTGGTGCTTTAGTTGAACCTATTATATTGTCTGAACCTATTATATTCATTAATACATTCCATTATTCTCAGACAATGTATGTTGTTTTAGATTGGAAAGACAATCATAGTTCATTGACTATTCTACAATTTTGAAATGAAGATATATTACTAAAGGATAAAAGAACTCTAAACTCTATTTCAGAAATACTTGTTCATCGACATTCACTGATGCTCTATTCATAATAGCTATGAAATGTAATCAACATAAATGTCCATCAACTGATTATTGGATAAGGGAAATTTGGTATATATGCACAAAGATGTAGTTATATTTAAAGAAAAATGAAGTTATGAAATTTGCAAGAAACTGGATAGAACTGGAAAAAAAATAATACTGAGATAATCCAAGCACAGAAAAAAAATAACTTGTATGCTCTTTTATATGTGGAACCTAATTTTCAATATTTGTATATAAGTAAATAGGAGATATGAGACTGAATGTGAACTGTGATACAAGCGGAGACGAGAGTAAGAGGTGATGAAGAGGGGTAAAAGACAAAATGAAACTGTAGTTTGAAAGTAGAAAGGAGGCTAAGTTGGGGAGAATGGGTAAGGAGGGAAAGAGAGAAGAATTGGCATGAAAACACCATCAAAAAGCATAATTCGGGGCTGGAGGGATGGCTTAGCCTGTTAAGGTGTTTGCTTGCAAAGCCAAAGGACCCAGGTTCAATTCTCCAGGACCCACATTAGTCAGATGCACAAGGGGGTGTACATGTCTGGAGTTCATTTGCAGTAGGCTGGAGGCCCTGGCACATTCATTCTCTCTCTCTCTCTCTCTCTCTCTCTCTCTCTCCCCTCCCTCTTTGTCTGTCAAATAAACAAAATATTTTTTTATAAAAGCAGAATTCTTTGTAAAGCTAATAAAACTAAAAGCTGGGCATAGTGGCACATTCCTTTAATCCCAGAACTCTGGAGGCAGAGGTAGTAGGATTGCTATGGGTTTGAGGCCAGCCTGGTACTACATAATGAATTCCAGGTCAGCCTGGGCTAGAGTGAGACTCTATCTTGAAAAACAAACAACAAGAGGTAATTAAAATGATATTGTCAGGGCTAGAGATATGGCTCAGCAGTTAAAGGTGCTGAACCAATTTTTATCCTCTTCATTGTCCACATATATTAAATGTAAAGTGGCATCCATTTTTATTATCCCAACCTGCCTCTGGTAATAGGAGATGGAGCCAGGAGAATCCAGAAGCTCACAAACAGCAGTGAAAAAACAATGAGAAAGGCTATCTGAGAATTTGGTAGGCAAGGAAAAACATCTCAAGATTGCCCTCTGACCTCCACAGTGAACACTGTGGCACATATGCACATTTATATACACATAGAAATCAATGAGAAAAATTAAAAATAAAGTTGTCAATAGGCAATAAGTTATTCTGGCCTAAAGGTTAGAAAATGGCTTCATGCCTAACAGATAAAGCATGTTTCCATTCAACTATGGAGTGAGAGTGATGGCTTCCTCCTGAGAGTCAGTATGGGTGGTAGGAAAAGGTAGAAGAATTGGCAGGGAAGTCAAAGTTTAAAATGATGAGAAATAACATGTAAAGAGAACCGAAGCAGTGACCATTTTGGTAACAGTGTAAGCAGAAATGATACTATAGAGAGAGGAAGATTAGAATAGTCTGAAGATTAAAAATAGAGGTGACAAAAACAATGATGACTATGAAATGTTCATGGATGGGGTTTATTATAAAGGGAGGAAGCATAAAACAGTTGGAAGCTGAAATAGAGATTACAAAGGGCTTTAGAGTTTGTCCATTTTAAAGGTGGAAGCTTTAAAGTGTCTCTCTGCTGATAGACTATGCTGACAGCTGGCAAAAGGCATCAAGCCACATGGCAGTCTGCATGAGATCTCTGAGGGACTTTACTGTGATTCTTCTTAGCACACTATGTAGGACCATTTTACAGGACAAAATGCCTCACTAATAAAATCAGGAACCAAGAAGGATACACAGACATCATTTCTTTCTTAGATACAAATAAAAAAAAACTTATTAACCTTATCAACTTTTGCATTTTCTCCTTTGTAAAAAAAATGTCTTTTATGTGTCAATTTAGAGAAATATATTCTTGATTTAATCTAAAGTTCTTTGTGTATGTGTTTGTTTGTGTGTGTGTGTGAGTGAGTGTGTGTGCGTGTGTTTTGGAATACCTTCTGGTTGTGGCTATAACAAATCATTACCTTGGAGGTTGTTATCATCAAAAGTAGAGTGAATCTAAAAGAGAAAGTAAAGAAAAGAAAAAGAACACAAAAATCAGGTGTCCTTTTGAAACTAATGATCAAAGGCAGTGTTTTGACACTTTTGAAAATACGAATTGTTATTACTTGTCAGCCTGTAGTTGATATTTTTGCTGCACAAGATACCTGCTGTTCTTGGACATAACACAAACATTTTACAGGCTATTTGAACATTATGAATAAAAGTGACCCATTGGCCTGAACACATATAATTTGGTTTTGATTCCTTCCTTTTGTTTTCCAAAAACATGTAACTTTGATTTTTAGATTTAAATGATGTCATCTACATTTTCTGCTAACATCTTAACATTGAACCACATTCCCTATTTATTTACTTTGACTTAAAAACTTGTAATTTTTCAAAACAATTACTTTCACCATACTTTTCACCAAAATCTGATAGTAACATGGTTTTGATTAGTTTACTCTTTTCCCTAGGATCATTCACTGCTTTCCACTGCTTGAAAAAAATTCAGATTGGTCCTAGATATTTTATACTTCTGGGAATGTCTTCACCTAGTCTTTGAAAGTAAATTAATGAGGACCATCAAGCCTGCTTCACTTGTCTCTTCCTTCTAGTTCTCATTCTGAAATTCTTCCTGAAATGCCAAAAGGCTAGTCTTTCTGAGATACTTATGTGATCGATCCTCTCCTCCATGAGCTCCTTCTGAGTCTTCCACCTACCCAGGAGGGATAAAACAAGCAATCCATTTCAATAAAACTACATGCTGATATTTATGAATACTGGGCACTGGTAAAATTGTTATATTTCTGGTACTGTAGAGCTAAACTTAAAGTACACACACACACACACATACTATCTGCAGTTATATGTGGAAAGAAAAATGATACTTTAGCACAGAGCAGGAATCCTTTAGATTTGCTGATAATCTTATTTTCAGTCAACGGGTTGTACGCCAAAAGGATAGTGTCATCTTATAAAATCATATCACCTTCTTTTGTGGATTTGCCTGACTTTGGTATGTTCTGGAGACTCTGAAGTGTGTTTTCATGCACTACATCACCTTCATCATGTCAGCAATGACAATGGTAATTAGGTGAAACTCTTAGTCTTTAAAACTCTTCAGACTGAAAAGTCCTAAGTTAAAAAGAAACCTGTCATTATAAATAAAATTATACAAATTCCTCAGGGTCTCAAAAGTAGTCATGAAAAACAGAAGTAATGTTCGAATCTTTAGACAAATGCAATAAAATGTGTCAGGAATTAATAAGTTGAATCCTATGCATTTCTCTTTATCGTGTGTTTTTAGATCTCAAAACAAAGCCATTTGCTTAGCTTGCATGCATACTAATTAGACAGTTTTTCAGATATTATTCTTTTATGGCACATGGAATTAATTAATAACTAATCCAGTTAAAAGGCAAAGACGAAGGTGATGTCTTTTTATACTTATATGTCTGAACTTGAGTAAGGACATTTTGAGCTATTCAATCATGTACTAGGTGGAATATTTTGTTCTTTTTAAAGGATTCCTGATAATGCTTCTACACTTTTTCCTAGCAGCCCTCAATGTAGTTCTGATTTTATTTTTCAAAATGATCTTCATCTACCTTTATTGGAAAATGTCACTTCATCAATCCTTTGGCAATAAACTCCTGCTGTGGCTTGACCTCTCCCTGTAACTTTTGTGACTTTACAATTCATCCTTTAAGTAGAGCTGTCATTTTTGTTATGATCCTTGGTTTAATCCTGTTAAACTACTGAGAGCATCCAATTTTATATATGTTGAATGCTTAGATGAAATGTAAGACACTTTTATAATCCATTTTTTTTCATTTCTGAAGGCTGCTGCTATAGAGTATATTCCCCATTAATTCTTTCAGAAACTGTGGGCTTTGTAAATATACTGACATGCCTAATACTATCTCATCATTTCTTGACTTTATTTTACCTCAAGTGAGTGCACAGGGCACTGCATCAGCACAGCTATGTATGTATACCGCATGCAACACATGCCATGTACCACATATCACACCACACATACTATGCACATGCAAAAATAAGGGTTTTGCCTAAATGACTCATAGATGGCAACCTTTCAATACAATTAATAGTAGTCATTGTATCATACTGGTTGTTATGGTAAAGGTAGTAAAACTTCCCAGCTTATTCATATATCTCAAGTGTTTGCAACATTTCTAATATTCTTTGCATATACAACCTGTTTCATTTTGATATTTTGCAAAGCAGTGTTATTATTAGATATTTAAACCTACAATGTCCATCAGTAATAGAACTGCTTTTTTTTTTTTTTTACATCAAGCCCAAATAGTTCTCTCACCCTAAAGTGCCATCCATGCACATTAATGCATATGTCAGTTAAGGTTTCATATCTTTCCGGGACACCAAGGTGAATTAATTTTGATGACATTCACATTGAACACAAAGGTGTTGAGTTTTGACTAAGAGTTTCTGTTGTCACTTAGTGCCATGAAGAAGAAAATCTCAATTCAACTAGAGAAGATATAATTCCATCTCTAACCCCAGATACAGGAACCTCAAATTAGCCTTTGAATCATCATTTCCATCTGAATGTGTAAAGCAAAGGGAAGTTTTGGTCACTTTTCTTACATGTCAATCACAATTACACTGCCTCAGTGTATAAATATTTTATTTTTGTGTTGTTCTTCTGTTTTCTTCTTGTATTTTCATCTTCATTTTAGAACATTTATTTTTCCATAATGATTTTTTAAGACAAGGTGATTGCTTTATTTTTATTAAATCGTACTTAATATTTGGTAAAGCTAATTGCTAATTGTAGTAGACAGCTTTACAATGCTGGGATGAGTATTGAACCAAAAACAGTTTTATGGGAGGAAGGTATTTATTTCAAATTTACAGATGCATGGGACATTCCATTAATGGTGGAAGAAGCTGGCTCCAATTAATAAATCCAAGCAGAGACAAAAACCGCCACTAACCCAAAAATACCAAAAAGCAGCAAGCACTAACTAGCAGCAAACAGGACCATGCCAGAACTCATATAGCTCTCTTCACCTTTGGGCTGGAATCAGATCCACCCCCAGACACCTTAGGGCTAGACTCTGGAATATTTCCCCAGTGACAGCTCCTCTATCCAGATGGCTGGAGATCCAGGCTACAAGTTTAATTTTAACACACAAGTTATAGGGTTACTGTCTAATAATAGTAAACTCTACAGTTTTGAATGGATTGCCTAAATTGAATGATATCAGTAGCTAGCTTGTAGTTGGTGTTTTTGGCCAATTGAGAATCAACTATTCTTCCAGAAAATCTTGGTTGCGCACTATAAATCTGATTAGAGAAAATAAAAAGATTGTGTTACAGAATCCATTATTTATCAACGTGTTACCCATTCCATTTGTGGAATATGAGATGGCTTAAAGTTATACTTGACTCTTCTTTAAGAATATGCTGGGTGTGGTAGTTAACACTTTTGGTCCACCACTTGGGAGGCAGAAGTCAGAGGATCGCCATGTGTTTGAGTCCAGCCTGGGAGTCCAGAGTAAGTTCCAGGTCAGCCTGGGCTAGAGTGATACCTTTCCTTAAAAAAAAAAATTAAAATGTTGTGTGTGTGTGTGTGTGTGCGTGTGTGTGTGTGTGTGTCTATTTGTGTATTTAGAGTTAGGAAGATAGATCAATAGAATCGTGTTTGCCTATCATACTTAAAGCCCTGGGCTTGATCCTTAGCCCAGCAAAAACTAAAACAAAAAGTATTTATTTAACTAAATGTGTATTGGAAAATGAAAAAGCAGATCACCTTTGTTATTTGTCTGTGCATATTAAGAGCCAACAGGGGCTGCAGTGTCTTCTTGGAAGTCCTTTATCTTCAAGGCTGATCAAGGGCAGGAACCAAAGGAATATTCAGAAAGTTGAAGGACCAGATATGGAGGTAAGCTTTGGGAGTTCTTACCCAGGGCTCCTGAACAACAAACTTAATAATCACTTTAACAGAGCCATTTAATCCACAAATTTCCTGTTGCGTAATGCTGCTTACAGAAAGTGCATCCTTATTAGGTGAGAACAATATCTGAATTATCTCATCAGGACAATCTGTGGCCTATCTTTCTGTAACTTTTCATAATACTCCCAACTACTTAATACACTGAGTGAAGCTAAGAGGTTATCATATAACCCAATCAAATTAATTTATTAAATTGAAATCAAGGCATTAATCAATCAATTCTTGCTCTTTTTGGGTGCAGGTTCACACTAATATTGCCTTCCATCTTCAGCACTGCCCCCTTCTGTTTTACCCTATTATGAAGAATTTACTCAGAAGTATGGGAAAACCAGGGCAATTTCATTTGTATTTTGCCTCTGTTGGTGTAATCATAGCATTTATTCTTCCTAAGCCACCCTCCTAAGAACTAAAACCTATGAATACAAATAATAGCAATTTGAAGTTTCTATAAAATTAACCATGCATACATAGTATATATATGCATATATATAATATATATGTGATATATATAATGGCACGTCATATGACCCTTGGCACATAACAAATAAAAATGTATGTAGCCAATATATATATTTTTAACATCTAGAAATGTCTCTTCCTCATTCCTTTTTGTGATACTGGGACAGGAAACAGGGCCCTGCACCTGTAATGCAAGTACTCTACCACTTAGATACAACCCAGCTATATTTTTTGACTGACGATCTTGTGGAAGTGTCCCTCCCTGTGATCTTTATGACTTATTTCTTTAAACAGAAATGGCTTCTGATCATAGTACCCTATTATAATACTGTCCTCCTTTATGCATATTCAGTGACCATAACATATTTGAGCAAAATTCAGGCAAAACAATACCTAGAATATATTTTAAATTGCTTAATGTTTCTGTGTAATGCAGCATATTAATATGTCCCCCACCAGGATTCTTTTCCTGATTATAAATGTAATGTAGGTTGGTGTATTTCTGGGTATCTCCCTGGCAATCCAAAGAATGTCATTTGCTATCTAGTATGAATGAATTTATGGATCTAATTACAAAATGGTCAAAGTAATCCTGTATTTTTAGTCTTGTGATTGTTTAATAAAGAATGTATCCAGACCATGTTAGCATTACAAAAGAACAGTGGGTTTGGGGTAGAGGGATTAAATGGTAGTTAAATTGAGAGACATTATATATTTGGATAATAGAACATACAAAATTATTTTTTAAAAAACAAGAAAAAAATATTCTCTTAGCAGTCCTATCACCCCAATCTAGAAAACACAATTTAAATGTCACTGAGACTCTCCAGGAAACTCAACTTTAATAGCTCAAGATATGGTTACAAATCTTTCATATGGTTACAAAAATAAAGAGAGAGAGAGAGTAATGCCTATCCTTACCCATTAGGCACTTGTCATAATGTTTAATTGATGTAATTTTGGGATTATTTTTCCAAATTTTTCTACAAAGAAACATTTATTTTAAAATATTATTTTAATTGTGCATATTTATGAAGTTGATGTGATTTGATGCATGCACAATGGTCAAATAAGCATAGTGTATTAGTTTGATTGTGGGATGTTTCCCATAACCTCATGTATTTATGATAAAGCTGCTTACTCAATTCCCAGCTGGTTGCAGTTTGGGAGGGGGCCCTTGCTGGAGGAGATGCTTCACTAGGGAGCAGATCCTGAGGTTTATTAGCTTAGGTTTTAGTGGTCAGCTAGCTCATTCTTGTTGCTACTTCCCAGATGCTTTGGAAAGATGTAATGCCCAGCCTCTGCTCTGCCATTCTTTCTCCACAATGGTGAAATTTACCCTTGAGACTTAAGTCAACATAAACCCTTTCCCTTCAAATGCTCCTGTTGGTTGAGTGTTTTGTCCCTGCAATGAGAGGGTACCTGTGATAGGCAGTTAATATTTCCATCTTCTTAAACTTGTTTTTACCTTTTGATTAATGTTTAATAATTACCCATATTCATCAGGAACAGTGTCATATATGTACTGATCAAATAAGGGTAATTAATGTTCACATCTCTTCATCACTACTTTGTGTTTGGAGGCTGTGATTTCCTTTCTTCTAGTTATCTATAAAATATATCATGGTTACTTCACTCATGTAGAATTTTAGAACTTAATTCTAATGTATACACTCATTGAACCAATTTTCTGAGAACTGTGAAATAAGAAAACATTCACCAGAGGCCTGGAATATAGAAGAGTCAAGTACTTGCCTCACAAGCCTAAGTACCTAAATTCAATCCTCATAACAAGTCCAGCATGGAGGCATGAACCTCTCATCTCAGCACTAGGGAGTTGGAGACCAGTGAAGCCTTGGGCTTGCTGGTCAGCCAATTTTAGTCTATTTGGCAAGCTCTATGCTAATGAGTAGCCCTTTAAAAAACTGGATGGAATTCTTAAAGATTACATACAATAGTGTTGTCTGACACACACACACACACACACACACAGAGAGAGAGAGAGAGAGAGAGAGAGAGAGGGAAGAGGGCACTAAAGAAAATAGTCAACACTATAGTATGATGTTTAGAAAATGAACTGTGAAGTCTGACTGTCTTGTGTTTCCTCTTGGCCTTTTGTGGTAGTTTCAATGTAAAATGTCTACCACAGACTCATGTGTTTAGACACTTAAATCCCAGCTGGTGGTGCTATTCAGGATGGTTGTAGAACCTTAAGAATATGGGGCATTGCTGAAGAAAGTATGTCACTGGCAGAGAACCTTGAGGCTTTATGTTCTAGATTTATCTTAATCTCTCACTCTCTCTCTCTCTCTTGTTCTCTCTCTCGCTCATACTCTCCCTCCTGTTTATGTGATGATGTGACATCAGTTTCCTGTTCCTGTCACTTTTCTCCACTATGGTGTACTCTGCCCCTTGAAACTGTAAGCCAAAACAAACTCTCCCTTTCTTAAACTCCTTCTGGCTTGGCATTTTGTCCTAGCCATGAGAAAGTAACTTATACATCTCTCCAACTATCAACTTGTGGTCTTGGATAATTTATGTTTTCATATCTGGTTTGCTAGACCTCTTGTTTTCCATCTCCTAAAATGTGTAATGCTCATGGTACTCTGAGTGATGCTTTCTAATGAAGACTTGAAGAATTTGAATAGTCTTATCTTTTTTGGTAGTTTAGTGTAATGATATAGTAGATCTATTTCTGATCTTGTACAGTACAGGGCATCTTAACTTTATTTCCATTAGAGCTATACTTCCCCCAAATTTTCTAAATGACAGTTAATTTTCAGGTGAGAGCTTAATCTCCAGGTTGGGTGGAGAATTGTGCTTTAACTCATTGCAAGTTTGCATCTAATAATACATTTTTTTAACGATACACAAGTTTGCTTTTAAGCTGAGGATAGCACATTTGTTTAGAATTAGCTGGTGTTAGAAGTATGCCCCTTCTAGTGTCAACATGGTAAGATTTCTCTATTGATCAAGTAGCATTCCGGAGGGAAAGTTGTTTCCTGAGGAAAAACGCTCCGTTATATAAACTGTCACATTCTTGCTTTCCTCGAGCCAAGAGTTACCCAGCTGCTAATTAAGCTGGGATGAATTAAGGTAAATTGAATCTGCCTGCACATCTGCTCCAGGTCTATAAACAGGATCACAAGGCTGAGCAGACCCAGCTCACTTGACAAGAATCTCCTTTAACTCCCAAAACAGAGCCAAAGAATCTTAGCAACTCACCTGATGGAATAGTTGTAAAGGGAAGTATGCAACATAAGAATTTCATATGAACAGAATGCCCAGTTGCTTCCAAAGTTAGGCCATTCTACCAAATATGCCCATCCATAAATATAAATCATTAGATTAGGATTAAATCACCCATACCCCAGTGACTCTTTTGTTTATAACTTGGAGAATTGTTCTATCATATCATTTCTTATGGCTACAGAAGGTATCCACAGAGTGCAATAATATATTGGTTTTTTGAGGTAGGGTCTCACTCTAGCATAGGCTGACCTGGAATTCACTATGTAGTCTCAGCATGGCCTCGAACTCATGGTGTTCCTCCTACCTCTGCCTCTCAAGTGCTGGGATTAAAGGTGTGTGCCATCATGCCTGGCTCTGTGTCTATATTTTTGTTATTATTTCCTCTTAATATGTTTGCAATTATTTTCCACATTTACATTACCTATATAAATATTATACACAGAAATACACTCATACTTGTGGTTATTTATTTGAACTACATTTCAAGAACTGAAATGTTAATGATTGATAAATATTTAAATTAATAAGTTAACTTGTTATTGCTAGATTAAATTAATAAGCAATGATAATTAATGTCAACTTTTCTATCACATGTATATCATTAATGTACCAGGAGTATTTTTATTTAATTTATCTGTTAATTGATATTCACAAATTTCTTCTTGTCATTCTTTTATTCTCTCCCTTCTATTTCCTCCATCCCCTTTTCCCTTCTCTACTTGCTAGTTTTCTCTTTCTTTCACACAATAGGATTCCATCAGCTAAGATGCCAGGGGTTTTTGAAACCACTTTGGAAATCAGTGAAGTCTTAAGTGAAGAAGGTCTGTGTGTCTTTGTGGTCCTGTTTTTAGAACAGGCACAGATGTGCCAGTAAATACAGATGAACTGAATTATGATTTCAAGATACATACATAGGGATCTGGGAGGATGGCTCAGTCATAAAGCACTTACTTTGTAAGCATGATGATCTGAGTTTAATCTCTAACCCACATTAAAAGAAAAAGCTGGGCTTGATAGCTCATGTTTATAATTCCTGCCAGGGTTCTCTGGCCAGCCAGTCAAACATAATTAGGTGAGTTTTGGGCTACTGTTTCAAAAAGAAAACATGTGTAATGTGCCTGAGAAAGGACTCTTGATATTGTCTTCTGGCCTCCACACACATATGTGTAACCACATGCATATATACCTGCACACATATATATGAATGCACATGAGAATAAGCAATATAAAAGAAATAACAATGGTAATAACCAATAATAATAATCCTTAAGCATGAAGAAATATGAAGAATAAGAATAAACATTATTTATAATATATATATCAGTGATTTCAATCAACTTATTCTAGTAATCAAGTGTTAATGGATGTGTCAGGATCAGGGTAGTAAAGACATGAGTATTTTACCAAATGGTTTTCTGCCTAGTTTGTGTCTTCCCTGATAGCCTAGCGCCCCCTTGCCTAGCTAGCTCACTCTTGCTACATGTGATTCCAAGGCTCTGCTCTGCCATGCTTTTTCTACCATAATGAAACTTCCTTTCAAAATTGTAAACTTGCCATGTGTGGTGGTTCATGCCTTTAATCCCAGCACTTGGGAGGCAGAGGTAGGAAGATAGCCATGAGTTTGAGGCCACTCTGAAACTAAATAGTAAACTCCAGGTCAGCCTGGGCTAGAGCAAGACCCTACTTTGAAAAAAAAATCACAGAAAAAATTCTAAAGTTGAAATAATCCCTTTTTTTCTTTTTTCTTTCTTTCTTTTTTTTTTTATTAGTCAGTTCTGTATTCAGCAAATACAGTCAGTTTGGTACCATTATTAGGCTCATCCGTGACCTACCCCCTCCCCTTGGCCCCTCCTTGTTGAGGTATACGGGTCATGCATTGTGGAGTTAGCCCTCAGTTATGGGTAAGCTAAATGTCTCTGCATATCATGACCCAGCATGTGACTCTGACATTCTTTCCGCCCCCTCTTCCGCAAAATTTCCCTGAGCCATGTTGGGTTCATTTTTGGTCTGCTTCAGTGATGAGGTGTTGGGGGCCTCTGAGGCTCTGGCTCTCTGATTTGGTAGGAGTTGATTTTTCTCTATGCTGATCTCCTTCCCCCTTGTGTTGGTGTCCGGTTCATCAGGAAAACAGCCCCCTTGCTTGTTTCTCCAAGTTTTCTTAGTTTCAGCCGGGGCCCTTTTGAGGTATGATGGGGTGGCTCTCTCCTTAGGGTCTACATCTATCTGAAAAAGAGAAGCAGATTCTCCAACGGAGAGTAAGTTAGCACCAGGACAAATGAGATAACCCTTACTTTTTTTTTTTTTATAGAGAATTTAATAGGTGTAGGCCCTCTTGTAGCCCACAATTGATAGTAGCTTGATACTGGAGAGTGGGCTTATGTTTGGATATGGTTCTGACTTGTTTCCCAGCTCCAGCTATGGGTCCCATACCAGTGAGGGGATCAGTTAGCCAAATTGAGAGCAGTTGGTTCCCCACCATGGCTATGTGCCACCACTGCACTTGTGTGGGCATCACAATAAGTTATTTGCTGCTAAGTAGGTTAGACCATGCGTTGCTTCGATAGATATTGGTCAATTTCCCCCAGTCGCCCATGTAGCACCTTCTGGCACTAGACACGCTGACTGTCTGGGGACTGACTCTCATCCAACTTCCAGCCATGCCATTCTAATTTGCATGTCAATCACATAAGGTATCTTCAGCAGTAGGGTCTTACCACTAACCTTTGGTGGGTCATCAAGTACTCTGACAGAAATCTGTCTGTCTTTTAGGAAACCACCTTACCCCAATAAGGATAGCAAGCATCAAAAAAATCAAATAAAAATAAATGCTGGCAAGGATGTGGAGAAGTAGGAACACTCATCCACTGTTGGTGGGAATGTAGGATGGTACAACCACTTTGGAAAGCAATATGGAGACTTCTGAAAAAGCTGAGTATAGAGATACCAACAGACCCAGTTATTCCCTTACTGGGCATCTACCCTAAAACCTTCAAACCACAGACTAAAGAGATTTGCTCAACCATGTTTATAGCGGCTCAATTTGTAATAGCTAAGAGCTGGAATCAACCCAGATGTCCATCACTAGAAGAATGGATAACTAAGATGTGGTATATCTACACAATGGAGTTCTATACAGCAGTAAGAAAAAAATGACACAATGAAATTTGAGGAGAAATGGTTGAACCTGGAACAGATCATTCTCAGTGAACTTACCCAATCACAGAAAAAAAATCACCACATAGTCTCACTCATCTACAGCACCTAACCTGAATCTACCAAAGATACCTTACATACCCAGCAAGCATCTCCTAGATTAGACACTAGGATGGAAGGGGAGGGAGGGGAGGGAGGGGAGGGCATCAAAGGGGTGGGAAACACAAATCTAGACCCAAACGGCAATGGTACCATAATCTTCTACTTACTAAAAGATAGACCAAATGGCTGATCCTTCACCAGGCCCTTACAGGGAACACCTGAACTACAAGACACTGGAGAGGGTAAGATTAAGACTAACCTTAATCTCCTACATCTTCCCTCCCTCACTTCCCCTCTCCCTGTCTCTCTCTCTCTTATCTCTAACTCTTGTATATTAGTTATCTTTTTCCTCATTTTCTTAGTGGGCACTGACCTGTAACTCCCAGAACCAGCATGGGGCTATCATCCACAATGAGCTTTTGATCAGAGAGACCTACAAGGTTTCCTAAATCCCTTTTTTTCTATATGCTGCCTCTGGTTGGGTGTTTTGTGTCAGCCATGAAAAAGTAACTGCAAGGCTGCAGAGATGACATAGTGGTTAAGTCACTTTCTTGCAAAGCCTAACAACCCAGTTTCAATTTCACAATACCCATGTAAAGCCAGATGCAAAAAGTGGCACATGTATCTGGAGTTCATTTGTAGCTGCTGGAGGGCCTGGTGTGCCTGTTCTCTTTATATGTCTCTCCTCCTTCTGTCTCTCTCTGCTTCCAAATAAGTAATAAATAAAATAGTTTTATGAGAGAGAGAGAGAATTGGTGAGCCAGGGCCTCCAGCCACTGCAGTTGAACTCCAAGCATTTGTGACACCTTGTGCACATGTGTGACCTTGCACATATGTCACCTTGTTCATCTGGATCATGTGGGATATGGAGAGTAAAACATGGGTTCTTAGGCTTTTAAGGTAAGTGCCTTAACTGCTAATCCATCTATGCAGCCCAAACACATATCTTTTAAAAGTAACTGCAGGAAAATTCAATTAAAAATATCCCCAATATGTAATCCATAGGCTATTAGTAGCTACATTTGTTTTTCAAAAATTGTGACTCATGAATATATAGGATTAGAAGATCTGGGCTGGAGAGCGGACTCAGCAGTTAAGGGATTTCCCTGCAAATACCTGGGTTTGATTTCACAGTACCCACGTAGAGCAGGTACACGACGTGCCACATGCATTTGGAGTTCCTTTGAGTGGCTGGAGACCTTTCCCATTCTCTCTCTCTCTCTCTCTCTCTCTCTCTCTCTCTCTTCTGTGTCTGTGTGCAAATAAATAATTCTTATTTTTAATAAAAGAATATGTGGCACATGTCTTCCTCCTGTAGAGAGTTGAAATGTAGATTAACCTTTAGGGTCTGAGAAATCTTTTGCTAAGAATTCTGCATATGGTTTAGCTCAATATTTTCAATGCCTGTTTGATTAAGGGAACTTTCTATGTATAAGCCTTAATGATAATTCACATTAGGGCTTGAAGAAATATTCTGCATGCAATGAAGAATCTATACTTTGCCCATTTTCTGCTTTTCTGTAACATAAGACTTGAACCTAGTAATTTATAAAAAAAAAATTTCCTACACTTCTAAAAGCTTGCTGATCTGCCATCAAGGGGCTTACTCAAGTGAGGGTTGTCTTGCTCGTTATAGCAGGGGTGTTGTATGAGAGGGAAGTAGGAACGTGCAAGTTCTGTTTGCTCTTCCTCTCAGCTCATCATGGGGACACTGCCTGCATGACCTCATCTGACCTTAATTACCACCCAGTTATCCAACATCCAAATATCATAGACATTGAAATTAATTTTAGGAAATAGGACACAAAGCACAAAAAACCCTTGATATTGTTGTAATAAAATTTATTATCCTATCTCAACTGTGGAGCCATGGAGCAGAGAAGTGAGAAATATATCTAAGTATTATACTGGTGAATAAAAAGTCGTGAAATCTCACCACCCCCTCAAAAAAAATCCCTAATATAAGAGCCACAAGACGTTAATGATACAGATCAAAAGGCACTGAAGTAAAGTATACTCCTGGAAATATGTGGATTCCAACTCATCAACCTGCTGGTCAGAACAAACAATGGCTAGGAGCATATACTATCAGAGAGGCCAAATATCTCATTTAATGTTATAAACTTATAAACATTTCCTATTATTGTGTATTTCTGTCATGATGCTATCTTGAGAAGTGATAAATTCCAAAGATTTGGGTTGAGACACAAGGTCAAAAGTTAACAAGAGAATAATGGGAAAAAAATGATAACTTCTTTGAAATATCTGAAAGAATATTTGCTGTGATTTACGTTTTCACACAGTATTAAATAAGATTTTATTTAGTTGAGTATGATTTATTTTATTCCTGCAGGTAGCACACTAAGTCATGAGGACACCTCGGGTATGGAGGTCACGGTTGTCCTAGGCAGGAAGCAGAGGTAAGAGAGTTCATTTCTGTTTGTTCCGCCATTTCTCCTTGCATCTTCTTTCTTCCTTATCTGTGCTAGGACTCCAGGCAAAGCATATGAGAAACTCTTAAATTGTCTTATTATTTCATAGATTGGTGATTAAGGATACTACCCCATACATTATTCTCAAATTATTATTTTGCAATTTTTATATATTATCTTCAAAAATAATAACTGAATTAATAAGGTCTTTTCCTCTGTTTTTTTCAAATAATATATTTTAAACAATTTCTTAGCATATTGTTTCAATTGTTCCTCCACCCCAAATCTTATAGTTGGTTCTTAATTTTATATGTATCACACTGAAAAGAAAGGTAAG
This sequence comes from Dipus sagitta, assembly GCA_036346955.1. Taxonomy (NCBI): domain Eukaryota; kingdom Metazoa; phylum Chordata; class Mammalia; order Rodentia; family Dipodidae; genus Dipus; species Dipus sagitta. Next base: position 241,167,896 of record CM070770.1, read on the forward strand.
GATCAGAGGGCTAAGCAAATACAGGACTCAAATCCTAGTCCAAGCTACTTTTAGTTGCCTCCAAGCTACTGTGGCTTATGGGAGCTTTGATAGTCTGACAGCCTCCCACTTCCAAGCCTCCTTATAGTTTGTTTCCCCTTCATTACTATCTCATTCCTCTCCCATACTCAGCCTCAATGCTGTTCTTCAAATAGCCCAAACATGATTATGTCTTAGGGACTCTGTACTTTTTCTTCCTGAAATGCTATATCCCCAGAAATCTACCTTCCTTCTGCATTTCTGGGTACTGATCAAATGCCAGCCATCCCTACCTTTCTCTCTCCAGAAGCCACGTTTCCTTCCCTTCTGCTTATTGTCTGTGAATGTTCATATAGCCACTAATATGCTTGAGCTTTCCTTGCTTACTTGTTTCACTTGATCCTCCCTCTATGACTGTATAAATTTCCAAAAAGCAGGTATTTTGTTTATTTTATTCATTAATATCCTCTCAGTACTTAGGACAGGATTTGCCTACTTTCACTTGAGTGAACAAACTACTTATTTTCTCTTTGTTCTTATCTATCCATTTTATTTTACCACTTTTATAAGTTTTAAAATGTAATTTTATGTTTATTATTTTATTACTATAATAAGAAAATCAATTCCTCATTACTTTATTGAACAAATTATCAGATGCAACAAACTTTATGAGGTATACAAAGACGCTTGCAAGGAGATAAGCTCTCTCCAAATGGATTCCAACAGTTAATCACTAGAAGTCAGTACAAAACAGGAGAGAAGCCATTGCTTCACTTTACCTTTCTTTCAGGATGAATTAGTACAATTGAGATGAGAGAATACAAAAATTTTACATTAGCTAAATCATCTGAAAAATCACAAGTTTAAGTGAAATTGGATATCTAAAGAATGTGTGTAAGGAAATAAATTAATTAATTCACTTCTAAGGGTTATATCTAGAAACAAGTATACAAGGAGCACAGAAAATGGGTACACATGTACTATATGGGCTTAAGGCAAGTAAAAAAAAAGGAATAACTAATGATATTTATGCCTCACACCAGTGGGAACTTCTTTGTTATTAAAATAAGCTGAATGTAGCTGGAAGCCTTACTTTTAAAATCACTATACATCTCTCCTCCTGCAATTCTCAAGTATTTGATGCTTTAAAAAAAAAAACTGTGTTTGAATCATTTCTCTTCCTCCTTAAAAATTAGTTACACATTCTCATTTTCTCTGTTCCTGTGACAATTTATTTGGGTCTTCATCATTTGTAATTTAGAAAACTGAAAGAATTTTTCTTTTTCCTGCTACCTATTTCTTTATTTATTTATCAGAGAAAGCAGGAGACAGAGAGAGAGAATGGGTATGCCAGCCCTCCAGCCACTGTAAATGAACTCCAGACATGTGAGCCCCCTTGTGCATCTGGCTAAAGTGGGTCCTGGGGAATCGAACCAGGGTTCTTTGGCTTTGCAAGAAAACAACTTAACTGCTAAGCCATCCCTCCAGCCCCTGCTACCTATTTCTTAACTTGAGAACTTTGTTCTGGACAATAGAAATATATTTCTAAAGCTCAGCATCTATCTGCAGAGGTCTCTATTACCTGTAGCCTAACCTTGGACCGTCCAGGAAAACCCAACCTACTTCCTCATTGCCCCATCTGACTTCTCACTCTCTCCCACAGAGTAAATACGCAGTGATTCTGGACTCATTTCAGCAAAGGAGGCTACATACCTTGCTTATTCATTTCCCTCTTGTGAAATACTGGTGTCTACTTTTGATACTCTGAAAATATTGCATATTGTTTTTATTTATTTTTGAGACCCAAATTGAATGAAGTCTCTTTCTTTTTGATCCCTTTTGGAATCATAAATAATAGAATCTATTGTTTCTTCTACTTCCTTCTCCTGCCGTTATTATTAATTATTGTTAATTATATGCCCTTTGTCTTGGACTTGTATTCAAGGATCACGTTTATTTCAGACACTTTTTTTCTTCTCAATGGTTAAAATGTTGCCTCACATCCTTTTGAGCTCAGTTATAACTGTGGTATGTCTTCTTTATTTTTGCTACATAATGAACATACTAAAATTCAGCAGCTTTATGCATCTCACTTATTACACTCTCATTTTCTGAGGTCAAGAATTCAACAAGGCACAGGATGCTCCCGTCGGTGTTTCACCATGCCTGAGTCCTCAGCTGGGAGGATGAAGAGGCTGTGGGGGTCTTCTTCAATCACATGTCTGGATCTTAGTTGAGAAGCCTCAAGAATTGTTGTCCAAAGCATTTCCATGTCACTTGTGTTTTTCATAACAGAGAAATATAAGGATTACTGCAATACGGGGCACTAAATGCAAATATTCACATAAGCATGGAGAAAGTCCTTCTCTCTCTCTCTCTCTCTCTCTCTCTCTCTCTCTCTCTCTGTGTGTGTGTGTGTGTGTGTGTGTGTGTATGTGTGTGTTCTTGCTCAGAACATCATTTCTGCTCCATGTTGTGAAGAGAAGTGTCTTAACCTGTGCAGGCTCATGAAGGGAGCATCTCAACTCTGCAATTTCTGGGAGATTGGAGGAATCTCAAACAATTTTGAAGCCATGTTTTGAAACTCCATGCTAGTATCTTACATGTGGCTACTTGTTAGGTATAAAATGACTTTCTGTGAAGTGGCCATGCTCTTGTGCTTGCAATTCCAGGACTCTCACTTCTTTCTTCTGTAGATCACTGCTGTATCCACAGTGCAGTGAAAGCAGAGCAGCATGCACTTTGGTGTGAAATCACATATTCAAAGCCTGGATGTGCAACTTTTCAGCATATACCATGAGGAAAACACATCCAATACATCAGACTCTCTGTTGACTGAATTATACAATGGAGATAATTATGTCTCATGGAATGGAAGTAAGACTAAATGGTGCATACATGGTAAAATATCTGAAATTCACTGGGCTCTAAATAAAGATAAATCTCCTTTGTTCATTCTCCTGGTAAATCAATCCTTCAGTTGTCTAGTAAAAAAACATCTGGGATAAAAATCTTCCCCTAAAGAGATATTTTTTTGAATTTTCAAGAAGCAAGGAATTCATGCAGGGTATTAGGCAGATGTCACAAAACCTGGTTGTGTGACGATAGTTTTATATGGTTGTAAAACAGACTTTGGTCATGAAGTGAATAAACATACAGAGAAGAATTCTTGGGTAGGGCTTAAAATATGATTTATGTTCTTCCTTTATTTTTTACCCTTCCAATCTTTATCCCTAAAGACAATCACTTTAATTCTGTATAATGGCTATTCCCTTGGTGTTCATAAGTGACCTGTCAGGCACTCTTCCGTGGCTGTAAAGCACTATAGCTGAGTTTTCCCTTTGTTCCCCTATCAGATGAGGAGACATCAGAACTCTGGGGAAAGCAGCTGCAGGGTGCATAGAATGTTAATCTCAGATCACCAGGCTGATTAGGAATGCATGTGCCATCTAGAGACACCCAGGAGGAAAATGACTACAATTAATGTGACAGCTTATGATAATTTATGTTATTTTTTTAAATTTATTTTAAGGAGATTGGTGACTTCATTTAAAACTGGAATGAAATAAAATTAACCAGTAAAGGGAGGACCAAATAATGTTTTTGAAAGATGTCCTTCAAGTGATGCTAAGACAGTCTTTAATTATTTGGGATTGGGTCTATTACAGAACACCCAAAGAAGCCCTGCTTGAGTCCCCACAGGAGAGAGAGTGCCTCCTAACAGTATTCATCAACATCATCAGCAAAGCCACATTGCTTACTCCATACACTCATGCATGTAATTTTACTGTGCTTGGAGAATATCCAAAAAACACATAGACACATTTTATGCAGGATATGTGCTGATGATATGTATGTATGTGTGATGTATGATGAAATTTACACTAAGATCAAACTAGTGTTAACAAAGTGTTTTCTCTGTGTCAAGGTGTGTGTGTGTGTGTGTGTGTGTGTTGAAACCTCACAGTAACTTTAAGAAGTAGGAACTATTATCAACTTTACAAATAAGAAAATTAAGACAGAGAGAATTAGTAACTTGCTCATGATCATTCAGATAATTGGGGGAAGTAGTAGGATTTAAATACAAGCAATGTGGTTATGAAAATGTATAAACTTCTGTTAAATCATATGCATGACCACCAACTTATAATAGTTCAATTTAAAGTATTTTTACTTTTCTTTTTCTTTAATTTTTGTTTTATTATTTGCAAGAAAGGAGAGAGAGAGAGAGATAATATGAATGGGCATGCCAGGGCCTCAATTAAATAACTTGAAATAACACTAAACAAGGATGTGAAAGACCTACATAACAAAAACATAAAAAAAAAAAACTCAAGAAAGAAATTGAGAGGACAGGAGAAGATGGAAAGACCTTCCATGCTCCTGGATAGGTAGAATTAATATTGTTAAAATGGCAATTCTAAAAAAAGCAATATACAGATTTAATGCAATAGCAACAAAAATACCAGCATCACTCTTCACAGAGTTTGAAAAAATAATCAAATATTGAATGGCAGCAGGCCTCAGTTATCCAAAGATATCCTTAGCAAAAAAAAGAAAAAGAAAACAAAACAAACAAACAAACAAACAAACAAAAACACATATGGGGGTATCACCATACCTGACCTAAAGATATATTACAAAGCCATAGTAACAAAAACAGCATGGTACTGGAATCAAACAGAAACATATACCAATGGAACAGAAATGAAGACACAGACCTTAGGTCAAGTAACTGTAGTTACTGGATCTTTGACAACGGTGCCAACAATGTAGACTAGAGAAAAGACAGTACCTTCAACAAATGGTATTGGACAAATTAGATGACCATATGTAGAAAAATCAAATTAGACCCACTCTTTACCATACACAAAATCAAGTCCAAATGGCTTAAAAACCTCAATATAAGGCTTAAAACTTTTCAACTAATGAAGAAAAAATAGGAGGCATACTCCACAATATAGAACTGGGTAGAGACTTCCTGAACAAAACCTAGCAGCCCAGGAAATGAAACACGCACTCAACTAATGCGATCTCATGAAGCTAAAAAGCTTTTGCACAGACAAACACATCATAAGAAGAGCCAATAGATTTCCCACTGAATGGGAGAAAGTCTTTGCCAGGTATATCCCTGACAGAAGCCTGATATCTAGAATCCACATATAACTCAAAAAACTAAACAATAAAAGATCAAACAACCCACTCCAAAAGTGGGGCAGAAAACTGAATAGGAAGTTCTCAAAGGAAGAATTACAAATGGCTAACATACACTTAAGAAAATGTTCAACATCCCTAACCATTAGAGAAATGCAAATTAAAAGAATTATGAGATTCTACCTTATCCCAGTAAAAATAGCAAACATTTAAAAATCAAATGAAAGCTGGGTGTGGTGGCACACACCTTTAATCCCAGCACTTCGGAGGCAGAGGTAGGAGAATTGCTGTGAGTTTGAGGCCACCCTGAGGCTATATACTTAATTCCAGGACAACCTGAGCTATAGTGAAACCGTACCTCAAAAAAAAAAAAAAAAAATCAAATACAAACAAGTGTTGGCGAGGATGTAGAGAAACAGAACACTCATTTACTGTTGGTGGGAATAAAAGGTGGTACAACTGCTATGGAAATAAATATGGAGTCTCCTGAAAAGAAGGAACATAGAGTCACCAACAGCCCCTATAATTCCCTTACTGGAATTTTACCCTAAAAGCTCCACATCTCAGTTCAGAGATATTTGTTCAACCATGTTTATATCTACTCAATTCGTAATACCTAAAAACTGGAATCAACCCAGGTGCCCATCATTGGATGAATGAATAACCAAGATGTAGGTATATCTACATGATGGAATTCTACTCAGTAGTAAGAAAAAAATAACACAATGAAATCTGTACAAAAATGGTTGAACTTGGAACAAATCATAGTATGTAAATTCACACAATCACAGAAAGAGCCGTCACATGGTCTCACTCATCTGTGGCTCCTAACCTGGACCAGCTGGAGTTGCTGACACACCTGATAGCCATCTCTAGGTCTGGACAATAGGGAGGATAGGGCTTGAGGGAAGGGGAAGAATTGGGGGCACAAAACTTAATCCAAATTGAACTGGTACCATAGAAGCTGATATCCTGGAAGTTAGACTAAAAGGTGGAACTCTCAACAGGACCTTAGGGGGAGCACCTAAATCGAAGTGCCTTGAAGAGGGACTGATGAAGCCTAACATTAAATTTCTCCTCTTTCTCTTTTTTTTCTGTCTTTTTCTTTTTTATTTTCCCTTGGTGCTGACCTATAATTCCTTGTACCAGGATACAGTTAAAAACAACAACAACAAAAAGAAATTGGGATACTTATCTTTCAACTCTTGCCTATTCTCTGCTGAGGGACTTTCCCTATGCATATCAAATCCTGCATTCTTGGTCTCATTGATATAACTCCAGTGTTGCAAGGAACACCTTCAAATACCTACTTTAGAAAGTTACTGTAAGTATGGGACTGGTGAGTCTTGAGGTGGGGGGGGCAGGCAAGGTGCTAACAGCATCTGATACAGTTATTCTGCTCCATTCTCAGTGGTTGCAAAGATCATTTATGTATACTTTGGCTTTTTCTTTGAAGAATTGTTATTTCATAAATATTAACATCTTATTCATGCTAAATGCTTTTCCATGCATTATCTTATTATTCCTAGAGGGAATGGCATTTCCTCTGCCTATGCATAGCCTATGTCACAGGCTCTAAGTAGTTTAAATGTGTTGCCCAAAGACAAATAGGAATGAAAATAGTAGAACTAAGAATACTCAAATTGAGTGTGCCTACACAGCACTTCTAAGAAGCCTGAGGAACTTTTTCAACTCATTTTGGAGCAAGACTTCACTTTCTTACCCAACATTTCTGGTGGTATTTTGTGAGACCAACAATGTTATTGTTAAAACTGTATTTAGCCGGGCGTGGTGGCTCACGCCTTTAATCCCAGCACTTGGGAGGCAGAGGTAGGAGGATCGCCATGAGTTCGAGGCCACCCTGAGACTCCATAGTGAATTCCAGGTCAGCCTGGGCTAGAGTGAGACCCTACCTTGAAAAACCAAAAAAAAAAAAAAAAAAAAAAAAAAAAACTGTATTTAAAATTGTTAAGTCACATAGTAGAGAACATTCTCAAAAGTCAAAAAATTCCTCACATAGAAAGTCCATGATTAAAAAAAATAGAATTAACATCTGGTGAGAGTTAAAGGAGGGCCTCTGGTATAAAGTCAGTGAGATGAGATGGAAATTACATTGGATGGAGGGATCAAGGGGGCAAAGACTTGTTCTAGTGTAGCCTCTGCCATCAGCTAGCTTTGTGGTATGGACTAAATCATGTGCCCAATTGAACCTCAGGTTCTTGATCAATAAATGAATCTCTTGGTACTAAAAGCATATTTTGAGATTCAGAGGAGAATTTACAATTTTTAAAAATATTTTATTTTTCTTTATTTATTTGAGAGTGAGAGAAATAGGCAGGTGGAGAGAGAGAAGGAGAGAATAGGCACCCCAGGCCTAACGAACTCCAGGTGAGTGCTCCCCCTTGTGCATCTGGCTTACATGGGTACTGGGGAATTGAACCTAGGTCCTTTGCCTTTGCAAGTAAGCACCTTAACCACTAAGCCATCTCTCCAGCTCTGAGAGTTTACATTTAAGTAGCAACTTTCTGCCCAATTGTCTATGGTTATGTGTATTATAAAAGAATTGAGCATGATGGAATGTTCATATAAAAATCTGAGTGGGGCCGGGCGTGGTGGCGCATGCCTTTAATTCCAGCACTCGGGAGGCAGAGGTAGGAGGATCACTGTGAGTTCGAGGCCACCCTGAGACTACCTGAGATTCCAGGTCAGCCTGAACTAAAGTGAGACCCTACCTTGTAAAACCAAAAAAAAAAAAAAAAAAAAAATCTGAGTGGATATTTATACACAGAATATAACTCCATTAAAGAGCACAAGGTCGCACGTGCCCACTAGGTGGCAGAATTACCTGGAGATCAATTGCAATGGCTGAGGCCCTGGTGTGCAAATTCTCTCCCTTCCCTCCCCCCCCTTTCTCTGGCCCTCACTCTCTCTAAAATAAAATAACAATAAGTAGAACCCTCATTTCTACTATCATCTCTTCTCTGTTTCTCTCCCCTTTACCCTTTCTTCTCAGTATAATTTCTACATCTTACTCTATAGCAGTTAAAGGGAAATAAACTGTTACTTTCTAATCCATCTTTGGCTATCACAGTGGCTTTTCTTTGAATAAAATGATTACTTAGTCAGTTAAAGTGTACTCTCATTGGAAATAGCAGTTAAATGCTGAATAATCTTGGGTTTGCTGGAAAAAGAATGAATTTGAGTCTTTCTTTAAGAGAGGGTTCTTGAAGAAAAGTTATACACAAGGGTTTCAAGTTGGTACAATTTATTTACAATCCATCATCAGGCATGACATTTCAGTAGTTGATCATTTCACACACTCATCCACCTAACATCATGGAGAAACCAATGACAATTTAGTGGGGAAATCATCAAAATATACATCACATTTATTCTATTCAGAACCAAATTGTTTTTTAACATTTATTTTTTCCCTAGTTAAGTTCCAATTTATCTTTGAGTCAGTCAGGATGACAGAGCCTCATTTGGAATCCATGAAGACAGCTGACAGAAACTGCATTAAAATGAGATTTTTTTGAATCCAAAGAATGAAAGCTTTAAATCACTATAGTCAAGTCAATGGGGCAAGATTGATACCAGATGTTATTTGTTCATGTTATCAAGCAACTATAGCAGCCTTGAAGAGACCTTGTCACTACATAGCTTCTGTCTTTGTGTATAAGAATAAAGTGAAGAGATCTGTTGTCTCGGATAAAAGCCATCCAATGTCTCAATGCAACAGGCTGTATCATACAAGGAGAACATCAAAATCGAAAGAGGTCTTCGCGGTCATGTTTACTCAATTTCCACATTGGGTATATAGGGAAGGAAAACTCTGCAGAAGGAAAGCAGGTGTATTTCAAACACATGAGTTCCAAGCAAGGGCTCACCACTATCTTGACTGATGAACTTAAAAAAGTCAGTGGGCATCCTGAGCATTACTGTGGAAAGCATTCATTTCGTGTGTGTGTGTGCATGCGTGCGCGTGTGCACGTGTGTGTAGTGTTATTCAGTATCTCTTCTGCCTTTTGCTGGCATCTCATTTTATTTTGGAGTGACTCTTTCCTATTACATATTTTTGTTCTGTTTATTGGTACTGAGGATCAAGGCAGAGCCTTGCACATGCAAGCAAGTGCTCTTAAGCTACATCCTCAGATACTTATTGCACATGCTCTTGATGAGACTCTCAGTTCAGACATCTTGTCCTCCTTAGGGCATAGTGTAGCTTTTCAGTACCTGCTAAGTCCACCAGCCTCACCCTACCATGAGGCAAGCTAATAGTCAAAGTGTTAATGTGGGAAAGGTTGAGACTTGATTTATTCTATAAAGCTATGCTAAAGACACTCTCCATTTGTCCTGATTATCCAATCTCTAAAATCCCTCCTTCTGTTTTCCTTTAGTTCTATGAGTCATGTGGTAGCATTCTAATATCTATTTATAAATTCATTTTGGTGGAATCTCTTGCTTGCAAACAAAACTTGCTAACATAGATTGCGCATATGAAGTGGATATAATTATACCATATTCACAGGATGATAAAATTACTTTCCACAAAATAATGTATATTAAATCTACTTTCTTGGAGATTAATACTTAAATAGAACCTAATAAATGCTATATGCTTGGTTTTTAATCTTTACTATATTAATCATATCATTATACTATGCTTTACTGAGATTTTTGAGGAATGCCATGAGCCACATGGATAATTTTAGAGGTGCCCTCTGGGTGAGGGGATACTTTCATGTTTTGATTTTTTTGAGGCCTTAAGTAATTTTTTCCAACCACATCTTAGGTAAGGTCACATCAGTGCATTCATGTGTAAGATGGAATTTCCTAGCTTCACTATCTTTCTTGCACCAAATAGTGGTTCTTTGTCATTTAACACTCCTCAGTATTTTATCTTTTTCTTCTCACATTTAAAGATAGCCAACAAATAGAAAGATGGTTGTATCTTGAACACAAAGCTTGGAAATCTCAGCCAAGTGCTCAGGTGTATTTCTGACAACTCTTGCTTCCTACCTTATCATAAGACAAAAGTCGTCTTGGGCTTTCTCTTACTGCACTAATCCCCCTGAGCCATGGTTTGAATCCCCATAGTTTTAGTTAATTCTCATCACTCACAGTCCAAAATTATAGAATTAAGCAACTCATAACTTTTAAATTGTGTGCCATCCTAATAACTGTGGTAAAATCTTTCACCAACCCGTTCTGTATCACCATCCTTGTCAGATCAATTGTTTTCCTCCCTGCAAGAGAAGTGATGCAAAGAAGGCAGCCATGTAGCAATGCTGCAGAGTACATAGGAAAAAAATCAGAGTACATGTAGAGTTCAGTACTGCCAGGGTTCAGAAAGCTGGGTGTGGGGGCTGTAGTCTTGAGACACACTGGTCATAGATAACAGGGGACTGTAACAAGGATTCTTTTCCCACCAGCTCTGTATATCATGCTCCTTATTTCCTTCTGAGCCCCCAACAGAGGTGCCATTAATATTCATATTGTTTCCTGTACTTGATTATGATGATACATGTGTTCTCTGTGTTAGTCTTTATCACCTATGCTCTTCCCTTTCTCCTGAGCCCTTATCGACATAGTTGGTAACACCTGTATTTCTACCAGCTGTTGATGTCAAGTAATCTAGACCTTTGTCCATCCATACTTCTGCACCCTCCCAGCCTCTAGGTATTATCCATGTCAAAATCACTTCTGCATTTTGGGGCATGGTATTTGTTAAAGCAATATTTTTTAAAGATTTCGTTATGATTTAGGGATTGGGGTTAGATGTAATATTTTTAGGTATTATAGCTTTTAATTGTCTAATTCTTAGGTACTAAAATCTGTACATTTTCTGTGCTGCTGAGTATAACCTGGCTCAAGTCAGGATGTCTCTAGAGTTACACTCCCCCCCCCCACCTGGGAGATCTAAGAGAAGGTATTTCTTGCCTTCATTAGCTCAACACTGGTAGCCTGCGATGGCTGGTTGCCACATACCTCTACTCTGGTCTCCTTTAGTTACATTCCTTCTCCTTCTCTTGACAAATCTTGTTATAAATGTTATACATTTGGTTGCATTTAAGATCCAATCAGATTATGCAGGACAACCTCACCATTTCAATATACATGGAGGCATCAAATCTGCACAGCCTTCTCCACCACACCTCTTTTTTGTAGTACTGGGGATGGAACCCAGGACCTCACAATCCTGCAGAGACCTTTATGCTGTGTAACGTCCAGTTTTAAGCATTAGGACATCAGTATGCTTTGGGAGCTTATCATTCATTTTACAGCATGCTTGACCTCACTTCCTGCTTTTGTATATTACAATTCTAAGCAAAGTTGTCTTTGTAACTAGCCTCAGGGTGACATTGAAGAACATCTAAAATTTAACTGACTGAAAGAATTTCATGTAGGAGAATGCATATTTAAATTTTAAGTCTTGTTCACAGGACTCATGTTTTTTTTTTATTAGTAGTAGCTTTTACTAGAGAAGTAAATGTACACACACACACACACTTTTCTGAGTTAATATATTGTAAATCTTCATTTTATAATTTAAAATTTTCTAAAAGTCACTGGCTTTTCAATAATATGTAGTCGATCTTACAGAAGTCAGTATAGGATTTTATATGAAAATCATTTTTAATTTGAAATTGATCAAGCCAATTTCAATGTAAACTATATAGAACTTTAATACTCTACACAATTGAACATTTTCATATTCAAATAGTTTAAAGGAAAAGGGGATATAGTTTTCAAATTTGTTTCTCTTTGGGTGGTTGACTTATAGTCTTAATATATCTTAGATATTAAATTATCTACTTTATTTTGGATTTATCTTCATATCTTCTAATTTATAGTCTGTACATCTGAGTTTCTTGACTTGTATTTAAAAATAAGCACATTCTTTTTTAAAATTTTTATGTATTTATTTGTACAGAGAGAAAGAGGAGAGAGAGAAAGAGAGAGGGAGAGAGAGAATGGGTGTTCCAGGGCCTCCAGCCATTGCAAACTAATTCAAGATGCATGAGCCACTTTGTTCATCTGTTTTACATGGGCCTTGGGGAATACAGCCTGTGTCATTTGGCTTTGCAGGCAAGAACCTTAACCACTAAGCTATATCTCCAGTCCAGTGTATAAATTGTTAACATAAGGAAAATGAGTTTCTCATTGAAAATATAAAAGAAACAATGCAATCATGCTAACTTTCCACAACGCAAACTTATTTTCATATTTCTTGAATTTCAAAATCTACCAGGGATCACACTGCACTGGTAGCATAATGCTTTATTATGATCTCAAAAGGATACTTGCTCCCTTGTCTTTGATAGCTTCCAGAGGGTTCTTGCATTCACTGGCCTGGGGTTCCATAGCCCTTTCAGCACCATCCCATTCTCCAAACTCTGTTCCTATAAGCTTTTTACCATGTTAATTTTTTTTCTAACTCTGACCCTCACATCTCTCTCACAGGGAAACTGTAATTTCACTTCAAGTTTTTTTTTTTTTTTTTTTTTTTTGGTCTCACTCTAGCCCAGGCTGACCTGGAATTCACTCCGTATTCTTAAGGTGGCCTCGAACTCATGGTTATCCTCCTAACTCTGCCTCCCAGGTGCTGGGATTAAAAGCATGCACCACCATGCCTGATTTTGGAAAATTCTTAAATCTATGTCTTCATTGCAATTTGCAAATCTGTTTTTTATTTTGCACTAGCACAAATGGTCAAAACTGTATTCAAATGAATGTGAGAGATCTGCTTTAAATTTGGTCTGGTGTTTGGAACAACTTTCAAGTGCAATCTGAGAAAAAATAAATGTGACCTTTCATTCAGACATGCAGACTTGCCTGAGGTATCATAAAAAACATTCATCTTAACTGCAAGAAGCTTCTGATTTCAGTCTCACCCCTGCAGAGTCAAGAATGAGTGAGATAGCCATGTTCTTTAGATGAGTGGCAGGGTAAGAAAGGGGTATGAACTATTTGAAGCAGAGGTATCCTCTTACCTTAATTAAATTAACAAGAGATGAATGATAGATGTAGACCAAGGAAAAGAGATGGGATACACTGATCTCCAACTAGCAGCAAGATGGTTGTCCATTTAGTTAGGAATAGAATGTACATGATTCAGAGACTTTGGAAGACAGAATGGCATAATATACACATTTTTTGGCCAGTTAGTGACATTGGCCAACTCACTTTACCTTTGTGGTCCATAATGAGCTGAGCTCATTGACCTCTCAAACCTTAACTAGCAATAATGCTGAAGGTTTAACCCTGATGGTTACTGATGTTGCCTTTCTTGCTTAATCTGTCACACTAATAGAAATATTAGTTGTAAGTTCTAGGAGAGTGATGTTTTTTAACACCAAACAAAATTGCTACTTCTCAGGAAGTGGTAGCAAAGTATTTATCAAGGCATCTTGCTTCTAGCAATAAAATATGTCAGCAGTGGGGGGAAAAATGAATTAAACAGTTAAGCGTTTTTTAATCTAAGGCTAAAAGATGTTTCTGAGCAGAGACTATTCATATTAGAGGAAAATTCTACTCTTCTAAATCCTGTCAGACATTACATGCTCTGCACAGATTTTCACTGCTTGCATGACTTAATTTGAGGGAACGTGTGCAATTACTGAAAATGCTGAGGTGATTTGGGTCTCACTGAAATATGTTCTTTAGTGGCTATAGGAAATAAGTACTGCCTTAAGTTGTGGGGAGAAATGCACAGGTTCTAGAGTATCATTGCTTCAATACTTACTTGTTGCGTTTCCTACATTATTTTATTTAATCAACCACCAAGTATTTATTGAATAGATTATGGTGCAGGCTACAGCAGATATTAGAAAGATATACTGGAAGAAATATGAACCCTATTATATACTGTCAAATTTAAAGCCACAACTAATGAGAAAAACAGGTATAAGGTACTGTTTGTCTCTTTAAGTAAGTGTCAATTGAGTGTTCTCTGAAGCTAACTGCTAGAATCTTATCCTAGCTATGATTGCAGCTCAGTAGTGTCCCACTTGAAATATTCATGAAAAATACATAAACAGTATCTGTACCAAACTAATATTTGCTCTTATACATAAGAATATCAATTCCATTTGAAGATGAGGGTAGAGAAAGTGATAGAAAAAAAGGATATATGAAATCTTTGTCATTTTGTTGTTGTTATTACTTGCTCTGAAATTTGGTGACAGGCACAAAAAGTCAACAAAGTCCATGCCTATTAAGCTTCTGCTTTTCTGAATCAGTGTCATTTTTCAATAAAAATAGTTGTAATAGACAGTGGCTATAATGGCATATTCATAGCAAAAAGTTATGCTCAAGTAAAAACTCTAGAATATCAAAAGTGAAGGGAAATCACTTCTAGCTGGAGCAATGGGAAATTTTTTATGCATAGAGCATTTGAACTGATCTTTAATATTTGTGATTTTTGAGGAGATAAAAATAGATGAAGTATTTCTACTTATTAAAGTACATAGCATATATTCAAGAAAACATATCAGTTTGATGTGGGGTATGAAATGAGATCTTGGTTTTTATTTGGTCCCCATATTTTAAAATCTGTATTTATACTATCCATCTCATTGATGTGGTCTTCTCATGAAGAATACGAGGCTAAAAGTCTATACTTCTTATACTTATTACAGTGTTAAAATAAGTAGCATGCACAATGGCTTTGTTATAGAAGTAAATGCATTTATAGTCATTTAAAATTTTAATTTAATTTTAATAATTATCAGCACTATTTTAGGTTCTTTTTTAAAAATCTTACCTAGTACTATATTTCTGAACATCATTTTAATTAACTGACAGTAGTAATTACAAGAACTATGAATTGTGAAATTCCTTTTAATTTAAAATATTATGAAGGAGCACATAAATACTGTGGTATAAATCATAGCATCTCAAACTCAGAATGAATTATTTATTTTTAACAATGACAAAAGGCTAATTGAAAAAAACAATTGGATTCTAGTGATATAGAGTTATTAGGGCATATTTCTCAAAAGGAATTGCATTATGGTGATCAAAAGCACTGGCCCTGTCATACTTGGTTTGAGCAGAGACCAGCATAAGAAATGTCTGGTTAATCTATTTGGTCAATCATTTAGCCAACAATGTTCTATGAATATCTGACCACACTGGGGGAATCTTCTCATATCTTTGTGTTATTATTTGTACTTAATAGCCTTTTGCTATCTTTCTTACTAACTAATCTTTTTCCTGAAGGCTTCTCTCCCTACTTATGGAAATTCACCTTTACATATTTGTTTTTCGTAATGAGTTGCTGTGCTACTTATTTTTCCACCCTCAATCTAGGCACTCACATATATTATTTACTCTTTTCTTTCCTGCCCAGGAGGCAGCTCCCAAAGGCTTCCCTGATTTATCCTAATCTTGATTTATGGCATCTCTGTGGCCTGAGCCGCTAGGAAATGCAGAGAAAAAAGCTGGGGGAAAATGCTGTCTGCAGGAGAAGGGTTCATTCTCTCCTACTTTCTAAATGTTCTAAGCTTAATTCCTAGAATGTACCCTTTGTTGATAGTCTTTCCTCTATGGCTCCAGTTCACACTATGCTAGGAACTCTATTTGTTCTGTTCATTCCTCTTGTCTCAGTTACTTGTCTCTGGATGTTTCCATAACTCTGTTCACATATATGTATGCAGTTACTTGATAGATAGTTGCTCTGGTTCGTTTTTGTTTCCTGAGGTCCTTACCCAAGCATGATACATAGTAGTTAACTCTGTTATAACTTTTGAAATAAAACTGAGAAAAGCATAGACTTCTGGTCATGATGGCATCCACCTAACCATACTGCACCTCCCAGGGAAGGAAAGGCAAAATGTTTAGGGTTCATTAGGTCTTCTAAGGGTGATAAGACTCTAATAGACCTACAGTAGGAGGGCGTGGAAGAACAAAGCAGGGAGTCTGCTGATTTCCATGCTATCAGGTAGCCCACCAGTCCCCTATCCTGCCAAGCAGCCATACTAGCCATAATCCCAGCCGCAGGTTCCTCCTGCATTAACTGCAGGCAAGAGACCCAGGCCAACAGGCTAGCTTTCCCCCAGGGGACCATCACATAGGAAGCCATCCCACTTGCCACTGCCTCCACCCCTGTGCATGGACCCAGGCCAGCTGGCTAGTGTCTACCCCTCCCCCCCGCCCAGGCATTCCTGCCACTGCAGAGTTCCACCCAAGAACTCCACCACCACCCTACCTCCATGTGTGGACACTGGCCAGCATGCTAGCCACCCTAGTGCACCAACCCAGGCCAGCAGGCTAGTGTTCCCCCAGGGGACCTCCACACTGGAACATCTTCCCACTTCCAGCCACACCCTGCCTCCCTACATGGACTCAGATCAGCAGGCTAGCACACCTCCCACTGCCACCAGGGACTTCCACATGCCACTGTGCCCCTGTGGGTGGACCCAGGCCAGCAGGGTAGGGTTCCCTGCTCCCCAGGCTCTCCCACCACAGGGAACCTCCATGTCTACTACCTGCCTGTCACCTGACCTACAGAAGTCCCATATCCCTCCCCTGCCCTGTCCCAGGACCCTACAGTCCCTCCCATATCCTGCTACAGGGTCCCAAGGGACCCACTGTTCCAGCCTTTCACCCTTCAGCATCATGGAACCACAACACATTCCCATCATCCCCTCATCTGCAGCCCAGCCAAAACACCAGTCTGCCTTGTCCCATTCCCCCCTATCCCCTGTCCCCTCAGGCCACCTTAAAATGCAATCCCACACCCTGACTCACAGAACAAGCCTCTCCATCAGGTCCTCCAGCTCCCACCAGAGCCTCACAGGCTCCTTCCCTATGAGCAGGCAGGGCCAATTGCCATCAGAAGCCTAGTGGAAGCAAACAGAAAAGAGAATAATCACTGAAGACACTTCAAAGGATAGAATACAGCTTCCTCCTAAAGTAAATAAGGCTCCTACACTGTAATGGGCAGACCACAGGACAAAAGGAATAACATGAAAAATCAAATGCAAGTAAATCCAATAAGATTGCCCAGTCCCACAATGGATGTCTCTAATCAAAACATAGAAGAGACAATAGGATCAGAACCCCATAATGAAGGTACAAGCTATGCAACCATAACCAAGCAAAGTGCTTAACTTGCAGAAAAGCAACAAAGGGCCGATAGTCATATGAATGCTGTCCTCCCTAGATTAAACCTAGTAGATAAGAACCAGGAAGGGTTCCAAAGACAGTTAAATGATCTGAAGGAGAACAAATGAAAAAGAGGACCTCAATAACCAGATGGCTAAGCTCAATGAAGACATAAAGAAATGCAAGGATGAATTCCAAGGAGCATTAAGAAAATCAGAAAATGACATGAAAAAGGAACTAGACAGGGGGTTGGAAACTATACATAAAAAAGCAGTAGAAAATGCAAAGCAAATTGAACAAGCCCAAAACTCTAAAGAAGCTCTCAAGAACAGAGTCAACTATGTGGAGGATAGAAACTCAGAACTGGAAGACAAGGCAGAAGAAACAGTTAGTGAGTCCAAAGGTTTCAATAAGTTCAAAAATTTTGTGAACAGAACATGAGGAAACTGTGGGATACCCTTAAACATTCCAATGTTTGGATCAAGGAATACCAGAAGGAGAAGGAATTCAGACCAAAGACATGGAGAACTTATTGAACAAAATTATTGAAGAAAACTTTACCAGTCTCTCAAAAGAAAGTCCCATTAAGTTACAAGAAGCTATCAGAACTCCAAACAGACTGGACCAAAGGAAAAATTCCTTAAGACATATTATCATTAAGACTCTAAACATCAATACCAAAGAGAAAGTCCTAAAAGCAGCTAGAGAGAAACAACATATTATTTATAAAGGCAACCCCATCAGAATTACTTCAGACTTCTCAATGGAAAACCTGAAAACCAGAAAGACCAGGATTGGAACACTGCCAAATATAAGAACCTATGGCTTACAATCCAATCTATTCTACCCAGCAAAAGTATCTCTCATAATAGATGGTGAAAGAAAAATTTTCCATGATAAAACTCAGCTTTACAACTATATGAACACAAAGCCAAACCTGCAGAGACTACTTCAGAGAATTCTCCACACAGTACAATCAAATAACCAACTGCAAGTGCCTACAAGAAGCAGATCACAATAACTAAACTCAGTGAAAACACAAAAAACCTACAAAGTCCAAGAAAACACCAAACCACATGACCCATCACAATGTGGAAGAGACTAAATCAAACTTCACAGTCGTTACACTAAATATTAATGACCTTAATTCATTCATCAAGAGACATAAGCTAATAGGGTGGATCAGAAAATTAGACCCTTCAATCTGCTGTCTTCAAGAAACATGCCTCACCACTAAAGACAAACATCTCCTCAGGGTGAAAGGCTGGAAAAGGATATTCCAAGTAAACAGAAATAAGAAACAAGCAGGTGTAGCTACACTAATATTGGATAAAATAGACGTCAAACCAAAAGTAATCAAAAAAGACAAAGAAGGCCACTTCCTACTTATCAAGGGAATGATCCAACAATGGGATATCACAATCATCAATCTTTATACATCAAACATAGGTGCACCACAATTCATAAAACAAAGCCTACTTGACAACAAAACAGAAATAACCATCAACACCAACGTAGTTGGGGACTTCATACTCCACTATGATCAGTAGATAGATAATCCAAACAGAATATTAACAGGGAAGTGAAAGAGCTCAACAAAACCATAGATCAATTATACCTAACGCACATCTACAGAACATTCTACCCAAAGTTCACAGACTACACATTCCTTTCAGCAGCCCATAGAACCTTCTCTAAAACAGATCCAGGAACAGATGATTTTTCAGCTGAATTGTATCAAACATTCATGGAAGAACTGAAACCAATTTTTTCTCAAACTGTGCCATAAAATCAGAGAACAGGGAAAGCTCCACAACTCCTTGTATGAAACTATTATCACCCTAATACCAAGAACCAGGCAGAAATGCCACAAGAAAAGAAAACTACAGGCCTATTTTCCTGATGAAGTTAGATGCAAAGATCCTGAACAAAATCCTCACAAATTGAATTCAACAACACATCAGAAGCATTAACCACCTTGATCAAGTAGGCCTCATCCCAGGAGTACAGGGGTGGTTCAACATACGTTAATATGTCAAAGTAATACACCATATAAATTGGAAGAAAATTGATGAAATAAAGAGTTTGTTCTTTGAACAGAAAAAAAAAAAAAAAAAAAAAAAAAAAAAAAAAAAAAAAAAAAAAAAAAAAAAAACCAAGATTGATAAACCCCTGGCCAATTTGATCAAGCAAAAAAAAAAAAAAAAAAAAAAAAAAAAAAAAAAAAAAAAAAAAACCACAGAGAAGCAAATAGCTACCATCAAGTGTGGGCTACAAGAGGGCCTACACCTATTAAATTCTCTATAAAAAAAAAGTAAGGGTTATCTCATTTGTCCTGGTGCTAACTTACTCTCCGTTGGAGAATCTGCTTCTCTTTTTCAGATAGATGTAGATCATAAGGAGAGAGCCACCCCATCATACCTCAAAAGGGCCCCAGCTGAAACTAAGAAAAATTGGAGAAACAAGCAAGGGGGCTGTTTTCCTGATGAACCGGACACCAGCACAAGAGGGAAGGAGATCAGCACAGAGAAAAATCAACTCCTACCAAATCAGAGAGCCAGAGCCTCAGAGGCCCCCAACACCTCATCACTGAAGCAGACCAAAAATGAACCCAACATGGCTCAGGGAAATTTTGCGGAAGAGGGGGTGGAAAGAATGTCAGAGTCACATGTTGGGTCATGATATGCAGAGACATTTATCTTACCCATAAATGTGGGCTAACTCCACAATGCATGACCCGTATACCTCAACAAGGAGGGGCTAAGGGGAGGGGGTAGGTCACGGATGAGCCTAATAATGGTATCAAACTGACTGTATTTGCTGAATACAGAACTGACTAATAAACTAATAAAAAAAATAAAATAAATAAAATAAAAACCACAGAGATGCTTCAAATTAACAAAATTAGAAATGAAAAAGGAGAGATCACAACAGACATAAGTGAAATTGGGAGAATCATCAGGACTTATTTTAAAAACCTCTACTCTACAAAACCGGATAATATGGAGGAAACGGATGAATTCATAGACACAACCACCTACCAAAACTAAACTCAGAGCAGGTTAATCTCCTAAACAAAACAATCACACTCACTGAGATTGAAAAGGTAATCAAAAAGCTCCACAAAAAGAAGAGTCCAGGAACAGATGACTTCTCAGCTGAATTGTATCAAACATTCATGGAAGAACCGAAACCAATTTTTCTCAAACTGTGCCATAAAATCAGAGAACAGGGAAAGCTCCCCAACTCCTTGTATGAAACTACTATCACCCTAATACCGAGAACCAGGCAGAAATGCCACAAGAAAAGAAAACTACAGGCCTATTTTCCTGATGAAGTTAGATGCAAAGATCCTGAACAAAATCCTCACAAATTGAACTCAACAACACATCAGAAGCATTAACCACCTTGATCAAGTAGGCCTCATCCCAGGAGTACAGGGGTGGTTCAACATACATTAATATGTCAAAGTAATACACCATATAAATGGGCTTAAACACAAAAACCACATGATCATTTTGATAGATGCAGAAAAGGCCTTTGACAAAATACAACATCACTTCCTTATCAAAACATTGGAGAGAACAGGCATGGACAGTTTATGTCTCAATATAATAAAGGCTATATTTAAAGCTCCTAAAGCCCAAATAATTCTTAATGGGGAGAGATTGAAGGAATTTCCATTGAGATTAGGAACAAGACAGGGGTGTCCACTCTCACCTCTGCTCTTCAATATAGTAATGGAAGTACTAGCTCAAGCAATAAGACAAAAGAAAGAAATAAAAGGGATACAAATTGGATAGAAGAAGTAAAGTTAGCCCTATTTGCAGATCACATGATTCTATACATAAGAAACCTGAGAACCTATATCTCAAAATTCATAAAGGTGATTAACTCCTTCAGCAAAGTAGCAGGATAGAAAATCAATGCACAAAAGTCAGTAGCCTTTCTATATGCAAAAGACAAAGGTACAGGAAAGAAATGAGCGACATTGTCCCATTATCAATAGCAAAAACAACAATTAAAAAAAATACCTTGGAGCCAGGTGTGGTGGTGCACGCCTTTAATCCCAGCACTCAGGAGGCAGAGGTAGGAGGATCGCCATGAGTTCGAGGCCACCCTGAGACTCCATAGTGAATTCCAGGTCAGCCTGGGCTAGACTGAGACCCTACCTCGACAAAAAAAAAAAAAAAAAAAAAAAAAAAAAACCTTGGAAAAACATTAACCAAGGATGTGAAAGACCTATACAATGAAAACATGAAAACACTGAAGAAAGAAATTAAGGGGCACTTGAGAAAATGGAGAGACATCCCATGCTCCTGGATAGGCAGAATTAGCATTGTGAAAATGGCAATCTTACCAAAGGCAATATACAGATTTAATGCAATACCAATAAAAATCCCAACATTTTTCTTCACAGAGAGAAAAAATGACCTCAAAATTCACATGGAAGAGCAGAAGGCCTTGGATATCCAAGCATCCTCAGCAAAAGAAACATCTCTGGAGGCATCACCATACCTGATCTAAAGCTATATTACAAAGCTATAGTAATAAAAACAACATGGTACTGGCATAAATACAGTATTTTAGAACAATGGAACAGAATTGAGGGCCTGGGCTTTGGGTCAAGTAACAACAGCTACTACTTGATATTGACAAAGGTCCTAATAACATAGGCTAAAAAAGGACAGCATCTTCAACAAATAGTGCTGGACAAACTGCATATTCATATCCAGGAAAATGAAACTCAATCACCACGTCTCGCTATGCACAAAAATCAAGTGCAAATGGATCAAAGACCTCAATATAAGATCAGAAAATCACCTACTACTAAAAGAAAAAATAAGAGGAACTTTCCATGATATACGAATGGAAAAAGATTTCCTGAATAAAACCCCAGTAGCTCAGGAACTTAAACAATCACTCAGCCATTGGGATCTCATGAAGCTGAAAAGTTTCTTCATAGACAAACATACATTAAGCAGAGCCAATAGATTACCCACAGAAAGGGAGAAAATTTTTGCTGGCTATGAAACTGACAGAGGCCTAATATCTAGAAACTACAAAGAACTCAAACACCTAAGCAATGAAAATTCAAACAACCCACTCACAAAATGGGGCATAGAACTGGACAGGGAGTTCTCAGAGGAAGAAATACAAATGGCAAACACACAGTTAAGAAACTGTTCTTCATTTCTAATCATCAAGAAAATGCAAATTAAAACAACCATGAGATTCCACCTTACCCCAGTAAGGATAGCAAACATTAAAAACTCAAATGAAAACAAATGCTGGTGAGGATGTGGAGAAATAGGAACCCTCATTCACTCTTGGTGGGAATGTAAAATGGTACAACTACTATAGAAAGCAATATGAAGACTCCTAAAAATGTTGACTATAGAGTTACCAACAGACCTAGTTATTTCCTTACTGGGCATTTAACATAAAAGGTCTATGCCTCAGTTCATAATAGCTAAGAGCTGGAATCCACCCAAATGTCCATCATTAGACAAATGGATAACTAAGATGTGGTATATCTACACTATGGAATTCTACACAGCAAGAAGGAAAATGACATAACGAAATTTGAAGAGAAAAAGAAAAAATTGAAGAACCTGGAACAGATCACTCTCAGTGAACTCACCCAATCACAGAAAGATAATCATCACATGTTTTCACTCATCTGTGGCTCTTAACCTGAATCTGCCCTACATGCTGAAATACCTAATAAGCACCTAGAGGACTGTAAAATAGGGAGGATGGGGTGGGGTAGGAGGGTAAAAGTGGTGGTGAGGGATACAAAATTGGATCCAAATGGCAATGGTACCCTAAATTCTATATCCAAAAAGACAAGTTCAATGGTTTAACCTTCAGGTCCTTATAGGAAACACCTGAATCACAGGGTCCTAGAGAAGGTATGATGAAGACTAACTTTAATCTTCTCCTGTTTCTCTCTCTCTCCTCCTCTTCTCTGTGTTCTTTCTATCTCTTTTATATCACCTACCTTTTTCTTCCTTCTTTTCCCTGGTGGTTGCCTGTAACCCCAGTACCAGCATATGTTTAACAGCCACAATGAGCTGTTGATCAGAGAGACCTACAAGGTTTCCCAAAGAAGACAGATTTCTATCAGAGTACTTGATGACCCACCAAAGGTTAGTGGTAGGGCCATATTGCCTAAGGCACCATATGCTGTTGGTATGGAACATGGAGTGACCTGGCTAGAATCTGGAAGACAGTCAGTCCCCAGACAGCTCGTCTAGTGCCAGAAGGTTCTACATGAGCAACTGGGGAAAATGACCAACATCTGTCCAAGCAACGTGTGGTCTAAGCTACTCAGCAGCAAGCAACCTGATGTGATGCTCACACAAGTGCAATAGTGTCACACAGCCATAGTGGGTAACCAATTACTCTTGATTTGGCTAACTGATCTGCGCAGTGGAACCTAATCCATAGCTGGATCTGGTAAACAAGTCAGAACCATATCAAAAAACTAGCCCACTCTCCATTATCAAGCTCCCACTAAGTGGGCTATAAGAGGATCTACACCTATTAAATTTTCTCTAAAATATAGCAATGATCCCATTTATCTGGTGCTGACTTCACTCTCCATTGGAGAATTTGCTTCATTTTTTCAGATGGACATAGATCCTAAGGAGAGTATCAGCCCATCACAACTCAACAGGGCCCCAGCTGAAACCAAGAATAATTGGGGAAATGAGCAAGAGTGCTGCTTTCTTAGTAAACCTGGTACCAGCACAAGGGTGAAGTAGATAGACACAGAGAACACACAACTCCTACCAAACCAAATATCCAGAGACACAGGACATCTCAAAACCTCATCACTGAAGTAGACCTAAAATGGTCTCAATATGGCTCAGAGAAATTTGTGGAAGAAGGCATGGAAAGATTGTTAGAGCCAAAAATTAGGACATTTTGCACAGACACATTTCCTCTTACCCATAACTGATGGCTACCCCCACAATGCATGACCCAAATTACCCAATGAAGAGGGTACCTGTGGAGTGGGGAGGACAGGAAGGAGGCTAAGGATGGTACCAACATGGTTGTATACACACTGTGTACATAACTAATAAAAGAAATTAAAAATTGAGACAAGCAATCACAGGAAACAACTTAGTCACTCTGTTGATTTGGACAATAAACAGGTCCTTTTCCTTTTTTTTTTTTTGTGTTTCCCACCCCTTTGATGCCCTCCCCTCCCTCCCCTTCCATCCTAGTGTCTAGTCTAGGAGATGCTTGCTGGATATGTAAGGTATCTTGGGTAGATTCAGGTTAGGTGCTGTAGATGAGTGAGACTATGTGGCGATTTTTTTTCTGTGATTGAGTAAGTTCACTGAGAATGATCTGTTCCAGGTTCAACCATTTTTCCTCAAATTTCATTGTATCATTTTTTCTTACTGCTGTATAGAATTCCATTGTGTAGATATACCACAGCTTAGACGGTCCAGGTTTCATTAGGATTCCTGTACTCCAAAGCAGTGCAGGCTGGATGGCCCCTTCTTGTTGTGGTCCCTAAGATATATCTCAGAACATACTTATATATTGACCACAGAAGAGGAGTTGCCAATAGTTACTATGGGAGGGAGAACTAATTGCATTATTTAGAATGGGATGTACATGAACCTCCATACAGGTGGTGGTCCCAGTTTGCTAGCCAGTCACTAAATTCATTGTGAGGAAAAGGACCTGTGGAGGGGGCATTGCAGTAGAGAAAATTATATAACCCAAGTATGTCAGTCAAAACAAAGGACCACCCAAACTATGCCCCTATTAACCAGCTCGTCTTTTCTCTTAGTCCCAATAACAAGATCCCCAGATATACTAGTTCAAGGTGACCACTGATTTCTTGTAGTAGCATATTTCCTCATTATTTTTGCTTTTTTATTGAAATTTTTGTTTATTTTTATTTATTTATTTGAGGGTGACAGATAGATAGAGAAAGAGGCAGATAGAGAGAGAGAGAATGGACACACCAGAGCCTCCAGCCACTGAAAAAAAACTCCAGATGCGTGCGCCCCCTTGTGCATCTGGCTAATGTGGGTCCTGGGGAAACAAGCCTTGGCTTCACAGGCAAGCGCTTAACTGTTAAGCCATCTCTCCAGCCCATACTTTTGCTTTTTTTTTTTTTTTCTTTTACTACTTACAATAAAGTTCTTTGGCTTTGCTTTCTGTGTGTGTTTTTTCCAGTTGTTTGACTAAGACTCAAGAACCCGAAAACACCCAGACAGAGACACAGGCAACAACAATATGCTGAACTAGTGAAATATGTAAATTTTCTAAGAAAGGGTTTTTTGATAGAATTCTATTCTTGTATAGAATAGTGCCTAACATGCAGCAGGATTAAATAAATTCTTCCTAAAGCACACAAATCAATGCTATCCATATGTGTATTTACATATGGCCTTTTCCAAATTTTTTTAAGAACTGTTAAAGAATTTAAGTTTAACCAGATTATGCAGAACACTTTAGAACCAACAGTAAATGAAAAATAAATGCTGTGTATGATGTTTGATGCAGCAAGGATTAAGAGGAAAACAAAGTAACAGCTAGGTTAGTTAAAAGTGCTGAGAGTATGTCTCAAAGGCTATTTGAAAGATACACTATGAGTTTGAGAGAGGTTGAGGTTAGTTGAGCTTGTCCAGCATCCTGGACTCCATGTTTTTATAAGAGGACATGAAATCTATTGAATCCTCATGTTTTACCTGTGAGCAGATACAGACAGACCCACCTCTAGCTTTTGGCAGGACATGTAACCCCAGCTGTGTCAACTTTGCACACACTGGTTCATGAACGGAGTGGCGTAATTGAAAGAGTCTTCTTTGGGACATTACCATTCTCAATTCTCTCTCTCTCTCTCTCTCTCTCTCTCTCTCTCTCTCTCTCTCTCTCTGTTAAACAATCCTATTGTGCAAGTTGCTTCTCTACTTTGAATTCTTAAAAAACAGCATGGGACCTGAACTTTGCAAATGATGGAAAACAAGAGACAAGTATATTTTCCTTTTTGCTTTTTCTACATGTCATATAAGTTTTATACATTCATTTCTTCCCCATAATGCTTCTATGTCAAGTGAATTCTGCAGCCAAGAATACTTCAGCTGTGTCTTTTTGCAGTATGTTCTGGAGAATAGTGTGCTAAAGCTTTATGTTACAATGTGGTTCATCCATATTTACCTCAATTTATTGAGACAGGAGTTTTT
Organism: Dipus sagitta; assembly: GCA_036346955.1. Lineage (NCBI taxonomy): Eukaryota > Metazoa > Chordata > Mammalia > Rodentia > Dipodidae > Dipus > Dipus sagitta. The sequence continues at coordinate 241,194,400 of CM070770.1, forward strand.
CAGTTTTGTCCAGACTGGCCTCAAAATCATTATGTGGTCTGAGCTAGCCTAGAACTTTCAGAAGTACTTCCCTAGTTTCCTGAGTACTGTGACTACAAACATGTATTTCAGTACCTGGTTCATTTCTCCCCATTTTATTTTCCACTTATCTTCACTGTCCTGGTTTCCACCTTTCAAAAGAAGCAACCAAGCAAACAAAACCCACATCTTATCCCTTGCTCCAACTCTGCTTTTAGAGAAACCCAGTCTAAATCACAGGCTCATTTCACATTGTTGTTAAGACTATACAGACAGAGCTCTTCTTCATAGTGTCATAGCTGTAGAATGCAAACATCTTGAAAAGAGATTTTAACAAAGAATAAACAAGGAAACAGAAAAACAGGGAAGAGATGGGGCAAGAGTTATACTTGATTACTGGGATTGTGTTTGAATTACTGTGAAATTTGTTATGGAATATTTCAATTCTATCCCTCTTTTGTGCTGTATAAACCTCTCTTTCCAGTGATAACAATAGAATTCTGTATAGATATTTTAAATTTCAGAGTGAAGGAAAACCAACTTTCTGGGTCTTAAACAAGTCTTACTGTTTAAGGAGTTCCTACAGCCTGAGTTTCATATTGTCGACATAGCATGTGGAAAGAGTAACTGAGACTAGTTGATTATAGTGAATACAGAGTTTTGAAAAGAAAATTTCTTTCTTTTTGAAAGTGAAGATAGCTATGAGGCAGATATTTCTGCAAAGAAGAAAAGACTGAAAAAGTTATGTTTAGTAGAATAGATACATAGAAATCTGTGAGGGTTTTTTTTTTCCTTGCTGAGAAAACAAATGATCATATTTAGACCTAGCCTAAGAGATACTGTATTTGTAGTTATATTAGTCAAAATCCCAAATCTAGTCTTTCTGGACTAAACTCAGGATATCAGCTGGGCTGTTGCTTTCTGGAGCCTCCAAGAGAAAATCATTTCCTTGTATTTCCTAGATTCCAACATCTTCCCACACTCTCCAGTTTGTGGCTCCGTTGCATCTTCAAAGAAGCAATGGTCAGTTGATTCTCTTTCATATATCATGTCACTGTAGGTCTCTTCCTTAAAAGACCTGATAATTATATAGGGTATCAGATAATCTAGTGTTATCTCTCTCCTTTAAATGCAAATGAAAAATCTTAATTCCTAGTGTTTCCATAGTAACCACTTTTCATGAAATGCAAAGCAGCTACAGGCCCAGGGATTAGAGATTGGATTTTCTTACTCCATTTAACAAAGTCAGCAAAGAATGATCCTTGAATATCAGCCTATGTAACCATATCCAGCTTTTTAGAAGAACAACAAATAATCTGATATCTACTAAAATGGATGTTAGCAGAAAATGGATAAGAGTAAAAATTTGTTCAATAAATAAAAATAGTATAGACCTTATTCATTCCAGATGTTTGTCAAAGTGTAGCTTTTGTTTTATTATTTGTGTAATCTAAAAGACTAGTCCAAATGAAAGGATATTTACCTATGAAAATATTTGCAGTTCTATGTTACCATATAAAGTGCTTTATTACTGGTTCAATGAATAAGGATATTATTGGGCAGCAACTAGAAATTCTTCCCAGGATTTCCAGATCCTTTAAAAAATATTTTTATTTATTTATTTATTTATTTATTTACTTATTTATTTGAAAGAGAGAAGCAGACAGGAAGAGAGAAAAGAATGGATATGTCAGAACCTCCAGCCACTGAAAACACTCCAGATGCATGTGCTGCTACCTTGTGCATCTGGCCTACATGTGTCCTGGGGTATTGAACCTGGGTCTTTTGGCTTTACAGGCAAGTGTCTTAACTGCTAAGCCATCTCTCTAGCCCCAGATAATTTGAATATACTGTTTTCATTAGAATGATTCAGTCCCTTGTTTATAAATGCCAAACAGATAGTAAGAGTTTGACATGTGTCATGAGTAAATTTTGGATCACCACATATGGAAACTTAGTGAGACTAATAAGACTTTAAAACTTGCTGCATGTCAGAATGGGGTCCAGTTAATTGCAGAACAAAATAGGCAAAGAACAGCAACAAAGTGACATAGGGTCTACTGAAACATCCCATTTTATAGATGGGAACATTTTATAAAGGCATGTGACAGATAAATTGCTCATGTTAGCATCCATAATAAGTGGTATTATCAGATATAAGACTAAATTTTATACACAAATTTAAGATGTTTAAAAGATACAGATTTTTGATTAGTAGTTTCTATATGGTCAGGAAAGCTAATATCTAAATTAAAGAATAAATTATAAAGTTTTAATATACTTAACTTGAGTATCTGTTTACATTATAGTAAGGCTTTCTTATGTAAGTAAAATTACAAGTCAAATTGACATGCTTTCTATGAACTATTTTATGAATTTTTATATTTATGAATCAAACAATGACCTACCAAAATGTTAAATATTCCACTCTCCTCTCTGTTTTGAGCCTTGTGCCTAAATCTAAAAATTAAAGATTGCAAATGCCTTTGCTGTTAATACTAAATATTACTCAAATAAATTATTGAAAATTTGTCAAAGTAGATCACTAGGTGATTTTAGAGACTAGTAATTATTGGTAAATATTGAAAATTTGACATTCTTCGAACTTCTGCTAAATGTACTATGAGTTCAGCAAACTTACATTTCATCTCATGTAAAAGCCTCAGAACTGCTTCAATGATAACATAAAATAGTACATTATTTTTCCTGAGTATAGTCTTTAAAATATCTCTATTGAAAACACTATAATCAGTCAATATTCACTTTGTTAAAAAAGAGGAAACATTAGCTGGGTGTGGTGGTGCATACCTTTAATCCCAGCACTTGGGAGGTAGAGGTAGGAGGATCACTGTACGTTTGAGGCCACCCTGAAACTACATAGGGAATTCCAGGTCAGCCTGGGCTAGAGTGAGACCCTACCTCAAAAACAACCCCCTCAAAAATTAATAAAGGAAACATTGCAATAATTCAAAATAAGTGATGCACTGGAGAGATGGATTAGTGGTTAAAGTTTTTGCCTACAAAGCCAAAGGACCCTGGTTCGATTCTTCAGCACGCATATAAGCCAGATGCACAAGGGGGTGTATGCATCTGGAGTTTGTTTACAGTGGCTGGTGGCCCTGGCATGCCCATTCTCTCTCTCTCTTTCTCTGTCTCCCTCTTTCTCTCTCTCAAATAAATAAATAAATGAAATATTAAAAAACAAAATAAGTGACAATTTAATCTTATTTTTAAACATTTATTAATTATAATTAATATTTAACAGTTTGAAAGGCATCTGCTATGTCGACATATTGATCTTATTGCATGTGACATGCTGCACACTAAAACTCAGCAGAAGTAAACTCTATGTATTTTGCAAATAAAAGGAGAGAATCTGATAAAACTATGTAGTTTTTATTAATATTTGCTACACAAATAGGAGTTTTTCTCTTAAAAATGACTAATGAAATATGTATGTCTCTGAAAAGAGAAATACACTTTCTCCTGTCATGCTGTGAGTTTACATGGCACTGACGTGCTTTATAATGCCATGCCTTTACTCATCACCAGCTCCAGTGAGGGAAATCAGGCTAGTTAGATTACTCTAGACTATTACTAATGACACACTAAATGGACAAATGACTGAAGCAAAATCTTATTTCCATACGTCATGGGTGCTTGTAAGCCACCTATCAGAAATCACCTCCCCCTTCCAATCTGGAATGTCAGTAGTGCCAAGATATAAAACCGTTCCTTAGACCAATAATGAAAATAAAAATTCAGGTCTTAAAATATCAACATATTGACATGTTATGGAATAACCTTGACACACAAAGTATACAGAATAAAACTTTATAAATGCAAATAAATCTATTTGAATCTCATGTATCTTTATTCTATAAATGTGTTTATGAGTCATCTTTGAATGTAGTTTTCTTCCTCTCTTTCTAGTGCTAATTGATTTTGCAAGGATGTATTTCACTAGGTGTTGTGTTCATCTAATAAAAGATTGAAATGCCTAAGTAGAGTTGCTTAATTTAGTATACTACATACGTGATTATACTAAGACAATAATTTAAATGCAATGTAAATACACAAACATATATATTAAAAATATATAAAATAAATACAAATATAAATAAATAATATATAAATAAATTATATGTGTGTGTGTGTGTGTGTGTGTGTGTGTGTGTGTGCAAGGAATGGACTGATTATATTATTTAAGTGACCTGTTTGTTAGGAAAATTTAAGGGAAGATTTGGGGGCAAGAAGCAAGATTTTCAAGCTCCATACATTTATTCCTTTAGTTGTTCCTTTATAACTCAAGTAGGTCCAACCCAATATCTGACACACAGAAGTCAGTCAAATAATTACATGCTAACATTTTTAGTTTGCTGCATAAAAGAAACCAACAGACAAAAAAAGAGTAGAAAACCCTAAAAGTAAAAAAACACAAATATAATAAAACCAAAAATGAACAATGACAAAAAACAATGAAAAGCTATGAACATTCTTTTAAAATAAAAATCACTTAATATTAAAGTATGTGGGTTGGATAGATGGCTTAGCAATTAAGGCACTTGCCTTCTAGCCTAATGACCTAGGTTAGATTCCCCGGTATCCATGAAGGCCAGGTGCTCAAAGTGGTGGATGAATCTGAGTTTGTTTGCATGGCTGGGGCCCTGTTATGCCCTTTTATTCTGTCTTCTCCCTATCTCTCTCTGCTTGCAAATAAAAAATATATTAAATAAAAACATGTCTCCAATATGTCATGTCTATAACCGTATTTTTGTCTTTTCTAGGAGCCTTTCCCCCATGTTATGTGCTGAGCAATCTGCTATACACATCTATGTGTGCATGGACACAGACAGCACAGAATCTACCTGATGGATAAACACAACAAATCAGACTCTTATCTGGGCACCCAGATCACTAGTACTGTTGACAGTGCTAGTCTGCGTTTTCCTATACATTGATTATTGTCATTCTTACGATAACTTTACAAGTGCCTTAGCCTTAACCCTGCTGTGACATTCTCCATCTGATTGGCAGTCCCTGGGAAGCATTCTCTTATTAGTTCACCAAACCTGACAGCTATAGAAGAGCTCTTCTACTTCCTTGGGATACTCCTCTGTAAATATAACATATTTAGCTTTAGTTCCCTCAAAGGTCAAGCCAAAATGTGCATATATATATATATATATATATATATATATATATATATATATAGTAGTTCTATTATTCTAGCTGTAAGAGCTCTTTTTCTAAATATTTAACTTTTATAAGAAAGAAACTCAATGAATCTTAAAAATTTTGGTTAGAAGTCCATCTCAAGATATAACTCAGAAGACTCCTTGGTCTAATATCCTCAAGACACTGGGTTTGATTCCCCATTTCCACACACACACACACCACCACCACTACCACCACCACCACCACCACCACCACCACACCACCACCTGTAGTAATTACATATTAGCTTCAAGTTCTAGCATTTGGTAATGGGAGCTGGGAAGAACTGGGTGGCATTTAGTTGTGGATGGGTTTATTTAACATCTGTAACACTAGAGCATGAGATCCATTAGGTAGATGGGGTGATGGCAAATGTTGGGCCAATTCCTCTCCCTCATCACACATTAGAGTAGCCCAATTCATACTGACCAAGCTTGCAAAAATGAGCTTGATCCTTGACTCAGTACTAACGCTATGTCACTCCAGTGCATTCTGTTTATCAACATGTATCACAAGACAGTGCAGAAAAAATTTCTACCTCTTGGTGGGAGAAACCCACAGTTACCCTGCAAAGTTACCTTATACAGGCAGGGAATAACAGCAGTCATAATTGTAACCAAACTCTGGAGCCTACCAACATGTCACAATGAGATGTTAGCAGTGGGATCCAGGTGCTCTTAAGGGTTAAGCTCTGATAAGTGTCTCTGATGGTGTTCATTTTCTCAGTGTTTATTATAAGTCGTCCTTAATAGTTTTTTTTTTTTGTTTGTTTTCTGTGAATAAGTGAAACTGCTAGACATGAGCTATTAGATCCTTGATTGGTAGCTGACAAACCCTTCCCATATGCCTGGCAGTTTTGATATATGAACAATGAATCAAGCAATCCCCTCTTAGGCAATCAACCAACTTTGTGACTGAAGTGCGAACATTCCAGGAAATTCAGTGGACCACAGCATCTGTGATTTCTGCTTTAGGATGTCTTCTTCCAGTCACAACTAATCCTGACATCCTTCCTATACTGGTTTTAGAAGACACCACTCTAAAACATGCCTCCATGAACTCTAGATAACTCAAATTTTACAAGAATCTTACTCAATGAATCAGTTACAATTTCCTATTGAAAATTTACCTCCTACCCTGCACCCTATTTCCTCCTCTTGACAACTATTCTCACTCAGGCCAGGAAAGGAAACCTTATATCAGATCAGCTGAAGTTTGTGATTGACACAGTGAGATGACTGTGACTGGGTATGATGTAAGCTCTGTGACTGGTGAAACAGGAAGCTGTGCCGTTATTTTTCTCAATATAACCCACCATTTATAAACAACATCCATGCCATGCTAACCTTTTAACAACATAAACAGCCTTCCACCTGGTTTATTTTGGAAGCAGGACAAAGGACTTGGCTTTGCATAAAAATATACGTTTAGGGCTGGAGAGATGGCTTAGCGATTAAGCGCTTGCCTGTGACACCTAAAGACCTGGTTCAAAACTTGATCCCTCAGGACCCACGTTAACCAGATGCAGAAGGGGGCGCAAATGTCTGGAGTTCATTTGCAGTGGCTGGAAGCCCTGGAGTGCCCATTCTCCCTCCCTCCCTCTCTCTCTCTCTCTCTCTCTCTCTCTCTCTCTCTCTCTGTCGCTCTCAAATAAATAAAACTAAACATTTTTTTAAAATATGCTTTTAGGGGACTAAAGAGATGGCTTAGCAGTTAAGACACTTTCCTGCAAAGCTTAAGGATCCAGGTTCAATTCCCCAAGACTCATATAAGCCAGATGTACAAGGTGGCACATTTATCAGGAGTTTCTTTGTAGTGGCTAAAGACCCTGATGTGCCCATTCTCTGCCCTTCTTTTTCTTTCTCCCCCACCCCTGCTCTCTCTGACAAATAAACAAAATACTAAAATATGTGTCTTTTCCACTAGTCACAAATAATGATGCCATCTTATCCTCACCACCGCCCTGTTTTTAGAAGCTGGGTGACATTTTTTTCCTTTCTACAATTTTCTTCCCTTTGTCTGTGTCAATCTTAAAAGCATTGAACATTTTTTATCATGATTATTCCCTTGTCCTCCACAAATCCTGAACTCTCCTAGTGTGAATAAGTTTTCCCTCCTTGGAGTTCCTACTACCAAACATCATGTAAACCGGGTGCTGTGATTGCTAATCTCTATTGTCTTGTTGATCAGATCAAGAATCAAGTGAGAGACTCATCTTAGTCAACCAAGAGACTCCTGTGCCCTGCCCTGGTGTCATAACATTTGACCCCCAAAAAAGGCTTCTTCCAAATGGTGTTTTCTTTGCCTGCATTTGAGTCTTATCGCAAGCTCAGTAGGTTGAGTTGGTGAGATGAAGAACAGGTAGTGGAGGCACAGGGACAGTCACAGCCTTGCCACCACAAGCAGTGCCATCAGCAGCAATCGTGGCAGTAATAGCAGCGGCGGCAGTGGTAGTGGTAGTGAGAGGATGGCTGAAAGTCCCACAGAGGGTCTATGGGAACAGAAGCCAGAAGTGGCAAATTTCACAAAATCTGATCAAGAATAGAGTTCAAGACAAAGAACTGTGGGCCCTGATCTCTGGAATAGCTCTAGGGAGCTGTCAATCCCTATGGACCGTGTGTCGTGGCACCTAAGATTTGAGAGAAATGACAAAAGTGAGTACTAGCAGCCATGGGGCACCACACCCACGGCTGGGGAAGCTGTCACACTGCTGACTGTCCCACCTGCCACTAAGAACGAAGGGTTATGTTAGCTGCCAAGTGTACTGTATTGAGATAATCTTCTTCTGTAACTAAGGTGGTAAGAGTTCTTAAGCTGATTGTATGTTGAATTTTGCCATGCTTCCCCCGTATATACTGAGATGATCACGTGACTTTTATCCTTTCATTTTACTAATGTGGTCGGTGCATCACAATGGCTTATTAGCACATGTGGAACAAACTCTGTCATGGGATAAATGCTACTTGCTGTATGTAACTTCAGTACTTCGAGTACACCATCTTTGTCCCTTCTACCCTGCAAGTTTTCTGCTAAGAAATCGCTCACTAGCCTTCTGCAATGCCCTCTAGGTAACCAATTATTTCTCAGCTGCTGCATTCAACTAATTTTTGACAATTTGATTATGGTGTGTCTAAGTCTATGCATGGTCTTTTGGGATTCATCTTGTGATCATTTGGGCTGCCAAGATCTCTATGGCTATTACCAAACTTTGATTTGAGAAAATTAGAAAGTTTAGCCATTATTTCTTTGAAACAAACTTTTTCTCTTTTGTTCCATCTGTTGGCTTGATATTGTCTGTGATGATTCATCTCTATTGTCAACGTAATGGAGCTAACAATCAAGTAAGAGATGTGCCTCTCGGTCTGGTGTGTGAGGACATTTTCAGGAGGATTAACTGAGAGAGGGAAAACCATTCCTCAGGAAGAGTTCCCCTTCTGGCAGCAGGCTATGTGGATGGACAGATAGATGGATGATACATAGATAGATAGATAGATAGATAGATAGATAGATAGATAGATAGATAGATAAGTGATAGTTAGTTTTAGGGATAAACAATGCTTTTGCTTGGCTGCCCTTTATGATAAATGCGTCTCCCTTGCTGGTGCCATTCTTCGCTGATATTAAAACAGCTTCCTTGGACTTCCATAGTAGATTGAAGACCAGCTGCTCTCCAGGAACCCTCTAATCCTTAGATACAAGATTGGGACTGCTGAGGCATCCGGATTCATGAACTGAGCGGCTAATCAAGTTCTCAGCCTCTCCAGAATGCAGGCAGCAGCCATTGTTGGACTACTCATTCCATATAATGTCAGCCAATTTAATAACCCTCCTTTGGAATATATCTTCATTTGATCAGTTCTGTTCCTCAAGAGAACCTGAGAGAAAGCAGCTAGTAGTTTCCTGAAGTGGTCTTCACCGTTTTGTGGTTTGTTTTAGGTTTTATTCCTTTGCATGATTTCTTTGCTAACCTTCCATCCTGCTTGATCTAGAATGCTATTGAACTCTTTAATTAAAACTTCTTCACATTAGGGCACTGCTACTGCCACCATCATGCCAACCCCATGGGTCTCAATGAGGCGCGGTGATGCTCCAGGATGGGAGAAAAGCCAATTTGAAAGCTGATTGGATCCAGCTTCATTCAGCATTACTTCCAGTTATTTGATATTGACAGAACCCAACTAGATGCAACTTACATTGATGCACCATACCTATGTGGGAAGGACAGCAGTTCCAAGGAAAAGCTGCCATTGTGGAGAAGTTGTCTAGCCTTCCATTTCAGAAAATTCAGCACATTACTGTAGTACTGGACCATCAGCAGCCAGATAGCTGCATCATCAGCATGGTCGTGGGTCAGCTCAAGGCTGATGAAGATCCCATCATAGGCTTCCAGTGGACGTTCCTATTAAAGAACATCAATGATGTTTGGTTTTGCATCAATGACATGTTCCAGGCTTGTGCTGACCTCTGCTTGACCAGTTACTCAAGCTGCTTCCCCCCTTCCTAATATTATCACACTCCACCAGATGTTCCTAATGTCATACACAAAGGAGCATGGCCGTGGTGGCAATGGGTGCAGTGCGCTCCTGCCACTGAGGTTTTGTGCGTGATGTTTGGATGCTAGACTAGTTGCATCTGACAGGAGAAGTTTGTGTTGTACCAGCGCATGCTTGGAAAGACTTAAGTAATACAGATGTGAAAGACTGTCTTTAAAAAAAATTTAATCTACTGACAAGTTGTTCTAGTAACCCAAAGAAGTGAAGGAGAAAGCAGCTGCCTCACTGCACAGATATTGGTTTATTCAGATGTTTCAAATGCCTCATGATACAATAAAAACACAAAACTTTTTTTTTTTTATTGAGACCAGGTCTCCCTTGTTTTATATTTTTATTTTATTGTATTTTTATTGGCAACTTCCATTATTATAAACAATATCCCATGGTAATTCCCTCCTTCCCCCCACTTTCCCCTTTGAAACTCCACTCTCTATCATATCCCCTCCCCCTCTCAATCAGTCTCTCTTTTATTTTGATGTCATGATCTTTTTCTCCTATTATGATGGTCTTGTTTAGGTAGTGTCAGGCACTGTGCAGTCATGGGTATCTAGGCCATTTTGTGTCTGAAGGAGCACGTTGTAAGGAGTCCTACCCTTCCTTTGGCTCTTACATTCTTTCTGCCACCTCTTGTGCAATAGATTCTGAGCCTCAGAAGGTGTGATAGACATATTTCACTGCTGAGCATGCCTCTGTCACTTCTTCTCAGCACCATGGTGCATTCTGATTCATTCCAAGGTTACTGTCATCTGAAAAGAGAAGGTTCTCTAACCAAAAGTGAGAGTAGCATTAATATATGGGTATGAACATTAAGCCAAGTGCTTACTGGGCAGGTTGGTGAGCATAGTATATACATTTAGCCATACACAAGCAGTTGTTACACCCCTAGGGCTCATGACTATACCCCTATTGTAGATTTTCAGTATTAGGAATATATTCCCTCCCTTGGAGCAGGCCTCCAGTTAAATTAGAGGGTGGTTGGTTTCCCCCATAACAAACCCATTTTTCTAAAAAAATTTTTGTACATTTTTATTTATTTATTTGAGAGTGACAGAGAGAGAGAGAGGGAGATAGAGAGAGAGAGAGAATGGGCACCCCAGGGCTTCCAGCCACTGCAAACGAACTCCAGATGCGTGCGCCCCCTTGTGCATCTGGCTAACGTGGGTCCTGGGGAATCAAGCCTCGAACCGGGCTCCTTAGGCTTCACAGGCAGGCACTTAACCTCTAAGCCATCTCTCCAGCCCACAAACCCATTTTTTCAAGTCATATTAGTTACTATATTTTCAGTTTTCTTTAGTAATATTTTTGGTCTTTTAAAAACTATTTTCTAAAAATGTTTGTCTCAAGGAAGTTGAGAATAACACGGTGGTAGCTAGAGGTTGAGGAGAATAAAGGGGATAAGGAAAGTTTGGCCAATATATACTGCTAAAGTTACATAGGAATAAAAGTTTAGTGTGATAATGTACACTAGGGTAACTCTCAAAAACAACAATATGCTATAAAAAATTTTAATGTTTTCACCATAAAGAAATGATAACTATTTGAGAAGATAGGTACATTGTGTTTTATTTTCTTTTGAAACAGGTTCTTGCTAAGTAACTCAGGGTGGCCTCAAAAGTGGAATCCTTCTGCCTCAGCCATCCGAAGTACTTGGATTACAGTTATGTACCAACACTCTCAGCTGCAATGGTGTGCTAAACCTTATTTATACATTTAAAATGTGTACACATGGGACTGGAGAGATGGCATAGTGATTAAAGCACTTTCCTTCAAAGCCTAAGGATCCAGGTTCTACTCCCCAGTACTCACAGAAGCCAGATGCACAAGGTGGGGCATGCATCTGGAATTTGTTTGCAGTTGCCCTCGGCATGTCCATTCTCTCTCTCTCTGTGTGTCTCTATTTGCCTCTTTCTCTATCTCTCAAATAAATAAATAAGTAAATAAAATGTGTACATATATTACAATAACACATTGCTCCTCATCCATAAATATGTTATGTGTCACATATCCATTGATTTTTTAAAATCACGTGGGAATACATTCTATCTCTTTGCAGAAGTTCTCAGTTTGTGCAAACATTTCCCTTATGACTCCAGTAAGCACCTTTACTCCACTTTTTTTTTTTTTTTTTTTTTTTTTTTGGTTTTTCGAGGTAGGGTCTCTAGCTCAGGCTGATCTGGAATTCACTATGTATTCTCAGGGTGGCCTTGAACTCACAGTAATCCTCCTACCTCTGCCTCCCCAGTGTTGGGATTAAAGGCGTGCGCCACCACACCTGGCTTCCACTTATTTTTTTATTGTCTTTGAGGTAAGCCACACACCTCCATTTCATTAAGATTACAATCTGGAAATCTATCATATTCATTTATTTGGAGCATTATGTTTTCCCCACCTCATTTTCATTGACTCTTAGTGTTTATTTCTGCATATTCAACAAAACAGCCCCTTTTGTTCTTCTTTGCAGAGTAGTCTTGTGTAGAAGATGAGATTCTCCAATCAGCCTAGGCCAAGACTCCGAGTACCTTTAGAGACATTGTTATCACACCAGTGTTCCAAAAGAAACATGATAGAAACCAGTCCCTTGAGGACAATCCAGGAAAACAGAGATGCAGAATGTGTGGTGTGTCTCCTTCCGGGGAGAAGCTGGGAACTCTGGAGTTCCTTGCTTGCTCTGTGTGCAGAGAAGGCCAGCGGGAAGGAAAAATGCCTGCACACTATCAGATCACATGATCTTCCAAACTACTGGTTTGGTCTCTGGAAACCTTATGGGCCTCACAAATGCGAGATTCATATACTTTCAGAAATAGGCAGGTTAGAGGTCAGGCATTTAGGAATAGCTGGAAAAGTCGGGGCCTTGGATGTGTAGTCCCACTCTTTTTGGAGATGTTTTCATTAATGGGGTAAGCTAGAGAGGTGCCATGTACAGAGACCACAAGTTCATTCACTCCCCAGGACCCATGCAGTGCCCACACATTCATTCAGTCCTTAAATGATTACTGATAATCTACTCTACCAATGCCGTGAGACAGGGAAGTTGGGAGCCGCATCCTCTAGGCAGTGGCTGGAAAAGCCTGGATGCTATATGTGCACTTTTATGTCATCCATAGAAATCTGGAATTGGGCCTTATTGCCAGCTTACCCTATAATGAGCCAGGGGAAAGGGCCAAGAGGAATGATTGTGCTAGTGTTTTAGGCTACCTGCTTGTTCTCTGGGGTCGGTAGGGAGCCACACTGGCTTCTAGAAAATAAACTATTTCTTTTGTTTACTTGTTTTGTTTTGTTTTTCAAGGTAGGGTTTCACTCTAGCTCAGGCTGATCTGGAATTCACTATGTAGTCTCAGGGTAGCCTCAAACTCACAGTGATCCTCCTATCTCTGCCTCCTGAGTGCTGGGATTAAAGGCGTGTGCCACCATGCCTGGCTAAAATAAACTATTTCTTGAATGACAAACTCTGATACAATATCATAGCACATTTGCACTTAACATTATCTGAAAAATTCTATCCATTGTGACAAATACTTTCCTTGAATTAGCACTTTGTATTAAATAAACCTTTGAAGAAGGTGTGATATTTATTTTATAAATACTGATAGCGAATTTATAATGTTGCGAGTGATACAATCCTTAAAATTATCTTTAACTAGGAGATTTTTGAGCCAGTATTATTTGTCATTGGATATTTCTGAGTGAGTGACTTCTTTTAATTGTAAAGAACAGATAGGGGCCAAGAAAATGACAGTGGACTGCCCTCAATTATTCTAAATCAAAAATCTAAGGGGAGGATTATTACTAAAATTATATTTATATTTCCATATTACTTTTCTTAGAGACATAGTTCTAGTGTTTTAGACAGGATTGTTTGCTCTGGTTGTGACACCTTGGGAAAGAGGACAGTCTGCTGGCTGTGCAGATAAGTTAAACCTAAAATACTGACTAAGTCTATGATGCTTTCGACCCACTGTAGGTTGCAACAAAAGATGGTCTTGAGGAACAAGTCCTACAACTTGTGGAGTGGCATATATGTTGTATCTGTTCCAGAGTCATTTCTCTATAAACCTGCTGGAGAATGGAAGGCTTCCTAGGGAAATCTGGCAAGGAGCAAGTTAGAGTTGCATGTTCTCTCAGTCCTTTAACAAGACAATTAAACAAAAGAAAAAATCATAGTGAGGATTAAGTTGGGGGCACAGATGGATGTTGAGGAGACAAGTTTTATTCAAAGTAAATATGGCAGTAGATCTCATAGGAAATTTCAAAGAAAATAACTTCCATCTTTGGTACCCAATCAGATTTGAACACTACTTGTAGGTGAAATGAAAGTTTCTTCAAAAGGTAGAACTACATAAATGGAAAGAAAAGGAAAAGTAAAGGTAAAAGAGGATAATTAATGAAATAACCTCTCCCATTGCCAGAGCTAGCCTATTTCTTCAGAAAGGACAACTGTCACCATAATACTATCTTTAAGATAACAGTGGCATCAAGTTTTTGACCATTCAAGCCATAGGATTTAACTTTGGCAAATATAAGACAAACAGAAAAACCTCTTACTAGTTATCACCAGGGAATTTTCAGCTGGGATATTGAGGAGAATTAACACTGTTAAGAAAAAGAAAAAAACCCATTTAAATAAGCAAAATCATTTGTACCCCCCCACTAATTAATAATGAATAGTATGTGGAGACCCATGGATAGTAGCATGTGATCACTAGCCTCAGGCAACTTCAATCTCATGAAAATGGGGTTCTGTGCCTCATGCTAAAAAGGTGCAGAATAATGAGTTACTCATTCTCACTTTCTTTTATTCATTCTCACTTCATTATGATTCTTGAGTAGCAAACACCATTGATAACTTTCTTATGTTTAAGATGCTGTATTTTATAGAAAGAATTGCACCTTTTTTTCAACATGCATGTCAGATCTTGTGGGGTTGTCAAGACTCCCACTGAGAAGAAATGTGAGCGCTGAATGGACTCAGTGGGAAACAACATCCTGGAAATAGAGATTTGGGTGTAAAAATGGCAGCAGGAATAAACATACACCATGGACTCACCACTCCTCGCTGATAGACCCTTTGTATGCTACAAACCTCTGCTGAGAACGTAGTGAATGTTTAAGTGACCTGTGAACTGCTGTGTGCTATACAAAAAGTAAGGAAGATCAGAATTCACTCTCATGATTTCTTCAATAATATTCCTGTATGTGGGAAGTAGTGAGTCACAATGCCCCACTGTCACACGTGTATTTAAGACCAAAAATCCCAACTAATTCTGTTGAGAGTAAGTGATAAAAATACTAATGCTTCCTAACTTCAAATCCTTTAAGAATCTTTCATAATATAGCCTAATTTATACTTTTGTTTTCATACTTAATAAGTCATAGAGCGTCTTGAAGGACTTAGACTATTCTACAGCAAGATGGGTTTCTTAAGAAGTTATATCTTAATGACCTTGAATATCACTTTTACATACTGTATGTTTAGAAAAGATGAGTGAAGAAATTAAAAGGAAATTTTAAAATGCAGGAATAGAACAAATACTGAAAAAAAGAAAGGAAGAAAGAGAGAAAAGTAAGAAGAAAGGGCTTAGTTTCTGTTAGGAAACTGGAAACAAGAAATGAACAACTCACACAGTCTGTACTTGTGAAAACACATGTCTTGTAGCATTCATATCACCTTTCTACCACTTATAGGATATGAAGTCTGGGGTGAGAGGTGTAGAAATGGATTAAAAACAATGTGTTGCATGTAACACCATGTGCACTAATATTACATGCTTCCTTGTTTATCAGGTTACTCACTTTTTACACTGTCCTCAGGGACCAAATCACTGAGACATTTGATGTCATGCTTTTGTATGGTCATTGTTTACTTGAAAGCAATGTTTGGACATGCTGTAGACAATGCCTTATTTAACGCTGCCTTGAATAGAGTGGTTTTGGATGGAAATTGATAGCAGACAAGCTTTATATGACCCCTTTTTAAATTTTTTTTTTAATTTTAGAGATGTCATGTGAGAGAAACACACACACACACACACACAGAGAGAGAGAGAGAGAGAGAGAGAGAGAGAGAGAGAAAGAGAGAGAGAGAGAGACAAAGAAAGAGAGAATTGGTGAGCCAGGGCTTCAGCCACTGATATTGAACTCCAGATGTTTGTGCCACCTAGTGGGCATGTGTAACCATGCACTTGCCTTATCTTTGTGCATCTGGCTTATGTGAGATCTGGAAAGTTGAACATGGGTCCTTAGGCTTCACAGGCAAACACTTTAACCACTAAGCTATCTCTCCAGCCTTGTAATTATTTCTTATGTGGGGGGGATGAATTGGCATGCCATATCCTCCAGTCACTGCAATCAAACTCCAGGTACATGTGCCATCTTGTGCACATGTAAAACCTGTGTGCTTGTATCACCTTGTGTGTCTGGCTTACATGGGATATGGAGGATTGAACATGGGTCATTAGGTTCCACAGGCAAGTACCTTAACTGCTAAGCCATCTCACCAGTCCACATGAGCTCTTCTTACAAGATGAGAATGTGGAATCATAATGTTGAAGGGCTCAAAAGGTTAGTGTTGTCTAATGAAGCAGTAAGCAAAATTATTCTTTAAGTGGCTATAAAACATGCATTTTAGGTATAGCAACTATATACTACTTCTAGTAGCCAACTTTGCAATTAAAGTGGAAAAAATTCATACAGAACATATAAAAAGATAAGCATTGCTGTGTTCCCATAGAACTTTATTTACAAAAACAGATGGCTAGCCCAGAAGCCATTGTAGATGACAATCTAACATCCATGGGTTCCCACAATTATAATATAACTTCACTGCCAATCCTCAAGTCTTCCCTTGAATCTTTGGATATCTCCATAGTATTTGAGTCAAGTGGCTCTAAAGAGAAGTGTGTGGGCATGTTTGCGCATGTTTCAGCGTGTTGTTTTTGGTTATTCTTCTTCAGTTTGAGTGAAGGTCAGGACTGTTTGGAAGCTGCACCAATGTAGCCACATATTTTGTTGTTAGCTCCTTTCTAAGATTTGTAAATAGATGATGCGCTTTTCCATAAAACAAACTTTTAACCATAGAATATTTCTGGAGTGAAAAAATAACTTTAAAGTTTAAATAGAGACGTCTTTATAAATAATTTTCTTATTATTAACATCTATTGTTTGTGTAGTGTATTTGTCAAAATGAAAGAACTAATATTAATGCATCATCATTGTCTGTGAATTTTTATTTCTTTATTTTTTTTTCTTGTTTTCTTCTGTCCCATGATCTCATCTAGAATACACTTACCAGTTATGTTTTTTTCTCTTGTTTGTGACAACTTCTCAGATACTCCATCGTTATGATGACTGTTGCAGTCTGGTTCGCATTGCTGGTAGAAATCACCCAACTAAGAGCAGCTTGTGGGAAAAAGAGGTTTATTTTGGCTTACAGGCTTGAGGGGAAGCTCCATGATGGCAGGGGAAAGTGATGGCATGAGCAGAGGGTGGACATCACCCCCTGGCCAACATAAGGTGGACAACAGCAACAGGAGAGTCTGCCAAACACTGGCATGGGGAAACTGGCCATAACACCCATAAGCCTGCTCCCAACAATACACTCCCTCCAGGAGGCATTAATTCCCAAATCTCCATCAGCTGGGAACCTAGCATTCAGAACACCTAAGTTTATGGGGAATAGCTGAATCAAACCACCACAATGACCTTGACAGTTTTAGGGATTAATGTTCATATGACTTGTGGACTGTTCTGAAACGAGAATTTGATGCTTTTTTCATAATTAGACTGTGGCTTGGGGCTTCAGGAAAACAAGCATATAGGTAAAATATACCATTCTTATCATGTCGTGTGAAGGACACACATTTTCAACATGACTTTGTTAGGTTTGGTCTTAATATTAGGCACCTGGTGCTCTAGTGTTTCCCATTAGAAAGATATTTTTTTTCTCCCTTTCCATACTTCATTCTTTGGAATGCTAGTGTGAGGTACAATCATCGCTTGAGTGGAGAGGTACAGTCTACTTTTTGGAAGGTGCAGAGGCAATGCACATTGGAATTCTTCTGCAGGGGCTGTTTGTATATCTTCCCATTTAGTATTTATACAATCATTGCCTTTGGTCTATATTCACATATTTGTTTTATACTTGGACTGTAATACATTGTGGCTTTGCTATGCACTTAGACAGTACTAGTCTTTAGTCTATATTCACAGATTTGTTTTATACTTGGACTGTAATACATTGTGGCTTTGCTATGCACTTAGACAGTACTAGTCTTTAGTCTATACTCACAGATTTGTTTTATACTTGGACTGTAACAAATTATGGCTTTGCTATGCACTTAGACAGTACTAGCTTCAATCATTGGAGGCTCTTCAGTGTCTTCTTATCCTGTGGCACGTCTCAGTGATGTGTGCATTTAGCGGGTCTTGACTTGCTGAAACTATAGGATTTTCAAACTTTAGCTTTTGTATGTCTCACACCAGTCTTAGAGTAAGTCTTTTATAAAAGGAGCAGTCATTTTTTTTTAGTTAAAAATGATATTAGAAGTTAAGTTCAGGGTGCCAGATGCTCTCAATGCTACTGAGATTCTATTCCTTCCAGGGATGCTCAATGGGCCAAAGGTGTGTGTGTGTGTGTGTGTGTGTTGCCTATAAATATTTGTATGGATATATTACTTCTAATCTATTGCTACATAATTCATTCTATTGATTATCTATAATAACCAGCTTCCACAGAGAGGACCTCCTCTCTGCCATCCATTTATTTAATTGTTCAATTCCAGTACACATGTATTGTGGATTCCCAATTGTTAATCTACAAACCCTTGGAAACCACTTTATCAGTTCGTCTTACTGACATCATTTATTCTTTACATTATCTGTATCAGCACCTTATTTCACCATTCCACCACTCATAATCCACTTGAATTAATTTTTGTGTCAAATACCAGGTCTGGCTCTAGCTTTATCTTCATGATTACTATCATTTTGCATTATTATAGATCTCAATGCTACTCAGTTTTTTTTTTTTAATCACAAAGACCTTTTCTCTTGGATTTCCTTACTTCTATTTCTGCCACAGATATATTGAGACTATTACTTGTCTCTCTCTTTTGTTTTACTTATCTATAGTTCCATTTATTAGTAATATGATACTGTAGTGTTTACAGTAGCCTTACAGTATATCCTGGCTAGAGGTGGTATAAGCCATCTAGCTGTGTTATTGCTCAGTATATGTTGGTAATTTTTGGATTATTTACAGCCAATATGGATGCAAAAACTAGTTTGTCAATATCCATAAACTGCATTTGACTGAGATTGCTTTTAGCTTTTAGGGCAAGTTGAGGAAAGGTAACATCTTAACAATATTGATTCTTCCCATTCATGGATAGTGGTATATCTATGTAGTTAAGTCAGCCTATTTTATGTAAATATTTTGTTTAGATTTATATCTAGTTATGTTATATTTTAGGCTATTGTAAATAATACTTTTTTAAATTGCATTGTTTAATGCTGTTGAGGAAGTCAATTGACTTTTGCATATTAACCCTTTGCTTTATTCTGATATTTGCTCATTAGTTACAGGATTTTGCTGTTCATTTTGATATTGAATCTTTAAAGTTTTTATAATGATATGTGATCTGCAAAAGTTCAATTCCTTCCTTTCAATTGCATATGTTTCTTCCCATGCTTATGTGATTGCTCCACCTAGTACTTCAGTACATTTTTAAATAAGTACAGTGACAGAAATTATATCACCTTGTTTCTTGTGAGAAAAGCATCAAGTTTCTTACCTGTAGGTGTAATTTTAGCTGCAATATTTTTATAGATGTTCTTTATCAAGTTAAAGAACTTTTCCCTTGGTCTTAAATTGATGTTTTCCTCATAAATGGGAGTTGATTTTATTAAATTAATTTTATACCTAAATTCATATGATCATAGGATTAGTCTGCTATACTATGTTTCATTCACTTGCTTTTTCAATATTTTAATTTAATTTTTCTATTTTGACATTTTCATTCATATATATTTTATTCTTATTTCCCACAATTACCCTTTCTTGCCCTCATCTTCTTCCCCCTAATCCTCCTCTTCTTCCCCATTATTTCCTATTTAAATATCATGTCTTTTTTACCCATTGAGTTAAGTAAAAATTACTTACAATAACATGGGTGGAAGGTTATTTACTATGGAATGAGCAATTTACCAGTGGCTATACCACTATACCACTGATGAACTTACACTTCCTCTCCCAACAACCAATAGACACCATCACTCTGAGAGATGTGGTCTCATGTAACCTAACCCCACCATGGTGGAGTATTGAGACTCAGTCTTGTGCAGGAAACCACAGCTGGTGTGAGTTCATGAGTATAATAACAGCAACGTCATATCCAGATGGACGGTGTTTCACAGCCCTCCTCTCCATCTTCATGCACTTGAATTTTTTCTGCCCCATATTTCATAAGCTTGTTGGAGCCTTGGAGAGGTGATTTAGATGTTGTATATGAAACTATGTACACAGTAGTAACTTATTCTCAGTTATTTTGCTAGCTGTGCATCTGTGTGTAAACTACTGCTCATTGTATCAATATTGAAGCGACCCTAGATGTTTGGATTGAATCCCATTTGGCTGTGATGCATTATTCTTTTTACCTACGATTAGTTCAGTGTACAGATACTTTGTTTACGATTTTTCATCTATATTCATGAGTACATTTTTTTCTACACCTCACAAATTTGCTATATTGTACTTTGATTTGCATTTACTTCCAAATATTTTAGAATTTCCTCTTAAGACTTTTCTTTAAGCCAATTGTCATTAAAAAAAAATGTTGAGAAACTCCACAAAAAGATGAATACAGAGTTACCAGCAGACCCTGTTATTCCATTACTGGACATTTACCATAAAAGATCCACATCTCAGTTCAGCAATATTTGCTCAACCATGTATGTAGCTGTTCAATTCATAATAGCCCAAAACTGGAATTAACCCAGGTGCCCATCATTGGATGAATGGATAACCAAGATGTGGTATATCTACATGATGGAATTCTACTCAGCAGTAAGAAAAAAATGACACATTGAAATTTGTAGAAAAAATGGTTGAACTCAGAACAGATCATTTTAACTGAACTCACACAAGCACAGAAAGACAGTTGTCGCATGATCTCACTCATCTGCAGTTTCTAACTTGGATCAGCCCAAGTTTCTGACATAACTGAAAAGCATCTTGAGGCTTGGAAAATAGGGAGGGTAGGGCTTGGGGGAAAGGAAAGGGTGGGGAAGCCACAAAATATGAATCCAAATTGAACTGGTACCATAGAATTCTATATCCTGGAAATAAGACTCAAAGGTGGAACTCTCAAGCAAACCTTACAAGGAGCACCTGAGTCGAAGGGACCTGGAGAAGAGTGAGACAAAGCCTAACCTGAAATTTCTCCTGTTTCTGTTTGTTCTCTGGCTTTTTCTTTTCTCTTTTCCCTTGGCACTGGCCTGTAATTTACTGTACTAGAATGTGGTCTACATCCACAATGAGATGTTGATCAGAGAGACCTACTAGATCTCCTGAAACAATCAAGACAGACTCCTGTTGGAGCAATTGATTACCTACCAGATGTTAATTTTAAGACCCTACTGCTGAAGATACCAATTGCTGTTGGCATGGACCATGGAGAGACCTGGTTGGAATCCAAAGCAGAGCCAGTCCACAAATAATTAGGCCATCTAGTACTGCAAGGCACTACATGAGCTACCAGGGGAAAGTGGCCAACATCGATCTAAGCAACTCAAAGTCTACGTGACTCAGAAGCAAACAACTTGACGTGATGCTCACAAAAGTGCAGTAGTGACA
This sequence comes from Dipus sagitta, assembly GCA_036346955.1. Taxonomy (NCBI): domain Eukaryota; kingdom Metazoa; phylum Chordata; class Mammalia; order Rodentia; family Dipodidae; genus Dipus; species Dipus sagitta. The sequence goes on from CM070770.1 coordinate 241,216,036, forward strand.
CACAGCCATGGTAGGTAATCAACTGCTCTTGTATTGGCTACCAGATCTGCTCAGTGGAAAGGAAACCATATCTGGAACTGGGCAACAAGTCAGAATCATATCCTGATAATGATTCTGCTTTCTATTGTCAAGTTCTCACTAAACTTAGACTATAAAAGTCTAAACCCTTGTAATTCTTTCTAAATTATGAATGGTTATCCCATTTAACTAGCACTGACTTCACTCTATATTGGAGAATCTGCTTCTTTTTTTCATATGGGAACTGCATTTGAGGAGATATACTACCCAGCGCACTCCACTCTGGCTCCAGCTGAAAACACAGAATTGGGGAAATGAGAAAGAATGCTGCTCTCTCAATTAAGGTGATATCAACACAAGGGTGAGGGAGAAAGATACTGAGGACACTCAACAATTACCAAACCAGACATCTAGATGCTCCCAAACAGCCATCACTGAAGTAGACTTAAAATGCTCCCAGCATGGCTCAGGGAATTTTGTGGAAGAGGGGGTGGAAAGAATGTTAGAACCACAAATTGGGACATTTTGCACAGAGACATTGCCCCTCTCCCATCACTGACTGCTTCCCCCATAATGCATGACCCATAATCCCCATGTTGTTGACCTGCATCCCCAATGAGGAAGGCCTCTTCAGAAAAGGGGCAGAGAGGAGGGAAAGGGTGATACCAACATGTGATGTTTATATACAAAATATGTCCATATCTAATAAAACTTAATTAATTAAAAATAAAATTAAATTAAAAAAGAGATTATGGGCATGCAGGGCTTCTTGCTATTGCAAACATACTCCAGATGCATGCTCCATTCTGTGCATCTCACTTTACATTGGTACTGGGGAATGAAACCAATGCCATTAGGCTTTGCAAGCAACTGCCTTTAACCACTGAGCTATCTCCCCAGCCCTCAGAGGGGAGTTTTAACTTTTGCTCTTGAATTTAAGTGAAGATATTATATAGTATTAATGTATAGGCAGTATGGAAGTTCATTGTTGTTTTTCTCACTCAGCGGTTTTAAAGAAATTGAATAATTCGAACATGATTGCTTTTCTTCTTCCTAAAGTGTATTCCTATGCCCACATAAAGATATGCTTGTACATATTGGATATTACAGTACTTCAAAAAGTGAGGTATGTCCTTAATTAATTATGTACAACCCAAAATGTTTGTGTTTTGTAAGCATTCTTTCTGCTGTTTGTTGCAATTGTTATTCAAAGAACCAAATGTATATTGCATGAAAACATAAAAATAAATAAATAAATAAATAATTATTGAGGGCTGGGCTTCTGACTCCTGGACTTCTGGTTCCTTGACTCCCAGTTCCTCTGGGCTGGTGGTTGCCCGCATGTAGTGTTAGTAGGCTCCCAGGTCCCCTGCCATTGGGGTGGGGCTGAATAGACCCTGTGTTTCTATAGCTTGAGCAGGCCTGGGCTCCAGGTTCACTGGCTCCTGTTACACAAATCACAGTTCCCTGAGCTGACAGGTGCAGGTATGCAGCTTGAGTAGGACTGGGCTCCCACTTCTCCACCTCCAGATGCCCCTGCTGCTGGTGTAGGGTGGGTGGAGCCCTGTGCAGCATGCAGGATGTGATAGGCCTAGGCTGTCAGCTCCCCAGTTCCTTGTCTGCTAACTCCAAGATCCCCTGTGTCTGGTTCGGGGAAGCTGAGACCCTACATGTGTGTGCAGTGAGAGTAGGCCCCAGCTTCCTATTCCCTGGTGAGGCAGGGAGGGAACAACTGGATCTCCACATGTGTTGTTGGTGCAGGATTTAGGAGTTCAGCAGGGATCCCCAGAATTTATGAACCTCAAGTTTTGTATTCTGTCTTACCTTTATAAAGAATTAATATAGGGAGAAAGACTCCTCGCTTGGAACAGGTAGCTGCTGGGGAAGTGCTCACTGGAGACAGGGAACCTCAGGGAAAACCTGCTTCCTAGGTGCAGGTAGACATGGGTGAACCCAAATCTGGCCTTGGCTGCCTCCACTGATTGGTGCCAAGCCACACCTCCAGCCATCTGTACATTCCCATGTTGCCCAGATACTTATGCAGATTGATCCCCCAACAACAGCTAACTCTGCTTATCCTCCATCAGGCCTGGTCCTTGGAGCCCATCTCCACCATTCCTCTCTTCCCCACCACCCTCACCTCCTGACAGGTGCCCCGGCTGCCTCCTTGGCACCTTACTCCTGCCCTAGATGGGGAGTACTGGAGTATCTGACAAGTCCAGAGGGACAGCCCTGCAATCCCAAAACCAGCTCATCTTGGGTACAGTGGGGAAGAAGAATAAAATGCTTCTGCTCCTGAGCACCACAGGCAAGGCATGGCTGTGACCATGGGCTGAAGAGATTCCAGAGCTCCAAAGCAGCACATCTGTGGTTATAACATCATCCCACTCCAATCTGGTTCAAACCTAAAACAGAACATTCACTGAAGGTCCTACAAGGACAAATACTACCTTCCTCCTTAATAAAATAAGACTTTTACCCAGGGGTGGGTAGACCCCAGTGTAAAACAAAGCCAAACAAAAACACCAAAAGACAACAAAATGAGAATTCTCCACCAAGGTTGCCTAGTTGCACAGTGGAAGCCTCCAGTGAATGCATAGAGGAAACAGCAGAAACTGAATTCCAAAAAGAAAGCACAGTAAGCTATATGATCCTGACCAAGAAAATCACTTACCTGAAAGCAAATCATCAAAAATCAACAATGGCATGAAAGAAATGCATATAGCCTTTGTCACTAGCCTCAACTTAATTGAGGAAATCCAAAGAGACCACAAAAGAGAGATAAAGGAATTTAAGATAAGTCAACAAATAGAAGATCTCAACAAATGAAGACATGATGAAATGGAAAACAAAATCAATTCCAGGAAGCATCAAGAAAATCAAACCTCACCCTGAAATTGGACCTCAAAAAGAGATGGATACAAAGCAGACAAACACAACAGAAAACAAAAATAAAATAGAGCTGTTAAAAGCTTCTCTAGAAGTCCTCACTAACAGAATCAATCATGTGGAGGACAGAACCTCTGATCTGGAAGTCAAGACAGAAGAAATTGATTAGGAGTCCAAAAACATTGATAAGTTCAAAAAGTCATGCAAACAGAACATGAGGGAAATGTGGGATACCCTAAAATGACCAAACATCCAGATCATGGGTACATCAGAAGAGGAAGAACTCGAAGCTAGAGTCATAAAAAATATATTCAACAAAATTAATAAAGAAAATATTTTCAATCTCACAAAACTGAGGCCCATAAAGATACAAGAAGCTCAGAGAACATCAAACAGGACCAATGAAGGAACTTGCCAAGACACATCATAGTTAAAATTCTTAGCGATGAATATAGAGAGTGCTAAAAACAGTAAGAGAAACAACTCATTACATACAAAGGCAATTCTGTCAGAGTTTTCAATGAAAACCATGAAGGTCTGAAGGGCTTGGAATGTAGCACTCCAAAGCCTAAAAATCTATGGCTTACAACCCAAACTACTGTGTCTGGTGAAAATATCCTTCATAATAGATGGAGAAAGGAAAACTTTCCATGACAAAAATCCAGCTTATATTAGACCACAATGCATTAAAGCTAGAAATTAACAAGAGAAACAACAGAAATTGTACCAGCTCCTAGAGATTGAACAAGACACTATTAAACAATGAATGGGTCATAGAAGAATTCAAAAAGAAACTTATAAAATTTCTTGAACTGAATGATAATGAAAATACAACATACCCAAACTTACGGGACACAAAGAAGGCAGTCCTAAGGGAAAAGTTTATAGCACTAAATAACTGCATAACAAAGGAGAAAGAGAGAGAGGAGAGAGATCTCAAATTAATAACCTAAATCCACCTAAAGGCATTGGAAAAATAAGAACAATTCAACCTAAGAGTTTCCAGATTGAATGAAAAAATTGAGATAAGAGCAGAAATTAATGAACTGAAAACTAAGAAAACAATTAAGAAAGTTGATGAAACAAAGAGCTGGTTCTTTGAAAAAACTAACAGGATTGATAAACCCCTGGCCAATCTGATCAAACAACAAGAATGAGAAGTCTCAAATTAAAAAAATTAGAAATGAAAATGGGACATCACAACAGAAATCAATGGAATTAGAAGAATCATCCACAAAGTGGCAGGATACAAAATCAATGTACAGAAATCAGAAGGCTCCTACATGCAAGGTAAATATATAGAGAAAGAAATGAGGCTATCCTGTTTTCAATAGCCACAAAAAAATCAAATACCTTGGAATAATCAAGAAGGTCATAAACTTATATTATGAAAGCATAAAAACACTCAGAAAAGAAATTGAGGAGGACATGAAAAGATGGAAAAACCTTCCATGTTCCTGAATAGGTAAAATTAATATTGTGAAAATGGCAATTCTACTAAAAGCAACATACCAATTCAATGCAATACCAATAAAAATCCCAGCATAATTCTTCACAGAGATATAAAAAGTAATTTCAAAATTTATATGGAGGTGTGGCTCCGGAAGCACGTGACAGGGAGTGACCTCGGCGCCCGGCGCCATGGGGGCCTCGGACCCGGAAGTGGCGCCCTGGGCTCGCGGCGGCGGTGCCGCGGGGATGGCGGGAGCCGGAGCCCGAGCCGGAGCTCGCGGCGGGGCGGCGGCGGGGGTCGAGGCCCGGGCTCGCGACCCTCCTCCCGCGCACCTCGCGCACCCGCGTCACCCGCGGCCTGCGGCGCAGCCCTCGGCCCGCAGGATGGACGGCGGCCCTGGCGGTGGCCCCGGGGGCCTGGGCTCCGGGGACAACGCCCCGACCACCGAGACGCTCTTCGTGGCTCTGGGCGCGGGCGTGACGGCGCTCAGCCACCCGCTGCTCTACGTGAAGCTGCTGATTCAGGTGGGTCATGAGCCGATGCCACCCACCCTTGGGACCAACGTACTGGGGAGGAAGGTCCTCTACCTGCCAAGCTTCTTCACCTACGCCAAGTACATTGTGCAGGTGGATGGGAAGATAGGGCTGTTCCGGGGCCTGAGTCCCCGCCTGATGTCCAACGCCCTGTCCACTGTGACCCGGGGCAGCATGAAGAAGGTTTTCCCTCCAGATGAGATCGAGCAGGTTTCCAACAAGGATGACATGAAGACATCTCTGAAGAAAGTTGTGAAGGAGACATCCTACGAGATGATGATGCAGTGCGTGTCCCGCATGCTAGCCCACCCCTTGCATGTCATCTCAATGCGCTGCATGGTCCAGTTTGTGGGACGGGAGGCCAAGTACAGCGGTGTGCTGAGCTCCATTGGAAAGATCTTCAAGGAGGAGGGGCTGCTGGGGTTCTTCGTCGGCTTAATCCCTCACCTCCTGGGAGATGTGGTTTTCTTGTGGGGCTGTAACCTGCTGGCCCACTTCATCAATGCCTACCTGGTGGATGACAGCTTCAGCCAAGCCCTGGCCATCCGGAGCTACACCAAGTTTGTGATGGGGATTGCGGTGAGCATGCTGACCTACCCCTTCCTGCTCGTCGGCGATCTCATGGCTGTGAACAACTGTGGGCTGCAGGCAGGGCTCCCCCCTTACTCCCAAGTGTTCAAGTCCTGGATTCACTGCTGGAGGTACCTGAGTGTGCAGGGCCAGCTCTTCCGTGGCTCCAGCTTGCTTTTCCGTCGGGTGTCATCAGGGTCGTGCTTTGCCCTGGAGTAACCTGTCACCTGACCAAACATAGGGTCTCATCCTGCCCCAGCTGAGGCCCCATCATCTCAGATGCCTGAAGGCCTTGTGTCCATATTCACCATGTGTCTGTCCTGGTGTGGGGCTGGTGGGGGCGGTTGGGCCCTGGAGATGGTAACTTACCCTGGGAATGGTGGGAGGAAGGGTGGGGTGGACCCCCATCCCTTTCCAGTGCTGACACTACGTTGTGCAAGGCCAGGGAAATAGGCTTGGGAGGCCAAGGGTCGGATCCCTCCCTCTCCCTCCAGCCACACTCTTCATCCCGCCACTCAGCTGAGAGCATCCCTCTCCTGCTCTGTAAATAGGGTGCCATCATGTCTTGGCCTGTGCTGGAAGGCTGACACTGGGTTCTGCCTTCGTTTTCTTCAACACTACTTTTTTGACACGAGAGCAATTCCTTGTTGGTTGGAAAATCATGTGACTCCTCAGAATGTGTCGCCCCTCATCTTCCGCTTGCCTGTGTAATGGTGGAACCTGGGCCATGCGGGATCTGTCACCTGTGTGCTGTATGAATACACGGAAGTTAGGTCAGTGTCTAGTCCTCCCTCCCATTGTAAAAGTTCATGGTAAGATTTGACTCCATATTCTCTAATAAAATGTATCGGTGGTTGCAGGGAGCCACATCTAGTCCCCACCACTAGATGTCGCTGGCACTGCAGGAAACCACATGTAATCCGCTTTTATAAAGATGGCGCTGACCTCGTGGCGTTCAGCTTCTTTACGACAGTGCTTTCGCGCCAAACGTATTCAAGGTACGCGCATGCGCTTGACGCAACCTGTCCTGAGCCTATCCCGTGGCGCCTGGCGGTGACAAGCGGGTGAGCAGCCAATCAGTAGGTGCCTTCTTGCCCATCCCCCTATAAAGGTAGCTGCACATCCCGCCCCCGCGTCCTTCTCCTTCCGCTCTCCTGTTAACCAAGAGCTCTCCATTAAAGTGTGATCAAGAAGGATCCTCGTGTGGTGATTGTTCTTTCCCGCTGGTCGGGGGGGCTCGCCGCAAAGTGGTGCCGAAAGTTCCGGGACGCCGGGAGCCTTGTGGTCACCAGGGAAGGACCAAAGGAGGATTCAGAACTCGACACACGGAGAGGAAGGTACCGGTAAGTCATTCTTTCTTTTTTTTTCTTTTCTTTTCTGTGTCTCAGTCATGTCCGTGTCTGAGGGCCTCGCTGTTCTTGCTGTTTTTTGTTTGTTTTGTCTGGGCCTTTCTATTGTTTTGCGTTCGTTTCTATCCTGCCTAGTCTGCTAATAGCCTGGACCGGTTAAACCCGCGGTAGACAACGCGGCTCTGGTCCTTGGAGCCTCGAGTCAGATAAATCCTCAGTAGATAGCGTGGGGCTGGCTGTTAGTTTCATTTCCAGCCTTCCAGCTCGTGATGGGCAATACATCGAGTGCACGGCATTCTCCCATTGATTTTACTCAGCCTATAAAGGAAGTTTTGAAACAACGTGATCTAAAGGTCTCTAATGCCACTATTAAAAAGATTGTTAAGGACATTGATGCTGCGGCTCCATGGTTTGCGGTGTCCGGAGATCTCTCATTGCCCTCATGGGAAAAGCTGGGTAAAGACCTTGAGGCGGCTAGGGAGGAGGGGCACTTAGGTCGAGGTACCCTCCCTTTCTGGAGGATGATACATTCTTGTTTACGTTCTGGAAGCCACCCGGACCCACTTCAGGAGGGCCGGAGACGGCTCAGACAACATCAGGATAGTTTGTCAGAATCTGATGCAAGTGGGGATAGCAAACCCAGATTATATAAGGAAGTACAGGAAAAAAGGGCCAGTCAGTTCCCGGGAGGAGTTCCCAATGTGGCCAGTCATTTCAAGGAAAAGGTTCCCTGCCATGTAGAGGAGAAGGCACCCCCGTTAGAAGGGAGTAATGAGGGCTCCGGCTGTATGCACAGGAGGGGTGAGGACTTCCCTAGGGCCCTGCCGCAGCAGGGGGCTGTGGGGTTATATCCTTCCCTACAGCCGCTGCGACACCTGAGTATACGAGACGATCACGACAGTAGTTCTGCTTCTGATCAGGAGGACTCCAGTGGGACAGAGGGACAGGATTTAGAGGAGGCAGCTTTACATTGTGCTCAGGATGCTCAGTTTGTGGGCAGGCGTGTCTGCCCTCCCGCGGTTAGGGGGAGGAGTGCCTTAAAAGAGGAAGTTGGTATTCGAAACCGAGCACCGCCTAGTGCTCTGCCACGCCCTCATGTTCCTCCCCCCTATGTCCCAGCCGAGGATCGCAGCCATTTTGTTAAGCCGCGCACGTGGTCCCGCCTGGCCTCCGCTTTCCCGGTTTTTTTGAATAACACTACCAATCAAAGAGGCTGGGAGCCAATCCCCTATACGGAACTTAAAGATTTAGTCCAGGCCTGCAAAGACTTTGGACCCACTGCTGATTATTCACTTATGCTGCTTCGCAGACTCACGCAGCGCAACCTTACTCCTGGTGATTGGTTAGATTTAGCCCGGGCTTGCCTAACGAGGGGGCAATATTTGGATTTCAGATCACTGATTTCTGATAAAGCCCAAGAACAAGCTAGGCAGAATATTATGAAAGGGGACTGGGACTGGTCTTCTGATATGCTTCTGGGGACTGGTCCCTTTCTTACAGATCAGCTCGATTTTCATCCAGACGTGTATATCCAAATTAATAATATTCATTATCAGGCATGGAAGGAGCTCCACAATAAGGGAGAGGCCGCAGGACAGTTGACTAAGATTGTTCAGGGCCCTACAGAGTCATTTTCTGATTTCTCAGCTAGAATGTTGGAAGTGGCAGAAAAGACAATTGGCCTTGCTGACCACAACATGCCGTTTATACAACAGCTAATATTTGAACAGGCCACTAAGGAGTGCAAAAAGGCTATACAACCAGTAAGAAAGGGAACATTGGATGACTGGCTCAAAGCCTGTCGAGAGATAGGGGGGCCTCTGTCTAATGCAGGATTAGCAGCAGCGGTCCTAGCTGCCGCTAAGGCTCAACGGACAGGGACTCAAAAGGGCTGTTTCCGATGTGGTCAATTGGGACATTTTAAATGCCAGTGTCCTCAAGCGGATAGCCCAGCCCCTGTCCGAGATGCGGGACCGGCACAGCGCCCCCCTGGGACTTGTCCTAGATGTAAGAAGGGAAAACACTGGGCTAATGAATGTAGATCTGTGAGGGATATTAATGGTCTGCCCCTCCCCCCTCTTTCAAGTAATCAGGACCAAAAAAACGGGGGGAAGGGCCCACGTCCCCAGGGCCCACAAATCCATAGATGGTGGGCAATGCAGACACCTCAGGTCCCGGTGACTGTGGCGCCAGGTCCCCCGCTGCCTCAGCCCGGAGAGCAACATCGGGCTCCGCAGGCCTGGACCTCTGTGCCACCTCCGGATTGGTCTTAACTCCGGAAATGGGCGTGCAAATCCTGGACACAGATGTGTCTGGCCCGCTAGCAAGAGATACGGTGGGCCTTCTTTTGGGGCGCTCCTCCTCTACTTTAAAGGGTCTCATAGTCTTCCCCGGTGTTATCGATCCAGATTATACAGGTGTAATTAAAATTCTTTGTCATTCCCCCTATGGGGCAGTGTCAGTGGCCCCTGGGGACCGTATTGCCCAATTGCTGATTTTGCCTTCTAACCATTCTCTATTTCCTGCACTAGATAAGGAAAGGGGTGACAAGAGCCTTGGGTCTACCGGTGTGGACTTGACCTGCTTGTCTTTGGAGTTGGATCAAAGACCCCTTCTGCGCCTGACCATAGAAGGAAGAGAATTCTCAGGACTGGTGGACACTGGGGCAGATAAAAGTATAATAAAATTAGATTCTTGGCCAAAAGCCTGGCCCTTGCAGAGATCAGCTCAGATCTTGCAAGGCTTAGGGTTTGCTAAAACACCACATATGAGTGCAAAGGAGTTAACATGGACCACTACAGAGGGTCAAAAGGGAAAAATCCAACCTTTTGTGTTGGATGTTCCCATTAATTTATGGGGAAGAGATATTCAGACCCAAATGAATCTCCGCTTGACCAATGATTATTCAGAAGCTAGTAAAAATATGATGAAAATTCAGGGCTTTGTTCCAGGCTCAGGTCTAGGGAAGCACCTTCAAGGGCGACCTCAGCCCATCATCCCGGAGGAGAAGCTGGATCGCTTTGGGTTGGGTTTTTCTTAGGGACCACTGAAAATTCTGCTTCCAATTTTGAACAGGTGCCCATACCTTGGATGACTCATAAGCCAGTGTGGGTTCCTCAGTGGCCCCTCTCACAGGAAAAACTGGAAGCAGCCCAGAGGTTAATTGAGGAATAATTGCAGTTAGGCCACCTGGAGCCCTCTATTTCCCCTTGGAACACACCTATATTTGTGATCAAAAAGTCCTCTGGAAAGTGGCGATTATTACATGATTTGAGGGCTGTCAATGCTCAAATGCAGGTCCTGGGCCCAGTTCAGAGGGGCCTGCCAGCGCTTTCTGCTCTCCCCAGGGAATGGCCAGTGATGGTTTTAGATATTAAAGACTGTTTTTTCTCCATACCCCTTTGCCCTCAGGACAGAGAGCGTTTTGCTTTCACATTACCAGCTGTAAATCATGAGAAGCCTGATGCCCGCTTTCAGTGGCGTGTGTTGCCACAAGGGATGTCCAACAGTCCCACTATGTGCCAGCTTTATGTAGACTCAGTGTTATTTGTAGTAAGACAACAGTTCCCCTCTTTACGTATGATCCACTATATGGATGATATCCTACTCACAGCCCCTACCTTAGATGTTTTGCATGTCTCCTTTCAGGAGGTCGTCAAGGCATTGGAACATAAGGGTCTTTTTATTGCCCCAGAGAAGGTCCAGCAAACGGATTCAGTAAATTTCCTTGGGTCCGTCATTGGCCTTCAGTCTGTGAAACCTCAAAAAATTTGCATCCGTACCTCCCATTTGCATACATTAAATGATTTTCAAAAACTTTTGGGGGACATTAATTGGTTGCGAGGTTTTCTCCATGTCCCACGTGCAGATTTGTTACCATTGTTTTCCATTTTGGAGGGTGATCCTGAGATTACCTCTCCTCGTGTGCTCACTGAGCCAGCTCGTCAAGCCTTAAGCAAAATAGAAAAGGCCCTTATGAAGGCACAGCTTAAACGCTTTGACCCTTCTAGTCCACTTCTTCTTTGTATTCTAAAAACAAGGGATGTCCCCACGGGAGTGTTATGGCAGGACGGCCCTCTTTTGTGGATTCATGGACATTCCTTGGGAGCTCGTACCCTGCAGTACTTCCCACAGTTGGTTGCCCAACAGGCTTGTTTGGGTTTAAAATTGTGCCTAACTCATTTTGCAAAGTTGCCTGATAAGCTTATCATCCCCTATACTAAGGAACAAGTAGAGACTCTATCCGGTACGGTTGATGAATGGAGCATTCTTATGTGTGCTTTTCCAAATCCTATAGATAACCATTACCCAAAAAGCCCCATTCTGTCCTTCGTGGAAAAAAATTTAGTCTATTTTCCCCGGGTCACATCAAAGGGCCCTTTGCCCTCAGCCCCTGCCATTTTCACTGATGGCTCAAAAACAGGTCGCGGAGCTTATATGGTTCAGGGCTCAGAACCTGTGGTGAAGTTCTATAGGCCTGACTCTCCTCAAATTGTGGAATGCATGATTGTCTTGGAGGTGTTTCAGACTTTTGGTAGTCCCTTTAATTTGTTCACAGACTCACAGTATGTGGCTAATGCAGTTGTTGGACTGGAAATTGCTGCTTCTATTCGTTCTGCTAGTCCTGTCTCAAACATTCTTTCTCAAATTCAATCTCTCATTTGGCAACGCTCTTCCCCCTTCTATGTTACACATGTTCGTGCTCACTCCTTGTTACCAGGACCTATATCTCAAGCAAATGACTTGGTAGACAAAGCCACGCGGATGACTATGTTAGCCATGAGTAGTCCTAAAGATATGGCCACCGAGTTCCATAGACTGTATCATGTTCCTGCTAACACCTTAAGAAAGACCTTTGCCATTTCTAGGTCCGAGGCACGTGATATTGTTAAGGCTTGTCAATCCTGTGTCACTTTCCTGCCTTCTCCACATGTGGGTGTGAACCCACGGGGCCTAAGACCTGGTGATCTTTGGCAGATGGATGTTACTCATGTCTTGGAATTTGGCAAGCTTAAATACCTGCACGTCTCGGTGGATACTTGCTCAGGAATCATACATGCTTCTCCTCTTGCAGGGGAAAAGGTTACTCATGTAAAAACTCATTGTTTGGAAGCCTGGGCGTCTTGGGGAAAACCGCGACGCCTAAAGACTGACAATGGCCCTGCTTATGCTTCCTCTGGCTTTCGTGCCTTCTGTGCCCAGATGCAGGTTGCCCACACTACTGGCCTACCTTACAACCCACAAGGCCAAGGTATTGTGGAGAGAGCAAATAAAAGTTTAAAAGCTATCCTTTTTAAGCAACGAAGGGGGATAGCGGAGAATGCAACCCCCAAGGAGAGAGTCTCTCTAGCACTCTATACCCTTAATTTTTTAGTTTTGGATGTTCATGATAGGTCTGCAGCAGACAGACATTGCCACCAGGGGGCACAAGCACATCCGGAACTGGTCATGTGGAAGGATGTGTTGGATAATAAATGGAAGGGACCGGATCCTGCTTTGGTAAGATCCAGGGGAGCTGTTTGTGTCTTTCCACAGGACCAGGAATCGCCACATTGGGTCCCGGCCCGGCTAGTCAAGACGCTGACATCAACCCCAGAGGAGAGTCCAGGGGACGAGGATGGCCATCCAAGTACGAGTGCCAAAGATCCTGTGGATGCTGATCCTTATGTGCCTGGAGACTAGTAGAGGAGAATTGCGCTGGGGCATCCTGTCTGTTTTCCCCAAGCCCCTGCCCGTTCGCCACACGGCGAGAGTCCTTCCTCGGTTCTTCACTACTCAGCAAGGTCTCAATCTCCCTACGGTTGTTAAAGACCTGACCCTTGCCCCCCTGGGGGAGGCTCGACACTTCGAGGAAAGTGGAAGTCTCTGCTTTACTCTCGCCCGTGAACGTGACTCTTGTATACAACTGGAGATGCAGGCATTTGCTTGGTTTAGGGGGAACAGGAGATGGGGCCCAGAATCTACCTTTCAGAATTCGTCCCACAAAGCTTATAGTTACCCCTTCTCAGAAGAGGTGATATGGCTCAATGGTACCTTTTTTCGTGGCCAGAGAGGTACTGTGACTCTGCCTCAACCACGCCTGGCACCTCACTGTATGGGAACTTATGAAGGGGACCTTTGGCCATGGACGGAATGCCAGTCCAGTACTGTGGGCTGGGCAGATGTGGGACGGACCTTTACTTATTCCCCGAATATGAAAGGGCTTTTTCCTTTACAGTTGTCATGGAAGGAGGGACCATTTCTACAGGATAGTAATATGAACCCATTTTCAAAGTGGGTTCTGTGTGGGGTTAATGGTAGCTGCACAGATATGACACCCTTTGTTTTATTACGGGGGGGGACAGTTGCCCGTAATAATGTGTCTGGAGTAGTCCATGAGCTACTATTCCTGAGCGAATTCCTTGAATGGAGATTTGGGGGAGTGCTCGGGGGTGTCACACGGATAGGAGAATACCTAGGAAAAAATGCCTCTTATGCCCCCACCCCGGTGTGTGTCCATCCACCATTCATGTTTGTCCTTAGTAACTTTTCTTTCAGCAATTGTTCTAATGCTTCTTGTTATTTGTCCCAATGTTGGGACGCAACACTCTATCACAGAGCCATGGTACTTAGGGTCCCCCGTTGGGTCCCCGTGCCTGTAGAGGCTCCTAGTACATTGTCTTTGTTCAGGCATAAGAGAGATTTTGGAATTACGGCCGCTGTTATTGCTGCGGTGGCGGCTGCTGCTGCCGCAGCTACAGCCGCTGGTGTAGCCATGGCTTCTTCCGTTCAAACCGCCTCTACCTTAAATACCTTGGCTTCTTCCACAGCTGCCGCCTTAGACACACAATCAAATTTAAATTCCCAACTCAAAGGTGGCATTATGATCCTAAATCAAAGGGTGGACCTAGTTCAGGAGCAAATTGATGTTCTTTGGCAAATCGCTCAGTTGGGATGTGAATGGAAACTTAATGCCTTATGTATCACTAGTGTTCAATATGAAAACTTTACAAGGGCAGCAAATCTGTCAAAGCAACTGTCCTTGTACTTGGCAGGGAATTGGTCCCTAGATTTTGATGCGGAATTGGAAGAACTAAGACAAGCTATTGTTATGATCAATTCCACGCGAGTGGACCTTAGCCTGGCTGAGGGTTTTACCTCTTGGCTTTCTTCTGCCTTTTCCTTCTTCAAGGAGTGGGTAGGGGTAGGGATGTTTGCAGTTTGCTGCCTTGGGGGCTGTGCACTGTGCCTCTGGTTGATTTGTCGCCTGCAAGCCCAGACCAGGCGGGACAAGGTAGTTATTTCTCAAGCACTTGCCGCTTTGGAGTGTGGGTCCTCCCCCCAGATTTGGCTGTCGGCCCTAAAGAGCACCTAGTTTCCCCTGGCCCTTGCACCCTTAGGGCCTGAAGTGCCCATTGCACAAGGATAGGCAGAGGGTTGGTGTTGGGAACACGACATTCATTGGCGCTCAGGCTGCGAGACAAAGTACTGCACATGAGGTATGCTCTTAGCAGCCTCATGGAAGGCATGTTTGATTGCATATGGGTTGGTACCGACATCCCATCTCTGAGAAAAGGTACCGGACGGGTGAGGCACCAGCCTGGCTGGCCACCTGGCCTGGGGTCTTCACAATGTCCTTTGTTTATCAGAGATCAAACCTCTACCTTCACCTGCTGCACTTTATAATAGAAAGGGGGAACTGCAGGGAGCCACATCTAGTCCCCACCACTAGATGTCGCTGGCACTGCAGGAAACCACATGTAATCCGCTTTTATAAAGATGGCGCTGACCTCGTGGCGTTCAGCTTCTTTACGACAGTGCTTTCGCGCCAAACGTATTCAAGGTACGCGCATGCGCTTGACGCAACCTGTCCTGAGCCTATCCCGTGGCGCCTGGCGGTGACAAGCGGGTGAGCAGCCAATCAGTAGGTGCCTTCTTGCCCATCCCCCTATAAAGGTAGCTGCACATCCCGCCCCCGCGTCCTTCTCCTTCCGCTCTCCTGTTAACCAAGAGCTCTCCATTAAAGTGTGATCAAGAAGGATCCTCGTGTGGTGATTGTTCTTTCCCGCTGGTCGGGGGGGCTCGCCGCAGGTGGTGATTTCGAAAAAAAAAAAATTTATATGGAGTACTGGAGAGATGGATTAATGGTTAAGGTGCTTGCCTACAAAGCCAAAGTACACAGGTTCAACTCCCCATGATCCACATAAGCGAGATGTATAAGGAGGAGTATGCATCTGGAGTTCATTTGTGGTGCCCTGGTGCATCCATTCTCTCTCTATCCCTCTCTATCTGCCTCGTTCTTTCTCACTCTCTGTCTTTCAAATAAATAAATAGAAATACATTTTTAAAGATGATATGGAATGGCAGAAAGCCTCAGATATCCAAAAATATCCTTAGCAAAGGAAACACCTCTGGAGGTATCACCAGACCTAATCTAAGGCTGTACTGCAAAGCAATGGTAACAAAAACAGCACAGTACCAGAATAAAACAGACATATAGACCAATGGAACAGAATTGAAAACCCAGTCGTTAGTTCAATCAGTAACAGCAACTTGATCTTTGACAAAGGAGCCCATAATGTACACTGGAGAAAAGTCAGCATGTTCAACAAATGGTACCAGTCAAATTAGATAATCACATGTAAAAATAAAATAAAATTAGACCTACTCAAGCCGGGCGTGGTGGCGCACGCCTTTAATCCCAGCACTCGGGAGGCAGAGGTAGGAGGATCGCCGTGAGTTCGAGGCCACCCTGAGACTCCATAGTGAATTCCAGGTCAGCCTGGGCTAGAGTGAGACCCTACCTCGAAAAACAAACAAACAAACAAAAAAACAAAAGACCTGAAACTCTTATTCACCTGGTGTGAAAAAAATAGGGGGAACTCTCCATGATATAGGAGTGGGAAGGACTTTCTGAACAATATCCCTGTAGCGCAGGAAATTAAACAATCACTCACCCAATGGAATCTCATAACTCACAACCCCATGGTGAATATTAGCAATCCCACTGAGGAGGGCTCTCAGTGGAATGGGGGCAGAAAGGAAGGAAATGATGGTACTAACACATGATGTGTCCATACAAAGTTTCTGCTCAATAAAATAAAATTTTCCAGCATTTCCAAATGTCTGGTGAGGGTAGGGTGTTCTAAATATCTTTCTGTCAACTGAGAAAAGCCATGGCTGTAGTTTGAATATGAAATGTTCCACATAGGCTCATGTGTTTGATCACTTGGTACCTAGGTAGTGACATTGTTTAGGAAGGTATTGGAGTGTTTAGGTGAGTCATGTTATAGGATAGGTCAAGGGAAAGCCCTGAAGTTTTACATTCCGACCCCACTTCTTGTTCACTATATTGTCTGACTGTGGGTGCAATGTGACCAGATGCCTCCTTTTCCTGCCACTGTGATGGGCTGTATCCCCTATAGCAGGAAGCAAAACAAAACAAATCCCTTCCTTCCTTAATGTTGTTTTAGTCATTTATTTGATCTCAACATTGAGAGAAATAACTAACGCAGACTGTATATGATTTCTATATTTTTGTATATATTATGATGAGCTTTGTGGTCTGAACTATGTTCAATCTCACTGAATGTCCCCAAGAAAGGTTAAGAAGAATATCTTTTCTGTTCTTGGAAGGAGTCATTTGGAAATATCACTTAAATCATGTTGATGAATAGAGCTATTCAAGTAGAGTGCAACCTTATTGATTTTATGACTGTTTCATCTATTAGTTGCTGATGGGGGATGTTGAAATCTCCAACTGTCATGGTTGGATTCATCCTTTTGTCCTTTTTTAATTTGTTTTGACCCACATATCTTGATGCTCATTTTTCAGTGTAGATTTTTGATAATATATTAGAGGAGAGTGGGTCACTTTATCACTATACCACTCCTCTTTCACAGTGATTATTTTTCCATAATTTAAAGATTTCTGGCAGAAATTAATATATTCCTCTTTCCTTAGATTAGTATTGGTATGGTCTATCTTTCTCCATGCATTTGAATTTAGAGCCTTTCTATTTAATTAGTATATTTAGAACATGTACATGTAAAATAGTTATCGAGA
The DNA here is from genome assembly GCA_036346955.1 of Dipus sagitta. NCBI lineage: Eukaryota > Metazoa > Chordata > Mammalia > Rodentia > Dipodidae > Dipus > Dipus sagitta. The sequence goes on from CM070770.1 coordinate 241,232,893, forward strand.
TAACTGAATTAATAGCAAGTGCATTTATAACTATTTTCTGCCCATTTCATTTTAAAATGTTTTATTTCAATTTATGACTTTTCTGGTTTATGTAAGCATTTTAAGTGATTTAGTATTTTGACCCTCTCATGGTATGTTGTTGACTCCTTTAAAAAATTGCCTTAAAGTTTATAACATACATTTTAATAAGCTCATAAACTATATTCTTTTACTTTTGCCTTAAGAAAATATTTTGTTTCCATTAAGGGTGGTCTCCAGCATTGGGTTATTAGTTTCTTGTGTGTCTTAGAAAGCCTGTACTACTCTTGCTTTTGAAGCATCATTTTTGATGTAGGATTCTGGGTTAGTGTTAGTTCTTTTCTTTGAACACTAAATAATTCACTCCATTCCTTTGTTGCTTGAATGATTTTTAATGAAAATGAAGCTATACTCTTACCCTCAATTTTTATAGTTACAGTTCCATCCTCCAGCTAATTTCAATATTATTTCTCTATGTTTTGTGTTGTACATTTTTAAATAATAAGTGTGGATTTGGATTTCTTTTGTGGAACTAGGAGGGTATTTTTCTACTTGTTCTTTTTCAAACTCCGCTGTGTTATATGCCATTAATTTTGAAGATGTCTTTTCTCTAATTATTATTTCAAATGTTTTCTCCACTCCTTTCTATCCTCACATTCAACTATTCCAATTACATTTGTATTGCACTTTTAAAAGTTATCTTATAGCTCTTAGGTGTTGTTTTCTTTTTCATGAATTTTTCTCTTTTCATTTCTGTGTGAAGTATTTATATTAACCAATGTTTATAGTCAAGATTCTCTGGGCTATATTGAGTTATTTATGAGTCTATCACATGCACTCTTACTGTTTGTTACAGCATTGTTGGTTCTTACATTTTCTTTGACTTTGTATTAGAATCTCTATGTCTTTTTGCTTATTTCATCTGTGTACCTTTATATGTCTATGTATTTACTTTTTCCCTTAAAAACTTCAATATATTTGTCAAAGGGTTGAGGAAAGATTGCTTGCTACCCAAGCATGAGGAACTAAGTTCAATTCCTAGCATCCACATAAAAGGGTTAGGCTACACAGAATCACAGCCCCAACACTAAATTGGCAGAGACAAAAGCATCACTGGAGCTTTCTGGTCAGCTAATCTAATAAAACAGTAGTGTGATCTCCAGGTTTAATGAGAGACCCTGTCTCATAGGCCTCTACATATGTATACATGGGTCACATACATCTGCGCATACACGTGCATATACCACATATCTACAACTACACACCGCACACATACATATACCACACATACTATGCACAAATACACCCAAAACTGATAAAATAGTAATATAAAAATTAATATGTCAGTCATACTTATACATTATCTGATAATCCAGCCTCTGTATCATGCCTATGTCTTTTGATGTCTATGGTGTTTTCTTTTAATAGACTGCATCTTTTGTCCTTTTGAGAACGTTTTTATCTTTGGTCAGGGTAAATGTCCACTTGTGAATTTTGAAAAACGATCCCCTTAGCTCCACCCTGTGGTGTTGTAGGGTACCCGAAGGAAGAAGCAAGATCTATCTATCCATCTATGGTTGTGTGGTGTGTGGCCAAGGACCATCTTTGCCAAAGCCTCTGGCACCACACACCTGAGGTATGGCTGCTTGAATCGTGATGGCCATGGTGGAACTGGAGCCTCCTCTGTTTCCTTCTCCTGATCAAACATGGGAGTATGCCCCCACCCTCCAGCAGAGATCTAAAGGCCTGTATTCCTCAGGATGGGGAATAGAAGAGAAGAGTTAGGAAGAACAGGGTAGTTACAGATGGCCAACTGAATAGAAACAGAGCAGCATCCACTCCCACTAGGAGAATCTCCCCAAATACATTTCTTAAGCTCAGTGAGTGTGCACAGGGCAGCTAAAGGCTTCTAGAAGAAGCCCCAGTGCAGAGGTCTCCTCTCAGCAGGTGCTTTCCACCAGGGCTCCTTGAAGAGTCCTGCTGGGCTCTGGCCTGGCCATACCTGGCATGGCATCCTCTGTGCTCCAAGTCACTTGCATAGGGTCCCCAACACCTATGGAGTGCTCTGGATATCTCTAACTTGGCATGCCAGCCCCTGAACCAGTTGCAGAGCCCATTCCAGCTCCTCGCAGCACCAGCATGCCCTTGAGGCTTGTGTCCATGGCTTTGCCTAAGGTGTCCATAAATATTTTATGGGCTGATCATCAATTTTGGAGGGTGGAGGTTTCAAGGAAGGGTTCACTATAGAATTCACTGTGTAGTCTCAGGATGGCCTGGAACTCATGGCAATCTTCCTACCTCTGCCTCCCAAATGCTAGTATTAAAGGCGTGCACCACTGTGCCAAGCTATGATCATCAATTTTATAGTGTATGTGTGGCGGTAAAGTAGATCAGGTTATTGACTTTGTGGAAAAATGAAAATATTGCTTAATAATTTTCAGATCACTCTTGCAATTTTAAAATGTATATCAACTTTGTAGTTTGTAACTAACAGTTCTCCTGTAGATTATAATGCAAACAGAATAAACCACCTAATGAGATTGTTTGAGGATCATGTTTACTGTCTCAAAATATGTAGTAGAGTGGTTTGTAAGTGGAAAAAGGAAATTGAATTATGACTTGTTTTACTTTCATCTTATTGGCAAGCAATCTGAAGTTGTGAGAGAATGCCACCATTCCCAGGGACACATAGTAGAAGACTCAGTTTTGATTTTGAGGTCATACTATATTCCTATCACTCAGTGAGGTACTTTACACATCATAGTATTAATGTTTTAAAGAATTAGTCTTACTTGATTATTATTCTCATTGGAAATACCTGAAATGATGTATTTTTTAAATAGGCATGTATCTATTTCACAGGAAATAAATTCAGAAGTTTAAGCTAGACCATGTTTTCTGAAATATAGCCTGAGTAGGTCCCTCCACATTCCCCATATTCTGGGTATGCTCACAGTAGGAAAGAACATTGTCTGAGCCTCAGCCACACAGCAGTGGAGACCTTGATTAAATGATACAGGAACATATGGGAATTAGCAATGAAATTAAGAGACTAGTAGAGTAGAACACTGTAATGCTGATATAAAGCACTCCATTTTAGAAAATTGAAAAAAAATGTATAGATTTATAAACCAGACCAAAATATAGAATCATAGAAAAAGCACTGAGTAGTTAAACTGATCCAGATAGGTCATTCATAGTTGGGTGCAAGATTTACCTAGTGCATGGCCTACTCTTCAAAAAAAAAAAAAAATAAGTAAAAGAAAATATAAGATCACAAAATGAGATGGAATGCTGTCAGCACAGACCATGAAGAGGCCTGGTTGGAATCGGATAAAGAGCCAGTCCACAATAAGCCTATCTAGTGCAGGAAGGTGCTACATGAGCTACAGGGGTAAAGTGGCCAACATCTGTCCCAACATCTCAAGGGCTAAGTGACTCAGCAGCAAACAACTTGACATGATACTCACACAAGTGCAATAATGGCACACAGCCATGGTGGGTGACCAACTGCTCTTGGATTAGCTAACAGATCTGCTCAGTGGAAAAGAAACCATATCTGGAACTGGGCAACAAGTCAGAATCATATCCAGATAACCATTCTGCTTTCCAATGTCGAGCTCCCACTAATTTTGGACTATAAGAGGGTCTACACCCTTTAAATTCTCTCTAAATTAATAATGGTTATCCCATTTAACTGGTGCTGACTTCACTCTTTGTTAGAAAATCTGCTTCTCTTTTTCAGACAGGAGTGGGACCTGAGGTGATAAACAACCCAGAACACTTCACCTCCACCCTAGCTGAAACCACAGAGGAATTGGGGAAATGAGCAAAAGGGCTGCTTTCTTGGTGAACCTGAAATCAGCACAAGGGTGAAGGAGATAGACACTGAGGACACTCAACACTTACCAAACCAGATATCCAGAGGCTGCTAAGAGCCCATCACTGAAGTAGACTTAAAATATACCCAACATGGCTCAGAGAATCTTGTGGAAGAGGGGACAGAAGAATGTTAGAGCCACAAATTGGGACATTTTGCACAGAGACATTTCCTTTCCCCTATAACTGGCTGCTGCCCCCACAATGCATGACCCACGATCCCCATGGGATTGACCTGCATCCCCAACAAGAAGGGCCTCTTAGGAAAAGGACAGGGATGAGGGAAAAGATGGTACCAAAATATGTTGTTTATATACTAAATATGTCCATATCTATAAAAATAAATTTTTAAAAATGAGATGGAGAGAGAGTGACAGATATCATGGCTGAGAGGTGAAGAACTCCAGTGCAAATATCAAGCTCAAAGAGTGGAGTAGGACAAAATGATGGTTGTTATGCCAGGAAAGTAACAAATAAATGGAATATTTGGATTAATAGATTTTAACTAATTTTTATACAATATATGTTGTAGTTAAAAGATTAAATTCCCTCTCCCCTCATCAGGCTCATGTTTTGAGCTTCTAGTTTTCAGCCTGTGGCAATGTTTGGGAAGGTTGTGAAATTTTTAGGAGGTGGAGCCTTGCTGTAGAAAGCGGATTTCCAAGGTAAAAAAAAAAAATTAATATGAGGTAAATAAGGGAATTGGGCATTTTAGACAAAGCATGAGCAATGTCATGGCATGCTGAGGAAATTTCAAGTGACTCACTCTTCTTTTCGTATAGTAAGTAAAAAGAAATCATGAGAAGATATACTAGGGAGAAGTGTGTACCCATTCCACAGCAGTCTTTTTATGTCTCGCTAACAGTAACAACCCCATTCAGAGTCACTGCATTTTCATATCATTATCAAACTCAAAAATACCAGTCCCAGATTTCTGCTGTATTCCTCACCCTTATGCTACTCTAATGTACAGCTTGCTCAAGGGGGAGGAGAATAAAAATGCAACTCCACAAAGGAATTATTGCAATTCACAGCATCTCACCACAGCCCATTTACTGTATATGATTTTATATGTTCCTTGGAAGTGTTCACATTTCAGAGCATTTAAAACAAATGAGACATTTATTAGTGTAACCTTTATTCTCAAGATGATTTAAGCCATTTCAAAAGTAACTAAAAGTAGAACAGTATTCCCCTTACGCTTGAGTCTTCCCCATGTCCCCACCAGCCCACAAAACGCTTCAGTAATTTCAATGCTTTGTACATCTTCTGAAATACCTACATAAATAATCTATTGTTCCAAAGGTCACAAAGTTATAGAATCACTTGGAAATGCCAGGAAAGTAAGTGCATTGGTAATGCAATGTCATACTTTTAGATTTGTTCATGACCCCTTATCTTCAGATGCAGGTAGCTATTGGAGGATATGAGGTGGTTAACCTATGCATGAAAGTCTTTTGATCCTTCAAGGGACAGAAGAATGACTAAAGTGTCTGGGCTCTAACAGCCCAACCACTTTCTCCCAGGACAAACACTATCAAGTGTCTAACAGTCGTGGCATTTTCGCTAGCCATTCCTTGTCTCTGTTCAAAAGGGAGGAAGCTTCATTAAAACACCCAGTCTCAGAGACACAGTTCAGCCACAGATCTGTTTCAAGTTAAAGGCCACCCCATGAACATGGCCCTAAGAGTTCACTTGCAACTTTCAAACATTCCATAAATTTGCTGTTAATAAGATGGCTGATAAATTCTCTTTCATTTTAACTGCTGTTCAGAGCTGTCATCTTTCTTGATAGATGTCACTGCCTAAAGAAAGGATTTCAAAGATGTTAAATGTCACCACAGGGTTGAACATCCCAAATTATTTTTGCATAATACCTGGGTAACTCTGAAAAACATTCTAATAGATACATGAAACATTAATTAGAATTGCGTAGATTATAGAAATCTCAGGCATAGAAATGCACTGTAAACTTTTTTATTGTATAAGATAGTGTGTGAGGTGAGAGTGAGGGGTACATCAAAGGCCTCAGAAATGAGACTGCAACTACAATCTCTTCCCAAATATTCTGTGTTCTTTCTAAGATTACAAGAATGCCATCTCCCCATTTTTGCAAATAAATGACTTTCTTACTGAACTGAAGACCAGAAGCTAAATGTCTATAATTACAGCCTGTATGTAGCTTCAAATAAGTAAAAAATTTAAGTAAAGATTTCTCACATCACCATCTGTCAGAATAAAGCAATGTCAAACTATATAACTGTTAATGCTAATGTGAAATCATGAATGAAAGCTGTATATCATCTTTGAACGTGTTTTATCAACAGCAAGAAAATAAGAAATAGATCACATTTAAGTTTCTTATGAACCACTGTTTGCTCATGGCATAAAATATATCATGGCCAGCCTTGCCTAAAACTTTCAAGAACTACTCAGACAATGAGAATGGAATATGTGTACTATCAAGACATACATAGATCTGCTCCTCTTCAGCTTCATGCCTCCCCAAGAATATACTAATCTTCTTTCCTCTACATGAGGCTTGCTGCCGCCTATGGACCATGCCAGACTTTCTCTGCTTCAGCCTCATTTGTCTGGAAGGCTCTTCTCACAGAAACCTCCATGATGCATCCTGGTTCCACCCTAGTCTCTGTCTACTCGCTTACCCTGACTTATTTTTATGTCAAGCAGCATGTGACATTCATCCCAGTCCATCTGTATCACTTGCTCCTATTTAGTCTTTCCATGGCATGTTAACTTGTATTTGCATGTGTGCTGATGTAGGCATGTTCATATGTCTATTCGGGTGCATGCATATTAGTTGTCCTCTTAGATCACTCTCCTTGTTATTTATTGGAAAAAACTCTATCACTGGGCCCAGAAATCCCCAATTTAGTTAGTCTAGTTAGAAAGCTAGCTCTGAGGATCTAGCTTTTTCCGCATCCTGCGCTCTGGGATTACAGGTAGGCCCACCACCATTAACATGAGTGCTGGGGTTCCCAGGTTTGTCCTCATGCATCCATTGAGCCGACTTCCCAGCCCAATGGTTTGTTGACATTTGTATCTTTGGCATATGGGCAAGCACCTGGTTATCAATTTTTTTAATTAGTTAATGGAATCTTGTTTTTACTCCAGAATGTCCCAAGATGCCAGGTTACCATTTTTCAGAATTCATCTTTATTATTTATGCCTGGAGACTTTCAATTCCTAAAGACAAGAGGATTTACATTGTCAGGATAATAATGGTCAATAAACCAGAGGTAGGGAAAATACTAAGTAATGACTAAAGAGATGGCTAAGTGATTATAGGAGTCTGCTTGCAAAGCCTGATGGCATGGATTCTATTGCCAAGTCCCCCAGATAAAGGCATATCCCAAAAAGTAGCACATGCTTCTGAAGTCCATTTGCAGCAAGAGGCTTGGGCATGTCCATTCTCTCTACTTCTCTGGAAAATAAATATTTTATCACGAAAGTAGTAAATAGGAGATTAAAATAATAGGATAACTTTATTGAGTCCTCATTACAAACCCTACAGTACACTGTACTTTTCTTTAACTCGGTCTTTGGAAACAACCTGTGATCAAGGTGTTACTGTGTGTATTTTACTGCTGAAGACTATCAAGCTGTAGGAAGTTACACATTTTGCACAAGGTTGATGTAAACAACTTGGATTGAATTGAAAGTGATTTGACCAATGTTCTCCTCCCTGTATAGTGAGTGCTACTGGTCTGAATGGCAGTGATCACAAGCAAGAAAGATTAAACTTCATCACCACAGCTCCATTTTCAACTGTGATCACTGTTTGTATTCAATCCTTTGTGAGTTTCACAACCTGAAAAATTAAAGTCATACTAACATCTAGCCACAGTATATATCACACACATCATAAAAGCATAACCCACACAGCAAACCTGATGATATTTTGGTAAAACAAGTTTATTCCTGAAGCTCTTCCCTATTCCATTCCCTACAAGAAACTTATATTTCTAAGCTAATCAGAAGGGCAAGTTGGGAAAATCCAGGCCCTGGGGAAAGGCTTAGCAATATTCAGTTTTTCATATAGCATACTAAATCCTCCCTTTACAACTTCTTTTTGAATATCCTCCTTTCAAAATGCTTCATGATTGATCTTTTAATGCAGAAATATTGATGATAATGCTTATTACATGCCATGCTCAGTGCTAAGTTAAAAAAAAGTGTTCATTACAGATTTTACATTTAAGATTCTTTGCACCCATAGAATCTTCAGCTCTAAGGAAGCAAACAAACATATAATTTCACATGATTAAATATTGTGAGGTACTCAAGATGTAATAATAGAGAATAGAGACTGAAGGATAAGGTTGCCCCTTTATAGTGCACAGAGATAGAAGTGATTTCAGTGGGAACATTTTTATATAGAAGACTAAAAGACACAAAAGGGAAAGATATGTGAACCCATGGGGAAGATATTTTTAGAAACTAGGTAGTAAATATACATAGGTCCTAACACTATTCAGTCAGTGTTCGTGAGCAACTGAATGGAAAGAGAGTAGCTAAAAGTGAGTGGGAATGGCAAGCTAATTTCTGTTGCTTTTATAAAATGTGTGAGTTTTAGTAATTTATAAAGAATATTAATTCATTTATCTTACAGTTCATGGAAGTCCAAAAACATGATGTTGGCATCTGATAAGGGCTTTATTCCTGCATCGCCACATAAGAGAGAATATCCCATGGTAAGTCAGACAGAGCAGTTCAAAAAGAACTCCCTTTGATAATGGTGTTATTCCAATGACAATCCATTAATGCATGAATGGCACAATCTATTCATGAGGACAAAGACCTTATAACCCTTATAACAGTCAAAAGCCCCACCTCCCAGAAATCTCACACAGACAATTGAATTTAAACTTAAATTTAGACGGGGGCAAGCAATATTCAAGCCACAGTGGCAAATATGGAAAAGCAAAATGGAAAAATAGTTCAGCAGTCTATAGGCTCAAATTACACCCTTACATAAAAGTTTTGCATTTAGTTGAAGTGTCGTGAGTTCTTTAATATGAACTCTAACTGGGGCATTCAGCAGGAGGGTAAAGGTGTCTGAATTATATAATTAAATTCTTGCTATGTTTCTTGAACAGAGAACAGGTATGAGAAGAACAAAAAAGGAAGCTGTGTTAGTTGTTACTGATGTGCAATAGGAGAAATGAAGACAGTCAGACTCTAAAGCTATCATCCCAGTGACTGAGAGTATTGGATTGGATGTGCTTATAGTCCCAATAAATTTGTTTACCTTCTAGACTAGGTCGTGCTGGTCACTTTCTTTGTAAGAAATAGGTTAAATTTGTGGATTTAGTCCCTGTCCAAAAGAAGAAAAATATTACATTGCCAAGGGGAAAAAATCGATTTCTTTTTATAATACCAGTTATAGGGTATATAGAAAACAACGAATGAATCATTGAATTATTTAAAAAAGCAATAATAAGCTGGAGAGATGGCTTGGCTATTAAAGATGCTTGCTGGCAAAGCCAATCAGCCTGGGTTCAATTCCCTAGTCACACAGTTAAAGTTGGACAGGCATTCATTTGTAACACACATACACAAGTGTGTGTGTGTGTGTGTGTGTGTGTGTAAAATAAATAAAATTATTAAAGGTAGTAAGAGCTAAATAATCTGAGCAGTTGAAGAAAATGCAGAACTTTCTACTTCTTCCTGGCAGTATGTCCATATGCAGTATCTTGAAAGCTAATGGCTTTCCCAGAAATGAGAAGAATGTGGAACAGCAAAGCATCCTCAGTCATTCCAATAAAGACAAAGGATGTTGCTTTAACTATTTTTTTAAAAGAAACTTAGTTTTTTTTTTAATTAATTAATTTATTTATTTGAGAGCGACAGACAGAGAGACAAAGAGGCAGATAGAGAGAGGGAGAGAGAATGGGCGTGCCAGGGCCTCCAGCCACTGCAAAAGAATTCCAGACGCATGCGCCCCCCTGTGCACCTGGCTAACGTGGGTCCTGGGGAGTCGAGCCTCAAACCGGGGTCCTTAGGCTTCACAGGCAAGCGCTTAACCACTAAGCCATCTCTCCAGCCCGCTTTAACTATTTTAAAACATTTTTATTTATTTGAAAGGAGGGAGAGATAACGGACATGCCAAGGGCTCTTGCCACTGCAAATGAACTCCAGATGAATGCACCATTTTGTGTATCTGGCTTTACATGGGTACTGGGGAATCAAACCTGGGTCATCAGACTTTGTAAGCAAGTACCTTTAACTCATGATTCATCTCTCTTGCCCCTAACTTTTTATCTTTTCCTGAGTTCTTCTTCCTTGGAATGTTGAATATGCCTATTGTATTATTATTATTGTTATTATTATTATTATTATTATTATTATTTAAGCTCACTATTTTGTGACAGAAAATGTGCTTACTCAGCTGACACCTTGGATTATGCCATTATTCTAAGACACCTTGTATTAATCAGGGTTGTCTAGAAGAACAGAACCGATAGAATGAATAGTATTTAAAAGAGAATTATTGGTTTAGCTTATAGCATTCCAGCAATAGCTGTCTACAGGTTTGAGAGTCAAGGAACCTGGTAGCTGCTCAGTCCATGTGACTGAATGTCTCAGCAGTCCCAATACAGCATTGAAGGCCTGAAGGCTTCCTGGAGAGCCACTGGTCTTCAGTCCATCTCAGAAGGCCAAGATAACTTGGTTCCAATATGAAGAAAGTATAGCTGAACAGGAGAGATGCATGTACAAGTGAAGGCACTCACCAGCAAGCCCCACAGGCAGCCAAGAGGGTGGAAGGAGCTATTTTCTCCCAGACCTTCCTTACATAAAGCCCCCTCCAGGAGGGCCACCTACTCTGGGGGAAGGGCTCACTCTGGAGGAAGAAGTTTCTTCTTTAGTCAATCCTTCCTGGAAGCAAAATCAGAGTCCTTCCCAAGAAGAATGTCTGGATTCCCAACAGATCAAATTGATAACATCTTTACCATCATAAGTCAACTTGATACCAAACCATATCTCCTTTATCATACTTGATTTTCAAATGAAGACAGTAACAAGGTCATAATTCCACCTAATATGACATAGCTATCCCATGTACAACATGAAATACACAATCTTTCCCCCTCACACAAGGCAAGGTCCCTTGAGGAATGCTTAGTCTCTAATATCCAATAAGGTAAATATAAATTCAGCAGTTAACTAGTAATGTAATCTTAATCAATATTAATTACATAATAGACAGAGGAAAGAAAAACAAAGTCATCTTAATATTTGTGTACACATGCACATTCTTAACCAAATAGTAGAGAAACACTCATGGGAATTACATTCCTCATTTTTTGTAATTGCTCAGGTGGCCTTAGCTGGTATTTGTAACTATCTTCTACTACTTATTCTGTATTTCTTCCATTTTCAGCAAGCACCTCAGCAGGTCTTGTTTCTATACCTGTAGGGGTGACCCATGCCATCATTCCTGAAGGATTTTGGCCATTTATTACACTGCCTTGATTGGATTGTTGTAGTATCTCATTGACCTTGATTACAGGACATGATAAGCCCAAGAGGTACTCTAGTGGACCTTACCTCTTTTGTGAAGTAGCAGTCCAATTTCACCCTGGTAGTCTGGATCAATCACCCAAGCTAACACTGAAACTCCTTAGCCTGTTGACTAAAAGGCCTCAGTAGCCCAAAGTGGCCAGGGAATACTCTTAGCTTCTAGATCAATGGAAAGTTCTTTGTGCCTCTTGGCAAAAGCACCACCCTGCTCTGGAAACAAGGCCTCTTGGCCAGCAGAGCATAAGGTTGCAGCAACAGGAAGCAAAAATTTGGTTAATGGGTCACCTGGAATAATGATAAATGATACTATTCCTATTTCTGCCCTTTGATTCCTGGACCATGAATTTGGGTTTCAGGGAAAACATTTCCATATATAAGATGGATACAGATTCAGAGTATATATAGCCTTCTGGGAAAATGCCACAGCTCTCTAAGACATTGCCACCTAGTCAGCACTACAATTGTTTCTTTTTCTTTTCTTTTTCTTTTCTTTCTTTCTTTTTTTTTTTTTTTTTTTTTTTTTTTTTTTTTTTTGCTTATTTGAGAGAGAGGGAGAGAGAGAGAGAGAGAGCGAATGGGCATGCCAGGGCCTCCAGCCACTGCAAATGAACTCCAGATGCATGCGCCCCCTTGTGCATCTGGCTAACGTGGGTCCTGGGGAATCAAGCCTCGAACTGGGGTCCTTAGGCTTCACAGGCAAGCGCTTAACCACTAAGCCATCTTTCTATAAAGCCAGCTGCTTCAGGGTGATGAGACACATGGTAAGACCAGTGAATTCCATGGGCACGAGACCACCACTGCACTTTCTTGGCTGTGAAGTGAGTTCCTTGGTCAGAGGCAATGTTGTATGGAATACCATGATGGTGGATAAGGCATTCTGTAAGCCCAGGATGGTAGTTTTGGCAGAAGTACTAGGCACAGCAAAAGCAAACGCATACTCAGAATAAGTACCTATTACAGTAAGGACAAAACAGAACCCTTTCCATGATGGAAGTGGTCAAATGTAGTCACCCTGCCACCAAGTTGCTGGCCGGGCACCAGTGTTGGTCTCTGCTGCTGTCAGATTTGGCACTCAGCAGCAACTGTGGTCAGGTCACCTTAGTTAATGAGGGCCATGTTATTGGGCCCATGCATACCTGCATCCATGCCATTATGGCCACTTTGTTCATGGGCTCATTGGTCAATGACAAGGATGGCCAGCGAAAGAAGTTGGCCACTATCCACAAAGCGGCTCAGCCTATCAACTTGATTATTTAAGTCATCCTCTGATGAGGTCATTTCTTGATGAACATTAACATGGGACACAAGTATATTTACATCCTTTGCCCATTCAGAGAGCTCTATCCACATACACCTTCCCCAAATGCCTTCTTACCAATTATCCAATTGTACTCCTTCAAAGTCCCAGACCATCCAGCCAAACCGTTAGCCACAGACCATGAATCAGTGTATAACCACACATCTGGCCATTTTTTTCCTTCCAAGCAAAATGCACAACTATGTGCACTGCCCAAAGTTCTGCCCATTGTGAAGACTTCCCTTCACCACTGTCCTTCAGGGTTTCCCCAGAAAGGGGCTGTAATGCTGTGGCTATCCACTTCTGAGATGTGCCTGCATAATGCACTGAACCATCTAAACCCATGCCCTAGTCCTGTCTTCCTCAGTTGATCATAGAGCACACCCCATGATGCCATAGGTGCATGCTTGGGGACAGAAGATATTATAACAGGAGTAGCAACTATAAGCATTTGGGCAACTTCCTCATGTAGCTTATTTGTACTTTCAGGGCCTGTTCAAGGCCAATCACATATCTAAACTTATGGCCTGGTAGATCAGATAACACCCAGTTCATAATAAGCAGCTCAGGTCACATGGTAACTTGATGGCCAGTTTTCATCCATTTTCTACTAAGGCCCAATATCAGGCCAATAGCTATCTCTTGAAGGGAGAATAACTGTCTGCAGATGATGGCAGGGTCTTGCTCCAAAGGCTCCAAAAAGCATCCCTATCTACCACTGATATCTCAAGCACCATTAGATCTGCCAGATTTTATGGCCCAAGATCAGCCTCAACCCATTGAAAGCCTTCTCCTGTTCTGGGCCTCACTGAAAATTAATAGCGTTTTGAGTCATTTTGCATATGGGACAGAGTAACACACCTAAGTGAGGATTATGCTACCTCCAAAATCCAAATCCTGCTATGCTTTGTGCTTCTTTCTTTGTGGTGGAAGGGGCCAGGTGCCTTCACCTTAGAAGGAATATCCCTGCATGTTGCACACCACTGAACTCCGAGAAATTTCACTGAGGTAGAAGGCCCTTGAATTTTGGTTGGATTTATTTCCCATCCCCTGATGCACATATGCTGTACCAGAAACCCCATTATTTATTATTATTTCAGCTCACCATTTTATAAGAGAAAATATTCTTCCTGATCTGATCCACTGAAATATTCCTACTCTAAGACACTGAACTCTGAACTATATCACAGCAGTGGAAAGGAGATGTCCTCTAGCAGAGGGAGTAGTTTTCCCTGCTTTTAGAAGACTTTTGCCTGTAAACCCAATAATCCTTTTGAGTGATTAGAACTATGCATATATTAATATGTATGTATAAATTATAACCAGTTTTAATTTACTGGGAAGAAATCAGAAATTTTTCCTTATTGTAGATTATATGTTGGGTTCAAATGTAAATCAGTTAATATTGTAAATGTTACTGGTTTTAATCTAGGTTCAGTATGAAAAATATGTATGTTCCTTTTCTTTAACTATTGTCAGATGCCATCACATTTTTCAGTGGGTATGTGTGTTCATGTGTGTGAGTACAGGTGTGTAAGCGCCATAGCATATGTGAGATCAGAATTCACCTTTAGGTGTTGTATCCTGCCTTCTACCTTGTTTGAGGAAGGGTGTCTCACTGTTTCATGGGAGTCGTTTGTCTTTGCCATCATCTCACCTTAGGTTCATTGGAATTATAGTGTTGTATAGCAAGTTCCTCTGAACTGAAACATTCTCTCCTAGAATTTGAAGGAGGCACATGCTCAGGAGGTGCTTAGACTCAGGAAAGCTGACAGTGACAAGATTCACAAGGTCCCGCCTCAAGGTTAGTAAAGCAGTAAACAATTGGAGGAGAGATTGTTTGTACTAGTCTTTCTGCATGTAAGCCTTGTAGGTTTTGTGAGGCATCACCTATGCTTGGGTAGGCTTTTTGGTGATGCACCTGCCTTTGAGTCATCCATGCTACCGTGAGTCACCCTTGCCCATGCACCTATAAGAAGCCCCAGTAAACTGGTTCTCAAAGCTATACTTGGGTGGAGTAATTTCTTTGGTGTGTTGTCAGAGCTCCATCTATGTGTGTAGGGTGGGGGGAACAGATGATTGTTCATGTCTCCCAGGACAAGTTAAGGCTTTATCCACCGAGTCATCTCCCAGGCCCCAGGATGAGATGATATGCACCATGATGAGTTATCAAAACACAGGAAAATAAAAAGTGCTTATGCTGCTTCTAATTTCCTTCTAAATGAGTGATATTATTCGTTTAGCCCCAAATTCCTATTCTCATTATTCTCATATTCCATATTGTCATGTATCTATATCTATCTATCTATCTATCTATCTATCTATCTATCTATCTAATATATATATATATATATAATCTATCTATCTCTATCTGTAATCTGTAGCTATCTTCTGTCTCTGCATCTATTTATTTTCTTGACATAAATGCTTAAAAATAATGGCTTAAGTTTCTATTTTAAGAAGTTAAGAAACAGCTGAGACATGTGGCACATACTTGTAATTCTAGCCCTTAAAAAGGAAAGTCCTCAAGTTCAGGGGCTGCCTGGGCTACGTAGCCAAATTATGTCTCCAAAAGCAGAAAGAAACCAAACAAACAAACAAAAAAAAGTTAAGGAGGGATGACCTAATTAAAATCAGAGCATGTAACAGAGAAGATATATTATTTTTAAAAAGAACATAAAACTATGTAGTACAAAACAAAAAATCAATACATAAAAAGCTGTTTCTTCAAATTTTTAGTTACATTATGAACACCAGCAAGTGTGAGCCAGAGTGACAATGCTTGCATGAAGGTAAGAGCAAGCTAGTTAGAGAAAGAAAGGGAGGAGGAGAATGCAAACATATAACCAATATTAGGAGTAAAGAAAGAGAAATTAATACTAGATCTATTAATCCTAAATGGATAATAATGAAAAGGATACTATGGATAAAAGAATGATAAGTCATATGTTTTTCAATGCATGATTCATTATAATTTTCAAAAATTCAAAATTTAAACAGTAACAAAAATTAAATAATATTTTCTTTAGGAAGAAGTAATAAAACTTAGGATAAAGGTAAAATCATAGTCATTAAGAAGGCCAAGATTAAGGTTGCCATAAGTACAAGGAGGTTGAGGATGTTATGGGAAGGCTTTCGGGTCCTGGTAACACTGTATATCTAGAGAGCACAGGAGATTTAGTGGGCGTTATTCTCTTGGATGTGTGTATCAAATAATCATCTTCAGAAGGATATCAATGAAACATAATGTAGATAGGCATTGTTAATGGTTCACCTCAAGGATAGTCTAGCTATTTGCCAGAGGACCTTTCACTACTCCTGTGTGAACTCCCTACGTTCCTTTCCAAGATCCTTCCTCCCTACAACCATCATCATGACTGATAGGATCATGTTCTAAAACTGCAAATAAGCAAACCACATACAAGTGGATATGTTTTTTTAAAATTATTATTATTATTGGCCTCATTCAGAATGATTCAAAACCAAAGCCAAATCTTAGAGAAGTGAAGACAGTCTCCTTGCACATTTCAAAGTCAGTGTCTGAAATCCCATCTTCCCACCATGCACAATTAGAAGTTGCCTCCCTCAATTCTCCCCTGCCTGTTTCTCCACATGCCATTCAATCCCCATGCCTCCTCCATTTCTTTGCGTAAAGCAGGTCCCCAAATGTCTTAAACCTTTTTGAAACCTATCTTTTTCAGGGCCTGAGCATAATGTAAGCATTATATAATCATATATTTAATTATATGTAATATATATTATATTTAATTATATAGGCATTATAAGTCTGTGATTTATAAGAACCTAGAATATTTATTAAAGGGACAACATGTAGCGGTTTATTTTTGTCTTCTCCCTTGCTCATGTCTGAATCCCCCACCCCAGGAAAAGTGGACATTGTAGTGGGCATTTTACATAAGTCTGTTAACAAAGTCTTTAACACATGTGAAGAAATCCATCCCAATGTTGTTGTGCTGGTAGGTGAGTTTGGCTCTACGTATCAATCTTTCACATTATGGTAATTCCCCCACACAGAAACTGTAAGCCTTAATGGCTTTATTACTTTAGGTGGAAAAGAGAATTGCTGACTAATATTACCCTTGAATAAGACAGGAAAAAAATAGCAGTAATACTTTAACAGAACATTATAAAATTGGTTCCACCAAAATATATTTATTTTTGAATAATAAATTAAAGTGGAATACTGTCAGGCTGGATAAATATTTCATATAATTTACTCTATTGATGCTAAAATGTAGCTACAGACTAATTAGTTCAGTGATGAATATTTGCCTCATATGTGTAAGAGCCAGGGTTTATCCTCACCATTGTAAAGCAAATATACAAACAAACAAAAAATTAGAAGGCTGGGCATGATGGTATATGCTTGTAATTACAGAAATCTGGAGGCCAAGAGAGGGTGACCCAGTTTTAAAGGCAAATCTATGCCAAAGAGCAAAATAAAATAATATTAAATAATAAGATCTCAAAATAAAATAATATTACATAATAAGCAAAGTATACCCAGATATGGTGCATTCATTATGGAGTAGTAGCATATAGGTTCACTAAAATTTAAAACTGTAACTATCATCTAGTCTATTAATTCAATTCATGAGTAAACCTCTAGAGGGCATCAGTCAATATGTCAAATGGACTCCCATGTTAACTGAATGAATCATTATTCAAAATAGCCAAGATATTGTATCAATCTAAATGTCCATCAATGTGTGAATGAAGAAATAACATATGGTATATACATAATGTAATATTATTTAGTCTTTAAGTTGATAGTAATATTGTCCTTTATAATATGGGTTTGTGTGTGTGCACACACCCATAATAAAAAAAAGAAAATGGTCAGAGACAGGGAAAGTTCTCTTTAATCAAGTTGAGTTTGAATTCCACAGTGATTATGTAGGAGTATGCCTTGATTTTTCGTTGTACCTGTACTTTCACAAAAATAATAACAAGATTATTTTTCTCAGAATGTGATGGGGATTGGTTGAATTGTCAATCAAACCATGAGAGCTACTTTTTATCAAATTGAAGTGAAAATAAAATGCAAAATAAAATTATGTATTTCCTAAAGCAAAACAACTGCTCTCTGGGCTTCCATCTTCAATCACTGGAAAATAAAATTAGTGAAAAAAAGTGCTATTTTTAAGAACATTGTACATATAAAATTCTTAGAAGTCATTTAACAACAAGTTCTGTACATTGCCAAAAATCAAACCTGCTAAACATTTCCAAAAGAAATGTTAAAAGGCTCGGCTGACATTCAACATGTCATTTTCTTATCTACCCTTCCTTGCTGATCCATATATTAAGTCCAATCACACTCCAAATCCTTACATGAAGTTTTATGGGAATTTAAAAGCTCATTTATACTATGTTAGATATGTACAAGAGATCTAGAATAAATCTTTTAAATTTTCCTTAAAAAAATTTCTAAGTAGGGCCCTCCAGTTTGCTTGTCCCCTGCAGTAGCAGCAGCAGGGTCTTGCGGTCTGGGCCTCTGAGCCTGCAGGAGGCGGACGAGCAGCCCCAGCACCCGCTGCGGGTCACCTACGGTTGGGGAGGCGGGGGGAGGGGGTGTCACAGGGCGGTGGAGGTGAACGAGCTGGGCAAAGTGCTGACGCCCACCCATGCTAAGAACAGACCCAGCAGCATTCCCTGGGATGGCCTTGACCCGGGGAATCTCTGCACCGTGGTCCTCACAGATCCGGATGCTCCCAGCAGGAAGGATCCCAAATCCAGGGAAGAGCACCATTTCCTGGTCGTCGACGTGAAGGGCAACGACATCAGCATGGGACAGTCCCCTGCGACCACGTGAGCTCTGGACCGCTCAGCGGCACTGGCCTCCCCCGGTAGGTCTGGCTGGTCTATGAGCAGGACAAGCCGCTGACGAGCCCATTCTCAGCAACCCATCTGGAGAGCGCCGCGGCAAGTTCAAGGTGGCGGCCTTCTGCAAGAAGTACCTGGCTGGCACGCGCTGCCAGGCCGAATGGGACGATTATGTGCCCAAGCTGTATGAGCAGTTGTCCGGGAAGCAGCGGCCCCGGATGCCGGTGGCGTTCTCAGTTCAGTGACGCATGCCATTTCTTCTCTCTGTCCTGCAGAGGGGTACCTCAGCTGTCCTAGGGTGGTAGTGGTGTAGGGTGGCTTTCCCGTGCCTGCCCTTTACAACTATAGATAGCCCCACCTCTGTTTATGTTTTGATCACATTCAGACGCTGTTTGGAAAGATGTTTGGTAGCGGGCTGGGGTCATTACACTGTAAGAATGGTCAGGTCTGCGGGGAGAGAGCAAAGCGTCAGAGTTGAAGGGGATTTAAGGATAGACAGATTTTTCTGCCCCTGCCTGTGTGGCAGGGTCCAGAACTACACAGTGGTGGTGTTTCCTGACATTTTTATAGGGTGCCATCTCCCAGCGAGACTTCCAGAAGTTTGCTTCTTAGCTGTACCCCAAATCTGCTCAGGCGGCTCCTTGAAAACAGAACTGGCTAAGCGATAGGGAGAGTGGCTTTGTAAGGGACACCATCCTGATGCTAGGTGGCAGGTCGTCAGCAGTCCTTAACTCAGTTCCTGCTAAACTGACATTTTTCGCTGGAATAAGAAAAGCAAATCTGGGGTTGCTTGATGTTTCATTCATTCTGTTTGCTTGTTGTTGAATTAAAAAAGTATTGGATGAAAAAAATTTCTACATAAAACAATGTTGGAGGATTTCTACTAGCTTCAAATACCATTATAAACTGTCATAATCAAGACAGTTTGCTATTCATATCAGCATAGATGCAGAGAACAAGAAAACAGTAGCAAGAGTTCAGAAGTAGGTGTTGGGAAGATGCACAGTGGTTAAATTCACTTGCTTGTAAAGCCTGCCAGCCCAAGTTCACTTCCCAAGTCACCCTCATAGCCATATGCTAAAAGTGGCTCAAGAGTCTGACATTTGTTTGCAGTGGCAAGAGGCCTTTGGATGCTCATGCACGCGTGCACACACACACACACACACACACACACACACACACAGTACAATAAATCGCTACTTTAAAAAAAGATATAAAAATACACCAAAATATGTTTCAGGAAGTATTTTAGTGAAAAGTGTCAGAGGAATCCCACTGGGGAAGAATAGCCTTTCAACAAATTTTGACAGATATGCTTAAGGTTAAAAAAAATGAATAACAGCAATCTTTCCTTGACACCATTCAAAAATTTAATATGAATCAAAGCACTATTAACTGCAGAATTACTATAATAAAAACTTCACCATTATGGGTGAGTAAAGATTTTATAGTCAAGACAAATAGCACTAACCCAATGATAGCAGTATGATGAAGTAGACTTCATCAAAATTTATATGAACTGTCCAGACTAGGGAAGCCCACAGAGATGGGGAGTAGGTTAACAATTGCCTAGAGACGGGGGTGGAAGAATTAGAAAGGACTCTTTAACGGTTATGGATATGTTCTGGAACTAGACAGCAATGATGGTTAGGTGATAATTAATTGTGTGCCTTAAGATAATACATTTCATGTTTTATACATTTTCATTAAGGGTCTCTTGCTTTTCTAAAGACTCCACTAAGAAATGAAAAGTCAAACACAGAATGAGAGGGTGTTTGCAACACAAGTAATGGAAAGACTAAAGACCATATGTAACACTAAATAAAACTACAAGCAAGGCAAGTATCAGAAAATGCTTTTTGTGACTTCATAATGAAGAAGAACAGGGCCAGTGAGCTTATGAAAAGATGCTTAACACCATAAGTCATCCTACTACCTAACATTACATTCTTATCTACTATAATGAATAACAGTCAGAAAAACTAGTTATTGTGACCATGCCATTGAGAGCATAAAGTTCTCAATCTGACAGTATAAAGATGTGTGGAACATTTTGCTTATTTAGACACATGTTTGATCCATAATCTACAAGTTTCATTCAAAATAGATTATAGGAGGTGAAAATATGCCTATAGAATGGACAAGGATGTTTAGAGCAGTCTTATTTATAAGAATTAAGGTGGAAGCCGTGACTCCAGCCCCAAAAACACCATCAGCTGCTCCGGTACCGGCCACAGCGGCTTCAGGGCAGCGAATCCAGCAGCGGAGGCTCCAGCGGCTTCAGCGGCAGAGGCGGATCCCGCAGCGGCAGCACCAGCGGATCAGAGGCGGTGGACCCAGCAGCGGCAGCTCCAGCGGATCAGCGGGGGCAGACCCAGCAGCGGCATCTCCAGTGGCGGATCCAGCAGCAGTGGTCCCAGCAGCGGCAGCTCCAGCGGCAGCAGCGGGGATCCAGCATCAGGGGCGCCAATCTGCAGGGCCACAGTTGCCAGGCTTGGTTTGCCCCACAGGAAAAGCCAGTACCCAGTTCCAGAAAGCAGAACAGCGGCCCAACATCCCAGCCAGCAACTTGACTGAGACCAAAAGCATCCAAAGAGGTAACTGGGATTGAACCAGGGAAGTCACCTGGTCACAAGCTGACTTGGATCCCTCAAGAGACCAGAAATCTTAACTTCTTTGTTGATAGAGGATCTGGTTTTTATAATACCTAATCTTGCATAAATGCTTGGTGCTGTTCTTGACTGAATGTGTATAGGGTTTAGTTAAATTTTAGAATATACCTGTATTTTATTCCACTCAACCTACTTGAATACCCCTATAGCAGGCAAACTTAACCCCTAGGACCACGTGTCTAGATACTCTGAGAGTGGTAAGAGCCACACCTAACATCTTAATCTCCTACATAGAAGATATACAATATCAGATCAATAGATACAGCAAAGGATACCCAGCTAACTGGAAAATCTAAGCAGTAACTTAATCCAAGATGCAAAAATATATACATTATAACACAAGAAACACCAAAAACCAAGGCAATATAAATCCACCAAAAAGCATCAATGCTTCAGAAATGACCTCTAGTGAAAAAGAGTTAGAGAAAATGCCTGAGAAAGATTTCAAAAGAATGATTGTAAATATGTTCAATGAACTCAAAGAAGAAATCAAAGGAATCAGAGAAGATACAGGACACCAATTTAACGAAATAAAGAAATCAATACAAGACATAAATAAGGAAATAGAAATAATGAAGAAAAACCAGTCAGAATTACTAGCAATGAAGAACACAGTTAATGAAATAAAAAACTCTGTAGAAAATCTCACCAGTAGAATGGATGAAGGAGAGGACAGAATATCTAAGCTAGAAGACCAGGTGGCAGATCTAATACAATCCAACAAAGAGAAAGACAAACTAATAGAAAAGTATGAATGGGAATTTCAAGATATTCGGGACACTATGAAAAGATCAAATATAAGAATTCAGGGTATAGTAGAAGGAGAAGAATTTCAATCCAAAGGTATAGTAGGCATCTTCAACAAAATCATAGAAGAAAACTTCCCCCAAATTGGGAAAGAGGTGCCAATGCAGATACAGGAAGCATTTAGAACACCAGCCAGACAAAACCTGGAAAGAACCTCTCCTCGCCATATTATAATCAAACTACCAAACACACAATCCAAAGAAAAAATATTGAAAGCAGTTAGAGAGAAAAATCAAGTTACCTACAAAGGCAAGCCCATCAGGATCACAGCAGATTACTCAACACAAACTTTCAAAGCCAGAAGGGCTTGGAGTGATGTATTCCAAACTCTGAAAGATAACAACTGTCAACCAAGACTACTTTATCCTGCAAAACTATCCATTCAAATAGATGGAGAAATAAGGACATTCCATGACAAAAGCAGGCTAAAGGAGTATTTGAAGACAAAACCAGCTCTACACAAAATACTTGAAAGAATCCTCCATGCCGAAGAGAAAGAAAAACACACATATAAGGAACCTGGAAAACAGCAAACAACACTCAAATACTAGTTAATATAAGAGAGCAAAGGTAGAACCAGAACCACAAAAAAAAAAAAAAAAATGGCAAGCATAAATACACATCTTTCAATAATATCTCTTAATATCAATGGCCTCAATGCTCCAACCAAAAGACATAGATTTGCAGACTGGGTTAAAAAGCAGGACCCTACAATTTGTTGTCTCCAAGAAACTCACCTTTCTACAAAGGATGGACATTATCTTAGGGTGAAAGGTTGGAAAACGGTGTTTCAAGCAAATGGACCCAGAAAGCAAGCAGGGGTTGCTATCCTAATAGCTGACAAGGCAGACTTCACTCCAACATTAGTCAAGAAAGATAAGGAAGGTCACTTTATATTGATTAAGGGCACACTCCAACAGGAGGACATTACAATCCTAAACATATATGCACCTAACATGGGGGCTCCCAAATTCATCAAACAAACACTGTTAGAACTAAGGTCACAGATAACACCAAACACAGTGGTAGTTGGTGACTTTAACACCCCACTCTCATCAATTGACATGTCATCCCGGGAAAAAATAAACAGAGAGGCATCTGGACTAAACGAGGTCATAGAAGGAATGGACCTAACAGACATATACAGGACATTTCATCCAAATGCTGCAGAATATACATTCTTTTCAGCAGCACATGGATCATTCTCTAAAATAGACCATATATTAGGACACAAAGCGAATCTTAACAAATTCAGGAAAATTGAAATAATTCCTTGCATTCTATCTGACCACAATGGAATCAAACTACAAATCAATAGCAAGAAAGGATATAGAGCATACACAAAATCATGGAAACTAAACAATACATTACTAAATGATGAATGGGTCAATGAAGAAATCAAGAAGGAAATCAAAAAATTTATAGAGTCAAACAATAATGAGAACACAACATACCAAAATCTCTGGGACACAATGAAGGCAGTTCTAAGAGGTAAATTTATAGCTTTAAGTGCCTATATTAAGAAATTAGAAAGGTCGCAAATAAATGACCTAATGCTTCACCTTAAAGCCTTGGAAAAAGAAGAACAAGGCAAACCAAAAATCAGTAGACGGGAAGAAATAATAAAGATTAGGGCAGAAATTAATGAAATAGAAACCAAAAAAAAATACAAAGAATTAATGAAACAAAGAGCTGGTTCTTTGAAAGGATAAACAAGATTGATAAACCCTTAGCAAATCTGACCAAAAGAAAGAGAGAAGAGACACAAATTAATAAAATTAGAGATGAAAAAGGTAACATCACGACAGATGCCAGAGAAATTCAAAAAATCATAGGGACATATTATAAAAACATATACTCCACAAAGTATGAAAATCTGAAAGAAATGGATGATTTCCTTGATTTATATGACCTACCTAAATTAAATCAAGATGAGATTAATCACTTAAATAGACCTATAACAAGCATGGAGATCCTAACAGTTATCAAAAATCTCCCAACTAAAAAAAGCCCAGGCCCAGATGGATTCACTGCTGAATTTTACCAGACCTTCAGGGAAGAGCTAACACCATTGCTTCTTAAGCTTTTCCATGAAATAGAAAAAGAAGGAATTCTACCAAACTCCTTCTATGAAGCCAGCATCACCCTGATACCAAAACCAGGCAAAGATAGAACAAAAAAGGAAAATTACAGACCAATCTCCCTCATGAACATAGATGCAAAAATTCTCAACAAAATATTGGCAAACAGAATACAAGAATACATTAGAAAGATCATTCACCCTGACCAAGTAGGCTTTATCCCAGAGATGCAGGGATGGTTCAACATACGCAAATCTATAAATGTTATACATTATATAAATGGGTTGAAGGACAAAAATCACATGATCATCTCATTAGACGCAGAGAAAGCATTCGACAAAATCCAACATCCCTTCATGATAAAAGTCCTACAGAGACTGGGAATAGAAGGAACATATCTCAATATAATAAAGGCTATTTATGATAAGCCTACAGCCAACATATTACTAAATGGGGAAAAACTGGATGCTTTTTCACTAAAATCAGGAACAAGACAAGGGTGTCCACTGTCCCCACTTTTATTTAATATAGTTCTGGAAGTCTTAGCCATAGCAATAAGGCAAGAGACATGCATAAAAGGGATACAAATCGGAAAGGAAGAGGTCAAGTTATCATTATTTGCAGATGACATGATTCTATATATAAAGGACCCTAAAGACTCTACTAGCAAACTGTTAGAGCTGATAAAAACCTACAGTCATGTAGCAGGATACAAAATAAATACACAGAAATCAGTAGCCTTCATATATGCTAACAACAAACACACAGAGGATGAGATCAGAGAATCACTCCCATTCACAATTGCATCAAAAAAAATAAAGTACCTTGGAATAAACCTTACTAAGGAAGTAAAGAATCTATACAATGAGAACTTTAAAACACTCAAGCGAGAAATTGCAGAAGACACTAGGAAGTGGAAAAACATCCCTTGTTCCTGGATTGGAAGAATCAATATTGTGAAAATGGCAATCTTACCAAAAGCAATCTACACATTTAACGCAATCCCCATCAAAATTCCAAAGGCATTCTTCACGGAAATAAAAAAAACAATCCAAAAATTCATTTGGAATCACAAAAAACCTCGAATATCTAAAATAATACTGAGCAACAAAAATAAGGCTGGTGGTATCACCATACCTGATTTTAACCTATACTACAGAGCCATAGTAACAAAAACAGCATGGTACTGGCACAAAAGCAGACTCGTAGATCAATGGAACAGAATAGAGGACCCAAATGTAACCCCATGTAATTATAGCCACCTGATATTTGATAAAAATGCCAAAAATACTCATTGGAGAAAAGACAGCCTCTTCAGCAAATGGTGTTGGGAAAACTGGATATATATCTGTAGAAGGATGAAAATAGATTCTTCTCTTTCTCCGTGCACAAGAATTAAGTCCAAATGGATTAAGGACCTTAACATCAGACCTGAAACTCTGAAACTGCTAGAGGAAAAAGTAGGGGAAACCCTTCAACATATTGGTCTTGGCAAAGACTTTATGAATACAACCCCAATTGCTCAGGCAATAAAACCACAGATTAACCACTGGGACCTCATGAAAATACAAAGATTTTGCACTGCAAAGGACACGGTGAAGAAAGCAAAGAGGCAACCTACAGAATGGGAAAAAATCTTCACCAGCTATACATCTGATAGAGGATTAATATCTAAGATATACAAAGAACTCAAGAAGTTAAATAATAAGGAATCAAACAAACCAATCAAAAAATGGGAAATGGAGCTAAATAGA
This sequence comes from Dipus sagitta, assembly GCA_036346955.1. Classification (NCBI taxonomy): domain Eukaryota; kingdom Metazoa; phylum Chordata; class Mammalia; order Rodentia; family Dipodidae; genus Dipus; species Dipus sagitta. The sequence continues at coordinate 241,258,793 of CM070770.1, forward strand.
GAATTCTCAAAGGAAGAAATACGAATGGTATATACGCATCTAAAAAAATGTTCTACATCCCTAGTCATCAGGGAAATGCAGATTAAGACTACATTGAGATTCCATCTCACTCCTGTCAGATTGGCTACCATCATGAAAACAAATGATCATAAATGTTGGCGGGGATGTGGAAAAAGAGGAACCCTTCTACATTGTTGGTGGGAATGCAATCTGGTCCAGCCATTGTGGAAATCAGTGTGGAGGTTCCTAAAACAGCTAAAGATTGATCTACCATATGACCCAGCTATAGCTCTCCTAGGCATATATCCTAAGGACTCATCTCATTACCTTAGAGATACTTGCTCAACCATGTTTATTGCTGCCCAATTTATAATAGCTGGGAAATGGAACCAGCCTAGATGTCCCTCAACTGATGAGTGGATAATGAAGATATGGCACATTTATACAATGGAGTTTTACTCAGCAGTAAAGAGAAATGAAGTTATGAAATTTGCAGAAAAGTGGATGGATCTGGAAAGAATTATACTAAGTGAGGTAACCCAGGCCCAGAAAGCCAAGCGCCACATGTTCTCCCTCATATGTGGATCTTAGCTAGAGATGATTGGGCTTCTGTGTGAGAAGGAAAAAACTCAGTAGCAGAGGCCAGTAAGTTAAAAAAGGAGATAGAAAGGGAAGAGAAAGAAAGGGAGGAGGGCTTTTATTAGGTTGGTATTGTATATATGTAAGTAGAAAGATTGAGATGGGGAGGGGATATGATGGAGAATGGAATTTCAAAGGGGAAAGGGGGGAGGGCAATACCATGGGATTTTTTTGTTATCATGGAAAATATTAATAAAAATGGAGAAAAAAAAAAGAATTAAGGACATAGAAATCAATAGACGAAAATATGCACACACTGTGGTGTCCAAAAATTGGACTCAATTGCAGATACAACTGCAACAATGATTAATATATATATTTTGACCAAATGAATCTGATAGATATATTGGTACATGTACTCTATGATTTCACATGTATCAGGTTCAAAACATGCAAAACTAAGCTATGGTGATGGACTCAGGATTCCTTTTAAAGGGAGAACTGACTTCAGAAAGATCCTGAGAAGATTGATTAGCTCAATAAAAATGTTCCATACTTTATTATTTTTTAAAAAATATTTTATTTAGGTATGGAGAGATGGCTTAGTGGTTAAGGCACTTGCCTGCAAAACCAAAGCATTTAGGTCCAATTCCCCAGGACCAGTGTAAGCCAGATGTATATGGTGGCGCATGCATCTGGAGTTCATTTCCAATGGCTGGAGGCCCTGGTACACCAATTCTCTTTCTTCCTCTCTGCCTCTTTTAAATAAATAAAAATAAAATATTAAAAATATATTTAATTTATGTAAGATAAAGAGAGAAAAAGAGAAAGTATGAACACACCAACACCTCTTATGGTTGCAAACAAACTCCCAGACACATGCACCACTTTGAGTCTCTAGCTTTACGCTGGTACTGGAGAATAAAACCACAGTTGTCAGGCTTTTCAAACAAGTGCCTTTAACTACTGAGCCATGTCTCCAGCCCAAAAATGTTCCTTATTTTATTTTATTTTTTTTAATTTTATTTTATTTGACAGAGAAAGAGGGGGAGAGAGAGAGAGAGAATGGGTGTGCCAGGGCCTCCAGCCACTGCAAACGAACTCCAGATGCATGCACCCCCTTGTGCATCTGGCTAACATGGGTCCTGGGGAATTGAACGTGGGTCCTTTGGCTTTGCAGGCAAGCGCCTTAACAGCTAAGCCATCCCTCCAGCCCAATGTTCCTTATTTTAATTATAAGTCATAAAATTCACTTGTTCATACTTAATATAAATGTTTTTATTTAAGTGGCAGCACTATTTCCATTAGAAAAAAAAGTGTGTTTTTTTTTCTCACCTTGATACCATTTTATTCCAGGAATTTTTTTTTTTTTTTTATTTTTGCTTCTCTAGTTGCCTTCCTTATTGGACATAGTCAGATGTTACTTTTTCTATGGGGAAACTTAGACATGAACTATTTAATAATTGGTTAATCTTAGGAAATGTAGGTTTATATCTTTGAATCTGACTTCTAATATTCTGTAGAGAATTCAGGAATAACATGGAGGTATAGTGACATGGTATAGAGCAAGCTCTCTCATCTCTGAGCTAGATTTTGAAGAAAGATATAAACTTCTCTAAGTCACAGTCACCTCCTTTGTTAAATAAAAATGGACCCTGAATTTCACAGGAAAATATCAAAACGATATGCTTAGTATATTAGCATACACATAATCAACCCATTCTTGGTACTAGACTTGAGAATCTGGAGCAAATATATACATGTATATCCGTTACACTCCAGCAAATGTGAGTTTATTGAATGAACAACAGTTAATCCATGAGTGGGAAAACAGGTGTGAAGGTGTTATGATTGGGTAAAAAAAAAAGTGACTGGTCATTGCTTCCTCCTGTCACTCCTGCTGTGGAGTCAGTGGAACTCCATATATTAATTTAACGGTGCTTTCAACCAGTGGTTTCTTTAGTCAAACATTCAATCATCCTTTCAACTTTTCAACAAATGTTTGGTAGATACCTAACGTACATTTAGAGCAAGGTGGCTTTTTTATGATAGGTAGTTAGCTAGGGTCTGGCCCACAGAAACATGGATGCCACCTTGTCTGTATTGGCAGGACAAGAACCCACATCTGATCCAGACTCTTCCAAGATGGCTGCAAGCAACAACCTCCTAATCCCTCCTCCATAACATCCCCTGTGGGTAGGCTCTTTCTGAGTCTGTGTTCCTCTTCTGCCCACCAACCAGGCGGGTTTCTCCCTATACCTCTGAACTTGGTGATTAAGCTCATGTGGACTGGGTGTTTGGTTTATATTAATGGACCTGGGACACATGAGCAAGTGCTTCTCATCTCTCTCCTCCTCTTTCCTTCCCCAGGGGCTGCCTCCCCAGAGAGAGGCATTTTCCTGTGTGAGGAAATTTTTCCTGGTTCCCTGCACATCAGGCTGAGAAGAGGGGCACCTTCTATTGGCTTGGGTTCTTCCCTGCTTTTCTTTTCCTCTCTCTACAAAATAAATATCATATCTTATCCTTTCTGAGTTGGTGTTTTCAATTCTTTGCTTACGTAGACCAGAACTTGAGACTGAAGAGCTACTGGCTTGAGAGTTCTAAGTCCACTTAACTCTCTCCTGCATCATTATGTGCTACTTATAATGTGACAAAAACCATTACTTCAGGCTTTTATTCTATATTTTCAATAGTACTAGACAAGGGTGAAGTACACATGCATTCTCTGATACATCTTTTATTGTTATAAATTGTCACTTAACTTTAGGCAAAGACTCTCCTGAAATTTCCCATACTTACATACAGTTTTCCGAATGCCAGTATTTGTGGTAGAAATAAAAGACCTCTGGAGATCTTAAAACAAGGAGATACAAAGATGAGAATAGCATGATTGTTATGTCAAGCCCATGGGTACCACTCGATGGCATATTCAAAGTTCTAAGAGGGAACACAGTGTCTGCAGTAGGCTTTGTGCTCAGGTTTGGAAAAGCATTGTACTAACAAGCCTTCTTAACAATTAATTACACTCCTGTTTTACAAGTGTGACTGCTTTGATTTGTGAACTTTATGAAGAACTTCAGGGAAATTTAAATTGCCCTCCAACAACTACCCAGTTCATTGCCCTGCACTATGCAAATTTGATATTAAATGATCAAATGTGAACCCTGGCTCCGTGAGGTCATGGAATCCCTTGATTTGGGACCAGGTGTATAGAGATGTTCAATTATTAAATAATTAGTTTGGAAACAATAACTAGTGTAGTTTAATTCTCTTGCTGATTTCCTAATGTTTATTAATTTAAGCACCTGTGTCTTCCTGAAACACTTTCCTGCAGAATGCTTACTGGGATACGCATGGCGTGTGAATTTACAATGAGTATAATTACCTTTTGCAGCTCATTCCAGGTGCATAAGTGGGCAGAAATGAATGATGACTTTAATTGTCAGAAAGAGTTCAATATTCTGAATCTAATTATTTCAAAACTGTTTAAATTTCTAGCTAAGCGATAATATGTTAGTGTTAATTAAAATACAAAAATATCATATTTTTAAGGATAACCAAACGTCCCATCAAAGAAGGTACAGAGAAGTAATTATATAGTGGAGAGAAGAATTTGTCTTGGCATACCTAATTTGTTCTCAGAATATTTCAAGGATCATTGAAATTGTAGATGCATTTTTTTTTGCCTTCAGAATTTTTTTTCTTTGACCTTCTCCAGTTGTGATGGTAGTGAAAGAACATATATCACTGCCAATGAATATCCTGTGAAAAAATCAAGTTTGTGTTCAAGCTTGAGCTCATTATTTTCCTTTAAAGTCCTATCTCAATAAATAGTGTCACCACTACCACATAATTACATAAGAATGTGGAAACTGATCTAGATTTTTCCTGTCTTCCTACAACCACACATCCATTTGTTGTCAATTTTCCTTGGACACATTACCAAATTCCCATGCAGACCTTCATTGTACCTCGCTCAGTCTATCCCAACATGGTAATAAGCTCCTGTCTCTAGGAACCTGGTCCCCAGCTCCAGGCTGTGAACTTCAGACTACTTTCTGAATATCAGAATTATTTTTCCAAAGTACAACTTAGAATAAGAAAAGGATGCAAAAGCATGTCTCAAAGAAGAGTTGCAAAGGAATTGAGAATGGGAGGAGGTGATTTTGAAAGATAAAGCAAAAGCATATCACATGTTGAAACTATCTGTAGATAAACCCTTTATGAAATCCGGTTCACCAGAAAATTACTCAAACGTATTTCATTTGTCCACATGTATATAATGAATACCCTTAGTGGACACATACACAGTAAACAAAGTAAAAAGTTCAGCAAGTATAACATCTTCCTGACATTGATATACCCATATATTTCTCCCAACTTTTTGATTATACAGTCAGTAGAAAGCAAACACTCTTATATTATCATGATGGGTAGTTCATCTCTGATCATTATTTTGCAAGTACACTGTAGGTCTTAAGACTAGGTCATGAATTTATGAGTAAGAAATTAAATTTGTTAAAGTACCCTGTTAGCACAAATTGATTTGGAAAATATTGACTGATTTTCTGCCAAAAATATAAATGAAATATATAAAAATAAAGTATATCAAATTATAATATAACATTTATTATATATTATTTATTATATGTAATTAAAATAATAATATATTATATATAAAATATAATAAAGTATATAAAATGCATATATAATATATATAAAATAAGGTATATAAAACAATTGTATAAAATATATATATTAAATTATGTTAACTTAATAGGAATTCAGCAGGGCTACCCCATTATGGAGTATCAAATATATTACCACATTCAAAATGGTATATGTTAAGTTGACAGAAAATAAACAGCAGGATTGAAATAAGAAAGAGGTTGCCAGCATACAGCATTTGTTAGAAATATAATTACATACAGCATCATTGAAGCATGAAGGTGGCCACACATATTTGCAGCCACTCTAATCAGTGTAATTGGCCTGCCACTTTCTTTGCACACCCTCCTTCAGTTAAGATATTAGGGATGCTTCTGTTGGCATGATTTAGCTAATGCCTTTTTGTTCTCTTCATGCTGTTAAATCATGTTCTCCTCTGTACATATTGTACATATATCACAGACACTGTTTCTAGATTAGATTCAACTGTAAGGCCTTCAGAATTTCCACTGAAACAAATCCTTCACAAAGGGACACAGCAGATTTTATCTTTTTTTATCATTATTCCTAGACCCGCTTGTGAATAACCCTCTTGTTAGTCCATCTCTTAGCTTGGTTGTAACTAGCAGGATTCATATATTAGAGGATTGGCCAGAGATATTCTACAAGCATTATAAATGGGGACATTAAAAATAAAGGATATTTTCAAATTGCTAGAATAACCAAGGAAAATCTCAAATGTAAATCCTAATACTTATTCCAATAATCAATTCCATGACTTTGTTTTAATTGATTCAACCATATATGATAGATTTATAAGCATTATGTTAATATAGTTGCTTTTAGCCTTTGCAATAAAATGAAATACTTTTTCTCAGAAACTTAAGTGCTGATCTTGTTATGATATTCACTCAGCAAGACTTAAGATGGTTGAGGGGTGGGGCTGGAGAGATGGCTTAGTGGTTAAGCACTTGCCGGTGAAGCCTAAGGACCCTGGTTCGAGGCTCAATTCCCCAGGACCCACGTTAGCCAGATGCACAAGGAGGCGCACGTGTCTGGAGTTCGTCTGCAGTGGCTGGAGGCCCTGGTGTGCCCATTCTCTCTCTCTCTCCCTCTATCTGCCTCTTTCTTTCTGTCTGTTGCTCTCAAATACATAAATAAAAATAACCAAAAATAATTTTAAAAAGATGGTTGAGGGGTATGATGCTCTCTTGGATTTTGTTTTAAGAAACTATTGTGCATATTTTATATTATATCCAGTAATAACAAAATATTTACTCACATATTTATGCATTTAGTAATCGTGTGGTGTTTGCATAAAAGCTACCATATATGTAGCACTAGAGACTTAACTAGCACTGCAGGTCTAAGACAAGCATCAATTATTAACCATTTGAATATATTTAAATTCTGTAAATCCATCAAGTTAAATGAGCAGACAACTGAAGCATTACTGAAGATATTTAAGTTTGTTATTTACTAAACTTAATTTAGCTTTCATATTATTAGGGAACAGTTGAAAAATGATTTTGTGACTATTTCTGTCTACAAAACATCTAAACTCCTTTGAATATGATTTTTCATTCTGCATCATTATGTGATTTAGTTCCCAGAACAACTTTGACTCCTTTAAAAGCTGATATGCTTCCTCTTTTTAAAAGAATAAGGTGTAATTTATACAAAAGTGTGTAGTACAATCATTAGTATTTTCTTGTCTATCCAGTTTCTTATTTTAGTAACAATGACAAAAACAAGAACATCCACAAAACTCCTATGTGAGCCCTTAGTAAGAAGGCCTGCTGTCCTGAAGATGGCTACAGTGAAGCCACCAAGTATTTGAAATATCTTTGGCTAATACAGAGCACTATTCTTTACTTCACTATTTTTAGCTGCAAAATGAACATACAGTATACAAAATTCTTCTATGTTACTCATTTTCTGTTTGTCTTACTATGTTATACATATTTTATATTTGTTATAAATCCACTCAGATTGATTTTTGAAGGTCAGGATTTCTTTTCTAAATTAGATTCTTTACTTGTTTTCAAATATGTCATGTATTTTGTTCAATATGTAATACATTCATGGTTAATAATTTTGTGATGTGAAAACTCTTTTTCCCATTTTTTTGCCTCTTTCTCTCTCAAATAAATAAATAAATTTTAAAAAAATTAAAAAGGGCTAGAGAGATGGCTTACTACTTAAGATGCTTGTGTATGAAGCCTAAGGACCCAGCTTCAATTCCCCAGTATCACATAAGCCAGATGCATATGGAGGTGCATGCACCTGGAGTTTGCAGTGGCTAGAGGCCCTGGCATGCCCATTCTCTCTCTCTCTTTTCTCCTTCTCTCTCTGCCTATTTTTCTCTCTCAAATAAATAATTTTTTTAAACTCCTTTTTCTAAATTTTGAAAAGCAATGTTGATTAAAGTGAAGTCATTTAAGAATTTAGAGGAGGGCTGGAGAGATGGCTTAGCGGTTAAGTGCTTGCCTGTGAAGCCTAAGGACCCTGGTTCGAGGCTCAATTCCCCAGGACCCACATTAGCCAGGTGCACAAGGGGGCACACGTGTCTGGAGTTCATTTGCAGTGGCTGGAGGCCCTGGCATTCCCATTCTCTCTCTCTGTCTCTCTCTCTCTGTCTCTCTCAAATAAATAAATAAAACAAAAAAAATTAAAAAGAATTTAGAGGAAAAATTACAATAGTCATATTAAACATTATTACTTTACATTGATTATTGTTGTGATAGTGATTATGTCTCAGAACGTGAAGGATAATCACATATTCAAAACTATTACAGGGCTGGAGGGATGGCTTAGCTGTTAAGGGGTTTGCCTGCAAAGCCAAAGGACCTAGGTTTGGTTCTCGAGGACCCAAGTTAGACAGATGCATAGGGGGCACATGTGTCTGGAGTTCATTTGCAGTGGCTAGAGGCCCTGTCTTGCCTATTCTCTCTCTCTCTCTTCCTCTTTCTCTGTCAAATAAATAAGTAAATAATTTTTTGAAAAAAAAAAAAAAACTACTACAGATTGCACCTGCATCTGGCTAGGATGGGTTTGTAGGAATGTAATGATTGTGCGAACCCTGGAGAAGACTGCTATAGGATTTTGATCAATAAGAAGACATAATAAAGGCAAGCCTCTTGGTCCTATCATTTTTATTCTTACAGGCACATTCCAAACAAGTTGAGGAAAGATATAATCTCACATTTTAAGTACTGCTTGGAGTAAAATGACAAAAGAGAAGAGGTATTGGTGGTTCCATGGAGAAAATGAAACCCTTATACTTTGGTGGGATGGTTCTTTATTGTTACAACCACTATGAAGAACAATGTGAAAGACCCTAATGAAACTAGAAAGAGAACTACCCCATGACCCAGATAACTCTCTTTTGTTTATACATAGAAGATGGAATCAGGGGCTGGAGAGATGGCTTAGTGGTTAAGCGCTTGCCTGTGAAGCCTATGGACCCCAGTTAGAAGCTCGATTCCCCTGGACCCACGTTAGCCAGATGCACAAGGGGGTGCACGCATCTGGAATTCGTTTGCAGTGGCTGGATGCCCTGGCGCGCCCATTCTCTCTCTCTCTCTCTCTCTCTCTCTCTCTCTCTCTCCTCTTTCTCTCAGATAAATAAATAAAAATGAACAAAAAATATTTTAAAAAAAAGAAGATGGAATCAGGATCTTAAAGTGATATCTACACTCTCTTCATTGTCTCAGCATTCACTTAGGCAAAGTATGGGAAATTGATGTGTCTGCTGATGGATGAATGAGTAAACTGTGACACACACATACATACACACGTGCACACACACATGAGTGGAGTGTGATATGATTCAACTTTATGAAAGATCCCCTCACTTATAATAACAGATGAAATTAAGTGGCATTATACTAAATTAATTCTAGTGTTTATTACTTTCGTCTTCATGTTCTTTTCTATCTCTTCCTTGTATGTAATACTTCTTGTTTAGTTTAACTTTTCTTCTTTTGGATTTTCTGAACATGACTTTTTTCTTTGTTTTATAGAAGGTCTTCATATGTTAGGGGTTTGTGTTACACATCTTTGCAAGGTTAATAATTTTTTGTTTAATTTTTATTTATTTATTTGAGAGTGTCAGACAGACAGACAGAGAAAGAGGCAGATAGATAAAAGGAGAATGGGTGCACCAGGGCCTCCAGCCACTGCAAATGAACTCCAGATGCATGCACCACCTTGTGCATCTCTCTCACCTGGGTACAGGAGAATTGAGCCTTGAACCAGGGTCCTTAGGCTTCACAGGCAAGTGCTTAACCACTAAGCCATCTCTGCAGCACAGGTTTGTAAGTTTTATTGTCACTTGGCACATAACAGTGAAATATTATAAGAAATAGTAGAGCTCTAAAACCTATAAACCTTACCAGTGCCCCATATATAACCATATGTTTATAAGAACTTTTGGAAAGATAAGCATATTAGTTACCAAAAGAGAATTTTAATTAACAAAATCAATATGAGACAAACTCTACATGATAAATATGTATTCATTAACAAAAAAAAAGATAGTGCAAGGAAAATGTATACATTGGGGCAACCTTTATTTCAAAGAAGCCTCTTAAGCATGAGGACATGAGTTGAGTTCAATCCCCAATACTCATATAAGATGTCAGGTATGGTGGCAGAGGCTTATAATACCAGCACTGGAGAGGCTAAGACAGAGGGGCAGAGGGAGTCCTTGAGCTTGCTAGCCAGTCAGCCTAACTATTGAGCTCCAGCCCAATAAGAGACCCTGTCTCAAAATGGCATGGACAGCATATCTGATGATTGACTGCTAAGGTTGTAGTCAGGCCTCCACATACCCCCACAGATATACATGTACCTGTGTACATACAAGCACGCATATCATAAAAACACACATACACACAACAGCAGCAGCAACAAAAAAAAAAAAACAAATAACACAGGGGGCAAAAATATGTGGAAATTATGTGTAGGTTCTCAGAAGTCATTCTAGTGCCTTTAGTTTTCAGATTCCAATTGACTCCAGACCTTAGATAGTCCAAACAGATGAGCAGATACGAAGCCATCACCAGCTCTCGATAGGCTCCATGCTCATCCACCTTTGCTCCTCTTCTTACCTCCATCTGTGGGGCCTCCATTATATGGCAGCCACAGTAGTCTGAAAACTGTCCCTAAGATTTACTCTACCTTCTACTGATGGGCTCTTTCATTGAAGCTGAATAATATCAATATCCATTCTCTCTCCTCTCTCTCTCTCTCTCTGTGTGTGTGTGTGTGTGTGTGTGTGTGAGAGAGAGAGAGAGAGAGAGAGAGAGGGAGGGAGACATCTTGGTCCCCCTCCATCCTCTGGTTCCATCTGGACAAAAATAAAAAAAGATTTCCTTTCTATGGGGTATGATTTTACACTCAAGTGGAACAGTTGTGTTTCAGATAAATTATTCTGTGGATTATGGAAATATTTAAGACACAAGAAAAAAAGTTCTGTACTTAATGTTTGGTAGAAGAAAATCAATGAAACCTTTTAAATCTATAACAGATAAAAGGAATATTATATAGGATACAAAAAGCTTCATGCTATCATTATGCTAATAGTCATAACTATAATGATATTAGAAAGTGCATCTTTAAAATTAAATTAAAAGTCGTGCTCTGAATTCACTATGGGCAAATTTTAGAGGATTTCTTCTCCTCTTCCCTAGGGGAATTGTGTGGGGGCCTCTTACGCAGGCCTGCCTCCTCGCCATCCATCATTTCAAAGAGACATATATCGCCTCCAAAGTGCTTAAAGGCAGCTGCAAGCAAATGTCACTTTGAGTTAAATGCATTATTAAACTGTTGGGAAATTTCACATCATGGGTCATTTATCTATGCTAAATTGGGTCAAAAGCCTATACACTTGCCTAGATAAATGAAAGAGAAGAGTAAAATTCTCCTGTGGGAAGTAGTCCTTTGACAAGCTTTATGAGTGTGGTTTATTTATTTATTTACTGAGTAACCATGGGCAAGGGAGTTTTTCTTATTTTGCTTGTATATGTGTGTGAGAGAGATTATTTTAGGAGGCAATCAACATTTTACAGAAATAATTTTATCTGATAAATGTAGTTAGATAGTTGCTACCTCCAATGCCTTTGAATTAGATGCTGTAGAAGTCATATACATTAGTCATACAAGGAGCATTGGAATGTGGGCTGTGTGCCATGCAGTGCACATCTAAGAGCAGAAGATTTTGAGAGGAGAAGTCAGGTTTGGGCTTGATGCTAAATGCAAAGTCCTGAAAGTCTTTCCAGAAGAGTAGGAAAGACCTAGTTGATTCAGACTGACATTTAAAAACATATATATGATGTGCTCAAATTGGATATGGGGCCCTCTTGGTGGGAGGGAACTCATATCTGGTTCTGGAAACCAATTTAGAATTCCAGAGTCAGGAAAGAATGCTCTGGCACACCCCAAATCTCCTAAACAACTTCGCATATCCCTTGTAACCCACGTTGCTCTCATGCTTGATTAGAGAATCTGCTTTATTTTACAAATGGTAGAGAAAACAGAGGAGAGGCTAGGTCCATAAATAAAACAAGAATACAGCCAACTGCCCAACATGAAATGTTCCTCCTCTATGACTTCTGTCAGGGCCCAGGAGAAATTTCAAAGGAAGTGACATCATGAATACTGCTCTTAACTGTTACTCTGACAACCAGCCCCAAGGTGATGGTGACAGATATGTACAATAATCAAAACCTATGCAAGCAGAAGTTCCAAGGCTACAAAGAATTCAACAATAAGCAGATTGCCAACAGGTCTGCCATGGCTCAGGGAACTTTGAAGAAGATGAGGTGGAAAGATTGTAAGAGCCATAGAGTAGGTAGGAATACACTGTGGTATGGTTTCCTTCTACCTGGTAGGGACTTCCCAGGGCCTTCATGACCCCACAGTGACTAATGTAATCTCTCTGAAGAGGGTTCTCAAGGTAAAGGGAGTTGGTGTATGTAACCTGTTATAATATGTATATGGAATAATATGCATATGGTAAAATTAAAATCATATATATATATATTACATACATATACATACAAGAGAAAAATTAGATTTTTTTTCCCAGAGTTGATAGGAGGCAAGAAAAAGTAAGTGACAAGAGCAGGGAATCCAATGGTATTTAGCAATGTACTTGAGAAAATTCATTTCCAAGAACAGCAGAAAAAAATACAGCAGGGCAGAAAACAATGAGAGAACAGAGGAAAAGGGGTCATTTATCTGCAAATGAAGACACCTCAAAATGATTAAGGTGTGACAATACACACAAACCACATTGCAAAGAGTCAACTAGATAAGCATGTCTAGCTGATGTGCTCCCATCTTTTAGTGCCTATAATGCTGATCATAACATCCTTATAAATGCGGTTTACACACAAGAATTTGAATTACCTAATGCCACTGAACTGTACTAGTCCAGAGGCCATAAAATATGAGCATAATGTTTACCTAAACATGTGCTAGGGAAGCACAAAGAAGCAGAGGAGACATAGTTCCATGTGAATGATTCTCATGTAATGACTTACATGGTCTATGTTATTTTATGATTGAAAGAATTTTGTTATTTGATCTCTAGAACTTCACTCATCTAACATTTTTGTTGTCATCTATTTCCCTGGTACTCACGGTCAGAAAATAAAAGCTAGAGCAAGAGACATACAGAATTTTCGTAAGTAATCAAGGCTTTTGTATTTTCTACACTAGCAAATTCTAACGACTTTTTGTCATGCTGTCTACAATTTATGTCATGGAAAACTGAAATGTCATTTCAGTCCACTCAATTTCTTTAAAAGATTAAAATGACCCATTCTCTGAGTTAATCAGGACATAATTAGCATGTTGTAACAATCACCCATTTTATATGTAAAGTCCAGTGGTATCTGGAATATTCATAGCACTGTCAGCTTCCAAGACCCCAGAAAAAACTTTGTCCATCAGCAGTGATTCTCCACCCACCCTTACCAACTTCCAGTCTCTGGCCCTAGACAATCATCAATCTGTTCTGGCTCTAGAACTTTACATATTTTGTACAATTGTTAAATATAATTGTGAAACAATTTGCCTTTGTTGCTGGGATCTTTCACTTTGCATGGATTTAGGGTTTGTGTATGTTGTACCATGTATCAGTATTTCATTCCTTTAAGTAGCAGAACAGTATTCCATTTTGTAGATATATACCACATTACATGCATTCATTCACCTCTGCATGTTTGACTCATTTAAACATTCTTCAAAAAATTATTTATCTATTTAAAGACAGAAAGAGACACAGAGGAAGATTGAGAGAGAAATGGGTGTGCTAGGGCCTCTAGCCACTGAAAACAAACTTCAGATGCATGCACCACCTTGTGAATCTGGTTCACATGGGTACTGGGGAATTGAACCTGGGTCTTTAGGCTTCACGGGCAAGCACCTTACCACTAAGCCATATCTCCAGCAAACTTTTGATTATTATTAATAGCACTGCTTTGCACATTGACTTTCAATTATTTGTGTGGGTGTATCTTTTCATTTTTCACTGCTATGCATCTGGGAATGGAATATCTAGATGCAATGGTAATTCTGTGGTTAACCATTGGAGGAAGTGCAGGGTTATTTTTCAAAGTGCTCATACCATTTTACATTGCCATCAGCAATGTGTAATAGTCCCAAGCTCTCCACCTCCTTGTCAGTTGCTATTATCTACTCTTTTAATCGCAGCCATGCTGGTGTGTGTGAAGTGCCATCTCCTTGTGGTTTTGATTTGCATGTTCCTGATGGCTAATGGTGTTGAGCATCTTTATGCTGCTTATTTGCCATCTGCATATCTTCGTTGGAGAGGTGTCTTCAATTTCTTTGCCCATTTAAAATTAAGCTATTTATCTTTCTTATTTGTGAATTGCAGGAGTTCTTTATGTTTTCTAATTTATCAGATATATGATTAGTAAATATTTTATCACATAGGGATTGTTTTGTATCTTTTGTTATGTCTTTTTAATTTAATTCTGCTGCAGAATGTGCTTTGATTTCATTTTAAATTTATTGAGGCGTGTTAAAAGCCTGCCACATGTTCTATTTTAGAGGACATGCATACCATCTTGAGAAGAATGTAGTCTTCTGCTCTTTTGAGTGATGTGTTAAATAGGTGTCTGTAGATATAGCTGATTTATAGTGGTACTTATGTCTTCTGTTTCTTTGTAGAGCTCTCTAGTTGAATACCCATAGTTGGTGTGGGTACTTAAGGCTACAGCTTATCAGTCAAATTGTGTCAATTTCTTTCTGCTTTTTTTAAATTTTTTTTTTGAGGTTCTGTTCCAGGTAGAGGATTTTTTTTATAATCATTATGCATTTCCAATAGGCTATTTATTATTTCTAAATATCCTTGTTTATCTTTAGCAGATTTTTGCTTAAAAATCTACTTGTTTGACATTAGTGTGGCCTTCCTGGCTTCCATATATGTATGCTGTTTCAATTATTTTTTTCAACTATGAACTCAATCTATTTCAAACTTTGAATATAAAATGTACATGCAAATCTTATAGGTGATATGACTGATTATACATTTTTCATTACTAAATCTGTTTAATCAATTCAGTTTTATTGTTATTACACATTGTGCCATCATGGTGGTTTGAATCAGTTGTCATCCATAAACACATGTGTTTTCAATGTTTGGTACTTGGCTCTTGGCAGTTTGGGAAGTGGGGCCTTGCTGGAGAAGGTGTGTTTCTGGGCTCAGGCTTTGCTAGCTCAACTTTCCCTTCCCAAAGTCCAGTTCTCTTGTGCTTTCCTGCTAGCTGCTGTGGTAAGAAGCAGTGTCCAGCCTCTGATCAACTATTCTTTCCCTGTCATAGTGCAACTTCCCTTTAAGATTATAAACTGAAATAAACCCTTTACTCTCATCATCAGCTTCTTTTGTTTGGGGTTTTGTCCCAGCAATGCAAAAGTTACTATAACAGTCACTAAACTTTTCTGTTCTCCATTTTTATGTGTTCTTGATTATGCTCCCCTATTATTGTTTCATTTGCATTCTATTATATAAACAGTTTTAGAATAGTATTTTAACATTATTTTTCATATTTTTGGTGCTTGCTGTAGGATTTTACAACAATGTATGCTTTAATTGATCAGAATTAACTTCAGATTTATAGTAATTTCAATTCAGTGACATATGAAACTGTTACTTCTATGCAGCTCTATTCCTGTTTTTTTTTTTTTTTTTTTTTTCAAGGTAGGGTCATATTCTAGCCCAGGCTGACCTGGAATTCACTCTGTATTCGCAGAGTGGCTTCGAACTCATGGTGATCCTCCTATCTCTGCCTACTGAGTGCTGGGATTAAAGGCGTGCGCCACCACACCCAACAATGCAGCTCTATTCCTCTTTATCCTCATTTGTTCTTTACTGTTAAATGAAGTACTCGATATGTTTCATGTCCAACTTCCCATTGTCATATCTATTTTATATAACATTACAGAAAAATATAAATTTTTATTAACCTTACCTGCCATTTATAGTACTCTTGATTCATTCCTGTGAAACTGAGATACTATCTGGTGTCATTTCCTTATTGAATACAACTTTCTGCCATTCTTTATCATTCTACTATTGTCAAATATTATTGTCAAAAATGTTACTTTCCTATATACTATAGCCCAACACAACACTTATATATTTATCATGGAATAAAATTCATTTTCATTTGCTTACACTTATCCGTGGATGTCTTCAATTTCCCTTTACTTTGGAAAGACAGTTTTGTTGGATTTAGGATTCTTTATAGAAGCCAGATTCATTGGTACAAGCCTGAAACACCAGAAGGAAGGAGCCTAAGGCATGCTTTAAGTTACTCCATATTGCATAAAACAGTGGTTTTTCAGATTATGCCTTGCACTGACAGATTCTACTTTACAAGCAGATTTTTCTATTTTTAGTGTGAACACAGTGGTGACATGGAAATTTGGGCTGGCTTTGAGAGTGGCAGAGCTTTTCTTGGCTCATGATTGGGCTTTCAACTTTGAGTACCTGACACTCACAGTCACAAGAACCTTCCACTGAGTCAGTGTCCTCCACGTTCTTGTCCTGTGAATTCAAGGAATGAGACCCATAGACCATAGAATGGGAGGTTTGGAAAGATTTTGTTATAGAGCCTAAGGAGGTCTTGCATAGTAATATGGCTCCAGAGAGGGTAGTAGTCTGCATGGTGACTCAGATCTAGGCTTCCTCTAGGAATAAGAGTTTCCAGGATGGCAGTGTGTGTTGGTGAGAGGAGGGATGACTAAGCCGGACATTCGAGTTCTCATCTAGGTGTCTAGGTGCCCTGTAGTCCTAGTCACATACTTATCTCTTGTTTCTAGGGAAGAATTCCTTCATGGTAACAAAGATAAGGAAAGAGCAGAAGTTTCAGACATTTCTTGCCTTCAGCAAGGTGGAGTCTACCAACGACTCCTGCTGAAAGAGACAAGGAAGCACAAGATAGTCCTTTGCAGGTTCAAGGACATTTCCTGCTATTAGCCAAGAGAAAAAAAAAAAAAAAAACTGTTCATTTTGAGAGCTCTGATATCCACTGTCTACCCAGTTTCTACCTCCTGCTCTCCCTCAGTAGCAGGATGACTCTGGATTGTGCTGTGCATGTGTGCACAACCACCTGTCCAGCCATGAGGCATAGACTGGTAGTAACTTACCACTAAAGGTAAAATGGTACCAACTTGTCACCATATCAAAGCAGACTGGACCATGTGAGTGCATGCGCATACTCAAATCAAGAAAATCAGGCCCAAGAAGTTACTGAGCAAGAATTTAGTAGGACTAAGGAAGGGTCCAACACCCTCAGCGAGACCCCAAAAGAAAAAGACACCTAACACTGTGATGGTGACATCCCCCTACCAGCCTATCATCTGAGCATGCAGAGTGCACATCAAGTGACCAACAGGTAGAGAAGGCCCTGTGTGTTTCCAGGGTTTAGCTCAGCTCAGTCTCCACAGCTCAGTCAGCCAACTCAAATTGCTCTTCATCAGTGTGCGTCTGGACCCAGTCTTGCATCCTGCCTCCATGCTCCTGAACCTCACCTGGGTACTTTTGCCATCCTGTGTCTCACCCCCATGGCCACCACGCTTCTGTACCTCACTCACTCTGTGATCCTGCAGCCCCCCCCCCCCCCCCCCCCCGTAGCCTGTCTTTACACTCCAGCAGTTCTCAAGCTGGTTTATTATCTCACCAGTGCATTGACTCTGTGTCTCACTTTCAGTAAGGCTTCTTTGAACCCCTTCAACTTTACCACAGTCTCTTTTACCCTTTTGCAACCACTCTATACATATCTGTGCATATCTGTGTATAACATAAATAGAGATATAATCACAATACAATGTGTAATGTTGATCTGAGAGAGATATTAGTAATTAAGTTTGGGGTTAAGGAAACTATTTGCCAATAGCTAACCATGAAGGGAAATTGGGACTACTTGGGCAATCACAGCCAATGAAGCCAACATAGCTTGTAAATTTATTGTTATTGAATCAATTCTAACATTGTTTCTGTCATAGCACACTCAAGATAGTTTACTAGTATGTGATGGTTTGGTTTCCTCTGGCTGTTTTAAAGATTCTTTTTGTCTTTATTTCAAACATTTGCATCATGATGTGAATGCATGAGGATCTCCTTGTGTGCATCACACCAGGAATATCCAGGAAGTTTAACCCATACTTTCTTTGAATTTGCTTTCTGTTCTTCTCTTTCTTCAGTCTCCTTCATATACTTCCATGCATACAGGATATACAGGTTGTACTCTTCTATCACCTTGCCCTTGCTCTAAGGGGCCGTCCTTGGGTTATCACTCTAGAGTCATGGAGGCTTCAGTCAGTCCCTGTGAGGTAGTGGGGTGGGACATGCACACCTCAGGATATTTCTACATGCTCTGTGGCTCTCACAATCTTTCTGCCCCTCATCCACAATGGTCTCTGAGCCATAACAGGCCTGTTGGCAGTCATATTTAGTGCTGAGGTCTCTGTAGCCTCCGGATATCTGCTTTGATAGGTTTTGATTTATCACCATGTCTGTCACCACTGCCTTGGAGCTAGTTGTCAGCCTAGCAGTAAAAGCAGTATTCATATTGCTGCTTCCCCTGCAACTTCTCCTGGGACATGGCAAATGTAGTAGAGGTGGCAAGTCTCATGGTGGATAGTTCACTGTCTTTCTGTCACAACTTTGCATACTCCTTTGAAATAAAATTGTTCTCACTCTTGTTTGGAGAATCTTCCTTATTTTAGAGATGACAGAGAAAATGGAGGAGAACTAAGATCCACAGAATTAGTATTTTACTGTAATTTCTCTTCCTTGAGTCTTGTATTTGAGAAGACATTGTCCTCTTACTTTCCATCAGTTCGTTGAGTCTAGTTTCTTTTGTTAACAGAGCTTATCTGTCTATCATCTACCATCTATCTATCTACTTATTTTGCAGTCCTGAGGATCAGACTCAGGGCCTTGTGTGTGCTAGGTACTTGTGTGTGCACTGAAAGATTTTCATATTAGCTAGTTTGACATACTATTGTTTCTAAGTCTTATGGGTAGGCTTTCTCAAAATCAGATTTTGCCATGCCTCCTCCATGCATGGGTTTCATTTTAATTTCTTTGTGTGCTTTGTAATTTTTTGAGAAAAGTAACTTTTCTTTTACGTATGTCAGTGGTTAAAGGAACTTACTTGTAAAGCCTACTAGCCTAGGTTTGATTCCTCAGTACCCACATAAAGCCAGATGCACAAATTAAGCATGTGTCTCGAATTTGCACAAGTAGGAGGCCGTGGCATACCCATTCTCTATCTTCCTTCTCTCTCTCTCAAATAAGTACATAATTAAATAGATAATTACTTAAAAATAAATAATATTTGCATTACATATGTAGGTGTTCTGGTTATTAATTTTCTGCCTTCATTGTTGTTAGGTATTTCTTTATTTATTGAGTTGTCCAAACTATTTTAGTGAGTCTATTTCCATGACAAAGTTCATGCTCTGATGTCCACCCCAATGAGCCGAGCCTTGGCTATTTTCCCAGTCGTCTGAGATAACAAAAGTCATATCAATGGTCTCTGTGACTCTTTTCCTGATTTCTCTATTAAGCTATTGCCTCAGTTTGAATCATAAAAAGCTGTTAGCCTCTACTAATTGCCAATTGATTACTTTGCTGTTTTCAGCAATTCCCCTCAGGATAATAAATTGCTTCACAGTCTGACTCATTTAAAGTCAGGCTGCTTTGCAAGGGTCATCTATGAGTCCATTTTTTTTTTTTTTTTTTTTTTGAAATCTGTCCTAAGGAGAGCTTTTCTTAACTGTCGCTTCCACTAGTTCACTCTGTAAACTTCTAGGTGATTTACAGCTGTGCTTGTTTCTCTCCTAGAGCCACCATCCTTCTCTTTTTATTGCTTACTTACCACAACTATCTCAATGGAGCCCTTAGGCTTCAGGTACTCCATGCTTTGTTCCAAATAAAGTCAGATCCTTTGGAGAATTGTTCTCACAGTCTACAGTAGTGTAAAGTACATTCTCTTAGCCTCTCCTGTTGCCTAAGCAAAACTCTGTACTACTGCTCTAGGGGAAAATGACAGTGACCCACTTTTCAAGGAGTGACACCTCTGACTTCATAAGTAGGGCAGTGAAGGGAAAGGCATCCTATAATCTTGGCTTGCCTGTCCTGACGTATAACCTCTGCCTTGTAAGCAAGCTACACACGGTGCATTTGAGGTATTGTATTCTCAGCCTGTCATACATTGGTCATGCTTCCACCTATGAGGAGGGACGGAGTAGAGGAAGAGAAACCCAGGCGTGTGCACAAAATCAGTCCTACATATGGAGCTGAGGAGATATGATTGTCCAAGAAATAGCAGAAAGTTCTAAAGAGACACTTGTGTCCTTTTGTTTGGCTGTCAGTCTGTCGAGACAATGGGCCCCTCAGGACTTGGATTTCCCCAGTAGTCTCATGCTGGAGAGGCAAAGACCAAGGTCCTGGTGCTAGCCATGGGCTGGGTAGGGGAGGGGGTCGGGGAGGTCCTCCCAGAAAGAGATTTCACATCGTTCTGATAACTTGTCACACTATCTTGAAGAAGATTTTGGAGCTCAGATAATGGTGGGGCAGATAGTGAGCCTGGGCTACCAGGACTGCTGAGATATGCATACCTCTTGTCCTTTATAAACCTAAACCTTAATTCAAGATCCCAAAGATGGATTTGGGGAGGGTCACTGGATCTCTTCATTTATTCCTTTTTCTAATGTGGCCACACTGAATGAATTTTCTTTCTCTGCTTTTTCACTATTATTTGTCTCTTTAATTGCCATATTGATAAGATGTGGCAGCCAAGCCCAGCTTGACAGGACTGTCAGGGTCCAGATTCTGATCCTAATACCACCATGAAAGGTATCAGCATCTTGTATCTTCCCTGGAGATAATATACTCTATAACTTAGAGTCTTAGCGAACAGGAATCTTGTGCCATTAACTGCCCTTAAGTGTGCATTTCCTACCATGCTGAGGGTAGAGGTGGTCTTGGATCAAATGCAACAGATTTCTTATTATGAGATGATAGATTTTCTTCCCTTTCCTGCCCTGTGGTGCTGGGATCCAACCAGAACTTTGTGTATGCTAGGTGCTTACTCTATTACTAACCTTACTAGATTTTCTTAATGAAGAGCTTTGTCTTTGATTGTATTATGTTGGAAAAATTTCCAGATATTTATATCTATTTAAATAGACTAGTGTAATAATCTGTATGACTCTTTATGTCACTATTATAGAAATGATTTCTGGAATTCTCTTCTGAAAGGGATTTATCTAATCTGAAAACAATTCTGTAATCATTTCTATTTTAAATAAAAGGGCCCTTCACTTATAAAAAGCAAATCAACAAAAAGAGCCCTAATTAATGTTCAGCTCAACTCCTCCCCTACTCATGTGTTGCTGGTGAATGTGGTTCTCTCTAGAGTCAATACTGGTACTTAAGCCACTCACCAGACACTGAACTTTGAAACACATTGAGATGGCTGAAGCAATAACTGGAAAGCTTAATGACCATACTAAAATTATCTTACTTACCTTCCTACATAGAGTACTAAGATTGAATAATATTATATCACACGCCCCAGAGGTACTTCTGAGTTCTAACAAAATGTTTTTATTTTATTACTGTAACAGTAATAATACATGGTTAAGCCTAGCCTTCTAGTACTAATGTTAGTGCTAAGAGGTAGGAACCATTTTATTCCTATTAACACACGAAGAACTGGAGACTCAAGGTCATACTAGTGGGGAGTGGGAAAATGAATTCCAGACCCATTGATTCCATAGCCCCTTTGTTTAATTGCCTCATTGTTTCACACTGTTCTAATTGTTAACCAGCATTAGAAAAATTCATTCAATGTAGCATTTTTCAAAATGTAGTACAGGATCCCTGAGGGTCCTCATTATTCTTTCCCCAAGGACTAATGAAACTATTTCATGTAAGCTATTTTCATAATACGAGGACATTATTTGCCTTGTTTTCATTCTTATTTCTTCACTGGTACACAGGGGCGTGCTAGAGGCTGATTCACCCTGGCCAGGAGAGCTGGGCGAACTTGCACAGATGTTCTTTGGCTTGTAATGGAGTACATGCCACTCATGGACCCATAAATGAATTTAATAGATCTTGCCTGCTGAATATGCTAGCTTAGAGCACAGAGCAGTGTAGAGCCAGAGCCGTCACCACTTACACCATGATGGTTTGGCTGACTGGAAGTTACAGTTCAGTCGCCCTGTCCAGAGTGGGAAGAAACCAACATACTGCCTGTTGTTAGCCTGGGAAATGGGCACAACTTGAAATTCAATTTGTAGTTTCTACTGAATGCATATTTAAAAGCTAAGGACCTCAAAGAGTTCTAAGACCAAAACGATTAGAGAATCATTGATCTTATTCATGCTACCATCATTTGTTTAAACTATATGGAAGTACTGTTCTCTCTTTTATGCATTTACTTATTTATTTTTTAATTATTTTTAAAATTAGCATACAGTAGTGGGTTTCATGTTGTCATTTTCATATGTGCTATGTTTTAGATGCTCCTCCACCCCATCTCCTTCTACTTGTACCACTCTGCTCTTCCAATTTTATAATTCATGTATTCTACTGTTTTCCCACCCATTTCTTTATCCTTATAGGATCTAATACCATGTGAATGCTGTGTAATCACAGTATGTAGAAATGAAGAGAGGAAAAATGTTAATGATTGGTTCAGATGCAAGAGATGCAAGTTCCCTCCCCAATGTCCCTAGGCTCTCTTTCTCTTCTGCAACCTTCTGCCCCCATAATCCCTTTTCACATTTCTTAGCTTCTGGATTGTGGTGTGTGTGTGTGTGTGTGTGTGTTTAATGTCCATTTCAGTGTGCTCCTTCTCTTCACTTTCTTGCATTAACTAATGTCATTTCTGGGTTGTCACTCTTTCAACGTGTGTTTAATGGAAATTGTTTTAGTTTGTCTTGCTTATTAAAACTTTTTATATATGAAGATAATATAATATGATCATAATCCCCTTCTGGTCCCTTATTTTAATGATCCCACACATGAGACTACAGAGTAACTTTTTATGTTTGGCTTATGTCACTTACTGAAATGTTCTCCAAATTGTTCCATGTTTCTGCATGTCGAGGTAAGGTATCTTCTTGTGTTTTGAGGCTAAGTAATGTTTTGTTGTATATTATACCATAACGTGCCATAAAGTTTTTGGAAGTGATTGAGTATATGTAATGTGTACTTTTGAAATTTCATTGTTTACAAAAAATCCCTCTTAGTTTTTGTATTACTAAAATTTTACTTTAAAAACATAAACTTCAATACACTTTTCTTACTTTACCTTGCCTCTTTTTAAATTTGAAGCTAAATGAAGAGTTTCATTGCAGCAACAATTATTCCACTTGCTTAACAGCTTTATTGTTTACTTATTAATATATAGGTATCAGGGAAGTGACTATATGTATATGTATGTATGTATATATATATATATATATATATATATATATATATATATATATATACACATATACCTGGAAACTAGAAAAGGTTCCATGAGAGGGGAACAAAAAGGCTTTAAGGAGGTGGGGGTGTAGGAATAGAACAAGTGGAATGGGGAATACTGGGGAAGTGATAGTTTAAGAGAGTAATAGTTTAAGAGAGGACAGTGACAGGATAAAATCATAGCTAAACTTTATACTTTGTAAACTAATTAAAAACTAAAATTGAAGACAAAAGTTTTGAGATGTTTTCCATTTTATTTGGTCAGGGTTATTTGTACTTAAAATTTTCATAATAGGATTAACATCATATGTAAATGTTGTTACCTCAATATATTTCTTGTAATGAAAGTGGTCTGAATTAACACTCTTCTAAATTTATTTTTCTCACTTCATAAAATGACATTCTGTGATTGTTGAAAATTGGATAAGTCAGTTTTTACAAGAGTATGTTCCATCAGAATTTCACAAACAAAATAACCAGTCTGTATTAATGGAGGTATTCCCATTCATTTGGAATGCAATGTTATTATCACACCAATCAAAACCAAATCCTTGGGCTATAAGGTAGAACTCAAATCCCTAGACTAGAGGATGCAAGGGCAAAAGACTATTACTGGAAGTCTTATATATGTATGTCCTTATAGACAATATGTGAAGACGGTGATAGTTTCGACTTGCTAGAGTCATCACAGTACAGCATAACAGATGGAGCAGGGAAATGATAGAAGTGAAAGTTCTCATGGGGCTAGAGACTGAAATTCAAGATTAATGTCCTAACGTGTTTGTTTTCTTCTGAGGCTTTGTTCATTGGCTGGTAGATGCTTGCCTTCTCCTCATGTCCCTGGAGTCTTTCCTCTGTGCACTGGCATGCCTGATGTGCCTCTGGGCAACCAAATGTCTAGTCAGGCTAGAGGAAGACTCACCCTAAAACATTTAGTTGAATTTATCTCTTTAAAGGCATTCCCTTTAAAGTGGAATTCTGAGATACTGAGGGTTAAGACTTCAGCATATGAATTTAGAAGGGGATAAAGTGAGACCACTGCAAGGGTGTGATGTGTGTTGAAGAAATTTTCTTTACCCACTTCAGATGTCGACAAAGTAGACTCTAGTTTCCCATATGAAGTCCAGCCTGCATGCCTTGAAACTTTAAGGGCTAGGGGATATGGGTTGGAAAAAAAAGATATCGACTACTATGGTAAAAATTACAAACAATCTAAAGCTGATATTATCAGTTCATGTGCAGGGCAGTGTTTTTTTTTTTTTTTTTTTTAAATAGAGAGGAGCAACCATGCATGTGCACATTTGAACAAAGAATCTATAACTTCAGTCTATACAGATACTGAGATTTAAAACTAAAGGAAGGCTGGAGAGATGGCTCAGCAGTTAAGTGTGCTTCCTGCACAGACATGAGGGCCTGAGGGAGCCTTGAACCAACAGTTCAAATCTCCAGATCCCACGTAAAATAGCTGGGGTGCTCATGTAGCCTGCAGCCCCAATCCCACATGGGAGCAGACATCCTAGAGCTCCACAAGCCCTGGAATTAGTAAAAAGAAACCCAAAAACATGACCAGGCAGAAGAGCAATAGAATAGAACACTGGAAGTTCCACTCCAGCCATTGTAGGCAAGTGAACCCTTCCAGGGGTGAATGGCAAGAGCATGTGTATGTATGAATACCACACACACACACACACACACACACACGCACGCACACACATGCACACACACGCATGCTCACATGCTCGCAGGTGCACACGAAAGTAATGTAAATGAGGTCTTCTAGGTGATCAGAACCTACTGGAGCACAGGATGGAATGAGACATGGTACTGCCGGTACTGTGGCAAAGGGAAAAAGGATGAGCATGTGAGTCATCATACAGTGAAGGTGAGACAGAGAAATGGAAATTAGGATATGGAGTGGCATGATAGAGGCAGACAGATGTATGCATGCAAAGGGAAGAGGGCTCATTAGTGTGTTCATATGAGAAGGGGCAGTGAGCTAGTGTGTGACTTTCAGCAGAGGAGCAGCTCAGCTCCCCACCACTTAGAGTCTACACCATACACAGAACTTGTTCTCAAGACTTTGTGCTTCAGGATGTGTCAGAGGCTTTCCTCTCACCCTTACTCCTCACATCCTCATGGAGGTTCAGCGGAGCCAAATGCCAGAGCGGGCAAGGTAAGGCTTTTTCTGCAATTAGACAACAGCAACTAAAGAATGAGTCTCTCTTTCTCTCCTGTTTATTTTTTTTTTTCTTCTTCTTCTTCTCTCTCTCTCTTTCTCTCTGGTGGAGCCAAAGCTATTGGCAGCTGAAAAGAGCCACACAGAAAGATTTTGGTTGCCAAGCTGGCAGAAATCCCAGAGTCATGTATAATTCTTCCAAAAGGGGTTTGACTCCAGGCTGTGAAACTAGACTGTGTTAGAAGACAATATTCTCATCAAAGTGTAAGCATTTGCATTTAATTCACCATTTTGCTTCATCACAAGATCGCTTTCTCAGTTATTGCAAAATGTGAGATACTACTCCCCCGAGAAAGAAAGAAGGAAGCATGCATTTGCCTTCTGAGACTCAAACTGGTGTGATTCTCTAGTTACCAGAGGCTTGGGTGAAACTAACTCACCCCATGCAAAAGTGATCCTATTTACTTATGGTGCGAATGAATGTGCTGTCTACTCTAACAAAAAATGAACAATATAACATGAAAATATGTAGAACTACATAAACTTTAAAATATATATAAGGGTTACTCTACCTCTAAGTTGAGAGTCGGCACTAATCAGCTCAAAGAGTGACAAAAAAGAACTTATGAATAGATTATGAAGGGATTGGTCATTTAATGGCAATATGTGCCAAGAAAAATAGCAAATAAGACCATTTATCTATGAGCCTACATAGTAATTAAATTATGGTAATAATTATTTGCTGTTTATAAGAAATACAACTATAACTGGGTGCCTAGTATTTTGATTGACCCAATCTAAATCACCTAGCACTAACTGGGAGTATAAGAACTAGAGGCTGGGGCTGGAGACGTGGCTTAGCAATTAAGGCACTTGTCTGTGAAGCTTAAGGACCCAGGTTCAATTCCCCAGGACCCAAATAAACCACATGCATAAGTTATCACATGTGTCTGGAATTCATTTGCAGTGGCTAGAGGCTCTGGCATGCCCATTCTCTCTCTATTTGCCTCTCTCTCTCTCTCTCTCTCTCTGTCTGAAATAAATAAATAAAAATATTTTTTAAAAAGAACTAAAGGGGCTAGAGGGGTGGCTTAGTGGTTAAGGCATTTGCCTGCAAAGCCAAAGAACACAGGTTTGATTCCCCAGGACCCACGTTAGCCAGATGCACAAGGGGGCACATGTATCTGGAGTTTGTTTGCCATGGTTGGAGGCCCTGGCGCACCCATTTTCTCACTCTCCTTCTCCCTTCCTCCTTCTCTGTCAAATAAGTAAATAAATAAAAATAAAATATTTTTTAAAAAGAACTAAAGGCTGGTGTGTAGTATGATTCAGGTGTCCTAATAAACTTATGTGTTCTGAATGCTACATCCCCAGCTAGTGGCAGTTTGGGAATTGGATCCTCTTTGAGGTGGTATATTGTTGGTAACAGGCTTATGAGTATTATAGCCATCTTTCCCTTGCCAGTATTTGGCACATTGTTCTTCTGCTGTTGTCCACTTGATGTTGGCCAGGAGGTGTTGGCCAACCTCTGCTCATGCCATCATTTCCCTCTCCCATCACGGAGCTTCCCCTTGTGTCCATAAGCAAAAATAAAACCTTTCCTCTCACAAACTGCTCTTGGTTGGGTATTTTTTGCCAGCAACATGAGAAATTGTAATAGTGAGTCTATCTACTCAAATTTAACCATGAAGTTTGTGAAATATTGGTCCAAATTCACATGCGTGGTTTTTAGTTTCCTCTTCTCTTTGCTATGGGGGTGCTGGTGTACTTGGGTATGTTTGTTTATCTTCTATTTAAAGTCTTAGTGTTTCAAACTCCTAAGACCTACATTGAGTTCACATTCTTCCTCTTACCAGTTGGGCAACTATTCTCTTAGAGTTCTCTGGCCCTTAGTTATCTCACAGGTCAATATGGTGATTATTTTGACTCCACCAAAATGAAGATAACACGAGTGACCAGCTAAGCTCTATCTGATGTTGAATGAAAAGGGAACATGAAT
The DNA here is from genome assembly GCA_036346955.1 of Dipus sagitta. Classification (NCBI taxonomy): domain Eukaryota; kingdom Metazoa; phylum Chordata; class Mammalia; order Rodentia; family Dipodidae; genus Dipus; species Dipus sagitta. The sequence goes on from CM070770.1 coordinate 241,286,246, forward strand.
TCCTTCTTTGAATTGCCATAAGGTCACTCTGAGGAAAGACACTTGTAGATCTTCAACTATGATATTAACTTTTAATATTTAACTATGAACACAGATTTTCAACTTATTATTCTCATGCTTCCTTATTCCTGGCTGAACTGATAAGCCTGCGTGTTCCTGTTCCTGAGGCTATAATGGGGATCCATCCATGGGAGCCATCGTCATCTACACATACCGCCATAAAGAAAAGAAACCCTAAGCCAGTCTCATGTCTCAGGTCTCCTCAGTCCTTTTAGGGAAAGCTTGAGAAGTTCAGTGCTCTCCTCCGACAAGCCAGTTATGAATAATAAGTATTTCATTCTTCTCTCTCAATCTCTCTCTCTCTCTCTTTCTGTGTGTGTGTATGTGTGCATGTGTGGCATCTTCAGCATCAACTCAAAGTCTGAGCCATATTTTCGGTTATGGGTCTGTCTTGGGATTTTCTCTGTTGCTATAACTGAATAACACAGGTTGAATAGTTTATAAAGAATAATGATTTATTTAGCTCAAGGTTCTAAGGAGTAGGAGGGTTGAGATTGGGCAGCCACATCTAATAAAGTTCTTGCTAAAAGTCATATAGTTGAAGAGCTTGATTGTCCTTATTTAGACTCTCTTCCTTTTCTTAGAAACCCATCTTACCCTGGGATGAAAGTCCTACCCTTGTGAAATCATTTAACCTTAACTTCCCCCAAACAACACCTTCAAGTATTAGAGTCAGACTAAGTTTTCATTGCTTAAATACCTCACAGTAAGTATTAAATATCAACATGATGGTGGTATTTTTGGTGGCAATATTCAAACTAGTCAAACAGGGCACATTCTGCCTCTTTAGAGTATCTAAAACATTACTGGTCATCTATTTTAGAGATGAGAAAAATGTTGCTTCAAGAAAATAATTAACTTACCCTAGATTATGTAAGCCAGTATATTACAGATTATAGATCAGTTTTATAATTTGTGACATCTCATTTTCATGGTCAAGCGGCAGGGTTTAGACTCATATAGAAACGTAACTCTGGATGGGCCCATGAAATTGTTTCTAGGAAAGTATTTGGTTGGTTTTGTTGAGTCAGAGTGTCACTTTAGCACAAGCTAACATGGAACTCACTCTGTAGTTCCAGGCTGAACTGCAACTCACAGCAATCCTCCTACCTCAGCCTCTCTAGTGTTGGGATTGAAGCCATGCACTACCAAACTTGGCCTAGAAAAGTCTAAATGAGCAGGGGAGCATCACCCTAATAAATGTGGGTGACATCATTCCCTAGGGCTGAGGTCTTGGACTAAATAAATAGGAAAAAGCAAAGTGAGCATCATCATTCCTACCTTTCTCCTTCCTGACAACAGATGCACTGTGATCAACCCCCTCTCACTTCTGTCTCCATGCTTTCTCCACCATGGTGAACTGTACGCTCAAACTGTGAACCAAAATAAACACTTCCTTCATTAATTTACTATTGGCAGGTAACTTGTCATAGAAAAAAAGAACAATAACACACAGAAATTGACATCAGGAGTGGACTTTTTCTTGTAATAAATCTGATCATGTGGTAGCTAGCCTTTGGAAATAGATGGCTGGGAACAGTCCTTGAAGTTATATAGTCAGCTTCACTTGATGTTCCCATTCTCTATTTCCTGGCTCTGGTGAGATGTGACCTATACTTACTTCTGTGTTCTGCCATACTTTTTCTGCCATTGTGAAACTTTCCTTTGAAACTATAAGCCAAATTCAACTCTTTCCTTCCATAAGCTGCTTTTGTTTGAGTATTTTGTCCCAGCAATGAAAAAGTAACTGGTATGACTCTATTAAAGAGAAACCTAGAGCTCTTCACTAGGAACATAAGATAGGTATTCTAGGCTAGACAGATGGCTTGGCAGTTAAGGCACTTGCCTGCAAAGCCTAAATACCCAGGCTCAATCCCTAGTACCCAAGTAAGTCAGATGCACAAGGTGGCACATGCAGTCTGGAGTTCATTTGCAGTGGCTAAAAGCCCTGGTGCACCCATTTTCTTTCTCTCTCTCTAATAAATAAATAACTGGAATATTTTAAGAAAAGATGCTGAAGACAGCACCCAACCCATTGGAGCCTCCAACTTAAGAAAATGGAATGCATTTGAAAGGAGTGAGTTTGACCTAAGAATTTTGCAGAACAGCTTCCCTGATCAAAAAAAAAAAATGACTAGGAAAATGTCTTTGAGTTTCAGCCACTGTTGCACTCAGCATCTCATTGTTGCAACAAACATCCAAGCAAAACAGTTTATGGGAGGAATGGGTTTGATTTCAGGCTTATAGAGTCAAGAATACCATCCATGTTGGAAGAAGCTGGCTCCCTTTTACAGATCCAAGCAGAGAAATAGCAGCAAGAGCCAGCAACACAAAATGTACACAACTGGAGTTCAAATTTCTCTTTTCATACCTAGTAGGTCTCTGGACTGAAGACCTGCCCTGCAAACATACCCTAGGGCTGGACTCCACGATTTGCCGATAGGGCCACCTCCTCCAACCAAGCAGCTGGAAACCCAAGTTGCAAGGTTGATTTTGATAAAAACACTTGAGTCTATTGGGCCATACATTGAAATTATTGTATTCAAACTACGACAGCCACCATTACAGATAGAGGCATCTACAGTGTGGCTCAATAAGGACCAGGTTACATTCCAAGCTAGCAGTAGGACTTGGTAGTGTCATTTTTCTGCAAACATGAAAAAGGCAAAATTAGAAGGACAAAGGGAAAGCACCAATGTACCTGAGAAATGCTGAGGCCAGACAATGTGTGGCAGTCTTGGATTCCCTGACAGCAGGTCCATGATAGGGTATTGCATAAAGCCATGAGGGTGAAACTTAAGTGGTGGAAACCTTGGGATATTACAGATGTCAGAACTATGGGCTGCCCTCTGAGGAAAGCTATAGGCATGGATGAAAGCTTCACAAAGACAGGTGCTAACGTGTGCTATAGACAGCAGAGCTGGAGGTGCAAGCCTCCCAAAGCACTGTGGATCCCAGGTGATTCTATTATAAGTTACAGATGCCAGACACGGTGCGACAGAAATTCATGTTAGTTCTGCTGGATTTCAGTCTTGTTTGGAGATAATCTTTCGTTACTATGGCCCCATTATTCCCTTTTGGAAAGGCAGTTTGTATTTGTGTCATTGTATATCTGATGTAATTTGTGTTTTATTTTACAGAGGATCCCCACTTAAAAATGCTTTGAGTTTAGCAGAGACTTTAGACTTTTGAACAGTGGTTGGACTGTTAAAAACTATGGAGACTTTTAGAGATGGACTAAGTGCATTTTGCTCTATGAGTTAAAAGTGAAACTACAGGTCAGGAGTGGAAGGTTATGAGTCAGTATTTGAGTATCAATTTGACAAGGAGTGTAGTGTGATGGTTATCCTTGATTGCCAAAATGTGGGGGTTTCAAATCATCATGAGAAAACTCCTCTGAGTATATCTATGAGGATATTTCCAGAAATATTATCTGAACAGGAAAGAGCCATTCTGAATGTGTGCCAAAATAAGCCTTTTCTTCCTTAAGTTGCTTTAGTTAGATATTTGATCACAAGCAACGAGAAAATACTACTGAGCCCAACTTGACTCTCAGTATGGTTCTAAGAACACAAAATGTGTAAATCTACATATAAGCATATATGAACAATGAATGGCATGTCCTATAATTATAAGTTGTATCTGGGTCAATTTGTGGGCATCTGGGCAATTTTTTTACTCAATTCTGTTTTTCTGTCTCCATTGAAGTCAGAACTTTCTTATGAAATAAAGGGTGATACATGTCGAAGAACAAAGTAAACACCTGAAGCCTCCTCAAGTAGGAAATGCTCAGCTTCCATCAGTTCAAAATTACATGTTCATTTTCCAGTCTTGTGTCTTTCATCCTTTGCTTGTTTGCTAGAGTCTGCTAGCTGGCTGTAGGTAGTGACTGTCCCCATCTGCCACTGATGTATATATAGTGCACGTTTCATATACTGCCTACCACAGAAACTTGTGGAATGTGCTTCCTATTAACCTGAAAGATGATGGGTCTTCTAAGACACTTCTACATCTTAGTGTTCTTTGAATCACTTTGCAGGATAAAGTTAAGTCCACCCTAGAGAATGACATCTCCTGATATTTCCTTGACACCCCAGGAAATCACTGAGGGGCCAAGCTTGGACTCAGTGTTGGATTCTATCTTAGAAAAATAATAGTACCCATGCTGTTGCCAGGATATCCCTTTAACTGTCTGGTGGCGGGAGGACATTTTTTATTCATAAAGACTTCCTCAATTTTTGAATTTACATAGCAGAAAAATATTAGATATGCAGTGGACTAACAAGAATAGATAAAATATTTTGTTATAAACATATCTTTATTAAAGAACATTATACTTAAACAAATCTGTCAATATTAGATTGTTCCTCCTTTCTAACAGCCACCAACTTTATTTCTGGTACAAATGAGCATTCCCAAAGAGTAGCCAGCTCATGTACCACACCATTCTTTGTGCTTCACATTACTGGTCTGAGGAGAAGATCATGTCACAACCCAGCTTTATTTTTTCATTTTTAGGGATGAGAATATACAAGTGAAGCTATACCCATACTATTCAGTTACTTTGTGGCTCAACAAGAAATTGAACCCGAGTCTTTTTGTTGCATGATGGAGGGTATTCTTATTATTCTTTGGGGGAGTATATATAATTATTCTTAAAGATCACCTTATGTATCTCCTCCTAATGGAGAAATCTGATTTCTAGAGAACTGTAACCCGTCCACGATTGGAGGATAAGGATTTCAGAATTCAGGTTTTCCTGGCTTAGAAAACAACTGAGTCATTTTATTTCATGTTAAGTAATGAAAAGCACTGGGCCTATATCCTCAGTGTCACTTTTTAAAATTTTGAATAATTAGAGGTCCTAAACTTGGAAAGGATACTCACTGCATGTACATTTGTGGGAAGCTGAAGCTCAGAAAGGGGGGGCTAGAAATGTCCAGTTATTGTAGGAGTTAAGTATACTTAGATATGAGGAAATATTATATGCTATTCTTTTCTCTCCACTCTAAATTTGCCTTGATATTTTCCTTTCTTTTCAACTGGGAATAGATAGCTCTTTATTTTGAGACACATTATCTATGTCTTTTAGCATTTCTCATAGAGCTCCATAATGATTTGTCTACCTGTCTTTGCCTCTTACTAGACTGCAAGAAATTTGATGGTAAGGCATTTCATTAAGGTTTCACTGGCAGCTAGAGGTTCTCAGATAACAGGCCCTGAAGGTATCTATAAGAATTGTAGAGGTGGTGGCCGAATGGCATTGAATTACCAATGATTGTGAGTGATATTACCTCTCTCATTGGGAAGCAAGCGAAGGAGGTAGCAGGGGAAATGCAGAAGCCAAAAAGTCAGATAAGCAGAGAGTCGTGATGGCTCCATATATTTTATACAAAGGAGAAACTAACAGTAAGTGGAAACTGTGATACTGTTCATAAATAGATTATTCAGTGATAGACATCCCTCTTGAATATGAGCAGCATACTGATTTAGACAGCACAGAGTATAGGACACTTGGAAAATTCTAATCTTTCATGCTTTCTGGGAAACAATGAATATGTGTGGTGAATGTTGGCTCCTTCATGCACTGAATACCATGAGTGCTATTCTCCAGGTGACCCTTACATTGTCACAAGTGTGAAACTTCTAAGGGTGAAAAAAATTCATGAAAAATATTTCTGAAGGAGAGACTTCAGAATAAGCACGAAGTTGAAGAGGAAAGATGCTGACTAAAATAACAAATGACATTAATACCTTGACTTCTGAGCATGATGAGGTATTTCACTAAGTGGCTTATTTTTAAACATGGAAAAGGATGACAGGCATTACCAAGCTGAACTGGAAAAAGTGGTTCAGAAAAATTCTCAGTGGTATTGTAGGAAGAAGTATTATCAACTCCTGGAATCATAACATGGTGTCAATACATATTCAGAGCAATTTTTTTCCTTAAATGTCAGCATATTACATTGCAAGTTCATATCTGATTTCCTGCCTGTCTTATATCTAGGTCTCTTTAGGAATTGCTGATTTCAAACTATACTATGCCCCCCTACAAACACACACACACACACACACACACACACACACGCACACTGATTAACAATGAATATTTAGGACACAAGGAAATCGAAACCCAGAAGTTGTCAGTCCCATGGCACCTGCTGTACACGTGCCCTGAATGTGTGAGTGGTAGAGAAGCCTATGTTGGTGAGATTCATGTGACCAGAGAAAGATGAATGAAATGTAGGAGTTACTTCCCTTCAGAGGAGAGGACATGTTCATAAACAGGAAGTAGTTCTGCCAGGGGTGTTTGTGGATATGCAAGGGAGACTCTCCAGGGTGTCTCCGTTCTTACAGATGAGAAAAGTAAAGTGAAGCAGTAAAGGTAAGCAAGAATACAGAATAAAAGAAGATGAAGTGATAAAATATTTCTGGTGTGATGTAATATTCTGAATTTAACGTAATAAAAATGTGATCACCTGTGCTATTCTAAATGACTCAACTAAGATATTTTCCATGTAAGAATTAATGGTAGTGATACTTGTAGTAATGCTTATGCTTATCATGTCTAAGCAAGGGAGAAGTGAACACATCTGCTTTCTTCTCTTTCTTTTAGAAATGTTGTCATTCGTAAAGCACAGTAATCATGAGAGGCTTAGGACAAGTCAAGTGCTCTGGAACAGTATAGAGATAGCACTCAATGGAACACCATCCTCAGCTGAGGGAGATACGTGAAGGCACAGGGAATGAATGGCCTGGGGATTGGAGACATTCTTCAGTGGTTAAAGGCACTTGTTCACAAAGACGGATGCCCCTGGGTTTGATTCCCCAATACCCATAAAAGGCCAGATACAGAGTATGCACAGTGGCATGTGTGCCTGGAGTTTGCAGTGATAGGAGGCCCTGGTGCTCCCACTTGCTTTTTATCTCAAATAAATAAATAAATAAAATGGTAATAGTTAAAGGGAATAGCCTGGGAAGAAGGCCCTGCTACTGTAATCCAGAAGATTTGTATTCAAATCTTTGCTAATTCAGTATCTAGAGAAAGAGTTTATCTGTTTTACCTGTCCAATCCTGAAAATGTGAATTCTGAATTATTTTGCATCCATGGACTAAATATGCCTAATGAAGTGTGAGGTGCTGAGGGTGCAGAAGAGCACAGTATGGATGACTATTGGGCTTGAGCCATTTGTCCAGGCGGGGCCTGGTCAGAGTAGCATGCTGAAGAAATACGATTAGTTGTGAAGAGACTGGCAATGTCTAATTGGATCTGGGTGTGACTGACATATTTAAATGGGATTCAGCATAGGTCAAGTGGTCAAAATCTGTGGAAATGATAGGGGTCTAAAGATTAAGTTGCGGGGGACAGGAATACCTAACAACAGCCACAACCCAAGTAGGTAAGGTTACTGAATGTGGCCTCTATTTTACTTATAAGCATATAAAAGAAAATAAAAAACATAGTTTTAGTAAAAAAAAAAAAAGGCTGGCAAGAAGTACAATATTAGCTATATTATTGTGAAATTACTTTATTTATTTATTTATTTATTTATTTGAGAGAGAGAGAGAGAAGCAGAGAGAGGGAGAGAGAGAATGGGCACGCTAGGGCCTCTAGCCACTGCAAACAAACTCCAGACACGTGCACCCCCTTGTGCACCTGGCTTATGTTGGTCCTTGGGAATTGAACCTGGGTCCTTTGGCTTTGCAGGCAAATGCCTTAACCACTAGGCCACCTCTCCATCCCTGCAAGATTATTTTTAACCTGAAGATGCAGAAGCTTGACTTGTTTTACATGGTGTTTTCATTTTCACTTTGTTAGCAAGCTTAAATAAGTTAAGTGGAAAATGAAGGCCAAACACAGGAAAGTGGTGAAACAGTTATACTGGCCATTTCAACTGTACAGTGCGAACCATTTTTTTCTTAAAAAGTAAACCATGTCTCAACATGTATCTTGTATATAAAAAATATTTATTGGCCCATAAAGCCTAACCCAGACTCTATTCCCCCGTACCCACACAAAGCCAAATGCACAGTGGCTCATGCATTTGAAGTTCATTTGCAGCAGTTGGAGGCCCTGGTGCACCCATTGTCTCTTTTCTTCTCTCTCTCTCTCTCTCTCTCTCTCTTTCTGTGTGTGTGTGTGTTTCTCTCTCTCTCTCTGCTGGGTATGGAGGCACATGCTTTCAATCCCAGCACTCAGGATGATTACTGTGAGTTTGAAGTCAGCCTGAGACACCTTGGGCTAAAGAGAGACCTTATTTCAAAAAATAATAAATATACAACCTATGGTATTCTTGCTCTTTCTTAATTGGATTATTTGCTGCTGAGTATTATGAATGGGTCAGGTATAGTCTTCAAGTATTTCATGCCTAATGGAGGGTTCACTCATGACACATGACTGCTAACTTTGGTATACTTGTGAGAATTTGTGAGTTAGAAAACCACAGTTTGGGGCTGAGAATTCCAAATTGCCTGAATGTCTCTAGTTTTGTATGAATAACATTTGCCATTTAACAATGCATTTAAAAATAGTTTTCATGGTTATCACAAGCAGATTAAATTATAACAATTTTACTGTCACTCAGGAGTACAGTCTGGGGCCTGTGTCATGTGCTACTCCCATAGTTCAGAGAAATATTTTATATAAATGATTGACTGGAGCCCATCTTTGATTTGTAACTATAACATTCAGGGAGTCACATGCACCCCAGCGAAGACAGAACATGAGATGAGTCTACATGGGCAACTGTGTCTTTTTGATGATAGCTGTGTCTTTTTGACGATAAAGCAGCTCAGAAACGAACTCATTAGCCCTCTTGTGCACCTAATAAGAGCTGTAATAACTATAGACTTCAATCTCAAGTTCCCTGTAGAGTAATTCTCATTTTTCTAACCTGTCATCAGATAACATTAATGTCTCAGTGAAAAACAATTTTCTTTCCAAATTGTCTTTCAGGTAGCTGAAAGTAAGAATTAGGCCACTTATTTGTCTGATTTTCCTAACCAGAGATAATAAGCTTGTAAGGAAAATAAAATTTGGTAATTATACATATCAAGTGTCTAGCATGTTCTCAGGAAAGATAAATTATATGTTGTTACACAACATACAATAGGCAGAATTTCTCAATTACCATGAATGAATGTGCTGAGTACATAGAAGAACTTGAAATTGTGATGATAATATCCTAATATATGACATTCTGCTGTCTTTAATTGAACTCTTCAAAATAAGTTTAAAATCCTGTTCAATCCCTATATCCACAAACATTATGTGATAACAATTTAGTAAATCACATCTACCTCATATAAATTCTACAAATCTTTGTTATGAATATTAGAGCAATGCCTTCAGAGAATAATAAAAATCTTGCTGTAATCACTAGATTTATTTCATGATCACTAATCGACTATATATAATTAATAATCAGGAACATACAAAGTGTAGTTTTATATTTCTGAGAGAAATGTATCCAATGATGCCATGAGACAATCACTGTATTAATCTGATTCTATAAAGTTCTGCCAAAGGTCAGGGGGTAATTCAGGAGTGTACAACATAGACAGGAATATTTAAAAGTAAAATTAAATGTTAAGTCGATGAATGATGACACATTCATAAGTAATCTGAATTTCTTAAGCCTTTCAGTATGTATAAATCAAAGCACATTAAATGTTTAGGATTTTAAATTCAGCTCAACTTCTAGTTGGGTTTTGTGGTTGATTATCCCTTTCCAAACTGTTCAAAGACATCATCAATCAGGTTTGGAAGCCTAGAATGAGTATTAATGTCAGCACACAAGTAGATTAGGCTCTAGCTAGGAGAAGAAGAAATGCAAAGCTTGATATATTTCATTAGGCTTGATTTCTGAAGACACTGCAGATGTAACATTGTTCTATTGCATCTGCACAATGACCTCTTTGTGCAGAAGTGATGCTAATGTCCATATTTAATGGATAATATGTGCAATGATAGGGACCCAAACATGAATCTGCAAAGCACTATGGTTCTTGTCACTTTTAAGTGTTGCCCACACTTGCTGAAGGCCAAATCTATTATCAGCCAAGGAAAATATTGACAAGAACACCCTGAGAATTAAATGATAAATGTCTATTGTAGATTTTCAATGCTTTATCATCATGATCATGTGATTAGTTATTTCTTGTGGCTTTGGCCCATTATGGATTACAATTTTACCAAGTAAGACAGTTAATTATTAAATAGCCCAACTGTAATCCTGTTTTATATTGAATTTCTCCAATGGGATTTTAAACTTTTATTTATTTTCTTATTTGAGAGACAGAGGTGGGGGGAATGGGCTTGCCAGGGCCTTCAGCCACTGTAAATGTACTCCAGATGCATGCACCACCTTGTGCATCTGGTTTATGTACATCCTGGGGAATCGAACCCGGGTCCTGTGGTTTCACAGGCAAAACACCTTAACTGCTAACTCATCTCTCCAGGCCTTCAATGGAGATTTTTGTATCACTGTCAATGTCTTAATACAAACATGCTTTATTATGGTAATATCACTACCTATCATTTTATGAACTACTTGTGCTAAGGTTGGGATCTAAAGGCTTGCAAAAGCAAGAACATGTACTGAGATTAGGTAGTTAATGTTAAAACTCTATCAACATTTTGTAAGTCTCATTATGGCCTCTAAAGTTAATAGATTTTTGGCTTCTATTAAATTATATTAAATGGGTAGCTATAAGGAGATGGCTTAATAGGTAAGGGTGCTTGCTGAACATGCATGAGGGCCTGAATAATCCTGTGTTTGAAGGAAGTGTGGTGATACATGCCTTTAATCCCAGCATTTGGGAGGCTGATGTAAGAGGGTCACCATGAATTCAAGACCTACAGTGAATTCCTGGTCAGCCTGGACTAGAGGGAGATCATACCTTGCAAAGCACAAAGAAAAAAAAATGCTATGTTTTACTCTCCATCACACAGATAAACAGCTGGACAGGGCCATGAACAACTGTAACTCCAGTCTTGAGGGGAGTAGAGATGTGAGAATCATTGAGACTTAATGGTCAGCAAGTATAAAAGAAAATGCAAAATCCAGTTGTAATGGAAGGCTCCATCTGCAGTTAACATATGGATGAGTTATTTAGAAGGACACCTCATATTCTCCTCTGGCTTCTTCATATGTGTATATGGGGCATGCACATCTATATACACATGTGCATACCCCCAGACACACACACACACACACACACCACATCACATGTGTGATCATTTGAATCACATGGCCCCTATAAACTCATATATTTTGAATGCTTGGTTCCCAACCAATAGAAATTTGGGAAGCAGCACCTTGCTGGAGGAGGTCTGCTGTTGGGAATAGGCTTTGCAGTGTTATGGCCATATTCCCCTTTGCCAGTTCTTGGCTCATTTCCTTTGTGCTCTTTTCCACCTGCTGTGGCAAGACTGTGAAGTCCTACTTCTGCTCCTTCCATGCTTCCCCCTGCCATTACGAAGATTCCTCTCAAGACTATATTCCAAAATAAACACTTTCATCCCATAAGTTGCTTTTGGTTAGGTGTTTTGTCCCAGAAATGAGATGGGAACTACAACAGAAAACTTGTACCAGAGATGTGGGGTTGTTATCACCAGAAACCTGACCCTGTAGCTTTCGATCTTTTGAAAAAAATTAGCATGACGAATATGGAAGGATTTGAAACTTTGGACTGAAAGACACTTTCAGAGCTGTAAGCAGAAATTGATGGACCATTCTGGTGACATTTGAAAGACCTAAATACTGTGAACTATGAGCCTTAGTTTTATGAAGGGAAGAAGGACTTTGTAGGGAGGGGCTAGAAGCAGTTTGTATGAGAGGCTGACTGTGTCCCTTTTGTGACCTGAGAAATTGAGCAGGATTGAGTTAGGAGAAATGGACTGATATTAGAAGAAATATATGGCACAGAAAGTTTTGGCCAGAGACTATAGTCTGGTTCATTTGAAATTATTTGAATGATTGCACTGCCTTTGAGGATTTGACCAGATGTTCCTTTTAGGGAGGGGAGTGAGGCTGTTGAAGAAGTTACCCAGCTCTTCAAAGTCAGCTGATTACCTACTGTATTAATGGTTTCAAAAGACCACCTGGTACTGACTACAGAATTATAGCAAATGCAGGAAAGAGAAATAGTTTGATTTATAATGCAGTACTGTGGAGATAGACACTGAGAAATGCAAGGTAGGGTTGTTGGAATCTGTGCATGCAAGCATGATGAGGTCATGACATGAAGCATTAGTGCCAGTAGAGACATTAAAATTTTGGAAATGCCAGAGTTGTGAGATGGCTGCCAAGGAGAGCTGCTGGCTCAAAATGGAATTTTTCCCTGGCTTTGTGGGCAGCCAAGATAGAAAGATTTATTGCAGGTCTTAGATGTCACACATAGAGATATAGGACTTTATGTTGCGTTTTTTTTTTTTAATCTTAAATTGGTTCAGTGTTTCTATGTTAAATGACATCTTTTGTAGTGATTTTAAATTATGCTTTTATTTAACAGGGTTATAGTTAAGATACTGACTTGTGTCTCTGATGAGGCCTTGGATATTTGAACAGTGTTAAGATAGATGAAGACAAAACAAAACAAAACTATGGGGAATTTTAAAGTTGAACTGAATTCGATTTTACATCTTGAGATGGTCATGATTCTATGGGAGCCAGGGACAGAATATGGTGGTTTGAATTAGATTTGTCCCATAAACTCATGTGTTTTGAATTATTGGGCCTCAGGTGATGGAAATTAGGGTGTAGTAACCTTGCAAGAAGAGGTGTGCTATTGAAAAGGGACTTTGGGGTGTTACGGTAAGATCTCCCATGCCAGAACGTGGCTCACTCTCTGGCTGCTATTTTCTTCTTTTTTTCTTAAAATCTCTTTTATTATAAATTAAAATGGGATTACAGACAATCTGAGTTATGGGTGAGTGAATACATCTTTTTTGTAGTCAGTAAATCCTCCCCCCTCCACAGGGACGGTCGTTGTTGGGGTACATGGGTCATGCATTGTGGGGTTAACATATTGTTTTGGGTAGGAGGAAAAGTGTCTGTGTGTCATAACCCAACGGTGGCTCTGATGTTCTTTCCATCCCCTATTCTGCAAGTTTCCCTGAGCCATGTTGGGTTCATATTAGGTCTGCTTCTGTGTTGAGATCTTGGGTGCCTCTGTGTCTCTGAATATCTTTGTGTCTATCTCCTTCACCATTGTGCTGGTTCCTGGTTCACCAAGAAAATAGCATTCTTGCATGTTTCCCCAATTATTGTTAGTTTCAGCTGGAGCCATTTTGAGATATGATGGGGTGGTTCTCTCCTTAGGATCTGTATATATCTGAAAAACGGAAGCAGATTCTCCAATGGAGAGTAAAGTTATCACCAAGTAAATGAGATAACCATTGTTTTTTAGAGAGAGTTTAATGGAGATTGGGCTCATTTTTGGATATGGTTCTGACATGTTTCCCAGCTCCAATTATGGGTTCCATTCCACTGAGCAGATCAGTTAGCCAAATCAAGAGCAGTTGGTTTCTCACCATGGCTGTGCACCACTATTGCACTTGTATGAGCATCACATCAGGTTGTTTGCTGCTAAGTAGGTTTAGGCCATGTGTTGCTTGGACAGATATTGGTCATTATCCCCCAGTCATTCATATAGATCCTTCTAGCACTAGATGTGCTGTCTGGGGACTGACTCTCTTCCAGCTTGCAGCCATGTCACTCCATGATACATGCCAACAGTGTATGGTATCTTCAGCAGCAGGGTCTTACCACTAATCTATGGTGGGTGGGTCATCAAGTGCTCTGACATAAGTCTGTCTTCTTTTGGGAGACCTTGTAGGTCTCTGTGATCAAAAGCTCATTGTGGATGATATTCACCTGCTGATACTAGGAGATAGAGGTCAGCACCCAAGAAGAGAAGGAAGAAAAGGTTAAGTGATATAAAAGAGATAGAGAGATGAGAGAAGAGAGAAGAGGGAGGGAGAAAGAGAGAGAGAGAGATAAGCAGAAACAGGAGATAATGACCAGTTTTCATCATACCCTCTACAGGGCCTTGTGAATCCAGTGTTCCCTCTAAGGGCCTGGTTAAGGTACAACCATTTGGTATGTCTTTTAGAATGTAGAGTTTTATGGTACCATTGCCTTTTCAGTCCAGTTTTGTATCCCTGACCCCCTCCCTTGCCCTCCTCTCCCTCCCCACCCACCCTATTATCCGGTCGTTGAGATTCTTGGTAGATATGTCTGCAACTTGGGTAGATTCAGGTTAGGAGCTGTAGATGAGTAAGACTATGCAGCAATTATCTTTCTGTGATTGGGTAAGTTCACTGAGAATGATCTGTTCCAGGTTCAACCATTTTTCTTCAAATTTCATTGTGTCATTTTTCCTTACTGCTGTGTAGAATTCCATCATGTAGATTTGGTAACTCTATAGTCGGTTTCTTTAGGAGTCTCCATATTGCTTTCCAAAGTGATTGTACCATCTTACATTTCCACCAACAGTGGATGAGGGTTCCTATTTTTCCACATCCTTACCAGCAGTTGTTTGCATTTGAATTTTTGATGTTTGCTCTCCTTACTGGAATAAGGTGGAAGCTCATAGTAGTTTTAAATTGCATTTCATTTCCCTGATGATTAGGGATGATGAACATTTCCTTAGGTGTGTGTTTGCCATTTGTATTACTTCCTCTGTGAACTGCCTGTCCAGTTCCTTGCCCCATTTTGAGAGTGGGTTGTTTAACTTTTAATTGTTTAGGTTTTTGTGTACTTTGTAGATTCTAGAAATTAGGCATCTCTTAGGTGGATATTCAGCAAATATTTCTCCCATTCTGTGGGTAATCTATTGGCTCTGCTTATTGTATGTTTGTCTGTGAAGAAACTTTTCAGCTTTATAAGATCCCATTGGTTGAGTGATTGTTTAAGATCCTGTGCTACTGGGTATTTTTTTTTTCAGGAAGTCTTTTTCTATTCCTAAATAATGGAATGTTCCTCCTAACTTTTCTTCCAGTGGTAGCCAAGTTTCTGGTGTTATATTGAGGTCTTTGATCCATTTGGACTTGAGAGTTGTGCATGGCAAGATGTTTGGATCAAGTTTCAATTTCCTCCATATGGTTATCCAGTTTGTGCAGAACCATTTGTTATAGATGCTGTTTTTTTTCCAGCCTATGTTATTAGGGCCTCTGTCAAATATCAAGTAGCTGTAGTTATTTGACCCAAAGTCTGGGTCCTCAATTCTATTCTATTGGTCTATACTCCTGCTTTTATGCCAGTACCATGCTCTTTTTATTACTATGGCTTTTTAATATAGGTTTAGATCAGGTATGGTGATGCCTACAGAGGTGTTTCTTTTGCTAAGGATATGCTTGGATATCTGAGGCCTTCTGCTTTTCCGTATAAATTTTGAAATCAATTTTTCTATCTCTGTGAAGCATGATGTTTGGATTTTGATAGGAATTGCATTAAATCTGTAGATTGCCTTTGGTAGGATTGCCATCTTCACAATGTTAATTCTGCCTATCCAGGAGCATGGGGGGGGTCTTTCCATTTTCTTAAGTCCTCCTCAATTTCTTTTTTGAGTGTTGATATGTTTTCACTGTAAAGATCTTTCACTTACTTGGTTATGCTATTCCAAGGTATTTTATTTTATTTTTGTTGCTATTGAAAGTGGGACAATGTCACTTATTTATTTCTTTGTATCTTTTTTGATTTGCATATAGAAAGGCTAGTGATTTTTGTGCATTGATTTTGTATCCTGCTACTTTGCTGAAAGAGTTTATCACCTTTAAGAGTTTTGGAATGGAGTCTCTGTGGTCACGTGTGGGCGGAGCAGGGGCAGAGCAGAGGGGAGCAGGTTGGAAGTTGTGTGGGGGCAGCACATGGTGCAGCAAAGCAGGTCTGAATTAGGGCGGGGCAGGGGTGGAGCAGAGAGGAGTGAGTGGGAAGTGGTGTGGTGGCCGGGTGGGGTGGAGCAGAGCCAGTCTGAAGTCTTGCATGTTGGGGTGGAGCAGATCAGAGCAGGTGGGAAGTCACTGGGGGCATGGCTGAGTGAGCGGATCTAGTCTCAGGGCAGGGGCAGGGCTAAGTCCAGCAGGTCAAACGAAGTCATGGGGTGGTAGGGGGGGATGTGGAGGGGTTCCAAAGTCATGGCTGGAGGGGCAGGATGGAGAAGGGGTGAGGGGGGTTTGAAGGCACAGGGGGTAGGTATCTGTGAACGTTCAGGGGGAGGGGGCATTTGGATCCCAGCATCACCTGCCCCTGATGGTGCAGGTGGAACTCCTGGCCTGGGTTTCCTTGCCTGCAGTTACTGGGAGAGTAGCCTTAGGCTGGGACTTTGGCTAGGCCCACTGGTTGTGGGTTTTGGGGGACTGGTGGGTTACCTGAGAGCGTGGGAATCAGCCAATTCCCTTTTTTGCCCCTCTGCTTCCTCCCACTGGTGATCTATTAGATATTTCTCTCCCCTAAAAGTCCCAGTGACCTTTTAATTCCTTGCCTCTCCCATGGAGTTGCGGCGAAGTTAGGTGGACACCATCTTGCACCAAGAGCTCTTGCTGCTACTTTCTATCTGCTGTGGTGAAGTTGTGATGCCCAGCCTCTGGTCATGTCATGCTTTCTCTTGCCATCATGAAAGTTCCACTAAGACTATAAGCCAAAGCAAACCCTTACCTTCCATTAGTTGCTTCCCCACAAAATGCAAAGGTAACTGCAACATCACACATAACACACACACACACACACACACAATTAAATGATGCTCTTCAGGGTATGCAAAAGTTATTGTTGCAGAAATAAATAATTGTATAAAGTTGGACCAATGTTTATAATAGTAACAAAGAACTGATAGTATTTGAGCTCTTACCTTATGATATGCCAGACTGAAATGATTGATTTTTATCTCATTTAATTTTCATGATCGGACAGTGTTATAAGATAGGCATTTCTACTGACCTATTATACAAAGTGGGCCCCTAAGGCACCTGTAGGGACAGCAACATAACTCATCCAAGGTAGCACACACCTGCTGATCAGTATTAGGAGTCACCTGTATTTACCAGCTTTCAAGTTTCTGCTTCTAACCTTCCATGTTCAAAAGCCAGCTGTCTGCTAGTCTGTGCAGAGTTGTTACTCTGTAGAAATACCACATGTCATTTCTTTTTCTATTGAGAATTTTAATATATTGAACCCATTATAACTTGATCAGAATTCCCTCTCCCTCTCTCTTTTGTCTCCATTCCCCATCCTGATTCCACTGAGTGCTCTTCTCTTTCCAAGTAGTCCCTCTTCTCATTCTTTTTGTCCTTCTTTCTCTATGTCAACATGTTGATTGGCTCAGAACCATGCTGGTCTCGTTGGGGTACCTGTTACCTCTGTAGGGACATGAATGCACCAGTCATTTCATGTTGGGAGGACAAGGCCTCCAAGTATGCCTAAGCAGTCTATGGCTCTTGCATTCTTTCCAGTGTCTCTTCTGCTATGCTCTTTGAGCCTTGGAATGACATGAAAGAAACATATCATTTAGTCCTGAGCTCTCAACAGCCTTTTATTTTCAGAACTTTGATGAGTTTTTAGTTTACTTAGTATCTACTGCTACCATCTCCATGGGGAGGTGGTTCTCTGGCTAGCAGTGAGGCAGCACTAATGTTTGTTCCAGCACCTCTTCTGCAATGCTCCCTGCATCCTGGTGGTTGTGACAGGGATGTTTCTTCCTCTCGTTTCAAAGGGTATTCTATCATGAATGTCCGAGTCATGCCCAAAGCCATGCGTACCAACTATTCAGCACAGTGGTGCCCTGGTTGCACGGGATGCAGTAGAAGAAAAAAAAAGGATGGCAAAGAGATTTCTTATTTATATTAATTATACTACCAAAGACCCTCATTTGTAGTATTAATGTATACTCTTCAAAACTAGAAACATTCAAAATCCTTCAGAAATCTTGTAAAAATTGTGAAGAATGCATTTTCACTTTACTTTCAGGGCCATTTGTTCCCACACTCTAGTATGTTAATTCACTAGAGTTGTTGGCATAAACAAAGGCAATTAATGTTATAGGCTAGTTTTAACACTATCTCATTCATAATAATATTAAATTATTTTAGGCAAAGTGGCTGTGTCAAAGTGAATAGAAATAAAGGGAAAGTGGTAATTAGATGATGTTAAAATATAACCTCTAAGGATATTAAGTATGCAAGAGCTCATCCATGAAAAATTAGACTGCAAGAGGTTATAGCTTGTATTGGCTTATTTTGTACAATATTAAATTATCTCTCATGAATAAATATGTCTAATAATTGTAACTCTATAATTTAATGCTATGATATTAAGATTAATTTTTAACTAAGAAAAAAATCTATGTATAGATTTAATTCTTTTTCATTACTAAACTCAAGTATAGAGTAATTCAATGAGCATTTTCTGTTGACTTTACTAACCAAAGTCTGATATTTATAGTCTAAATTCCACTCATAGTTTAGTAAATGCTGATTAAATGAGTACTGAGATTTAAATTTTATTAGTAACAAGCAATTTACTTAATAGTAATCAGATCAAATCACTTGATAGATTAAAGTGCAGGTCATTTGTATATGTAATGTATTTGGCTAGGTGCTGAGGTTATAAGATAAAATAAGAAAAGATAAAAAAATAATTGCATGTTAGTCATTTGCAATATATTACAATTCAATAATTTTAGGAATCAGCAAGCATGGAATATAATCCTGGTTTCATTGACATAAGAAGCCTAAGAGAGAAATGAGCTTACAGCATAGCCCATTGAGGGACAGAGTGAATATGAGGAGAAAGTACCGCCCATTTTATTTGAATTTCTCTCATTCCAGGTTTTTCTTAACCCTTTCCAAACTTGCTTTTTTTCCTCAAGCTTCTCGACTTTGACATTTTTATTTACTTATAATACTATTTGAAGAACATTCTTAGTAGCTAAATAATACTTTGAATACTTTTCCCATTAAAAACCATATGCTACATATTGTTTGGCCCTAGAGATGAAAAGATAAAACTACTGGCACTCTGCCTTTCTGTTGGGGAAATACATATATCAGGAAATCATTCATAGGAAGCAAGGCTTCTCTCTCAGTATTTAAAAGAGTGATGTAAGAAACTAGAAAGTCTGAACTAGAATCATTAGAATAAGCTTGGGAGACTGTCCAACAAACTCATGGGTTTAAACTGATGTTTGAAATATTTTATAATCATCTGATAGAAAGTAAAACATGACCAAGACACTCCAGGTAATGTTAATTGAGTGGGCAAGAGGGAGAGAGTCTGGGTAGCAACAGAATGAATATAATGAGTATTCATGGAGTATTAGGCTATACATTTCTTGGATTCCTAACACACAGGAGAAGTTACTTCTCCTTATTTGTATGGACTGCTACAAAGATCCAACTTTAGAATCATCATCATTGTCCAAACTTCAGTCCTGCATTAATAATTAACAAGTATCCACTTAGACCTGGCATTTCAAACTTAACACAGCTAGAGAATCATGTAATAGCTACTCTTAAATCAAATCCTTTTCTTAGGAGTGGGAACATTTCTGCAAAACAGCACCACATACAATTCTGAGTCACTCAGGTTTGAAGTCCCAGAGTCCTCTTCATGGGCTATATCTCATGTAGTCTGTAAAATCCAGTTGTTGGCTGTGATATTGAAGAGTAGAGTTCACCCTCTGTATTTTTTGCTTCCATACCTATGGGTTACCTCCGGGAACACAGGTTTGAAGATAATAATAATAAAAAAGTGTCTCCACTTAAACTGTGTAGACTTCCCCCCATTCATTGCATGATACCATGTAACAGCTATTTATATAGTATTTACTATAATGTGTGTTGTGAATAAAGATGATTAATGTATAAGACCTGATACTAGAGATTCTGTGTATGTATGAACATGCACATGTTTCTGTATGTATGAGTAAATATGTGCCAAGGCATGTGTGTAGAGATCAGAGGACTTCTACCTTATTTGAAATAGGGTGTTTCCTAGTTTCTGCCACTGTGGCAGCCTGCAAGCTTTGGGATTATCCTCACTTCACTTCTAATTGCCAGAGAAGCATTAGAATTATAGGTGTGTGTGATAGTTACATCTGGCATTATGTGGGTTCTGAGGATCCAAATTCCAGTTTTCAGGCTTATATAAGCATGTGCTTTTTAACCATTGAGAACCCATCAACTAGGTTTATGTTTTATGCAAATCCTCTGCATTAAATATAATGGAGTTAGAGTATCTGAGTACTCTGGTATCCATAGAGGTCCTGCAACTACTCTCCCATGGATATCAAGGGATAAATGCCTATGTTTTGGTTCCCATTCATATTTTCTGGCTCACAGATCCTGAAATCCTTGTAACTCTTGTAACATGGCTCTCTGGAATATCTCTTGAGTGAGTTATACAGATCATTACAAATGTATTTGACCCAACTGCATGTGAATTTATGTTAATTAGGTATTTTGGGAAACTTTTAGATTGCTATAAAATGGGGCTGACTCATTAAACTTTGTAACTTTTAACTCCAATCCTATTTTCATGTTGGGAAAGAGGGTTGAAGGTTGAGATGGTCATTCAAGGGGTGAAGGATCTAATTAATGATGGATAAGTAATGAAACCTCCAGAAAAAGTCAGAGGATTCAGTTTGGAGAGCTTCCAGGCTGGCAAAACCTGTTCACATGCCTAGAAGTTGATGTAGACATGAAGAAGTAACGGAAGGAATGTGTAGGGATGGAGACCCCTGCATCCCAGAAGCTTTCATGTGTCTCCTTAGCTGGCTTTTAAAAATATTCTTTTAAAGCTGTCCATTCTAAAAAATCATTAAGCATAAGTTAACTTTTTCCTTGAGTTCTGTGAGATATTCTAGTAAATTCATAAAATCTTGGTGGTGGGGGACCCCCACTCTGCACCTGTAGCTGGGGGTTGAAGTTGTCATCTGAAGTGGTCAGGACACTCATATAGGACTCAGCCCTCCACCTCCACCTGTGATAGCCAGTTCTGCCTAAAGATAAACGCTGTCACAATTGATTTCAATTAAGAACCACCCAATTTTCATCTTCCAATTTCTTTAGTGTTTGCTGGGGGAGCCTCTCCACATTTGGCCAAAGCAGCACTCTATTATGTGGGGTGGAGAAAACCAACTGGTTCTCCCCTAGCCCTATATTTCTGATAGTCATAGTCAAAGACCCATATTAATTTATATGCTAACACTTTCTGATCAAAAACACTCCCGGTGTGACCACACATAAAAATGCTCAGTTTTCTTCCATTGTAGTCAGTACACTCCTTGCTTGCATTCTTTAGGATGCCCTTTACTGTGCAACTCCCTCCCTGCTCATCACATTTCTCAATTCAATGACTTCTGATTCACAGACCTCATGAAATTCAAAGGCCTCATGAAACTTTATTGTACAGATTTTCTTATTTGATATCCCACTTGTATAATACCCAGTGTGATTTATATCTGCTTCTTTTGGGGATGTCATGTATTTTGATTGTACTAAACTTTACAGTGGTGGGAAACATGTACATCTATAATTACAAGACTGTGAAGAAAGATAGGCTTATTCATTCACAATGTTATTTCCAATAACTCATGTCTTTTGTTAAGTTAAAACAGAACCTATATGAATTCAATCTATAAAATGTTAACTTTTGAATTCTAAATGTATATTTTTAAGATCAAGGTAAGCTCTCTGAGAGAAACCCAGGGACAATCAAAACTTCTATTGATCTATTATATCTACCTGGACTGATATAGAGGATTAGCATTTTTTTCACATCAGATATCTAGAACAATGGAAAATAGTACCATATCCCAAATTATTCCCCTTTCTTTAGAAAACCCACTATCTGCATCTTGCTTCTGAACATTTAATTCCTCTCTCACATTCATTAGCTTAAAAAATTCCATAGACAAACCTGATGCAAATTCATAACCCACTCAATTTGTGCCAGAAAAGAAACTTTGAGAAAATTATCTTTGTAAGAAATGATGAATATTAACAAGATATTACATACAGAATCAGATACAACTCGAATCACATCTTCTATCTCTGTTTCTTAGTATCTAGATCTGATTGCTTCTGAATTTTCCATCAATTTCAGTACTATCAAGAGAGAAAGCTAATTTCATTCTCAATACCTCTCTAGTATGCTAAAAATCCTTAGATATTCAAACTCTGGTCTGAGATTTAAAGAGAAAAATCATCTGATATCTATGTATCATACGTAATTGTCTATTTCAGTTTGCTAGAGTCTAACAAGAAGGCTTCCTTCCCTATGATTTTGGAATATTCCCTTGGAGAGAAGATGGGACGTTCTAAAAACATGGTTCAGGAAGGAAAATACAATGTGGCCAACTTTTTTAAACCTAATTACTGATACATGTGAATAAATATCTTAGCTTAGCCTTAAAGGTCAAGTTATATCTTTACTTCAGTTATTTGGGTATTTTAAGTATTTGAGACAGATTGTGGAGAAGATGGTATTATAATAGGCCAAATAGGTGACTATGCTAGTATCATTCCCTCTGCCCCATGTTATAAGATTGTAGATCTTCATGTTCACAGTGTTACTTTCTCTTAAACCTCTCTCTGTTACTAGTCTATATAGCACACTGAGTTTCTGCACATGAAATCAGGTTCCAATAAGGAAAAACAGTTTGCCCAAAGCTGCCTAGGAAGTGAACTTCACGCATGAGATCAAACTGTTATCTACTGCCTCAGTACCAATCTGCTCCAATAAACTCCACTTATTTAACTCAGTAGATTCATTTCTTATGTCTTCCCTTCATTTAATCTCAGTAAATATCTACCAATGTACTAGGAGCTCCTTACATCTATTGTACTCATATTTTTCATAGACACCTTGCTAAAGTGTTCTCGAATACATCCACTTGGCTTTGTTTCAACTATAGCTAGCATTTTTTTTTCTTTTCTTTATCAACGTGCATTAACTTTACAAAATGATGAGTTCATTGTGACATATCCACGTATTTATATAATGCACATTATCACATTAACTATACCCATTACTGTCTCTTGTCCTCCCACAACTGTGGAATCCCCGTTCTCTCCTCAGAAATTGTCCCTCTTCTACTTCTGTACCATTTTTCTTTTTAAATTTATATTCTGCTTATGAGAGACAATATGTGGGATTTGTCTTAATGAGTCTGTATTATTTCACTGAATATGATGACACCTAGTTCCATTGATTTTCTTGTAAATGACATGATTCTGTTCTTTACATAGAAATAATATTCCATTGTGCATATAAACAACATGTTCTTTGCCCATTCCTCCATTAATGGACATTGAGGCTCATTGCAAACCTTGGCTATTGTGAATAGTGTCACAATGAGCAAGTGTGTACAGGCATTTCTGCTGTATGTAGACTTTGCCCCTAGAATCATACCATCACCTCTTTATCATGTTCATAGGAGCTGCCTGGACAATCTCTAGTCTTTTCATCTCACTATTACTACCCTCATTAACATCTCCAAATCTCTTCTATAGATTCTCATTGCTATGGGGAGAAAATGTCTTAACAAAATTTACTGAGCCATGGGAATCTTGGTTCAGTCTATCCTTCAAGCTCAATCTCACATTAAGTTGTATTTCATTCTTTGTACATTTTCCATGATTAACTTCGTGTTTCCCCTGATTTAGAAGCTCAGATTCTGGAAATTGATTCTCTTATGTGGGGTGGGGCTTGTCACATTTTTGCTTCAATTTTATTATTGCAAAGTAGTGGCTAATGTTACTATTCCATGAGGTTGCTGTGAGACTCATATAAAATAATCTCCCTCTGTTTCCTAATCTGTAACCCATCCTTTACTCTCTTAACCATCTGTGTACTTGTTGGTATCCACAATAACTGAGCTACTCTGTTTAAAAAGAGATTCTGTGTAAATCAGAGATGAGCTTATTTCATTTAACCCTATCCCTCTTCATTGTGCTATCTCTTGCAGAAGTAATGCCACTAGGAGTTTCTCTGTTAAATTTAGAGGACAAAACAAGTTATACAGAGAAACCTCTTATCAACTTCTTACTGATGTATGACTCTCAGATATCTCATATTGCCCACATATCCATATGCCAAGATAGATTTATTTGAAGATTGACATAATATTTTCTAGTTATCATATTTTATTTTTTGGTATCAGTGAATTAACCATTAAATTTGAAATATCCACTTGCTTATTGAGATTATGACTTTTAGGTTTCTTTTCTATTTTTAGAGATTCCTCAAAATTTCTGTATGTTTTTATTCTCTTGTCCAAAAATTATTGCTATTTTAAACCATGATGTTCTTTCTTTATGCAAAAATTCTCAAGAAAGTACAAGAAATTGCTTAACATAAAAGATTAAATTTGGATCTATAGGTTAAAAAACTGGTAAAATAACTGGCCATTGTTTTTCATGCCTTTAATCCCAGCACTTGAGTCATAGGTAGGAGGATCGCCATGAGTTCAAGGCCAGCCCCTGAGATGACATAGTGATTTCCAGGACAGCCTGGGATAGCTAGAGTCTCTTCCTCAAAAAACCAAAAAAGAAAAAAAAAGGTAAAACATAAATGTTCTGAAAATTCATTTATAGATACAAAGCAATCCAAATTAGAATTTTCTGTTAAAGGATGGAGATGGCTTAGTGGTTAAGGCACTTGCCTGCAAAGCCAAAGGACCCAGGTTTGATTCCCCAGGACCCATGTAAGCCAGATACACAAGGGGGCACATGCATCTGGAGTTTGTTTGCAGTGGCTGGAGGCTCTGGTATGCCCATCCTCTCCCTCTTTCTCTTTCTCTTTCTCTTCCTCTTTCTCTCTCTCTCTCTCTCTCTCTCTCTCTCTTTCTCCCTATTTCTGTATCTCTCTCTCACAAATAAAAAAAAGAATTTTATTTTAATTTTTAGACAAGAGAATCTAAGCATTTATATGATTTATATCAGAAAGTAAAGAAACTCAAAGAGCTAAAACATGATTGAAAAGACTATCAAAGTAGGTAAGACCAACTAACTGACCTAAAATTTTATTATAAAATATAGTACTGAACAAATAAGAAGGAGATAAAACTATAGAGCTGAATAGAGAATTAAGGAATTGATGTACAAGTATAGCTCAGTAACTTTGACTATGGAAACAATCTTTCCATACAAAAGAACACACACCATGTGATTTTATTTTCATTATGTTTTAGAAAATTTATTCTACAGTGGGAAAATTAGAATAATTGTTCTTTCTGGGATTGTTGAAGGGATGATTTACTTTGAAAGGCACCAGAAACATGCTAGGGTGTTGTTGAAGGATACTTGTTAAAAATTTGGGTTATACAGATAGATGTACATTAAATTTAGTAAATAAAATAAATTTAGTAAGTAAACGTATACATTTCATTATATTTAAGTTTCACAAGAAAAGAAAACCTTTAAACTGACAATAACAATCTATTTTAAAAACCTACTAAAATTATTTAAGATGAGAATTTGGAAAAATAAAGCATTGCTAACAATATGAGCATAACTTAGAAATATCTGGGGGAGAGGTAGTACTCTCCTGCTTAGGACACATTGTGGATATCTTCATCTGCCCCTTTTCCCGTTAGCAACTTCCTAGAAGGGATGGGATGTGCAGAAATTGAAGAAAGTCCATTGAATATCAACACAAAGATTAAAGGAATAGAAAATAGTAAGGGTGAGAAAAGATAAAAGGAGCTTGGGTTATTTTGTGTAATTTTCTGAGCAGAAGTTGAGAGATTGCTTAACAGCTATCCTCATCATTTATAAAGGAAATGTATTGTGGTCATGGAGACTTGTGGAGCTTGAGGGAATTTGGAGTTCATCTAATCCAGCCTCCTTTTCCCCTCTATTTTCTTATGGGGGGCAGGGGAGGCCAAGACTGATGTCCAAAGGCAGGAATGAATTTCTGAACTTTTGAATTTTATTAGTGGTTAAGCTTGAATATATGCTTCAGAATGACAAAGTTCTGCAAATAAAACTGAAGATCGATATTACAAATGCTAGAACTCTGTAAATGTCTGAAGAAATATTAATCTATTGATATAGAAAGCTATTAGAAAAATATTTCCCCTTACCACACTTCATTCAAATGACTGTATTTCTAAAGTCCTCCATCACCTCATGACTTGCTTAAAAACTTATCTCCAGTTCTGAAAAATGTTCCTCACTGTGATAACAACTGCTAATCAAATCCTAATCACTACTGTTTTTCAGTTTATTTAATCTTAGACATTTATTTGGCTTTCTCTTGACTTGCTAGTGAGTTTCAACTGTGGTGAATTTATAAGAAAAGTCAACATTTTGCCTCAGAATCTTAAACATGGTAATCTTTTGGACATTGTGGGCACTAATACAAAGAGAGGGCTTCTAAAGCTGCTTATTTTGGTCCAGACAAAAGAAAGCAAGCTGAGCCAAAAGAATAGAACACAATAGCTGAGTCATATGATCCTAACTTTTAATGGGTGTATGTATGTAACTAAGGGGAGTTGAGTTAATATAGGCTGTGGAGACAGGAGACTATGAAAGAACAACAAGAAGTGATCAGATGTTGTACAGGCAGGAGTTTTAGGTAAAACAACACTCGCTGTGTGGAAGCATAAAGGAGGCTGTGTTTGGGGAGGGCTCATGGGGGAAGGTGGATGGAGGAAAGGGAAGTGCAATAAGAAACCTAATTTTTGATATGCTAATACAAGGACTTTAAAAAGAACAAAGCATACCTTTGCCAAACTACACTTTAAACTCTCATTAATTTAAGCTATCTGACCTACTGTATTTGTTGTCATTTTCACTATACATCATTGAGTTTTCTGCATATTTACACCTAACAACATTCAAAGTATTATCAGCCAAGAAGTGTTTAACAACTTATTTACTAATATAGATAACTAATATTTATTATAAAATGCTAAGTAGTTAAATGTTATTGTGCTTAATCCAGACAACTTCCTGATGTAAGCAATACTGTTATCTTTCTCTGCAAATAAAGAGAACTGTAGCAAAGGAAAAATATGCTTACTAAGACTTCTGTGTAAGTTCACACAGCCACACTATTGCCGTGTTGAAACCTGCGCAGGTCTGTCAGATACTGGGGTCCTGGTTGGGAGCTCTGCTGCACACACCAAGTGATTGCATGTGGGAAAGGGACATTGTAGTTATTTATTGGCTTACATGATTTTATGACGACTGAATGACTCTTTGATGAAGAGGCAAAAAAGAGGCAAAACAAAGTCACACATGAGTCCTAGGACCTCCAACTTTCTTAGACGCCTTTATTTTATTCAAGAAGAGAAGACAGGGCTAGAGAGATGGCTTAAGTGTTTAAGGCGTTTGCCTGCAAAGCCAAAGGACCCAGGTTTGATTCCCCAGTATCCACATAAGCCACATGCACAAGGTGGCACATGCATCTGGAGGCCCTGGCATGTGTGCTTCCTCTCTCTCTCTCATAAATAAATAAATAAATAAATAAATAAATAAATAAAATATTTTTAAAAAGAAAAAGAGTCAGGGATTACCCACTCTAGATGTCTCATGTTTTACAGAAGCTCTGTTTTCTTTCCTTCTCTTAAGCTCTACAGCATAATCTTTGTAAACTTCAACCTCTGCAGTCTTTGGATCTCATTCTTTAAGTTCATAAGACAAGAACTGGACTAAGTGGAATTTTTGAGTAACAGTAAGAGTCTTGCACCCCAACTCATAGGTTACAACACAACCAAGAACCCAGAATGACTCCATTGCTTTCAGACTCCATAAATTCTCATATCACTTCCTGTGCATTGGCAGGAACCCAGTGGTCAGCCTACAATCAGATGGTGTTGCAGTAATTTAAGTCCGCCGACTTGGGACTCATTGATTGTCCTCCATGGCCTGAAAGTGTATGTGAATGGGAACCCTGAAGACCCCTCTGAGCATGAGCTCTCTCAGTGCCCGCTTCTCCCTGGCTCCTGGCTTTCATTCTTTATCTGTGACTCATTACACCAAAGTATTCTAGGGGTACCTTAGGTAGGTGCACTGGAGGGGTACCCTAACTGCTACAAGTAACAACTCAACTCACCTCAAAAACGCTAGATCAACCGTCACCCCAATTCTCTAATGTCAGGTGGGGTCACATCTTCATATAAAGAATTTTAGGGTTCATGCGGTCTCTAAAAGTAAACTAAAAGTGGTTGAGGGTGAGAAATGTTCTTGAGCCTGTAAGGAAGAATGTGGCT
This sequence comes from Dipus sagitta, assembly GCA_036346955.1. NCBI lineage: Eukaryota > Metazoa > Chordata > Mammalia > Rodentia > Dipodidae > Dipus > Dipus sagitta. Next base: position 241,314,527 of record CM070770.1, read on the forward strand.
TTTTCCTAAATTATTATCTTCCCTAGATATTTTTCCCATTAAACTTGATTCTCTCCATAGATCTCTTCTCCCCATAAAACTTTCCTCTTCCTATAAACATCATATATCAGAGTCACCAGGTGGATTAGGTGCTTGGGACCCCTCTTCTTTAACAGGAGTTCTGCCTTCTTTCCTTCTCTTGAGTTCTATAATACTTTATAAAGAAATCTTTCTAAACTTAAAAAAAAAACAAGAGAAGACAGAAGAAAGCAAAACCAAATAGAACAAAATTCTGATTTTCTTTCATGTTGAAGAGATTTTCGTTGCTCTTAATGGAAATGAAAGAACTGTAGGCTTTAAAAGCACAGGATATTTGGTGGAGAAACACTTGTCTACAGATGCTCATGCTGTTCCTCATGTCAGGTTGCCCCAGGTTTACTTCCATCTTGGTCCATGGGCATCTCTTTGCCAGAGGATATGCCCTCCTGTTGAGAAAACTGAGGATTTAGAAAGAGAAATGCCCAGCCTTCCTGTCATGCCTGGCCAACAGATGGGTCTCTATGGGGGATTCATTTAGGAAATCCAAAAATGTGACATCCAAGATGACTCACAGCCAACATAAAATGACGAAATCACTTGGCTTTATTCAGTATCAACCATCCAAGAGTTTCCTGGTTCCTAAGCCTAACACTTGAGCCATCAGCTATCATCTAGCATGGGTGTTTCTTTGTGATGAGAACATTGGGAAGCCCTCTCTTGGGTAGTTTGAAGAATAAGATGGGCATCATGCATAGTTATTGCGATATGCAGCAGAACACCAGAACTTATTCTACCTCACATTGAAACCTTGTCGTTGTGGACCAATACCCCTTCCCCAGTGTTCCTTCACACCTCAGTCTTTGGTAGCTATTTTACTCTGTTTCCAAGAACTGGGCCTTTTAGACTCCATGCATATGTGTCACCATCAGACAGTTTGGAGTAAAGATATCACTTAGGGTTTATATAAAAATCATATTAAAATGTACATGTTAGGGACAGAAAGATAGATTAGCTGTTAAGACACTTGCCAGCAAAGCCAAAGGACCCAGGTTCAATTCTTCAGTACCCATGTAAGGTCAAATGCACAAGGTAGTGCATGCATCTGGAATTTGCAGGGCCAGAGGCCCACTATCTACCTCCTTCTGCCTCTCTTTGTCACTCTCTCTCAAGTAAATAAAAACATTTGTAAAACTACATACTAAATATAATCATTAACATTAGAAAATTACACTTGGTATTACTTTTCCTGCTGTTTCCAGTAGTGATCATAAGTGTCTCCATGTTATCTGGACATAAATGTAGCTTTCCAATGAAAAGAACAGGGATGGATGACAAGGGGGCTTCTGCAAACAGATAAACAAAACATATGTAATTTTGTAAATTATTTGTTCTGCCAACTCTGGGTCGGGAAAACCGTAAAGTGTGTGTGTGTGTGTGTGTGTGTGTGTGTGTGTGTGTGTGAAGGCGTGTACTTGTAGATGCCAGTGGTATAAATCAGATGTCTTCCTCTATCACTTTTCATGTTTATTGTTTGAAGCGTGGGGATGCATCTCATTTAGTTAATCTAGCTCTTTAAACTAGACTAGATAATCAGGGAACCCTAGGGATTGCACATCTCTGCATTCCCAGCACTGAGATTATAGGCTTATGAAACCACACCTGAAATTTTATGTGCAATTTGGGGAATCTACACTCAAGTCCTCATTCTTGTGTGTCAAGCATTTTACTCACTGAGCCATATCCGTAATCCCTAATCCCCATAACTGTGAGGTTCTAAACGGATGTTCAATTAAAGTACAACTTTAATTTGAAAACAGTTAAAAAAATCTCCTAGAAAGAGTACGTGCAGGGAGTTGAAGTTTTTGATGCTTACTTTGTCACAACATGGAATTGTGTATGTTTGGTTCTACTGTATTTGTGCATGTATGAAAATAATTGTACACACAAAAATGCATGTAGGACAAGCACAGCCAACTTTTTCTGCACCAGCATGATCCTCCCAAATTTCTGAGCAGCCAGAGGGCAAAGAGGAGAGTGTATCCAGTCAGGTACGAGAGCTACCACTTAGCTACATGCTTGGTATAGCTTGACGCTTTTTAAAATTTAAAGGCTAAGTGATTGAAGTTTCTTCTAAAATCACTTTTGGCTTTAAAGATGATTACTTGTATAAATTATTTTTAATGGAAGAGGGTAGCACGAGTAGATAGGGATGACTAATGCAGGCTTCTTTTCGTACCAATTTTCTATCTCAAAGTAAAATTTAAGTTCTTGAGGCCTTCGCTGTTAATGAGTATTTATTCCTCTTTTTCTTATATTAAAAAATGAGCATTTTAGCATGATTGAAGTTGATGAAAATTCATTTACATAATTACAATGTATAGCTCTATAAAAATGTATCCAAAATAATTTTCCTGTGTCTGTGGAGTGTGCTTTATTTTTCTTTATCAGAAAGGAAATGAAAGAAAGATGCTTTTTAAAAGAAAGATTTCCCGATATCCTTCCATTGCCAATCATGTGTCTGTAGATATATAATATGAAGAACACTTGATCTTGTGAACTTTGATGTCCTTGTCTGCTAGATATGGAAAGTCATGATTACCTGACATGGCATGAGCACAACATGAAATAGTAGCATAATAGAGAAACTGTAGAAAGAAGAGAATCTGAATATCATTGGACCCATTATTTGTAATTCTCCAGATGGTGAGGAGGGACAGAGTGGCAGCAAGAAAAGTTGATTGTCCTTGCTGTGTTAACGTATGCATATTTTTCTGTGTGTACAGATATTTCCATACATGCGTGCACACATACAGTCAGATATACAAGTAATTGTTGAGTTTGGCCATTGAAACTGTGTGGTCTTACATTTGAGTCTCTCTGCCTGGGTTCTACTTGATTATTATTTTTAACACAAGTGCAACAACTCCAAAACCTTTGTTTGTGTCTACCAAATAGTGAACCACTGTAGCCAAGTGTTGAATATAATGTGCTGTATAGCAATTTTCTCACAATTGAAACATTTCTTTCTAGGGGGAGGAAGGAAGCTCAGGAAACTCAGGAAGTCAACGAGCCTAGAAAAAGGTTGAAAGACCTCACCCTAAAGATATATAAAAGGTAAACTTCTTGGAAAAGAGACTGGCCAGCCAAGCTGCCTGCAGGTTGTGCATCATGGAGCTATGGTGGGATTCTTCATGATGCAAGTTACCACTGAGTCTCCATTGCTCCTGTAAACAACCATTCACTCTTCTGTGTAAGTAACCCCAATGATCTCATTGGTTCATGAACACTGATTTTGATGTAATCATAATTTGGTGTGTTCTTTGAGCCCTATCTGAGGTGAGCAGATGCGTGTTTGCCTCTCCCCTGGGAAATAGTTTCCTGAGGTACAATGGTTGGCCCCTCTTGAAGTCTCAATAAATGCTATCTATTATTATTGATGATGTTGTTGGATAAACACATGAAGAAAGAGAGAGAGAGAGCTCTGAATCTTGGTTCTTTTTTTTTTTTGTTCATCCAATTCAGTTCTCTGGGACACTGAATTCCAACCTGAGGGAGGCTTTAAAGAGCAGGCTTGGTTAAACATTGCTATGTTAATCAAGAATGAATATCTTATACAAGTGAGTTCCAACTAGTAACATGAGTGGAGCTACAAATACGTTAATGAGCCTAACATCAAATACGAAATGTGACCATTTAAAGAAATAATCTAGAGGCCATGAAGATGGCTCAGTGAGTAAAGTTTCCCTCATAACATTGAGAACCTGGATTCCTGGCATGATGGCATATGCCTATAATTCCAGTGCTGGGAAGGCAGAAGCAAAGAACCCCTAGGGCTCACTGGTTGGTTTAGTCTATCTGAACTGGTGAGTCAAAGGTTAAGTGAGAGACTCTGCCACAAAGAGTAATGTGGAGAGTGATTGACAATGGCTTCCAACGTTGGCCTCTGTCTTCCACACACGTGTGCCCACAAGCATATAAATATACATGACCAAACACATATATACCACACACACACACACACACACAGAAATAAGTAAATAAAATGAATAATAAAATATTTACACTTGATTTGAACCAAAAGACTAAGAAGTATTGAAAATAAGGACCTGGATACAATGCTTTTTATGGGTAATTGGATTTGGCCATGAGCTTTGCCAAAATGTGTCCAATAATTCTTTACTGAAGTAAATGAGAATAAAACATTTGAGTCTCTCTTGGAAAGTGTTACCTCTTATATCAACTAACAAGGTTCTAAATTACCTCTAAGATTTTACTTCAATGCCACAAACCTGATAAGAAACAAAGTTTAGCACCAAGAGCTCATTTTTCTCTGATTTAAATATTTTTATAGGGCTTGAGAGATGGCTTCATGGTTAAGGTGCCTGCTTGCAAAGCTAAAGGACCCAGGTTCGATTCCCTAGGACCCACATGAGCCAGATGCACAAGGTGGTGTATGTGTCTGGAGCTCGTGTGTAGTGTCTGCTGTGCCAATTCTCTCTCTCTCTCTCTCTCTCTCTCTCTTCTCTCTGTGCCTCTTCTCTCACTCTCAAATAAATAATAAAATGTTTTTAAAAATTAAAAAAATGTCTATTTTTAGTATGCTTGAAAACCAGGTCTTCTGACTTACAGTCCTACATGGAGCATTGGATATGACCACCAACTTTAAAGGTATATATAGATAAGGCTTTAGGATTCTTTTTTCTTGCTTATTGGCTGTGTAATCTTGAATTAGTTATTTAATCAGAGGGTTTCCATCTGTAATACTAGGATAATGGCTCCAAAATCACAGGCTTTCATAAGGATTAAATTCAATCATAAGTGTCAAGGTTTTTTCCATGTGATAAGTATCAATAGATGGTGGTTTTTATCCTTTGTAAGCCTTAGCTATGCTAAGTTCAGATATGGCATAGTGAGTAATTAAACTTTAGTCTGAGTTTTCCATTACTAGCATTCAAAAAGTCATTAGAACAAAAGAAGTATATTAAAAGTACTTAGTAGGTCAGGTATTATTACTATTACCATCATCATCATTGTTATTTACCCCAAAATAGAGGTCAACTTTGGAGTCAAAGGGTAAGTAGTTTGAAAAGAGTTAATGGAATCCTGATATTGATCACATATTATCTTTTATCATTTTTGACAACTGTGATTCTTTAGATAGGTTTGTTAATTTATCTTTAAAAATTTGACATACAATTCCTTGAGACAAACCCATTCCTTTTGCACAAGGCCATAGTAAAAGCTAATCATTTATTGTCATCTTGCTTAATGAAAATCAAAATGCAACTCATCAAACTTACCAGGAAAGCATGATTTTATAAATGAAAGTTTTTAATTCCTTCATGTTCTAGAGGCGCTTTTTGTAATAATTGAGATGTCCTGGAAATATTTGTTTACTTTCCTGTTATGCTTAATTTTTCCAATCAGATTTATCACCTCTGATCACATTAGTATTTCTGAAGGGCCTGTGGCTGTTGATGAGGCATAAAAGCTTCAGTTCATTTATTTATGTAAAAATCATACTGTCATTAAACATACATATTTTATATATTGATGCCATTCTGTTGGCATAACTCTGTGTTAAAATGCTAGTAAAAACTACTCAAGTATTACATTTTAAATAGTATATTATGTCATACTTCAAGTAATTATCAGTTGCTTTTCATACATATTACTCTCTTAGTCCATTTGGACTGCTGTAACAAAACAGTCTAAACTAAATGATTTACACATAGCCGAAAGTTATTTCTCACATTTCTGAAAGCCAAGAACTCCAAGATCAAGATTCTGGCAAAAGCTATTGAGTACATATTTTCCTGTTGCATCTTCCCATAGTGCACTGGTGCCTCTTTTATAAGGGCATTAATCTGATTCAGTAATCGTTCACATATAATTTACAGGGCTAGTTGTGATTATTGCAAACCCATATAACAAATAAAGAACAGAACAGAATCTAACTAATAGCTCACATGCTCGTGATGTATAATGTTCAATGATATTCTGCTATTGACCACATTCTAAACTTTACTTGTATATGTGTATTCATGTGAAAAATAAAGTAAACATAAATAAAAAATTATGACCATTTCTCGTACCAAGAAGTCTTGACATAAGGACATGCTAATCCTACTTACTTAGAGGGTTTTGTCATTAAGGCTCATTTTTCCATTCTCCTAACCCACTCTAGAACTGACTGTGTGCTTCACGCTCATATAATTCATGGTCAAAACAATGAGTGGTAGATATAAATCAAAGGCTTGGCTTTATTGGAGAAACAACTAACCTCAAAAGAAAACTACCAAATAAATTACTGTAAACAACATCAGCACAAAGTAGCCCATACCAAAAGCTTAAATCCAGTCGTTACTGAAATTCATTAATTATATAGTTCCTCAGCTAAACAAATTTTAAAATGGCATAATATTATTCCTGAATCTAATAAACTGTAAGAATCCAAAACATTTTTAATTCATTCACATCATAAAAACAGTACAATCAATGCCTTGATACCATCTGAAGTTATTTAAGAGGCTGTTACATCTTCTCTATGGGCATTCTACCCAACCATCATGGTGGTTTGAGTTTTGAGTCACCACAAAGAGGAGCTTACACTAATAATTCTGAGGTTGTCTTCATAACTTTCAGTTCTTTGTTCCATTCATGATTGTTCATCTCATGAAAACCCTGAAAAGTAAGACACAGAGAGAATAATAGGTATATGTACCTATATAAATGCCAGTAATTGGAGATATTGGTGATGTGTCCAAGAGTAGAAATATTGGAATTGCAAATGGATTGTTACTTTTATGTGTCTATACAACAATAAATGTCAAGAGGTTTAAAATTGGCATGATGCATGTTCAGATGCCTCTTGAGGATAATGACATATGTGTTCCAATGACCTGAAGTGTCATCACACAGCTGGATTTTCTCTGGGAATTTGCCCGCATTTGAAAAATAAAGCCTCTTCCATTGTAATTATTATTATTTTTTTGAGGCAAGCACAACAGACTGGCCTTTATTTATTTATTTATTTTTTAGAGAGATCAAGAGAGTGGGAGTGAGAGAGAGAGAAAGAGAACTGATGCACCAGGGCTTCAGCCACTGCAATTGAATTCCAGACACATAAGCCCCTTGTGCACTTGTGCGACCTTGCACGCTTGCATCACTTTGTGCATCTGGCTTATGTAGGAGCTGGAGAGTCTAAAATGAGTCCTTAGACTTTGTAGGCAAGCATCTTAACTGCTAAGCCATCTCTCCAACCCCCATTGTGATTCTTTTTTTAAATTTTTTTATTTTTAATAATTAGCAACTTCCATGATTGTAAACAATATCCCATGGTAATTCCCTCCCTCCCCCCACTTTCCCCTTTGTAACTAAACTCCACTCTCCATCATATCTCCTCCCCGTCTCAATCAGTCTCTCTTTTATTTTGATGTCATCATCTTTTCCTCCTATTATGATGGTCTTGTGTAGGTTGTGTCAGAAACTGTGAAGTCATGGATATTCAGGTCATTTTGTGTCTAGAGGAGCACATTGTAAGGAGTCCTACCCTTCCTTTGGCTCTTACATTCTTTCTGCCACCTCTTCTGCAATGGACCCTAAGCCTTGGAAGGTTTGATAGAGATATTGTAGTGCTGAGCACTCTTCTGTCACTTCTTCTCAGCACTGTGATGCCTTCTGAGTCATCCCAAGGTTACTGCCATCTGAAAAGAGAAAGTTCTTTAATGAAAAAGTGAGAGTAGCATTAATATATGGGTATGAACATTAAGAGAAGTGCTTGCTGGGCAGTTTGATGAGCACAGTATATACATTTAGCCATACAGCAGCAGATGTTACACCCCTAGGGCTCATGACTATCCCCGTTGTAGGTTTTCAGTATCAGGGATGTATTCCTTCCCATGGAGCGAGCCTCCAGTCAAATTAGAGGTCAGTTGGTTTCTCCCAAACAGATGTGCCAGTATTGCACCGGTTGGCCCATTTGGCCTGTTTGGGCAAATATAAGGCTTGCAGTGTCCACTGTTTGGTATCTTCACTGGTGATTTCTCTCTGTTCCATTACATCGCATGCATTGTGGCTTTCTCCAGCTTTCTGTCAGCTGGTCTACATGGTTTTCAGCTCAGTTCCAGCCAGATTTCCCAGTGATCTTATAGCCCAAGTATGTGGAGTCTTCATCAATAGGGTCTTACCATCTCTTCCTGGTGGGAAACCAAGGGCCTTGGCAATAGCCTGTAATGTTTCTGGGGCATCAGGGACCTCCCTGGCCAACAACTCCCTGGAAGGTATCCCATCCCTGGCACTGAAATTTTTCTAGTAACAATCTATGGCTCCCATGTATACCATTGTCCAAAAAAGTAGGTTTCCATATGATTTATTTATATCCTCCTAGGTTTTGATTAGCCTCCCTCCATCTTTGCTTTACTCAATCTCTTCTTCTGACCTCACTTAGGCCTTTTCATCCCCATTAATCTGTTCTTCTACTTACATATATACAATACCATCCTATTAAGTCCCCTCTCCCTCCCTTTCTATTCCCTTTATATGTAAGCAAACGAATTCCAGTCACATGAGCCCCTTCTGCACTTGTGCAACCTTGCGTGCTTGTGTTGCTTTGTGCATCTGCCTTATGTGGGAGCTGGAGAGTCTAACATGAGTCTTTAGGCTTTGCAGGCAAGCATCTTAACTGCTAAGTCATCTCTCCATCCCCCATTGTAATTCTTTTATGACTCTTCCTGCCCACTGATCAGTCAATATGAAGCTCATTTGCCTGAAGGCATGACACCCTCAAAGTCTGTTCTACCTGTAGTATTCCCTGTAAAATCCACCCACACCCTCCTCTGTGAGTGTTTTCAAGTTGAATTGCTCCCGCCTTCTCTGTGTGCTTAATTGTACTTAATTATATCGCATATGCCTTCAACATTATAGACATGAACATAATTGATTAATACAAATAATATTCAAGATTACTATTCTGGATTGTGTTCACCTTGGGAAAATTTGAAAAGAAAATGGCTTTCTGTTTCCCTTTTGTCATTTTTCCCTTTTTCTCACCTAAGAAATTTCTGGGTCACTAAGGAAAAAGCACTTGGGTCTAATTCAATTCTTAAGCAGTTAAACAATATCAGAAATGCCAAACAGCTGAACCTCAACTCAACTTACAAACCATGCCTTGAACACTGAGTAGGCTAATGGGCTGCTTCAGTCATTTCTACACCAGAATGCCCCTTTAACTTTTCATTCCTTTATAAAGCAACCTTTATTCTAGGTGAGTAGCCCTCCAAGGGCAGGCAGGGAGAGAGGCCTCATCTATTAAGGTGACACAGTTAATCGCCTTTGACAATATTCATTTGTGGCTGAAGTGAAGCATTTCTAGACCAAAAATGACACTAAGACACTATAGTTCTATTAACATCTAGATAACACAAAGGCTGAGATTTTGTTTAAGGACACTGAAATCTATTTCAAATTATTTTTATGCCAACACTGAATATCATCTGACTAAGTATTAACACATAAAGACATATGTAGAGAGAAAATAATGCTCTACAAAGACACCTTAAAATAGTAGAAAGTAGAAAATGTAGGAGAACCTAGAGTGTAAGAATTTAGGAGTTACAAGGTTCATTTTAACTACCATGTGATATGGCTAACAATTATTATGTTCTTGATGCTGCCTTCATTCTTATGAGGCAGATGTTTAAATAACTTCTGCATACTCAGAAATAAATGTATATTGGTATGACAATTTTACAGAGCATTTTGTTTTTAAGACAATGTAGCTCAGCTGGCCCCAAGCTTATCTTAAGGCCCATCCCCCACCAGTGCTGGGGTTGCAGTCTATGTCATCATGCCAGGATTGCAAAGTAAAGATTTAGCCTGGCTGAAGAGTTAATGTCATGCTCCCTAGGGGATAGAGGCTCTGGGCTGGATGTTAGAGAACATGACCATTCAAGAGCAGAAATGGCTGTGAGAATGTTTTAGTCTGAGGATATAGAAAGTAACCAGTAGAAATGGAATGAACAGTTTTGGAGTCATCCAAGAAGTGAAGAATAATGGAATATAAGTCCAGGATAAAAAACAAATAAGTTCTCCCTCTAGTCATGTAGTTCACCTTCTGGATAGCTGTATCCAAGATAAGAAACAGCACTGAGGGGCACAGTTTTTCTACTTCCTTAGTTTTCACCTTTAATACTGCCATTCAGTTGCTGGGTCTCGACTTCTTAATGCGATTTTTAATATCTCTGAGTATCTGATAGCTAACTAATTATCTAATTATTGTTCTTTTTTGAGTCAGGATCTCCTTATACAGCTCAGGCTGGCCTTTAACTTGTGATCCTATTGCCTTGTATGCCTAGCTGGTGGAATTAGGGGATGTGTCACTATACATAGTTAATGTTTCTTCATATTTGTTTTTATTATTCAGTTTGTAAGTGAGGCAGAATTCTGTCTTGTTAGTGTACATCGAACAATACAGAAAAGTGTGCTTGTTATTACATTGAGACTCAAATTTGCTATTTATTTCATGATAGATATATGAATTTCTGCCTTGCAAAAATACAACTTTTGGTCATAGTGGGAACTGAACCCAGAGCATCACACATGCTAGCAAGCAGGGAGTTTTATTCCCATATGTCCTTTTACTTTTTTAAAAAACATTTTAACTGGGTGTGGTGGCACGTGCCTTTCATCCCTGCACTCAGTAAGCAGAGGTAAGAGGATCACAATGTGTTTGAGGCCACCGTGAGACTCCATAGTGAATTCCAGGTCAGACTGGGCTAGAGTGAGACCCTACCTCGAAAAACCAAAAAAGATAAATAAATAAAATAAATGTTTTATTTACTTATTTGAGAAAGAGAGAAAGATGCAGAGAGAGTGTGTGAGAGAGAGAGTGAGAGAGAGAGAGAGAGGGAGGGAGGGAGGGAGGGAGGGAGGGAGGGAGGGAGGGAGAGAATGGGCATGCCAAGGCCTCTAGCTACTGCAAACAAACTACAGATGCATGGACCACCTTATGAATCTGGCTTACATAGGTAATGGAGAAATGAATCTGGTTCCTTATGCTTCACAGGCAAGCACTTTAACCACTAAGCCATCTCTACAGCCCCAACTTTTTTGTTTTTATATAGAATAGGTAGCCCAGGCTGGCATTGAACTTGCAACCCTCCCTGTGTCAGCATCTTGAGTAACAACTAGGCCATATCAAAACCTCTTATTTCATTTTTTTTATCTTTCAAACTTCAGTTTTTAAACTTAAATAAAGGACTTAACTATATACAGTACTGTGTAATGAGTAAAAGTAGCTTACAGATATGAAGAAATCATAAAACATATATGAAAAAATTAAAGCATGAGTGAGCGTCTGGAGTTCAAGGTATCTAATAATAACTATTAGCCTTATAGACAATGTCTTTTATTAGCTACATAGAATGTATTACTTCTTTATGCATGTAATTTCATTTTATCCTCCTAAGAACCCTGAAAAGTTATTTAATTTTGTATTTTATAAAAGTGGAAGTGAGGGCTGGAGAGATGCCTTAGCGGTTAAGCGCTTGCCTGTGAAGCCTAAGGACCCTGGTTTGAGGCTTGATTCCCCAGGACCCATGTAAGCCAGATGCACAAGGGGGCACAGGCGTCTGGAGTTCGTTTGCAGTGGCTGGAGGCCCTGGTGCGCCCATTCTCTCTCTCCCTCTCTCCCTGCCTCTTTCTCTCTCTCTGTCTGTCTCTCTCAAATAAATAAATAATTTTTTTAAGTGGAGGTGAGAAAAATTCAATAATTGCCACATCTAGTAGGTGACAGATCCAGAGCTCAAACCCTGTTCTGACTTGACGGACATTATTTGAAATAGTTAAACCCTGAGAATGCCCTATTTGTACCACTGCAGTAGAGAATAGTTAATGTGCAATTGACCAAAAATAGTGGAGTAAATTGTAAAGCAAATTGTAGAGACATGTACATTGGATGATACTGTTTTATAAAATAACATGGTGTATATGCATGTAATTATACATATGTAAAAAAAATTATGTTTGTGGCATTTTTAAAAGCTAGTGAGGCTGTGCATCACATTTTGGGAGTCACAGTTTTGAAGGAGAAATATCAAAAAGACTTATTGACATATTTGATTTTTTTTATTCTCAACATAATTTTTTAATCTCCAATGTACATACTATTAGAAATATGGATGTTTTACACTTATTTCTATATGAAATGTTGCATACAATTAATTCCAAACTAAGAAATTAGAGTTAGCATATAAAAACTTTCCATTGTCTATTAGCTTGAAGTTTGTTTTGTTTTATATTGTTTTTCCTTTTTTTTTCTTTTCTTTTTTTCTTTATTAGTTAGTTTTGTATTCAGCAAATACAGTCAGTTTGGTACCAGTATTAGGCTCATCCGTGCCCTATCCCCTCCCCTTGCTCCCTCCTTGTTGAGGTATACGGGTCATGCATTGTGGAGTTAGCCCACAGTTATGGGTAAGCTAAATGTCTCTGCATATCATGACCCAACATGTGGCTCTGACATTCTTTCCACCCCCTCTTCCGCAAAATTACCCTGAGCCATGTTGGGTTCATTTTGGGTCTGCTTCAGTGATGAGGTGTTGGGGGCCTCTGAGGCTCTGGCTCTCTGATTTCGTAGGAGTTGATTTTTCTCTGTGTTGATCTCCTTCCACCTTGTGCTGGTATCTGGTTCATCAGGAAAACAGCCCCCTTGCTTGTTTTGCCAATTTTTCTTAGTTTCAGCCGGGGCCCTTTTGAGGTATGATGGGGTGGCTCTCTCCTTAGGATCTACATCTATCTGAAAAAGAGAAGCAGATTCTCCAACGGAGAGTAAGTTAGCATCAGGACAAATGAGATAACCCTTTTTTTTTTTAATAGAGAATTTAATAGGTGTAGGCCCTCTTGTAGCCCACAATTGATGGTAGCTTGATATTGGAGAGTGGGCTTATGTTTGGATATGGTTCATATTTGAATTTAAGTAATAATATTGTGAGTGACTTTGCTATTTAGTTTTGTCCCCAACATTTTTGCACTGAATTTTGAAATATGTCATGTGCTTACAACAATTCCAATCGTCTGTTTTGCACAACTCTCCAGTAACACAGGACTGTGTAGAAACAATCATCTGAGGCAGCAGTTTCAGCTATACCTCCACCTTCTCCATGCCCAATGTACTCTGGGCTTCACTGTCAGCCTCAGTGACTGCACTCCCCGCCACCTAGGTATTGCTAGCCATAGATTTATAGAATGTACTGATTTACAGTCTCCTTTCCAAATATGAAAGTACCCTAATACCTACTACCATGAAGATCTCAGCTAGATTTACAGATGTTTTAGCCACTGAACATGAAAAGGGAGAAGGGGAAAGAAAGGTATTCTGTCGCAATTATCTTCTATTCACTCCATTTTCTAGTGACAAATCCCTGTCTGAGATCTAGAGAGGTAAAATATATGATTCCTAACATTGGACAGATGAGGTTGTGTGCTTATTCAATTGCATGGACTCGCTGTCTGGGTTAAGAGGACACTGTTGCCATGCAGGGCCACATGAGCATCACACAAAGAGTAATGTGAATAGTCAAGGGACAGGACTAATGATCTTTGTTATATAGCAAATTCCTCTAAATTGAATTATTCCCTCCAGAAGGGCATAGGGAAGCTCAGAAGAGTCAGGAGGTCAAGTCTGGGATAGTTAGAATTTAAAAGGTCACTGTTGAAGTGCAGACTCTGTGAGTTGAAATATTCCCTCCTGATGGGAGGAGGGAGGCCCAGGAGTCTCAGGAGGTGAACAAGTCTGGGAAAGCTGAAACTTGAAAGGTGGTAGAACTCCTCTCTAATGGTAGATAAAGATTACTAAACAACTGCTTGTGGAGTGAGGGGAAGAGACTGTCAGATCAGACAAGCTGCCTACAGGTAGTGTAATGTGGTAAGTGTGCTGGGGAGATACCCCTCCTGTTAGTCGTCACCTGTATTGGGGTTGGCTTTACAATGATAAAGCTGCCTTTGCATCATTTGTGCTCCTGTAAGCAACCCCTCTCCATACTCTGTAAGTAACCCCTATAAACTCATTGGCTCACCAAGCTGGCCGTTGGCATAATCATGCTTTGGTCTGTCATGTGTACCTTATTTGGTATAAATAAACATGTGTCTGTGTCTCCCCAGGAAAAAAACAAGTTTCATGGGACAGATTGTGTCAAGAGGTAGAAGCATACTCTAGACTGCTAGTTCCTATAAGGAGAATGTGGTTGGCTTATTTGAATAACTTCATGGACTGGCAAGAAACTTGCTACTCAGAGACTATACTTGGTCTTTTGAAAATAGTGTTGTTTACCTCAGAGACCTTATTCACAGGAGCAGAATGGGGAGGAAAACTTTTGGGTAAGCCATGTGAAACCCTTCCAACTGTACCAGAGAACAAGGGAGCACATTACATTGAAGTGTAAGAAAATGTAGGCCTGCATTACGCATGGTCAAGTCCAACTCTAAAGAGGTTAAACTCAAACAGGTCACACTTGGAATACTAAATTCCAATAGTTTGTAAATACAGAGCCATGTTTGTTCTGTGCACTGGGCAGTAGTGTCTATTTTATTTTGTTTTAGAATTAATTCACTGACTTCCTAAAATAATATCACTGTAAGCTAGAAAACAGTCTAAGTTTGTTTACCTCTGTTAGTGTCCATAAATTTCCCTGAACTCTACACTACAAATTTCCCTGAACTCCCCTCTACACAATTCATTTCTCTCCTTGAATTAGAACCTAAGCATTCAAAACTATGAGATTCATTATAAAAAGAAAAAGAATGATCATTTTTATGTTATCTAACATTTTAATAACTGAGTTAAAAATCATTGTGGTAAACCAGCCATAAGAACATAAACATGGGGATTATAATTAATCTACAGCTGGACCAAGAAACAAACAACCACACAGGGACCTGGTGTACAATGAGCACATTCTAATAAAGGGCCAGGCAGTAGCATGTGGATTTAACAACCGTGGCACTGCAGGAAAAACATATTGTCAGTAATGAACAGAAACATATCATAAAAGTTTGTAACTAATAAAAACAACTGAGTTTGATGGAATAAATTGAATGAATTACCAATAAGATACTTCAAAGGACATTATGAAAGAATTTGTTACAAGAAATGGGTCTTCAGTCATTCATGGGCTATAGTGCAGGTTTTTTAAAATATATTTTTTATTAATTAGTTTTGTACTCAGTGAATACAGTCAAGTTGGTACCATTGTTAGCCTCCTCCATGTCCTCCCCCTAGCTCCTGGCCCCTCCTTGTTGAGGTATATGGGTCATGCATTGTGGGGTTAGCCCACAGTTATGGGTAGGAGAAAATGTCTCTGCATATCATGACCCAACATGTGGCTCTGACAGTCTTTCTGGCCCCTCTTAACACAAAATTTCCCTGAGCCATGTTGGGTTCATTTTATGTCTGCTTCAGTGATGAGGTGTTGGGAGCCTCTGTGCTCTGGATATCTGATTTGGTAGGAATTGATTGTTCTCTGTGTCAATCTCCTTCACCCTTGTGCTGGTACCAGGTTCACCAAGAAAACATTTTTGGATATGGTTCTGACTTGTTTCCCAGCTCCAGCTATGGGTTCCGTTCTACTGAGTGGATCAGTTAGCCAAATCAAGAGTAGTTGGTTTCTCACCATGGCTGTGTGCCACTATTGCACTTGTGTGAGCATCACAATAGGTTATTTGCTGTTAAGTAGGTTAGACCATGAGTTGTTTGGACATATATTGGTCATTTTCCCCCAGTCACACATGTAGCACCTTCTGGCACTAGACTCACTGATGTCTGGGCAGAGACTCTATTCCAGCTTCCAGCTATGTTACATGTCAGCCACATATGGTGTCTTCAGCAGTAGAGTCTTACCACTAACCTTTGGTGGGTCATCAAGTACTCTGACAGAAATCTGTCATTCTTTTAAGAAACCTTGTATGTCTCTCTGCTCAAAAGATCTTTGTAGATGATTAGCCACTTGCTGGTACTGGGAGTTACAGGTCAGTGCCCACTAAGAGAGAAGGAAGAAAAAGATAAGTAACATAAAAGAGTTATAGAGAAGAGAGAGAGAGAGAGAGAGACAGAGAGAGACTGAAGCTGTAGAAGATTAAGGTCAGTCTTCATCATACCTTCTCCAGTGCCTTGTGGCTCAGGTGTTCCCTCTAAGGGCCTGGTGAAGGCTCAACCATTTGGTCTGCCTCTTAGGATGCAGAATTTTATGGTACCATTGCCATTTGGGTCTAGATTTGAGTCCCCCACACCCTCTCTTCCTTTTCCACCCACTGTATTGTCTGGTCCTCAAGATGCTTGCTGGATATGTCAGTATCTTGGGTAGATTCAGGTTAGGTGCTGTAGATGAGTGAGACTATGTGGCGATTATCTTTCTGTGATTGGGTAAGTTCACTGAGAATGATCTATTCCAGGTTCAACCATTTTTCTTCAAATTTCATTGTGTCATTTTTTTCTTACTGCTGCATAGAATTCCATTGGGTTGATTCCAGCTCTTAGCTATTACGAATTGAGTCGCTATAAACATGGTTGAGCAAATCTCTCTGGACTGAGGCTTGAAGGTTTTAAGGTACATTCCCAGTAAGGGAATAACTGGGTCTCTTGGTAACTCTACAGTCAGCTTTTTTAGGAGTCTCCATATTGCTTTCCAAAGCAGTTGTACCATCTTACATTGCAAACAACAGTGGATGAGGGTTCCTATTTCTCCACATCCTCACCAGCATTTATTTTCATTTGATTTTTTGATGTTTGCTATCCTTACTGGGGTAAGATAGAATCTCATAGTTGCTTTAATTTGCATTTCCCTGATGATTAAGAATGATGAACATTTTCTTAAGTGTTTTTTTTGCCATTTGTATTTCTTCCTCTGTGAACTGCCTGTCCAGCTCTTTGCCCCATTCTGTGAGTGGGTTTTTTGACTTTTTATTGTTTCAGTTTTTGAGGTCTTTGTACATTCTAGAGATTAGGCCTCTGTCAGTTGGATATTCAGCAAATATTTTCTCCCACTCTGTGGGTAATCTATTGGCTTTGCTTAGTGTATGTTTTTCTGTGAAGAAACTCTTCAGCTTCATGTGATCCCATTGGTTGATTGACTATTTAAGATCATGTGCTACTGGAGTTTTGTTCAGGAAGTCTTTTTCCATTCCTATATCATGGAAAGTTTCTCCTATATTTTCTTCCCATAGTAGCCGAGTTTCTCGTCTTATATTGAGGTCTTTGATCCATTTGAACTTGAGTGTTGTGCATGGTGAGATGTGTGGGTCAAGTTTCAATTTCTTGCATATGGTTATCCAGTTTGTCCAGCACCATTTGTTAAATATGCTGTCTTTTTTCAAGCTATATTGTTAGAGCCTCTGTCAAATATCAAGTAGCTGTAGTTATTTGACCCAAATTCTGGGTCCTCAGTTCTATTCCATTGGTCTATACCATGCCAGTACCATGCTGTTTTTATTACTATGGCTTTGTAATATAGCTTTACATCAGGTATGCTGATGCCTCCAGAGGTATTTCTTTTGCTGAGGATATGCTTGGATATCTGAGGCCTTCTGCCTTTCCATATGAATTTTGAGATCATTTTCTCTGTCTCTTTGAGGAACAAATGTTGGGGTTTCAATTGGAATTGCATTAAATCTATATATTGCCTTTGTTAGTATTGCCATTGAATCTACCTTCTCAACTACTGAAAATGCCTATGAGCACCTTAAAAAGCATTTCAATTGTGTTTTCCCCCCAGCTTCATATGTGCCTCTGAAAGTCCTCTCTCATATGACTACAATAGTTAAATATGTACACTAGTAACACTAATAATGTTTCTATGCTCAATAAGTTTTAAAAATGTAAGGGCTGTAATATTTGTATTATACATAGTTCCTTTTCATGGCAGATAGTCTTAATGTGCAATAAACTTTCATCACTGTTATATATATATAGCTGTCTGGTAGGAAAAGGCAGGCAGTGGCTTCTGCAGGGACACCACAGAATGTGTGTGTAGTCCTTTGTAGGTTCTCACATGATATCTGTCTGTCCCTTGCCAGAATCATGCTTCCAGGAACAATTCTTCCCTAACATTCTCCAGGGATGAGCTGACCGCAGTCAAAAACATCTGTTCTGATTTCAATACCCCAATGGGATATAAGACAAAAAAATCACTGAATTTATTCTAATTTTGTTAGCATAATGTGTAGAGAACACCTCCCAAATCTAAAATCAGTGACCTGTGAAAATTAAGGCATTAAAATTCTAAATATTGTATAACGTGTAAATAAAAGAAATCCCAAGAACAGTGCACTTAACTGCTGGCCATTTGTGCTTAATGCAGCAGGCTTGGAACATTAAATAATGAGAAAATCACAAAGTAGGATATCTGTCTACATGTCCTCATCACCTAATGTCTGCTGGGTTTTTTTTGGAGGGGGGGTTGGTAATGTAGAGATCAAATGTTGGGCTTTATGCATACTAGTGAACACTATGCCACTGAGCCACACCCCCAGACTTTTTTAAAGTTTGCATTCCAGAAAATTTTCATATGGTATCTTCCAGGAAATCTAGCACCTCTTCAAGTTCAGAGGTTAGGCAAGGGGATTGTATCAACTTCACTAGGAATATGTAGGTGAACTCCCCTTTTCCTGTTGTCATATCTCAAGGTATTTGGATATATCAGAAAATCACATTCCTTACTAACTATAAGGCCAAGATTCCTATCACAAAGCTCACATAAACAAGGAACAATACTGCTTTTGCCAAAAAGGTCTTTATTGGCTCATTAGCATTAGCTCATACCTGGAAATATAGCACTAAAACCAAAGCATTGCCCTATTTGCTGACAACATGATCCTATGTATTAGTGACCCAAGAAACTCTACGAATAAAGTTCTACAGGAGATAAAGTTTTTCAGCAAAGTGGCAGAATACAAAAATCAACACACAAACATCAGAAACTTTCTGATATGCCAAAGACAAACACATGGAGAAAGAGATCAGTGAGGCTATCCCATTTTCAATAGCCACAAAAAAATTAAATATCTTGGAATATCTCCAACCAAGGAAGTGAAAGACCTATTCAATGAAAATATAAAAACATGGAAGAAAGAAATTAAGGAGGACACACAAGAAGATAGAAAGCCCTCCCATGCACATGGATTAGTAAAATTAATATTGTGAAAATGGACATTTTACCAAAAGCAATATACAGATTCAACACAATGCCAGTAAAAGTTCCAGCATCATGCTTCACAGAGAGAGGAAAAAGAGTCACAAAATTCCTACAGAACTACAAAAGGCCTTGGATATGCAAAACTATCCTCAGCAAAAGAAGCAATGCTAGAGGTGTCGCCATACCTGATTTTAAGTTAAGCTACAAAACCATAGTAATAAAAATAGCATGATACTGTGATAAAAACAGATGTATGGATCAAAGGATCAGAATAAAAGATTCAGGCCTTAGTTCAAGAAACTACAGCAACTTGATCTTTGACTAAGGAGCCAACGATGCACACTGGAGAAAAGACAGAATTTTCAACAAATGGTGCTGGAGAAACTGGATTAGCATGTGTAGAAAAATAAATTTAGATCTATTTCTCTCACCATGAGCAAACATCAACTTCAAGTGGATTAAGGAGCTCAATATAAGACCAGAAACTATGAAACAACCTGAAGTAAAAAATGAGGAGAAGATCCCAAGATGCAGGAAAGACTTCTTAAATAAGACTCCAGTAGCTCGGGAAATTAAACAAACATTCAAATCCCATGAGTGGGATTTCATGAAGCTAAAAACCTTTTGTATAGATAAACATGCCATAAACATGGGCCAAGAGACAACCTGCAAAATGGGAGAAAATCTTCTCCTCCTATGCCTTCAACAGAAACCTACTATCTAGAATCTATAAAGAACTCAAAAAATTAAGCAATAAAAAATTAAACAATTCACTCAAAAAATGGGCCAAAGAACTGAACAGAGTATTCACAAAGAATGAAATACAAATAGCCAATACTCACTTAAAGAAAAGTTCAACATCCTTAGCTATCAGGGAAATGGAAATTTTAAAACAACTTTGAGAATCTGTTTTACTCCAGACAGGATATCAATCACCAAAATTCAAATGACAACAAACATTGGTGAGGATGTGGGGAAAGAGGAACCCTTATATTCTGTTGGTAGGAGTACAAACTTATATAACCACTATGGAAATCAGTATGGAGACTCTTGAAAAAGATGAAAATAAATAAACCTACCATGTTACCTAGATTTTCCACTACTGGGCATTTGCCTGAAGGACTTCACTCTACTTTGGAGATACTTGCTCCACCATGTTTACTGCTGCTCTATTCACAATGGCTGAAAATTGGAATTGACCCGGGTGCTGGTCAACTGACAAATGGATAATAAAGTCATGGTACATTTACACAATGGAATTCTACTCAACAGTAAGGAAAAATGAAATAATTAAATTTGAAGGGAAATGGATGACATTGGAAAATATCATTCTAGGTGAGGTCACACAGTTTAAGAAAGTAAAACACCACATATTCTCCCTCACATGTGCTCCTAAAATAGACTAGCTGAAGAAGAGGGAAGAAAGCATTAAACATTAGGAATATGGGCATATAGCTAGGACAAAATCAGGAAAAAGTGAAAACAAGGATGGAGAAGAGGTAGGGATAACAGACAAACTAACAGAAGAAAAGAACATAGGAGGTGGGGGTGGGCATGGGAGGAAGTAAAGGGAACTACATAAAACTAAAGACTTAAGTAGTTAGTCCATTAGGAACTGCTCTCCAGGATGCCAGTATACAAGATATAACCTCAAATTAATGGAGGTGAACATACTGACCTATATGGCCAGTAAAAGGTGGAGAAAGGTTAAACCTAAAGTCATAGGCTTTTGCTTGGGAATCCCAGGGCCAGAACTGAGTTACCCCCCAACAGTAAGTAGATGGCCAGGGAGATCCAAAACAATGTAGACCATTGCAAAGAATGTGATTACTCAACAAGTAATGGGTTACCCACCAACAGCTAAAAGGGTCTTACTACTGAAGTCACTACAGGCTGCCATTCCAGGACACTGAGAAACCGTATAGGAACCAAGAGGAAAGCCCATCTCTGCCTCTCCTGACAAACCCTCATGGCATTGGAAAGAGCTATGGAAGCTACTATGTGACAATGGTCACCAACATCATGAATCAACAGGAGACCCTGCAAACTGCACAAACCAGATGGACAAGAAGCACACACTTGTGCAATTGTGGCACACAGCCCTTGTGGGTAACCAACTGCCCTCTGATTGGACATGAGGCCCACTCAGTGGGAGAGAGCTCAGAACTGGTGTTGAGAACCAAGCTAATAGCCCACAGGCAGGAAACTCACAACCCTCAGAGGGAAACCTTCATTGTTCTCTGGAGAAGTTGAGTGGGTGTCTTCATCAAAATATGTCTGAAAATTATATGCATATCCCCATTAATCAAAGCTTCTCTTATGTTTGGTTAGAGGTTCTGTTTTATATTACAGATGGCAGAGAATACTGGGGTGATCCAAGATCTACCACTGCAACAAGAAAAGACAGCTGAATGCTCACTACAAGATGTGCCATCTCTGCCATATTTTCCAAGGCCTAGGAGAAACTGTAACATGAGCATTACTCCATATACTACATATCCCTACAACCACCTTCATGGAAATAGCAACAAATATGGAGGGGAACTGAAACACATTTTAACAGAAATACAGGGGCTACAGGAATTCAACACTAAAAACAAATTGCTAACATACATAAAGCTCAAGAACTGTGTGTAAGAGGGTGTGAGAAAATTGTAAGATCCACAGGGTGAGGAGAAACATCCTGTGGTACAGCCCTCCAACACTAGAAACAACAGAGGCCCTAATTGCCCCACAGTGAACATCAAGGATGCTACTGAGGAGGACCCTCATGGAATTGAGGCTTGTGGGTGAGGGTTCACAAGGCTATAACCTATGTAAAGAAATATATATATAAAGAAATATATATATATACATATATAGATAGATACATATGTATATCTTCAAAGTGAAAATTAAAAACAGTTATGGCCTTGTACACTAAGCACACACTCTCCCATTGAGGTACCCACCCATTCCTTTTCCCAGGCCATGAATCTAATGAAGTGTGTTACAGTAAAATAAGAATATATGTTAATAGTTTTAAATTTTTTGAAGGGATGATTGAGTATGGAGACAATTAAATGTTTTAGTTTTATTTAAATGTATTCTTTAACAAAGTTACTATGATATATATGTTCCCACATGAAAAAAAAAAGAATTCTTATATTTAGAAAGCAAAGCATAAAAATATCAGCATTATGTTCCAGCCCCTGGAACCCAAGTACTTAATGCATACTAGGTCAGCTGACCACACCCTCAGGTCCCTCATCTTGAATTTAAAATTCATGCCAAAAATCATAATCCTGGGCTGAAGAGATGGCTTAGCAGTTAAGGCACTTGCCTGCAAATCCAGAGGACACAGGTTCAACTCCCCAGGACCCATGTAAGCCAGATGCACACGGGGGCTCACGCTTCTGGAGTTTGTTTGCAGTGGCTGGAGACCCTAGCATGTCCATTTTCTCTCTGTCTCTCTCAAATTAATAAGAATATAAAATCATAATCCTTGCTTGGGCAACAAGGAACTTATACATAGACAGTAACCTGGCTGACATCCCTTCCTACAGCGTGGGTATTTCTTGTCCTTAAAAGGTTTATGTGCTACAAGTGTTGCCCCCAATGTGACAATATTTACACAGAGAGGGCTCACTAAGAGGCAGGGCTTACAGAGTCACAGCTGCCCTTACAAAGAGATTAGTGATAGTTTCTTAGAGTCGGTTAAGTCCTGAGTGCATTAGCACTTGAAATAATAGGTTATTTTTAATTAATTAATTTAATTAATTAATTTGTTTTTTGAGGTAGGTTCAGGCTGACCTGGAATTCATTATGTAGTCTCAGGGTGGCCTTGAACTCATGGCTATCTTCTTACCTCTGACTCCTAAGTGCTGGGATTAAAGGTGTGCCACTATGCCCTGCTTTAATTTACTTTTCATATTATTAGTTTGCATGTGCGTGCCTATGTGTGCATGCCAAGGTGGTTGCATGAAGGTCAGAGGATGACTTTTCAGGGTCAGTCCTCACCACTCCTCCTGATTTGAGGCAAGGTTTTCCTCTGGCTCTCACTTGGATTCTCTTTGCCATGCTCCCCTAAGATTCTCGGAAATCCTCCTGTCCCCACCTCCCATCTTGCCATCAGCTGTTGGAATTACAGAAGTCCACCACAGCTTCTGACTTTTTTATGTGGGGTCTGGGAGAGCAACTTGGGTTCCTAGGCTTGAGCAGTGAGTAGTTTATCTACTGGGCCATCTCCCCAGCCCAGCAGTGAGTTGTTATGAAATAAGTGGCCTGTCTCCTCCCCACAACCCAAACGTTTTTCATTTCTTTCCCTCTTACACACATCCTGTGGTGGTTTGATTCAGGTGTCCCGCATAAATTTAGATGTGCTGAATGGTAGGTTCTCAGCTGATGGAGATTTGTCCACCTGATGTTGGCCAGGGGGCGATGTCCACCCTCTGCTCATGCCATTGTTTTCCCCTGCCATCGTGGAGCTTCCCCTTGAGTCTGTAAACCAAAATAAACCATTTTCTCCCCACAAGCTGCTCTTGATTGGATGATTTCTGCCAGCAATCTGAACCTGACCGCAACACACCACAAACCCTTTCCTTCTTCGTTCCCAGTAAAATACCAGTGTGGACAGTGAACAAACAAGGTGAGGCATGTCTATAAGTAAGTGTATCAGTTCCACACTTTTATATTCTGAAATGACGGCAACAGTAAGCATCTTACTTTCCTTTCATCCTCACTTTCTTCTTCTTTCTTTCCTTCCACAAGTGGTCCAGTCAAGGAATTCTACACTCAAGTCACCAGTCCACAATCTGCCAAGAATGCTATTTCTCTGACTTCTTTTCTCGTGTTCTCCTGGACTCCCTGTTTTCCAGACAATCTGTTGTTGTTGTTGTTGTTTTCAAAAACATTTCTATAAGCTATTCTTCAGTTTCTTATTTGCTGGACAATTTTAATAATGAGTCTATTTCATTCTCAGATAACCTTGGGATATACTGACACCTCTCAATAGTATTAAGGACAGTAAATCAGTACATCAAATATTCTTAATTCTTCTGAGGACAACTGAAATAAGCATGATAGTGGCAAAGAGAAAAGGTCTGTGTACATATGTTCTACATATGGGCACATATGTGAAACAAAATTGGGGGCAGACATGGCTTATTTGAAATACTACAACTCTTGAGCAACAATGCCCTAAGGCCCCTTTGAGCCTTCAGCACAAATAAGCTTTGAGTCTTACAGCAGGTGTTAAATTT
Source organism: Dipus sagitta (assembly GCA_036346955.1). NCBI lineage: Eukaryota > Metazoa > Chordata > Mammalia > Rodentia > Dipodidae > Dipus > Dipus sagitta. Next base: position 241,338,966 of record CM070770.1, read on the forward strand.
ATAATCATGGTTTACAAATATCTTTAGCCTGTAGCAAATTGCTGTAACTATTTCCTGCTTCTCTCCCAAGGCAGTATGTGATGAGTGCTTTAATACATTCACAGACATACCTATATATCATTTGTAAAATCATGTATATACTCTTTACCCCCAAAGCAATCTGTAGTCAGCAGCAGCATGCTGTGCTTGACTCTGGGGGACTAAAATTATACACCAAATCCTCCACATGATTTGACAAATCTGGCAGGTGCAGCCCAAATGAATGGGTGTTATTGTGTTATAAATGACCCATTAGATTGATTCTAGTAAGCAGAGAGCTTTAAGAGGTATGCATTCAGAAATGAATTGAACTTCTCTCATGAAACAACTCAGTAGCATTGCCAATCCTGCAAGAAATAGCACAATCACTATTCTAAGGTATGATAACTCCAGTTAAAAATTAAGCATAAGTTTGTATCAGGAAGAGATCCAGTTTCCATACTTAATGGTATCATTTCTCTACAGATGCTGGAGGTGGTCTGAGAAATGACACAAAGAGTAACCTCCCAAATACCAAGTCTTACATTGCTTTGATACTTAACTACATATGCATAAATGCCCAGTGGTCCATAAGACTGGAGCCTCTGCCTTTTAATTGGCCATATTCCAGTTTTCTTATTCCCTGCTGTTCCCTCTCCTGTCTCTAAGCTGCTCTCTGACAGGTTCGTTTATAGAACAGACATGCCCAGGACTTTTTGGGCTTTGTTTCCCTTTTCTACCACTAGTTTGCAATTATGTGAACACACTGGTCGGTCGTATGTCATCTCCTTGCCATGCACGTAGTTTCAAAGGAACTTCTGAAATTACTCCTTGATGGAACTTATTGGCATCCAAAATAAATTCCCTTATACTTGGGCATAGTAAACATAAAACTTCAAGGAAAATAAAAAAAAAAACTGCAAAAAAATCAATAGATCCTTATATATTATTTTTATTAGGGACCTTGTCAGTGTAAAATAACAACTTTCTTTTTCTTTGGCACTGAACACGCTATTTTATGGGCAGAACAAAATGGCCTTTATTTTCACCTTTCAGGGGCCTCAGGGCACATGCTTGCGTGGAGCAGAGAAGGAATGCACTAAATTCCCCATGTCCAGGTAGCTGGGTGATTCTCGCTGGCTTCGAGGCAGTCATTGCCTTGCTCCTTTCAGCCTAGATCTAAGATCAGTAAGAAGTAAGTTCATTTTGTGATGGATATAGTGCCTTCACACTAGCTGAAAACGGAACATCTCTAAGAAATCACATTCTAATCATGTTGCTAAGCTCATTGCATTTATTTATCCTTGCTCCACACTTTCCTGTATGAATGCATTTATAATCTGCCTCCTGTAAATAAGCGATAGACTTCAGTGTGTCAAGACATCATCTCTACTTTGTCCAGCAGTCTTAGATTTGGATTTTTCAGGTTGCGTGGATAAGAGATATAGGTGTTTGTTACTTTTATGCCAGATATTTTTGATGACGTTACAGCAGCTTGAATGCAAGGAGACACACTGCAAAAATCCACAACTTACTTAGATTCTGGACATGGACTCACGCTCTAACTTCAGAATCCATGACTCCTTTGACTTTCCAGCTATGGCTTTGGCTGACAAATATGACTGCCACATGGGTAGACCTACCAGAAGTTTCACTCCTCATTTTTCCATTGATTACTCTTTTGCTCTTCTAAAAGAAAAAAAAAAAAAAAGGATGATTCTCTTCTGGAAGAAAGACTAATCATGCTCCCAGTTGGGATGTGGATGGGGAAAGTGGTAAGGAATGCTCAAAAGGTCAAAGAGTACAGGAGAAACAGAGCGATGACAGGGAAAGATGCAGAAGGTGAAGGGGAAGGCGAGTGCAAGGAATGGGAAGGAAAAGTGAATTTTGTTTTTCAGGAGTCATCTACTTCCTGAGAAATCTCAGCTTCCTCCTTCTGGAAATAGTTGAGTGGTACAGATTGTTGTGAGTCTATTAGCAGTGATTTGCAGCAGACCAATTTAGAGGTCACTTAGGCATGAAAACACTGAGCAAGAAATTGTATACCTAATGAAACAATATCAGTAATAGCATATTTAAATGAACAGTATCAGTAATAGCGTATTCTAAATGTTTCATTAAGTCTGAATTGTTACAATCAGAGCACTGTCATTTAATAGATTTTACCTTCCTTAACAAGTGCTTCCATATTGGTCAGATTGTGTCTTTTATTGAAGTTAGGAAGCTCTCAAAAGCTATAGCATTTCTACAGTCATATGTTTCTTTTATAGTAGCCTTGCTTTTTATTTTCAACTTTTATTTAGTGAAAAAGCAAGTTCATAAAACCACCAACATATGTTCTTGGAGTAAGTGCACATCATAAAATTTTAAACATTAACATATTTTAAATTACAGTACATTTAAAATAAAGTTGTCAGTTCAGTCTAGTTTTACATTTCTAAAACCATGTGTTATGGGAAAAATAATGCTGCCAGCCAATGACAGGTTTGCTTTCATCTTAAGATCATCAAGAATCACTATTAGACCCTCAGAGAGCATTATGAGTACTTTCACATTCTCGAAAAAAGTGTTTCACATTTTTATTGACTGCAAACTGTCTTTTGCACTATTCAAAAAAGAAAGGGGAAAATTCAAGAAAAACTTTTTGGTAAAGTCCATTAGTACAGAAAATCACTTTGGCCTATGTATCCCGGTCACTCCATATTCTTAAAAAATGACTTGATCTTTGCTCCAGGGGGGTTAAGCAGAGCCCAGGGATCTTTCTTAGGGTGCACGGTACCCATGTAGTTATCCACCTTGAGCCTCATACCTGCCTCTGGCCTGCAAGTGTCAGCTGCTTCATTTTCATGACACTTGTCACTCAGTGCTCACAAAGACTATTTCAAGAAAGGCACTGTTTTCATAAACACAGAAGCGGGTTAGCAAGGCTAAGGCCGTGCAGGGGATAGAATCAAAACCAGGCCTCTGATGTCACACATTCTGTTGCTATTTGATGTCATGCTGCATATGGCCTTTAGGTAGATGCCACGCACCATTCTGCTTTCCTCTGTAGAGCACAGCCTTGGAGAAACTGGTCCTGCGATGGGCTTCTGGAGTCTAAGTTATTTGGCTAAGTGCTTCATGTAGAGAGCTGTCTGGTGTCCAAACTTCGGGCAACATTTTAGTGAGTCACAGGTTGATTTTTTTTAAGGCACATTAAGGTAATCAACAGTGGACATTTTGCTTGCAGGAAAAGCTTTTGAAAACGTGTTTCCTTGGACAAGTGCTAAACTACAATAGAGTAATACTACTTGGCTGACTGGGACCAGAGCTTTGAATAAAAGTTAAGGCCAATGTCTATGAAAAGACTTTTGATTCCACTGCAATGTTTCTTTCAGTCTTATTTCTGTTCATCCTAAGGATGCCATGTTTCATGATTTCAACTCTAAATTGAAATTCTCTGAAATCTGTAAAACTCTACAAAATATTTCTGTTCGTGTGAGCTCTCTTTGCATTTTCTAAAAACCTTTCAAGTACAATGTTCTTCACTAACATTATCATCCTTCCAAACCACCTTTTCCTTTGTTTTCCCATTTAAAATTCAGACTGAAAACAGTTGCACCACCTCTCACTATACAGAGGATTTAAAAATATTGTGTGACACAGCTGACTATTTGGAGGATATTCTGCAAGCAGAAAGCTTGAAAGCTTCCATTTGATTTAGTAACAAAGCAGATAGTCCTTATTGGTGTTGGAAGGTAAAGAGAATTTGCAGGGGTGGGAATAGAGAGAAAATGTAAAGAGCCAACCATATTTAAAGTACAAAACACTTGTTTTCCAAGTAAGATTTCTAATTTAATTTTACTTTGCTCTAGCTACATGATTAGTCAGTTTTGAATAAACCACAGTGGTCCTTAAGCAAAAGGAATTATGATAAAAAAGAAAAATATGATATTCTAAATGTCACAGTTAACTTCTTCCTTCTAGAGTTTATTTTAATGTAAGAAAGTAAAATTTTAAAGTAAATTTCAAAAAAGGGACTATCAGTCTAATATTGCATATGATTTTCATTTTCTCTACACTGTATAAAATAAAACCATATTTGATGTTTGTGATACTTTTGTTATGCTTCCAGTTGCATTCAGGTCCTTTTGTGGAATGTCAGTAATATTTATTATTTATGTTGTTCTAGAGCATAAATCAGTTTTAAGCTCTTCATGTTGGTGATGCTTTTAGCTAAAGAACTTGCTAAATCTTGAGGACTCAGTGACATCATTTACATGGAAAAAGGCATGGATCAGAATGTACTGTTTCTAAGAATCACCTCACTGACAAAGATACGGTTTGGCAGATTTCATGACCTTTTATGATCACATTATGATCATAATGCTCATAAATAGATATTTTCCTTGGGTAGAATATAATAGAAGTAATTCTGACAAAGAATTCAATTGAGAATGTAGCCACAGAAGTTAGCCCTCCATTGAAAATTGCCTGTAATCCACTTTTAACTAAGTCAAGATCAATAAGAGGTAAAGCTCTTAACACGTACTTACTTAGCATTATTTAGTACATTACATTGAAATGCACAGAGTATGAATCATAGAATATGAGTTCAAGAGGTATACAGGCAGGTCAAAGTCTCAAGTAAGAGAGTTTCATCACCATAATTGCTGTCAAGTCCCAGCCACTGAATGCTCTTAAATTTTAATTATAATTTAAATTATGATAATTTGAATATAGCACAAGTATTTTGTTTGAAACTGAAAACTCAATAGAGATTGAATTTAGATGTAAGCAAACAAAACATAGCTCCTTGTCTTTATATGGGAAGGAGGCATTTTATTATAAGAACAATGTTGTTTGTCTAAGATCTTAAGAGAACACTAAAACTAAGTCTCAGGAATAAATTGGAAGCACAACAGTATTTCTCCTAGATTTGCAGGTCATTTATATTTTTCTTTATTGCTAGGAGAATGTCCTTTTTAAACATTTTATTTATTTGCAATGTAAAGGAAAATAAAATGGATGGCTGAGCATGCCAAAGCCTCTTTTCACCACAAACTCCAGACATATGCCCCATCTTGAGTAGCTAGCTTTCAGTGGGAACTGGAGAATTAAACCAAGGCCAGCACACTTGGCAAGCAAGCACCTTCAACCACTGAGCTATCTCCCCATCCTGGAGAACACACTTTTTTTAGTGTATTTATTTGAGGGGTGTGCAGATAGAGCGAAAGAGAGAATGGGCACGCCAGTGCCTCTAGCCACTACAAACAAACTCCAGACATATGTGCCCCCTTGTGCATCTGGCTTATGTGGGTCCTGGGGAATCAAACTATGGTCCTTAGGCTTCATAGGCAAATGCCATTTCTCAGCTCAAGGACACATTTTTTAAGAGACTAGAGGGAAGGGCTAGAGTCTCTTAACCCCCAAATGCTACGAAAGAATTCTGGCCCAGTGTGGTACCACAATTACTTCCCTTAGAATCTCAAGCATACTTTGCTAAATTTTTTTTCTCCTATGACTGTTTTAGTAGAATGCTGAATGAAGTAAAAGGAGTAGCAGCTAGGAAAAATGAAAAATTCTGGGCAGAAGACATAAGTATTTGTCCACCATGTGTTTTAAGGTAGTTCTTGATAGGTAGCTACTTGGCACTGAAGCCCTCAGCATATTTTGTGAAGAAGATACTGTCTCCTTTAAGGATTTGATCATGACCTCTGCTTAGGCTATCCTGTTGATGAGTCTGGGTTCTGAAGCAAACAGGAGTTCACTAAATTAGGTATCAACTATCCCTAAAACTGGACCTTCTATTTTCCATCATTATATTCAACCGTGTTTCTTCTACTTTCTCTCAAATTAGACATGTTTCATAGATAATACTAAAGAGAATACAAGTAATGGAACCTAATATCTAGCCTAACAAATTAAATTGGAAACTATCATGAGTAACTTGTACCACCCTTGTACATTTCTGCCCTCTTATAATTTTCTTCTTTGTGCCATAACATTCTCTGTAAGAAAGAAGTTGTGTTCCAGAGTAAATATGACAGTAGCTTAGTGTGTGCATTAAATTATAGTCAGAAAAAAATATTATGTGCCATCATGAAGGCCCAAGGCCCATGATTTAAATAAGTTCAACTTCTGGAAAAATATTTCTATAACATTCTGTATGGATGACAAGTAGTCATAATAAAATTCAAAATATTTTAGATAATTCATCACTTAAAGTAATACAATGAAAAAATAAATAATTCAATAAGCTACGAAGTTTTTAGAAATTTTTGTTAATATTTTATTGTTATTTATTTATTTTAGATAGAGAGAGAGAAAATGGGCACACCAAGGCCTGTAGCCACTGCAAACAAACTCTAGATGCATGCACCACTATGTACATCTGGCTTTATATGGGTCCTGAAGAATCCAACCTGGGTCCTTGGGCTTTGTAGGGAAGCACATTAACCTCTGAGCCATTTCTCTAGCCTGAGCTATGTAGTTTTCATCTTACCTTAGATTCATAACATAAGCTCTCAAGTTCATAAGTGTACGCTCAAAAAATGTGCACAGTAATTGTTTGTGGGTTGTGTAATGGGTTTAGGGGAAGCTAAGTTAAAAGTGAATAAGAATTCTTTGTACAACTTTTAACTTCTCCATAAATAATGTTTTCTCAAAATAAAAGATTTTCTGAAAGATAAAATAGTATAGTGGCAATGTGAGTATTCCATTTATATAAATTTCAACAAAAGACTAATCTACTATACAATGATCAAAATAAGAACAGTGAAGGCTAGAGGTGGCTCAGACATTGGGCATGTGTCTGCAAAACCTAATGACCTGGGTTTGATTCCCAGTACCCACTTAAGCCAGATACACAAAGTAATATGCAACCGGAATTCATTTGCAGTGCCTAGAGGCCCTGATCACCCATATTCTCTCTCTCTTTCTCTCTGTCTCTCTCTGTTTCTCTCTCTCTCTCTCTCTCTCCTTGCATCTCCCTGCTTGCCAATAAATAAAATATTATTTTAAAATCTCACAATAGTGACTATATTGGGGAGACAACCATGCAGGAAAGGAGCACAGAGCATTATCTAGAAGAATTGGTTTAAGCCGGGCATGGTGGCATACACCTTGTATCCCAGCATTTGGGAGGCAGAAGTAAGAGGATCACTGAGAGTTCGAGGCCACCCTGAGAGTACATAATGAATTCCAGCTCAGCCTGGGCTGCAGTGAGACCCTAGTTTGGAAAAAAAAAAAAACCTACATAGAATGGCACACTGATGACTCTGAGTATGTACTATACACACATACACACACACACACACACACACACACACACAAATATATATATATATATATATATATATATATATATATATATGCACATATATATATAATTGCAGTTAAATTATAACATAATAACATTTATATTTAGGGAACAATAATAAAATCTTTTCCAGAAAAATTATAAACACACACTTATAGAAATTTTATAAAAATATGTAAATATGTTGGAATTTGCTCATAATTTTGCCAACTAGCATGCAGTAATGTTAGATGTCTGTTACTATAGAGTGGGTTTCCATACTAGGCCAATGCTAGGTAGTGAAACAGCCTCAAACACATAAATTTCAAATACAATAGTGGCTCATTTCTGATTTGTGTCTGAATATGATTATTTCTCATCCTGGGAGATACTCTTCAGTGGAGAAATGTATGAATTCCAGATCATTTCTTCTTCATGTATGTCTTCCATCCTCCAGGAATTACACTAGTTTGCTTCCACACAAGATATGGACTTTAATATATATATATATATATATATATATATATATATATATATATATATATATATATGGAGGAACACACTATCTCTAAAAATAACTTCACTGCTGGGTGAGGTGTCATACACCTTTAATCTCAGCACTCAGGAGACAGACGTAGGAGGATCACTGTGAGTTGGAGGTCAGCCTGAGACTAAATAGTGAATTTCACCCAAGTCAGTCTGGGCTAATGCAAGACCCTACTTCAAAAAACAAAACAAAAAAAAAAAATGGAAAAAGTATATATCAATACTGTTCATGTCTTCTTCACAATCAGAAATCTCATGTGTGTGTATAACTAGACATCTAGGCATAAGAGAAGAAACATAGTATATGGTCTCATAATCATTCACTTATAACAGCCCCATACTGTGAAAGACGACCATGAATTTTGATGGACACAAAAAAAATTATCCAATACAATGTCGTACTGTTTCCAGTTTTTCTCTTTATTCTTGTATTGTGCTCTTCCATATGTGATGGTTTGAATGTAAAATGTCCCCAAAGCTTCATGTGTTTGTGATTAAGCCTCCTACTTGACCCTCAGCTAGTAGAGCCACTGGGAGGTGAAGCCTTGCTAGAGGAGGTATGTTTCTGAAGACATGCCTTTTGGTGTTAAAGTTCAGCCCTCTTGCTGCACCTAGCTCACCCCGTTTACTGTCTCCTTATTGAAGTGGAATCATGACACAAGCTCTGTACTCCTGCCATGCTTTCTCTGACATGAGGAAATTTTCCCTCAAGACAGTATGAGCAAGCAGGGGTCTAATCTATTCAGAAGCAACCAACCTGACAAGAAGCACACACCAGTGCAATGTTCGCACATAGCCTTGATAGGAAACCAATGCCTTTCTGATTGGCTAAGAGATCTGCTCAGTGGAAAGGATCCCATAGCTGGAACTAGGAGCGAGGTTGGAATCCTATGGAGATGAAGATTATGCTCTCCAGTGCCAAGCTCCCACTCTCCCTGAATTAATAACACTTGCCCAAGTTAACCTATGCTGACTTCACTCTGCTTTGGAGAATCTGTTTTTCTTTTTCAGAAGGTAGTGAGACCCAAGAAGATAAACCACCCCTCGCATCTCAATCAAGGCCCAGAGGAAGTAGGGAGATGAACAAGAATGCTGATAACATGGTGAGCCTGACAATCGGTGCCAGGGTGAAGCAGACAGACACTGAGGATACTCAATGCCTATGAAAGCAGAGATCCAGAAGCTCCTAAGAGCTCATCACTGAAGTAGACTTATAACACACTCACAAAGGCTCAGGAAATTTTCAGAAGAGGGGCCAGGAAGATTGCAATAGCTACAGTCTTAGATGTCATGCCCAGAAGCATTGCCTTCCCCCGCCCGAATAACTGACTGTTGCTCCCACAATGCGTAACCTATAACCCCATGAGGAATGCCAGCAACCCCACTGAGGAGGGCCCCAGTGAAATATAGTCAGGTAGGATGGAAAAGATGGTACCAACACATGATGTATCCATACAAAGTATGTTTGTAATAAAAAAAGAACAGGCAAAACTGTAAGCTGGGGATAAATCCTTTCCTTTCATAAGCTGCTTCTGGCCGGGTGTTTTTTCTTCAGCACAAGAAGGTAACTGCTGAACCCTGTCAATATCATTTCTCCAAAAAAAAAAAAAAAAAAAAAAAATTAACCCCTTCTAACATTCTACAATAATTTAAGTTGCTCTTTTCAATATTTCTGTGGTTTCATTGCTCTAAAAATTTCTATCTTTTTTACATAACATAATGAGAAATAGTAATACTCTGTGTACAATTTTCATTAAAAGTTGAGGCTGACAAATATGCTATGTTTAGTTCAATACTTCATTGGAAATCCCTGATGTATGGTAATTTCTGGTAATAATATACTTATTTCACTAGAAAATGACAGCGCCAAGTACACCTTACCTTTGTTAGAACTTGTTATTGCCACTGTGACAACATGTCAGCTTGATACATAAAATATGATCATCAATCATTAATTTATATGAGCACATACTTAGAAGAATCTAGACAATAGCACTTTACTCTCTCTGTATTCCCCTCCCATCATTCCTTCTGGGTATTGTTTAAAGATCAATAAGCACTTTGCAAAACAAAACAAAATTCTTAAAAGGGAAATAAAATAGCTTGAACGGATTTATCTGTGAGCATATTTGATTTTCATTAATCTTTTGAATTTAAAATTTATGTTAAATGAGCTCAGACCAGCCTTTGGCTTAAATATTGAACAAGTTTTTTGCTTCAAAGTTTAGCTTTAGGGGAAAGGACAAAGTTGTATCAGGAAATTATTCATATGACAAAGGGCAAATTTTTCTTTTTCCATGAATGTTCCAATTTTTATGCAACAAACCCTTAAAGTAAAAATTAGCCACACCTTATGCCTGATCAAAGTTTACTCTAGTATAATTTATCTTCTAGGAACAATGGATATGTTTTTGAGATTTCTGCTGCATTTTTATCTCAGAAGAAAGGAAAACTCTATTCCATCACATGGTCCCTTCATCCCACTAATCTGGTTAGCAATGTATCTTCACATCATTATCCATTTGGCAAACAAGCACCTTTAACCACTGAGCAATATTCCCAGCCCTCAATTTTTTCTATGAGCTTTAACTCAATATCTCAACTAGCAAAGAACATGAAAGAGGAATATTAAAAGGGGCTTCCAATTTTTATTTTCAAACATACCATGCTTATCCCACTGTTGGATTATCACATTTCTGTTTTTTCTCTCCTCAAAACTGTTAAATTAAAACCAATATAAATTAACTCTTCCCTCTTCTTGCTGTACATATTTTCTTCATATGTAAATTATCATTGGATGGTACTATTTACTAATGATGCTCATGCTTTGAACTCTACTGCAACAAAACGTGCTTTGTTACCTATTAAATTCTAGTTCTTAGAATGGAGCATGACAATAAGTAGATGGTAATGGTAGGTACAAAATGAAGTAATAGTTGGCAAAAGACTGTAGGCTAGATTGCTATGTATATAATTTGTTAAAATATATTCTACCACTTCTCTATAGGTTTGTAAATTAAAAATTTCACTGCCCCTTAGGAAATAGAGCATCATGAGGGATCCGGAAGTAACTCTGAGGGCTCATTTGATGATATTTCTTCACAAGACTCAGTTTAGATAGCTCCTCCTACTCTCTGTCCACGGTTCCATACTTGGAAGTGCCGGTGGAGTTTGGGATTACTGATTGCTTTACTAGCAAAGTAGAAACAATGAGTGACAGGGCTGGGAAAGAACTGTAAGGCAGATTCCTCCTCCTTACTCTCCTCAGTGCACTATTCCAAGGCAGTGTTTGAATGCATCGCTGAAGCCATCCTGTTGTGGTCTGTTCAATAACATCTCACTTTGCATTTCCTTTCATTTATTTCTTTTTTTTGTCCTATACTGTGTGCTTCTCCCCCCCCCCCCCTTCTTACTCCTCTAGGATTATTGCCTAAACTTTATTTCACCTGAAGCATGCCTCAGGCTCTGTTTTCTAGGTAACCTGGGCCAAGTAGCAGATCCTTGACTTTTCAAAACATCGAATATTTTTTTTTTCCTTCCAATGCATGTTATGGGTTACTCTAATGACTATTTCAGAGAAATTTAATTTCCTACTAAATCAGAAAGAAATAGAATACATTAAGTTAAAATTGAAGTTCAATTACAAGATCTTCAACAATAATCTCACTACCCAGGAAGAAGACTTTTAAAAGATGACAAGCTGAGATCATTCTCCAAAGTTGGTATTGCAGTCAGGTTTGCATTGCTGGCAGAAAATACCTGAACAAGAGCAGTTTGTGAGGAAAAAAATGTTTATTTTTGCCTTACAGACTCAAGGGGTAGGTCCATGATGGCATGGGAAAATGTTGGCATGAACAGAGGGTGGATATCACCTTCTTGCCAACTTCAGGTGGACAAAGGCAACAGGAGAGTGTGCAAACACTGGCAAGGGGGAGCTGACTATAACACCCATAAGCCCACCCCCAGCAATGCATTGCCTCCTGGAGGCATTAATTCCCAGATCTCCATCTGCTGGGAACCTAGCTTTCAGAACACCTGAGTCTATGGGGGAACGCCTGAATCAAACCACCATAGTTGGTAAAAGGATGTGACTGTTTAGCCTATTACTCCAAAACTCAGCCTTTGTCAGGAATATTCTCTATATATTTAGAATTAAGAATTGGTTATGAAGATCACCCTTCAGGTCAAAGAGACAATGTTTTAAATATTAGTTCTTTTATTCTCTCAAAGTCTTGTAGATAAGAAGTCACTAACCTTTCCTAATCCTCATAGGGCACTATTTTATAAAATGATTATTATGCCATTGTTACAGAGTATACATGAGGCATTTAGCAGAGTTTCTTCCTGCTCTAAGAAGTTCACTTGTCCACATGGAAAGTTTGATTGTCTTAGAATTGTTCCTCTCTGGGATCTGAAGCTATGCTTCTGCCCCAATAGACTTGGAGTATAGGAAGTTACCTAATTATTCCTTCCAGTTGAGCAGAAGAGTTGGGAATTTAAAAAGTGGACTGAAAGGGGCTTAGAGATCACGGAGCTTCTATGCAGGAACTTAAAGTTAGAGGGTTCAAATGAATATTTTTCTTTTGTTTTGTTTTGTTTTTCCTCTCTTCTTCACTTTTTATAAGATCATGTTAATGAATCATGCTGAATGTGGTTACATGTGACTGGGTCAATGACAACCTACTGCTCTATCCTATGTGTCATTCGCTATGGCTTCATCTTGGACTGCGGAACTCTTTCAAAAGAAAACAAACAAATCAGAATAGCTTAACAAAACACCACATGGAAAATCACCAAGCAAAGCCAGAGTCTTCTCATCTTATATGAAGAATTCTTTTGTGCACAATATTTTATTTTTTTATTTCATTATTTAGCTAAATAACTGAACAAAGATAGATAAAGGAAGAGAGAAATATCAGAATAGCCACTCCTTAGAATTTTAAATACCATGTGAAAAGAAGGAGAAAGTATCACAAATTTATAACACAATAAGGAAGGGTAGCTACAGATTAGACAAAAGAGAGAAAGGTGGAAGTAACAGGGCTTTGTCTAGGCAAATTAAGGGAAGGCCATTTCCTCCTAGAAAAACATGGCTATTTTTATGGATATATGTATGCAGTCATATTTGTACACATGTGAGCATGTGTGTTTAGACTATAAATGCAGTGTGTGTGGTGTGTGTGGTGTGTGTGGTGGATGAAGAAGCCAGAGAAAAATCTTAGATATCTTTCTCTTATCAATTATCCCGCTATTTCCTTGAGACCTGTCTCTCTTTCAACCTGAAACTGCTGTCTATCAGCAAGCCCCAATGATTTTCTAGCCACCAGCTCTCCCCTGTGCCAGTGGACTGGGGCTATAGCTGTGTATGATCTCATGTACAGCTTTTTATATGGATTCTGAGGAGTCAAAGTTGATGTTCTTCAGAGCAAGAGGACCTTGTGCTTAAACACCAGTTCTATTAATCACTGTGCCATCTGCCCAATTTATTTATTTTATCTTTAATTCCTTTCATTATGTTCTCTTGCTTGATTTTTGGTCAAAATAGATTTGAGCTGCATCTCTAGCCCTGGGTAGAGACCTACCTTTCCAAAATACAACAAGACTGGAAGCTTTCTAGTGAACAACAGACAATTATCTCCTCCCTTGGGAATGACTCCAACTGGGCCTATTAGTCACCTGCACAAAAAAATTGTTTGTTTTAGAGATTTTAAGAAATTGTATAAAGCCTCTCTAAATATATAAGTTGACACAACAGTACCTTTGGCCACTTTCACCTTTGAGAGTATCTCATAGTTTCTGTAATAAATTCTGCCTGTCTTCTACACTATGCCCTGTGTTGTCTTGTCTGAATTCATTCAACGGAGATCACAATGTACAAGGAAATGAGGGGAGGACAGGCCAAGATCCCAGTGACAATGGAACGTATGAAAGAGAGATGTACCAGGTTGTGAACCTTGATGATATGTCACCCATCTATTTTCTCACAGCTTAAAGGCTTACAGCTTGTTCCAACAGGGAGAAAGCTCATATATCTCTTGTCTGTTTGCTGGGCACAGTTTTATTGTCTTTTAAGAAACTGTTTCTTCCTTTGTTCAAAATGGCAGCTAAGCCAGGGGCTAGCCAACATGATCTGTGAAGATATCCCAAAATAATAGAAAAACATGTATATATATATATATATACATATATATATATACACCCATAAAAAATGTTTTCATAGTTTCCTAACAACCAGTTCCAATCTCAGGCAATCTTTCTCTATCTCTGCAATGCAAAGGCTTGAGAGTAAGGCTTGTGCTGGGGAAGGGAGGAGGCATCGACAAAAATCCACCTTTGACCTTCTTTATTCTGGTTTACATAGTCCTTTCCAAAGCAGATTTTTAAAGATAACTTCCCCAATTGTTCTAGCCTCTATCTAGTATTCTTCCTGGGCTTCATGGAGCTGCAGGCACAAAATGTCAGCTGGTAATAAACTTTTACTTTGCCTGGCTTCATCCTTCTATATACATCTCCCTAGAATTAAGGGAGGGAGTACTGGCCAAATGCCATCTCAATTTCATTTCACTTTATTATTTCCCAAAGAGCAAACTAGATAACATTTTAACTCCCAGTAAGGAAACTAATTTATGCAGATCTAAAACAGAATGCAAATGACCCAAGGCCAGCACATGAGAAGACGTTTTAACGGCATTTCTGAAATCCAAGTTTTGAACACCTTTTCCTTCTCCTTTACTTTTATTTTTATCGAATTTGAGATATTTTCGGTCATTAATTTTAGAGTTTCCTAATTCTTTCACATCTTTTGCCTTCTCTTTCATTTTTTAATTGTATTGCGCTAGGATTTCAAGTACACTGATCTCTCGTGTGCTACAGTCTAGACTAACGTTCTAACAGTCTCATCTGTTGTTACTGTCATTTCTGTGTTTGTTTACATTGAATGATTTCCACCACCCTCCCCCCCTTGGTTGAATGCTACTTTTCTTTGTTTCTTGGCCTGTATGGAATATTTTGATTGGAGCCTGGACCTCATGTGCCCTATGATACTGTTTTGGCAGTTGATTATGGCAATTACATTATTTTGAACAAATTTTATGACTTTGAGACCTACTTTAAAGTTTTTGTAGTTTGTATCTGGCCTAGACTTCACTTTAAGGATAATTAATTCACACTTCTAAGGTGTGATTTCTCTGAAGTCTCTACCAAATGGCTTTGGCTACTCACTGAAGTTTGCATCCCCTGGCTAGTTAGACTTTGAACAACTCCTTGTTCTTTGAAGACTTTGAAATATTTTTACTTACAACTCTACAGCCAAGTCTTATGGAGTTTTACTTCAAGCATATATGCCCACATACTTAATAACACCATCAGGAATCCATACTTCTGAGCTCCAAGGCTATGTTTTTGCCCACTCCCCCTTACCAACACTCTGCTTGCTACTGACAGTCACCTGAGCCACCCTGGACTCTAAGCCCATCTAGTGACTTCCAGGATATGGCCCAGGCTCTGTTTCCATTCTCCTTCTCTGAGACTACAGACTACAATATAGATACTGCATTCAGGTAAGAAATTCAGCCAATTGAAGGGCTCTACAAATTTACCTTTTTTTCCTGAATGGTAGCATATTCACTTTTATGTCATGTCTGACATAGCTGAAGGAACAAAAAGGAAATATTTACTTTGCCTTATGGGTTCAGTGCATCATGGTGGGAACACCTATGCTTCACCTACCAGAGTTTCCAAAACTACCCAAAATAGTTCATCCACTATTGGCAGGACATTAAGAACAGGAGCCTATGAGAGACCTTTCAGATTCAAATTATAACATCTACCCATTGTATAGTTGCCTAGCTGTTTACAATGGGACATTAAGTTTAGTATGCATCATTTATTCATATCTCCAATTAATTCATGACACTCTAGTGCTCATGACCTTTTAATAGCTTATCACCCCAACCCCATCAAAAGTAAAAGTAAAAACAATATCCACAATAATAACATATACATATATTCATATACTTTGATATACATGCTCTTTCTTTAGCCACCCTGATCATCCAATGTTCTCCTCCTCATTCCATTAACCATAACCTGAACACTAGCCTTGGTCGTTCACTGAGAACAAGAAATCAGCTTCAAGATCTAGAAATTTGCATCTGTTGAATCGTCTACATAAAATATTTTCTTCCAGGCACCTTTAAGGCTTATTTCCTCTGTTTGCTGAGGTCCCTGAGGTAAATGAAGTTGTTTGATCGTAGAGACCTTCTATGTCCCCTTTATCTCAAAGTCATCTTCTTTTCTTCCCCCCACTGGCTTCTTCTTTCTCCCAAGGATATTTTCTTTATCACACATTTTATCTCCTTGATAATCAGTTATAACTACAAATTTATTTTTTCTATCCTGCAGCTAGACTATATATTGTTGCAAGAAATTAGTTATCAATATATTTATTTTATTGTTTGTGCATATATGGTAGTCCTACAATAAATATTTCTTAAAGACAAAGTTCCTAATGAACATAGCTCCTGACATTATTTTATCATCACTATTCTACATGTGTCCTAAAAGTATAAGATATGAATTAAACAGGCTTTCCAACATCAGTAACTTAAAATGAGAAGTTTTTTTTGGCATTTGTGTGCACCAAGCTCATTTCTTTATGTCAAGATCATATATTTCATTTTCTTTGTGATCTTATAAATATAACCATTACTTTTCTTCCTTTCAGTTATGGGAGATGTACTATATCTGATGTTGACTGATTACAAAGTGCTGGTTATTGAAATTTATTCTTGCAGATACAGCCTATGTTCTATCAAACTTCCTTGAGGCTCTTTCATCCTTACTTGTTTCTTAGCACTTCATATGTAAAATGTGCTCAGAAACTTTGCCCACAGGTAGAGGTATGAATGTGTGTTCACTATGAACCTCAAGCTCTCATAACTCTTGTTTATGTCCAACCTTCAGGTGTCATTTGCAGTCCAGAACTTTCCGTGAAAGATTAGGCTAATGGAGCCCTAACATTGTCTCCACCCTTTGCTGTTCACTCTCTCATTGGGTGCTTCTGGGAACACTACTTCGAAGACCAGGCACATAGGCTAATTACCTATTCTGGTAAGTGTGTTTGTCAGGATAGGTTGGAGTATTGGTATCTTAACAAGCAACCCTCAAATCCCAGCAGTTTAATATATGAGATTAATTTCTTCTCAAGGTTATATATTTATGATAGATCAGTGGGAGAAGGTGGAAGTTCTTTCTACATTTCACTCTGGGATCTGGTCTCATTCAATCAGCCAGGAGCTCTGGGAAGAAACAGATGGCTTATCTAAATTAGTCTTAAGTCAAGAAATGTTTCACAAAGTGGCAATTCACTAAGGTGTCAGCAGAGTGTAGGGACCACAAAAGATACTGATGCAGCAGCAGAGATGTTGCTATCTTTCACCTGCCCTATCTGGAGCAGGAAGCATCTTTAATGGCAGAGCTGGGAATAGATGCTGAGAAATAAAGCACAGGTTTAGCAGTGCCTCAGAGTGAAAATAGCATGCATGAACTCTGCTCACATTTTATTGGTGAGAGCTTGTCATATGGACTCAGTGGGTAGACTGGGAATACATACCTACAAAACACCCATTGTCTTATTTCATGTAAATGGAATTTATATTGACGTCTCTAGTATGCAAGGGGCAATATGAATTCCCTTCCAGGACTGTTAGACTTATTACAGAAGTGTACCTTTATAAAATATGCTTATCAACTTTTTGAACTTTTATCAGTTTTAAAAGTTGGGTGCCTTCAGCTGTCAAGTTATCATAATCTCGATTTCTGATCAGCATAACTTTTAAATCTTTGATTGGTGTCATAACTGAACATGACAGATAGGATTCTGGGTAATATCAATAATTAAATATTTTAAATGAAAGGATTTCATAAAAATAACTTTCTTTTAGCATGATCAAAGTGACAACTTGTTGACAGATGACTGTTACATGCCCTCCAATCTGGTGAAATGAATTTTTTGAAGGACAGAGAGAATCAAATCATTCCATTTCAAATTATATGCATTCAATATTTGACATTTTATTCATTAACATATTGCTTTGGAAAATATTAGCCATATATTCCTTTTTAAAAAAACGTAGACAATACCAAGTGTGTTGGTCAGGGTAAGTTAACTCATTCTGCCATAATAAGCAAACCTAAAACTCAGTCAATCAAAATGACATGACTTCTTTTCATTCACAATACAGTAGCTCTACAAGATAGGTGATGAGCTCAACTCTCTATTACTCTGAGTAGAGGCACACATAAATTAGGTTCATTGTCTAAACTGTTTCAAAAGCAGAAACATTAAATATAGGGGATTTCACCCTAACCCATATCGTTTTCACTTAGAAATTATATGCATTATTTTCATTCAGATTTTGTTCACCAATGCAAACCATATGGCCACATTTACTTCATGAAGGAGATAGGGAAATGCAGTCCTAGTATTTGATAAGAAGAAAAACCAGAAGTTTTGGCGAACCATGACAAAACCACCGTACCAAGCAATGAAATTTATTTGAGATTAAAGTAATGATATGTCATCTCAAATATTTTCAAAACTCCTATTAATATGTACTTACAGAAAATATTTTCATTTTGTTTTTTTCGATTTTTCGAGGTAGGATCCACTCTAGTCCAGGCTGACCTGGAACTCACTATGCAGTCTCAGGGTGGCCCTAAACTCACAGCGATCCACCTACCTCTGCCTCCCTAGTGCTGGGATTAAAGGCGTGCGCCACCACGCCCGGCTAACTATTTCTTTTTTAATATTTTATTTTTAGTTTATTTATTTGAGAGAGAGAAAGAAACAGACAGACACAGAGAGAGGCAAATAGAGAGAGAATGGGCATGCCAGGGCCTCTAACCACTGTAGACCAACAACACCTGATGCATCTGGGTTATGTGGGTTCTGAGGAATCGAGCCTAGGTCCTTTGGCTTTGCAGGCAAGCACCTTAACCACTAAACCATTTCGCCAGCCTGTGAAAACATTACTTTACCTAACAAATTATATATAATATATCATAGAGGATATGTCACCTGTAAAAATTAGCTTTATTACCCTAAGAATACTTAACATGAATAAAATAATGTGAGAAATTTTCAGAGGGGATGAACATGAATAAAATAATATGAATAAAATAATATGATGAGGGCATGATGGCACATGCTTTTAAGCACTTGAGAGGACAAGGTAGGAGGATCACTGTGAATTTGAGGTCACCCTGAGAATACATAGTGAATTCCATGTCAGCCTGGGTTAGAGCGAGACCCTATTTCAAAAAACCAAAAACTTATATAATAATAATAATATGTGAAATTTTCAGAAGTAATAGCATTTGAATTTAAGCAATATGAATTATAATGTTAATTATGCTTATAGATATTTATTTATGAGAATCCTAGTCTGTTCCATTAATGTATATATATATATATGTATGTATGTATATATGTATGTATGTATGTATGAACAAATATATGTATGTAAATATATACATATATGTTGCTCATGCTAGAAATCTTAATTGCTTGCTTGATAATAAGTTTGAAATTAAAAGCCTTGAATCTTCCATCATAACAGGTTTTATTCTAGCTTCCTGACCACTACTACTAATGATTACCTCAACTTACAATGAAATCTAACAACTCACAAACAAATCCAACTTTTCCAAGCTAGGATCTGTATATGAGCAAAATCATGCATCACTTGTCTTTCTGAGCCCAAGTTACATCACTTAGTATAATTCAATTTCTCAATAACATGTTGTGATTTTCATTAGTCGAGCATTAAATATATAGATCAATTAGTGTATAACTGTTATCTTAATAATATTTAATCTTCTAATCCATGAAGATCAAATATTTCTTTTATATAAATTTATATTATGGATTGTTTTCTGACTGATTCATAGTTTTCTACAATGCAGTTCTTATTAGAATTATACCTATGTGTTCCAGTTTTGGGAGTTCTACGGTAAATGGTATTATATTTAACTTGATTTTAATTTTCTATTTGTTCATTACTGAGATATAGAAAATCAATTAGCTTTCATATTGTAATCATTTTAACTATGACCATTTTGTATGGAATTATTAATTTCCATACATTATATATAAATACTATGGATTTGGTACATACTTGTCATGTGTTTTACAAACATGACTGTTTTTCCTTCCATGTCTTTATTCCTTTTATGACTTTTCTTAAACTGGATTGGACTTTAAGAGTATTGCTGAACAGAGGGGGGAAAAATAACCTAGACTTGCTAATATCTTAGTGAGGAGGTATCTAATCCCTTGTCATTAACTGTGATGTTAGCTGCAAGCATTTGTAGATGTATTTACCAAGTGCAAGTTTTATAGGAATTCTTTATGAAGATAAGGGGATACCTCTTTCTAGTCCATTTTGGTGGTGTTTTAAACCAGATGTTCCCCATAAAAATATACATTACTGAATGCTTGGCCATCAGCCGGTGGCAATTTGGGAGATGGAGCCTTGCTGGAGGAAGTAGGTTGCTGGGGGTGGGATTAGAGGTGCTATATTCAGCTCCTCATTGCCAGAGCTGCGCTCAGTCTCTTGCTGCTGTTTTCCAGGCTGCTGTTGCAGAGGTAATGTCTAGTCTCTGCTCATGCAATGCTTTTCCCTACCATAATGAAGATTCCCCTCCAGATTATAACTCAAAATAAATTATGTCCTCCCCTCAGGCTGCATGCCATGTTTTCTCCTGTCATCATGAAGCTCCCCTATGAAGTTTCAATTGAACCCTGGAATAATGAGGTGTTCTATGGGGTTTGGTACTTTCTTGTGTTTTTTACTATTTGAGCCTGGTCAGTTTTGGTTATTGTGATCTTATTCTTCTGTGCCCTGAGATTGGTTGTTGGACTCTTCTGTGTGGAGTATTCCCTGAAGTATTCTCTGTAGCTTTGGCTTTGTGTTCAAATAATAATAGAGTTAACTTTTGTCATGGACAGTTTTTCTTTCACCATCTAAAATGAGGGAAACTTTTGCTGGGTAGGGTAGCTTGGGGTGGAAGCCATAGTTTTTTAGACTTTGAAGTGTTCCATTCCAGGCCTTTCTGTCTTGCAGAGTTTCCACTGAGAAATCTGATGTAATTCTGATGACCTTGCCTTTGCATGTTGTGAGTTGTGGCTCTCTTACTGCTTCTCCTCTCTCTTTGTTTTCATTGTTAAGAGCTTTAACTATGATGTGCCTTGGAAAATCTCTTCTTTGGTCCTGTCTGTTTGGTGTTCTGTTGGCGTCTTGTATCTTTGGGCCACTCTTTTGAAATATATGGAAAATTTTCTTCAGTAACTTTGTTGAATATGTTCTCTATGCCTCTGGCCTAGATTTCCTCTCCTTCTTGTATACCCATGATCTGGATGTTTGGCCTCCCAAGCAATTATTTCTGCCTTGTCTTGCAGGTCAGAGGTTCTGTCTTCCACATGAGTAACTCTATTAATGAGGGGTTATAGAGAGGTTTTTATAAGTTCTATTTGATTTTTGTTTTCTGTTGTGTTATTTTGCATAATGTCCATCTCTTTTAGGAGGTATGATTTCAGTTAGAGTTCTGATTTTCTTGATGCTTCCTGGAATTCATTCTTGCATTTGATCAAGTCTTCATTAAGCCTAATCAATAGTTATTGAAATCTTCCATATCTTGACTCACCTTCAATTCATTCATATTTCTTTTGAGGGATCACAGCTCACACAGAAAACAGGCCTCTCCAAAGAATGTATAACAGGAACTACCAGAACCAGGGGACTGGGAGAAGCCAGAAGACAGGGTCTGGCCTACTCACTCCACACTGCTGTGCTCACCAGCACACTGTCTGCCCAGGGAACCCAGACTAGGAAACTGAAAGGAGCCAGGAAACAGGGGTCTGACCTACTCACTGCACACCACCCAGCCTGCCCACACACAGATCAGAGCATGGAACCCAGACCAGGGAGCTGGGTGGAGCCACAAAACAGAGGTCTGGCCTACTCACTCCATACCACCATGCCCACCAGCCAGTTCCCATAGTTTTTATCAGTCCTAATGATGTCCAAACATTTCCACAGTCCAAGATATTTTAGCTGAGCCATAATAACAAAAAAAATTGCACAGAATAAACATGCACACTGCAAAAGATGACATAAATGCCATAGCAAAGAAATATTCAACCAATCCAAGATTTATACAGGGCAAACATCAAACTTTGTAGTTCTAAGTCCAACAGTTCTAGCCAGTGACAAGTATCCAAGTCCGATAGTTCTAACCAGCCCCAAGTCTCTGAAGTTCCAATTCTGCCCCTCCAGTTAAGCTACTCACAGGCCTGGGAAACTTCATCTGGGGCCATCAGCTTTCCTTAGCAGCCATCTCATGGTTGCAGCATCTCCACTGCAACCCCTAGTCCATCCTCATGGCTCAATCTGGTCTCCCTGCAGGCATTCATCAAACCTGCTTCACACTGACCATGGCTATTTTTACAACACAAGAACATATTGCAAATTCATTGGCCCTCTATTTCCTACATTTCTTATACCCCGTAATACCAGATGGAGTTCCAGTTTGTTAATCTAGGACGGGGGTGGATAAAACAGTCTTTGAAGAACAGGACACTTCTGGAGCATTCAGGCTACTTCAAGAGAGTCTAAATTCTTCAGGTTTCCCCTGTACATGTCAGCTGGCCCAATCTCAAAGATCGTACTCTCTCATATAATTGCAGCTGAGTGGGCAGAAGTTTTAGTCCAAAGATTTCATTTCTGTGCCATATCCCCTTGCCACATCAGTCTGTTTCTACACAAAGCAACCCTGCACAAGTTCTCAGGACATGGGCATAATAACAGGCCTCTCATACAAACTGCTTCTCTCCCAGTTCAGGCAAAGCTCTTTCTTATCCTCATAATCAAAACCTCATAGTACATAATTATTATTGCATTCAGGTCTTTCAACTCTGAACAGAATAGTCCATCAAGCTGTACTTACAGCACTGCAAGGTGTCTCTTAGGCCAAGGTTTCAAATCCTTCCACATTACTCTTGAAAGGGCCCACCCCCAACAATACACTGCTTCCAGGCATGTTAATTCTCAAATCTCCATTATCTGTGAATTTAGCATTAAGAATACCTAAGCTTTTGGGAGACACCTGAATCAAACCACATTCTGCCCCTGACCCCCCATAAACTGATAAACATAAATGATGTAAAATAAAATGCATTCAGTCTACTTTAACAGTCCCCTTATAAGATGGCACCGGGCAAATACATATATATATATATTTTTTTTTTTTTAACCAATGCAAGATATAAATAGGGCAAACATCAAATTCTGTACCTCCAAGTCTAACTACTCTAGTCAGTGACAATTCTCCAAGTCCGATAATTTGAACCAGCAATTTTCTGGAGTTCCAATTCTGCTCCTCCAGCCAGAGTACTCACAGTCTCGGAAAACTCATCCAGAGCCAGCAGCTCTCCTTGGGAGCCATCTCGTGGTCTCAGCATCTCCTCTGGTTTCCTACTGCAACCCATGGTTCCTCAAAGTTCCATTGGGTCTCCATGAAGGCATCCAGCAAACCTGCTTCACACTGCCCAAGGCCATTTCCAAAACACAAGATCACATTGCAAAATCAATGACACTCTCTTTCCTGCATTTCTTATTGTCCACAATACCAGGTAGGGTGCCAATTTGTTAATTCAGGAGGGGGATAAAGCAGACTATGAAGAATAGAACACTTTGGGAACTCAGGTCCCTTCAAAAGAGTCTACGTTCTTCCTGTTACCCCAATGCAGATCAGCTGGCCCAATCTCTCATATAATTGCAGATGAATAGGCAGAAGTTTCAGCCCAAATATTTCATTTCTTTGCCATATCCCTCTGCTCACATCAGCCCATTTCTATGCAAAGCAACTTTGCACAACTTCTCAGGACACAGGTACTACAGCAAGCCTTTCACACAAACTGCTTCTAGCCCAGTGCAGGGAAAGCTCTTTTTCACCCTCACAAGCCAAACCCCACAGTCCTTAATTCTTACTGCATTCAGATCTTTCAACTCTGACTAGAATAGGCCATAAAGCTGTACTTACAGCACTGCATGGCATCTCTTAGTCCAATGTTTCAAATCCTTCCACATTCCTCTTGAAAATCATCTCCAAAAGGCCAAAGCCACATAGTCATGTGGTTAGCAGAAAATGACAGCACTCCTTGGTACCCAAGAATCAAGTAACCAGGTAGCTTCTCAGTCCATGTGGCTAGATGCCTCAATAGTCCCAATCCAGCACTGAAGGTCTGTAGGTTTCCTTAGGAGCCACAGGTCTTCAATCCATGCGTATCTTCAGTTGACGCCAGTCTTCAGTCTGCACTGGTCTTCAATCCACACTGGAAGGCAGCAAGCAGCTCCAGCAGCCAAGTGGATGGAAGGAAAGGGAACTTTTCACCCAGAGCTTCCTGATATAAATTCCACCCCCCCTGCTTAGATGTATGGAAGCAGCTTTTTCCACCACTTATGGAACTTCCCCTGGATCTATAAGCTTGAAATAAATCTCTTACCTCCCATAAACCATGTCTGTTTGGGGAAGTTCATCTCAGCAAAGTGGAACTGACTACAATGCATAGCGAGCTCCCCCTTGCCAGAGCTCAGCTCACTTTCTTACTGCTATCTTCCTCTTGCTGTGACAAAACTGTGATATCAAGCATCTACTTGTACCATGATTCCCCTTGCCATTATAAAGCTTTTCCTCAAGACTATTAGCCAAAATAAACTCTTTTCTCCCATCAATTGATTTTGGTTGGATATTTTGTATCAGCAGTGCAAAGTTAACTGATATAATTTTCTGGGGATTTTAATCATGAATAGGTATTTGGTTCTGTCAAATATTATTTGTGTTTCAATTGATTTGTTGGCACAGACTCTACACAATAAGGGTTCAGACCAACAAGGTTTCTATCACTTAAGATGCCACTGTCATCCTCTGTTTTCCAAGTAATCACAGTACTGTGAATCCACAGTAAGTTCTCAGGAACAATGAAATTTGAAGAAAAATGGTCAAACAGATCATTCTCAGCAAACTCACCCAATCACAGAAAGATAATTGTCACATGGTCTCACTCATATGTGGCTCCTAACCTGAATCTACCCGAGATGCTGACATAACTAATAAGCATCTCCAGGATCAGAGAATAGGGAGGGTGGGGCAGGAGGGGAGGGCAAGGGTGTGGGTGGGGGACACAAAACTGGACCCAAATGGCAATGGTACCATAAAATTCTACATCCTAAAAGACAGATTGAATGGTTGAACTTTCATTAGATCCTTAGAGGGAACACCTGAATCACAGGACCCTGGAGAAGGTATGATGAAGACTAACCTTAATCTTCTCCTCTCTGTCTCTCTCTTTCTCCCTCTTCTCTCTCTTTACTCTATCTCTTTTATATTACCTACCATTTTCTTCCTTCTTTTCCTTGTGGCGGGCCTGTAACTCCCAGTACCAGCATGTGGTTAATATCCACAATGAGCTGTTGATCAAAGAGACCTATAAGGTTTCCCCAAAAGAAGACTGATTTCTGTCAGAGTACTTGATGACCCACCAAAGGATAGTGGTAAGACCCTACTGCCAAAGACACCATATGCTGTTGGTATGGAATATGGAGTGACCTGGCTGGAATCTGGAAGAGAGTCACTCCCCAAACAGTCAGCTCATCTAATGCCATAAGGTGCTACATGAGTGACTGGGGAAAAATGACCAACATTTGTCCAAGCAATTTGTGGTCTAAGTTACTCAGTAGCAAACAACCTGACATGATGCTCACACAAGTGCAATAGTGGCACACAGCCATGATGGGTAACCAACTGCTCTTGATTTGGCTAACTGATCCACTCAGTGGAACAGAACCCATAGCTGGAGCTTAGAAACAAGTGAGAACGATATCCAAAAAATCAGGCCACTCTCCATTATCAAGGTCCCACCAATTGTGGCCTATAAGAGGGCCTGCACCTATTAAATTGTCTCTAAAATAATAATGGTTATCCCATTTATCTGGTGCTGACCTCACTCTCCATTAGAGAATTTGCTTCTTTTTTCAGAAGGATGCAGATCCTGAGGACAGAATCAGCCAATCACACCTCACCAGGGCCCTAGCTGAAACCAGGAGTAATTGAGAAAATGACCAAGAGTGCTGCTTTCTTGGTGAACCTGGTACCAGCACAAGGGTGAAGGAGAGAGACACAGAGAATATGCAACTCCTACCAAACCAGATATCCAGAGACACCACAGAGGCTCCGAAGACCTCATCATTGAAGTAGACCTAAAACGAACCCAAAATGGCTCAGGAAAATTTGAGGGGTGGGAAGATTGTTAAAGCCACATATTGGGACATTATGCATGACGACATTGCCTCTTACCCATAACTCATTTCTAACCCCAGAATGCATGACCCACATTCCCCAACAAGTAAGGTCCCTGTGGAGAATGGAGGACAGGGAGGAGGCTAATGATGATGCCAACATGGCTCTATATACACTGTGTACATAACTAATTTAAAAAAGGACAAAAAAGTGGTCAGGAGTTCCCAAGTAAGTCCTCTCTTAAGGTTCAATAATTCCCTAGGAATGTTCAAATAACTCATGAACATACTGTCTATATTTATAGTTTTATTCAAAAGATTATAACTCATGAGCAGACCTTGGGAAGAGACATTTAACAGGTTTATGTGTTCACGGAGGCTTGAGGTGTACAACCTTTCATGGCTTGCTATGTTCTTCAGGACATTTACATGGGTTTTCATTGATTCATGCCATGCTTGGTTAATTTCTAGTGCCCCTCCCCTCCAAAGAAGTCCAATAACATTGTTCACTCCTGTGAACAGTCTACATTCTCAAGCTACTTAGATTCTTTGTTCCCATGCTATTCACTCATTAGCATAAATTTAGATGTAACCACAGGAACTCAATTTGAACAGCAAAAAGACACTACTGTCACTTGGGAGAATCCAAGAACTCATGGAACTCTATGTTAGAAATCTGGGACAAACAAAAATATATTTTATTATTACACCAACATATTTCTAATTCCTTCCTCTCCTGTGACATTGATGCTATTCATTTCACTTTTTCAAATGACTTAATCATCTGATATACTATGATTATTATTAACTTACAAAAATTTTTCTTTTTTAGCACTTAGGAATAAGAAACATAAGATTATAACTTTTTCTTATTCCTTCTTTGATGCTCCTTCTTTCTCTATATGGGTCTATGTCTGTACTGTTTTCCTTCTGCTAGAGGAATTTGACTTAGATTATCTGCGGAGTAGACAGGCTAGCATTGAATCCCTCAGTGTTGTTGGAGAAAACAATTTTTCAGCACTTTTGAAGTATTATCTAGCTATGTAATTTGAGGCTGCTAAATTTTATGTTATCAAGAATTATTTGATTTCATGTTTTCTTTTAAAATTTTCATAGTTTTATGATATAAAGTCTGCGATGTTTCCTATTTATTTACCTCTGAAGATGTTTTCCATCTATTCCGGATTTTTTTAAAAAGATTTTTCTCTTTGTTTTTGGTTTTCAGAATATTTAATTGATTGTAACATATATTCTTTTTACATACGTATTTATTATACTTGGTGTTTTCTGTGCCTCTTAGATATCTGGCTTAGTATCTGTCATGGATTTTGGAAAATGGTGTTATCATAACTATTACTGTGCTCCAGTTTCTTATCCATTTCTTTCTGTATCATGACATGTATATCATACCTCTAAAAGCATCCCATAGTTCTTAGATTTTTAGGGCTTTTTCTTTTCCTACTTTCTTTCTTCTATCGTTTTTCTTTTTCAACTTTTTTTTTTCCTCTCTTACAGATTACTGATTCTTTCCTAGGCTATCTCAAATATTATCCTGAGAAAAAATGTTCTTCAATTGTGCTAGAGTGTTTTAATTTCTGCAGTTTAAATAAGTGTTTAAAAATAAGTGTTTGCCAACTCACAATACCTATTTGTTTCTTTTCTCTTGTGTCCCATCAGGACACAGCTTAATATTAGTTATTTTTATGTCTTTGATATTTGTAACATATGTGGTTAGAATAGACAAATTTCAATGAGCCTTTCTTCACTTTGTGGTATACTTTCTTGTCTGTATTTTTCTTTATGGAAAGGTTGCCATGTTTGGTGATAGAAAATGAAGTAAATAGGTCTATTGTGGGAGTCTTTTATGTTTATGTGGCTGTAAGTTAGACCATGTTTAACACTGGCTATTGTTATAGTTGATAGAGGCTTCATGCTTTCACACATTGTTTTATCTGCTCCTTTGACTCTGAGCCTCTTAAGACCATCTAAAAGAGAATCTGTGTTTTATAATAGCTTTTGTTTTTCACTGAATTCCCCTGTTCTTAGATTGGAGCACTGGTGGTATGGTGGTCAGGAGAAGGGACTGAATTATACTCTTCTAATTAAATCTCAGTGTCTCACTGCAAATATATCTTGGGTCTAGGACATTGCTATGGTTTAGATATGGACTGTTCCATAAAATACTACATGTTTAAGACTTTGCCCCCTGACCATAAGATTCATCTTGGGTAGATGATTGGATTATGACCTAATTCTTTCCTTTATTACAACATTCTTATTTCCCTTCAGATTTTCCTTGTTATGGTTTGTAAGTGGTGACTTCTGAAATTTTAACATGCTTGAGATAAAAAGGATATATTCAGCAAGTTATTATTAGTTATTTCAACAAGGTATAGGAACATAATAATCACTAATTTAGGTATCTCTAATTCCTTCTGTACTACATAGGTTTATAGATGGCATGTGTTTGGGTTCCACATGAGATTTTATACCTAGATGTCAGTAAGATTGATATACATTATTAAGTCAGAAAGAGTTTTATAATATCTATTTCCAACTTTCATGGTTTCAATAACTAACACAGGAAATAGATATAACTATTGAAAATTTGTGTTGTTAAATTGGTCGCCATGGAATGGTTTTCACACCAGAGATGTGCTTCATGAATTCCTAACCATAATTACTTTAATTCCTTGGTGAATTTTGAAAAATAATCCATCTTTCCAAAATACATATTCTATTTTTATATATGTGGTAGACTTCTCTACCATTCTTATGTGATTCTGTCTCATCTAGTTGACAAGATTATACACATCATTTTTAAGCCCTGCTGTACCACCCTTGGTCTCCATTGGTTCATGGCCATCTCATAATGCAAAATGTATTCAATCCAACTTCAAACATCCCCATAGTCTTTACTGGGTCCCACACTGTTCAAAATTGTGAGTGCGGAGTCTTTTCTGAAGCTCAGGCAAACTATTAACTATAATTTCCTATAATATATTTAAAAATTATGTATTTTTAATATGGTATGGCAGTGTGCACCTTACCATTCTAAAGGATCAAGGCAAAATGAAACCCAGCTGGGCAAGCACCAAACTGCAGCTTCATGCCCAGCATCTGGGGCTCTTTGTACAATCATCTGGGCTCCAAAAGGCTTTGGTTGTCCTGTTTGTGTCGCTCTGCTACCCACAACACACAGCCTGTCACTTAAGCCATGACCACTCTTTGCTGACAGCTTTTGCCAGTGGATGTCCCAAGGAATCAGCAACATCTTGGGATCATCACTGGAATATAGGCTTCAGCTTCCCAGCCTCATATAGTGACTTTTCAGTTCAATTTTGCAGGAATTGTGATGGCACCACACATTGCTGGGAATAACAGCTCTCTTACCTCATAGTGAAAGATTTCACAACCCACTCAATCTTGCATATTTTAAACATTGATTTATTTGAGAGAAGAAAAAAGAGAAAGAGAAAGAGAGAAAGCATGGTTGAATCAGGACCTACTACCATTATAAACAAACTCCAGGTGCATGTGCCACTTTAAACATCTATCTTTATGGGGTACTTGTGAATTAAACCCTAGGCTATCATGCTTAATAAGCAATTGCCTTTAACCAATGAACATTTTTCCATCTTCCAATATTGTATCTCTAATACTTGCCAAACCCATACCATATGGCCAATGCTGCCACTTTGGATTGGAGCGTATCCTGGTGGATCACAGTTGCATCAGCCTCTTTTTCATTGGAGACTGAACCAGAAAAAAACTTTCCTAGGCAGTTATTTTCAGCAAGGAATTCCTTTAGTGGCATTCTCTTTTAGGCTCTGACCTTTTAAATAGTTTACATTTTCAAAGTTAGAGCTTGCAGTGAGTAAAGTCTTGCCCTCAGGGAACTTTTTCTATTGTTCCAATGAAGAGAGTGAGATTTCCATTTAACAATTGGATGTGCTTTGTCATCTATAACCTCCTTGTACAGAACTTTAAGCTTGCTCACTCACCTTCCTTACCTCCATATTTTTTATCCTTTAGCTCTCTCTCACTGTAGATCCCAACAAGTGCATACAGCAGTGACCATGCTGGAGCCTGAATGCTATGTTGGTTTTTGAATTTTTTTCCACAAAAAATTACTCCTTTACCTTGGGGTTCAGCCTCACTCAAGTTCACAGGACAGGAGCAGAAGGCAGCCAGATTCTTTGGCAGAACATAACATGAAGAGCCTCTACCGTTACCCTAGTTTCTGCCAGAGTTTTTGTTCTCTTCTGAAATACCATCAACTGGGCTTCTACTGTCCAGTTTTCTTTTGGCATCCTAACAGTATGGCCCATGGCACTCTGCTTAGAGCATTCTAGAGCTTTTCTTAGCCTAAGGTTCCAAACTCTTTCACATTCCAACAAAATCCTATGGTCCACATGGTACAATTTATCACAGCAATGACTCAATTTCACAGTATCAAATTTCTGTATTGGTCACTTTTCTTGTTGTGGTGACAAAATACTTGACAAAGGCAACTAAAAGAAGGAAGAGTTTATTTTGGCTGGTAGTTGGACGGTATTATCTATCCTGGCAGGGAAGGCATGGAGACAAAACCTTGGTCACATTTTGTTTGCAGTCAGGAACGAGAGAAAAATGAATATTGATTTTGCTCACTTTCTTCATGTTACTCAGTCCAGAATCCTCCATTCCATGGAATGGTGCAGCACACATTTAGGGTAGGTTTTTTCCGCTTGTATTAACCTAATCTAGAAAATTCCTCACTGACATGCCCCAAAATTTGATCCAATTATGGTTCTAAATCCCATCAACTTGACAAGATTAACCATCAGTCACCTCTTATAATCAAAATAAAACAGTATGTTAAAAAATTATCTTGGGCTGGAGAGATGGCTTAGCAGTTAAGTACTTGCCTGTGAAGCCTAAGGACCCTGGTTTGAGGCTCGATTCCCCAGGACCCACGTTAGCCAGATGCACAAGGGGGGCGCATGCATCTGGAGTTGGTTTGAAGTGGCTAGAGGCCCCGGTGTACCCATTCTCTCTCTCTCTATCTTTCTCTCTCTCTCTCTCTCTCTCTCTCTCTCTCTCTCTCTCTGTCTCTTTCTGCCTCTTTATCTGTTGCTCTCAAGTAAATAAATAAAAATAAACAACAACAAAAAATTTTTTTAATTATCTTTTTTTTTTTTTGAGGAATGGTCTGGCTCTAGCCCAGGCTGATTTGGAATTCATTATGCAGTCTCAGGCTATCCTTGAACTCACAGTGATCCTCCTAACTCTGCTTCCTGAGTGCTAGGATTAAAGGTGTATATGCCACCACAACTGGCAAAATCAGACTTTTTAAGACTGGATTTTGCTACAATAAATTATTAAACTTATCCTGTTCATCCTATCATATTCAAGGTTAATATTAGGCACTTCATGGAAGGTTGCTTAGTGTTTATTATTTAAAGAAAAAAAAGCATATTTCCAGCAAAGCATTGCTTATTTTGATATATTCAGTCTTAAATTGGGCTTTTGTGGGTTGGAGAGGATTGTGAAACTTTGTATTAATGGAAGAATTAAACCAATTTATTATATGTATATGTACTTTAAGAATTGATTCAAATATTTACTACAGATTCATTAAATATATTCCTAAATTAGATTAATATTGTAACAATCAATTTTGTTGTACCTCATGCTATTTATAGGGTATCCAGAATTAAAACCTGAAGTAATAGCAGTTAATAATGTTTGTGCACAATTTACTTAAAATCATTTAGCACTAACTCTACTATCTCATAGTTTTTTAAATCTCCTCAAAGTATTGATTAGCTGTACTGTTGATAAAAAAAAATGTACTTTTTAAAGTCAAGTGCCATTTCTGTGATGTTTGACAACTAAATGTTTTTGTTTTGATTTGATTCACTTACTTAATGAAAAAAATCCATGTTCCTCCTGGAAACTGCACTTCCTGGAACTTACGTTGACGTAAAAATTGCTGACAGATTTTATGAAGAAGACTTGCCTTATGAAAATTTGTTAAAGACTCATCAAACTTGACTTGCATTTATCTCAATTGATCGATTACACTTACACTAGCAATTTTTACATTTGTTACAATACACACTGAAAAGAAAAATAGATAAGAGTATAAATTAGTTCATATTTGCTCTAACTGTAAACATGAAAGGGAGTACATTAAAGCTAATCATACTTCTATTACCTTGTCATTGCCACATTTTTACTGATACATGATGTGAAATCAAAAACAGAGTGCTTCGGGAGCTTAGTACTGATAGAGTGGAAGAGTGACTGGCTTGTCTCTCCTATCTGCTCAGCATCCTGTCACTGGCCGTGCAAATTGGGTACTGAACCATAGATTTTGGGTTTTCTAAGAGGAATAAGAAAATGGAAGTTTTGTGAACTCCTAAATAAACAATGAGCATATAATAATGCTACTATGTTAAAGATTGTACATATTTTATAGAGACTAGATATTCATTATCATGACTGTACAAATACATTAGCTATTTAATTAATTATATAATCATTTCAAAATTATAAAATAAAAAGTCCACCTCTAGTAAAAATTGCTGGCAGAATCTAGTTCAACTGGAATTTTTTGTGTTCATATTCATCCTCCTTGTAGGCATAATGCTTAGGTTCCACAAGAGTTATGGAGAGATAAAAAACTAAATAGCACAGGAGTCAGAATTATTTGCCACTTCACTTGGATAAATTATATTTTCATTTGCTTGTTAATCATTTCTTAATGAACTTTTGAGGTCAAGGTGATCAAATAACTAACTTGTACAACACTGCTAGCCAGATAATTTCTGAGTATCCCAAACAAGTCTTATTCCCTGTTTTAAAATCTAAATCCAAGTCATTTGCTCATTTCCTTCCAATAATTTATATCACTTACAAAAAGATTCTTATACTTGAGTCTTTTGTATAAATATCCATGAATTTTTAATCTGTTAAATGGAGACCCATTTACAAATAATCTTTTTTAAAATAGTTGATTTGGGACTGGAGAGATGGCTTAGCAGTTAAGGAAGGCACTTGCCTGTAAAGCCTAAGGATCCAGGTTTGATTCCCCAGTACCCACATAAGCCAGATGCACAAGGTAGCATATGCATCTGGAGCTCATTTGCAGTGGCTAGAGGCCATAGAACTCCCATTCTGTCTCTCTTTGACACACACTATCTCTCTCTTATAAATAAAAATATTTTCAAAGAAAACAATTGACCTAAAAAATAGTACAACTGAAGGATTACAACATGACAGGCTCATGTGTGTTCTGATCAATTGGCTTCTGTTGCTTGTACCAATTTATCCAACCAAGAGTAGAAAAACTCTTTAGAATGAAGGATTTTCAAATGCCAGGCGTGGATTTAGCCAATCTAGACCTGACACACTTTTGTCCTTTGATTCCAAGATCACTGAAATCTTCACTGGGATATGTTTTCACCAGACTCACAGATCTGTATAATTAGAACTCCCCTGTCACTTACACCAGGCTTACAAGACTAACAGGATGAAGTCACACTAATAATTCTCACACTTACTTTTCAGACAAAGTTAATAGTTATTCACTTCTTCATTGACTTACACTATCTGTGTATGTTGTATCAGGCACTTAATCAAGGCAATTCAAATCCAATATTTAAATAATTTTTCCCAGTTGGCTATAGGCAACCAATGAGTAAATAAATTAGACATTACATATTAATTTAAAGGTGAGTCTTAGGAGGAAAACATAAAGTACAGGAGGAAGACAGAGTGCCAAGGTTGTGGCCTCAGGATGGGGTGTGGCAGTTACTGAAATTTCATAAAGTTTGCCCTGGAAAGGCTCACTGCAAAGAGGAATTTATTCAACGAGATGAGAAAACATGCAGTAAATACGTTCACAACCACAAAGACAGAGGATCTGAGAAGGGATTGTGCCTACTCTGTTTGAGCATCATCACCGTAGAAGCCAGAGGGAGCAAGAGGAGATGAGTGGCAGGTGAACATAAACAGGCAGCAGCCAGACCCCAGCCATGCCCTGCAGGACAGACTTGGTTCTGAGTAGGATGGGGAGAAGTGAGCAGGAGGACTCTGATGAGGGAAGCCAAGTAGTGACCTGAATGTATGTTCAGTGGCAAACTGGTTGTTGTTTAGACAATGGAATGTAAGGGAAAGGTGTGAAACTGGCAAATAAGTTAGAAAGTATGGCTATAACTAGGAGGAGACATGATGGTGCCTCAAAGAAAGGAGGTTGTGATTACATAGTGAGCATCAGAGTGCAGATACATTTTCAAGGAATAGTCAACAAAATTTGCATGTGTACATTCCAATAAGCCAATTTCTCCATAATCATTAGTATAAAATCAGTGTCATTACAGGTAAGTATTAAAGAAATAGAAAAAAGCCAGCCATAAAATTAAATTCTAACAAGTTTTTGTCCCATATGTTGTCCTTTCCCCTAAATTTCCAAGTTTTAAGATGGCCTTCAGGAATGACAACAATAAGTGAATCGTTTGGGATAATCAAAAGGGGTGAAAAATAAACATAAATATGCTTTCCTAATATGGCGTTTTCTAAATAATATTTTATTTATTTACTTGCAAGGGGAAAGAGAGAGGGAACAGATGAAAACAGACACACCAGGGTCTCTAGACATTGCAAATGAACTCCAGATGCATGTGCGACTTTGTGCATCTGGCTTTATATGGGTACTAGGAAATCAAACCTGGGTTCTTAAGGCTTGGCAGGCAAGCATCTTAACCCCTGAGCCATCTCTCCAGCCCAGGTGTTTGTTTTTTTGTGTGTATGTTCCTGTGTGATATGCATGCATGTTCATATATTTGTCAAGCACACATGTGCGTGGGGGCTTACATTCATGGTGTATATGCTTGTATATGGAGGCCAGGGATTAATTTTGGGTGTCTTAATCTTTCTCCATCTTTTTTTTTTTTTTTTTGAGGTAGGGTCTCACTCTAGCCCAGGCTGACCTGGAATTCACTACAGAGTCTCAGGGTGGCCTCGAACTCACGGCAATCCTCCTACCTCTGCCTCCCAAGAGCTGGGATTAAAGGTGTGCGCCACCACGCCTGGCTTCACTCTCCATCTTATTTGTTGACAGAAGGTCTCTCACTGAACAGAAGCTCAATGAGTCAAAGAGACAAGCTGGTCATAAAGCCCTACGAATCCCCTCTCCACCTCTCAGTGCTGAGATTAGAGGTACATGAACCCAAGCTCAGATTTTTATGTGGGTGTGAGCAATCCAAAATCAGGTCCTCATCCTTAAGCAGCAAGAATTTTACCAAATGAGCCAGCCCTAATCATGGGATTTCTATGCTACCATCTGACATCACCTTAAGTAGGATGAGTTCTCGTCTATGTGAACATTCATAGTATTAGCATGTGTCACCACAAGTTTATTTATGTGTCTCCTTTTATGAATCCTGCATAGAATTTGTAAAATATTAGTGTCAGTATTTCTTTCTTTTTTAATATTAAACTTTTTGTTTTATTTATTTAAGAGAGAGATGGGGAGAAAGAGAAAGAGAGAGAATGTGCATGCAAGGGTCTTCAGCTGCTGCAAACAAATTCCAGATATATGTGCCATCTTGTGCACCTGGCTTATGTGGGCTTTGGAGAATTGAACCAGAGTCCTTTGGCTTTGTAGGCAAGCACCTTAGCTGCTAAGCCACCTCTCTAGCCTTAGTATTTCTTTCACTCCCTCTCAGTGTCTTTGTTCTTTGTTTCAACATACCGTGATATATTTACTATTTCCTCATGGTTCTCTCTATTCTTTTATTTCTTATTTTTTTAATCTAAAGGAATATTGTTGCTTCCAAGTTTTGCCAAATATACTTTATATTTTTGTCCATTGTCCCTGTTTCTTTCTCTCTCTAGACATTATATATATTTTAATCACATATAGGATTTTTTGAATTTTTCTTTTTCTTTATTAATACATTGTCTTAATTTTGATTAACCATAACTGTTCCTTACTTTTGCTCCATCTCTATGAGTCCCTACTCTACCTATATCTCCCCTTCCCTTGAATTCTTCCTTTGACATTCATATCACTTAAGATCTGCTACCTTCTCTGCCCTTGTCCTTTGAAACCTCATTTCCCCTCTAACAGGTTCCTTTCAGTTCCCTGATATCTATATACTCTCTCCTACAATATCACACATATATACACATTCATATATTATTTGTTCTGATATGCTAGCTATTTGTTCTAAAACAGTACTTATTTGAAAAGATATTTTGAGTTGAGGAGGAAGCTCGGTCAGTAAAGCACTCACTACACAAGTGTGAGGACTGAGTTTAGATCTCTAGTACCCACAGTGCTGGCCAGGCAGATATGGTGGCCCGCTTGTAACCCCAGTGCTCAGGAGGTAAAGAAAGGTGGATCCCTAGAACAGAGTGGCTAGCTATATATCACAGGAACCTTTTCTCAGTCCAGGTAGGGTTCAGATGATAGACCAAAGTATGATTGCATCAAAACCAGTTTTGACCAAACCAATGAGTTCATTGGATTTACTTACAGAGAAGTGTGAGTTGTTGCTAACAGGAACAGCAAATGACTAAAAGGCAGCTGCATCATCAAAAACCCCGTACTGCCACAGGAAGCACAACCTGCAGGCAGCTTGGCTGGTCAGAGAGTCTCAAACACACTACATGGCCTGTATGCAGCTAGGCAGGGCAGGTGGGAGGGCCTCTTTCCTAAAAGTTTACCCTTTTTATAACCTTAGGGAAGTCCCTGACTTCTTGTTTATCTCTTGGCTTCCTGCTCTCGCCAAGAGGGAATATTTCAATCAGGAAGAATTTGCTGTGCAGCACTATACTGGCTAAGTAAATGAGTTCTGATTTCAGGGCGAAACCTTGATGCTATGAATAACACAGACAGTGAAAGGAGACATCTGGCATCACCCTTTGGCCTCCACACATGCATACACACCCACACTCATGGACACATGTCTATGCACATCACATACACACACAACAATATCTATCATCCATAAAGATTTGAATTATTCTCTTTTGGGGAGGGTAGAAATTCAGTCAGGGCTCTAATGATTGTTTCTTCTATCTACATAGGACTTTGAGACATCTTTCACTGGCATCATGATGACAAAAGGTCTAACAGGCTCAAAATAGCTTGATTCACATGCCAAGATTTTTGTCAGGGTGGACTGACCATGTATCAAGTAGTCACAGAGTCTTTGGACTTCTCATTTAGTGACTCAGGATTCAGGAACATGATTTCCAACTGAGAGACTTCATGGCCTTTAGTGGCCCAGCCTCAGAAATTACACTGTGCTATTATTTATCCTGTATTTTCACTGTCCAACACTCCTTGGTCTGTTCAAATTCAAAGGGAAGGGATCCAGTGCACCTGTCACTGGAAAATGTGTCAAAGGATTTTTAAGTATGTTGTAAAACTATTAGTTTAGTAATATGCAAACTTCCTGAAATGTGATTGTTTTATTACATATTTGTAAAAGCATCAAAATATGATCTATTTGTAAAAATATGATACAATTATATTTAATTGAGAACAGCCAAATTGTGGCTAAAACTTAACAAAATGCCATTTACTTTAAAACTGTGAAACCTAGAGTTTTGTGGTGCTGAGCTTTTGTAAATGCCTTAGTTTCAGGGAGAAAAGACTTCTATATGAGGATGTCATCAGATGTTTCACTGTGTTGTTTAGCTACCTGGGGATGCTCTGATTACCTGTGTGAGCCAGTTCAGTAGTTTAACAAAGCTTTTCTGTTAAATTCTTTGGATTAAAAAATAAGGAAAAGAAAAAGAAAAGCAGATGAGGGGAGGCCTATTCACCTATTCATGGGATTACATGACTCAGCCTTGGACACATTTACATATTTCTGTATTTCAGCTCTGAGAAATGAGAATCATATACTTTGAAGAATATTATAACTGCACCGCAGGGCTAACTGATAGGTGTGTACACCAGAACATTCCTAAGAGAGGTTAGGGGAGAAGGAAAGTCAAAGTTTGGAAAGTATACTCTCAGAAGATTTAGACTAAAACACTTTAAATTTTTTTTTAATTTGCAAGATGAGAGAGGTAGAGAGAAAAGAGTCAGAGCGAATGGAAATACCAGGGCCTCTAGCTGCTATGAACAAACTCCAGATGCATGTACTACTATGTGCATCTGGCTTTACATGGGTTCTGGGGAATTGAACCCTGGTCTTTAGACTTTTCAGGCAAGTGCCTTAACTGCTAAGCCATATCTCTAGCCCACACTAAAATACTTTTTTTGTTGTTGTTTTTTTTGTTTTGTTTTGTTTTGTTTTTTGGTTTTTTGAGGTAGGGTCTCACTCTAGCCCAGGCTGACCTCGAATTCACTCTGTATTCTCAGGGTGGCCTTGAACTCATGGTGATCCTCCCACCTTGCCTCTCAAGAGCTGGGATTAAAGGAGTATGCCACCACGCCCAGCTGTCACTAAAATACTTTTAATGTTTGCAATTCTTGGGGTAAAGGTTGTACCCAAAGGGGAAAATAATTTTATTATTTTTATCATATACATATCTATGAAGCATTAAGTTTGACTTATGGTATCAGGGAAGCAGACAAACAAATGTTCTAATAGTCATCTGAGTTTCATCACTTTGGGGGCAGTTATATACTTATATGACTTTAATTTATCATCAGGATAGATATAACCTTATAAGTCTGATACTTGTTGGTTAATAAAATGGTATTGTGTATAGCTTGAGAATGTGATGAGAGTTTCTGGCATCCTGGAGCTAGCCTGGCGCTATAATTTGGCAATGTTACCATAGGCTCTTCTGGCTGCTACTACTAGACTTTATTCTTATACTGTTGAAGATCAAACTCATGCAGTGCCACTCTGTGGACAAGTGGGATCAAGACAAAAAAAGGAAAGAATCTATAATAAGGTCTAACAATTGGCAATGTGTATATATTTTCTAAGACATGAGACATCATGGTAGTATGAATGCTCACTTCCTGAACACCAGGCACAACCTTAGCTTCCCTCTACATAAGACTCCCTAGTGATAGAAAAATCCCCACAGATTTCCTTCCCTATAGGTAAGATTTACTAAATACCCATCCCCTGATTTCTGGCATCACCCTTTCCAAAGTAAGGCCCCACAACCTTGGATGGAGCAGCACCATGCCATCTAGGGCACTGATCCTTCAATGAGTCTTTTGTAGCAGGTCACCTTTTACTTCCCTGAGGTGCACATTCATGTTACCTACATAATGAATTCAAGTCGTTGGATCATCCATATGTCCCTGGTCACTTGGAGCTTTAGCTGGAGGTTCTTGAGAATTAAGTGTACCTGAAGCACTTGGTTGGATTTTTTGAGGAATGGGGGAAATTCTCACTGAATAGTAAGGGTTGGCCTCAAAGTTATGATTATCCTGTCTCAGCCTCCTGAGGATTGAGATTAGAGGTTTGTGCCACAATTCTCGGCCTTAAAGTTCTCAATGAAATATACAATCAGTGAAACTATGTTACTGCTGTATTAGTGTAATTAATTTGGTGTCTTCTTTGCCCTGACTTCTTTCTGTCCACAGAATATGTTATTCATGTATTATGTGACACAGCCAGCATTTTCAGGAAATAAATTTCTTAAACTATGATGATTGAATAGAATATTATAAGCAAGAGAGAATTTATCAATATAACAAATGTAAGGACTCTTCTGTGGTAAGTGTCTCAAGTCTAGAATAATAAAAAAGACTGAGAAATTTTCTTCAGGTATTTTTTGCAGTAAAATTTTCAGCCAAAAAATTTTGTCTAGTATATTAAGAACTCTAATTGCCAGTAATTTTTTTTACAAAAAGCTATATAGATGCAGTAATAGTTTATGATACTTTTTCTAGAAACAAAGTTAGTTTACATTAAGCATTTATGATAATTTGTGTTTTGGGAATTTGAAGCACTTCAAAGTCAATGGCTATTTGTCCTTCTACATGGCCAGTATCATTGATTATGCAATCAGCATATTAGCTAATGCAAACAGAATTCTCTAATATTAATGCAGCTTTAAAGGTTTAATAAAAGGGCATCACTAAATAACATTGAGAAGAGTATAATCGTAATTGGGGCATCACATTGAATTGCATTCAAAATGTTAGTTTGTATAGTCAGATGATTTTCAAATAGTTTGCCTAGGTTAAACAATGTGAAATATGCTAAGATTATACATCTTTATGCATGTGCATGTGATGGTACTAGGCCAGAACAACTTTAATGAAGGGTAAAATATTTTCAAATGCCTACTTCTTTTTAAAATGAGGTATTATAAAATAATAGTATAAGCCATGACAGGGTAAAGTTCAAATGTGTGTGGTTCTAAAAGCTCTCCATTTGAATCATACTCTACCTAGACATTGTTAAATTGAAAAATTATAAGATTAGACTCAAATTTATCTGAATTTGGAATCCTGGTCCTCTTATTTTCTATTATAGATTCAACAACTGTGTTAAACTATCTGTATATTTCTTTACTAGAACACCAATTATGGTCTTTAAATAATGGGAATAATGATCATGCAAATTGAGTAACATAATGCCATATTCACAGGACCTGATGTTGCTCAAGTAAAAAGTGGTTATATTTCAGGCTGAAGAAGAGATGGCTCAGAGGTTAAGTCACTTGCATGCAAAGCTAAAAAACCCTAATTCAATTCCTCCATATTGATGGAAAGCCAGATGCCCAAATTGGCACATTTGGCTGCAGAGACAATTTATATAGGACCAGTGCATAGTTTACTCCAAAGCTTATTACAGACAACTAATCCAGAATTTTTGAAACAAGTATGATTTTTAGGATTTTTCTAAAATCATCTATCCTAGCCACATTATAATTGAATGGTTTTATTTTTTGTTTTAATTATTTAATATTTTATTTATTTATTTGATACACAGAGAGAGAGTGAGGCACAGACACACACACACATACACACACAGAGAGAGAGACAGAGAGAGAGAGAAAGAGAGAGACAATGGGTGCTCTAGGACCTCCTACAGTGCAAACGAACTCCAGATCTATGTGCCACTATGTGCATCTGGCTTTACATGGGTACTGGGAAATTGAACCTGGGACTATCAGGCTTTGCAGGATAGTGCCTTAACCACTTAGCCATCTCTCTAGCCCTGGCATGATTTTCTTGAGTAGCCATTTTAGGGAAGTCTCCTGCTCTCTGACTGTCATTTGCATATTGGTTTTCCTTGTTCAAAATCCTTATAAAAGTTCCTCTCTACTGATTAGTAGCGTTAATAGTGAAAAGATATTTTGTTACATATTACATGGCTCGGCTGACCTGTGTGGATTTCAATAAAATAAACCTTTAGGATGTAAATTTCAACCCTCAGGACACATTAGGTAGCCTTTTACATAGGGAAAAGTTAGGAATGAGCTGCTAAAGAACTTATTTTCTTTGCAGTTACTTGTACATTCTTCAGTAGGCAACTTTTTAAGAAGTCCTTTGAAATATCTTCATAAAAAATTCTGAGCAGAAAATGGCAAAAGTGCACCCTTGTCCCAATTGACAAACACGTTTTCTCACACCATTCAGTGTTACAAGCCAATGATGAATGTGTATTTGTTTGTTTTTTTTTTCCTCCCCCAGACTAATGTTATTCTTGTGAAACATCTGCTTAGTTTTTAATCTCCTGGACTAACAGGTCATTACTCATTTGTTTATGGACCAAATGATTCACATCAGTGTAAATACCTCTTATAATATTGTTCTCTCAACTGAGTGACTCTTCAACAAAGCAGTAATGAGTAGAATTGTGTAACTTCTGCTAAGCTTGTTTATGGTTTGTGGGCCATGCCAACAGTTTCAGTTTATTAAGATTTCTGGCAGGAATGCAGAACTTGCAGCCTTTCCGTTCCAGATAAACTTATGTTCTTAAGGACCT
Organism: Dipus sagitta; assembly: GCA_036346955.1. Taxonomy (NCBI): domain Eukaryota; kingdom Metazoa; phylum Chordata; class Mammalia; order Rodentia; family Dipodidae; genus Dipus; species Dipus sagitta. The sequence goes on from CM070770.1 coordinate 241,381,082, forward strand.
TGGTAGACATATTTAAATATAACCCTCGAAGCTACAAAATTTCTGCATTCCATCATCAGTTGCTAAAGTCTTTAAAGTTTTAATCTGCCCTCTCCTCTTGGAACCAAAGTTGATATGCTCTGGCCAACTTTCTCCATTAATTAAAACAATTAGCTTTTATATTTGAAGATATTCTTTCATAATAAAAGGTTACATCCATCTTTTTTTAACCCAAAGATATTTGGATATTCTCTCATATCCTTTCCTTCCTATATAAAAATGATTTTCTTTGGAAAACCAATATTGATTTGAGTTCTTATTTTTTTTAAAAAAATAGAATGATCAGAGAGGCAATTAAGAAAAATAAAATAGTGGTGCAAATTTTCATATTTCTGATAAGAAAACTTGCAAATAGAGACCACTTATTAATCTTCTAATAATCTGTGAAAACAAACTGTTAACAAACATTAGAAGAATAATGTTAAAATTCAATTCTTATATATATATATGTTTAGGACCTCAAAAGATAATCCTGATACTTAAAGATTCCTTATTCCTATACTGTTCTTGATTTTTAGCAAAAGAAAAAATGCTAACAAGTCATTTTATTTGTACTAGAATTAGGCAATAGTATTTATCTTTTCCATTTGTTAAAGAAAATATCCACCAAACAACACCACTAGAAACTTCCAGTGACCACTAATGATATGTGCTTAAAACTAAAGAGATCAGCAATATAGTGAAAACATGGTTCTGGTCCCCAAAAATATGTATGTTATAACCTCAGTTAGTTTGAAAATAATAAGTATGCACTCAGAGAAGTGCATAATTCTACTGGTCTATATAACCAAAACAGAGTTTATACAAATATGATACAGAATTTTTGCAATAAAAGAATGAAATCATTCAAGTGTGTGTTGACTGCCTCTATCTGAAAGTCTAAACAACCAGTGAGTAAAATTACCACCTTTATAGAATTTTTAATCAGCACAAAGTTTAGGATTCAGGGTAAAGTTGATGGACATCTGATAGGGTCAATATTGGACATTATTATGGTGGTATTAACAACAACAGGCAGCCATCAAGACTTGAACTCTTTCAGAAATGTCATGAGTTTTAGGACTTACTAAATCCCAACAGCATTGCAAGGGCTTGACAGAGACTGCATTGGGTGTAAAATTATTAGTATAATACATGACTCAATGGTAGATACAGAAGTATCATTAAATGCAAATAGATAATAGAGACTACCTCCACACAAAGTATCATGTGATAAGAAACTATTAAATGAGTGGCTAACATATGCTATAGAAGGTCACTAAAATCATGTACTCATTGTATGATGTACACCTTAAAATGCAGATATTCTGAGCATTGACTAGAAATATTTAATGTGAAAACTTGCATGAGCCCTGGGAACTCTAGGAAAAACAGCCTGAGAACAGTGTTTCCCAGGTTGTGAGGCAGAAGGCCTGTGTTTTCATGGTTTTAATCCATCATCACCTAGGAGAAGGCAGCTCTTTGGAGCGTTAACAGATGTTAGACTCTCTTTGCTTTGTGTATAAAACACTCCACACCTCTGTTCCCTTTAGAAGAGAAGCTGATTAGATCCTAGTCTGGAAACCTCTAAAGCCCTGAGAGTAATATTAGTGTTTTCCAAGGCTTTGGTGCAAGAACAAAAACAAAATGAAGGCAAAGCTAGGCCCTGAAGGAGTTTGGCAAGTTAATGAACGATGGCCTCCTTCCATTTTCTGATATTCAATTGAGCCACAGCAGATGGGCAGAGGCTCCATGGGAAACATGAATTATGCACATCAGACTGTTGTTACATTTCTCACAATCACATTTTCATCACTTCACCTGTTGTCTATCTTGGGCTGATTAGTGATGTACCTCATCTCATATTGGCAGTGCTGGTTCAGAGATAATCTTTAATTGGTTTTTCCCTCCCATATGTGACTCTGTTAAAGAGTTTTGTCTTTCCTTTCCATCATCAAAGTTTGTCTCCTGAAGTATTGGAGAACTTGACAAAGTGGGTTGCAATATTAATATCGACTGAGAAGCCTCAATAAAATAATTTGAGAAAGACTCGTTTTAAGTGGTAGACAAAAGGCAAAGTTGTAGGGATAAGAATTCATCCTAGAGGAATTGGATGGAATATTTTATAAGACATCTTTGCACAAGTACAATATTATTGGTAAAAGTTTCTATATCAGGATTAGATCAGACATCAGACTAAAGTGTTACTAAAAGTCACCTTTCTTTGCTTTTTTAGTTGACATCTATACAAGTCAACTCATCATTTTACTCTGGAAAACTCTCCTTGTGACTTTAAAATCAGATAAGCACTTAATCACCAAGGGAAGCAGGATTGTGCTGTGTGGAAAGGGCTTAATTTGGGGTTTAGATCTGATTTTTCAGTGCTTATTTACTATGTAGGTGCAGGCAAGCCACTTCACCTTTCTAAACCTCAATTTCTTAATAATACGTCTCCTTTTAAAGAGATGATAGGAAGATAAAGGAAAACAATGTGGGCAAAATCCCTTACAATGCTTGGGGAAAAAAATACAACAGGATCTATTCAATAAAGGTTTGCTGAATCTGAGGGGATGGAATTGGAAGTGAATTGGACAAAAAGTCAATCCTTATCTGAGCTGTTTTGTAATGCTAGGGAAAGGAAATACAAGTATGGAATACTTTGTTCTGACATGGATCCGGGACACATTTGCACTGATTTTGTACAAGCAAAGTTAGGGGTTTCACATTCTGAACTATTTGACTTCCTCAATCACACACACATCAAAGTTTGGCTGCTTGGCTATGCAGTAGCTTAAATACTTGTGGCCTCTAGGATTCTATGAGAAAATATAATGCACGAACATAAAAAAGCAAACAGCTATAATGTAAAATGCATTCAGTTGCCTAAAATAGCAATATGGTGGCTATTTCTATAGCTAATTTATTATTTTTAATATGTCATTTGCAAGCAGAGAGTGTGTGTGTGTGCATGCGTACATACATGCATGTTGGTGTGTGTGTGTTTGCGAGACGGAGAGAGAGAGAGATAGGTGCACCAGGGCCTCTTGCTCCTGAAATGAACTCCAGGTGAATGTGCCACTTTGGGCATCTGCCTTTTACATGGGCCCTGAGAAATCTAATCCAAGCTGTGAGACTTTTGAGAAAGCACCTTAAACCACTCAATCATCTCTCCAGCTCTTGCATTTATTTTTTATTATTCTATACAACAAAACCAATAATAATAATAATAATAGGTATGAGTAAAATTAATAACAGAGCAAAAAAATATCTTGGTATCTCAGATTTATTTTTACTCTTTTAATTTTTTTTCTTTTTATGTCTTTTTATTTTTATTTATTTGAGAACAACCGACAGAGAGAGAAAGAGGCAGAGAAAGAAAGAGGAAAGAAAGAGGCAGAGAGAGAGAGAATGGGTGCACCAGGGCCTCCAGCCACTGCAAACGAACTCCAGATGCATGCGCCCCCTTGTGCATCTGGCTAACGTGGGTCCTGGGGAATCGAGCCTCAAACCGGGGTTCTTAGGCTTCACAGGCAAGCGCTTAAGCGCTAAGCCATCGCTCCAGCCCTACTTTTACTCTTTTAATCTACACTCCATCTCTGCATTTGTTGCTTAATAATGCACAATATTATCTGAAGTGCTTTGATTGGTCCTATAATTTAAAAACTCTAAATTAATTTATTTCAGTATTTTCCCAATAGGATTTAATGAAAAATGGCTACATTTTATTTTATTGTTTTAACATTTATTTAGTTATTTGTTTATTTGAGAGTGAGTAAGAGAAAGACAGTAGGCACACCAGGGCCTCCTGCCACTGCAAGTGAACTCCAGAAGCATGCTCCACTTTGTGCATCTGGCTTTATACAGGTACTAGGGAATTGAACCCAGGTCATTAGGCTTTTCAGGCAAGTGCCTTAACCACTGAGCAATTTCTCCAGCCCATTAATCCATCTTAAGAGTACCATTTAATCTAATCTAGACCTACTCTTTCATGGCACATACATTAACATAAGTATAGGTCATATTTAGAAATATCTAATGTGATATTTTGTGAAGTGTTTACATGAAAAAGAAAACTTACTATTGCATAAGATATTTTGTTTGAATTTTTACCACACTTGAAAATATTAATTGCTTGGTCTTTTAGAGCAAGTTAGAGGACTAGTAAAGAGAAAGGAAACATTTTTAATTATTTTAATAAATGAGTCCAACTTGGACCCCACTTGACATGTCTCATGCAATTCTAAGTGACATTATTACCTACTATAAATTCTGGAAGACTTGTTGATCTGGTCATCATTCTCACTATTCCCATTTATTAAGGCTGGCCCTCAAAATCCTAACCAGAATAACTTTGTCCCATAGCCAACTACCATTTAGCTGGTCTGTGTTTTATCCTGCAGCTAAACAAACCATTCTTCACAGGGTGGACAGTGTTTGTCAAGACCAGTGGAAACCTTGTTAAGGGTAAGGAAAGAGTACGTAACATCCCTAAAGTCTGGTTTTGTCTATTCTAAGCCTGTACTTGCCTCTACTGATGTAGTATAACATAGCACTTTGGACTGAGGTTTGCATCAGCTCTATTACAGACTTAGAACTCTGTATCAGATCTTGGCGCTGTGAATTGAAACTTTGGGAGAATGTAGCTGTCTTTAGTTTTAGTGCTTTGTAATTAATATCTAATGAGCTCCATTTATCCCATAATATGAACTTGAATGAGTCATTCTTTGAGTTGTTGGTGCCATCCCAATTTAGGGCAGAAGTTTTGCATCTCCCTGAAAGGAAGTCATGCAACATCCTAGAAATTTTATATGCTTTTGAATATTTATTTTAAGCTGGATCTGGTGAGGTTTTCTTGAATAGTTCCATCTAGTTGCAAAGATCACAAGTTCTGGGCCTGACTGTACTATATAATGAATTAAAGGCCAGTGTGTACAGCTTTTTGTCATCCTGTCTCAAAATAAAAAGTGAAAGGAGAGCTGGTGATATATTACATAGGTAGAGTGCTAACCTAGTATTCTTGAACCCCTAGGTTCAATACTCAGCACTGAAAACAAGAAGTAATAAACCAAATCCTTTGAAATAGATGACTCTCAAATGGTATATACTATGTCAGCTAGGCTCCTACTAAAAGAGAAATCTGAGCCACGATTTTTCTCATTTGAAGTTGTTTTATTCTTTGAATAATTTGCTATGAGGAATATGTTATGCAGTTGCCTATCAGTCTTGTCATTCAGAATCTTAGAAGAAAACCTGGGCTTGGAAAATTCAGAGGGCTTTGTGTTTCCAGGCAGAAGGGAAACCTAGGGTTCCTGATTCTGAGATTGATTGCTTTCCAAGAAAATTTTGTCTGACAATATGCACAATATAAGAGATTTAGTAGTTAATTTGAGTCCTCCTGGGAGAGATTCTGATGTTTTGTCTTATTTGATATAAACCTCACTGTGTCTCAAGAGAAAGTGTCACGCCTCTTGATTCTGCCAAGAAATCTAAACCCCCAACACCTCATCACTGAAGCAGACCAAAACTGAACCCAACATGGCTCAGGGAAATTTTGCGGAAGAGGGGGCGGAAAGAATGTCAGAGTCACATGTTGGGTCATGATATGCAGAGACATTTAGCTTACCCACAACTGTGGGCTAACTCCACAATGCAAGACCCGTATACCTCAACAAGGAGGGTCCAAGGGGAGGGGGTAGGTCACGGATGAGCCTAATAATGGTACCAAACTGACTGTATTTGCTGCATACAGAACTGACGAATAAAGAAAAAAGAAAAAAAAAATGCATGAGGGCTAGGGACCCAGCTCAGCGGCAGGGTACTCACTTGTCATGTCCAAGGTCCTGGATTTGATTCCCAGAGAGTACAGGTGGGGAGGGAGAGATAACATGACAGGTAACAACATAATACCTAATTTATACAGTAAGCTGTAATATGAGTCCTACAATAAATACTTGCCTTGACAATAAAGCAAGGAACCAAAGGGCAAAAAAAAAAAAAAAAAAAAGAAATCTAAACCAACTCAAAATCAGTATCTCTCTACAGTAGTCTCCTTCTTCCATCACCCATGGTCCCTAGGTTTAACTACTCACCAATGACTTCCAGCCCAGTCTCTGGTTAATCAAATCTGAGAATACTATCGTACTCTGGAACTAAGAATTATGGTCCCATCTCTAAGGCTATCCTAATAACCAGGAGAAAGCCACAAATAAAGCCACAAATATTAAACTCTGAAATCAGAATTGAAATAAGAATATTTCAAAATGAGTAGTTATAATTACTACAGTGCTTATTTGAGTGGTTCATCTCATAACTAGAAATAAAAACATATATAATGTGCTTGTGTAATTATCAGCCCATATCTACAAGTTTTGCCACCTTATATTCAAATTAAAATAAACTGAAATAGTTGTCTGTACAGAACATGTTCATATTTTTCTTGTAATTATCCTATTCCTGTGTTTTTTACGTTGCATTGGGTATTACAAGTAATCCAAAAATGATTTAAAATATACAAGAGGATTGTGAAGGTTATATGTAAATATTATGCAAGTGTCTTTGAATTTTGGTGCTGGTGGGAGCCCTGGAGCCAACGTCCTACTGAGGAATGACTGCATGCATATGTGTGTTTCTGTGCACATGAATAAACCTGTGTGCATATATATAATTAAAATTCATTTTTCATAGGGCTTTGTGAAAATATAATGGAAGCACCTCACATGACTATGTAATGCATCTAAGAAGTTAAGGGTCTACTTACTTCATACTACTATCCTTACCCACCAAACTAAACCCTGGAGACTTTATTTCACTGGTGACAATTCAATATGAAGATTTCTTTAAGTGAGGAAACCGAGGCTGGGAGAACTTAATTAGTTAACCTTTCTTCTTGCTGAGTGGCTTTCACTAGGCTAGAAAGTGATCAGATGCACCTGGCCACAGAGCCAGTACAGGTCCTGCTAGCAAGCCAGTGTCACAACAGGAGGGGACTCCTGACTGTGGTGACTATCCAGGTCTTATTGCATGTGTCTTCTTGGCTGTGACGTGGACAAACCTTGTTGAGAAAATAACTTTCTGACCTGTGAAGTGTTTAGAGGATATGAATGAGGTGGCTTAGAACTTTCTAGATAGAGACGGGTCTAGTTTGGAACAAATCTGTAATCCTATAGAGTAATTGCAAGTCCAAAGCCTGCCTGGGAAACCTAGCAGACCTTGTCTCCAAAACAAAATGAAAAGGAAAAAGAAAGCTGGGGATATCATGCTAGAGTTATTACCCAGCATCTGCAAAGTCCTAGTTTCAGTGCCTAGTACAAAAAAGAACCTTCACTCATGAGAGTTTGTGTTACTCATTCTTCATTGCTGTAACAACATTCTCAAGGAAACAAATTCTGAAGGATTAATTTTGGCTGCTGCTTTCAGAAGTTTAAATCCATGTTCAGCTGGCTACATTTCTTCTGGGTCTAATGTGAGGCAGTATGTTGTGGTGTGAAGGCATTATGGGACAAGGCTGCAAACCTCAGAGCAGCCAGAAGCAAAGAGAGTAGGAAAGGGGTTAGGGACAGAATCTCTCTTTCCAGACCACACCTCCCAGTGGCCTATTTCCTTCTCTTAGTTGAGGAACCCCTACTGTGACTTATAAGTAAGGGTCAATTCCCTTATTTCTGTTGAGAAGCCTAAAACATTGGCAATGCTCATTTCTCTATGTATCCTCTTTCCTTTTTCCATCTCATATGTCAACTATGACAACATGGTCCCGAGGTTCATTTGTACAAGAATTACTGTCAGACTCTGGTATGGTTGAATACATCAGTAGGTCAATTCATGGATGACGTCAGAGTTCTCAGGATCTAATCATTTCCTCAAGGCCCATCAGTTGGCAGTCAAGCCTTTAATACATGAATCCTATGGAGTGACTCCATATCCAAACCAAAACAGATCTTATATTATTTTACTCTGTAGAAGACATGTAGGGAATGAAGCCATCCCAGTTTTTCACATAACCTTCCTGGTTTTAGCACTAAAAGTCCTGTGTTCAGGAATGCCCTCACTTCCAGCCAAACCAAGGCAGACAATTGGTCAATGTAGTCCAGACTTCCAGAATGTGGTATTTGGGTCATAACTGCATAACCTCATTAGAAGGAAAACAAAGTTTTCTCATTAGTATTTCAATACTCACCCATTTCTATTCTTAATTAAATTTATGGGTTTAGAGTCTTGATAGCTTTATAATTGCATGCCATTCTTTGCCAAATAAAGACTGAGTCTGTTAGTTCCTGCAGGACTTGGTTCTTATTGTTCTTCTTTACTGCCTCAGTGCACTTGGAATACTGATTTGAAATTTAAAGTTACTGTATTTCTGTTTGTCTTCACAAGGGCAAAATTCTTCCCAGTATCTCTTTAGAAATCATAATTGGCATGGAGAGTTTTCTAAATTTAAGGATTTGTTATTCGGAAGCCAACTCTTGAACACTAAAAAATGAATTTAACTCTTGACTTTTTAATCATCTTGTATCTCTACCTCTTGTTAAATAAAGAAATTATGTTGTGTGGGGAGAGTCTTGGTTGTACTTCTAATATAAAGATATAAAAAGCATTTTTGATATGTTATTATAACCTGTATTTCTTAAATAGAATTTATCATATAAGTAATTAGCCAATTGTGTATCTAGTTACTATCTGCCCCTGATGTATACTTATTTTTTTGACACAGAGATAGGCTTGTCTTGCTACAAAGTGTATTTTGATACTCACACAGAGCCTGAACATAGCAAGTATATAGTGTGTGTTTACTGGATGACTACATTGATGAAGAATAGATGGTATGTTTTATATGTGTTTAGATAAATGAAACTCATGTCCAAGCCTAGCCCAGTGTGGTTATTATAATTCTGTAATGTTCCAACATTGTACATAGATCTTCATTTTTCTGAAAATATTAATCTAGAGGGACTTAATGACTATTTTCTTGTCCTTCTGGCTCAAAGCAGACCACTGTGAGTGCTGCTTTATCAGTGCACAGCAGGTCAGAGAACATAGGCTTGGTGCTCAGTATTCAAGTAAATTCAAACTCATAAGCTTGGAGTTGGGAGGAATCTCATGTACCAGGCAATTTGAACTACTGTTAAAACTGAGGAAAAGGATGCAGTTATGTCTCAACTAACTTGCCGAACACTGTGTGGTGCATTATCATGAGAGTCCATAATAGCAGTCAAGGGGTACTGTGGCCAGCTTCCTTAGATGTCACTGCCCTCTCGAGGGCTTCCTCATCGATTCACATTCCCTGCATCAATTTCCAGTCAGCCTAACTCAGGTTAATGAAACCTGTTGGCCTTCACTTTCTGCCAGGGCTTCCTGCAAAATTGCATTTCCATTCTGTGGTGTCTTCTATTCCAAATAAGTCTGATCCTTCATGCTGTGGGACAAAGACCCAGGAAATATCTTGGAAACTTAAGGGCTTTGAGAAAAATAACAGCACATCCAAGAAAACCTTCATGATGAGAGTCTAGTAATCCTTGCTGTGAGGATCATATGCATGAGGATTTCCCATTCACTCTCAAATATAACCAGTTTGTCCCTACTTGATAGAATTCTAAATTTATACAGAAAACCCCTTTTATTTTCATATTCTCTATAAACTATGAATGTTATTTCTGAGTTGAAGGTTATCTGCATTAGTACAAATGCAGTCAGGTGGCAATCGTCTACAGCAGAACTGTTAGCAGGTCTATGACATGGTATCTTTACACACAATCTACTTCAGGCACAAATGAGGGGAGGAAAGGATGGGGCTGAAATAGGATTCCGCCTAACTAAGGCCACTGTAACTTAGAAAGAAATTACTTTATTGGAAAGATGCCACTAACTTCTATTCAATATTCACTTAAAAGGAACATTTCCAATGGCTTCATTTCTGCCCATGTTGAACAACTAACAATCCAAAGAATCAGAATTTGCCATATTCAATTTTATGCAGCTCACTAAATGACCAATAAGGGAGAAACAGTTTTGTTTTTTCATGGTTAGATTAATCCAAAATGAAGCAATTAACAAATATATGCTATAGGATTTACATTCATTTTTTCTAACATTTTACAGAAATGTTAAATATAAAAGGAAAATACTTTCAAAGTGCATTATAATTTTTAAGGAATTGGGCTTTATTCTAGGAGCTAATTTAATTGATGATTCCAAGCAGGTGGCTTATGGTTCAATAATAAGTATACTGAGTTACTTTGGTGAAAAAGAAATGTTTAATTTTCTTCTGGAAAATTTGGACAAACTGAAGGCATGAGATTCTGTCTAGCAGACTATGATATGAGAAAATGTTCTTGTTGGCTACTTGACAGGGTAAATAAAATAAGAAGCTACTGGGAAAAATGAATATACCATTCCCTGAAGGTGTGAGTGTGTCTTCGAGCTGAAAATTACACATTTATGAGAAAAGCCAAGTGCCTCCCAACGGAGTGTTGGGTGTCTCAAATCATCTGAAGTTAAATTAAATACATATAATGAATAGATAACTAAATTCCACAAATGGAACCCAAGGTAATACATTTTCCTCTGTCAAAACATTTCATGAAGGTTCAAATAATTAAGATTAAATATCATTTTATAGAATTAATTAAACATAAAAATAAATTGATTTAAAAAACAAAGGGTAATGTTCTAATTTTAATTGTTTATTTTCTCCCTTTTGCAATTCTGAGTGTTTTAGAGATTTCAAACAGACAGTGACTTAAGTATACACCAAGAAAATTTCTGACATTTGATTTAGTATAAATGTCCTTTGGATAAGAGAAATAATAAAGATTTATTTCATTTCTGATTATTGATCAAAAATAATTTATCTTTAGTATTTAAGACATGAAAACATTTATAAAAAGGCAAATTACCAAGTGACCCTTTGCCATAAAACATACAGAGACTACTTTTTTTCCTCTTAAAATAATTCTAATGTGGAAGAACACAGAGGGGAGAATATGTCTCAGTGTTTTCCACCTCAATGAGGTGAAATAAGTTATGCAAATGCATATGTATCTATAGCATTATGAGCAAATAAGTAAAACATGAGTAAATATAAAGAAAGACATACAGAGTAAACATTATATACTAACACTTTCAATACTTCTCTTTGGATAATAGGTTAGCTACTGAAGTATACAATGGGCTAAATTTTAGACATAAAAGAAATAACATCCCTTCCCAGGGTCTGAGTTCCTTGCACGATCACTGTATGGGTGGGCACGCTGTGCTCTGGACCCATATGTGTGTTCTCCCCACCTCATCCCAGTGTGAGTTCCTTGCACTGTCAATATGTGGATGGGCATGGCAGTCTACTGTAGGCTGGACGCATTTCTGCCCCCTCCCACTGCCCCAGTCTAAGTTCCCTGCATGGTCAGTGTGTGGTGGGTGTGGTAGTCTGGAGTGAGTAGGATGGACCCATTTCTAGTCCCTTCCCAGTACCCTGGGTGTGAGTTCCTTGCACATTAGTGTGTGAGAGGCCACAGCTCTCTAGAGTGAATAGACAAGACCCCTATATCTGAGTCCCTCCCACCTCCCCAGCCTAGGTTGACTGTACTGGTTCAAGTCCTGGAGGGCTCAGCACAGAGTAAGTCATATCCCTATTCCCTTACTCCCCCTAGTCCCCTGGACCTGATCCCATTGTGCATTGCTTGGGGAGGACTGGCCCCTGTGTGAGCTGTGGAATCAGGCCTTTTGCTCTGGTATCTTGACTGGATGCTAAGTACCAACATCCCTGTTCACATGGGTCAGAGGGTGAATGGACGAATGGGCCAAAGGACACAAACTTGCTTCCTCCTCAATAAAATAAAGAGTCTTCCTACAATGGGTAGACAACAATGAAAAAAGCCAATGAAAGTCACAAAACTGAGATATCTCCACCAAAGTTGCCTAGTCCTACTATGGAAACCTCCAGTGAAATCATAGAGAAATCAACAGAAATTCATTCCCAAAATGAAAACACAACAACCAGAGACCCTGATAAAAAAAAAGAAATTGCTGAACTTGAAGCAAACTATCAAAGAACCAACAATCATATCAATGAAATCATACAGAATAGCCTCCTAGAGTGTTCATCTTTTGACATTAGGCTTAACTTGATGGAAGGAAACATTAGAACCCTCCAAAGACATATGAATAAACTGAAGGTAAGTCAAGAAATGGAAGACCTCAACAACTGGTTGATTAAGCTTAATGAAGACTTGATCAAATGCAAGGATGAACTACAAGAAGCAATAAGAAAATCAGAATTCAAATTGAAATCATACCTCAAAAAAGAGGTAGACATTATACAAAACAACACAACAGAAAACAAAAATCAAATCGAATGTATGAAAACCTCTCTAGAACCACTCACCAACAGAGTTACTCATGTGGAAGACAGAACCTCTGACCTTGAAGATAGGACTGAAGAAACTGATTGGGAGGCCAAAAACTTTGCTGAGTTCAAAAAATCAAGTGAACAGGATATGAGGGAACTGTTGGGCACTCTAAAATGATCAAACATTTGGATCATGTGTATAACAGAAGAAGAGGAAATCCAGACCAGAGGCATAGAAAACATACTCAACAAAATTATTGAACAAAATTTTCTGAACCTTGAAAACCAGAGGCCCATCCTGATACAAGAAGTCCATAGAACACCAAACAGGCAGGACCAAAGAAGAAACTCTCTAAGACACATCATAGTTAAAACCCTTAACAATGAAAACAAAGAGAGAGTGTTAAAGGCAGCAAGAGAGAAGCAGTTCACAACATACAAAGACAATCTCATCAGAATAACATTAGATTTCTCAATGGAAACCCTAAAAACCAGTAGGGAATGAAATGAAACACTTCAAATTCTGAAAAACTAAGGCTTCCAATCCAAGCTACTTTACTGAGCAAAATTATCCCTCATAATAGATGGTGAAAGAAAAACTTTCCAAGAAAAAAGTCAACTCTATAATTATATGAACACAAATCCAAACCTACAGAGAATACAGGAAGGAATACTCCACACAGAATAGTCAAACAACTAATCTCAGGAAGATGATCACAATAACCAGAATAGACCAGGCTCAAAACAGTACATAACACAAGTTAGCACCTAACCCCACAAAACACCTCATCATGGCAGGGATTAATTCAAACCTCAACGTAATAACCTTAAATATTAATGGTCTCAACTCAGCCATCAAAAGACAGAGGCTATCAGGATGGATCAAAGAACTGGACTCTTCTATCTGCTGTCTTCAAGCAACCTACCTCACCACTAAAGATAGACACCTCCTCATAGTGAAAGGTGAGAAAATGATGTTCCAAGCACATGGAAATAAAAAACAAGCAGGTGTTGCTATATTAATATCTGATAAAATACACTTCAAACCAAAAGTAATTAAAAAGGACAAAGAAGGCCATTTCTTACTCATCAAGGGAATGATCCAACATCACAATCATAAATACATATGCCCCAAACACACAGGCACCACAGTTTATAAAACAAAATCTACTCAACAATGTAACAGAAATAAACACCAACACCATCATAGTTGGAGACTTTAATACTTCACTATCATCAATAGACAGATCATCCAAGCAGAAAATCAACAGGGAAATAGAGCTCAACAACATCATAGATCAACTAGACCTAAAGGATATCTACAGAATTTTCCACCCCAACTCTACAGAATACACATTCTTCTTAGCAGCCCATGGAACCTTATCCAAAATTGACCATATACTAGGTCATAAAGCATGCCTTCATAAAGTCAAGGAAATAGACGTAACTTCCTGCACCATGTCAGATCACATGCTTTAAAGATAGAAATTAACAACAAGAGACACATCAAGAACACCACCAATGCCTGGAGACTAAACAGCACACTTTTAAACAATGAATGGGTTGTGGAAGAAATCATAAAAGAAAATTACTAGATTTGAATGATAATGAAAACACAACCTATCAAAACTTATGGGTCTCAATGAAGGCAGTCATAAGGGGGAAATTCATAGCCCTAAATGCCTTTGTTAAAAAGACAGATCGCAAGTCAATAATCTGACTGCCCACCTAAAGGCACTGGAAAAAAAAAAAAAAAAAAAAAAAAAAGAAGGGACGAACTCAAAGAGCTCCAGACAGAAAGAAATAATCAACATCAGGGCATAAATTAATGAATTGGAAACTAGGAAGGTGATTTTTTTTTAAATCAAAGAAACAGAAAGGTGGTTCATCAAAAAAAAATAAATAAATAAACAAGATTGACAAACCCCTGGACAAAGTGATCAAGCACAAAAAAGAGAAATGTCAAATTAAGAAAATCAGAAATGGAAAAGGAAAGATGACTACAGACATCAATGAAATTGGAACAATCATCAGGGCATACTGCTAAAACCTCTCCTCCACAAAATTAAATAATCTGGAAGAAATGGATGAATTCCTAGACACATAGCACCTACCAAAACTAAACTCAGAGCAGATTAATCTCCCAAACAAACCTATCACATCAATGGAGTTGTAAAGGTAATCAAAAACCTACCCAAAAGAAAAGTACAGGACTGGATGGCTTCTCAGCTGAATGCTAACAAACCCTCATAGAAAAAATGAAACCAATTTTTCTCAAAATATCCCATATAATAGGAGACCAGGGAATCCTCCCTGAATCTTTTTATGAAGTTAGCACCACCCTAACACCAAAACCAGACAGAGATATAACAACAAAAGAAAATTATAGGCCTATATTCCTAATGAACTTAGATGCAAAGATCCTGAACAAAATCCTTACAAACTAAATTCAACAACACATCAAAAGCATTATCCACGTTGATCAAGTAGGCTTCATCCCAGGGATGACTGACAGAAATCCGTCAATGTAATACACCACATAAATAAACTGAACCATAAGAACCACATGATCATCTCAATTGATGCAGAGAAGGTGTTTGACAAAATACAATACCTCTTCATGATCAAAACGCTGGAAAGAATAGACATGGAGGGTTTATATCTCAACAGAATAAAGGCTATATATAAAGCTCCTAAAGCCCAAGTAATTCTTAATGGGGAAAAACTCAAGGAGTTCCCACTGAGATTGGGAACAACACAGGGGTGCCCACTCTCACCACTACTCTTCAACATAGTACTAGAAGTACTAGCTCAAGCAATATGACAAGAGAAAGAGATAAATGTGATTCAAATCAGAAAGGAAGAAGTAAAGTTAACCCTATTTACAGATGACATGATCCTATATATAAGTGACCTGAAAGTCTCCATCCCAAAACTTCTAAAGGTGATAAATTCCTTCAGCAAAGTGTCAGGATACAAAATCAATGCACAAAAATCAGTAGCTTTTCTTTATACAAAGGACAAAATATACAGAAAAAGAAATCTGTTAGACTGTCCCATTTTCAATAACAACAAAAAATTTAAATACCTTGGAATAACACTAACAAAGGATTTGAAGGAAGTATGTAATAAAAACATAAAAACACTCAAGGAAGAAACAGAGGGGGACTTGAGAAAATGAAAGGAAGTCCCATGCTCCTGGATAGGTAGAATTAATATTGTGAAAATTGCAATTCTATCAAAAGTAATATACAGATTTAACACAATACCAATAAAAAATACCAGCATCATTCTTCACTGACACTGAAAAAAATGATCTCAAAACTCATATGGAATGGCAGAAGGCCTTGGATATCCAAACACATCCTCAGCAAAAGAAACACCATACCTGATCTAAAGCTATATTACAAAGCCATAGTCACAAAAACAGCATGGTACTGGAATAAAATCAGAAACATAGACCAAAAGAACAGAATTGAAGACCCAGAATTTAGGGAAAACAACTAAAGCTGCTTGATCTTTGACAAAGGTGCCAATAATATAGACTGGAGAAAAGACAGCATCTTCAACAAAGGGTGTTGGACAAATTGGATGACGATAGGTAGAAAAATGAAATTAGACCCACTCATTTCTCCATACACAAAAATGAAGTCTAAGTGGATTAAAGACCTCAATATAAGACCTGAAACTCTTCAATCACTGGAAGAAAAAATAGGAGGCATGCTCCACAATATAAAATTGGGCAAAGACTTACTGAGCAAAACACCAGTAGCCCAGGAAATGAAACAAGCACTCAACTAATGGGTTCTCATGAAGCTAAAAAGCTTTTGCACAGACAAACATACCATAAGCACAGACAATAGATTACCCATTGAATATGAGAAAATCTTTGCCAGCTATACCCCTGACAGAGGCCTGACATCTAGAATCCACAAATAATTCAAAAAACTAAACAATGAAAAATCAAATAACCCACTCCATAAGTGAGGCAAAGAACTAAATAGGGAGTTTTTAGAGGAAGAATTACAAATGGCTAACACACACTTAAGAAAATGTTGACCATCCCTAATCATTAAGGAAATACAAATTAAAACAACTATGAGATTCCACCTTACTCCAGTAAGGATAGTGAACATTAAAAAATCAAATGAAAACAAATGTTGGCAAGGCTGTGGAGAAATAGGAACCCTCATTCACTTTTGGTGGGAAGGTAAACTGGTACAACCACTGTGGAAATCAATCTGGAGACTCCTAGAAAGGATGAATATAGAGTTATCAGCAGACCCTGTTTTTCTCTTATTGGGCATTTACCCTAAAAGGTCCACATCTCATTTCAGAAATATTTGCTCAACCATGTTTATAGCTGCTCAATTCATAATAGCTAAAAACTGGAATCAACCGAGGTGCCCTCATTGGATGAATGATAACCAAGATGTTGTGTATCTACACAATGGAATTCTACTCAGCAGTAAGAAAAAATGACACACTGATATTTGTAGAAAAAATGGTTGAACTCAGAACAGATCATTTTAAGTGAACTTACACAATCACAGAAGCAAAATCGTTGTATGATCTCACTCATCTGCAGTTTCTAACCTCAATCAGCCCAAGTTGCTGACATAACTGAATAACATCTTGAGGGTTAGACAATAGGAAGGGTAGGGTTTGGGGGAAGGGGAAGAACTGGGGGGAGGACACAAAATCTGAACCCAAACTGAACTGGTACCATAGAATCCTATATCCTGGAAATCAGACTAGAAGGTGGAACCCTCAAGCAAACTTTATAGGGAGCACCTGAATCAAAGGGACCTGGAAAAAGTGAGACAAAACCTAATCTCAAATTTCTCCTCTTTCCCTTTCTTCTCTGACTTTTTGTTTTCTTTTTCCTTGGTGCTGACCTGTGATTTCCTCTACCAGGATGTGGTCTACATTCACAATGAGCTGTTGATCAGAGAGACCTACTACTAAATCTCCCAAAACAAGCAAGACAGACTTCTGTCAGAGCACTTGATTACCCACCAGACATCAATGGTAAGTGCCTACTGCTGAAGACACCAATTGCTGTCAGCACGGACCATGGAGAGTCTTGATTGGAATGGGGAGGAGAGCCAGTCCTCAGATAACTAGCCCATCTATTACTGGAAGGCACTACATGAACTACCAGGGGAAAGTGGCCAATATCTTCCCAAGCAACTCAGTCTAAGTGATGCTCACACAAGTGCAATAGTGGCATACATCTATTGTGGATAACCAACTGCTCTTGGATTGGCTAACAGATCTGATCAGTGGAAAGGAAACCATATCTGGAATTGGGAAACAAGTCAGAATCATATCCCAATAATGAATCTGCTTTCCATTGTCAAGCTCCAACTAACCTTACACTATAAAAGTGTCTAAATACTTATGATTCTCTCTAAATTAATAATGGCCATCCCATTTAACTGGCACTGATTTCACTCTCTGCTGGAGAATCTGCTTCTCATTTTCAGATGGGAAGTGGACTTGAGGAGATAAACGACCCAGCACACTCCACCCTGGCCCCAGCTGAAACCACAGAATTGGGGAAATGAGCAATAATGCTGCTCTCTTTGTTAAGCTGATATCAGCACTACGGTGATGGAGAAAGATACTGAGTACACTCAACACCAACCAAACCAGATGTCTATATGCTCCTAAGTGTCCATCACTGAAGTAGACTTAAAATGCTCCCAGCATGGCTCAGGGAATTTTGCAGAAGAGGGAGCAGAAAGATTGTTAGAGCCATAAGTTGGGACATTTTGCACAGAGACATTGCCTCCCCCACCATAATGCATGACCCACAATCCCCACGGGGTTGACTTGCATCCCCAGTGAAGAAAGCCTCTTCAGAAAAGTGGCAGGGAGGAGGGAAAGGATGGTACCAATATGTGATGTTTACATACAATATCTATATCTAATAGTTATATAATAGTCCATATCTAATAGTTAGAAAGTGAAAAAAAAGAAATAAAGTCCCCTATTAAAAAAAATAAATTGATATACTCTTATATCCACTCTCTTATGCCCCCATCCCACTGAGGACCCTCCTCAGTGGGGAAATTGATATTCACTGGAGGGGGGCAGAGGTCACGAAGGTCCTAGACAGTCTTTGTTGGGGGGCCCGCCTCAGGATACTCCTATCTATTCTAAGGTTTTGCAATCTTTCTGCCACCTCTTCCTCAATGTTTTCTGAGCAGTGGCAGGCATGATAGCAGTATGACATACTGTTGAGCTCTGTGGCTCTCTGCTGCCTCTGGTTTTCTGCTGTGATGAGTTTTGACTGAATACTGTGTCTGTCATCTTCTCTTTGGAACTGGGTATCAGGCTAGCAGTGAGAGAAGTACTCTTATGGCTGCTTCCTCTGCAATTCTTGGGCCCTAACCAATGTGATAGATGTGATATGTCTCATGTTAAGTGTGCTATCTGTTTTTATTGACAGCTTTCATAATTTTTAGACAATAACACATGGTAACTCCCTCCCTCCCCCTAGTTTTGCCTTTGAAACTCCACTCTCCATCATATCCCTCCCCCTCTCAATCAGCCTCTTTTATTTTGATGTCATGATTTTTTCCTGCTATTATGATTGTGTTGTGTAGATAGTGTCAGGCACTGTGAGGTCATGGATATCCAGGCCATTTTGTGTCTGGAGGAGCACACTCCCTTGGCTCTTACATTCTTTCTCCTGCTTCCTCCACAATGGACCCTGAACGTTGGATGTAATAGAGATATTTCAGTGCTGAGCACTCCTCTGTCACTTCCTATCAGCACCACAGTGTCTTCTGAGTAATCCCAAGGACACTTCCATCTGAAAAGGGAAGTTTCTCTAACCAAAAGTGAGAGTAGCATCAATATATGGGTATGAATATTAAAAGAAGTGCTTACTGGGCAGTTTGATGTACATAGTATATACATTCAGCCAGACACCAGCAGACATTACACCTCTAAGGCTCATGACTACTCCTGTTGTGGGTTTTCAGTATCAGGGAGGTATTCCCTCTCATGAAGCAGGCCTCTAGCCCAATTAGACAGCAGTTGGTTTTCCCAATAACAGACATGCCACTACTGCACCTGTTGGCTCATTTGGCCTGAATGACCACATTTAAGGCTTGCAGTGTCCACTGTTGTGTATCTCCACTGGTGATTTTTCTCTCTCCCATTGAACTGCATGCAGCATGGCTTTTTTTCAGCTTTCTGTTAGCTTGTGAAGACAAGAGAGGCTTTCAGCTCAGCTCCAGCAGGATTTCTCAGTGACCTTGCAGCCCAAGCATGTGTAGTCTTCAGCAATAGGGTCTTACCATCTATTCCTGTTAGGAAACCAAGAGCCTTAGCAAGGGTCTGTATTTTGGGGGGTGGGGTATCAGTGATATCCCTGGCCAACAACTCACTGGAAGGTATCCCATCCCTAGCACTGAAAAATTTCTAGTAACAGTCTATGGCTTCTGAGTGTTCCATTGTCCAGAAAAGTAGATTTCCATATGACTTATTCATATCCTCTTAGATTTTGATTAGCCCTCCCTCCACCTTTCCTTTACTCAATCTCTTCTGCTGACCTCATTTAGGCATTTTCATACCCATTAATCTGTTTTTCTCCATACATATATACAATACTATCCCATTAAGTCCCCCCTCCCTCCATTTCTATTCCCTTTATATCCCTTTTCTAGATTATTGTCCTCTGCTACTGAGTTTTATTCCTACTCACATAGAAGCCCAATAATTTGTAGCTAGGATACACATATGAGAGAGAACATGTGACATTTGACTTTCTAGCCCTGGGTTACCTCTCTAAGTATAATTCTTTCCAGGCCCATCCATTTTCCTGCAACTTTCATAAGTCACTCTTCAGTTGAGGGACAACTAGGCTGGATCCATTTCCTAGCTATTGTGAATAGAGCAGCAATAAACATGGTTGATCAAGTATCTCTATGGTAGTGAAATGCATCATTAGGGTATATGCCTAGGAGTAGTGTAGCTGGGTCCTATGGTAAATTTATTTTTACCTGTCTCAAGAACCTCCACAATGATTTCCACAATGCTGGACCAGACTGCATTCCTACCAACAGTGTAGGAATTTTCTTTTTCTGTATCCTCACCAGTATTTATGGTCATTTGTTTTCATGATGGTAGCCAATCTGACAGGAGTGAGATAGAATCTCAATGTAATAGTTTTAATCTGCATTTTCCTGATGACTAGGGATGTAGAACAATATTTTAGGTGTTTATATGCCATTTGTACTTCTTCTTTTGAGAACTCTCATTTTAGTTTCACAGCCTATTTTTTTAATTGGGGTGTTTGATTTCTTATTATTTAGTTTTTTGAGTTCTTTGTATATCCTAGATATTAATCCTCTGTCAGTTGTGTAGGAAAAGATTTTCTCCAATTCTGTAGATTGCCTGTTTGCTATACAAAGGCTTTGTAATTTCATGAGGTCCCAGCTGTTGATCCCTGGTTTTATTTCCTAAGCAATTGAGCTTACATTCAGAAAGTCTTTGCCAACACCATTATGTTGAAGGGTTTCCCCTACTTTTTCCTCTAGCAGTTTCAGATTTTCGGGTCTGATATTAAGGTCTTTGATCCATTTGGAATTAATTCTTGTGCATGGAGAAAGATAATGATCTATTTTCATTTTTCTATAGATACACATCTAGTTTTCCCAGCACCATTTGCTGAAGAGGCTGTCTTTTCTCCAATGAGTAGCTTTGGTATTTTTGTTGAAGATCAGGTGGCTATAGCTACCCAAACTTACATTTGGGTCACGTATTGTGTTCCATTGACCTACATGTCTGTCTTTGTGCCAGTAACATGCTGCTTTTATTACTATGGCTCTGTAATGTAGGTTAAAATCAGATGTGGGGATATCACCAGCCATATTTTTGTTGCTCAAAATTGTTTTAGATATTCAAGGTTTTCTGTGCTTCCAAATGAATTTTTAGATTTTTTTTCCTATTTCTGTGAAGAATGCCATTAGTATTTTGGTGGGGATTGCATTAAATGTGTAGATTGCTTTTGGTAAGATTGCCATTTACACAATATTGATTCTTCCAATCCAAGAGGAGGTCTTCTACATCTTAGTGTCTTCTTCAATTTCTTGCTTGAGTGTTTTAAAGTATATTCCAAAGTACTTTATTATTTTTTTTGATGTAATCGTGAATGGGAGTGATTCCCTGATTTCATCCTCTGTTTGTTTGTTAGCATATAGGAAGACTGATGATTTCTGTGTGTTTATTTTCTATTCTCCTACATGGCTAAAGGTATTTATCAGCTCTAATAGTTTGCTGGTAGAGTCTTTAGGGTCCTTTATGTACAGAATCATGCCATTTGCAAATAATGATAATTTGATCTCTTCCTTTCCAATTTGTATCCCTTTTCTTGTGTGTCTCTTGCCTTATTGCTATGGCTAAGGCTTCCAGTACTATTTAGTGGAAAAGCTTCAAGTTTTTGTCCATTTAGTGTAATGTTGGCTGTAGATTTTCCATAGATAGCCTTTACTACGTTAAGATATGTTCCTTCTATTCCCAGTCTCTGTAGGACTCATTTATTTATTTATGATAGACAGAGAGAGGCAGAGAGAGGGGGCAAGAGAGAGAAAATGGGTGTGCTAGGGCACACAGCTACTGTAAACTAACTCCAGATGCATGTACCACCTTGTTCCTCTGGCTTACATGGGTCCTGGAGAGTCAAACCTGGGTCCTTTGGCTTTGCAGGCAAGTGTATTAACTACTAAGTCATCTCTTCATCCTTCTGTAGGACTTGTATCATGAAGGGATGTTGAATTTTATCAAATGCTTTTTCTGCATCTAATGAGATGATCATGTGATTCTTGTTCTTCAGTCCATTTATATAATGTATTACATCTATTGATTTGCATAATTTGAACGATCCCTGCATATCTGTTATAAAGCCTACTTGGTCGGGGTGAATAATCTTTCTGATATATTCTTGTATTCTATTTGCCAATATTTTGTTGAGAATTTTTGAATCTATGTTCATGAGGAAGATTGGTCTGTAATTTTCTTCTTTTGTTCTATTTTTGTCTGATTTTGATATCAGTGTGATGCTGCCTTCGTAGAAGGAGTTTGGTAGAATTCCTTCTTTTTCTATTTTATGGAAAAGTTTGAAAAACATTGGTTTTACTTCTTCCATGAAGGTCTGGTAAAATTCACCTGTGAATCCATCTGGGCCAGAGCCTTTTTAGTTGGGAGATTTTTAATAACTGCTTGGATCTTCATACTTGTTATAGGTCTATTTACATAGGTCATTGATTCTTTGGATTTTTTTTTGTTTGGTTTTGGTTTCTACTTCATTAATTTCTGCCCTAATCTTTACTATTTCTTCCTGTCTATAAATTTTCAATTTTCCTTGTTCTTCTTTTTCTAACACCTTAATGTGAAGCATTAAGTTGTTTACTTGCAAACTTTCTAGTTTCTTTTTCTTTTATTAGTTTTGTAATTAGTGTATACAGTCAAGTTGGTACCATCGTTAGGCTCCTTCCTTCCTGTTCTCCCCCCTCCACAGGGACCCTCCTCATTAGGGAATATGGATTGTGCATTGCGGGGCTAGCCATCAGTGATGTGTAGGAGGCAACGTCTCTGTGTATCATGACCCAATGTGTGTCTCTGACATTCTTTCCGCCCCCTCTTCCACAAGTTTCCCTGAGCTATGTCGGGTTCATTCTAGGTCTGCTTCCATGGTGAGGTCTTGGTAGCCTCTGTGTCTTTGGATATCTGGTTTGATAGGAGGTGAGTGTTTTCTGTGTCTATCTCCTTCACCCTTGTGCTGGTACCAGGTTCACCAAGAAAGCAGCAATCTTGCTTACTTCCCAGTTACTCTTAGTTTCAGCTGGGGCCCTTTTGAGGTGTGATGGGCTGGTTCTCTCCTTAGAATATGTGTTCATCTGAGAAATAGAAACAAATTCTCCAACAGAGAGTGAAGTTAGTGCCAAATAAATGGGATAACCTTTGTTTTTTAGAGAATTTCATAGGTGTAAGCCCTCTTGCAACCTGCAATTGGTGGGAGCTTGGTCATGGAGAATGGGCTCGTTTTGGATACAATTCTGACTTGATTCCCAGCTCCAGCTTTGGGATCTGTTCCACTGAGCAGATCACTTAGCAAAATCAAGACCAGTTGGCTTCCCCCATGGCTGTGTTCTCCTATTGCACTTGTGTGAGCATCATGTCAGGTATTTGCTGCTGAGTAGTTTAGACCACGAGTTTCTTGGACAGATATTAGTCATTTTCCCCCAGTCACTCATGTAGTACCTTCTGCCACTAGACGAGCTAACTATCTGGGGACTAACTCTCTTCCAACTTCCAGACATGCCACTCCATGTTCTGTAAAGACAGCATATGGTGTTTTCAGCAGTAGGGTCTTACCACTGACTTTTGGTGGGTCATTAAGTACTCTGACAGAAATCTGTCTTCTTTTGGGAAGCCTTGTAAGTCTCTCTGATCAAGAGCTCATTGTGGATGATAGCCACATGCTGGTGCTGAGAATTACAGCTTAGCACCCAACAAGAGAAGGAAGAAAAAGATGAGTAATATAAAATAGCTAGAGAGAAGAGAGAGAGAGAGGGTATTTATGCAAGATTGGGTATTACAACAAACAGTTCCTCTAACAAAGTCACAGTCCCTAATGATGTGTGTTGCCCCACACCCTTAATCCTGTCAACTGGGAGGCTGATATTTCTGGTCTGTAGAGGGTTCCAAGGTCAGCTTGTGACTGAATGAGACCCTTCCCCAATGAATGACAGAAGAGAAGTCAAAGACACTATAAATCAGGAAGCAACAAATGCCAAGCCCAAAATATAGCTTATTTTAGAATGGGCAATCTGACCATCCATCAGATTTAACATATAATTTACCCTGACATGGAAGGTGCAATTAGCACTTCCAATGCAAGACTATATACCAGGCTTATTTGGTGGATACTGACCTGGTGCAATTCCAGTTACCTTTTGGGATGGCTTTGGTCTCAGTTTTTCTGCATGCCTGTATGGGTGCCTCTTTGTTGCATTGTGGGCTCAGGTAGGCTGTCTGGGTTTGTGGGTCACTGCTCTGATCATCTGTGCTGGGTGCTGTGAGGTGAGCTCCCTTCTCCAGTTCTCTGGTATTTGCTGGTGATGGGAGGAGGGAAGGCTGTGGATGGTGGCTGAAGTTCTCCTGTTGGTCCTCGTGATCCTCTTATTCATGTGCTGCTCCACTGGTCCCTGCTGTCCTCCCCTTCACAGTTCTTGAGTTTGTGAGGAGACTGGTGTGAGTGAAAAAATCCCTCATCTGGCTTTTCCCATATCTCAGGCTGAGCCTGGTTGCACAAACCTGGTGCCCCTGATGCTGGACCAACTTCTGCCTGCTTCTGTGGTCTCTAGACACTCTGGATCTCTCCTACTTATCTGCTGTGGTTAATAATTTCTTATACACCTTCACTTTTTAGTAGAAGAGTGTATTTTGCTGGGTTTTTGTTGTTGTTGTTGTTGTTTTGTGTTTTTTTCACACCTAGGCTGCTTTGGTGTGGTTCCTACAGCACCATCTTAATCGGAAGTCCATGTTTTGTCTTTTCTTATTGTGTTGGTGGACCTTGTATCGTCCCAGTATTCTATGCCATCTGTAAAATAGAATGGGTTCTACAACCACAAGTGAGAGCAGCTTAATCTAAAGGGGATAAGCATAATTATTTGAGAGATTTTTGATGTGTGTGTCCGTTCTTCTTAGCCAAAGAGCAGTGGTTGCTTCTCTCTGGAGTCAAAGCGCTCCTTATCCATGAAATTCTGACATGGCTCCCAGTACCAGGTATTAAATCTCTCCCAGTGAGCAGACCTCATGTACGGTCCTAGAAGAGTTAGTTACCTGCATAGGTGGTGTGCTGCTATTGCACAGGTGTGCACTTCTTGACTGACTAGTTGCTTTTGTTGCTTGTAGGATTCCTGGCTTATTCACTGTGTTGGTGACTGTTATCCCCTAGCAGATCCTATAGCATTTTCCAGTGCTGTGGGGCTAGCCACCTGGTTTCCCACTCAGTTACAATGTGGCCTCTAGATTTCCTTGACCACAGTTTGTATTGTTTTCAGCAACAGAGTCTTGCCTTTTAGCTCTAGTGAGTGACCAAGTGCTTTGACACTGATCTGTGTTGTTTTGGCAACTTCATGGGTCTCCGTGACCAAAACTCATCAAGAGGGGTATCTATTTTCTGACCCTGAAAATGCCCTGTTTTTAAAAGATTTTTGTTCCCCATGGGTTCCTAAACTGGTCATTTTATTTTTTAATTGGAATTTTAATACATGAATATACTGCAATTTTATCATCTTCACATTCAGTTATCTTCTTTTGTCTCCTTTCCCCCAATCCCAATCCACTGACTATTTGCCCCTTTCCATGTAATCCTTCCTCTGTCATAGTGTCTCAGTCTTTTTGTTCACCTCATTTTCCATGTCAAAATATTGATGGGCTCAGAACAATTCATGTGGGGGTATTGGCAACCACTGAGGGGTCATAAATATAACAATGGGAGGAAGATGTCCCAGAGTAGACAGAGATGTCTCATTTAGTGTTGAGCTCTTGACATCCTTTCATTTTCTGCTTTGATGAGTTTTGTGTCTCCTCAGTGTCTATTGTCATCTCGATAGGGAAGCTTTTCGGGCTGGTAGAAACAAAAAGCATTCATAGTCATTCTGCAACTTTTTTGCAATGTTCTCTGGGCCCTAGAAAGTGTGATAGAGGTGACTCATCCAATGCTAAGCACTAGGCTTTCTTTTCTTCTTGTCATGTTGATGTGTCTTGGGTTTTCCTGATTCATCTCCATCTGTAAAAAGTAAGTTCTCTAATTAAAAGTGAGCATGGTATTAATCAAAGAACATAAGCATATACATTTAGAAGGATTTTGTATACAGATATCATCTCCTTTAGCCCTACCTTGGAATAGTTAGATTGGACTAGACATTGTACTCCTCACCAGTAGTAGTGGTTAGGATGCTAGAATTAGGCATGGAGGGAGGGGAAATGGAGACCGATTCAGAAAGAGGAATGCAGATGGGTAAGTGGAGGGAAGGAATATAGGGGGTAGAAGGGTATGAGGACATAAGGGAAAACAATAGACGGATGGGAGAAGGACACACAACATTAAATATGAATAACTACCATAGGAACCTAATTATTTAGCTAATTAAAAAATATGCTTTGGAGGCTGGAGAGATGGCTTAGTGGTTAAACGCTTGCCTGTGAAGCCTAAGGACCCCGGTTCAAGGCTCCATTCCCCAGGACCCACGTTAGCCAGATACACAAGGGGCGCACGCATTTGGAGTTCTGTTTGCAGTGGCTGGAAGCCCTGGCGTGCCCATTCCCTCTCTCTCTCTCTCTCTATCTGCCTCTTTCTCTGTGTCTGTTGCTCTCAAATAAATAAATAAATAATGAAGAAAAAATTTAAAATATATATATACTTTGGAAGTCAGGCGTGCTGGCACACGCCTTTAATCCTAGCACTCAGGAAGCAGAGGTTGGAGGATGGCTGAGATTTCAAGGCCATCCTGGGACTACATAGCAAATTCCGGGTCAGCCTGAACCAGAGTGAGACCCTACCTCGAAAAACCAAATACACACACAGACAAACACACACACACACACACACACACACACACACACACTTTGGAAGGGAGAGAGAAGTAGAGATTGGAAAGAAGTATCCTGCTGGGGTGAAGAAAGCTTTACTCTCAAGCCATAGATTGGTGCACTAAATCCTAGTGCCTGAAATGGGTCACCCCCACAGTGAGTCAGGAAGGCCCATGGGGCCCCAAAAACAATGCAGGCCATTGCCAAACACTTGAGTACCCATAAAAACCAGATGGCAAGGCCCTGTTGCTGAGGACACCATAGGCTGGTTGATTAAGAATTCAACCTTGAGTAGAGATGGAAGTTATCTATCTCTTTGCTTAAAAGCCTTCATATGCTAGAAAGTGCTTTGTGAGCTGCTTGGGAAGAAAGATAATCAACATCATGAACAAACAGTGGACCCTGCAAGCTACAAAATTAACCATCCTGACAAGGTGTACCCATGGGTAAAATAGTGGCACATAAGTTATGGGAATAATCAGCTGTTCTCCAGTTGGGTATGAGGTCTACTCAGTGTAAGGAAATCCATGCCTGGTACCCAGAAACAATTCAAAAGCCTATATTCTTGAGGTAAAAGACATTTTTAAGAAAGTATCTCTTGTAGATCAGTCTGTACCCTTACAATATAGCTTGAGTTGTGCCTAAACTTGTCTTCCTGCCTCAACTTCACAAGTGTTGGGATTATAGGCCTGGTGTATGTGGCATTGAGTATCAAACCCCGGGCTGCATTCATGCTAGGTAAGCACTCAATCAAACCAAGCTCTATCTCCTGCTCCACTTTGATGATTTCTGCAACAAGAGATTGCCTTATTCTGATGTTAGAAGTGATATTAGTTTTAGATTTCATCTTTCTTTAAAATAACTTTGTGAGAGAGGATTAATTGGCTCACCAGGGTGTCTTGCCACTGCAAACAAAATTCAGATGCATTGCCACTTGGTGCATCTGACTTCACATGGATACCGGTGAATTGAGTCCGGGGCCAGCAGGCTTTGTAAGCAAGCACCTTTAACCACTGATCCATTTCCCCAACTCTAGATTTTATCTTTATACTTGAATGCCATGAGGTTGTGTCACTTTCTCTACAATCTGAACTGTTAGAGACCCTAAAATATGGGTTTTCTGCTCCTTCCCTGAAGGACATCTGTATATTTTACGCTTCCTTTGAGAAGTTCCCTTAAGACCATCCACCTGGGTCTTCACTGATACTTCATGTTTCTTATATACAAATATGATGGCTATGGATGGGAAAAAGCACTCCTTCCACATTCCCTGACCCCAACTCTTAGACCACAGATGAGGTCACTTGAAGAAGTCCTGCTGTTCTAGCCTAGGCAATGTTGAACAGCCCCCTCTCTCTAGGAGACCTTGAAGGACCAGACTTTCTTTATATTCTACAATCCCTCTGTAATTTATCTCACATACTCTGTGTCCAAACATACCCCCTTTTCTCAAATATTCATAAAAAGGAGCACCTAGCTTTGTTCCTCAGAAATGAAACTTTGGCTTCATAATCCCACCATGCTTTTCCATGGCATGCTAACCTCCCTCTAATAAACCTTGCCACCAAATTAGAAATCCACCTCAGCATTTCTCTCTATCCAACTGACATTTATTAATATTTATTTTTCTACCTTTGCACCAACCAGCAGAAGTCTTAGTCCTTGTGCTTCCAAAGGTGACTTCAGAGGGGGCACAAGTAGAGCCCACAGTCACTTTGTTTGCAGCAGGCAAGTATGCCTCAGTGGGGAGCAGAACTAGCTGAAGGGCAGCAGCAAACTCTTGACTCTAGCATCTGGACTTGTATGTCTTGGTCTATCTCTAATAAAAACTGATTCCTTTTTAGAAATTGAGCTCCTTGCCTTACTTTCAATTATCATACCTATCTAGTTTCTAGATTCTATCAAAAGGTACTTCACACATGTTTTTGCTACTCATCATGGAAACAGTTTTCTTTGTGTGAAAGAAACGGGAAGTAATCATCTCAGTCTTTAACTTTGAGCGTTAATAGATGTGGACTAATTTTGGCTAAAAGAGGGGTTACATACATCAAATTCTCCCTAAATTAATATGTTTTTCGCATTTAAACTATGCTGACTTCACTCTACTTTGGAGAATGTGTTCTTTCTCAGAAGGTAGCGAGACTTGAGGAAATAAAGTATCCCTTCACTTCAGCAAAGCCACAGCTGAATCCACAGAGGAACTGGGAAGATGAACAAGAGTGCCATTTCCATGCTGAACTGGATAGTCAGTGCCAGGGTGAAGGAGACAGACGCTAAGGATACTCAACACCTACCAAAGTAGAGATCCAGAGGCTCCTAAGAGCTCATCACTGAAGTAGTCTTAAAACTCACCTACCACCGCTCAGGGAATTTTGAAGAAGAGGGGGTGGAAAGATTTTAAGAGCCACATGTATGAGACATCATGCCCAAAAGCATTCCTTCCTCCCAAAAATAACTGACTGCTGCTCCCATAAGGCATAAACCACAACCCCATGGGGAAATACCTGCAACCCCACTGAGGAGTGTCCCCAGAAGAATGAAGGCAGGTATGAGGGAGAAAAGGGTACCAACACATGAAGTATCCATACAAATTTTGTTAATAATAATAATAATAATAATAATATAAATAAATAAATAAAAGTAAAATATTAAACAAAATAAAAGAGACGTGGCCTAAGCCTTTTCTTTTCCCAATAGAAGCTCAGCACCTGTGCTTCTTTTTTTTTTCTTTTCCTTCTTTCTTTCATCCTTTTTTTTCCTCCTTCCCATCCTCAAACTTGAAATCAAGGCTCCCTGTATCAGGGAGCTTCTTCTGAATATATCATGTATTATGTGAGGAGAATAATGGGTTGTCAACAATGGCTATGCCCTAATCCCTGAAGCTGAGGAATATGTTACCTTACACATTTAAAGTGGCTTTGCAACTGTGGTTAAGTATCTGGAATAGGGGGGGATTATCTAGAATTGTTCAGGCAAATACAACGTGATCATAAGGCACTTGTATCACACAGGAAGACAGTCATAGAAGTTATGGCAGAAATAAAGAGAAAGGAGCCATTTTAAGAGGGGCAATGAGCTGGAAAGGAAAGAAGATGCTCTCATGAAGCTGTAGAAAACAAGAATAAGATTCTCTTCCCAGTCACTCATGTTGGGACCAGCCATAGCACTAGATCAGTGTATCAGTTACTCTCTCACTGCTGGGACGAAATGCCTGACCAGAAGCATCTTAAGGAATAAAAGGGTTTACTTTCCTCTTACAGTCCTGCAGGGAAGTCCATCACATGTGGTGGGATGGTGGGAGCGCTGCAGCAGCAGGAAGCTGGGGTTGCATGATCCCTTCAGGAGGGAGAAAGTGAAGCACAAAACAGGAAGTTGTCAAGACACACACCCAGTGACGCCTTCCTCCAGTAAGGCTGTACTTCCTAAAGTTTCTTCAACTTTTCCTACCACCAAGTGGGGATTAAGTATTCAGGCACATTAGTCTGCTGGGGAAGTGGGGGTGCATTTTGCATTCAAACCACAAGGAATGTTGATGATTTTGGACTTTGAACATCCAAAAATATAAAGTGGTAAATGTGTTCTAAGCCGCTTGGTGTGTGCTGGCTTGTTATGACAGCAGTAGGAAATGAACATGGCGTCTCTCAGTGGCTCTTTATAACTTTCACACTAAATCACAAACATTAATTTTGCTCAGAGGTCCCTTAGTGATGTCACTGCAGTCTCTGATCTTGCTTGTGGCCATTTCAACATTTTCTCTCAGCTCTAAAGTATCAATGAAGTTTCTGCTATTTCAAGCTGGGAAACTGCAGGGGGAGAGAGAAAAGGCACATTTCCAGCTGCTCCCCCTTTGTAAGAATTAGAAATGTCCTTGCCCAAACTTTCATTTGTCTTTTTATTTTCACAAAATCCTACTTGTCACTTCCTTCAGGAACCCTTCCTAATACCCTAATCTTGTGTGAAAATTGCACAAATGAAAGAAAAACAAGTGAATGAGAATTCAATAAGCATGACACCTTTAATGTGACTATTTGTCACAGTCTTTACGTACAGCTATTGTCACTGTCTCTATTTGTGTTGAGAGTTCAGCTCTGTCTCTATTAATCACTTTCACTCTTAAATGCCTCTCTTTCATGAGATATTTTCATATTTTGAAAGATTATGAAACATTCAATAAGAAATAATTTACAACTATCAGCAGCCAAAAGTATTCCTTAGATCTCTGGACAGGTGAGTATTATTTCTATGTTTAAAGTTAAATTTCTAGTTTGTAATCACCATGAACATCTGGTGCCAGATACCTGATTCAGCCAATGATTGGCTTTCACTACTTATAATATTTAGGTTGCCATCCTCTACTGAGAATAAAACTTGTGTTTGGTAAATTGTATAGGGTGTGAGTCACACTCTTATGTCTTCTCTGAGGCTATGCCATGGGATCCCAAATTAGGACACTGCTCAAGTAAACCAAAATTCCTCAAAAAGAGAGAGAGAGAAAAAGGAAAAAAAAAATTGAAGGAGCAGAAAGTTCCATCCACAGTCTAGAGTATATTAAATAGCAATCCTTGTTCCCATTAAGAGGAATTCTTGAATATTTAATAAGACCTAATTAAAATTAATAGAGAAAAGACTATGACAAAATTTAATAAGTACATTTTTCTCTTCTTTTATGGACGTAAAATGCCCAATTCTTAAAACAGATAGTTTTAATGACTGCATGTATTTCCTTTACTAGCTTCCTCTGTCAAACTGTATAATGGATTTTAGCCTGTAAACAATTGTGCTACTTTAAAGAACTTTGATGTGCCGAATCATAGTGTGCATAGTGAAGAGTACTATGCTATGCTCTTCACTGTGCCATTTCCCTCTGCTTTCTGCCACTCATGCAGAGATTATCCAGGCGTCATTTTATACATACTTGGCCAAAACGCAAAGCTCAGCACAGCTAATGCAGTAGAGGAGAGTTAAGTTAGATTACATACAGTTCTCAAGCCTGTTACACTCCATGCTACCTCTATTTACAACATTGCTACAATAATTACCTTTTAGTGATTTAGCCAGATTCTCCATTTGATTTTAAAATTTATCCATTTACTTATTTATTTTTGATGTGTGTGTTTGTGTGTGTGTGTGCATGTGTATATGGAGGTCAGAAGAAACCTGGAGGTGTCTGTGATTTTCTGCCACCTTTTTGAGATAGTGTTTCTTGGCCCTGTGAATGAACACTAGTTTAGCTGGTCTGCAAATTTTGGATTCTCCTGGTTCCACTTCCCAATGTCATAGGTGTTTTGGTATCAGAGATACAAGCTCTATTTTCCATATGGCTTTACATGGGTTCTTGGGAATTGAACTTGGGCAGGAAAGCATTTATAACTATTGAGCAATCTTCTCAGCCCTTTACTTTTTAAAAGTAGTTGAGGGATATGTGTAGTCTGAATATCCGAAAATACTTCACCTTTCCTTAATATTCTGATTTTAATTTCTCTGCAAGCCTTATCTCCACATTTAACAAATGCCTGGTTGTACCTGTGCAAAGTAGTAGTCCAAGAAGCAGAAAAGTGTAGGTGATCAATACACAAATGCTGCCTTGTGTGATTTGGCACTATTTGGTTAAAGACACTGGCTTACAAAGCCTGTCTCTAATCGGGTATAGCAAATACATGAGGAACATGCTTAGAGCTTTTTTTTTTTTTTTTTTTTTTTTTTTTCGTTCTCATAGGTCTAGTGGCCATTGTGACCATTTTCCCATGTATCTCATGTCAAATGTCTCAAGCTTCTGCCATGCGTGGACCAGTCATCTTCCAGGATTATGACTGGAGCAGGGATGTAGACTCCTCAATCTATGCCATGCACAGACTAGTCAGCTTCCAGGGTGACTAAAGCACAGCTTCAGTCTCCTTGTCTGGGGCAGGTATCCTCTAGAACTTGACCTTGAGGAAAACTTCTTGTACCTAGTGACCTGTTAGCCATCACATTCAGCTGAGAATGCTGTTTTCTTGACTGTGGTGTGATAAACCTATACCATATTGCTTGGCTGATGGTATGGGCCCATAGGTGTATATGGAACCCTTTGTGTTACAGATTTTAAGGGAACACCACCAATGGCGGAAGAATCTGGCTCATCTCTAATCTAAACAAAGAGACAATGTCAAACAACCAGCACCACGAACATCAGTAGGTATGAACTGTCAAGGCCCCAAACTGTTTCTCTCTTTAGGACTGGGCTCCAGATTTGCCCCAAACACACCTTAAGGCCAGACGCCAAGCTCTGTGCCTAGTGACATAGCTCTTCCTTGGTAAGGCTTTATCCATTGGAGACATAAGGCTTAAGCCTAATTCTATGGTCCATACATTTAAATCTCTCCAGTTTGTCACTGGCCCCCAGAGAATCATGACCATCTCATAATGTAAATTCTATTTGGTCCAACTTTAAAAGTCAGTTATGGCTCTGCAGGAGAGACACTTAGGGATCTGTAATGAGCTTTATGACTTTCAGTATGGTGTCATTTGTTAGGAAGAGCCAAGGCTGTGTTTACCACGTGGCTTCCTTTGGAAGCATTTGTTGTGACTCTCCTTTTGCAGATTCATTGACTCAGAGTCCATCTGCCTGATCAAAAAGACAGGTAAGTTATCAGAAGCTAGAAGTGTCCCATTACCTCCTGTGGCCATTTGATCTAGAAGCAGGAACCAAATTATTGGTTGTTCTTTTAATTCTCCTGTTTCCAACTGACTTTGGCTTCTATATATGGTTATTAATCATTCAGAGAGACTATACACGTCTGATTAGCAAAACAAATTCAAAGAAGTACAGAACAGAACTGGGCGTGGTGGTATATTCCTTTACTCCCAGCACTCGGGAGGCAGAGGTAGGAGGATTGCCGTGAGTTTGAGGCCACCCTGAGACTACATAGTTAATTTCAGGCAGCCTGGGCCAAAGTGAGACCCTACCTCAAAAAAAAAAAAAAAGTACAGAACATATCTGGTAAACAAAACAGATCTCGTTAGAGAAAGACATAAAAATTTTAAATAATTCTGATGAACATTTAAGTTTAGCTGTCAGGTGACAGTGTAAGCCATATCAAAACATAGAAAGAAGACACATTTTATCCTTTAAGTGTCTGTCAGTTTTAAGTACAGGCAGAACATGATAGCAGCCCTAGAAACAATATTTTAGCAACTACTTTAAGTCAGTTGATTTTATATGGAAATTGTATGTCAGAAAAAGACAAGACAGGATAAAATCTTGACATCTGTGTTTGAAACATCTTTGGCTAGTCTGTATACATATGTAGATACTAATTATCTCAAAAGAAGCTAGAAGCAAAACAGCAGAGTTTAAGATTAGATCATTCTTCTTCAATGAGTATCATTTGAACCTAAGGCTGTATCCTAGAGCAGAGAACATGTCTTAAGAATCAATATATCTGGGCTAGAGAGATGGCTTAGTGGTTAAGCATTTGCCTGTGAAGCCTAAGGACCCCCATTCGAGGCTCCATTCCCCAGGACCCACGTTAGCCAGATGCACAAGGGTGCGCACGCATCTGGAGTTCCTTTGCAGTGGCTGGAGGCCCTGGCGTGCCCATTCTCTCTCTCTGTCTGCTTCTTTCTCTCTCTGTCTGTTGCTCTCAAATAAAAAAAAAGAACCAATATATTTATAAGCAATGAACTTAAGATACCGGAAATAGACAACTACTTAAATAAAACCCTGACTGAGATTGTTTCGTTACAAACAGCTTAAGATTAGAGAAAAACCTGGTCATTGTTGACCTAAACCAGCCTGATTTTAACATATATTAGACACATACAGACAGACATAAAGTAATTTTGTAAGCAAGCACCTTTAATCATTGAGTAATGTTTTAACTTAACATAAAGCAATATTTATGACTTAGAATATATGAAGCTTAGAGAAAGTGTACCAACATTATTTCTCAGGCTTTAGAAGCTTATATAGGCACCTTCCTATATCCATTAGAAAATGTTTATTCTTTACATTTTACCTTCTTTCATTGGGGTTAAAGGAGCCTACTTTGGGCCCTATAATTGTGTATGTATATAATTGTCCCTTTTCTTTGTATTTCTAAACTCTTCACTTCGTTCCTGTTTTGTCATCCACAGCAGTGTGCTTCAGTAGGGAGAAGTCCCCCCCCCCTTTTTTTTTCTTTTTTGGTTTTTCAAGGTAGGGTCTCACTCTAGCCCAGGCTGACCTGGAATTCACTATGTAGTCTCAAGGTGGCCTCAAACTCATGGCGATCCTCCTACCTCTGCCTCCTGAGTGCTGGGATTAAAGGTGTGCACCACCACACCTGGCAATTCCCTTCCCCTTTATGTTGAACTTGATATGATTCTATAAGGATTTTGAGTTCATTCTGGAAAGTTATTTTCCAGAAATCTTTGGCTGCTTCTTTAATCCCAGTCTTAGGATATTGAGGTAGGAGGATCTCCATGAGTGTGAGGCCAGCCTGGGCTTCAGAGTGAGTTCCAGGTCAGTGTTGGCTAGAGTTGAGACCCTGCTGCAAAATCCCCTCTCAAAAAAACATACAAAGACTTGAAGCCACAGTCACTGAACAACATTGCACGATTGTGTACTAATTCACATAGGACATTCCGAGCCATGTGTCTATTCCTTGTGGCCTAGGCAGGCCACTCCAGGTAGTGACTGGGTTCATCTCCAGCAGGCTGGTGTCTTGGCAGTGGTGGTGTGGCAGCCAGGTTCAGCCGGTCTGTTCTGTTGCCTCACTGTAAAATCTCATAGAGCCTGTAGGTTGTGTCTCTTCAGCATGGCACTAAGACTTCAAGTCAGAACGGGGCAGCGACTAGGTATCTTGAAGTTTAGGTGTACGCCTGGTCTTACTTGACTCTTGGCCAAATAAGGTGCAGAATCATCTACATTCAATAGAAGAGAAAATGGTAGGAGGAGTGTCATAAAGTATAAAAACATCTTTAACCCTGCCTAAATTGCTTTCAATATTATTTCTCCCCCTCTTGCTTTTCTTCCTGGAATTCTCTTACCTAGTTTGAAACTTTGCATCTAAGCCTCACAGTTTGTGACACTCTTTCAGTATCCTCTCTTTCCCTTTGCCACAGAAAGATTTCCTAATGCACTTATAACTGGTGTTCTTTATTTTTTATCTATACTAAATATGTTGATAAAGCTGTAATCAGTTTTATATGACACAGCGTAAGATGTTCTCATTATTAAAGATCATTTTTGAAACTTTTTCTTAATAACTTCCATATATATATATAGAGAGAGAGAGACATGTATATATAGACATTATACCATGATCATAATCCAGACATTATAACATGATAATAACCTTTCCCACCCTCCTCACTTTTCCCCTTCTGAATCCCCCCTCCACTGAAACCCTTCTTCTTTATAACTAGTCTCTCTTCTATTTTGATGTCATTGTTTGATCCCTCCTATTTTGCAGGTCTTGTGTATAGATGGCATCAGTCACTGTGAGGTCATGAGTTGGCTTATTTCTTTAAGATTTACTTTTTCATGCTTAAGGCATGGTTTAAACTAAAGCCAATTTGACCTTAAAGTACAGGACAATGACACAAAACTACAGCTACAGATAAACTTAAGTACTTCAGAATTCGTTTTCAGTTACCTCTTTGGGTCCAACAAATTGGAGGTTCCTTCCTTATTTGTTAGCTTAGCTACTTTAAATACTTTTCAAATTGCTTGTAGAGCATTTCAGCATACAAGGTGTTAATGATTTCCTAACTTAACATTTTGCTATAGTAAGCAATTCTATTCTGTTTCTAATTAAGGAAACAGGAAGGAAAATAAAAAAGCATCAAAGATTCTAAAACTATAGAAATATTTTGTTTGTTTATGTTGTATCAGAATACACAGAATGTGAAAGTCTATGGATTTAGGAAGAACTAAGTCTTGGATTGGTTTGGACAACTTACAAGAAAAAATTCCACTCAAAATACAACTATGTTAAAAAAGTTTTTGAAATTAAATAACGAAGATTTTGAAGCAAGTAATTCCTAAGAGAACACTTTCTCTTGATAATATATGAATGAATATTTTTATGGAAAATATTTTGTCAAATGAGTTGCTCTGTATGTTAATATTGCAGCCAGAATGAAATTATTTCCCACGTTCTAAAGCTTCCTTCTTCAATATGACAAACTAATATCTCTTATTTATCTTTGTTCACTATCCATAATCTTCATCTGGCAAACTTAACTTTTCTTCTGAGCATCTGCAACTAAATACATGGTGATGAGCTAATAATGTAGCACAATATATACCATTTTCTGGATAATTATACTCATTTACAAAACTAAGCACTCTTTTCTCATTCAATATTTCTCTCAGATTCTACCAAGATGGAACTTTGTCAGAATGAAGTATGGAAGTATGCTACTCTGGAGGAGCTGAAGGTTCTGATGCTAATCAAAAGACTTGATTCTTTTCTGACCTAACACAACCGGAATTAGGAATATTATGATGAATAAATGCCTTAATATATTTATTTTAATGACAATTGTCATGGATATACATTTTGATCATAATCCCCACCTATTACTTACATTCTTTTGTCTCTTCTTCCCCATCTTCTTTTCTTTTCACTGAACCCTTTCTTCTATCTAGTCCCTCTCATATTTTGATGTTAACTTTTTGCCTCTCTCCATCATCCATAGCAACATGTTAGTGGGCCCAATTTTATGCCTGTCTTTTATAGTTCATAACAGCTACATTCAATTCATAAATGCAACTACCACTTTGAGTCTGGAAGATAGGGTCCCAAAGCACTTTGTTAATATTTAGTTTTCTTTTCAAGAAGTAAGTACTCATTACCAACTGTATGTACTCCCAAACCCACAGGAAGTGCTGCAAATCAACTGTAAGCACTTCTAACCCACAGTAAGTACTACTAACCCATAGTAAGTGCTCCTAACCCACAGTAAGTATTTCTAACCCACAGTAAGTATTCCTAAACCACAGTAAGTATTACTAACCCACAAAGTCTTCCTAACCCACAGTAAGTACTCTTAACTCCCAGTAAGTGTTCCTAATCCATACTAAGTGATCCTAACCTTCAGTAAGTACTCCAAACTGACAGTAAGTACTCCTGACCCACAGCAACTACTGCTAATCCACAATAAGTGCTCCTAGCCCACATTAAGTAACTCATAACTCCCAGTAAGTGCTCTTAACCCTCAGTAAGTACTTCTGACAGTACTCCTAGCCCATAGTAAGTACTCCTAACCCTCAGTAAGTACTTCTGACAGTACTCCTAGCCCACAGTAACTGCTCCTAACCCATAGTTCCAGCATTAATCCTTTTGGAAGCAAAACAAAAATTCACATGACCAAACAAGAAGGGATTTATTAGTCCAGTTCCTGGTAGTTAAAATTAACTGGTGTGTAGCCTGGAAAAGCACTTGTTTAGCATGTGTAAGGCCCTGGATTCAATCCTAAGAACTGTCAAAAGCAAACAAAATCAACAAAATACTAATTAAGTAGCAAATGACTTTGTTGCTTTGCAGTGCCCCATCTAAAATTCATCCCAAATGCTTTGTTCTGTCTGTTACACGTAATCTTTCCTTTGTTTTTCATAATTAACTGGAAAACATGCAATAATTGTACATTTTCATAGAGGACAGTACTATATTTTAGTTATTGTATACAATATGTACTGATCAATTCAGGGTAATTATAATTCTGGCCTTTTTCTTAGCCAGTTATTGGACTTTCTCATTTTTGACCCCTGAGTTACCTACTTGTTTCTGGGAAGAAATCCTAACCAAAAACAGTTTATAGGAGGACAGAATTTATTTCAGGCTTAAGTTTCTAGGGGAGTCTCACCATGGTGAAACAAGAATAGCAGGAGCAGTAAACTGGCGCCCCTGTTGTACATCAGCAATAGGGAATAAGCAATTTGAGTGAGTCAGAACTCAGCATACACTAAAGCTAGACTTCAAGGTCTGCCCTCAGTGGCACACCACCCCCAGCAAGGCTCCACCATCCCAAAGACCCTGCCAACTGGACCATGTTAGGAATTCAATCATAAGCATTTAAGGTAAAGGGATCATTTTACAACGAAACTACCACACTGAGTTTCCTCCCCAAATTGTCCCAGAGGAAGTGGAGGATCAATCCAGACAATAGTGCTCTAAACCCACACTTAAAATATATTATTTATTTATTTATTTGAGAATGAGAAAGGGAGGGAGAAAATGGGTGTGCCAAGGCCTCTAGCATCTGCAAAATAACTCCAGATGCATGTGCCACTTTGTGCATCTGGCTTATGTGGATACTGAGGCATTGAACCTGGGTCCTTTGGCATTGCAGGCAAGAACCTTAACTGCTAAGCCATCTCTCCAGTCCCAAACACATTTTTTTATTATATAACTGATGGAAATTTATTTATCAATGGTTCATTAATATATAGGAAATATTCACAGTTGATACATTCGTAGAAACATACAAATGGAGTTATTTTTTTGCTACTGATATTATTTTATTATTAATTAGTTTTGTACTCAGCAAATACAGTCAATTTGGTACCATTGTTAGGCGCATCCATGTCCTACCCCCTCCTCCTGGCCCCTCCTTGTTGAGGTATATGGGTCATGCATTCTGGAGTTAGCCCACAGTTATGGGTAGGATAAATGTCTCTGCATATCATGACCCAACATGTGGCTCTGACATTCTTTCCACCCCCTCTTCCACAAAATTTCCTTGAGCCATGTTGGGTTCATTTTTGGTCTGCTTCAGTGATGAGGTGTTGGGGGCCTCTGGGTCTCTGGATATCTGATTTGGAAGGAGTTGATTTTTCTCTGTGTCAATCTCCTTCACCTTTGTGCAGGTACCCAGTTCACCAAGAAAACAGCACCATTGTTTGTTTCACCAATTGTTCTTAGTTTCAGCTGGGGCCCTTTTGAGGTATGATGGGGTGTCTCTCTCCTTAGTATCTACGTCTATCTGAAAAAGAGAAGCAGATTCTCCAACACAGAGTAAGTTAGCACCAGACAAATGAGATAACCCTTACTTTTTATAGAGAATTTAATAGGTGTAGGCCCTCTTGTAGCCCACAAATGGTGGTAGCTTGATAATGGAGAGCGGGCTTATGTTCGAATATGGTTCTGACTTGTTTCCCAGATCCAGCTATAGGTCCTGTACCACTGAGGGGATCAGTTAGCCAAATCAAGAGGAGTTGGTTTCCCACCATGGCTGTGCACCACTATTGCACTTGTGTGAGCATCACCACAGGTTATTTGCTACTAAGTAGGCTAGACCATGAGTTGCTTGGACAGATATTGGTCATTTTCCCCCAGTCGCCCATGTAGCACCTTCTGGCACTAGACGCGCTGACTGTCTGAGTACTGACTCTCTTCCAGCTTCCAGCCATGCCACTGAAGTTTACATGTTAACCACATAAGGTGTCTTCAGCAGTAGGGTCTTATCACTAATCTTTGGTGGGTCATCAAGTACTCTGACAGAAATCGGTCTTTCTTTTAGGAAACCTTGTAGGTTTCTCTGATCAAAAGCTCATTGTGGATGATAGCCACATGCTGGTACTGGGAGATACAGGTCAGTGCCCACTAAGAAAAGGAAGAAAAAGATATCTAATATACAAGAGTTAGAGAGAAGACAGACAGAGAGAGAGAGAGAGAGAGAGGGAGGGAAGGAGGGAGGGAGGGAGAGAAAGAAGCTGTAGAAGATTAAGGTCAATCTTCATCATACCCTCTCCAGTGTCTTGTGGCTCAGGTATTCCCTCTAAGGCCCTGGTGAAGGTTCGGCCATTTGGTCTGCCTTTTAGGATGTAGAATTTTATGGTACCATTGGGTCTAGATTTGTGTTTCGCACCCCCTCCCTTACCCTCCCCTCCCTCCCCACCTATCCTATTGTCTAGTCCACAAGCTGCTTGCTGGGTATGTAAGGCATCTTGGGTAGATTCAGGTACAAACTCACATTTTAAAAAGTGGTCTCTCTTTAGAATCATCTTCAAAGAATAAGGTATAACAGAGAAAAACAATCCCAGATACATTATTTGGATAAGACACCTAGAATTCATTCACCACCTTCCTAGAAATAACTAACAGTTTTGATTTATTATTTTTTAATGCCTGCATAATTTACTGCTTCTAGTGACACAAGTTCTCAACATATACACTACTTTGTCTAGGAAGCTTTCCTGGAGACATGAAGTCACAATGTTCTTCCCACCTATCTGTTAGTGCCCTTGTTTAATCATATAATGACTCCCACTACAGCTCTTCTCTATTAACCAGGATAAAAGATTATTTCTGAAACAATTGCATATTCTGTACTGGGAAAGACTATAAAACATATAATTCAATCACAGAATATCACAGATAATGAATCATTTGTAAATGAATGAATCAGTTAATGAACTGACAAAGTTGCCAAAGACTGTATCACACTAAGAGTACAATTTCAAAGGTGAAGTTCTATTAAACATAAATGAGGATGAAAGTTTTTCTGGGGAGAAGGGTATTAAAAATTGAACCTATGGCTTCTTACTTGTTAGGCAATTACATTCCTGATGAACTATATTGCCAGCATCCCTCCTCCTTTTTATTTTTTCTTTCTCATTTTGAAACATGATCTTACTAAATTGCCCAGGCTGGCTTTGAACTCACTTAATCACCTAGACTGAACTCGCCTTGAACTTGTAACCCTGCCTCAGCCTCCCTATAGCAGGGATGATATGCCTGCATCCCTAGGCATGGTCTAAGTGAGGTCTGGCTACTCAGTAATTTCACAACAAATGATGAAAGCCTTATTTCACATCCTATTATTCGCATTTTATATGTACACATGTTGCTGATCATGGAAGTGAGGTCCAGGATGGAAAGCGGTCATGCAAGAACAAGATTCACCTATTCTTTGTTTAGTATTTCGTATTTAGAGAATTAGTGTTGTCACAGTGATCTCACAATTACAATAAAAAATTATGCCTTTTGAAAATGCGATTAAATAAACAAGTTTCCTCTAGTCTTCCATACTACCAACTACTACAAGGCAGAGTCACTTCTGTGCCTCTCTTTCTCTCTTCCTTCTTCCCTCCCTCCCTCCCTTTACATGTCAGCATTTATCAATAAAATTCTTTAAAATATGAAATTGTACCTATTGTTGTATTATATCAAGGCAGGTCAAATAAGCATTGGTCATTAATAGTTTTATTATGGATGAAATTAATTAAGAAAAAAATATATTTTAAAACATAGCTAATTTGACTGTCACTGAGAAAGGCAGAGAAAATGCTGCTATCAGTATTAACATATAGAAAAGGAATCTACATAAATTTCTTTTGTGACAAAATCCATAGAATATATATTTGGGACTGAATCATATGTCTTCGAGTTAATACATACTAACAATTACTGAGTAATTTCTATGCTGGATGTTATAGGGCCTGTGCTTTATTTGTTCACACCCGAGTTCCTACTACTCCAGAGGCAAAGATAGAACGTCAAATGAGCTCAAGATCAACCTCAGCTACATAATGAGAACCTGCCTCAAATATGCATATATTCATAGAAAGTTTGAAGTGGTAAGGCAATGTACATGTGCTCTTTACCAAATTCTCCTAAGTCGAAGTATTTTACAGTATTATTTTAAAAATACTAAAATCAGGAATTTGAAGTCAATAGAATCCATAGAGTTTATTCTGCTTTCCTTATTCCTTTAGTTTTAATATGTGCTCATTTACATATGAGTATTTTTGTGTATATGTATCTTTTTAAAAAGTTATTATTATCATTCATTTTGAGACAATATCCATAGCCTTAGCTGATCTCATGCTGCCTCCATAACCAAGGATTACCTTGAAATTCTGATCTTTCTGCCTTGTCACATCCTAAGTGCTGGGAGCACAGACCAATCTACATGGTTTATGTTTGTGCTAGGGGTTCTAGCAAAGTCCTTTTGCATGCTAGGTAAGTACTTTGCCAATTGACCTACATCCTCAGCCTCTGCCTATGTTTCTATTTCTAATTTACGTAACCACAAACACAGTGAAGATATTCTTCCATCAACCCCAGGGTCCCTCATGGAATAAAACCATTAATATTTTCTATAATTTCATAATTTCAAGTATGTTATATGAACTTCAATAAAATATGACTTTTTGATGTTACTCATCCCTATTGCTGAGGGGTTTTACAGACATGGGTGATACATGTTGTTTAGCCATTTAATCACTGAATATCAGCTGGGTTCTTTTCCTTTGGGCTCTGCTACAGAAATGCTTGTACATGCAGTTCAGCTAGACAGTGAGCAAGCTGCAGGAATCCTTCTGTCTTTGTTTCCCTAGCTCTGGAATTACAGGAGCACCTTGTCATACCTGGATTTTATGCGAGCATTGGGGGATCCAAACTCAGGTCTCCACACCTGTGCAGCTTGAACTTTTCAGACAGAGCTATCTCTCTGTCCCTAACTCTTTTCTGTTTAAATTTTATGTAAAATTACGAGGAGAGTAGGATAGGGTGAGAGGGAAGGAGAACTGGAAGTAGAACAAACATGTGCTCTTTGCCTTAGTCTAGCACCTATGCTGTATTGCCACAGCGCATTAGGTTGTAGTAAACGCACATGTTAATTTCAGACTAGCAGACACTTCCCAGCTGTAATTAATGAATCTCTTCCACTGGCTGGAGGAAGCCTAGTGTGGAATTGGGGACTTTGGATCATGACTCTGTGTGTCAGTTTTGTATTAGTTCCTATTAGCCCTGACAGACTTTTCACAAAGTACATTACGTGCATTATTCAACAGTGATGCCATTCTTTAGCTGTTCAAACATAAATTTACAGGAGATTAATCTTCCATATCCTAGCTTTTCTAGGGTTATGAGTTTTTATTTATTAAATATATTTGTTATCATTTTATTTATATTTCAAGCTAAAATTATTGTCTAGTAATTAGCAGATTTTATTTGAAGATGCTTGTAAGCCTTTCTGATCACAAGTAATTTGTTAAAATGGAGATGGGGCCCTTATTTTTAAAACTGGATGAGGGCTGGAGAGATAGCTCAGCAATTGAAGGGTATTGCTTACAGAACCTGAAGGCCAGGGTTCAATTTCCCAGTACCCATGTAAGGCCAGATGCACAAAGTAGAATGTACATCTGGAGTTTATTTGCAGTGGCAAGAGGCCCTGATGTGCCCACACTCGCTCTGCCTCTTCCTCCATCAAATAAATATATAAAAATAAAATATTAAATCTCAAAGTGTGTAAAATCCATCATGACTAAGCTTAACACTACTACTGCGGAATTCACTAGCCAATGTTAGTAGCTCATGTCTGGAATAATTATCCATGTTTCCATTTGATTGGCATTTATTAGCCAAGGAAATAGGCAGAACTTGAGAATGGGTATGTTACAAAGAGGAGAGTCAGAAACAGCTGTATAACAAAGCCCCAGGGTGTTGTGGTCGAACAGTATGTTTGATATTGCAATTCAGGGGGAAGCAGAAAAGTCAATATCCTCTGTTCAGTGGGGGAGCGTTTTTAGGTCACTACAAGTTGGAAGTCATTTTTGTTTCAGTCAGAGACTACAGCAGCCATTTCGACTTCAGAGGTTACTCAGAACAGTGTGAGTTTCGCACAGGTAATAGGGAAATTGTAGCAGAGTTTTACGGAGCAGACCCTGGGGGGTCAGCTCTGCATGGACATGCATGATAATGCTCAGAGGGCTGAGTCACAGTAACAAACTTTCCATTTAAATTGGATGGCCACAGGTGAAGAAACTGAAGTGCCTTTAAACTAAATATACCATTTCAGGTAAAATAAATGCCATCAGGCATAGA
Organism: Dipus sagitta; assembly: GCA_036346955.1. NCBI lineage: Eukaryota > Metazoa > Chordata > Mammalia > Rodentia > Dipodidae > Dipus > Dipus sagitta. The sequence goes on from CM070770.1 coordinate 241,425,851, forward strand.
ACAAAATGGGAAAGAGAAAGAAATCAAAGAAAGTGCTGAACACCACTGTTCAGAAGAAACTTCTTTTATTAAAATATTTTTTATTTTCTTTGTGAAAATTTCATACATTTATATATGTATTTTGAATGTATTTACTCCTGACTATTTCTCTCTCTTATTCCCCTCCCACTAAGCCCCTTCTTCTTCCTAACTAATCCTCCTAGGACCTTCCCTACATTCATGTTTTCCTTTTTTGCACTGTGTGACCCATAGAGTTTTATTAGGGTTACTTGCATGAGCATGGAGGGTTATTCACAGGAGCATGGACAACTACTAAAGGCTGCATGAATCAACAGTAACAGCCATTAACTGCCAATTGCTTCTTTGAGAGGGGAAGGGCCTCATGGGTGGATCCCTTGTCCATGATGGAATGCTGATGAGCTCAATCTTGTGCAAAACACCACAGCTGAGAATCATTTTGATTGAACCCATTACTCAGGACTTTACACACTAAGGTTTTCTTGCTGAAAGTTAACTAACAACAGAATGGCTCCATCTGACAGGTCAGTATGTTTTTCATATACTTCTATGGATGTGTTACAAGGTTTTGTGGTGTGTATTGTAGATATATATACCAGTATTTTATCCGATAACAAAAATTGAAACTAGCCAAACATGGTGGGGCAGACCTTTAATCCCAACCCTCGGGAGGCAGAGGTAGGAAGATTGCTGTGAGTTTGAGACCATGCTGAGACTCTACATAGTGAATTCCAGGTCAGCCTGGGGCTAGAGCAAGACTATACCTTGAAAAACCAAAAAAAAAAAAAAAAAAGAAAGAAAGAAAGAAAGAAACTAGTTGAATTCAAGGAACCCAGATCATTAAAACTTGAAGAATATAAATAACAGAACTAATCAAGGGAATTTAAGGTGAGTATTTTTAAGGCTTTGTTAATAGTTTTATTATAGGAGCATGGATGGGGCAGTTTGTTCAGATGATTCCATCAGGAAAAGTCAAGAGCTATCCCTCATGAATCAGAAATGATGTTAACTGACCACATGGTTAGGCCCAATCCCACAGAATCTATCCTATTTTTGTTTTTGTTATATATATATTATACATATAATAGATATTTAATATATATATATATATAATATATATATATATATATACACACACACACAGATAGATAGATAGATAGATACAGACAGACAGACACGCAGGCAGAGAAAGTGAGAGAGAATTGGCACTCTAGGGCCTCAGCCACTGAAATTGAACTCTAGGTGCTTGTGCCACCTAGTGGTCATGTGTGACCTTGCGCTTGCCTCACCTTTATATGTCTGGCTAATGTGGGATCTGCAGAGTAGAACATGGGTCTTTAGGATTTGTAGGCAAACACCTTAATGACTATGCCATCTCTCCAGCCTTAGAATCTATCTTGAATGTATTCCAGGATCTGATCCCCAAATCAAACATGATCAGGGATATCACAGACTATTGAATTTTTATCAGACTTATAAGGGTGGATCATTCAAATTAATTGATCTCAAGGAACACAGCTCTTTATAAACCTTTACAACTCTTTACATTTTTATTAGTCTTTCTTAATTATCCTTCTTTTCTAGTAATTAATACTATTTATATAAATTATGCATGGCAAATATTTCCTATTTTTGGAGCCCCTAGGAGGGATAATAATAGCATACTTTTGTGCTGCGTTTGCGATCATTAGCTGCATAGCTTTGGGCCCCCCAAATCCCCAGAAACTTGAATAAATTTCTTGAACTGGTAAAATATTGGGTTATATTTAGTGATTATCCCAGCTTAAAAGAGAGAAAGGCATCCATTTGATTTGGGATAACATCTTAACTCACTTTTGAATGTAGAGTATTTACTGCTCCCAGAATAATTTCTAGTCAAGACAGAGAAATATGTTTTTTTCTGAAGTAAGATCTCATTATGTAGCAACAGCTGGCCTTGAACTCAACTATTCAGTCCTAGTTGGCCTTGGAATTGTGATGACCCATGTACCTCTTCCTCACTAGTGCTTGGGTTACAGATGAGTGCTACCACGCCCAGCTGTGCATACTAAGATTTAAAGCTGTCCCTTTATGTCTTTCCCCAATTAGCTCAGTCCTTCACAGACAATACTTATCAAAGTATACTTATTTCCCCCTCAGTCCCTCCCCACACTCCTGTCTTAATCCAGAGTTTGAGGAAACAGTCTAAAAAGTATCACTAAATTCATTGATGACACCTAGGTGAGAATATGAGAAAGGATGAAAGGAAGCATCAAGTCTACCTTTGCACAGTTGTTAATTATAAGACTCAGTAATAGCCAGGAGTTCATTAAGAGATTATAGGAAGAGATTCAGGGAAAGAGATCTATTTAGTTGCAACTTTGGGAGATGTGAGAAACTCTGAAATATTAAGAAACTATTCATAAGTGAAGAGTAGAAGAGTCTGGAAGAATTTACTTAAGTAAGAGCAAAGGATCAGTCCTCGAAAGGTCTTACAGGTTGAAAATTTTTAATTTATATTCCATTTGATGAGCTATTACATAGTGTTTTAAATAAATCTCAATATGAGAGGAAAATGAATGTCAAATATTCCTGTTCTTGCAGGGACCATGGTGAAAACAATGGAACATGAAAGGTAGGACTAAGTTTACTGATTACTGTGAGAAAACTAGGCATATTTTAGAGACATTAAAACAGAAACTGGACTACTTGGAAAGAGGAGGGAACTCTGGAATCAGGGCAGTGAAGTGGGATGAAAGAGGGCATTAGTAGGAGAACATGATCAAATTAAAGAAATAAATAGAATAAATAGAATAGGTCCTGGAGACATGGCTCAGTGGTTAATGGCAGTGCCTTGCTGTGGTAGTTTGAATGTATGGCCCCATAGACCCAGTCTTGAAACTTGAGACTCCAGTGGGCAGAGTCCTACTGGGAAAGAGGTAGGTCTCTGGGGGTGGATCTTCCCTCCAGCCCTAAGGTGTGTGGAAAGCAGTTTTGGGCTCTGGCTGTTTGTGCTTTTGGGTGTTTGCTGGCTGTTTGATGGTATCTCCCTGCTTGGATCTATGGAAGAGAGCCAGCTTCTTACACCATTGAGCCCATCACATTTTGTTGATAGGGGACAAGCTCATGAGACTCCCACTCCTCCCAGAGGAATTATTTAAGTTAATAGTTATTGAGGGAGGATGACCCCTATTCTTCAGTGATGTAGGTGCCTCAGCCAAGTTGTCGATGTTCTAGTAGTTAACCCCTGCTCGTACTCACGGTCATAAAAGCAACTCAAATGAAACCTGGCAAGTCACAAAGGAAGACTTGAAGGTGGGACAGGGCAGTGGTTGGCAACAAAGGGGGGTTAGCAGGAATGAGAGGGGATGAGAGAGAGAAATGAAAGTGAATACGATGAAAAAACACTATATACATGTATAAAATTATCAACAATAAAGTTAAAAAGTATATATTTTTTCCAAATAAGCTATGGGTTGTGTGTATGTGCCTGTGAGTTTGCAGTGAAAGGAAAGCAACAAGATATGCTTTGTGCTTAAGCATATCGGTATGAAATCAGCTTCTCATATTGAAACTTCATTGTTCCCATTTTTTACAATCTTTTTTTTTTAACAAATTTCACTTCGTGTTCTTAAACAGGTAAACTTTGACTAATTACTAAACATGACTCTATAAATACTATCCATATTAAAACATGGTTAAAATTTGAGCCACACTTGCAGGGGACGGGCTATATAGCTTGACTCTATTTCTTAGGGAAGGTAGGGGCTCTAGATTATGTGCTTCCTGAGGAACATTGGGCAGCATCAGAGGCCTCCGGGGAAATTGTTACCAACCAACAGATACATACAGTTGAAATATCATCAAGAATATTCCAATCTATGCCCACTCAATTTTATTTCACCATATCAGTATTCTTGGAGCTGTGTGTCAAAATGTTCTTTAAATTATAAGGTTAAACTTCAAATGTTAACTACTAAAAAGAACATTCTGTTAAAATAAGGTTTATATTATTTTGAGGCTTGTTACAGACAGAGAATCTTGTTAAAGTATGAAAGGGAGGCTTATTGAAGTGAGAGAGAGAGAAAAAGTTTTCATGTTTCCAAAGTGTGAACTTAGCAATCAGAAAACATGGTCTTCATGTTAACCTGCTCACTTCCTACACATTCTATAAACCTACTATTATTTTATTTCTATTATTCTTTTGGTTCTTTTGTTTTGTTTTGTTTTTGAAGTAGTGTCTCACTCTAACCCAGGCTGACCTGGAACTCACAGTGATCCTCCTACCTCAGCCTCCCAATTAAAGGCATATGCCACCATGCCTGGCTAAGTCTATATTATTTTAAATCTGCATTCTGCGTATTAGAAAAATGCATTCCTTACTATGTTATTACAGTGATCTTCTACTTTTTGGAAAGGATCTGCCATAGTTAGTCATTAGGTTAGTAGTTACAAAAGGTAAATATGAACAGAAATAATCAGCTTAATATTTTAAAAACCATGAGACAGAGTATAGATATAAATAATATTTTTAAAATATTTTTGTTCATTTTTATTTATTTATTTGAGAGTGACAGAGAGAGAGGGAGAGAAAGAGGCAGACAGAGAGAGAATGGGCGCGCCAGGGCTTCCAGCCACTGCAAACGAACTCCAGACACGTGCGCCCCCTTGTGCATCTGGCTAATGTGGGTCCTGGGAAATCGAGCCTCGAACCGGGGTCCTTAGGCTTCACAGGCAAGCACTTAACTGCTAAGCCATCTCTCCAGCCCTAGATATAAATAATATTTATAAATAGCAATATAACAAATAGCATTTTAAGATTGTTATTATGCATCATAATTATTATACTGATAGAAGTTGATTATAATATAATAATGCTGAAAATAATCATAGTTACTCTGTACTGCTTATGCAGTAAGGCAGAAGTAAATTCCCATATCCTTTGCACTATGTGCATCATCAGCATACCCCAGAGAATCAGCACATCAAACAAGAGCACCTTCAGATCTCTGCAGTCCTGTAACATGCTATGAATCTGCAGCCATCTGCCCACACTAAGATTCTGAACTTAGTAGTGATGGGCTAAAGGCTGTTAGTAAAAACTTTCCTTATTTCTCTATACATACACAAGACATCGCATTTATTGTCCAATAAAGCTATCAGGACAATATCGCACTCAGATTTAAGCATGGTAAGAGACTTTTGTATTTGAACAATGCCTTAGCCATTTATCAAACTCCTTCAAATTCAGTAAATTGTTTGAGTTTCACAACAACCTTAAGCAATTTTATTTACTTTATGGCTGAAGAAATAAAGTACACCTGGATGGGAAAGACCTTGTCCAAACTGAGGAAACAGTGGAAGACTTTGCTTCAGGTTTAATGCATAGAACAGCTAAGTTCTGATGTCAGCTTGATCAGGTTAAGAATCAAGTATGTGACATTCCTCTTGGGCAGGTCTGTGCGGGAGTTTGCAGGAAGCACTGACAAAGGAACACCTTCCACCTTTCCAGTAGTGGGGCCATATACAGTGAAGCTCCAAGAGTTTCAAAAATGGGGTCTTTTACCTGGTAACACATGGTACTTTCAAGTGAATGCATCAACCCTGCTACTGCTGTCCTTCATGGACATTGGAACCCACCTGTCATCAGCTGTACATCCACTGACTGAAGACCAGTGGCTCTCCAGTAGTCCTCAGGCATACAGTGCCAGATTGGGACTACTGAGGCATCCAGCCTCATGCACTGAGCACCTACCTTGTTCTGTAACACTCCAACTTGCAGAGAGCTACAGTTGGTCTGTCTGGCCCACATCCTGTAAGATCATTTAATAAATCATTTTATAATACAGATTCATTTTATTAGCTTGTTCCTCTAGAGAAACCTTACTACTATAATCCCTGTGCTTCTAAAGCTCTTCGGCCTCTATTGCAGCTTATTACTGGGGGAATGTTGATGAAAAATTCAGAGAATCATTAGTATTTAAAAAAAAAAAAGAATGGGGCTGATAAAATGGCTCCAAAGGTAAAGTGCTTGACAACTGATCTGAGTTTGGATCTCTACCATCCATGTAAATGACAGGTGTTGTGGCACATACCTGTAACCATAAAACTTGAGAAGTATAGACAGGGAATCCCCGGAGCTCTCACTGCCTAACTGGCCTGGCTGAATCAGTGAGCTCTATACTCAATGAGAGGACCTATCTCAGAAACTAAGGTGCCTAGTGACTGAGGAATATAAATGGCCTCCACATGCATGGACAGCCATCCCACGTGTGCACTTACACACATACAAACAAGCATATACATCACACACACGCTGTAAAAAATAAAATAAATAAATTAGTTTTAAACATGTACAAAAGAAATGTTTGAGACTTAAAATGATATTGTTCATGTCAATTCTAAAACCAATAGAGTACAATGTTTGCTTTTCAGTAAAAATGGGGTAATTATAAAGAAGAGTTTTTATACAAAATAGTATTCTTCAGCATCTATTTTCTGGTTTGCTCACTCTATGACCCTGTAAAGGCATTCATCTACCATTTTAATTCCCAGTGCCATGAACTTCCTTTTCATAGCATTCATCTCAAGTTTTAACTGATTAATGTGTATAACTCTATGAGATGATCTGGCAGCAGGAACCCCAATCATTTCACTTCTCTGCATTTGCCCTCATGTGATGTGAGGTTTTGGTACCTAAGGTTGTGTTTATTCTTAGACAAGCTTGTAAAAGATTTTCACACTTCCTCCTGCCTTTGCCAGCATGATGAGACAATCATGCCCAGGCAAGCTCAGCTAGTCACAAGTACAGTGGTTCTTAAATCAGCTGCCCATGATCTGACAACTTGATATGTGACAAATCCTTTGTTCTCGTCTACAAAGCAAGGATATCACTTGCAGAGTCACCACAGTTAGTGTGATGAAAATTTTGTCAAAAGTTTTCAAACATTTGAGATATTCTTTAAGAAAAAATACTATTGGTAAGAAGAGCTAGATTTAAAGCATTTTAACATACTTTATTTCTCTTACTCCCTTTTCTGCTCCATGGTAGCTCTGAAAACCAATTATCCATTATTACAGGAAAACAAGCAATCTGACAGCCTCTGGAGGGTCACATTTGGGTTCATGATGCAATAATGTTCCATTCCCAAAGAACTGTCATTGGTCAAATTCTCTGTTGGTTCCTTGGATAATTCTAATAATAACAGAATTGCCTTTCCCTGACTTTACTCACTCATGCCAATAGCTTTTTCTCTGTTGAAAACAGAGACACCTGCCTGATATCATGGAGTTTAAAGTAGTGTACGCCATTTTGAGAAAAGAATAGACTGGTCAAAAAACCTTAAAAGGATAAGAAAAAGGACAACTGTGGAATTAGCCTCCATAGGGGGAATTGAAAGGCTCTAACAAGTTCTTTGAATCTGGAAGGCTATGTGCTTGTAGAGGACTTTGTGTGTATTCACAGAAGACCCAAGAAAACACTTACCTCTCATCCATAGTTCATTTTGAGACGCTAAAGCATAAGAAGTGAAATATTATTGACTATTTACTATAAATTTGCTAAGCCTCTTTGAACTAGACTAGTGTAAGCCATCCTCCAATTACATATGTTAAATAGGTGCCTACTTCTATGTATTTTTCTGAGATTTGAGTTGTCCATCACATGGCATTATTGTACTTGCAGTTAAGCACTGCAGACTTAAAGTAGCATGAGGACCAGTGAAATGCCAACACAATCCCCTACTCTATAGCCAATTTTTTTTTACACACATAGTAAGCACTGTATTAAGTAGTTGTTAAAATTATTTACTGTCCATTGAAAAAGGTACCCTGATTTTAGCTTTAGTCTCGTCACTCTTAGATTAAACATATTGAAATGGCTTTAATTATTACTGTTTTCAAAACTCACCCTGATTATTTGCAGGTTGTCTATAAAATTGTATCTTAGCTTCAGATGCATCATACAAGTTGAAAATATTGCATTTATATAAATAAGGAACTTATTGAAGATTTATTCCAAATATTGGAAGGACCTCAGGAGCAATGTACATAAGTGATAAGCTTAAAAAAATGTTATATAGATTGGGTATATCTTATTAATATCCTAAGACATGCTATTCTGAAACACCATGTCTTCTCTTACCTTTCCTATAAACAGTCAATATGCACTTGTATGAAACAAAAATTTTATTGTTATAGTTACATTTTATTTACCTTTCTTTTCTTCCTTCCTTCCTTCCTTCCTTCCTTCCTTCCTTCCTTCCTTCCTTCCCTTTCTTTCTTCCTTTCTTCCTTTCTTCCTTTCTTCCTTTCTTCCTTCCTTCCTTCCTTCCTTCCTTTCTTTCTTTCTTTCTTTCTTTCTTTCTTTCTTTCTTTCTTTCTTTCTCTCTCTCTCTCTCCTCTCTCTCTCTCTCTCTCTTTCTTTCTTTCCATTGTAGGGTCTCAATTTTTAGTCCAGGCTGACCTGGAACTCACTCTGTAGTCCCAGGCTGCCTTCTGAGTCACAGGGATGCTCCTACCTCTGCTTCCCAAGTGTTGGGATTAACGGTGTGTGTCACCATGCCCAATTTATATTTCAATAGAAATATTTCAGCACCACTTGCAGTTTTGCTCAAAAAAGTTATAATCTTCCGATGGAAAAATGAAAATGAATTTTTAAAAATATTTTATTTTTACTTATTTATCTGAGAGAAAGAAGCAGAAAGATGCCTCAATGAGATTTTCCTTCACCCCGACCCCAGTTGGTCAGGAAGGACTGTTGCTCCTGGACCTCTCAGCCTCCCAAAGGCCCCTGGAGCCAGGTGGCCCAAGGAGACTGTAAAAGCCCTGGACCAGAGTTCCTGAGTGGAAGGAGAAGAGGCTGAGTCACACATCCAGACAAAGTAAGAATTCCCGGGGGAACCTTTAAATTGTGACTAGTCAGGTCTGGAGGAGCCAGCACAGACTAATCCCCGCAAGAGGAGGAATCCCCGAGCCTTGATACTGATGCGTGGTGATGACCCGCTTTCTGTCACGTTGACCTATGGTATTCAGTCTCAGTAACTAGCTAGATACAACTGATGTTACTCGGTCTCTGTAAAAGCTTGATCAGGGTTATAAATGAGATTAGATTTTAAAAAAATGATTAAACAGTAAATAAATAAATGAATATGTGAGGGGGAGATGACCATCTGGGGTCTATATAAAAAATACACTTGATATGAATATGTGTACAAGTATGTATGTGGCTCACAGCCCCAAGGCTGTAGAATGGTTTAGTCTTGTGTCTGTTCTGTAGCATTAACACAGTGAGAAATTCATTGTGGGGGAAGTCCTCCACCAAGCCCACTGTCCCAGACTGCATGGTCAAAAACCACACTTCAGAAGGAAATATTTAGGAGGTTATAATACTAAGATGACACCAGAAAAAAATTAAAGGCCTACATAAATTAGGAAGGCCAGCTTTTAATGTTGAATGGCCCCCAGAGAAAACACTAAAAGTAACTAAGATTATAGACAGGAAAAAATGCAAGATTCTCCTACTCTTCAAAGTTATAAAATGACAACATCAGGGAAAAACTCTCCCTGGAAAAAGAAGTAAAAAACAAAACACGCTCAACTAGAGTCAAAACGGAAGCTTCAAGGCCAGAGATCACCCCCGCACAGCTGCCGCCAAACACACGCTCCAGTAATGAGGTACTTAAAATTGACAAAACTGAAGGCCACAAAAAGGGGTGTAAAAGGAGATAATCTTGTCTGGGCTACTGGGAAATTCCACCACTCTGGGGCCTGACACTGAAAAAAAATTTAAATGATAAAAAAGACCAAAGAAGATAAAAGTCTCACTTCAAGGTTTCACAAATGCTTCTGAGTTAAACTAATATGATGAAAGTCACTCAAGCCCTAAACCTAACCACATACCTACCAGAAAAGGAGGGCGAGCCCCTCCACACTTGCAGAGAAGGGGTACGCTGCCCTGCTGTGTTCCCCAGGGGCAGAAAGTCAATCAGGAATAGCTAACTTCTGGGGCCAGTCCCAGGCAAATGATAGAAACCTGGGGAAACCCATCTGTCTTGCTCTGACATGTTGCAGCTGGGGCAGCTCTCCAAGGCAAGGACAAATGGGGACTACAACAGGCACCTGCAATTGCAATGTGTCACTCAGTGCTTCCCCAGCAGGGCTTGACCTACATGATGGCCAGGTGGCCCTGGAATAGGAGGGAGAACCTGACACACAAGTCTCATTGGACAGAGAGACAAGGCACAAGCCTCTCTGGGCTTATGCCACCCCAGGGAAATCCCTGATGGCTTGGCTTTCTTGGCTTCCTTGTCTTGAAGAACCAGGGATCTACAGGCACAGGGAATCGCAGTGTGCTGGTACCAACATAATCATGGGTGAGTCCCACATTTCTGCGGACAGATGGGGACTTCTTATAAGAAATGTGTAACTGGGGCTGGAGAGTTGGCTTAGTGGTTAAGGCACTTGCCTGCAAAACCAAAGGATCTCCGTTCTATTCTACAGGATCCATGTAAGCTAAATGCACAAGGGGACACATGCATCTGGAGTTCATTTGCAATTGCTGGAGGTCTCTCACTCTCTCTCTCTCTCTCTCTCTCTCTCTCTCTCCATGCATCTGGAGTTCATTTGCAATTGCTGGAGGTCTCTCACTCTCTCTCTCTCTCTCTCTCTCTCTCTTCCTCTCTCTCTCTCCCCCCCTCTTTCTCTCAAATAAATAAATAAAAATACTTTTTTTTAAAAAGACATGGTAACAGTTTTAAGTTTACTTTATCTCTCTATACTTCTATGGAACTGCTAACAGACAACAGCCCCAAGGTTTGTGCTTAGATTGAGAAGTACTCAATACTGAGTTTGTCAGAAAATTTCTAGTAATGTCATAATCTGCTTTCATATTTTTTAAAATATGTTTCAGAAAATTGATTGAAAACGATTCCAAAAACCAATAAATGATAAAATCTTTATGCATATTCTGAGCAAATAATGTAAGTCATGTCTGGTCTACTCTTTTATAAAAGATTATTTCAAAAAGCTTTTTGAGGGCAAAAAAAAAAAAAACATTTAGATGGTCATATTAAAAGGTCATATGATAAAGACAATAAAAGTTTTGCTAGTAATTATAATGAGATAAACTAGATAAAAGGATAAACTAAAGAAAAAACTTTACATATTGGATATTAAATGTTTGATAGAAAAGATTGTTACAGAATGGGCACACAGACTGTAAGATAAAAATATGTAAATAAAGGTATGAGTAAACTTAAACAGAAAGCTTAAAAACAAAGTTGATTAATGTTGCAGTCAGGTTTTCATTACTAGTAAAATTCACCCAACTAAAAGCAGCTTGTGGGAAAAAAAAAAAAAAAAAAACAGGTTTATTTTGGCTTACAGGCTCGAGGGGGAAGCTCCATGATGGCAGGGGAAATGATGGCATGAGTAGAGGGGTGGACATCATCCCCTGGCCAACATAAGGTGGACCATAGCAACAGGAGAGTGTGCCAAACACTGGCATGGGGAAACTGGCTATAACACCCATAAGCCTGCCCCCAACAATACATTGCCTCCAGGAAGCTTTAATTGCCAATTGCTATCAGCTCAGGAGACTAGCATTCAGAATACATAAGTTTATGGGGGACACCTGAATCAGACCACCACATTCCACCCATGGCCCCCATAAACTGATAACCATACATGATTTAAAATGCAATGCATTCATCCAACTTTAAATGTCCCCATAGGTTTTATCAATCCCAATGATGTTGAAACATCCCCATAATCCAAGGTCTTTTAACTGAGCCATAATACCATAAAATCCCCCAAAACCCATAATGGCACATAATAAAACATTCACACTGCAGATGATGACATTGGATATGGCAAAGAAATACTCAAGCAATACATGACTTAAACAGGGTAAACACCAAACTCTGTAGCTTGAAGTCCAACAACTTTAGCCAACGACGTCTTCAAGTCTGATAATTCTAATCAGCAACAAGTCTCTGGAATTCCAATTCTGCCCCTCCAGCTAGGCTACTCACAGTTCTGGAAAACTTCATCTGGGGCTGGCAGCTATCCTTAGCAGTCATCTATTGGTTTCTGCATCTCCACTAGGTCTCCACTGCAACCCACAGTTCATCCTCATGGCCCCATGGGGGTTTCCATGCAGGCATCCAGCAAACCTGCTTCACACTGCCCATGGCCATTTCCAGAACACAAGACCATGTTGCAAACTAAATGACCCTCTCTTTCCTGCATTTCTGATACTCCACATTAACCAGGTAGGGTGCCAATTTGTTAATCCGGGGTGGGGAGGGAGTAAAGCAGACTTTGAAGAATAGGACACTCTTTGAGCACTTAGGCCCCTTCAAAAGAGTCTACATTCTTCCTGTTGCTAGCCTAGTCCAAGCAAATCTTTCTTACCCTCGTAAGTCAAATCTCACAGTCCATAGTTCTTACTGCACTGAGGTCTTTCAACTCTGACCAGAATAGGCACTCAAGCTGTACTTACAGCTCTGCAAGGTGTCTCGTAGGCCAAGGTTTCAAATCCTTCTAGATTCCTATTGAATGTCAGCTCCAAAAGTCTAGCAGCAAATGACACCACTCCTCAGTACCACTTTACTGCTGCAGTCAGGTTCACATTGCTGGTAGAAATCACCCAACCAAGAGAAGCTTGTGGTAAAAAAGAGGTTCATCTGGCTTATAGGCTTGAGGGGGGAAGCTCTATAATGGTAGGAAAAACGATGGCATGAGCAGAGGGTGGACATCACCCCCTGGCCAACATAAGGTGGACAATAGCAGTAGGAGAGTGTGCCAAACACTGGCATGGGGAAACTGGCTGTAACACCCATAAGCCTACATCCAACAATACCTTGCCTCCAGGAGGCTTTAATTTCCAATTGCTATCAGCTGGGGAATCTAGCATTCAGAATACCTAAATTTATGGGGGACACCTGAATCAAGCCACCACAATTAAGTTTAAAGTGCTGAATCAGATTACAGACTACTTGAAATTAAGATGACTATTAGCCTAGCAGTTTATATCATACTGCCAAAGGATGGCCCTAGCTGGTTACAGGATGTTATGATATTGTAAAATTAAAGCTTCATCTGGTCATAATAAAAGTTATAATTTTGTAAAAGACTGGCTTTAAAGTTCTCAACCAAGTTTGCTATTTTCCTCTATTTGTCAACCTTTTAATATTTAATAAGGTTATTATATCTTAAGAAAACACTATAACCTTAAGATGGTCCTTGTCTTGTTGATACTATTTTACTGGGTGATTATCACTGAGATTATTGTCTTAAGTTTTATAAAAGTTGATTAAGTCATTGTGACTTTGTTCTTAGGCAAATTGAGGAAACTACTCCTGTCATAGGAAAACCTACAATGTACAAACAATGTTAATATAGTCTGTCTAAGCTTCATGTATTCTACCAGTGGTAAGTAGTCCCTTATGTGAAACTTAAAATTGGTTCAATGACTAAAGGTAGTTGATAAAAAAAATCACTTTATATCTATCATAATGTCTTTAATATGTATTAAAATCAGACTAATTTAGCTCAGCAATGACCATGTTTGGCTTTATTCTTAAGCTATGCATAATCAGTCTCAGTCTAGGTTTTACTTAAGTAATTGTCTCATTTCTTATATCTTAAGTTCATTGCGTATAGATATGTTGATACTTGCCAGGCATGGTGCTGGATGCCTTTAATCTCAGAACTCAAGAGGCAGAGGTAGGAAGATCACTGTAAATTTGAGGCCACCCTGAGACTACAGAATAAATTCAATATCATCCTGGGCTAGAGTAAAACCCTACCTCAAAAAAAAAAAAAAAAAAAAAAAAAAAGATATGTTGATACTTAAGACATGTTCCCTGCTCTAAAAACTTAATCTTGGGCTGGAGAGATGGCTCAGCAGTTAAGCACTTGGCTGTGAAGCCTAAGGACGCTGGTTCAAGGCTCGATTCCCCAGGACCCACATTAGCCAGATGCACAAGGGGGCGCACACGTCTGCAGTTTGTTTACAGTAACTGGAGGCCCTGGCATGCCCATTCTCTCCCTCTCTCTCTCTCTCCCTCTCTCTCTCTCTCTCTCTCTCTCTCTGTCACTCTCAAATGAAAATAAACAAAAAAAAAGTTAAAAAAAATTTTTTAAGTTAACCTTCAATGCTGCTGTTCTGCTTCCACTTTGTGGAGTAATTGGTACCTGCATAGGTATACAGTCTTGTCCTTTCCTGACATGCAGTTTCTAGATCAAATCAATTGATCTAAAGTTGTGGATAAAATATGATTTCCAGGACTGCTAAAATGGTCTGCCTATATGTATAACTGACAGATACTTAAAAGATAAAATGTGTATGGTTTCTATGTTCCAGATATAGCTCACACTGTCACCTGATGACTAAACTTAAATGCTAATCAGAATGATTTTAAACTATTGTGTCATTCTCTGACCAGATCTGCTTTGATAACCAGGTATGTTCTGCACTTTTTTTTTTAACAAAAACTGTTTTTTCTAGGCAGATATGTATAGTCTCTCTGAGTGATTAATAACCATATATAAAGTCCAAGGTCAATTAAAAATATTGGAATTAAAAGGATAACCAATATTTTGGTTCCTGCTCCCAGGTCAGAAGAACACAGGAGGTGATGGGACAATTGCTAACTCCTAGCTGCTGGTAAGTTGCCTGTCTTCTTGATCAAGGAAGACCCAGAGACCCAGAGAGGGACTCCAAATCAATGTATCTGCAACTGCAGAGTCACATCGGAGGAAAACCAGTCTTCCAGGCTTTCCAAAAGAGTGAGGGCCACTTGGTCAGCATGGCCTTGACTTATCCTAGCTGATGACAATGCTGAGAGTCATAAATATCCTCACAGGTCCCTAAAGTCACTCCTACAGAGCCATGAATGACCTCTAAAATATAGTACATAGTTAATTTTGCTGTCTACATTGTCTTAAACACACAGTAAGAGAATATAATTACAAGATATTACAATATAAACCAGGATTCAGACAAACAGACTGCCCTACCTGATACTGGCTTACAGTACTAAACTTATGCCTTCTGCCTCTGCCTGGCCATGATTAGTCAGCCACTGTTGGCCTTTAAATCAAAGATCCAAAATTTCCTCACTGATTATGTTTGCCTGATAGTTATTGATTTGTATTAGTCCAATCCTTCCTTGACATGTCTTATTAAAAAAAAAAAGTTATATCGCTAAAAACAGATCTCAGAGCCAAGCCCTAAAGTACACTTAGGACAAATCTAGAGCCTAGCCATAAGATGTAAGATGAATTTAGAATTCTGGGTGTTTGTACTTGCTAATGTTGGTGGTGCTGATTATTTGATGGATTAATAGAGGTAAGCCAGATTCTCCTGCCACTGATGAGGCTTCCTTAAAATTTGTAACATAGGGGGAGCCACATACCCATGGGAAATTTGACCTACACCCATCAGTCAAATGATACAAACCCATCACACCAAAATCAAAAAGAAAGTATCCTTAGCCACTTATAACAGCTAATAGGCCACCAAGAACTCAGAGGGTCTCCTCAAAGTCAAGCTCTGGAGGACATCGCCCCTAGCAAAAAGACTCTGACCCTAATCCATGCATGAAAGAAACCTGAAGACTTCAACATGAGATGCTAAAAGATCAGACACATGGGTAAGATCCTATCTCCTTCTATTCAGTAGACCAATCAGCTCATTTGATAACCTCATGAGATTCATAAAAATACTTTAGTTCCAAGACACTTTTATGTCTTTCACCCCTGAACAGTGTTACAGTTCTTTACTATTGCCTCATATTACATACTTTTCCTTCCACAAAAATATCTGTTTCTTTTTGAGAAATGTGGTACAACACCTTTCCCTCTATTGCAGGAATGTCCCGTGTTCTCCTCCTCATAATAGCATTAGTCACAGTCACTCCTGCTGACTAATCTTGTACAGAGAAGTGCCTCCTAGCTCTTTTTCTTTCATTATAATAATTCTTTTGTGTTGCCACCCATATTTTCAAGGACAGTAATCATAAACCATTTCATGCTACTAAAAATTAAATACAAGATTTAATAATAACAATGTCAACATTCCCAATGACAGCTGACACACGCTTGGCCCTCAAGGTCATGCTTACCCAACTAGAGGTCTTACAGCTGATGTACCCCAGACCTTGGGCCTGCCCCCTATATAGACTACATGGAGCCACTGGCTAACTCCTTTATCGGGGCCTCACATACTAGTTATGCTGGTACTTATGTTAAAAACTCATGTTCTAAACACTCTGTCCAGGTTCATCCAATCTAAGATAAAAATAAATAAAACACAAATAATATGCCAGATATACCAGCCATTATATACAAAATCATAAGGTGTTATGATAATAAAGAGAAAAATACGTGGTAGAAAAGAAGCTAAATATTGAACTGATTCACTGAGTTACTGTAAGAGTTAATTGCTGAGGAGCTAAAACTTATCTTTGTCAGCAGATGGAAAAGTCCTGAAGAAGAAACTGTCCAAAATGGGCCCAAAGGGATGATTAAAAGAAAAAAAAAAAAAAAAGACAGGTTAAGCTAAAACAAAGTAAAATAAAGTTCATTGTTAGGATGGCCTGACTACAGAAATGACTGATATGCAAATTGCCATGTCTCATTTGTTCACTTACACCCCTTGGCTATGAAAACTATAAAAAAAATAAAATAAAATCTCCACTCGGAGCAAAAGCTTCTTTAGAGGACTCCCTCAAGCTTTTTGGCCCCCGAATAATAAACTCCTCTACTTTCACCCATTCTGACATTAGAGTAATCTTTCCAAAAAATTTCTACAACAATATCTTCAAAATGAATGTTCAATAATAAAATTCCATGAAATATTTTTGAAATATGGTATTTGGAAATTGTGGTAGTTTGAATATATTCAGTTGTTTGTTTGTAGTTTGCATCTGCAGCCACCTGGCTGGAGTCAGTGCCATTGTGTGGATCTTAAGGTGTGGTGGTGGGTTTCAGATTTCAATCTAAAGATATGCAAAGTGTGCCTAGCTGGGAGTTCCTGAAGTGTACTGTGCTATATGGCTTTTGGCTTTTTGGCTTGTACTTCTCTCTCTCTGCTTGGTCCTGAGAAGGAAGACCAGCTTCTTCTGCCATTTATGGAACTTCCGCTGGATCTGTAAGCTTCAATAAATATCCCTTCCTCCATAACTGTGTCTGGTCTGAAAGTTCATCTCAGTGAACCTGAAGCTGTCTGCTACAGAATTCCAATTCAATGTTAATATATAGTTGTTTTACGTACTGAGTTCTTTCATTGAACATGTGATATGTCATGAAATCCATCTCCTTCATGGCTGGCTCTTCTGAAGTTAATTCCTTTTTCCTAGTTGTCTGTTGTCTCTGATTCTACTGTATTTAAGAAATTATTTGCACAACTTAGACAACACAGATGTCTTGACCATGTCATTCTCTCTCAGGACACATTCATGTTTATTACTTTCTCCCCAAACAGAAAAACTCAAAAATTTTCTCAAGTGAATATTAGTATTTCTAGTTGTTCATGAGGTTTAACATAACTTGCATCTTCTTAGCACACTTTCTGACACTTTAATCACTGCTTTTATTGAATATTTGCTTTATTTCATTATTGTTGTTATTGCTTCTCAGGGAGGCCAGAAGGTTGAGTTCATAACATACTTTATTTTGCCATATCTACATCCCTTTTGTCTTCTTATATTTCATATATTGGCACATTCTGCAGATTGTTTTCTATGGAAACTCTAAAATTTCATACTGTCTGATTTTACCTAGGAATACAGCCTCATATTTTATTTTTTATTAGATTTTCACATTTTATTTCCTTATAATTTTCCTTCTTAATTGATTGCATAGTAAAAGCATCCTGGGGAATGGATCCAACTTCAGCAAGGAATTAAGAGAATGATGAGAGTTTGGCCTCTCTTTATAGCAACATTCTTAGCTAATTTGTTTAGGCTATAGTTCTTTCTCTTGAGTCATTTTATATGGTGAGGCACGGAATTCTGTTCACAGTTTGTTTTATGTTCCATCTATCATCATTCTCCCAAGAGAATGTTTTTACTGCTTGGGGATGAATTTGTACAGCATTTTCCTGCTTGGTTGTTCTGACTTCAATCTTTCCTTACTTAATTCACTGTGCAATCACTATCAGATGATACATACAATGCTGCATTTATGTCATTCAAAGACTTAAGAACATTTATGTAATTTTGTCTAAAGGCGACAAACTTAGTTTGCACACAAGAAAAGTCCCAAGCATTTGATGGTGATCGTGTAAAAATAAGGAAATACTGAGGCAAACCCGGATGACGATTTACCCTCCCTGTGTATCAACAGAAATACCCTCAGATCAGCCTTCTTAATGTTTTTAAACAACTACCCAAATATTGATGCCTTCTCTTAGAATTTTCATCCCAAATTTGGTCCCACTATGCCAGGTAACTTCAGAGAAATAGACACTCAATCAATACATAAATAAAAACAAAAAAATATGTAATGGAACACAATTTAGAGTCACTTTGCCATTTAAGATGGGTTCCAAATTTTGTGTTTTTTCTTAATTAGTTATGTATGCAGTGTATATAGTCATGTTGGTACCATTGTTAGCCTCCTCCCTGCCCTCCCTGCTCTGCAGGGGACCCTCCTCATTTTAGTACTAAAGATACTAGTTTTCTGAACTTAAGTCTTTTCCAATAAAGCATAGCAGAAACAAAATGCACACCATTCATTATGTTAAAATGTATCATTAAATACATACAGTACACTGTTTTACTAAAAAGAGACACTTAATTTTTCTGGGGAAATAAGTCAGAGACTGTTTCAAAACCAGTGTGGCAGTAAACACGACCTTAAAAATTGGTGTCATGGGAAATGCAAACAGACATCTTCACCCCAGATAGGGGCACAGACAACAGACCAAGAATAGTACAGTAAACCCAGTTCTGGTGAACCAGTGAATGTGTTGAGGTTACTTACAGAGTACCGCGATGGATTGCTCATAGGAGCAATGGAAACCCCAAAGCAGCCCCGCCACAGGGACCTCTCATCCCATCTTGGATGATGACCTTCCCATTGCCGCTTTGACTCAAAGGCAGCTGCATCACTGAAAAGCCCACCCCAGCAGAGGTGACGCCTCACTGAAGTCTGGCATACTGCTCAACCTGCAGGCAGCTCAGCTCATCAGTCTCCAGAACACTATGTGACTTGCAGGCAGCTCAGTTAGAAAGAGAATGTTATCTCCTAGCAATTGTTTTTCCTTTATTATAGCTTTCGGGTGGGGTCTTGCAACCTTTTACTAGGCTTTTTGACTTCTTGAGTCACCAGAACTTCCTTCCGCCCCACCCAAGAAAGGAACGTTTCAAGTTTTTAATTAACATTGGTCACAGTTGCCCTTTGTTTTATTATTTCTATAACCATGGGGAGTGGTTGTGTGACGTTTAAGTTGCAGGTTTACCAGACTTGACTTCCTAAAACAGAGCCTCCTTCCTCTCTTCAGGAGAGAATATTTCAATTTGGAGGACTCTCCTGAACAATTGGGAAATAAAACACTAACAATAATCAGAAAACTGTAGACCTAGATTTCCAGTCAAGGGACTTTCCAAAGGAATATATATATAAACAGATAAATTCATAGAAGTTTTGACATTAGCAAGTAAGGAATCAAATCCTGAAGTTGATCCTCTATGGTGTCAGACCATCCTAGAGAACCTTGGGCACAGAACTATTTTACCTGTGATTTTAAAATACTCATGTACAGTGATTCCTAAAATCAGCTTCACAATGCCTTTAGAGGTCTAGGTCAGTAATCTCATCCATCAAGAGGCATCAGTATCTCTGTGATAGCTTGCTCAGATTAGGTAAAATGAATGGAAGTTGAAAGCAGATTTTTGAATATCAATCATTTCTTTCCATATTTATGCAGTTATTTTTATGAGAGAGAGAGAATTTGTGCCCTAGGGCCTCAGACACTACAATTGAACTTTGGGCATCTTTGCCACCTTGTGCACATGCATGACCTTGCATATGCATCACTTGTATGTCTGGCTTTCATGGGATCTCAGGAGTTGAACATGTGTCCTTAGGCTTCTCAGGTAAGTGCCTTAACTGCTTAGTCATCTTTCCAGCCCACAATTATTTTCTAAGTGACTAAGAAGTGGGCAGTAGTCTAGTATAAGTAATTGACTTAAGTGTAAAACAATCTCTTTCTTTAAGAGGTATGATGTCCAGAGGTAGAAAGAAAAACACAAACATGTAATAATTAACACAGTCTTAAATTTTTGAAGTTATGCAAAATCTGGATAGGTGAATATCAGTCCATCATGCAGGATCTCAGAGAAGATTATTTTGACAAAGCTAGTCTAGAAATGATTGAAGATTTATCAGTGGAGTTAAGTTGCAGGAGGAAGAGTGATATAAGAGACACCAAGAAAGCACAGTGTGCCCCTTCACCATGAATAGCACAGGGGTTCTGGAGCTCTGACTGTCACATTTTTAGAGTATTTCCCTGTTGGGAGTAACAGGAGATGAATCTTGAAAACTGGAAACATAAGCAGAGACAAGATAATGGAAAATCATTGTAGACCATGTTGAGGGAAAGTCTGTCTCCTGGTGGAAAACACAAAGCCATTAGAAAAAAAAAAAAAAATAGAAAAGCCAGCTCAAAAAATTCCCCGAAGAATGACATGGTCAGGGTTGATTTTTAGAAAGTACACACTAGAAGTGCTATAGGCAATGTTCCTATAACTAGGTCAAAGCTAGAGGCAAAGAGACTCACCAGCAGGCAATTCTTATAAATTAGAATAAGAGAGAAAAGGTGATAGTGGTCATTCTAGCCTCTCATTGTCAAGGTCTTGTCTGTAATTCCACATGCAAATGTCATAATATTTGATGGTTCACCCTTACAACTGACATTATACTTAAGAGTCCTCTTTCCTTTTTCCTGAAAACCCTCCTTCCTTTTTGTAGATTTTCCTACAGGAAGGAAGAGGGTACACATTTGAGGAAAAACCATAGGTCAATAAATGGCTCCAAAGTCAGATCTGAGCTATCGTGCAACATAAAACACAAGTAAACCTCCCAAAGTTGGTTTTTGCTTCATAATGTTTCCATCTCCATTGGAATTGTTTCCTCTTTCCCAGAAGACAGGTTATGCCGAGATTCTAAGTATCAATACTGAAGAGTAAAATCTATGTGGGAAAAAGAAAATATGGAATAGAAAGTCATCTCTAAGTAGCAAAATCTCTTTAGATAACCAGAGAGCCTGTTTTCTTTGAAAAAGAAGGTTCCTTAACCCTCACAAAGTCAGTTAAAAAATGCACACTAAGTAAAGGGTCTCCTTTTGCATTTTAGACATCAAAACACTTTTAAATAATGCTATGTTTATATATAAAACAAGTATATTTAAGAAATCAGATATTAAACAATATCAATTCATTTTCTTAGTTTTGAAATGAATTTTCTTTTTTAACTTCTCACTGACAACTTCCGTACATATAGACACTATATCATGAACATAATCCTTTCCAACCATCCTCCCTTTTCCACATCCTGAATCCCAACTCCAATTAATCCATTCTTCTTTCCAACTAGTGTCTCTTCTGTTTTGATGTAATTATTTTTTCCTGCTATTATGCAGCTCTTGTATAAGTACATCAGGCACTAGGACGTTAGAAGTGCCATGACCACTTTGTGTCTGGAAGACAGTATTACAAACCACTCCTTTCTTTCCTTTGGCTCTTATATTCTTCTTGCCAACTCTTTTGTAATGGTCCCTGAGCCTTCCAGCATGTGATAGAGATGTGTCACTTAATGCTGAATATTCATTCCACTGTCACTTCTCAAAACTTTGATGAGTCACTATATCTGAAAAGAGAAGTTTTGCTAACCATAAAATGAAAGTAACATTAACATATGGGCAAAACCATAAACATTTAGAAGACAGTTTGGTGGTTATAATATATCTATTTATTCAGATAATAGACAACAGTGGTAGCTTCCTCCCTAGGGGTTAATGACCTCTCTAGCCATTGGCTTTTGATTAGGTTTTCAGTAGCAGGCAGGAATTTCCTTCCATGGAATGGGCCTCAAATACAATCAGAGCAGAACTAGTTTCCTCAGTAATAAACATGCCACCAAATGTACCCATAGGCACACTTGTCCTGGCTCTGCAGCGGTAAAATTTGCAGGGTACACTGCTGGTTAAAATCATGGATGAGTTTTCTTCCCTGATAGGCTGCATAGCTTTGTCTAACATCATACAAGCTAGTGAATAGGGAGGAGGCTTCTAGCTCAGCTTCAGCTTGATTTCTGCATGCCCTAGAGCCCAAGCCTGTTCTGTCTCTAGAAACACTGTGAGTTTCGCTTCAATACCGGTGTCTTATGTGAAGGGTTGAGAATTCAAAAAGACGTCTCTCTCATACCTTCCAAGACTTGGGTTCCATTTCAAAAGAGGTGGCAGGAAGAGTCAAAGAAATAGAGGAGAGCTTTGCAATACTGTCTTCCATACACAAAATGGCCTAGATATCCATGACCTCACAGTGCCTGGCACTATCTACACAACACCTTCATAATAGGAGGAAAAGATGGTGATGTCATAATAAAAAAGAGAGTATCCAAGAGGGGGAGGAGATATGCTGGAGGGTAGATTTGAGACGGGGAAAGTAGGAGTGGGGAGGGAAATATGGTTTGTTGTCTGTAATTATGGAATCTGTTAATAAAACATTTAAGAAAAAGGATTCAAAAAGGGGCTGAACAACTTCCATTCAATAGCTATTTCCAGACAGAGAAAACTTCCAAGATAAGAATGTTAGAAATTGATACTACTTTGCACCACCACCATAAAGGATCAACTACTATATATGATTGAAAAATGAAAGACAATTTGACATCAAATACAGGTAAAAATAAAAACATAATGCTTAGTCAAAGTCTTAAAATTTGGTAATTCTCTTCAGATATTAAGGACTTATCATGAATTGGGCGGCGTTACTATTCATTTATTGTTCTGTTTAATATTCTATTAACCCCTGAGTGGCAATATGTTGGACACAGAAGCTAAAAGAAGGTGTGTGCCCTTTTTGAAAGAGGATTCAAAAACTGAAACAGGGAACTTAATTCTTCTTGACTTGAAAGTTTGTTTTCTTTCAAAATACAGAATTTGTCTTCTAAATGCCAATAATTGCTCTTCTTGGTGAAAGATGGAACATGAAAACCCTTACTTTAGGATGTGAGTTTCCTAAATAATAAATAAGTGTTTTCAGTGAGAATGAAGTTGTGCATTAAATCATTCTTGGCAATACTGGGAGGAGATTTGGAGTCCAGATGCTGAACAAGGAATCTCACTTGCTAAGCTACACTTAGAATTTCAGCCTCACATACACACTTGTCAAATCTAAGCACTAGAAAAATAACAAATCATCACATGTCATGTAGTTTCTGGGATGGACAAAAAAAAAAAAAACTAAAACCATAATCTTCAATCATTGAATGCCAAGGCTCACAAAATATGGATGATTCAAACACCATAGTTTCCACTGTGTGTCATTTAATTAGTTTAAAATAAAATAACATTGACAATAAAGCTATTTAATATGCCTTGGGGGGGGGGGAATTCTACCAGTTACACAAAGGCTGTCATATGCCTTTGAAATAACCTGGAAACAAGAATAACAAATAATTGATATATATGATGAGAAAATTTAGAGAAATCTGAAATAGAAAAGGAAATTCAGAGACAGTAGATTCAACTGTAAAATCAAGGGTTTAGTTTCTACCTTCAAATTACAAAAGTAAATATCCAATCCAGACTCGTGGTTGACAGTAACAAATCTCAAGCAAAACAACAAAAAAGTAGTCTTTGTATAGTTAGGGGAAAAAAACTCAAAACATTAAATGGGTAATTTTTTCACATGTGTAGTAGTATGTGGGTAATGTGTATGGTTCATGCACAGATGTGCAGATCCATGTGTCTCCTGTATATGTTGAAGCCATGAAGGAGGTAGAGTGAGAAGGAGCCCATTTCTTCTTGCTTTGCTTTGTGGTCCTGCCAGTGTCACCCAGAAGCCTTCATTCTGCCCCAGTTCTGACATCTGCAAACCCCAAATCATCACTTTTCCACCCCCACTGAAACACCAGAAGCAGCCTTTTGGTTCTAACTTGCTCACAAGCACATAGATCTTTCTCTGAGCTCAGAGACACATCACTACCCTTTGGCCAGCACTTTGTCTCCCAGACCTGTGTCTTAGCTTCATGGGGCTCTGTGTTCATGCATCTGGGTTTTAATAATTCTTCTCTTTGTTGTCTAAGCCCTAGGAATGGTAGCAGGTTCCTGGAATGGATCTGTCTGTGATATCTTCGTGTTCTCATCTTCTTCAGTCACTCACATCTACTTAACAGTACGTAATGTTATATGAAGTCTTCTCTCTTAAAATGAATGCATATCATCTCTGTTTCCTAACATTTCTACCTGAAGCAATGCTGACCATATGCCAATGCACTTTTAGCTTCTATCACGTCACTATATATGCACCTCAAATATTCCCAGTACATTTATGTATCTGTTGTATGTGGGATATTTGAGTAGTCTGCCAGTGATCTCATATTCTTCTTATTCAATACAACATCTATAAGATCAATCATAAATGG
Organism: Dipus sagitta; assembly: GCA_036346955.1. Lineage (NCBI taxonomy): Eukaryota > Metazoa > Chordata > Mammalia > Rodentia > Dipodidae > Dipus > Dipus sagitta. The sequence goes on from CM070770.1 coordinate 241,450,508, forward strand.
AGCATTCTGTCAAAAAAATAAAAAAGCATAAGTTCACACATTTAACTATTCAGGATATCATATTTTCTGATAGTGATGTTGAGAGCTGTTAGAAATTTCTCAATGAGCATTGTCTGTAATGCAAATTTAAAATCACATCTCTAGAAAGCCAAATCCTTTACCTCAAAATCTCAGTTAGCCTATGTGGAAATTGGTATTTCATGTCACAATTCTCCAGAGAATTAGAGGAAATAGGAGATAAGAATATACTATGTCTATCCACAGAAGTGGCCAAGCACAGATGGAAAATATTAAATGTAATTAACCAATACTTAACTGAAAGTTATTTCTTTTATCATTATTCCAGAAACCACATGCTATAATGACTATTTACATTGCATTATGTAATAATAAATAAAATAAAGATGATTCAAAGTATATTGGAGGATGTGTGTAGGTTATATGAAAATGCTGCACCATATGTAGTATCCAAGTATACATAGAATATTGACACCTACAGGCATCTGGAACCAACTGCTTGCATATACTAAGGAATGATCCTGTGTATATAGAGAGAAAGACAGAGAGGGGGAGAGGAGAGAAAGATTATGAGGAATTTGTTTATATGGTTGTGAGTATGGAAGTGAAGGTGTCCCTCCCCCATATGCCATGTGCACACTGGAGATCCTGGAAAACTGGAGACATGTGGTATAGTTATTATTGTGGGTCAAAATATCTAAGAAACATAGGAATTGATGGCATAAATCTTTGAGGACTACAAGAAGGAAGATAAAGTGTCACAAGTCAAGTAGGCAGGCAGGAAGTAAATTGTAGTAAATTTTGCCATTTTCTCTCTTATGCTGTAATCAAGACCTCTCACACTGGAGAGGGTAATCTATTGTGTCTATGGAATCAAGTGCCAATATTATCTGGAACCAACTTCACACACAGAGAGAATGATGGGCATTTTATCTAGACATTCCAAGGCTAGTCAAGGTGATATATATATTTAAGCACTGTACAAACAGACTTCGCTTTTTACTAATAACTTCATAAGTATTAAACCCTCTAATGTAACATAACTACAAAGATATCACTAACGGAGTTATGGACATTTTACACTGTAATTGGAGAGCTTATTTAAATTTCTGTTAATGTGTGTATTTATTACCCATATAATCATGCCTTGCTTACAAGGAGCTGATTTTATGAAATTTTCATTAATGATATTCAGAAACATGACAAGTTATTTCAAAATAATTTTCAAGAAATTGCATTTTATTGTATAGCTACCATTGGTTAAATTCTGCAATTTCTGGTCTATACTAGAATTTACTAAGCATTTTATAATCATTTAGCAACATAATCATGAGAAATAATATGAGAACTTCTTTGTGTACTTTACTGGGAAGCTGTCCCAGGCCATATGACTAGCAAAGTACACCGAGAGATTTGAATCCAGATCTGCTTGTAGAGTTGAGAAGAGGCTGGGCTTTGGGATCCAATGCTTCCTTCTTAAGAGATCAATAATCATAAATATATTCATGAGAAACAAGGCCAAGATCACCTCATTCTGAAAAATTGTATTTAGTTTTACATATAAGAATTGGATAATACACCTATAAGATTTTGAACTAAGCAGAGAAGAATTTCATAAAGTGGCTATTGTTCAAGGATACTTCTGCAAGATTTCCAGTAGAAAGATGTCATCAAAACACAGAATACAGAAGTTCCTATTAGCTGATGTGTGTAGACTTAGGGAGGAGAGTGTGAATGTATAATTCAAAGCATAAGTTTTCAGCATCCCAAATATTCCATTTAAAAATCTAAATTCAGTGTTAGAACAAGAATAGCATAAGCAATGTGTGACATTTAGATAAATACAGATATTGATACATATAGATTAATTTATTCATTTGATTTTTACTTAAGCCATAAACATGCACGCACTTTTAGCTTAAAGTAGTTGATATATTATTTCTTTTTTTTTAATCTTAAGTCAAAGTTACCTCTTTAAAACAAGTCAAGAATACTTTATTTTTTTAACGATGAACTCTTCAAACCAGATGGTTGATCTTAATTAATTCTTATCATAGAAACATCTTTATCGTAGAGTTTTTCACAGATGAACAGTGTTATATAGGCCCCTTTGTTTACTGAGTTACTGAAATAATGACTTTTTATGGGGGAAGCAGTTGCTGTAATTTTATCTTTGATTTCTTCAACTTCCTTGGCACTTGAAAGCAATTACAACATTTTGGTTCCAGAGTCTTCACTGAAGTAAGACACAGGGTTATTAAAATCCTTATGTTTTCAAAGAATGAATTCTAACAAAATTTTCATGTGCTCCCTAGTTTAGTTTCAAAATAAATATTACCAAGGCCACATATTTCGTTGGGCTCTCCATCTGCATGCTAAGAAATTGCACTTACAATCAACAAATCCAGAGGCTGGAGCTTCCGTTTTCTCTTTATTGCACTTCATCTTATCCAGATAGATTATTGGCATATCAAGTTAAATCATCAGGTATTTAGATGATTGGAAAACACAATTTTTCCTTCAGAGGCAGGCAAGCACATATTAATTCAATTAGATTTCTATTTGAAAAGGCATACAATTATAATCTGCATATTTTGGAAAACTTTGAGAAAGTTAACAACAAACCGTAGCATGGTGTTTCATATTCTCCCTCTCTTTCTCTTTCTTGCTCCACATACATTTAGGAGCTTCAAAGAGAATTATATTTATTTTCTTCTTAAATTTCACAATTACAAAATAACTGCAATGCAGAAAAAAACAAGTGATATTGTTAGATATTAACTTCACTAATTAGAATAATTCTTCAAGCAAGCCTGAGTAATATTTCATGGTGAGTAACAGGATTGAATGTGGATTATCTGGTTCTAGCAGCTATGATTATTTTTCTTATACTACCTACCATGTCGCCTTTCCTTTCAAAGTAAAAGTATACACTCACACAGTTTTCATTATTCCTGAATTCTCCAGAATTTTTTGTATGGCTTCAAGTAAAATTGGTGTTTTCATTTTTATCTAAATGTATCATCAGAAATTCAAATTTGATCATTCAAAGTCATCAAGCAACCGTGAATTAGTCTGTGTGAATGCACATGTGTGTTTTCTTCAAGTCTTTATGTAAAAGTGTTGCTCACCCTTGCTGGTTAGACTGATTCATCATGCTAATTGTTCTATTTTGCTGCAAGCAAAAGACTTATATTTATATATTTGCTTATCAAAATACATGACATTGGTGAGATACACCTACTGATGCCCAGATTAAACCATGTTCTAGCTAGTTAACATAGACATTATCACATGTAGTTTCTTTTTTGTGGTAAGAACATTTACCATCCAGCATCTCAGTACAGATAAATTATTACAGACCATATACCAATGCTTTAAAGGTTCCATATAATAGTGACGGGATACAAAAGTGATATGATATACTTGGAGAGTAGTTTAGTATTTTTATGAGAGCAAAAGCAATTTTCACCTTCAAAAGCCTAAGCCAATTATAAAGTAGCATTATTTTATTAACCAAGAATCTTTGAAGTAATTTTAAATAATTTATTCAAACCAACCAATTAAGCCTATGAATAGAAGAAAAACTTTTTATATTGTTTGATAATAATTTTGATGAAAGGCATGCACGAAGGCATTTTGATCACAAACAATTTGGAGATTCATTCTCTAGATATTTCAGAATAGAAATACATATTCTTGTTGGATTTTCCTCAGCAGCAGCATTAAATAGTGCTTTAGGGTTTGAGAATCTGTGTGACTATCAAGCATAGCCTCTTCTGTTTGAACTTGAGTTTCTCCTTGACTCACATTTCCACATGTTGCAGTTCAGTGGTGAATGGATGACAGCATGGGCACTTAATGTTAGTGTAGAAGTGGATCTATATGTGTTGAAAATATATCCCTATGCATAAAAATGTCAGTTTTGCTTCTGAACTCTCAATAATCTATGTAACATTTTTCTTTTTTAAAATAAATTATTAGGCTGCAGAAATAGCCCCCGTGGTAAAGCATTTGCTATGCAAGCACAAGAGGAGAGGTAGAATCTCCAGAACTCACATAAATTGTGATGCTTAAAAGGTGGAGACAGGTGGATTCATGGGGCAAGCTGGCTAGCCAGACCAGCTGAAAGGTGAGCTCTGGGCTCAATGAGAGACCCTGTCTCAAACAATAAGTTGGATAGCAATTGAAGAAGACACCCAGCATTGACCTCTGCCTCCATAAACACATACATCTCATACAACTGCATTCACACATGTGCACTCCTACACATATGAACACAAATCCACAACACACACACGCATGCAAGAAAAGAAAATAAACAATTGTCAAGATTCCTCATATCATTTCCATTGTAACTAGAAGTTACATAGTCTACCACATCTGGATCAAGTGAATCACTACAAATTACAAACGTATAGCTCTATTCTATGAGATAATAGAAGGGTCATTCTTATGCTACTTGATAATTTGGTGAACTAGAGCATCTACGTAATTCTTTCACATGAGACGGCCATACACAAATTTCAACATATTATCATTGTCCCTTTAGTATTTCTTAAAATAAAAATCCTTGGGCCTCAAATTCTCTGAGTTAGAAAAAGTCATTTTTATCTCATTTTTAAAAAACACTTTTCTTGGATATAGAATTATTTATTTGTAGGCACTTTGAAAAGTTTTTCTATTTTTTTTCTAGTTGTATTTTTCTTCTAATGAGAAACTTGGGGCTGTTCTTATTTTGGTTTCTCTTTATGTAATGTGTATTTTTAACTCTAGGTGTTTTAGACTTTTTTTTTTTCCCCTAAAATGTCTTAGTGGCTATAGTCTTGATGTTGAATGTACCCTACAGGTCCTCATTTTAAAGGCTTGATCCCTAGTGCTGGTGCTATTGGAAGGTGGCAACCTGGAGGGAAGTCTTAGGTCATTGGGACATGCCTTTCAAAGGAATTGTGGGACTCTAGTCCTTTTGTCTTTTATTTCTTTTGCTTCCCTGTCACAGATTCCTGCCATGATGTGCTGCCTCACCTATGGCACAAAGCAATGGGGCAAGTTAACCATGCACCTTACAATAGGGCCTGAAAATGCATGATGTGCATACTGACAGAAGGCACCAGAGAGCAATAGGCATTCATTCCCCTTACTCAGAAATTGAAAGCGGAGTAGAGTAGACATACAAGCAACAGAGATGTGGAAGGTGTGAATACTGATAACCAATGTGAAGTAATTGACATTTATAGGATCTCTAAGGCCATATAAAAAATACCAGAAATGCTATCCCATAAAAGAAAAACTCCAATTTCTTTCAAATGCTTTTATACATGTAGCAAAATTGAGAATGTGCTGGATCCTAAAGTAATCTCCATGAAAATTAAAGGGATCAAAATCATGCATAACATATTCTTTTGCTACAATATTATTAAAATATAAATCAAAAACAGAAATATATCTGGTAAACCTTTATATATTTTGAAATTAAACAATGGATTTCTAAGTAACCAAGAGGTCAAATAAGACATCATAAAAGAAATTGGAAGATATTTTGAAACTGAATAAAATAAAAATACAACTTGTCAAGTTTTGTGGAACACAGCTGAACATTGCTCAGAGACTTAAACAACAATTGAAGAAATAGCTCAGATCAGTTATATAAACTTTCATCTAAGAAAGCTACATGCAATAAAGTAAATTAGGGGCTGGAGAGATGCTTAGTGGTTAAGGCACTTGCTTGTAAAGCCAAAAGACACAGGTTTGATTCTCCAGACCCCATAAGTCAGAAGCACAAGGTTACACATGCTTCAGGAGTTTGTTTGCAGTGGCTAGAGGCCCTGGTGCACCCATTTTCTCTCTCTCTCTCTCAAATAAATATATAAAAATAAAATGTTTTAAAGCAAATTAAGATGCAAATAAGCAGATGGTAGTGGGACAATAGGAAATAAACCACCCCTCACACTTCACCCAAGGCCCAGGTGAAACCACAGAGGAGCTGGGGGAGAGGAGCAAGAGTGCTGCTTCCATGTTGAGCCTGACAATCAGCACTAGGGTGAAGGAGACAGATGCTGAGCATACTCAACACCTACTGAAGCAGAAATCCAGAGGCTCCTGAGAGCTTATTATGGAAGCAGATTTAAAACACACCCACCATGGCTCTGGGAATTTTGTGTAAGAGGGTTCAGAAAGAATGTAGGAGTCACAGGTTGGGACATCATATCCAAAGGCATTGGCCCCACCCAGTGACTGCTGCTCTCACCACCATAACCCACAACCCCACGTGGAACACCAGCAGCCCCACTGAGGAGGGCCCTCAGAGGAATGGAGGCAGGGAGGAGGGAGAAGATGGTACCAACACATGTTGCATCCATACATAGTATGTTCTTAATAAAAATAAAAAGAAAATAAGCAAAGGAAAGCAGAGCGATAGCTATAAGAAAAATGGAATAAACAATAGAAATATTCAATAAAAACAAACATGAGGGTCCTTGCTCCACCATGCCCTTTCACCATGATGTCCCACTGTTATGGTTAAGTTTGTGTCAACTTGATCTGTTTAGGAATCCACAGACATTCCTCATAAGTGGGTCTCTGAGGTTGCTTCCAGGAAGGATTAACTAAAGGAGGAATCCTTCCCCCAAGGTGAGATCCTTCCCCCAGAGTGGGCGGCACCTCTGGGAGGAGAGGCTTTATCAAAAGAAGCTCTGGGAAGAAAGATATTCTCCTCCCCTCCCGCCTGGCTGCTGGTGCTGCAAGCTGCTTGCTGCAAGAGTGTTTATCAAAGACCAGTGCGGACTGAAGAGTCCCATCTCTCCAGGAAACCTCCAGGCCTTCTGTGCAGGATTTGGACTGCTGAGGCATCCAGCCTTGTGGACTAAGCAGCTACCAGGTTTCTTGATTCTCAGACCTGCAATCCGCTGTTGTTGGACTCTTGTAACTAATCCAGTAAATTCCCTTTTAATACAATTTATCCTATCAGTTCTGTTCCTCTGGAGAACCCTGACTAATACACCCACCTTACCATTTTAGGTGCATAGCAGGAGAGATAGATAATCATGGAATGAAACCTCTTAAACTATGAGCCCAAGTTAACCTTTAAGCTGTTACTTCAGGTATTTGATCACTAAGACACAAATAATTTGATTAAATACGTTAAAAATTAACTACAACAGTGGATAGTTTATTTTCATCTTAACTACATGTTAAGCCATCAAATGAGTTTCGTTTCTTTTATTGAGCACCAAAATGAGGCAAAGATGAAATAAATTATGCAAATCAAATGCTGAAGTACTAGTAAAAATTTAAATTGTATCATGTTTGTATTATATATTACATGTACCTATATTATATATTTGTTTTATATTGACATAGGATATTAAATAATCCTATGAAATCATAAATAACTCCATATTTTTATCTCTAATGTTCCTTAAGCAAATGCTATCCACTAAATTCTATACTTAACTGTCAGCAAATTTGTTATAAAGCATGAAGTTATTAGAAACATTAATGTGCTGTTGTAATTCAATACAGTGTGTTCATTGGATGAAGAAAAGCTAGAAAAATGTAGATATTGTATTTGTCATAAACTATATTAAAAACTCAGTGTCAACTTTAAGCCTTTGAGAAATGTACACTCATGAAGCACAACATTTGAATTTATAAGCTAATATAATGAATCCTACACATGAAATTATTAAATAAACATCCCTAATATCTGTGCCTCCTTAAAAGATGTTGCCTATGCCAAATATTAATGTTTTGCAATCTTAATGTAGTTTTAAAATTATCATCTCAGCCAGGCATGGTGGCGCATGCCTTTAATCCCAGCACTGGGGAGGCAGAGCTAGGAGAATCACTGTGAGTTCAAGGCCACCATGAGACTGCATAGTGAATTCCAGGCCAACCTGGGCTAGAGTGAGATCCTACCTCAAAAAACTTAAAAAAAAAAAGTCATCTCAAGATGGGCAACTTAATATTTTCCTTTTTGCTGCATGCTTCCAAGACTTAGGACTTGAGTGATGGAGTTTGTAGAAACCACTGGAAAGGGCGTGAAAAAATGATCTGTCTTCGCTCTGTGTATCATGAATGATTTAGACGGCCTTCCTCTGCTATTGAAGTGTATCTAGTGGATATGGATCCACACCTTTCATTTTAAATTATGAAGCATATTTTTCTCCTTTTCTGGATTCTTCTACATTATTAACATTCACCATCCTTCATGATTTTTCTTTTTCAACTTACCAAAAGGGAAAAGGAGGCAGAATGCTCTCTCAAAGGTCATTTTTCCCTATGCCCCCCTATTCACAATGGTATGAAACTGTAAGCTGAGCAACTTTTGTCTGATTGAAATAGGAGAGAGCATCTGATTTTCAAAATGAAGATCTAATTCAATTAGTCTGGGCAAAGTGGGAAAGAGTAGAAGAAATGAAGAAAGCTGCAATCAAATGTATGTTGACAAAATTGTGCTTCAGTGACTTAAATTCTACATTCTTTCAATTCTAATTATCTATAGTATTAGATAATTATGTATTTTACACATACACATATTTGGAGATTATATTTTAGATATGCAAACATATCTATTATACTATTATGTTGATAATGAAACACTTTAAGACACCAAATATTCATCTGAATGAAAATGGTTGAAAAAATGATACTACACATAATTGTAATGGCTACATGGATTTTACATTTTGAAGCAGTTTAAATGAATAATGTACACATTTTCTGTATCATGTAAGCAAGTATAAATATTACAAAAAATGCACATGTAGACAGAAAGTTCAAGATTACTTCCTAGAGGTGAAACTGAAGACACAACTTTTGCTTTTTAACTGAGAATTTTAATATATAAACATTCATTAATTCAATTGTGTTCCTGTACTTTTATCTATTTGGTCCCCTCTTCCCTGATTCCACCCCTTCAGAACCCTCCTTTTTCTTGTTGTTTTTGTCCTCTCTGTCCTGCATGTCACTATGCTAACTAGCTCAGAACTGTGGTCTTGTGGGTATATTGGTGACTATGTTGGTTAAGAATGCACCAGTTAACTTTTTGTGTGATACTTAAGAGGATATGGGATGGACAGACATTCAAGACTTTAGAACATATATGTCTATTGTCATTTCAGGTTTCTCCAGAAACACAGGCCAAGTAGAAGAAGACTTGCTATAAGACTTTGGTTCTTGTGATTGTACAGTCTGGCCAGTCCCAAGATCTGCAGTAAGCATCCCTTCAGAGACAGAGGTGTATGTCACACACTCCTCCAGGGTCTGAGAATGAAAAGAGCTGATAGGGTTTGAGGGCTGACATGCAGGAATCAGGACCACCCAATGTTTCAGTTCATGTCCAAAGCAGGGAAAACATATGTCCAAATTAGGGCAGTTGACCAGGAGAAAATTCTTGTACACAGGTAAAGGTGAGTCCTGTGTTCTATTTTGGCCTTCAATGCACTGGATACCACCAAACCCTATTTAGAATGACAACCTGCTTTAAAAAAATGTATATGTATGTGACCATCTGTGAGGTCTTGGGTATTGAGGCTAAATTCTGTCTGAACAGTTGTATGTAAGGACTGGGACCCTTCCTTTGGCCCTTACATTCTTTCCACCACCTCCTCCACAATGGACCCTGAGCCTTGGAGAGTGTGAGATGTTTCAGTGCTGGACACGCCCTCCATCCCTTTCTCTCAGCACTATGTTGCATTTTGGGTCATCCCAGTGGTTATCAACATCTGAAAGGAGAAGCTTCTCTAACCAGAAGTGAGAGTAACATTAATATATGAGTATGAACATTAAGTGTAGTGCTTTCAGGGCAATTTGGTGAGAGTAATATATGTGTTTATCCAGACAAGAGCAGGCTTTATACCCTTAAGGCTTATGACCTCCCCTACCATAGGATTTTGATTAGGTTTTCAATACCAGGCATGTGTTCCCTCCCATAGAGTATGCCTTTAGTCCAATTTGCCACTATTGCATGCGTTCAGTCATTTGGCCTGTCTGGACAAACTTGAGGTTTCCAGTGTCCACTGTTTTCACTGCTGATGACTTCTGTCTCCCATAAGGCTGCATACAGTGCAGCTTTTTCCCGCTTTCAGTTGTCTGGGCTACAGGGAGGTTTTCTGCTGAGCACCAGCTTTATTTCTCAGTGACTCTGCTGCTCAGGCATGCGAAGTCTTCAGCAATAGAGTCTTACCATCTCTTTCTCACAGGAAACCAAGGGCCTTGGAAATAGCTTGTAATGTTTTGGAAGCAACAGGGACCTCCTTGGCCAACAACTCACTGGAAGGTATCCCATCCCTGGCACTGAAAATTTTCTAGTAACAATATATGGCTTCTGGATTTTCCATTATTCAAGAAAGTAGATTTTCATATGTCTTATTCAGAATATCTTGAATTTTGATTGACCCTCCCACCCCCACCTTTCTTTTATACAATCTCTTCCCCTGACCTCGCTTAGGCCTTTTCCCTCCCTGTAATCTGTTCTTCTATTTACATATATACAATACCATCCCCTTAAGACCTTCCCTTTTCTCCCTCCCTTATAGCCTTTTTCTAGCTTATGGGCCTCTGCTACTGATTTTTGGTTCTAATTCACATACAGTAGGTAAGATCCACATATGGGAGAGAACATACAACCTTTGGCTTTCTGGGCCTGGGTTACCTCACTTAGTATAATCCTTTCCAGATCCATCAATTTCCTACAAATTTCATAATTTCATTTTTCTTTACCGCTGAATAGAACTCCATTGTGTAGATGTACCACATCTTTATTATCCATACATCTGTGGGTGGACATCTAGGCTGGTTCCATTTCCCAGCTATTGTGAATAGAGAAGCAATAAACATGGTTGTGCAAGTATCTCTAAGGTAGTGAGGAGAGTCATTAGGATATATCCCTAGGAGTGCTATATATAGTGGATCATATGGCAAATCTATTTTTAGCTGTCTCAAGAACCTCCAAACTGATTTCCACAATGGCTATACCAGATTACATTCCCACCAACATTGTAGAATGGTTTCCCTTTTACCGCATCCTCGCCAACATTTATTGTCATTTGTTTTCTTGATGGTAGCCATTCTGACAGGAGAGAGATGGAATCTCAAGGTAGTTTTAATTTGCATTTCCCTGATGGTTATGGATGTAGAACACTTTTTTATATGTTTATATGCCATGTGTATTTCTTCTGGTGAGAACTCTCTTATTTAGTTCCATAGCCCATTTTTTGATTGGGTTGTTTGATTTCTTGTTGTTCTGTTTTTTGAGTTCTTTGTATATTCTGGATATTAACCCTCTGTCAGATGTGTAGCTGGCAAGGATTTTCTCCCATTCTGCAGGTTGTCTGTCTGTGCTATTCACAGTGTCGTTTGCTGTACAAAAGCTTTGTAATTTCATGAGATCCCAGTAGTTGATTAGTGGTTTTATTTTCTGAGCAACTGGGTTTATATTCCAAAAGTCATTACCTATGCCAATACATTGAAGGGTTTCCCCTTACTTTTCCTCTAGCAGTTTCAGAGTTTCAGGTCTGATATTAAAGTCTCTGATCTACTTGGATTTGATTCTCATGCATGGAGAAAGACAAGGATATATTTTCATGTTTGTACATATAGATAACCAGTTTTCCCAGCACCACATGTTGAAGAGGCTGTCTTTTCTCAATTAATATTTTTGGCATTTTTGTCAAAAATCAGATGGCTGTAGCTGCCTGGATTAACAACTGGATACTCTATTCTGTTCCATTGATCTAATGTCTGTCTTTGTGCAAATACCATGCTGTTTTCTTTTTTTTTTTCTATGCCTTTGTAATAGCTTAAAATCAGGAATGGTTATACCATCAGCCTTATTTTTTCACTCAAAATAGTTTTGGCTATTCAAGGTTTTTTTGCTTCCAAATGTATTTTAGGATTTTTTTTTCTATTCCTGTGAAGAGTGCCATTGGAATTTTAATGGGGATTGCATTAAGGGTGAACATTGCTTTTGGTAAGATTGATATTTTCAAAATACTTATTCTTCAATCCAAGAACGTGGGATGTTTTTCTTTTTCCTTGTGTCTTCTGCAATTTCTCCCTTCAGTGTTATAAAGTTCTCATTGTAGAAATCCTTTACTTCCTTGGTTAAGTTTATTCCAAGGTACTTATTTATTTGTTTATTTATTTATTTATTTATTTATTTATTTATTTATTGAGGCAATTGTGAATGGGAGGGATTCCCTGATTTCATCCTCTCCATATTTGTTGTTAATATATAGGAAAGCTACTGATTTCTGTGTATTTATTTTGTGTCCTGCTGGTTTGCTAAAAGTGTTTATCAGCTCTAACAGTTTTCTGATAGAGTCTTTAGGGTCTTTTATGTATAGAATCATATCATCTGCAAATAGTGATAATTTGATCTTTCCTTTCCAATTTGTATCCCTTTTATGAATGACTCGACTTATTGCTATAGCTATGACTTCAAGTACTATATTAAATAATAGTGAGGTCAGTGGACACCCTTGTTTTGTTCCTGAATTTAGTGAAAAAGCTTCAAGTTTTTCACCACTCAGTATTATGTTGGCTGTAGGTTTGTCAAAAATAGCTTTTATTATGTTGAGATATGTTCCTTCTATTTCCAGTTTCTGTAATACTTTTACCATGAAAGGATGTTGGATTTTGTCGAGTGCCTTTTCTTCATCTATTGAGATGATCATGTGATTTCTGTCCTCCCAACCATTTATATGATGTATTACATGTATTGATTTGCATATGTTGAACCACCCGGGATAATGCCTACTTGGTTTCACTGAATAATCTTTTGATATATTCTTGTATTCTGTTTGCCAATATTTTGTTCAGAATTTTTGCATCTATGTTCATGAGGGAGATTGGTCTGTAATTTTCTCTCTTTTTTTTTTGTTGTTCTGTCTTTGGTTTTGGTATGAGGGTGATGCTGGCTTCATAGAAGGAGTTCAGTAGAATTCCTTCATTTTCTATTTTATAGAAAAGTTTTAGAAGCAATGGTGTTAGTTCTTCCATGAAGGTCTGGTAAAATTCATCAGTGAATCCATCTGGGCTTGGGCTTTTTTTAGTTGGGTGACTTTTTATAACTGCTTGGATCTCTGTACTTTTCATAGGTCTATTTAAATGTTTATCTCATCTTGATTTAATTTTGGTAGGTCATACGAATCAAGGAAATCATCCTTTTCTTTCAGATTTTCAAGCTTAGAGGCATATATTCTTAAAGTATGTCCTTATAATTGTCTGGATTTCTTTGGTACCTGTTGCAATGGTGCAATCTCTAATTTTATTAATTTTTGTCTCTTCTCTCTTTCTTCTGGTCAAATTTGCTAAGGGTTTACCAATCTAGTTTATCCTTTTAAAGAACCAACTCTCTGTTGAGTTGATTCTTTGGATTTTTTTATTTTTTGTTTCCATTTCATTAATTTCTGCTCTAATTTTTATTATTTCTTCACATTTACTGATTTTTAGTTTGCCTTGTTCTTCTTTTTCCAAGGGTTTAAGGTGAAACATTAAATTGTTTATTTGTGAACTCTCTAGTTTCTTAATATAGGCACTTAGAGCTATAAATTTCCCTCTTAAGACTGCCTTCATTATGTCCTAAAAGTGTTGGTATGTTGTATTATAATCATCTTTTGATACTCTGAATTTACTGATTTCCTTTTTGATTTCTTCAATGACCCATTGATCATTCAATAGTGTACTGTTTAGTCTCCATGAATTTCTGAATGCTCTGTAGCTTTTCTTGGTGCTGATTTGCAGTGGTCAGATAGAGAAAAGGGATTGTTTCAATTTTCCTGTATTTGTGGAGATTTGCTTTGTGTCTTAATATATGGACTATTTTAGAGAAGTTTCCATGTGCTGCTGAGAAAAAATGTATATTCTGAAGCATTTGGATGGAATGTTCTGTAGAAATCTGTTAGGTCCATTTGTTCCATCACATCATTTAATTCAGATGTCTCTCTGTTTATTTTTTGGTAGGATGACCAAATGATGAGGGTGGGGTATTGAAGTCTCCCACTATAATTGTGTTTTATGTTATCTGTGGCCTTAAGTCTAATAGTGTTTGTTTGATGAAACTGGGAGCTCCCCCCCCCCCATGTTAGGTGCAAATATGCTTAGGATTGTAATGTCCTGCTCTTGGAATGTTCCTTTAACCAGTGTAAAATGACCTTCTTTATCTTTCCTCACTAATGTTGGTTTGAAGTCTGTCCTGTCAGATATTAGGATAGCAACCCCTGCTTGTTTCCTAGGCTCATTTGCTTGAAATACAGTTTTCTATCCTTTCACCCTAAGGTGGTGTCTATCTTTTACTGAGAGAGGAGTTTCCTGGAGGTAACAAATGGCAGGATCCTGCCTTTTAATCCAGTCTGCAAGCCTTTGTCTTTTGGTTGGTGCATTGAGGCCATTGATATTAAGAGTTATTATTGAAAGTTAAGCATTTATTCTCACCATTCTTCTTATTTTGTAGTGTTTCCTGTTTTCCCTTTACTCATCTGTTTTAACTGTTATTTGAGTGTGGTTTACTTTTTTCTATTCCCTCCTGTGTGTGTTTTGCTTTCTCTTCAACATGAAGAATATCTTTAAGTATTTTCTGTAGAGCTGACTTAGGTGTCTTAAATTCCTTTAGCCTGTTTTTGTTTTGGAATGTCCTTATTTGTCCATCAATTTGGATAGATATCTTTGCAGGATAAACTAATCTTGGTTGACAGGTGTTATCTTTCAGAACTTGGAATACACTATTCCAAGCCCTTCTGGTTTTTAAAATTTGTGTTGAGTAATCTGTAGTTATTCTGATAGGCTTGTCTTTGTAGGTGATTTGCTTTTTCTCTCTAACTGCTTTCAATATATTTTCTTTAGTTTGCATGTTTAATAGTTTAAACATGGTGATGAGAGGTTCTTTCCAAGTTTTGTCTGTTTGATGTTTTAAAAGCTTCTTGTAGCTGCATTAGCATTTCTTTCCCAATGTGAAGAATTTTTTTTTTCTATGATTTTGTTGAAAACACCTACTAAGCCTCTGGATTGAAATTCTTCTCCTTCTGTTATACCCTGAATTCTTATGTTTGATCTTTTCGTAGTGTCCCAGTTATCTTGGAATTCCCCTTCATACATTGCTATTAGCTTTTCTTTCTCTTTGTTGGACTGTATTAGGTCTGCTACCTGATCTTCTAGTATAGATAGTCTGTTCTTTCCTTCTATTGGAGAGATTTTCCGTAGAGTTTTTTTTTTTTTTTTTTTTTTTTCACTGACTGTATTCTTCAGAGCCTGGTTTTTCTTCAGTATTTCTATTTCCTTAGTCATGTCTTGCAGTGACCTCTTTATTTCATTAAAATAGTTTCCTGTGTTCTCTTTCAGAAGTTTTTTTTTTCTTCTTTAATTCCTTTTTTTCTTCTTTGATTCCCTCATTTCTTTTCTGATTTTTTTGAGCCTAGATACCATCATTTTTTTGAAATCTTTGTCATGCATTTCATCTAAAACAGTCTCATAGGTTATTATTTTTGATGGATTTATAGTTTTTGGTGGGACTGTATTGTCTTGATTCTTTGAGTTTCTTTTATTATATTGTTATGACTTTTTCATCCTGTATTGATTTGATGCTTGGGTTTTCTACTTAACCGCAGTGTTCCCAGATGTGGCAATCCACCCGCAGAATATGAGTTCAAGGTGCCAGGTGCAGCTTTTGTCCCCAGTCGAGCCACAGAAGTAATCCTAGGTGTTGAGTTTGCTTGCTCAGCAAGTATTCTAATGGACTGGGTGGAATAATTTACTGGCAAATTTTAAACTCCTACCAAGTAACATACACAATCAATAAAAACCAGCACAAAGTATGCAATTGTGGGGATTAAAACAAACAGATCATCTTATAAAGTCAAAATCCCTAATGGTGTGTGTTGTTCTACACCCTTAATCTTGTCAGCTAGAAGGTAGAGATTTCTGTTCTGAATTGGTTTCCAGGTCAACCTGGATCTAGGTCACACCCTGCCCCCAATAATGACAGAAGCAAAAGACAAAAGCCCTATATATATATGAAAGCACCAAAGGCAATAAAATTCAACCCCCAAATACAGGTTATTTGAAAATGGTAAAGCCAACCAAGAGTATATAACCCATAACCTGCCCTGACAAGGAAAGAGAGATTAGCTCTTCTGATGCAGGTCTATGTACCTGGTCTTTTTGTTGTTGTTGTTTGTTTGTTTGTTTTTGTGAGTGAGCCTCATTGCCTTTTGGGGTGGCTTCCAATCTCACCAATGCTGAGTGCCCACCTTGATCTCTCTGTGTTGTGCTGTGCAGCTGTACCTCTGATCTCTTCTGCTGGATGCACTTCCACTGGGGGCTGTGTGCCAGAGGTTTGCAGTTCTGATGGTGGGGGGTGGGAGAGTTCAGCCTGCTGGAGTAGCTTGCACTTTTAGTAGCACTTTAGTTGATCTCAGCTGTCTTTCCTTCAGATTTCTTAACTTTACAAGAAAGCTGATGAAATTGAAAAACCTGTTGCTTGGTGTCTGCTGCCACCGCCACTTAGCACATTTGGTGGGGCGGCCCAGGGTGGGTGCACAGTGCGTGGATCTTGGGCTTCCAGCGCCTCATTGAGACTCTGGCCGTTTTTCTCATTTGTGGGGATCTTGGTCTCTCAGGCTTCTCTGCTGTGTCTAAGAATAACCTATACTCCATCACTTTCCAGAAGAAGAGTGTATTTTGCTGGGGTTTTGCATAAATACCTCCCTAGGCTGGTTTGGCATGGCTCCTATGCCGCCATCTTGCCCAGAAGTCCAACAATCTACTTTTTTTTTTCTTTTGTTTTTTTGAGGTAGGGTTTATTTTTATTTATTTATTTTTTTGTTTTGTTTTTTCGAGGTAGGGTCTCACTCTAGCCCAGGCTGACCTGGAATTCACTATGGAGTGTCAGGGTGGCCTCATGGTGATCCTCCTACCTCTGCCTCCCGAGTGCTGGGATTAAAGGCGTGCACCACCACGCCCGGCTTGAGGTAGGGTTTTACTGTAGCTCAGGCTGACCTGGAACTCACTATGTTGTCTCAGGGTGGCCACGAACTCACAGCAATCCTCCTATCTCTGCCTCCTGAGCGCTGGGATTAAAGGCATGCACCACCATGCCCGGTGTAACAATCTACTTTTCTCAGCCTTTTAATGTAAGTTTTCACATGACCCAAGAATACTCAGAATAATGTTTGGCTGAATATCTGACCATTCTTTGGCCCATATGCATTGACACATGAAATTCCCCATGACGTATAATTTGCATTTGGAAAGGGAGTGACTCTATTAATAGATATAAATTATTAACATAAAGTTATAGTCAGGATTCTGAATCACAGGAAGTTAGACATAAACTCCTATAAATAAAGTTATTTGATAAATATCCTGGAAATGGCACATCTACTTATTATTGATGTATACTATACATTGGTTTGAGATACCATTATACTCTTTCATGTTAGTTGATTCAGATAAGGATATGGTGACTATATTTCTGTCTTAATATTAATAATCTTGTTTCTGGATCATAGCCTTTTAAGTTATCAGTAAGAAATGGGCAAAGGTAATCACTGGATTTCTATTTGCAGGCGTGGTAGACATCATCAGTTAACTCTCTGAAATTGCCTAAATCCACAGGGGTGTGTTTATTTAGCATTAGTTGACTTAGCTATTTTGCAACTGAATAGACATCAGTGTTAACTCAAAAATTCAGAGTAACATAACTTCAGCTCAGAGAGCAATGCAAACTATTGCTCATAGTAGTGAAATAACTTTTGTTCTGGAAAGAGTCAAAATCTCTATAAATTAAAATTTTATTTCAACCAATTTTGATATTTCTGGCTTCCTCATTAATAAATCACATTAAAATTGACATATGTTCATTTTATTTTACATCAAATATTTATATTTTCATTATGCCCTGACCTTCCTTGTCAAATTCACTATTTTTATAATTACTTCCTCAAAACTATGTTTTATCTTGTGGATTATAAGCTTAGTTAAGGTAAGGAGAGTATTTGTCTTAGTTCCTGCTATGTCCCTAGGGTTTGGTTTCAAGAATTTACTAGGTGCTCAGAAAATAACCTCATAGTTTCCTGAATTAGTAAATGCAAAATAATTGAAGATGTTTCTGCAAATTTAAATGAGTCCTGAGGGAGAAACTTTCAGTGGTCCTAAGGAAATACTGGATGACCTCAGCAAGTCAGAACATACAGTGTTTATATGCTAAAGTTATGAAAGAGTTACTATTTAAAGAGAAGTTTGAAGCTGGGCATGGTGGCTCACACCTTTAATCCAGCACTCGGGAGGCAGAGGTAGGAGGATTGCTGTGAGTTCAAGGCCACCCTGAGACTCCATAGTGAATTCCAGGTAAGCCTGGGCTAGGGTGAGACCTTACCTCAAAAAACCAATAAATAAATAAATAAATAAATAAATAAATAAATAAATAAATATAAAGAGAAGCTTGAATACTGCTGTGGGGAAACCACACTACTTTTGCACAGGTGTGCTACAGTGTTTAAAAGATGTGGACCATATAAGACCCTGTTGCTGAAGACATCGCAGGATGCAATCACAGGACATTGGAATATCATGCTGGAACTGAAAGGGAAATTAATTACAGCCTGGCTAGCCCTCATACTGAGTGAGAGTTTGTGAGAGATGTTGGAGGACAATGGTCCCCAACAGCATAAATAAACAGGGAACCCAGCAGACTTCCAAATCAACTAGCCAGTCAAGAAGTACCCATTTGTGCAATAGTGGCACACATCCACTGCAGGTAACCAACTCTTCTATAAATGGACATGAGGCCCACACAGTGGGAAACAACTCATATCTTATACTGGAAACACAATCAGAATCTCATGGTCTGGAAACTCATAGTTCAGACAGAAGACCCTTCTGCTCTCTGGAGAAGAAGTGTGGGCTTGTATACCAAAAGAAGTTCTCAAATAAATTTGAGCACCCCCTTTAACCTAAGTGGCATGTACTAATTGTTGGGAGAATTTGATTTATTTTACAGACAGAAGAGAAAATGGAGAAATAAGATCCACTGATGAGACAATAGCCAACTGGCCACCATGAGATGTAGCACTTCTATCACAGGAAAAATTGCAGAGGAAGTGGTGACATGAATATTTCTTTTTTACTAGCCTGACAATGAGCTCCAGGGTGATGGTGACAGATACAGCAATCAATCAATACCTATCAAAGAAGAAATCCACAGGATACAGACTAAAAATAGGCCTGCTATGGAGCAGGGAACATTGTGGAAGAGGGGAGCTAAAAGATTGTAAGAGGCTTTCTCAGTGGGGTTATGGAGTTGCAGATGACAAAGTAAGGGTGGAGGGAATTACCATGGTTTATTATCTATAATTATGGAAGATGTAAGAGCCATAGACTATGTAGGAATATCCTGAGGTACAGACTCCCAATATACCACAGGGACTGACTGAGGCCTTCATGACCCACAGTAAATACCATAACCCCATAACCCCACTGAGAAAGGCTCTTACAATTTTTCAGCCACCTCTACCACAGTGTTCTTACATTCTTTCTGCCACCTCTTCCACAATGGACCCTGACTGAACCTTGGAAGGTGTGATAGAGAGCTGAGCACTCCTCTGTCACTTCTTCTCAGCACTCTGGTGCCTTTTGAATCATCCCAGAGGTCACTGTCATCTAAAATGAGGAACTTCTCCAAAGGCGAGAGTAGTAGTAATATATGGGTATGAACATTAAGAGAACTGCTTAGTGGGCAGTTTGGTAAGCATAATATGCATTTAGCCAGACACCAGCAGATGTTACACCCTTAGGGCTCATGACCTCTCCCATAGGTTTTCTGTATCAGGTATTTATTCCCTCCCATGGAATAGGCCTCCAGTCTAATTAGAGAGCAGTTGTTTTCCCCCATAACAGACATGCCATTATTGCAACTGTTGGCTCATTTGGTCTGGCTGGCCAAACTTAAGGCTTGCTGCATCAACTGTTGTTTATTTCCACTGATGACTTCTCTCTCTTCCATTCTTCTCCATGGAGCATAGCTTTTTCTAGCTTTCTGTCAGCTGGTCTGCAGGGAGTAGGTTTTCAGCTTAGCTTCAGCAAGATTTCTCAGTGACCTTGCAACCCAAGCATGTGGAGTCTTCAGCAATAGGGTCTTACCATCTATGCCTGATGGGAAACCAAAAGCCTTGGCAATAACCTTTAATGTTTTTAGGGCATCAGGGGCCTTTCTGGACAACAGCTCACTGGAAGTATCCCATTTCTGGCACTGAAATTTTTGGGTCCACCATTGTCCAAAAATGTAGGTTTCCATACAGATTATTCATACCCTCTTAGATTTTGATTAACCCTCTGCCCATCCTTCCTTACTCTTCCCCTTACCTTACTTAGGCCTTTCCACCCTGAGTAATCTATTCATCTACTTATATATATACAATTCCATCCCCTTAAGACCTCTCTTCTCCTCCCTCCCTTATAACCACTTTCTAGCTTACTGGCCTCTGCTACTGAGTTTTATTTCAACTCACATACAAGACTAAACATCTGTAGCTATGATCCACAGATGAGAGAGAATATGTGGCAATTGGCTTTCTGGGCCTAGGTTGCCTCACTAAGTATAATCCTTTCCAAGTCCATCCATTTCCCTGCAAAGTTCATAATTTTGTTTTCCTTTACCACTGAATAGAACTCCATCATATAAATGTGCCACATCTTCATTATCCACTTATCAGTTGAATTGCATCTAGCCTGCTTCCATTTACTAGCTATTGTGAATAAAGCAGCAATAAAGATAGAGGCATGTGTATGTCTAAGGTAATGAGATGAATTCTCAGGATGTATGCCTAGCAGTAGTATAGATGGGTCATGTCTCACTGCAACTAGTTTACATTTCCACCAACACTGTGGAAGTCTTCCTCTTTTTCTGCACCCTTGCCAGTATTTATTGTCATTTGTGTTCTTGATGATAGCCATTCTGACAAGATTGAGATGGAATTTCAAAGTAGTTTTAATTTGCATTTCCATGATGATTAAGGATGTAGAACATTTTTAGATCTTTATAGGCCATCTGTATTTCTTCTTTTGACAACTCTCTAGTTTCTTAGCCATTTTTAAATTGGGTTGTTTGACTTATTTAGTTTTTATATATCCTGGATATTTATCTTCTATCTGATGTATAGCTAGCAAAGACTTTCTCCCATAATGCAGATTGCTTCTTTGCTATATTCCCAGTGCCCTTTGCTATTCAAAAGTTTCTTAATTTCATGAGGTCCCAGTGGTTGATTAGTGGTTTTGTTTCCTGAGACACTAGGGTTATAGTCAGAAAATCATTGCCTATGCCAATATGTTGAAGAGTTCCCCCTATTTTTTCCTCTAACAGTTTCAGAGTGTTAGGTCTGATATTAAGATCTTTGATCCATTTGGACTTAATTCTTGTGCAAGGAGAGGAATAAGGATCTAGGTTCATCCTTCTACATATAGATATCCATTTTTCCCAGCACCGTTTGTGGAAGAGGCTGTCTTTTCTCCAGTGAATGTTTTTTTGGCATTTTTTTTGTCAAAACTCAGGTGGCTGGAGCTTTTTTTTTTTTTTTTTTTTTTTACATCTGGGTCCCATATTCTGTTCTCTCAATTGACATTGTGCCAGCATGATGCTGTTACTATGGTTCTGTAGTATAGGTTCAAATCAGGTGTGGTGATGCCACCAGCCTTATTTTTGTTGTTAAATATTGTTTTGGCTATTTGAGGGTTTTTGTGCTTCCAAATGATTTTTAAAAATTTATTGAAAGAGAGAAATAAAGAGAGAAAGAGAGATAATGGATGTGCCAGGGCCTTCAGCTATTGTGAACAAACTCCTGATGTGTGTCCCCTCATGTGTGGGTGTGTACCACTGAGCACTTATGTCACTGTGCATCTGGCTTATGTGGGACCTGGAGATTTGAACAGGAGTTCTCAGGCTTCACAGGCAAGTGCCTTAACTGTTAAGCATTCTCTCCAGCCTTACGATTGTTTTTTTCTAGTTCTATGAAGAATACTATTGGGATTTTGATGGGGATTGTATTAAGTGTGTAGATTGCATTTGGTAAGATTGACATTTTCACAATATTGATTCTTCTAATTCAAGAGCAATGGATATCTTTCCATTTCCGAGTATCTTCTGCAGTTTCTCTCTTGAGTGCTTTAAAGTATTCATTATAGAGACCCTTCACTTCCTTAGGTTTATTCCAAGGTACTTTATTAGTTTTTTTTTTTTTTTTTTTTTGAGGCAATTGTGAATGGGAGTGATTCTCTGAACTCAGCCTTAGAATTTTTATTGTTAGTATATAGGAAGGCTACTGATTTCCATGTGTTTATTTTGTGTCCTACTACATTGTTAAATGTGTGTATCAGATCTAACAGTTTGCTGGTAGAGTTTTTAGGGTCCTTTATGTATAGAATCATATCATCTGCAAATAATGATTCTTTGATCCCTTACGTTCAAGTTTGTATCTCTTTTAAGAGTGTTGCATGCTTTCTTGCTATGTTGGCTGTAGGTTTGTCATAAATAACATTTATTATTTTGAAATATGTTCTTGCTATTCCCAGTTTCTGTAGGGCTTTTACCATAAAGGGATGTTGGATTTCATCAAATGACTTTTCTGCATCTAATGACTAAATCATGTGATTTTTGTCTTTCATTTATATAGTGTATTACATTTATGAATTTGCACATGTTGAGCCATTCCCGCATATCTGTGTTAAAGCCAACTTGGTCAGGGTGAATGATCTTTCTGATATATTCTTGTGTTCTGTTTGCCAATATTTTGTTGAGAATTTTTGCATCTAATGTTCATGAGGGAGATGACATTTAATTTTCTTTTTCTTTTTTCCTTGTGTTCTATCTTTGTCTAGTTTTAGTTACCTTTTGGAATGGCTTCCAATTTCATCAATGCCAAGTGCCAAAATCCATCCCTATCTACTGTGCACTTTGTTAGGCTGCTTGGGTCGCTAGATCTGGTGTTGTGATTGGTTGTGTTGGATGTTGCATGACTGGGGCGTGGATAAGCTCTCCAGTGGTTCCCAGCACTGGTGGACAGAGGAAGGGAGGTTGTGCAGGTTGCCTGTAATTGTACTGGAGTTGCTCAGCTGGTCCAGTTTTTTATTTTGTTCAGCCACTGTTGAGTTGGTCTGTGTTGGCTTCTCCTTCAGGTTTCTTGACCTTATGAGGAGGCTGATGTGAGTGGAAAATCCCTCCACCAGATTTCTCATGTGGCTCTGTCCCGCATGGGGCCAGGCAGGTCCGTGGGAATTGGGGCCATTGGTGCCACAGCTGGGGCCATTTTTGTGCTTCCTGCTTGCTAGAAGTTCTGGGTCTCTCTTGTTTCTTTGCTGTGGTTGATAGTTCCTTATTCACCTTCACGTTTTGGTAGAAGAGTGTATTTTGCTACTTTTCTGCTTATTTCTTCCCTTAGGCTGCTTTGCAATGGCTACTATGCTGCCATCTTACCAGGAAGTCCAGTGTTATTTTTAATCTACTATTTCTTTGCTCAATAACATTGGAAATGTCTCAGTAACTTCCTGTATGGTTTGGATGTTATATATGCAGAGAGATATGATCAAAGAAAGTAATCAAAAAATACAAACAATTAAACAAAGGTTTTAGTATGAGGTGAAACTTCCCTAGATAACAACAAAAAAGAACAAAATGAAAAGGCCTTTGGTATTAATTGTTATATTTTGATTACTATTTAAGAAAAAAACTATAAATTTTGATTTTAATTGTGCAAAGAATAGATTCAAACATCTGCCTGAATATGGCTGGTTCTGTAAGGCTTTAGGGCTGCCATGTGGCTGGATATCATTCTACACAGAAAAAGTCAAATGGCCTAGAGGAGAAGGAAAAGAGATACAGAGACAAAATGATGGGTTCAAACATTGCGTTTCCCTTTTCAACCTGGTTCAAACCCAACATTCACAGACCTTTACACTTACATTAAAGTGCTAAAATATCCAATGCTTTTCTAGTATTGTCATCTCATGAGTAAGAATCCCTGCCTCAGAGCTACAGACAGAGCACCCACTGATCAGCCATACATTCTGTAACCATGATAATCTCAGCTGCTTATTTTAGCATAACTCCTGAGTACTTCCTGATTTTTTTCTTGCAATTCCAAAACATTTTTGATGAGTTAATTATCATTTCCAAGTGATGAATCTCTCACTCCAATAAATGATATTGAGTAAATTGAATCACTGCAATTATCATCTAGGTTTGCCTAATTAGTAATTAATATGTTTAAAAGTCTAATAAGATGGAAATGGTCAGAGAGTAGAAATAGCTTCATTGGCTGCCATTATTTTTACTCATTTATGAATTCATAATTTACAAAGGCCTACATTAAAAGGGCCATTTACTGCCGCATACTTTTCTCAATGATAGACCATAATACACTTTTTCTGTCACTGCAACTGATAGTGATGGAGTCACCATTTGTGAAAAAAAGAGGAAAGAAAGGTATAGCAAGGTTTTCACTTATACACATAAGGAGACCACTAGAGATAGCTCCCATGGTGGTTTAGCTTTATAAAAACACAGGAAAAGAAGATTTTTATGGGGATTCATGCATATTCCTATTGGAAAGTCTCACCATCACCATTGCATGGCACGTTGCTGAGCATGCTTAGCTTGAAATCATTCTTTATACACAAGTTGTTAAAAAGGACCAAGAATCTTGCTCAACAGAAAACTGAGCAATTTATTAAGATTATAAGGAAAAAAATTCACCCTAAGGCACCTAAAGGACTGACTTAATGATTTTGGCTGGTTCCTTGCAGTTTTTTTCAGTTTAAAAGAATGTTTTAATGTTCATCTAAAGGGGAAAGTAGTTCCCCTCCATATAAGTATAGTAGCTTCCCTCTAAAAGTTCCTGCCTAGCAGTTAATAACATCATTATGGAATACACTCATTGGCACTGGTGAAATAAAATCAAATTTTTACTTCTTTTTTAAAAAAAATTGTTTATTTTTATTTATTTATTTGAGAGTGACAGACAGAGGGAGAAAGAGGCAGAGAGAGAGAAAGAGAGAGAGAATGGGTGTGCCAGGGCCTCCAGCCACTGCAAATGAACTCCAGACGTGTGCACCCCCTAGCACATCTAGCTAACGTGGGTCCTGGGGAATTGAGCCTCGAACCAGGGTCCTTAGGCTTCACAGCCAAGCGCTTAACCACTAAGCCATCTCTCCAGCCCCAAATTTTTATTTCTAAATTGATTACTTAAATAACTATCCCAGTTCTTATATATTGTATGAACTTCAGTTTTCTTACTTATATCAGTGAGATTGGAAGATGAAATGGGGAAAAACATAGCATATTACACAGTATCTTACCTAAAACCTATACTTAATACTGCAAAACCAACTGGATTGGTTAATAATACTGACTAATAAACAGAATTACCATAGCCAACATCTTGACTGAGATTTTTTTTCATCTAGGACTTTTTTTTTTTTTTTTTTAAGGTGAGGGAGTTTATTGTTGATCTT
The DNA here is from genome assembly GCA_036346955.1 of Dipus sagitta. NCBI lineage: Eukaryota > Metazoa > Chordata > Mammalia > Rodentia > Dipodidae > Dipus > Dipus sagitta. The sequence continues at coordinate 241,476,023 of CM070770.1, forward strand.
GCAGGGTTGGGTGATTCCTTCCCCAAAACAAAAGGCAGATACAACCTCTGAACACATAAGGCAGTTTTTATAATTTTCTAAGCCCAACTTTCATATTTTCCCCATTGGCTGGGTACTACTCTCAGTTTTCTGACACAGTTCCCTCCCTGAATTCTAGTTTCTTTGTTTACCTTGACTTAGCTTTGGTTCCCCACTCTAAGAACATCAGTTACTATAGCTTCTGGATTAATTCATCCAAGACTCTTATGCAAATTTATTTATAAAGTTTTAAATAGACACAACCAATACGCAGGAAAACAGCCAGAGGAGAAACAAAAGAAATTAAAGCATACAAGTAAAAGTTGAGGGCTGGAAAGATGGCTTAGTGGTTAAAGATGCTTGCTTGCAAAGCTTTATGACCAGAATTTAATTCTCCAGTACCCATGTAAAGCCAGATGCACAAAGTGGAGAATGCATCTGGAGTTTGTTTGCACTGACAAGAGGCCTAGGTGTGTCCATAATCTCTCTTTCTTTCTCGTTGCACATAAATAATAAATTTAAAAAATAAAAATAGAATGGGTTGACAAAGATAATTACAAAGTAGATAAGAATAAAACAGCAAAGGAAAGAAAAATAATGTGGAGAGCAATAGTTTGGTCTGACTGAATTTTTTTTTTTTTTTTCAAGGGCAAGGAGCTTTATTTCGGGCTTAAGCTCAGTTTCTTGACTTCACCAACGCAGTGGATCTGTACAAGAGCCCAGAGTAGTGGGAGGGTAGGGTTTTTATAGGGATTTGAACATAGAAGAAGGGGATGGGTACATGATTGGTTGATTTAAACAGTAACTGCACTTGTACTCTTCTGATTGGCTTAGGATTTTGGTGGGCAAAGTTGGCGGGCTGGGTCTAGGGGAATTGAACTTATCTATGACTACAGGAATGTATGGCATAATCAGTTTCCAGCAACTGTTAAACCCACCCTTACCAGAAGATAAAAAGCTTAAATCTTGCCGGGAAACAGAAACTTAGGCCTACTGAGGACTCAGAAGCCTGTCATGGCATCCATCTGGTTCCTGAGTCCTTCATTCCCCCCTCTCTTTCTACCATGAGAAGCCAATCTTGACTCCCAATTGAATTATACAGTGATCTTAAAACCATAAGCTGTACTGTGTTAATGCGTTCCCTAACAAAAGCAACTATCTATTAATAATGCAAGGTCCTATTGTGATTAGCAACAAAAATAAAAGTAATGGCCCTGCTAAAGCAGACAGCAGAGTTAACCACGAGGAATGACTGAACCATGACTCAAACCATCCTCTATTAGCTTTTCTTTCTTTTCCAAATTCTCTTGTACCTTCACCATTGAGTCTCTAATTATACCTGAATGGTTGATATAAAAACAACATTCTTCAATTACGGCCACACATAGTCTCCCTTGCTGGAGGAATAATAAGTCCAACCCCCCATCTATTCCATAATACAACCTCAGCTAAGGATTCTACATTTTTCTCTAAGTGAGTAATGGACATTTTTAACCTCTGAATGTCTAAGTCTATACTTGATGTTTTCCTTGAAGGGTGAGTGCTGCAATGCCTGTTCTTACCCCTACCAGGCCTGCATTGGGAAATGTTGTCACCAACTGGACAGTAAATAATGCACCAGGATCATACCTAGTAGTGTACAGTCTTATTCCCCAGGTCTTTCCATTATCCCAGGACACCTGTCTCCCTTTTTCTGTAAACCTGAGAGGAACAAAATTACACGTCTCATTTCCTTTCAAGGGAGGGAGGTAACATGGTCTATTTTGGTCCCTGGTCTGGTTCAGTGTCATGGTGATAAGGTCCCCCTTAGTAGGCGGGTTCCAATATACACTTCCAGTAGACACACATCACCAGCCAGCACAGTAGAAGGCTTCAGATCCCCCACAGCCCCCTTTGATTCTTGCTTTCCCTAAGTGCCCAGGCCATACATAGAAATAAGAAATTTCCTGATTCGCCACAGAGTCCCATGAGTCACCCACTAGTTGATGGAAGTCAAAGATCAAATCAGGAAACCAGGTTCCCCGTGGGGCAAGAATTTCCCCTGTGGCAGTGTTGGTTATTATCCAGGTCAGACTATAAACTTGGTGGGGAGTAGCTGCCACAATACATACAGTTAGGAGCACAGTTGGGATCAGGAGCATTTGAGTTGAAGCTTGAGTGGGGTGCTGCGTTTCCATTGTGGCAGATAGTCCTCAGGTTCAGCCAGTGGATCTGCTGGTCGGATGTGAGTGTGATGAATCCAAGTGGCAATTCTGTCCATCTTCACAGCGGTAGGTGTGGTCAGGATGAAGACATAGGGTCCCTTCCAGTGGGGTTCCAGTGTCTTGCGGTGATGGCGACACCCAGTCAGGGGGCAGTATAGAAGTGTCCTATCGTCTCCAGTGGCCTCATGACCTGGGAGCACAGGCCAAAATACTGGCACCTCTTGCTCTGATAATTCCAATTGGCTTTGGCTTCTACATAGGTAATTAACACACTCAGAAAGGAAGTTAGACCAGCCTGGATGTATGTACATATAGAGCACATTTGATTACTGAAATAGACTTAGTTAAAGAATGGCACAAGGCTTCTAAAATCATTTTGTCCTATCTTTAAAATTTTAGTTGTACTGTGGCAGCATAAGCCTTATATATGAGGTATAGAAAGTAGGCACATCTCACATTTTAAATATATAACATTTATAAATATAGGCAGAACCTGCTACCAGTCTTGAAAACAGTACCAATTGATTTATAGACTAACTAATTTAACCTAGAAATTGTCAGAAAAGGACAAGTAAGACAGTATAAAGTCTTAGCATCTGTGTTTGAAAACATCTTTGATTAGTTCAGATACCTTTGTGGGTACAAACTACCCAGAGAACACTGGAAACAGAACCACAGAGGTTGAATTTTTTTTTCTTCTCTCAGATGAGGACCATTGTTTCAGCATGAGGCTGTACCCAAAAGTAGGAAATATGTCTTAAGTGTTAATTTTGTTATAAGCACTGGACTTACAATAGAGCAGAATCTGGTCTTCTTTTTTTTTTTAAAAACCAAAACAGCTAGCAAAATTCTAATATAAACCTTGATAAATCTTTTTGAAAGAAAAAAACATTATTTGACAGCCAATGATTTTGGCTTAAACTTGATAGCTATTGATTTTATGTACCACAGAAATTTTTATTAACATAAAACAATTTTATGTTTTACCCATGACTTAAATGCGATAAGGCTTAAGCAAGCTATCCCAACAAATCCCAGGAAGATGAAAGTTATCATTACTGAAATTAAATCACTTAAACCTAAGTGATTAAACCTAGTTATGACCATTCAACAGAATTAGCATAAATAAGACAGAAGCTATCTTTAAAGTCCCAATGGCTTTAGGTATGAGTACTTCACCTTTGGAAATTAACCATTTCTATGTGAGCCTTTATCTTAAGAATAGTTAAAACCTTGATGAAAAGAGGAACCTAATTTACTTTACTGAGAGAGTCTTAAAGCCAGTTTTATAACCCTTAAATCATAACAAATTAGCACCAGTAACCTGTTAGTGAGTGAGGCCTTATCATAAGACTCAGTTTCTACACTGATTAAAACCTTGACATCAGGAAAACATTAGATTTAATCCAATTTAATGTTTCAATGAAGGGGCCCTTCCCTTGATATACACATTAGCTAAGTCTGATGCTTGTCTTATGCAAGGAGTTTGTAACCTGATCAAATACCTTGACTCAGTTGACCTGTTTAACATTTTGTCTAGTGAGAAATTTTATCTAACAGATGTGACTTTAGGTGTTCAAAAGAGAAGAACTAAAGAGAACCACAGTTATATGCTGTATTCCTTTTTCCTTGTCAGAGACAATTGGCCATTTTGTCACTAGTCAGAGTCAGGGGGACACATGGCTTAAACTTGCATGGAGTCTGAGATAAAGGGGGTTCCATTCATTTTCTTCAGAGTCCAGCTTTCCATGAATTTAAGTAGCATATGTTGGAAAGCAAGAGCAAAATGAAATTACAGGGTAGAGAGATAAGCATCCTGACATTCCTTATCCTATTCTGAAGTTGTTTGTTTTTACATAGCAAATTTACCCATTTGCAAAACACAAGGTGAAGGACTCTTGTCTGTGTTTAACCTGGTTAAACCTCCCATTACATCTGTACTTATGACTTTGTGACCCACCTAGCATAGGTATCACCTGTGTCTAATGTAAGATGAATTTAGATTAAGGCTGTGTCCCTATATAAAACTTTTAGAGTATCCTTAAGAGTCTGTAAACAGGTGAAAAATCTCTAACTTTAAGCACGGCATTTAGGTTTAGCCTGAAAATTCTTTCCTACATGTGCACATCTTTATCCACATACTTTAACCTTCTCATCTAAGTACCACTCAAAAAGCATTTTCAACGAGCATTCTATGTCCCAACATTGAAAAATTCCTTCCCAGTTCCTTCAATCAATTCATCTCATCCCATTATTAACCACCTTTCTTATAAGGCTATTATGAAAAACAACACCAAATGAATTAATCCTATTACTCACTTAGAAGTGAGTAGTCCAAAGACAATTTTATGTCATTAATACCAATAAGACACTAAACTAAGGCAAATATTGTTGCTATCTTGAAGCAGGCTGGCCTAGAAGTCAGGTCAGTTGCCTCCTCCTTTTAATTACATTACAATTTTTTTAATACCTGACAAATTATAAGTTACCACTTTAGAGAGAATTCTGTTGTTTTTAATAATCCTCTATGAAAGTTGAAGTGGGCTTAGAACATAAATTCAGTAATTATATTTATGATAACAAAAGTAACAAAGTTGACACATTTTTTTTACGTAAAACTTCAGTTCTTTATAGGCTGTAGTTAAATGTGGTTTTTTTTTTTTTTTTCTTTCTTACTGCTTTTTGGTGTGCTGTTGTGGCTGGGCAGGGCTTGTCTACACCTTAGATCAGCCTTGCCCTACTTCTGGCACTCTCCAGGGGTCTGGTCTAGTACATGTGGAGGTAATGGCCAAAATGACTGCTGGGGTGCCAAGGATTCTGACTACCTGAAGGGGAAAGGGTGGGGGGCCTCCAGGACTGCCAGGAGGCCTCTGAAGAAGGCGGCCCACTGGGAGGCCGCTGAAGAAGGAGTGGGCCTGCTCGGGGGCCACTGGGAGAGGAGGTGGAGACATGGCACCTGCATGGGCAGAGCCACTATTGTCTGTCTGCCACCTGACTCTGACCCAAGCCGCTTTGGAGTGCTTGCAAAGCTGGCTTGTAGTTTTGCTGCTTAAAGGGAGTGGGGGGATTCCTTCCTGAACTTTTCATTTCCTAGCCAGATAAGCTATGCGGATCCACGTGGATGCCCAGAAATCCAGGAATGACCTGGACGACTTCTTCCCAAAAGGAGCCTGCCTCCCTCTGGAAGAGCTAATTCTCTTAACTTTTAGAAGAGCTCTTATTCCATGAATCTGAGATATAACTATATCTATATCTATATCTATATCTATATCTATATCTATATCTATATCTATCTATATCTATCTATATCTATCTATATCTATCTATATCTATCTATATCTTCTATATCTATATCTATATCTATATCTATATCTATATCTATATCTATATCTATATCTATCTATCTATCTATTTTTGTGGGAGGCAATGTTACCCATGACAGAGAAAGATTAGAAATGCCAAGACCAGAGGGCAACATTCCTGAGGGCTGATTAGCATACTGGGAATTCCCTAAAGATCTAGGCGTGAGCCTGTCCACAAGTTTAAGAGGCCGGCGACCTACCCTACAGGCTTTTAAGAGGTTGATGTGTTACTGGATTTTTTGTGTCATAGAGGAATAGATAGGAGGTTTTTGCCAACACCTAACGGGCTGTTGGGGTCCAGGCAGAGGACGGCTGGCCTTCAGTCAATACCAAAGGGTGGCCTCGGCCAAGAGACATCAGTTGCCAGTTCGTCATGTCTGGTCCCGCGATGGCACGAACCGAAAATAAAGGAGAAAGTGAAACCTGCCAGCCTTCAAAACATGAAGGCAAGGCCACATGGGCCGATGTCTCCCAGTCCCTCTGGGAGAGGACTCACTCACCCTGTCCATCTCATAAGGTTCAGGCACCAGCTGTGGGTTTTTGGATTTTTGCTCAGAGGGGCCACCGCGGTTCACCCCGAAGGCATCCAGGCAACCGGGGTGGGTGAGCATGTGAAGAAGAGAGAAGGACACTCCTGGAAGAAATTTGAATGGCTCTCTCCTTACCTGCTGCTGTGTTGAAATCGCAGTCTGGTCTAGTCAAAGGGAATAACTTATCAATGATAGCCTGATTATTGATGGGATTCCCATCAGTGCTCAGAATCAATTTCTGGGCTTCAGTCTGGCTTCTCTCTTTCCTCTATAGTAAAGAGAATCTGTACCAATTGTTGACAATCATCCCAAGTTGATTACCATCTTGGTCTAGAGGCCCCATAACCTGAAGAGGGAATACTGTGACTCCGAGGGGCCCTAATTTTAACGTCCTGAAAGTGGTTCATCAGTAAAGAAAGTGGGATAGTCTGCATCTGTCCCATCTGTCCAAGCACACAAATAGTAATTCCAACAAAGAAAAGGAAAGAGAGACAATAAAAAGCACACAAATAGTAATTCCAACAAAGAAAGGGAAAGAAGAGACAGCAAAAAAAGTTCAGCTGGCCAGCGATTACAAACTGAGACAACAGCCTCTTGTGTTGTCTCTAGAGATAGGGGAATGAAATCCCCTCTGGGTGGGCCTGGGGCACCCAGGATCCTTCTGAACAAAGTGGCCAACTACTACAAAACCGAATGAGACCACAGCATCTTGCCGTTCCACGGTAGCAACCTGTGTTATCTCTACAAATGGGGGGATGAAATCCCCTCCTGGTGGGCCCTCCTCTGAACAGAGTGGCCTCCAGGGGCACATCCACCCAACCACAATTTTCTAATGAACGGAAGAACGAAGGATGGGTTTTCAGGAAAGACAAAACACAGAAGCACAACACAAGAACGAAGGACAGGTTTTCAGGAAAGACAAAACACAGAAGCACAACACAGAAGCACACTTATCAGCTGGCGACCTGAGCTCCATGTGTTGGTGGTCCTCAGCAGTCTCTGAGGAGATCCAAGATGGGCCCCCACGTGTTATGCCCAGTTCTCGGCATCCCCAGTGACCACCAAGGAGAACCAAACACGTATGCAAGGGCAAGGAGCTTTATTTCGGGCTTAAGCTCAGTCTCTTGACTTCACCAATGCAGTTGATCCGTACAAGAGCCCTGAGTGAATTTTGACAAGTATACATTTCTCACACTATTTTCCAGAATTTGTATTGGAATACATTGTCAATTAAGAAAACTGAAAAAAAAAAAAGTAAACAAAAGCACTGGAGAGATGGCTTAGTGGTTAAGGCACTGACATGTGAAGCCTAAGGACCCATGTTCTACTCTCTAGATCTCACATAAGTGAGACATACAAAGTTGAGACAAGCACAAGGTCTCACATACCCACTAGGTGGTACAAGCATTTGGCATTTGATTGGACTGGCTGAGGCCCTGGCATGCCATTCTCTCTCCATCTCTCCAATTCTCTCAAAAAATAAAAAAATAAAAAAAAGGAAGAAAGAAAGATAGAAAAGAAAAGAAAACTGAGCTAGGCATGGTTGCATGTATTTCATACCAACATATTAGATGCTGAGAGAGGATGAGGCTAGCCTAGTCTACATAGCAAGATCCTTTCTGAAACACACACTAAAGAAAAAGAAAGCTACGCAGTTTTCACGACAACAGAACTGGCAGTCTAGAAAAGAGATAAGTTAGCTACCAAAGGCTGTGTCTTCAAGCTCATTCTGAGTGACTGTTCATCTAAGATTCTTAATACAGCAAATATTTATTTAGTTCCCTCTTATCTTGAATATTTCTATAATCCATGATTCTTAGAATTTTGGTTCATCTAGTTTAATCTATTGCATTTATTTTTATCTGATCATGTTCAAGTCAGTAAAATTTTTACTCTTTAAGCCAGTCTTTTCTTTCTAATTCTATGACACTTGTTCCACATCCCACCTTTTTTTTTTTTTTTTTTTTCTTGTTCTTTAGGGAAAGGCTCATGGATCTTTGGTGACAAAAATTGCATATGTAGAGAATATCTATCTTAAAAATCAAAATGTTTCAATTATGAGACTGTTCTATTTTCAACTTAACCACTGTTATAATTGCCTATACCTCATAATCATTGAAAGACAAATGCCATAACTAATGCTGTAATGATAGTCTGTCCTTACTAGTAGGCTTTCAACCCCATAATTCTTTTTTTTTTTTTTTTTAGGAGAAAAGTAATAGTATTTGGTATCTGTGAGTTCAAGATTGTGTGTGTGTGTGTGTGTACCGTTTTTGGATTTGTTTATGTTTTTTTTGTAGGCTTAGGAATGGACAACACTTAAGGCAGCTACAAATGACAAAACAGTCCATTCAAAGTATAATGTGATAAATTAGTGTGGTGATATATACAAGTTCTGGATACACAGTGAGTTCAAAATATACCTGGGATACATGAGACCCTGTTTCAAAAATTAAAGATTTTTAAATAATAGTGTAAAAATAGATCCCTTCAGTGACTAAGCAAATAATTAGATTCTGACTTGGTATATCTTGAATAGGGAAAGATATTATAAATGACCTCTTCCTCCTCCTCTGTTTTTCTCTCTCAGGGTTCCAAGTAGCCTAGGCTGGCTTTTTTAATCCTTTTTAAGCCTAGGCTAGCTTGGCCTCAAATTTACTATGTAGCCTAGGCTGGCTTTTTAATCCTGGTCATATTACATCTATGTCTTAAGGGCTGGGGTTACAAGCATGTGCCACAACATCAGGTTTGGATCCTGAATTTTCACAAGCTCACAGAAAATGCTTGTGCTGTGAATCTGAGGACCAGGATTGGGATAGCAGAGGTCTGGGTTGAGTATCTCATACCATCTCCTTAAATGCTTACAGGAAGCAGTCACAGCAGGTCCACCATGTTGTTTGAGATATACCAGTAAGATAACCATTTTGTCATTCAGTTTCATTTTAAGAAGGAATGTTTAACTGTTATTGTAAAATAGGCCAAATAACCAATATGAAATAGCTGAAATAAATAAACTAATAGTTTTGTTAGTAGTTAGTGGATTTCATTCAGTCAAAGCAATCAAGGTACACTGATCTTCTGAGAGTTCGGCCTACAACTGTTATTGACAATTAAGGTGAAAGAAGATAAAAGTTAGCTCAAACCCTCAGAAGAGTGTTCAAGGTCTCTGAGGCCTTGTACACGTCATGGGTTTAGTTGGCCAACATAAGAATCGAGGCTAAGAACCACTATCAACGTGCAATCACACCAAATGTGTGCGTGAGTGAGGACATCCTTGGTTGATTTGATTAGCTTCTCTAACAACCATGTTTCTGTCATCCTTTTTATTAAGGAGAAAAAATAAAATTAGTAATAGAAGACTCAAGAAAGTAAAGTGTCCAGGATTGATACCTGATGTCTTAGACTAGGACTTGGTACCCCACCTTGGCTGTCACAATACATGGCATCTCTGAAGTTCAATTTCCTCTCTTATAGAATGGAGAACAGCAATAATTAATAGCCTTGGCCTCTTAAGGCCATTGTGAAGGTTAAATGAAGTTATCCATTTGAAAGGATTTCCTGATTTTTTAAATAAATTATTTATTTATTTGAGAGAGAGAAAGAGGCAGATAAACAGAGAGAGAATGGGAGTGCCAGGGCCTCTAACCACTGCAAACGAACTCCAGATGCATGCTCCACCTTGTGCATCTGGCTTACATGGGTACTGGGGAATCAAACCCAGGTCATTTGGCTTTTGCAGACTAGTTCCTTAACCTCTCAGCCATCGCGCTCCAGACCTGATGTTTTAGTGTATAAGAAATAATTAAAAGTAATCTCTTTCAAAATGTAAGAGTTCATGTTTGTTAATGCATAGGTGCACACACATGCGTGTGCATATACACACACACCAAAAAGTTAACAACAACTCAAGCTCCTAAGAAGAAGCAGTCTTACTTTGTCTCTTTTATGAAATCTCAAGCTTTGATTCTTGTTGTTTACCCTGCTGGCCACAGGAATGCACTGTGTTGCTTTCAAAATCCCTTTGAAAGGATTGTTGGTTTGACTGATTGGGCATTTGTCCTAAGAAGTTACACTGGGGAATAGTCCCAGAAGACAGGAGATTGCAATAAGGAGACTTCGAGAACTCAAATAAAGAGTCACCTGGGTAGAAATCTGTTGCTTTGGCTAGATTCAAAACCTGTAAGTCACGTCTCAACTGGAGTTTCCAGTCCTTGAATCTATGTGGTCATGAGGTTGAAAGAAGAATTTGATAAAAATGCTCATCTAATTGCCTCCTAAATGTTGATGTCCATAGAATAGCACTGCTCTCATGGTAGGCCAAGGAAGCTTCTTTTTGCAGATGGTAGTGGATACTGGGAAGGCTCAAAACTCTAAATGCATCCAAATGCTGACAGTAAGTGGCCACTGGGTGTTCAGCACCAAATGAGACATCTCCATCGTGCCTTCCAAGGCTCAGGGAACATTTTGGAAGAGGAGGCAGAAAGAATGTAAGAGCCAGAGAGGGTGTAGAAGAATACTTTGGAACACCATCCTCTGGACATGAACTGACCATTGCATTCATGACCTAGTAGGGGCTAATGTTAACTCCACAAGAACTGCATAATGTTGATCACATTGACATTTATGATGGAAGAAGGTATATATATATATATATATATATATATATATATATATATATATATATATATAAAACTAGTTGGAAAGAAAGGGTTTGGTGGAATAGGGGTTGGGGAGAGTGGACAAAAGAATGTAATGAGATGTGATTGGGATCAAAATACCATATGTTCATGTGTGAACATTCTCAACTAAGCCAGGCATAGTGGCACATGCATATAATCTAAGCACTGAGGAGGCAGAAGTGGGAGGATGGCAGTGAGTTCCAGGCCAGTCTGAGACTACAGAGTGAATCCCAGGCAGTATGGGCTAGAGTGAGACCCTACCTGAAAGAAAAAAAATCCTAAAAAGAAAAAGAAAGAAAGAAAAGAAAATTCTCAATTAAAAAGTCAAATGAAACACAAAGGATATGACCATTCAACAAATATGTGTTTCGTAAAATGATTTTTTAATAGCTCCTCATTTTTGCACAGTTATATTATGACAAGAATTTCCCTCTTACTGATCCTCATTCTTCTGATAAATAGTGTAGTTTGTGACTTATAATGCTGTTGAAAACTTAGGAAGATTACTACAGCAAATAAAATGGTTTTCTTTTCTCAATTCCAGTTAGCAAAAAAAAAAAAAAAAAAAAAAAAAAATCAAAAACCCTACTTCAAAATTTATTATATTATCTGCTGGAAACAATTGTGAATTTTTTTCCATGGTATGAAATGAGAACAATAGAAACATTCTTAATTCTTTCTCAGGAGCTGGGTCTGGGCAGAACACATAGGCTTGCCAGCCTACAAAATGTTTCAAGGTCTTTCTTAAGGCCTGTGCTTTTCAAAATGGACTCTACAGCTTGAGAAAGAATAAGATCAGTGCATAAAACTCTTCCACATGAAAGAGTAAACCCTCAGGCTTTAGGAATAGTCAAGATGATGTCCTAAGGATATCCTCTATGCCTTGGAAAGAAATACACTTACTAGAACACAAGGCTAGTCAATATTCAGAGATTCAATGAAAAGACAGGCTGGCCACAACACATGGTAGGGCACATTTTCTCCTTAAGTCCAGGAAACAGTTTTGACATTTCCCTTTTTGCTCTAATACCACAGCAGAATCTCTCAGGACAAAGTCATGTGTCAGGACTGGGTGTCTGAACTGTCTCATTTCACTCTGATCTTCCGACTAGAAATTCTGCTGGACTCTAAAATGAATAATTATCATTGTGATTTGCCTCTAAAATCTGACCATAATTCCTCTATTACTCTGTTCTAGTCTGCTATGAATTCTGCCCTTAGCCACTGATACTCCTGTGGATTAAATAGTAGCTTTTATGGTGTTTTTAAAAACTGAAGTTTAAGATCACATAGATTTTAGTTGAAAAAAATCTGTTTGCCTGCTAATAATAATAGCTTTCGCTTTTGAATGGCTGTATGTGAAACGCTCTGCCAAATGCTTTGTTCATACTTTTACTTAACTCTTACTAGTATCCTGCCACGTAGATAAATTTATGCTCATTTTAAAGGTAAAAAACAACCTGAGACACCATAATCACAATTTGAACCAAGAGGTGTGGCATACAGAAGTTAAAAGAAAAAACAAATTTCTGAGATATTTCTGTAGGCTAGGGTAATGGGAGGAAAAGAAATATGTTCCGTAGCAGATATTATTTTAAAATCAAATGAGAGGAATTTTATTTCTTTTTTAAAAATATTTTATTATTTATATATTTGACAGAGAAAGAGGGAAAGATTGGGAGAGAGAGGGAGCGAGAGAGAGAGAATGGGTACACTGCAGACAATGGAAATCTTTAAGGCTCTTGTGTTGGAAGGTATGAGGACATTCTAAATTAAAACTTCAGGAGTCAAGGGATATTTCCAGATCGTGTTTCTGATAATAAATACTAGACTTGGAAATGAGAAAGCCAGAAATTCAGAGGTACCGATGGGCACAGGTAAGAGAAGGGCAAGCAAGTGACAAGAGCCTTCTCTCTAAAGCCTTTAGACAACAGTTCTATTGGTAACCAAATATCCCAGAAAAAGATGTGATTCCTCCCTCTAACTTTACCACTACTGGTAAAGGGCAAGTAGAGATCATATATCTCAACATTTCTCAATGAGATACCTTGATCCAGCTAATAGGGAAGTCTCATAGCATAAGACTCACTGGGCTGGAGAGAGTTCTCAGTGGTTAAGGCACTAGTTCACTTCCCCATTATCCGTACAATGTCAGATGCACAAAGTGGCCCATGCATCTGGAGATCATTTGCAGCAGCTCTAGCTCTAGGCCCTTTCATACCCATTCTCTCTCTCATCTATTATCTATCTATCTATCTATCTATCTATCTATCTATCTATCTACCTATCTGTCTATCTATCTATCTATCATCTATCTATCATCTATCTGTCTATCTATCATCTATCATCTTTCCTCTCTCTTCTCTCTGCTTGCAAAGAAATAAATTAAATATTTTAAAAAGACTTACAGTATTACAGACAGTCATGGTAAAAACTGAATTTTCTATCTCTGCCAGCGATGAGATCTTCTTTTCCACTGCAATAAGACCTACCAAACAACCTGAAATTTCATTTTTATTTGGAATACAAAAGCACCCTATTTCCTCTCCCTGCACAGGAAGCCTCAGGAACAATTAGAAATTTCATCACGATTGTATAACAAGAAAACTACCTCTTCAACCTTGGTATAAATGAAGAGCAACGAGGCACTCCTGCTTTATCCCCAGATGAAGCCATCATTGGAGGCCTAGTGATGATCCAGAGCTCTCATTCCATTCAGTCAAAATAAGGAGATCTCACCCTTTGATGTCAGTGGAAGCCATGCTTGCATGCACCTTGCAGGAATGGAGAGCTCTCACTCTTCTCTCAAGCCAGAGCAGTGCCAGAGGAAGGCTGCTGAAACAGAGTTTAATTAAGACCTAATGTCTTAGACCATTCATACCATAGTACTAACAATGTACAGGTTTCAATAAAAATTATTTGTATTTTAAAAAATATTTTACTTATTTATTTGCAAGCAAAGAGAGAAGACAGAAAGAGAGAATGGGTGAGCTAGGGCCCCCAGACACTGCAAACAAACTCCAGATGCATATGCCCCTTCATGCATCTGGTTTTATGTAGGTACTGGGGAATCATACATGGGTCATTTGGCTTTGCCGGCCAGAGCCTTAACTGCTGAGCCATCTCTCCAGCTCCAAAATTGCTTGCATTTTCAAAAACATGAAGTACCTCAAACTGAAGGAAAGCATTAGATTCTTAGACTGAGATAAAGATGTTAGGACCATCTAGAAAATAGTTTAAAGCAGTGCCAGAGGAAGGCTGCTGAAACAGAGTTTAATTAAGACCTAATGTCTTAGACCATTCATACCATAGTACTAACAATGTACAGGTTTCAATAAAAATTATTTGTATTTTAAAAAATATTTTACTTATTTATTTGCAAGCAAAGAGAGAAGACAGAAAGAGAGAATGGGTGAGCTAGGGCCCCCAGACACTGCAAACAAACTCCAGATGCATATGCCCCTTCATGCATCTGGTTTTATGTAGGTACTGGGGAATCATACATGGGTCATTTGGCTTTGCCGGCCAGAGCCTTAACTGCTGAGCCATCTCTCCAGCTCCAAAATTGCTTGCATTTTCAAAAACATGAAGTACCTCAAACTGAAGGAAAGCATTAGATTCTTAGACTGAGATAAAGATGTTAGGACCATCTAGAAAATAGTTTAAAGCACCTTTAGCAAAATAAAAAGCTTTGGTATGTAATAGTGAAAATGTATGCGGCTAATGAAAAATAGAAAATCAGTCAGATACAGAATTCTGAATAAAGAAATAGAATGTATAAAAGTGAAACGAATAATTCATAACTAAAATAAACTAATACTTTAAATAAAATATTCAGCGGATTTACCTAAAAATGGAAGAAATCAAAGAAAAAATGTGGGTTAAATTGAAAGAGCAATAGAAATTATTGAGTATGAACCACAGAGAGGAAAACAGACTTTAAAAAATAAATAATCCACAGTACATGTGTTGATGTGTCCTAGCACTCAAAAGTCTGAGGCAGGGATATCATGAGTTATAGACCAGCCTGAGTTACATAATAAGACCCTGTCTCTAAATAAATATCTCTGAAACTATGAAATAATCCAGTACTCTTACAACCAGAAAATGGGAATAAAAGAAAGATGCAGGGACTAAAAAAAAATGTTGAAGAACTAATGACTTCAAACTTCCCAAATTTGGGAAAATATAAAAACTGATAGCTCAATATTCAAAGAGAAACTCAGTGAGTATAAATATACTGCAAGCTAACCATACTCAAAATTATAAAAGATAAGTATAAAGTAAAATAAGTCAACAGAGCGAGATAGCCTCAGTAGGGTAAGGGGATTTAGAATCAGTGTGGAAACAAATCTCTGGTCCTATTTGTGAGTGATTTCCTAGATTAGCTTAGTAGAGTGGGTGGATCCCTTCTCACTGTGGGTGACACCATTCAGTCATCTGAGTTCCTGGACTGTGTAGGAAGGAAAGAGCTAACTGACACCAGCATTTGTGGCTCTCTCCTCCTCCTTGTTGATGAGATCATGCGACATCAGGCATCCTACCCTTGCCATGCTTTCTCCACCATGACGCACTTTCTAGCCTCTGGATCTACAAACTAAAATAAGCCTTTTCTTTCCTTAAGCTGCTTCTGGTAGGGTATTTTGTTTCAGCAGTGAGAAAGTAGCTAACATTTGTGGCTACATACTTGAATAGCATCTTCAGTATGTTTTGAATATGTATATCTGTTTCTATAACTACCAATAAGTCTATAGAGGAAGCAACAAACAGCATTTATTGAATTTATAACCTCAAAGCAAATATAAAAAAATATATTCAAAAAAACTATAAGATAGTTTAAATCTTAGTATGTATATTGGTTAAAACAATGTTAAGTTCATGCACATTAATCTTTTATATGTAAGAAGTTTCTATCGTGTCAAAGTTTGTTTTATTATAATCATGACTTCTTGTGTGGGGTACATATATGTGGCATGTGTGGTTTGGTGCTGGTGGGTGGTAGTATGCTTTGTGTGTATGATGTGTGCACATGTACACGTAAGATGCAGTGACCTGTGCATCTGCCTGCAGCAGCCAGAGAAGAATGTTGGGTGTCCCCCTCCATCATTCTTCTACCTATTTTTCCGTCTCTTACTGATTCTGGTGCTTGCTGTTTGTAAACCCCGGAGATAATCAGGTCTCTGACCCCCATAGGGTTACAGACATGTGTGACTATGCTCAGCTATTTATTTGCCTTCTAGAGATTCAAAATCAGGGAGCCTCAGGTCCCCTCACACCTTCATGTTTGTGAAGGAGTGCACTTAGTCACTAAGCCATATCTGTAGCCCTGTCATTATTTCTTTTGCTATCAAAAGGCCATAAGGTGTGATATTTGTGGTTTGAAAGTTTTCACGACATATATATTGATTTGGGAATTTATATACTTAGGTTTTGATTGGACTTGTCATTCAGGTTATGATGGGGGTGGTGTTTAGGGATGAAAAGAATGTGACTGAAATGTCAGTTTTTATTTTGAGGTCCTTGGATATGTGTGTTTGTTTCAACCCAATGAGGCTGCAGCTTGTGCTAACCTTGGTGAGTATCTTTTTCCCTGATTTAATTGCGATTGCCTGGAGCTTCCATCTGTGTCTAGCTCTGTGGCAGTATATAGAACAACAGAACGGACCCAAGCCAAAGCTAGCAAGGGAGGAGCGCAGTGACAAGGGAGGGATTCCCATTGTTGGTCAGACTTACATTTTGTCAACACAAATATTTTACTTTGCAGATGCTCCGTATGTCCTCTTCCCCCAAGCATTTTAGTGTTTATTTACAGAATAAGGTAAGGATGTGATTTTCAGTCACAGGTTTTCTAAGTGTTACCAACTGTAAAATGGAAAAGTAGCTTAATCGACACATAAAATTTTAAAACATCACAAAATGCTTCCTTTAGGCTCTAATTCTTCAAACCTTCATGAACCAAATAACTACTTAGGGTTTTTCAGTTGCTGGCTTACATGCCTGACATAGTTGGCCTCTTAAATATCTAGTCTGCTTAAGCTGTGGTCTTAAAATGTTGCCTTTGAGCTGGGCATGGTGGCACATGCCTTTAATCCCAGCACTTGAGAGGCAGAAGTAGGAGGGTTGTTGTGATTTCAAGTCCAGCCTGGGACTACAGAGTGAGATCCAGGTCATCCTGAGCTATAGTAAGACCTTACCTCAAAACATTAGAAAAAAAAAATGTTGCATTTGACAGTGAGTCAGGGCAGAGAGGCATGAGACTACTAATTCATTTTCAAGACATTCTTGCCATGTAGCTCAGTCTGGCTTTGAACTTGCCTTCCTCTTGATTCTGCAACCCACATGCTGGGGTTAGAGGTGCAATCATCACATCTGACCCAAAAAAGACATTGTAAACTAGTTTGGGGAGATTCTTGGATGAAGCTAGTGCATGAGCCATCAAGGTGAGGAAAGAGGCTGAAGCATTGTGGACAGAAGTAAATGTGTAAATTTAGAGGTGCTCAGGGGCAATTACCAAAACTTAAAGGACAAAGGTGTAAATGACAAGTGTCCAGGTTAGAAACCAAAGGGCTTAGGCGCAGCACTGATTACTCCCATGGATGTTCTCTGAGAAGGGACAAGGACTAGAAACCTCAAGGGGGACAGAAGTTCCCACAAAATGGGTGTTCTTCCAGTGCATTGAAGCTCAATCCATGTTGGAACACAGGAGGATCATTAAAATGATGTGACAATTTTATTATTTCAGGTACTTCTTTAGAAATTCTTTTCTCCCTCATCTGTTTAGAAATCCTTTTATTCCTTGGATTTTGAGACATGGTATCATGGTGAATTCTTGGTTTTTGTGCTTTATGGGATAATCTTTTCAGATCTCTCACATCCAGGATCCTAAAAACAGCATAAACAAATGCCTGCCAAGTGACACCTTGAGATCCTTTTCCATAGCATGGTCAGCACCCGGGCCAATGTTGCCATGCCTTGTTCCCTTCTCTGTGCGTTCTTCCCACATCTATAGCAGCCTTCAGTCTTTTCAGTTGAATTGAAATAATAGTTAGCATAAATAGCACAGAATTAAACACAAGGATTATATTTTAAAAAGCATTTCCAATTATTTTGCTTTAGATGCAAATTTCTTATGTCTAGGGAATTTCCTGTGTGAGATTTGAGTTCTTTTGTTTAGAAATATTCATTTTAGTTCATTTATGCGTGTGACAGATGCTTTCACAGATTTCCTTCCAAAGAATATTTTGTTGTTTCTTTTAGTTGCTTGTGTGTCACTATGAACATCGCATTGTTACCTCTCGGGAAAATTTTGAATTCTTATTCACACCTGTGTTAATAATAACTTCTTTATAAGCAATTGCAAAGGTAAATGAAACCTTTTATATAACATTTCTTAGAATTTCTGAGAAATATTAGGCACTAGATGCACACTATATAGGTGGTGAATGTCATCAATTCCATTGCTGTTATTGTCAGTATGAGTTGAGAAAATGGTAGGGCTAAGGAAATTGCATGGTTGGAAGAATGCTTGCCTAAAATGCATGAAGTCTTGAGTTCAATTCCAAATACCACATAAACTGGGTATCATGTCAAATGCCTGTAATCCCAACTTTTAGAAAATAGGCAGGAAGATCAAAAGTTCAAGGTCATTCTTTGCTGCAGAGTGAATGTGAGACCAGCCTGGGATACATGTGGCCCTGTTAAGAAGAAAGAAAGAAAGAAAGAAAGAAAGAAAGAAAGAAAGAAAGAAAGAAAGAAAGAAAGGAAGGAAGGAAGGAGGAGGAAGGAAAGGAAAGAAAGGAAAGGAAGAAAGAAAGAAAAGAAAAGAAAAGAAAAGAAAGAAAGGAAAGAGAGAGAGAGGGAGGAAGAAAGAGAGGGGGAGGAGGGAGGAAAGAAAGGAAGTGAGAGAAAGAAAGAAGAAAGAGGAAGGGAGGGAGGGAAAGAAAAATGTGTTCATTATAAAATGGAAAGACTGAATGACAGTAAATATAGGAACACTGATATTTGTGCAAAAACCCTTCACAAGTATTTGCACCTCTGATGTGGAAGATTTCATTATGATTATGAAACAAAGGCAAATCTTGCTTTGCTCACAGACATATGTGAGCACTTACCCAGGCCGACTGCTTCTGCATTGTTATTAGTACTCTTGGTTGGGGCTCATTTCACCATGGTCTAATTATTGATACAATAAGATCTAGGTCATTTAGAAAATAAATGTGCATTTATCTTAATGCTTTTTTAAGAAGACAATGAAGCATGCATGTCATTTAGAAGGGCTTATAATTATTAAATTTTAAAGTTAAAAGATGCATTTAAATAAAGCAATATAAAAAAACAGACAGAATAATATGTCGCTAGATAAACATTAATGCTTAAAGAAAGGCACATCAGAGAAGAGGAGAAAAATAATGTTTTTTTTTTTTCTTTTGTAACATGTCACTTGGCAACCTATATTCCTTCTTTGCATGACTGCTTGGTATGCAAGTACCAGGTCACAGGTGGAAGATGTTGAGGACTATTATGCAACATAAATGTTTATAATATATCATAATTAGTGACACATCTGTGGTAAATAACTTGAGGAGCTCTGAAGCAAAGATGATGAAAATACTTAACAGAGAAAATAAAAAAAGAAAAAAAGCTTTTATTTTTTTTAAACATACCCAGGATGGGATCCAAATTACATGCTCTGTAAGTCAGAAAAGCCACTTAGAAGCATGTGTGACTTTGATGTTTCTCATGCCCCACCTACCTACAGAAAATTTCTTCAGCACCCAGTATTAGGTAACTACTAGCTCAGGGACAATATCTTCCTTTGCATCTTATCTCCTGTTCAAAAAAAAAACCACAAAACATTAGCTTTTCTTCCTTGATACAAATAACTATGGCATTTACTTAACATAAAAGAAATTACAAATAACATATTATTTTTTAATTATTGTAATATCTAAAACAATGATTTTGGTAAGGTCTCCCAATATTAAAATGATACATTTAGTATTACTATTGTGTCATAAATTACTTCATTTGATTCTTCATTTGTTCACATGTCATTTATGTAAGTTGTATACCAGAATGAATCTTAGCCTGAGATGGATTGTACAAACAGATTGGGTTTAGCCTCCACTATTCATGTAAAATTCTCTAGAGATCAGTATCACTGAGGTTCAGAGTATGAAAATCTAGAACAGTCATACTGCATTCATTCTCCTCCTCTCTGTCTCATTTCTTATTATACCAATGTTATCGAGATATATTTAAACATTCTGCTAATAATGTGACAGCTGTATTACTACAAGGATCATTTTCAAGAGCTGATTTTATGAAAATCCATAGTTTCCCCCAGGGTGCCATTGGGTATCTGTGAACTTGATCAAATGTGTGCATCTGAAAGTTAAGACCAGTTGAAAGCCCATCACAGAAGACAATGGACTTTCAGAGCAATCATGGTAGCTATGACTGTTTTTTTCTCATTTTCATTGTTTTATTTCTCATTTGTTCCATTTTATTTATTTATTTTAGAAGTTTTTAAAATCTTTACTTCTAATATATTTTATTATTTATTTATTTACTTATGAGACAGGAAGGGGCAGACAGAGAGAAAGACAATGAGCACACCAGGACCTCTTGCCACTGTAAATGAACTCCAGACACATTCATTGTTTTGTGGATCTGGTTCTACATGGGTACTGGGGGACTGAACCTGGGCTGTCAGGCTTTACAAGCAAGTGCCTTTCACCACTGAGCCAATTTGCCAGCCTGTTTAAAATCTTTTTTTCCTTTTCTATTGTTGCCACTTCCCCCCACTCCAATTGCCCTCTCTTTTTCCCTCCCTCCCCCATTAACTTTATCTTCCCCATCTTATTTCATGCCCACATTTTTTCACTCCATTGAGTTAAATTAGGGTTGCTTGTATGATGATGGGTGGAAGGTTATTTACTATGGAATAGGCAACTTGCCAGCAGCAATACCACTGACAAACCTGACTCCCTACTGCCCAGCAACCATTAGCTACCATTAGCTACTCTGGGAGTTGTGGTGTCTCAGGTCTCCTTCCCCCAATAATTTTATCTTCATTTATGTATTTATAAGAAGCAGGAGACATAAACATTTTACAAGTCATCTTAATTTTGTAGAAAGAAACTGTCTAAGTCTTTGCCTTAGTTCATAACTTTGACTTAGTTCATATCTTCCTAGGAAACGTGTTGACTAATACAAGTCGTCATCAATCATGCCACTCTCATCCTCTGGAGAAATATGATCAATAACATAACAAAGAAAGTATGTGCTGCTTTTGGAAAGCCTCCAAAGTGGATGTTGAGAATAACTAAGCCAGATCTGATTACATTTAATTATTAGTCTTTCAACTTTTAAGTTAATGTTTGAAAGGGAAACTGGATTTCATGGGTCAGAGGTGCTCACAAAAAGAATTGGCAAGCATTGCATAGTCCAGTGAGGCTGGACATTGAAATAGTTTTAGGAGAGAGGAAAATCTTTACCCCATGAACCAAATGAGGAAGAGATAAAGCCTGAGGCTATATCAACAGAGACTTAATGAGCCATGGGACATAGAGTCTAATAGAGAACAAAGCATATTAATGAGCTCCAAGCTTGGATTCATCTGCAACCAATTAGTTGGAGAAGGCCTATCTGGTGTCCCTCTCCCCTTTCCTCTTTAATATATCATGCTTGGTGCTGCATCTTAGTTCTGAACACCTGGAGATCAAGTTCAGGATACTTGGTCTAGCATACAAGGTCCAAACTTACCTTCCTGATCATCATAAGCCATAATGAGTCATAATAATAATAGACTATTTTTCAATTTTCTTTTTAAATCAAATTAGGTCTTTTTAATGTATTTTTGTTTATTTATGAGAGAGACTGAGAGTGAGAATGGGTGTGTCAGGGCCTCTAGATAGAGCAAACAAACTCCAGATGCATGCACCACCATGTTCATCTGGGTTACTTGGGTTCTGGTGAGTTGAACCTCTGTCCTTAGGCTTTGCAGGCAAGCACCTTAACGGCTAAGCCATCTCTCCACCCTTCAATTTATATCGTAAACTCTGGACTCCCCTGAGACAGACAACACACCATGAATTCATTATAAAGAGCCTCCTATTCTGCTGGCTCTGTTGAAGGATAAGGGAGTTGGGGTTGGGATGAGCGATGTACTTGAGAAGACTTAGGGCAGAATCCTGGTCTTTGAAGTAGTCTTTGCAAAATCACCTCTGGTTCTGTTGAATGTGTTTGACTTTGCTTACTCTGATAGGATCTGACTCTGGTCTTTTCACCTCCCTTTTTTTGTTTATTTGAATGTCAGAGAAAGAAAATCTTAATATTTTCATTTTCACAAAAATTTCCTGGGAAATGCAGTAAGGGGAATGAATCCCTCATGACAAATGCCTTTTCATTCTGCCGTTCAGCCAGACATTTACCACATGGCTGTCTAAATAAATCATTCAATTACAATTTCCTTTGGGTTTTTTCCAAAAATGATCTCTTACAAAAAAAATGTTCTTTCCATCGTGTTCTGCCTGTTCAAATCCCACTCATTCTCCAAGAATCAACTCAAACATAAAATGGACTCTGCCTACATGTTTTTGCCTGCAACTCAATGGATGACAACTTTCACTTTACCTGTGGAAAGGGATAATTAAACAATGAGTGTTCAGCTCTTTGATAAAGGATGGAGCCAAGCAGAAAAGTTAAGTGCTGATATTAGAGTTTAGTTCAGTGTTGCTTGGAGAATTCAACATTCTTTGCTCTAAGTATTTGATAAATATTGATCAGTCAGTAATTTTTTCCTTCTAGTAAGTGACAAATTATGAACTCTAAATCTGAACTGACTTCAAGAGTTATCTTTCATCTCTCACCTGTGCTGAGGTACAATGCAGCTCCTCAATTTAAAGTTGCTTCCGGTTTGTTTATGTAGTGTCTGTAGACTCCCTTGTAATAAAAGAACATCCTGACTTTTTCCATCTGTTTCAGACATAACTGTGAGACCTGTCCAAATCTAACGATGTAGGTATGGACACTCATGGAACAGAACCAGGGATTTTCCAAGCCACAGTGGCTAGCGCAAGATGGAATTTATCAGATTTGTTTGGAGTTTTTGACTTTGCCATATGGGTTCAGACAAAACTGAAATGCAAACAGAATTCTAAATCATTCAAAGCTGTGAATAAAAATTGCCAAGTTTTGTAGTCTTAAATCTGAGGTGGTGAGATCCAGAGAAGAATAGGGAGGTGTTCCGCACAGAGAAAAGTTGTATCTCTAACTCATGCTAACAGCATATATACTCTATATAAGAGAGATTGAAAAGACAACAGGGAAAAGAAATAAAATTTTATTTTTCTTTCAGCTACACTCATAATCACAAGTATAGTGGAATGAGCTCTGCTTTTAGAACAGAGACATGAACAGGTAAGCTGAATTTTAATTCAATGAATATTAATTGTATATCTTCCTTATGTCAGCTGTGTTGGTGTGTGTTGTTGACAGCTCCATGTTCTTGGGATGAACATCCAAACCAGGCACAGTTTAAGGGAGGAAGGGATTTATTTCAAGTTTACAGATCCAGCTGGCTCCCATTCAAAATTCCAAGCTGAGACAGTCACCACTAGCCAGCATACCCCAAAAGCAAGCACAAAATCAGAATCAAAACAGCAGGAACCCAGGCAGAGCTAACTTCTTTCTCTGCATAACTTTGAGCTAGAAATAAGATTTGCCCCCAGTGACCCCTTGAGGTTGGACTCCAGGACACCCCTCTATTGACACCCCCTCTAGCAAGGCAGCTGGAGGCAAGCTTTAAGAAAACATATGAGTCTGCTGGAGGACATATATTTAAACTACCACACCCAGTAACACCTCTTCTAGCCTGGTAGCTAGAAATCCAAGTTATAGGCTTTAATAAAACACCTTTTCTAAATACCACAGTGTATTTAGCCTGAAATGCCTGATTGTGATGATGCACATAAGGTTTTAAAAGCATAGTCATATACATGTATATGTTCATATATATTGATTTCTTTAAATAGTAATAGCAGATATCAGGTTCTATGCATTGACACACAACACAATTTTTTTTATTCTCAGTATCATAAGCTTTTGAAAAACTATTAAATATGGATTACTCAGCATGATAAGGATATGAACACACATGTGGCATGCACATATACATAAAAGTTTCCCATGTATATATATATGACCTACAATTTATTTCAAATTTGTATCTGTGATTATAATGAAATAAGAACATTGAATATGAGGTACACACTATTTGCAATTACTCTAAAATTTATGCATGTACAAATGGCAGCATTTTCTATTACTTTCTTTTGTTTCTTCCACAGACTTTTAAATATTTTTTAAAAAATATTTATTTAGAGTCAGGCGTGGTTGCACATGCCTTTAATCCCAGCACTTGGGAGGCAGAGGTAGGCTCACTATGAGTTAGAGGCCACCCTAAGACTGCATAGTGAAGTCCAGGTCAGTCTGGGCTAGAGTGAGACCCTACCTCAAAAAAAAAAAAAAGAAAAAAAATATTTATTTGAGAGAGAAAGAGAGGGAGGGGCAGGGGAGGGAGGGAGGGAGGGAAGGAGAGGGAGAGAGAGAGAGAGAGAGAGAGAGAGAGAGAATGGGTACACCAAGGCCTCCAGCCACTGCAAACAAACTCTAGACACAGGTACCACCTCATGCATCTGGCTTATGTGGGTACTGGGGAAATGAACCTGGGTCTTCAGGCTTCACAAGCAAGCACCTTAACCACTAAGTAATCTCTCCAGATCCTCTTTCACAGATTTTGTAAATTGTTACTATAGTTGAAAATTCTGATGTTAACGTTTTTTGGATGGTCACAGATTAATGTGTGTCTGATATTTTTTCATGTTATTTTTGTATGCACTTAAATATACAATAGGATTGTTATTTTATGAGAAATTTAGTGATTTATTTATGGTGCTAGGGACTGTACCCTAGGGTCTTCTGCCTTCTAATCAAGCACTCTATCACTGAGCAACACCACCTATATTGCTTTTCAAGAGTTATCAGCAGAGTTTCCATACACAGTGCACATGGTGTCATCTATTAACACAACACATAAACTGGGTACCTATTTCATAACTTATTCACCAATGTCAAAACGTGACAACTTACTAAAATCCATATCTGTTCAAAGCTCCTTGTTTTTCAGATTGTTTCTTAACTTCTTGTTTAATAGAAGTAAATTCATGTTCAGTTGTACCAAATAATAGAGAAATCTTTTCTATCAGTCACTCAGTTTCATTCTGTGGTGATACCTTGCAAAACTGTACAGCCTTATTGGCACTGGAACAAACAAGGTGCAGATATTACTGTGGACACATAACTTTCACCTGGTCACTTCTGTCCCAATCTCACCCTTGCTAATCTGGGAAACCAATCATTTCTTTACTTTTTCTATAATTTTTTTCGTTTCAAAAATCTTTCAGAATATCCCCCCCCCTCTCTTTCTCTCTCAGTTTTTCAATGTAGGGTCTTGCTCTAGCCCAGGATAACCTGAAGTTCACTACGTAGTCTTAGGGTGGCTTGAAATCTCAGTGACTCTCCTACCTCTGCCTTCTGAATGCTGGGATTAAAGGTGTGTGCCACCACACCTCTTCTCAGGACATAACCTCTTAAGATTGACTTTTTTGTTTTCATTAAGAATAGTTGTCTGGAGTTGAGGTTATAGTTCAGTGATACAGCATGTCAATGCGTGCATTATGCTTTAGGTTTAATCCCCAGACGCATAGAGATTAATCTTTTTGTCACATGTACTTTGTATCATTTATTCTGCTTTATTGCTCAGCTATATTCCATGACCATCAATTGCCACAGTTTATTCATTCAATGAAGATTATTTGGATTATTCCTAGTATGTGGGTTATTACAAATAATGCTGCTGTACATTTTTGTACAGGTTTTATGTAAATGCAAATTTTCATCAATCCGGGATAAATGACCAAGAGTTCAATTGTCAGATTATATGATAGCTCTGTGCTTAGGTTTTAAGAATTTTTTTGCCAAACTTTTCCAAAATGGCTATGCAAATTTTATTCTCACCAGCAATGTATTTATGATCTGTATTTTCTCTACATATTCTGCAATATTTGGTATTTTCAATAGGTGTATTTCAACCATACTTATAGGTTTGTAGAGAGCTCTCATTGTGGCATTTCTGCACACTTTCTCAATGACTAACTGCTTAAACAGTATTCATGTGCTTATTTACCATTTGTATCCCTCAGGTGAACCATCTCTTCATGCCATTTACCCACCTCTAATTTGAGACTGTCTTCCTAGACTCAACTTTTTCACTGAATATGTGAATTGAAATTATTTTGTCCCATTCTGGGTTTTAATCTTCATCTGTTTATCAGACTCTTTTTTCAGAGCAGAAACTTGAAATTTCAGAGTCTAATTTATCATTTTCCTTTATATTACTTTTTAATGATTTTATTTTATTTTATTATTTACTAGCAAGAGAGAGAATGAGGCACATGAGGGCCTCTAACCACTGTAAATGAGCTCCAGACATATGCCTCACCTTGTGCGTCTAATTTATGTGGGCATTGGGGAATCAAACCTAGGTCCTTAAACTTTGCAGGTAAGTGCCTTAAATGTTAAGCCATCTCTCCAGTCCTCATTTTTCCCTTCTATGGATGTTTTGTGGATTTAGTTCTGATGCATGATTTTGGGGTTCAGAAGGTGTCCCCCAGAATTTATGAACCCCAAGTTTTGGGTTCTGTCTTACGTTTAATAAGCAATTAATAAAGATGAACTCAGAAAGGGAAAATTATGTGTTATTAAGTTTATTTAGGGGTAAATCACAAATTGTCAGTTTTTTGTTAATGGAGATTAGGGTCTAAGAAGGGAGGCTAAACATGTGGAAAGTAGGACACACACTCTCATGTGGAAACATTATATAGTTTATAAGGGTCATCTAAGAGAAACTGATGTCTTTAGAAGAGGACTGGAACAGAGGTGTAAGCACATGGAAAGTAGAACTTAGATGTCTATGTAGAGAGGCTCAGAAAACACATCTGGAACCCACCATGTGCTGAAAGCAGAAGAGAAATTGAGGGGAAAAACTGGAGTAGAGCCAAAAACATGTGGAGAGGAATTAAACTGAGACTTTTAAAGAGAAATTAGGGTAAAGCCCGTGGGAAGCAGGATCTAGAAGCTTATCTAAAGATCAAGGAGGAACCCACATGGCATCTACCATATATATGTCTTTAGAGTAGTTAAGGGGATAAACAGTGAGACTTAATAAAAAAAATGAGAGGAAAAATATCAAAGAAGAGACAGATTTAGAGGAGAGATGAATGATGAAGAGGGTTACTTACACTCATAGCTACCCTGAGTTTAGAGTAAGTACACAGCTAGCACGTCTAGCTTGTAAGAGCACCCACGTGGTAGATTCAGAGATCAGAGAAAGATCATACATGTAACTAAAATGAGAAGTAACAGACTGGAGGAATGCCTTAGCAGTTAAGGCATTTGCCTGCAAAGCCAAAGGACCCAGGTTCGATTTCCCAGGACCCACGTTAGCCAGCTGCACAAGGGGGCACACGCATCTGGAGTTCGTTTGCAGTAGCTGGAGGCCCTGGCACGCCCATTCTCTCTCTCTCCCTCTTTCTCTGTCAAATAAATAAGTAATAATAAAATATATTTTTGGAAAATGATAAGTTACCCCAAAGCATGAGGCAGAGGCAAGCAGTAAAGTTTAGATCAAGAAAAATGTAATGCTTTCCCATCTACACCCAACTGGATGGGGTAGAGGTCAGACTAACATGTGACCCAGCAGCACAGGGTAAGAGCTGGAGAGAACAGCATGCACACACTGAGGGCCCTGCCCAGATAGACGCGGCGTGGGGGGGAAGGCCTCCGCTTTTATAGCATCAGTTTCAGTTATGTAAGGGGAACACCCGGTTGGCTAGTAAATGTAAATGTGGAGGATGAACCTGAGGGTCAGCTCATTTGGGTCAGCCCACCCAGGTAGCACAGTAGACTGTGGGCAGCAGGGGGCGCTGTGGATCAGTCTCGATAGACATTTTTGCCAAGTGTTTCGTTCTGCTGCCAGTGCTAGGTGGCATGTGAGCTGGCACTTCCTGGTTCTCCTTGAGCCTCTATCTCTAACTGAAACTTCCTAAAAAACCTAGCTTTCTCCTATCCTCTTTCAGTTTAATAACCAACCTAGCTCTATATCTCAAATATTTTCTCTTATATTTCTCAAAGGTTTATCTTAAATACTTTACTTTTAATCTGTGATACATTTGAATTAATTTTGTATAGAGCATGAGATTGGTTGGGGTTCATAACCCTTTGCAGCTACCCAGTTGCTCCAACAATACTGTTTGATTCAACTATATTTAACCCATTGGACTGTTCTATTATTACTGAAAAATGATTTGGAGATATTTATTTCAGTCTGTTATTGATTTTTCTATTTTATTCCATAAAGCTATGTAATACCCCTTAGAAAATTTCACGCAGTCTGGATTATTGTAGCAAAGTTTGAAACTGAGTAAATGAAACCATCCTACTATATATTTGCTTTGAAATTCTATTTTCTACCCCTTCTATCTTCCCATCAAAATTTTTTTAAAGCATTTTTATTTATTTGTTTATTTAACAGAGAAATAAGGAGAGGGAGAGAGAGAGAGAGACACAGAGAGAGAGAGAGAATGGGCCCGCCAGGGCCTCCAGCCATTGCAAACGAACTCCAGACGCAGCTGGCTAACGTGGGTCCTGGGGAATTGAACCTGGGTCCTTTGGCTTTGCAGCCAAATGCCCTAACCTCTAAGCAATACCTCCAGCCCAATTCCCATCAAAATTTTGAAAACTGCCTATATCATGCAAAACTTTTTGTAGAATTTTGACAGCAATTGCTTTAAAATATGTGAGTCAATTTATCAAGAATCAACCTCTTTGCTGTATTGGGTCTTATAATCCATGAATGTGGATCGACATTTCTCTTTAATTAGGTATTATTTCATCTCTTTGACTAGTGTTTGTAGTTTGCAACAAATAAGTTCTATGTATGTCGTGCTATATTTAAACTAGTGATTTTATTGTATTTTTAAAAAATTTTTGTTTATTTTATTTTTAAAAAAAATTTATTTTTTATTAATTAGTTTTATATTCAGCAAATACAGTCAGTTTGGTACCATTATTAGGCTCATCCATGACCTACTCACTCCCCATGCCCCCTCCTTGTTGAGGTATATAGATCATGCATTGTGGAGTTAGCCCACAGTTATGGGTAGGATAAATGTCTGCATATCATGACCTAACATGTGGTTCTGGGTGGAAAAAATTTTTTTGTTTATTTTTATTTATTTATTTGAGAGATACAGACAGAGAAAGAGGCAGACACAGAGAGAGAATGGGCACACCAGGGCCTCTAGCCACTGCAAACAAACTCCAGATAAATGCTCCACCTTGTGCATCTGACTTACATGGGTACTGGGAAATGGAGCCTCGAATGGAGGTCCTTAGACTCCACAGCAAGTGCTTAACTGCTAAGCCATTTCTCCAGCCCCAGTGATTTTATTTTCTATAAGAAGTTGTAAATCATTGTAAATTATATTGTACTTTTAACTTTTTTGTTTATGCTTCATTGCTAATATAAAATAGTTCAATTGAATTTTCTATTATTTTGTAACTTGTGTGCTTGATAACTAATTAAGCTGTTATAGTATGTATTAGGTAGATTCTATTAAGTGCTCAATATAAACAAACATGACATTTGCAAGTTTCTTTGATGTCTTTCTTTCAGACCACTCCACTATATTCATGTGTTTTCCCTTTTCGCTGATGTAGCGGAGAGATCCTGCCTTGCTTCTTTCTTTTCTCTCCTCTTTGTCCACCATCTCCCTCCATTACGTGACCATTAGTTTCAGATTACAAATACAGACAATGAGGCTCAGACAAGTTAAGTCACTTGTGAAAGCTTGCGTACTTAGCAAATAAAGGAACTAGAATTCACCCTTGGGATTGTTAACTTGCCCTAGAATGAATATTACACTGCCAATCACAGTTCATACATCATGGTTCAAGAAAAGGAGGTGCTTTCTTTGTAAAACGTCTTCATCTTTTCTTTCCTTTTCCTTTCGTTTCTCTTCTTTTCTTTTTTACCTTTTCTTGGCTTAATGGGTGGGCCTCTTCATTTTTAAGAATGTTCCTCTTTTCTTGATAGTTTCATTTTTTTTTGAACTATGGATAGATGGTGAATTTGAGAAAAAATAACTCTTTTGACTGATTATGACTAATTGAATTATTTTCTGGTCATATGATGGGCTATCTGTCATATGATGGGCTATATTGTTTGATTTTTCTTTCTCTTTTTCTGTTCCTTTTACTATTTTACAGTTTTGCTTTTGTCTTTTCTTCTTGCTTCCCTCTGCCTCCCTTCTTCCTTCCATTTCTCTCTTTCTCTGTGTCTCTTTTATATATTTTATTTTTATTTATTTATTTGACAGAGAGAAAGAGGGAGAGAGAGAGAGAAAGAGAGAGAGGGAGACCCGGACATGCCAGGGCCTCCAGCCACTGCAAACGAACTCCAAATGCATGCGCCACCTTGTGCATCTGGCTAACATGGGTCCTGGGGAATCGAACCTGGGTCCTTTGGCTTTGCAGACAAATGCCTTAACTGTTAACTGCTAAGCCATCTTTCCAGCCCATCTCTCTGTCTCTCTTCCATTCATAAGCATTTCACTATCCTTATTAGTGTCAATCTGTCTAGTTCAGGGATTACAGTCATGGGCCAACATGGTCAACTTTGTTTGATTTTCAAATACTGAGTCAGCCTTTTATCATTGACCATGGCCTATAATTCCTTTAATATTTCAAAGTTAGGTCACTAATATGATGTTAAATATTTTATGTCAATATTCATAAGGGGTACTGATTTATAGGAGTGGTAGTGATTTTTATGCCAACTTTATTGTACTTAGAGATGCTCAGAGGGCCAACCATTTCATGGTGTGTCTGTGAGGATGTTTCCAGAAAAGCTTAGAATTTGGATTGTTGAACAGGTAATAGTAGATAGGTCTCTCAAATGTGAGCATTATCCATTCTGCTGACCTTTTAAGAAAAATAGAAAAGCAAAGGAAGAAAGAATTCACTCCCCCTTTTGAGCTGAGAAAGCCCTATTCTACTTCTAGTTTCTGGTTTTTAAATTTAGGAATTATATTGGCTCTTCTAGTTCTCCAGCTGGCAGATGACATACCACAAGACAGTTTTATAATCATGTGAGTCAGTTCCCACCATACACACACACACACACACACACACACTCACACACTCACAACATTCGCTCTGCTCCTCTTGAGAAACCTAATACCATTTTGTTGTTGTTATTTTTGGTTTATTGGTACTGGTCTATAGAATTTTTTTTTCCTCCTCCTAAGCATCACTTTTTATACTATAAGTTGGAGTTTGCTCACATCTTAAAATTGATTAATACTAACTCCATAAACTAATTAGAAGTGTTTCTTTACTTCCTCTTTCCTAGAACAAATTAGGAAAAGTTGGTGCCATGTAGTTCTATTTTCCCATACCTTCTTCTGTGAGGACTTTAATTACTCATGTAAGATGTTTATTGTTCTTTTGTATGCATGCATTTGCTATGATTGATTTTCTTAGCAGCAATTTTTAACACATCCCATAATAATCTATTGTATTTGACTTTCATTCAATTCAATAGTATTTTATTTCCCTTGAGACTTCTTTGAACCATGGATTGTTCAAAAGTGTGATGTTTTCTGAGTGTCTCAAGACTTTCCATTGCTGTTGCCATACTTCAATAAATAACCTCCCACCCATGAGCATATAAAAACCCAAATTTAACTCAGTGGAACACACACACACACACACACACACACACACACACACACGCTGAAAGTAGGAAGGATATTAGGAAGAATGGGTTTACTGGGAAAAAAGAAGGAGCAATGGGGGTGAATATAATCAAAATACATTATAAACATATGTGAAATTTCCAAAAATAAAACTTATAACATTTTTAAAAGATAGATAAGGTGGCATTTTCATCGATTCCTTCAACCCATTTAACACAGTGATTTGCTCAAGACTGAGCATAATACAGTGACATGTTAAAGTAGTTTACTTTTCAACAATATGTATTCTTCAAATTGAAAACTTACCTACTCAGAAAATGTTTCTGTTTCTGTTTTTAAATACACACACACACACACACACACACACACACACACACACACACACACATATATATATATATATATATATATATATATATATATATATATATGAAATTTATTTATGTATTTATTCTGAGAGAGAAGGAGGCAGAGAGAGATTGAGAGAGAGAATGGGCACACCAGGGCCTCCAGCCACAGCAAACGAACTCCAGATGCATGTGCCCCCACCTTGTGCATCTGGCTTACGTGGGTCCTGGAAAATCAAACCAGGATCCTTTGGCTTTGATGGCAAATGCCTTAACCACTAAGCAATCTCTCTAGCCCAGAAAATGTTTCTTAATGGTTAATTTTGCTGTATGTCCTTCCTTCCCAGTGTCTCACTTGTCCTTGGCCCTTTCTTTACTCCACTATATTCATGTGTTTTCCCGTTTAATTGAGGTAGTGGATTGATCCTGCCTTGCTTTTTTTTCTTTCCTCTTTGTCCACCATCTCCCTCCATTACCTTACCATTAGTTTCAGATTACAGATACAGGAAATGACGCTGAAACAAGTTAAGTCACTTG
The DNA here is from genome assembly GCA_036346955.1 of Dipus sagitta. NCBI lineage: Eukaryota > Metazoa > Chordata > Mammalia > Rodentia > Dipodidae > Dipus > Dipus sagitta. Next base: position 241,508,582 of record CM070770.1, read on the forward strand.
TGAAAGCTTACGTATTTAGCAAGTATAGGACTAGAATTCACCCTCTGAATTATTAACTTGTTGTAGAATGAATATTACACTGTCATCCGCAGTTCATACATCATGGAAGAAAAGGAGGTACTTTTCTGTAAAACATCTATATGCAGTAGTAATAAACATTCACATAATAACATAACACATTGTAAATGTCAGGTATTTTTCAGTGCCCTAGTGTGTACTATTATATTCAATTCCCACACAACTCTATTATTTTATTTTTGTCATTGTAGTTCTACAAATAAGCACACAATTATAAAGAACAAAGAACTGGTCATAGGTCCCTTAACAAGCCAACAGCAGAGCTAGAATCAATTTCATGTACTTTTGTCTGCCAACTCCATGTTCTGAACCATGGTATTAAGCTGCCAGACTTACCCAAATATTTTGAGTGTTTTTCTGACTAGTTCATTTAGAATAAGCTGGTTAGCACATTTCTTAAGCCTCCATTAGCTTGTAATTTGGCATGTACCCTAAAGACTGTGGTAGATAAACATATGTCCTTTCTCTGTCCTTAAGCTTACAACAAGGTAGTGTATATAAATGATGAGATCCACTGAAATTTAATATGTGGGTATATCTGATTAGATATTGTGATGTACACCCTTGGGATGAGAGTAATTGGTCCTGACTTGTTGAATGACACCAAATGGAAAACAAATCCTTCAAGCTACTTTGAGTATAAAAAATTTTTTAAACTCTTGTGCATTTATATGTTACCAATTTAACTTTATATATATATATATATATAAATATATATATATATATATATATATATGTATGTATATATGTGTATATATATATATGTGTGTGTGTGTGTGTGTGTGTGTGTGTGTGTATGTATATGTGAGTGTGTATGTGTATGCATTTGCTTAGTTTAAAATTAATTTTGAAAAATTTGCCTTATGGTGATAAACTAAAGCCTTACAATTTTTCTTATGAAATTCTTTTTGTTTTTGCCTACGTATCTATTGTGTGTGTGTGTGTGTGTGTGTGTGTGTCTGTGTATGTGTGTTTGCTGTGATGTGTGTGTCTGTGTGTGTGTGTCTGTGTGTGTGTGTCTGTGATGTGTGTGGTGTGACATATGTGGTATTTGCATGTGTGCATGCAGGTGCTTTCACCCCATATATGTATGGAAATGCAAAAGGAGAATATCAGGTGCCTTCCCCTATTCCTTACCCATGAATTTTATTGAAGCAGAGGCTCTCTCTGAACCCGGGGCTGTTATATTTGTGAGCCCTAATGATTCTTTTATCTCTGCTCCCGATAGCACTGCTATAGGCCATGCCTGTATGTTTAAATGGGTGCTAGAAAATTGAAGTCAGGGAGAATCAGGTCCTCTGTGGTACACATGCTTGTATGGCAAGTTCTCTTACTCCCTGAGCTATCTCCCCAGCCTCTCATGCAGTTCTTTAATGCACATGAAGTGCATCAAGTTTATTTGCTTTGTTTTATTTGCTATGTATCACACTCTAATCTAGGCTGACATGGAGCTTGTGGTGATTGTTCTACCTCAGCCTCCCGAGTGCTGGAATTATAGGCTTGTGCCACCACAGTGGCTTTGTATCAAGTTTATTCTTAATATTACCTGTCTCAGCCCTTGTTTCAGCCTTCCTCAACCACCCTAAACCACTTTGAAAAATCGTGTTTCAAAATTGATATCTGACTGCTCTGTGTTCTTTGCTAAGTTTATATAATTGTGTTTTATCTCTTTCAGTGGGAAGAACATAAAAGTGAGTGGGGGAATTTCTACTTTTTCATTATTATTTCTTCATGTTTGTCTCCCTTCTTTCTCTTTCTCTCTCTCTATACGTCTGAACTAGATGTTTTGACATTACACCACATATCATTGAGAATTTATTCATTTCTAATCAATTTTATCTTTATTAAATTGATAAATCTCAATGATTTCTCTTGAGAGTCACTGACATTTTCTTCCATTGCCTGCACTGTTAAGCCTTTCAAATGAAATATTCATTTTAAATATTTGACTCATATTAAAAGTTGTTTTCATTTCACTGCCATGCCAAGATTTTCTAACTGTTCATTCATCAGGATCACTTTTGTTTCATTTGTTAGTATATTTATAAGTTATTTTAAACATGTTTGTCTGTAATTTACAATTTCTGAATCATCTTCAGTCAACTTTGACTTACTGATTTTTCTCTTGATTATAAATTGTTCTCATTCTTTGTACATCTATGTTTTAATTGTTTCCTGAACACTGTGAACAATATACTTAAGGGAGAGTAGATTCTGTCATAGCCCTCTGAAGAATAATTGATTTGTAACCAGCTAAATTTGTTTGAATCAAGCTCTGTATTTTGGCATGTCATCTGCTGAAACTGTTCAGGTATTCTGTTGTAACCACTACTTTTACTTGAAACTTCTTGTGGGTGTACAGCGGAAAAATTATTCAATAATTTGAATAAGGCTTAACTTCATATCTGTGTCATCCCTCTTGTAACATTCTCATGTCTGGGATTTTTGTATGCTGCATCCTGTTTGCAAGCTTGCATTTCCCCATAGGGATTTAAAAATAGTCTCTTTAACTTTTTAGCGGAAATTAGCATTCTCCCACACCATGAAATCCCCTTTGAGCCTTTAAAAATAAAAGACTGTGGCACTTGACTTAGATGAAACAAAAGTAAAATACTATGAAAACCACTGAAAGGGAGATTATGCATTTCATAGATTCCTCCGTGAAGTGCTAACACCACGGATTTGTGTCTATTTATGAGAACAACATCAAACAATTTTAACTGGCATTTAACATACAAAATTCAAAAGGTTCACCGACATCTTTTGATTGACAGCAAACAGTGCTGCTGGTAGTCAATTTGGAAACAATGAGCGCTGATGCATCCTTTCATAGATTTTGCCATGTTCAGTAGAGACAGATTGAATGATAAGAGATTGATGAGGTCTCTGGGATACTGGATTTTAAAAGGATAAGATTCAGAATAAGTTTATGGTTGTTGAACTACTCAGCCTTTTATTGTAAGATGTACTCTTGCATCCATGAACTGATTCAGGAAATAAAGTTTTATTTGACATTACTCTTGCATTTATCATTTTTTTGCTCATTTCCTTTTGCTGAGATTGATGTATGCTTCCATTCCATCTGCAAATAACTAACAGTTGTTTTTTAAGAAGGCCTTTCCATGTAAAGTATTTTCAATCTTTTAAGCTCTCTTCTGGAGTACAGAATAAAGATTAGAAACAAGCTACATTTCCTTTTTTTTTTTTTAAGCATGCTATAGTTACATCATGCATACTTTCCAGGGAATTATGGAATTCAGAAAGCCCGTGTCCCCAAGAACTGTCAGCTCGGTCATGACCAAATGTGGGCTGGATTTTTACATTCTTAATTTATAATTTTTTGCAATTCTTACAGCAACTGTCTCTCTTATTTTACTTCACTTCCTGTTTGGGGTATAAATGATGCAAATCTTCTTTAAAAACAACAAAAAAATGTTTCAGGAAAAAGCCTCAGGGCAGAACATCAGCAAATCTTCTCTTTATTACATATATATCTGCATATATATATATATATATATATATGTATATATATATATATATATATATATATATATATATATATATGATTTAATTTCCAACATATTACTGAGCTAGAAAGGAGGAAAGCAAAGCAATCATAGTAGTCTAGTTATGAGCCTTTAACTCTATCATTATATGATAACCTAAAGCTATTCAGGACACTATAAATAAACTGATAACTAAGACACAAAGTTTATTCTCATGAGTTCACTGCCTAGTGAGGCTAATGATGTATAATTTTAGAGACATGAGATATGATATAACAAAGCAATGGTGATGAGAATAACTTTAGATATGTGTTTACAGAAGTGGTTACCAAGACAATGATGTTTGGCATACATTTATACAGATACATGGGATTTCTATTCTCACATCTGTTTCTGACCAAGATGTTCATTCTTTCACATGCTTACAGTGTTGGCTATTGATAGCTTACAGCTTATCTTTTGTATTTTTACTTTTTTGAGACAAGTCTCTATATATTCCAGGTAAGCTTCAAAGTCTGGATCCTCTTGCCTCAGCCATCCAAATGCTGTAATTAAAGGTGCGTATCACACCCAGCTAAAACTGAGTCTCTGTGACCTGATTTTAGCCAAAGAAAGATGCCTTGTTCACTATTCTGCTACATTTAATAAAAAGTCTGTTTGGAATACAAAGTTATGGATCATTTGTCTTAACTTGGTCACATATTGAATGAGATTGGCTATCATCTCTACAGACAGTTATGATGATTTGACTTTTGTTTTTGACTTTATGATGCTGTGAAAGTGTTCCTCGTATAGCTATGCTTTCACTTTTAGGACAGTATTTTGTAAATGACATGAGATAATCAACATTTTAAAGGCTTTGTCCCAGTTGAGATTGCTTTACTGTAGGCTAGTATAAATATTCTGAGCATGTTTAAGGTAGATAAGCTAAGCTTTGATGAATCATAGGCTTAGAACATTGAATTGTTTTTTTTTTTTTGTTGTTGTTGTTGTTGTTTAAAATAGTTTCAATTTATGATGGGTTTCAGGATATAAACCCATTTCAAATCAAGGAACAACTGTGTTTTAAGGGTTTTATGACCTGTTACCCAATTCTGCTTCTCTAACCTACTTTTATTCAGCATTCAGTCAGGTAAATATTCATCTCTAAATATGCATCACATAATCTGCTCCCTGGATAATTTAAATTATTTATTTATTTATTTATTTATTTGAGAGTGACAGACAGAGAGAGGAAGAGGCAGATAGAAACAGAGAGAGAGAATGGGTGCGCCAGGGCTTCCAGCCACTGCAAACGAACTCCAGATGCGTGCGCCCCCTTGTGCATCTGGCTAGCATGGGTCCTGGGGAGTCGAGCCTTGAACCAGGGTCCTTAGGCTTCACAGGCAAGCGCTTAACCGCTAAGGCATCTCTCCAGCCCCTCCCTGGATAATTTAAAATAAAACATAGTGAAAGGGACATTGTTTTCAAAGTATTGATGAGAGGCAAAAAGCACTGAGTGAACAGCTTTAACACATAGGTTGATTAGCATTGGCAGGAAAGGCTGAAAATGTGGCTAAAATAAATCATCTCTCTAATAAATTCGGAAGTTGTTTTGTAGACACAAGATCATAAGGATGTTTTTCCTGTGGTATAGGCATATAAAGAACTCATAGGAAGGAGTACAGATTGCAGTTGGTCAGTTCTGTTTTCTCTTCTGTTATTAGAATTTTTCACGAACATTCTGTCTATAATTTTTGAGAAAAAATACTTCTAAAAGATATTCTAATTAAGGAAACATGAAGTCACTATATCCGTTGTCAAACTTTAAAAAATTATCTCAGCCGGGCATGGTGGCGCATGCCTTTAATCCCAGCACTCGGGAGGCAAAGGTAGGAGGATCGCCGTGAGTTCGAGGCCACCCTGAGACTCCATAGTGAATCCCAGGTCAGCCTGTGCTAGAGTGAAACCCTACCTCGAAAAACCAAAAAAAAAAAAAAAAAAAAAAATTATCTCAGACTAAAATTGCAAGGAAGATATGCTTCCCATAAGCATGACAACAGAGAAAAAGAGAGAGAGACAGAGAGAGAGAGAGAGAGAGCCCACATGGTGTGCTTGCTGTCATAGGGATTAGAGGATTATTATTATTCATTCTTATTGTTGCTAGTGCTGTATGTGCATGTGTATGTGTGCATGTGTGTGTGTGCATGTGTGTGTGTGCATCTGTAAGCCAGAGGATGACCTTGGGAACGGTTCTTATGGCACTTTTTTTCTTTTCTAAGAAAGACTCTCTCACGATTTTGGAGCTCATTCTTTAGGCTGGACAGCCTAGGCAAAGAGCTCCAGGGATCTTCCTGTCTTGGTCCCTAGCACTCAGGTTACAAGCATGTTATACAATGCCTGTCATATTAAAAAAAAAAAAATGAAGGTACTGGGCTGGAGAGATGGCTTAGCAGTTAAGGCACTTTCCTGCAAATCCTAAAGATCCAGGTTCAGTTCTCCAGGTCCCATGTAAGCCAGAAACACAAGGTGGTGCATGCATCTGGAGTTCATTTGCAGTGGCTAGAGGCCCTGGAGAGCCCATTCTCTCCCTCATACACCCACTCTCTCTCTCTGTCTCTAATAAGTAAATTAAAATAAATAATTTTTTTAAATGTGGGTACTGGGGATTGAATTCAGGTCTTTAGCTATTGAGCTACATTACCAGCCCCTGTGGGAGGGTTTTGTGAGTATAATTAAATAGGATTTGTGCAAGAATGTGTTTCAGTCTTGAAGAAAGTAATTCTTCTCTGTAGTGTGACTCATATTGTACATGATTGTATGATTTGAAGATGCAAAAATAAAATAAGTATTTAGAAGGAGGAGATTAGTCAGTTATCTTGCATGCTAAGAGTCTGCTAAACTTCTGGATAGAAAATTATAGATGTGTCCATACTTAAGTGGATGCAGAAAGAGGGGGAAGAATAAATTCTGACATCTTGAAAGTTGGAGCAAGAGAATCCTTGGCAACTAGAAATGGAGATGAAGGATTGAGTGGTCAATAAGTTTTAGAAAAGAGTGGTATGGGTATAGGTGATTGATTGACAAGGAAATGGTGCCTCTTAACCCTGATTCTTGGGTGAAGGAAGAGTGGATTTGTGGAAGAAGCTAAGGAATCAAACTAATGTACTGTTTGACCTCTGTAGCAGAGAGCCAAGAAAATGGCTTGCCGTCAGACTGCTTGAAAGTAAATTTTGGCCATAGATGCTTCTTTGATCTTAAGCAATTGACTTAATCTCTTAGTGCCCTGAGTGGATAATGATGGTATGAAATGATGCAAAGTTCATAAAATTGAAATGAAGTGATGTGCACATGAAGCACCTAAAACAATAGAGGTTGGAGAAAAGAAGTGAATTCAACAAATACATGTTATCAGTAGGTCACTGAGGGGAAAGTGAAGGGTCATTCGGATGTCAGTAGCAGGAATCAAGGGGCAGTCATAGTAGCAACACAGCTGATTGATGGCTTCAGATAATGTCCACATGAAGGTTGGAAGGTCCACTTCATTTATGTACTAAACTACTTCATAGACGACCTCAGTAATATGACAGAAATGATGGATGAATGTAATATGAATGTAAGAATAAAATTATTGCCTCTCTTTCTGTCTCTTCTCTGATGTGGGTGTGAGAGAGAATGTCATGGTTTGTGCCTTCTTAGACAAATTCACTTCCTAGTGAGTGTGCTTTTTCCTCGACGTGGTGATACAGAGCACAGATAACTACACTGGGGGTCAGCCCTGCTACCTCATGCTCTTCCTGCCACCTGTATCGCAGCAGGGAACATAAGAAAAACTGATACATGTGTTGCTAGATCCTTAATGGGCCCCTTATGTATCACAGGCACAGCATAAGGTACTTTGGAAACTTCTAAGACAAATGAATCAAATGTTCTCAGGAAGTTTCTGTGAAGTGGGAAGTGGTCCATGGACAAGAGTGGGAAATATTACGGGAATTTTGAGGCATATGGAATTATTTTTATTTTATACAATTTCTATCAAATTTGATAGACTTTCTCAAGAGTATTTTATCAAGGATTTGATGAGTCAGAAATATCTGAATGGGCTCTGAAAGTCTTTTCATAAACTATTTTTGCTTTTTCCCAGTTGTATTTTATATGAGGCTTTCCAGATAAAGGGTCAAAAACAAAAGCTAAACTAAATACAAGTATATATCTTTGCTTTTTTCATGCATGTGTAACCAGTAATGTAGAATAATTATGTTAATGTAAGTTTTCCTTTCAAACATGCGTTTTCTGTCCCTCCATTTTGAGAAGAACCACCACTTGGTATTTTGTGGTGGTTTAATCCCAGTTGGTGGCACTGTTTGGGAAGGTAGTGGTGGAGCTTTGCTGAAGGAATTGTGCCCCTACCCTGGGCCTGGGCCTTGACATATTCTTAGTGTTCTTTCTCTCTCTCCTTCCATCCTGTTGATGCCATGGTAATTTCCTGCTCTGCCATGCTTTCCCCACCATGATTGACCTTTCTCTCTGAAACTACAAGCTGATATAAACTCTTTTCTTCCCTAAACTGCTGCTGGTAGGCTATTTTGCCCCAGTATGAGAAAGTGACTGATACACACTCTGAGCTTCATTCTGCTCAGTAGGAAACATGGGTAGTTAATCCTCTTTTGTGTACATCTGAGGATCAAAGGTGTTAGGACTATGACAGCCTTTTGTAAACTGCAAATTATCCCATGTCAGGGAGCAGTTGTAATCAGAACAGTAAAATTCTAGAGAAATCAGGGAACTCATTTCACAAAGTGCTGGATGACTGAGCTTTAAAGCCAAGCTCTTAATACAGTATTCAATGCCCTGAAAGCATAAAGTCAAGAAAGGGGAAAAACGGAAGGAAAGGACTTCGGCTTCTTGAAGGGGACTGAGTACCCATTAAAATACACCTACCAGAGGACATAAAACCAATGAGAAGGAGCAGTTTATTTTTATTGCCATGGCAGGAGTAATGCAACTATTTTTACTAACTATGGTTGTTCCCAAGCCTATCGGAGTACCTAAAATATTTATGATAGCAAAGTCTGCATGAGACACTGTCTTGCAGGCAGGAAGGCTAACCTGTATTGGAAGGTGTTTACTGTGATTTTATTTTCTGCTAAGTAATGCAATGAGCATGCAGAGGGGCTGAACAAAATCTTCATATGGCATATCAAGGAAGAAAAATGAGGAATCCATGGCCCCATGCCAGGAGCCAGAACTGTGCCAATTTGGCACTTTGCCTACCTAGACTTGGGGATTGCCCAGTAGTATATTAAAGTATCAGCTTTTTAATTTACCGTATTATTTTCCAGATGTTTTGGGTAGAGTGGGACTTCTCAGCAAACACTTGAGTGCTTGTCAGAGAATTACACATTTAATATTACACTACTCATTATTTTAATTAATGACAGGAAAAAGTTGCTTGAAGACAATTCTTAGTCACAGTCACACAAAAAAGAATGTTAATATTTTATGAGGGGAGGAAATTATCTATAACACTGATGAATAGGAAATACTGCTAGAAAAGACTGAAATGGTTATAGTGTCATTTGATGTTACACACCAATTTTGTCAGAAAGAGATCAGAGGGAATAATTAATACTCAGGCAGCATTATGGAATATTAAGAAAAATATGTGGAATTAACACATACCATGTATAAAGGGTCAATAAGCAATATTTCAGTTAGCATAAGGAGATTTAAAAAGAATGTTGGGTGCAAGAGACATAAATCTTAATATCTGGAAAACATTTTGCATCAGAGCTACCACTGTCGTTTACTGAATGCTCCTTGTGCTTGAGGCAGTGTGTTAAGCACCTACAAATAAATAGTGGGATTTAAAGCAGCTGCTTGTTACTTTTGAGGAGAATGAGATTAAGAGAATTTAAATCATTTCATGCATTAAATAAATAAGTGGCCTAGCCATTCTAGAGCCTACATTTTGGTCTACATTATAATTACCTTTCTAAATCCATCATGAGGCAAAAAGAGCTTGATTTCTCTATATTTTCACATTAATAGCTTGTTGTGGGAACGTTATTTGCTCACATCCAGTTTCAAAAATCTGAAGTCTCATTTTCTGCCATGTTCCAGTGCCACCAAGCAACTCCATGATCAGTTTCACTGTAATGTGTTTATTGAATTCATGCTTGTAGACAATGCTTTGCTTCATACTTGCTACCCAAAACATCTAGAAAAATTTAATGCAGTGATATTTCCAGACTTCCCTGATCCAACCAGGCTGAAACATGGTTTATGATTTATAAGATGTTACTTTCCTACCAAAGTTTCTTTCTTTCTTTCTTTCTTTCTTTCTTTCTTTCTTTCTTTCTTTCTTTCTTTCTTTCTTTTTTTTGTTTTTTTTGTTTTTCAAGGTAGAATCTCACTTTAGTCCAGGCTGTCCTAGAATTCACTATGTAGTTTCAGGGTGGCCTCAAACTCTCATGGCCATCCTCCTACTTCTGCCTCCCAAGTGCTGAGACTAAAGGCATCTGCCACCATTCCTGGCTTGCAAAGTTTCTTTTTTTAATATTTTATTTTTTTATATTCAAGCAGAGAGAGACAGAAAGAGAGATTGGGGCACCAGGGTCTTCAGGTGCTGCAAACAAACTCCAGATGCTTGTGCCACCCACTCCATGACTTTGGCTTTATGTGCGTACCAGGGAACCATTCGTGGATCATGAGGCTTTGTACGCAAGCACCTTAACTGCTGACCCACCTCTCCAGCCCCTGCTTTTTTGAGTCAGAGTTGGATATCACTCTGCAGGCCAGGCTGCCCCCAAACTTATGAAAATCCTCCTATCTCAGACTCTTGGTTGCTGGAATTAAAAGTACGAGCCACCATGCCAGGCTTTCTCCTAACGTGTCTTTGATTTTGCCATTGCAATGGTCAGGATTTTGAGGTGCTTTTTTGTTCCTTTGAACTGGCAATTTCTTTGGAAGGTGGCTATGCTCACCACTACACCACCAATACAGGTTTTAAAAATTTAATTAATTTATATGAGAGAGAGAGAGAAAGAGGGAGAATGGGAGCACCATGACCCCCAGCCACTGCAAAAATGCATCCAGATGCATGCACCCTCTTGTGCATCTGGCTTATTTGGGTCCTGGGGAATTGAACCAGGGTCCTTTGGCTTTGTGGCCAAATACCTTAACCTCTAAGCCATCTCTCCAGTCCTGACAACTCCTTTGGAAACCCTCCTAACAGAATTGTCTTGCTTGTGTCTTGAAGGTTGATATCCTTGTGTCTATAATGATGTGGATCTGCAAAATGTGGATATAAGTGGTAATAGGGTGAATGTTAGATGATCATTCCTTTTTGTAACAAATGACTACAAAATACCTCTAAAGTCATTCTCGTGCACTTCTATTCGTACGATTTCTTAAATTGGACAGAAAATAATGAAGTTATAGCCAGCATGCAAAATAGTTGAATTTATTGTTCACAGATAAAAAGTAACTATCATTTATTTTGTACTAGAAAAATATAAATAGAGGTTATATCACATTTCCAAGATCAAAATGATTTCTTTCTCAGTATTTTTTTATGTTAAATTCCTTCAACAATGAACACCCATCTGGGCTTTTCTGTGGGTAGCATCATGGAGAATATAGTGCCATTTAGTGTTAATGTTATTTAATAATACCCAAGGTCAATGTGAACCAATGTTATCAGTGTACCTTGAGGCTTCTATCTATGTTCTACTGTCATTCACAATCTCAGCCTCACCCAGTCCTGCAGCCTGGCTTGTAACACCAGTTCTCCTTCTGCAGAGCAGTACATCTCACCACCCAACTCCCAATGCCAGCTTTTATCTCACTTTTCTTATCTTAATTACTTTGCCCTTTAGCATGAACTTTTATCCCTTTAAAAATAATTATTTCTGCATTTGGAAGGAATAGTACAGAAGTATACTTTATGGTTTAGGGGATTTTTAAGCAACAAAAGTTTTTGCTTTTAAAACTCAATGCATGTCGGGCATGGTGGCGCACACCTTTAATCCCAGCACTCGGGAGGCAGAGGTAGGAGGATCGCTGTGAGTTTGAGGCCACCTTGAGACTCCCTAGTGAATCCCAGGTCAGCCTGGGCTAGAGTGAAACCCTACCTCAAAAAACCAAAAAAACAAAACAAAACAAAACAAAACAAAAACTCAATGCAGAAAGGGTAATTTGCCACTTTTCTATTGAGAAATATAAAGTTCAGAATGCTGATTCCTTCCAAAGCCATGACAGAAGATTCTTAACTATGATTATTAAAGTAGGAAACCTTAAGAAAATCAACCTACACGTTCGGTATACGTAAATGGAACTGCAAAGAAAAGATTGGAATTCAGGTCTGTGCATAGCTTCCATAGTAGCACCTGGATCACAAAGCATGTCCAGGAAAATGGAAGTAGCATGCAAAGGTAGCATATGGAAAAGGCTTTCCAACTATCTTCAAGTAGGTATGAAATGAATTTTAACATTCCTGATGTAATACTCTTGAGACCACGTGGCAATTGTTTTTCGGTGATCGTGTGAGTTTTCTGAGTATGATCTGTTCCAAGTCAATCTGTCCATTTTTCTACAAGTCATATCATTTACTCTTACTCCTGAGTAGAATTCCATTGTGAAAATGTGCCACAACTTCATTATCCATTTATCCAATGATGGACACATGGGTTGATTCCAGTTCTTAGCTATAATTAATTAAGCAGCTATAAACATGGTTGAGCAAATATCTATGCAGTGAAGCACAAAACATTTAGGATAAATGCCCAGTAAGGGAACACCTGGGTCTCCTGGTAGCTTTATATTCATCCTTTTCAGGAATCTCCATATGGATTTCCATAGTGGTTGCACACGTTTACATTCCAACAGTGGATGAGGGTTCCTCTTTCCCCACATCCTTGCCAACATTTGTTGTTGTATGATGTTTTAATGATTGCCACCCTTACTTTAGTGAGGAATCTCGTAGTTGTTTTAATTTGCATTTCCCTAATGGTTAAGGATGTTGAACATTTTCTTCAGTGTATGTTAGCCATTCATATTTCTTCCTCTGACAACTCCCTCTTCAGTTCTCTGCCCCAGTTTTGGAATGGGCTGTTTGATTTTTTTTATTGTTTGGCTTTTTAAGTTTTTGTAGATGCTAGATATTAGACTTCTGTCAGTGGTAGGATAGAAGGGTTTGAACAGAGGAGAAGGTGAGTGTGTGAAAAAACAAACACAAAACTAAATCCAACATGAACTGGTACCATAGAAACCTTTACCCTTGGAGATAGACTAAAAGATATAACCCTCAACAGGTGTAAGGGGGGAGCAACTGAAAAGAAGGGCCCTGGAGAGGGTGCGATGGAGCCTAAGCTTATTTTTTATTCTTACTTTTTGTCTCTGGTCTATAACTCCCCGTACAAGAAATCAGTTGCTATCCACAATAAGCTGTTGATGGGAGAGACTTAAGAGGTCCTCCAAACAAGACAGACTTGTGTCAAAGCATTTATTACCTGCCTGAGGCAAAAGGTAAGACACTATTGCTAAAGACACCATATGCTGCTGACACAGAGCATGGAGAGGCCTGGCTGGAATCTGGAAGAGAACCAGTCCCCAGACAGCCAATCTGTTGCTGAAAAGTGCTAAGTGAGCTACTTGGGGAAATTGGCCAACAATAGCCTGAGCAACCAGAGGTCTTAGCCACTCAGAAGCAAACACCCTGACACAATGTACAAGCCAGTGCAATGGTGGCAAACAGCCTTGGTGGGTAACCAGTAGCTTTCTGATTGGCTAAAAGATCCACTCAGTGTAAAGGAACCCATATCTGGAATCAGGAACCAGATCAGAATCCTGTGGAGACAAAGGTTATGTTCTCCACTGTCAAGCTCTCACTAGTCTTTGGCTAAAGGAAGGGTTGCATACCTCAAATTCTCCCTTAATTAATAATACTTATTCCATTTAAACTATGCTGACTTCACTCTCCATTGGAGAATGTATTCTTTTTCAGAAGTTAGCAAGACCCAAGGAGATTAACTACCCCTCGCACTTCAGCCAATCCACAGCTGAAACCACAATTGGGGAGATGAGCAAGAGTGCTGCTTCCATGCTGAACCTGATAATCAACACCAGGGTGAAGGAGACAGACACCGAGGATACTCAACACCTACCACAGCAGAGATCCAGAGGCTCCTAAGAGCTCACCATTGAAGTAGACTTAAAATTCACCTACCATGGCTCAGGGTATTTTGAGAGAGAGTGGAATGATTGTAAGAGCCACAGGTTGAGACACAATGCATAAACCATAACCCCACGGGATATACCTGCAAGTCCATTGAGGAGCATCCCCAGTGCAATGGAGACAGGAAAGAGGGAAAAGAGGATAACAACACATGATGTATCCATACAAAACATGTTGTTAATAATTTAAAAAATGCACTTGACAATTTTTTCTCACTTCTATTAAGTAAATCTTATTTTCTTCAAAAACTTTCCATAGAATCTCACTACTTCTCTCTCACACTGACTGTGGACCATTTCCTTTCCTTTTCTTTTTTTTTTTATATTAAGGTAAGGTTTCACTCTATCCCAGACTGACCTGGAATTCACTATGTAGTCTCAGGGTGACCTCAAACTCACAGTGATCCTCCTACCTCCCAAGTGCTGGTATTAAAGGCGTGTGCCACCATGCCAGACCATTTCCCATTTTTTAAAATATTCATTATTTCATCCACTCACCTTATTTCCTCACTGATATAGACAAAGCCTGTGACAAATGTTGCTGCTATAAGCTCCAGTACTCACAGCTCAAAACACCACTAGAATTCACAATATGCTGTGGTGGTTTGAATCAGCAGCCCACCATAAACCTATGTATTTTGGACGTTTGGTTCCCAAGTGATGGCAATTTAGAGGTGGAGCTTTGCTGGAGGAGGTATGTTGTGGGGGCTGGCTTAGGGGTGTTGTAATTGGCACACTTGTCAGAGAATTGTTTACTCTTCTACCGCTGGTTTCTACTTGCTGCAGAAGAAATAATGTCCAGCTTCTGCTCATGCCATGCTTTCCTCTGCCACCATGAAGCTTCCCCTTGAGGCTGTAAGTCAAAATAAAAATTGTCTTCTCATTAACTGCTTCAGGTCAGGTGTTTTGTCTCAGCAACAAGAAGTTAACTGGAGCAAATTACTATCTTCTAAGAAGCATATTCAATTTCACAACATAAGGAACCAATGTGAAGCTATCATAAAACTTGCACTTCAATTTAATATTTCTAAGTCATTAGCTTTCAAGTTATAACATAACACTACTTGTGGGATTCCTACTCCATCCAGGGTTTTAAAAGGTGATTTTGATCAATTCTTTGAAGGAATTAAACCTCCCAGGAGAGACTAAAATGCATTTCCAGGCTAACATTTCATATTCCATCAGATATGTAGAGATATTTGGTATAACAGAATCTATGTTCAGTTAATAGGAAGGTATACCAGAGAAGACTGAACTATTCCTCTATAAGTCTCTCCTCCACCTCTAAGGGCAGAGGATGAAGCATTCTAGAGAGCCATTGTGAAGGACTTACGTACCTTGGGGAGAGATCTGGTTGGGACTTTGACTGTCTCCTCTTCTGTTTTACTCCTCCTAGTGACTTTACTCGTACAACAAGCTGAAGCACAAAACATTTCAAATAAGTCTTTCTCACAATAAAAAGACATTTCATCTAAATAAGGACAGGGCATTAATTATCAATTTGTATATAAAAAGTGCCATTCAAACTTAGTGGCTTACTAATGCATGGCTTTTATGAGCCAAAAATGGTTTATGAAGGTGGTTATAGCCCACATTTTCCTAGGAGATTTCAGTTAAACTGCTGATCAATGCTGAAACCATCATATAACTCAACTAGTGTTGGAAAGCTTGCTTCCAAACTCACTCATGATGTTATCAGTAAGCCTCAATTGCTGTCTTTTAAAAAAATATATTTATTTGTTTGCAAGAGAGATATAGGCAGACAGAGAGAGAAGGAGAGAGAGAGAGAGAGAGAGAGAGAGAGAGAGAGAATGTACACCAGGGTCTCTAGCCACTGTAAATAAACTCCAGATGCATGTGCCACTTTCTGCATCTGGCTTTATGTGGGTATTGGGGAATCAATGTTAGGCTTTGCAGGCTAGTGCTTTTAACTGCTAAGCCATCTCTCCAGCCTTAATTGCTTTGTTATTGTTGATTGGATTTGATTGGATATCTTCACTCTTTATCATGCTCTGATCCTGAAAATACATGCCTTAGGAATTGGCTTCTATAGGGCAAAGGATCCAACAATGAGAAATAATGAGGACAAATTTCCACAAAAGTGGAAGCTGAAGCCTTTTTAACCTTCTCTCGTATATGTGACATTATCACTTCTTTCACATACTTTTAGTCTCTAACAATCTGAAAGGATCTATGCAATGATATGTATAATTGGCATAACTGGAATAATTGGAAGCCTATCTTGCAGGCTGGAAACCACAGTTTAGCCCCTGCCCGTAATGATTGATCTTTTTCATAAATAAAAGATATATAAATCCTTACCCAAAGCCCCTCAAATTATCATCCTACTAAAACAACCGCTCAAATTCTAGAATTTCATCACCTAAAACAGTTTCATGTGGGAGTGAAATTACTTACGCACACACACCATAAATTTGGGGACAAGTTGTATGCATCCTTTTACCCATGATATCATGACAGATTCACGAGTAACTCCTACAATATAGTGTAACTCCACAGACATCCAAATATGAGTATTTCCTTGATTAGGTATCAGTGTTGCCTCACATTAATCCCATTCCGTATCTCCTGAAAGGTAGTATTTGCAGCTGAGTAGTGCTTTTGTCAATAGCATTTGTAACCTATACATGTTTCTTCTCATTTTGTACTACTTTTTTAAATCAATTTTAGTCCAAACTGGCTTTTTACACAATTATAATTTTAAAGCCCTTGTCAATCTTCTATGGATCACTCTAAAATTTGCTTCATTAAGAAAAATCCACATATATCTCTGTGATTATCCTTCCTCTTTATCTTCTGTTGAGATACGGTCAATGCCCATAAATGTCCTAGAAGCTCTCTTTTACTCAAACAATATATGCATGGCCTCTGTTCATCTGATCTACTAATACTTGGAGATGTCATCTGTGATTCATGCAGGTCTTCAAGAAAAGTCTATAGTCATACTATCAGATCTATCTTTAGCTGATCTTATCCTCTCCAAAGACCAAGATCCTTTTAGTACTGTCTTCTCCAAGATCCAAGACCTTCTTCACTTACCTTCTCAAATTCCACTCCAAAATCTGATATTCCCACATTTTAGGCTTTATGCTATAGCAGTACCCTACTTCCTCTGCATTAGTTAGTTGTAGCTGCATAACAAATTTTTCTTTTATATCACAATTCCTGTTAATAGAAATTGGTGAACACCTTAGTTGTGTGATTCTGGCTCAAGATTGCTCCCATGTCTGCAATTAGGTTTCTGGCCCTCTTGGGGCTAGAGAATTGGTTTCTGAGCTCCCATACATGGTGGTTGACAGGCCTCAGTTCCTTTCTGACACTTGGCTTATTAAGGCCTCTATTCCTCACCATGTGGCCTTCTTTAGAGCTACATGACACTACAAATTAAACAAGAGGAGAGAGCATATGAAGGAGAAGTATTAAAACCAGAAACCAAGGCCTCAGAAGTGACAATCTCTTTTATAATGCATACTATTGGTCACACCAATCACTCCCAATACAATGTAGGAGATTATACAAGTGTGTCAATAGAAAAGGTAATAATAATTAGAAACATCTTGGACACTGTTGCTAGTCATGGGGAGAACTCAAGAAATGAGAAGGATGATATAAGGAGATAATACATAGAATGAGGAGGGTGAAAATATATTGAAATTAATTTGATATTTCAAGGTAGATTCAAATTGTTGGCAATAAATGTAACAAGTCCATATTATATTGTTTGAAATGAATAAGTACAGAGAATATTGGGAACAATACCAACCACATTGAACAGGATACCAGCTACACTGACTATTTGATATCCAATGTTCTGGAAATTTTTATATCAAATACCCTGTTCTGTAGAAGATTTTCAAATTCTAACCCTGGACTTCAAGTGAAAATGGTAATTCTTCATTTACTCTCACACTAAATAACCATCATAGTTCACTGTGACTCAAGTATTTGACAAACAAGAAGGTTGAAAAAAATCTGATTATCTTCCTATAGATGGAAACCACTGATGATTTGCTTCATTATAACAATGTTCCTACTGGCATATATATATATATATATATATATATATATATATATATATATATATGTTTTCTATATAAACTAAGAAAAGATCTGGTATAGTCAGTCAAGTTTCTCATTAACAAATAGAGGTCTGAAAAGGGATTCCTGTGACTTTTCTCTAAGAACACTAATTCTGAGAATTCCCCAAAATATTTCATGTACCCTGATTCTCTTTCTTGTTCATATTCTATAACATATCTCAGAACCTATAGATAAAATATACTTGTAAAGAAGTGATTATGATATGTTCAGAATATAAATTTAATAAAACATTCTATAAACCATTAAGTAACAAAACAACTTTTTGATTTCTTCCTCATGCAGGTCATTAGACATAAACCCAAATAGAGCATCATCTCTGATGGAAACACCTGATATTACTTAACACATTGTATATTTGAGGATACAAATTTTAAAATAATTTTAGCAGCCCTTTTTGTATCAAATTGTTCATAAACATATATCACATAGTTTGATCATATTCACCCTCTCTGTTATTTCTTATCTCCCTCATTCACCCTTTCCTTCCATATTCAGATAATTCATTTTCGATTTGAAAATAATACAAGTCCAGCATTCCAAATCACCTTAATAATAAAGATTTTGGATCATACTTAACTACTGGGTAGGTACGTCTAAGATCTGGTAAGATGATTAACTTAATTCTAACTATTTGAAGGTATTAAGAAAATTATTACTTGAAAGGATGTAGCACAGTTATTTTCCTTTGGGATGATGAAGGCTGAATGAGAGGGGCTAAAGAACTATTTGATATATAGCTTGTTTGCTGATGCATAACTGAGCAGAATGGACAATTCTAACATGTCAAGTGTCAAGATTATTAAGGGTCATTCATACTTGGAAAATTATTTTCTGGAGTACTTAGTTCTGAAAGGGATATCCCTTTTTATTTCTTAAAGACTCTTCAAAACAGCTCTGATGGTTTGATACCAGAATACACATTGAGTAAGTCTCATAATTCCTCATTCATGGAGACATTATAATTATCTGTCATATAACTATGAACATTTATGTGTAACTGAGGAAGTCTCAGTGGGCATAATTAATATGAAGATTGTGTTACTTTAGTTAGAATATATTTCTTTCCTCTAATTCAGCATACTTTCTTCTGATTAATAACTCTCAAAGTTTTTGTTTGTAATTTTCAATGCTAGATAACTTAGGTATAGTGCAATACTGACTGGACTTCAGGGTTTGTTATATTTATATGCTAACTGTTGTGACAGTGTGGAGAATTTTCAGTCTTGAAAAGGTATTGCTCATTTTAGCATACTTGATGCCTTCCATTTGTTACCTGTCTCAGTCCTCATTTCACTGCAGGTGTTGTTGTTATTGCACAATGAGTATGGAGATTCTCTTTGTCACATTCTTGATTAAAATAATGGAGGACATCCAGTGGAAAGAATATTCCAATGCAATTTACTCATTAGCATGGCTTCCCTTTATGAGTATTGCTCTTCCAGTAGCTCCACAAAGAATATTAGTCTGTGTGTTCTCAGAAGTGATTTACAAAACTCATTAAATATATGGAAATTATTTTCGAAACTCTCTAAATTGAATTTAGAAGTGATGGTAAATCCTATCTATGATTTCAAATAGTACACATATCATGCAAACTAAAGCGCCAATAAATACAGAAAGATAAAATTGGATTTTCCAAGACAAAAATTTGCATTCTGAAAATATGATCATCCTACTTGAAAAAAAAAAGGAATATGAAAAAGCATATGAGGTTTTTAGACAGTGGTTCAACTATTAGACCAGTTCTACCACTCACTGGTTCTAGAACAGTCAATATTTCAGGACAAAACTGAATTCGTCAAGACTTAAGTGGTTAAATGCACATGCTTGCCAAGACTGACAGCACAGATTCAATTCCCCAGCACCTGTGTAAAAGACAGATGCACAAAGTGGCACATGTGTCTGGCGTTCATTTGCAGCAGCAGGTGGCCCTGGTGTCTGCCCCATACTCACTCTTTTCTGTCTGCTTTTTTTGTCTGTGACTCTCTTTCTCTCAAATAAGTAAATAAATAAAAACATTTTTAAAAACCTGATTTAGCCATTCTTCATTTTGTGCCTGTGGGTAACTATTACTCTAAAAAGTAAAAAGTTACTGAAGTTTTCTGCTAAATCTTATTTGTATTTCTTCCCTTTTATTGTTATTTCTACTGTTATAATTGGTATGGAAATAGTCATCTTGCATTGTATTAAGTTGTTTTGCATTATTATAATGAAATATCTGAGCAGGCTACCTTTATCTTTGTAAAAGTTTGTATAGCTCATAATTCCAGAAACCATGAGGCCTTACTGGATCAGCCTCCAGCTAGGACTTCATTATGGATGGATGGATGGATGGATGGATGGATAGGTTATAGGTATCCATGAGAGAAAAACAAACTGGATCGCCAATTTAGAAACCAGAGAGGCTAAATTTCTTCAAAATCCTGGCTTCTGTTGACATAAGGTCATTATACAAATACTCCCCTTTGTTAAACACCCTGCCAAGTCAACATAGTTACTCTGAGGTTCAGAAGTTCAACACATGAGCCTTTGAGAGACTGAGGGACTACTACTCCCAAACCATGACACTCACTGAACCAGAATTCCTCAAAGGCCATGATTGTTGTGATCTAAAGCACTACACAAGTTTATCTATGTCTTGATCTCACTTGTATAATCATCTGAATCCTTATCTATCAGAGTTTTCATATAATATGTTGAATTTGGGAAGAATAGGTCTTGCCTATATGCTAGGATAGTTTTCTACTTTTCTGCAAGTCAAGCACATTTTACTTTGTTTTCCTATTATGGATCATATTTCTATATGGAGAACAGTAAAGCTGTGCTAGACTTTGATACCTCTTTAAATATATAGTAGCCAAGAATATAATTAGTAATGATATTGGTTAACTGAAAGAATGTGCGTGTAAAGAAAAGAACCAGTGAATTAAAAATAACCTCAATTTCTCAATTTAGATATTTAGGTCAGATCACATAACTGTTTAGGGAGATCAACAGGTTGTGTCTCTCCAAGTCCTTTCTTTGACTCAGGCTTTCTTATTCCTTAAGGAGTCTGTCTGTCTCTAAAGCCAATGTTCTCAATGTTCAATGCTAAAAATCAAAACTTTGGGCTGGAGAGATGGCTTAGTGGTTAAGCACTTGCCTGTGAAGCCTAAGGACCCTGGTTCAAGGCTCTACTCCCCAGGACCCATGTTAGCCAGATGCACAAGGGGGCACACGCGTCTGCAGTTCGTTTTTAGTGGCTGGAGGCCCTGGCACATCCATTCTCTATCTACCTCTATCTGCCTCTTTCTCTCTGTCACTCTCAAATAAATAAATAAATAATTTAAAGAGTTTGGGTTTTTAAAAAAAAAAATCAAAACGTGGTCTGAACCTATCCTACCCATGTGAAAATCCACTGAAGTTATCCATAGGAACATTATTAATATGGTGCCATAAAACATCATCTTATATGTGTGGATATGTGTATACACATATATGAATGAATATAGGAACATATAATTATATATAATGATATATATTCTCTATCTATATGACTTTATATATATATACATATATATATTTTGTATATATATATGTTCTATATATAGGTGCATAGATAGATAAGATAGATAGATAGATAGATAGATAATAGATAGGCAAATGTCATTACTCTTTCTTTTGTCTTTCTCAAGTATGAATAGCTAACAAACTTAGTGAGGTGGGTAAATAAATCTTACATAGTTAAGTTGGACCATGTACCACATCTATAAGAAAATTTAAGTTACTTCATACTCCCAAATTTTTCCACATGTTGGTAAGAGAATCCAAAAAAATATGTCCTGTCTCAAAAGGTAACACATCAATGTAATGTTCAGTTTATCACATAGGGACCTTAGCATTCATATATGCAGATGAAATTTCTTTGGGTGTGATGGTCTTTGAGCATAGTTTAGAAAGACCAATAAAATCTGAATGGCTGGTGCCCCATCCATAGATGCCCCTTCCATAATAATTAATAGATCATTGTTATTAGTAGCATGATGCATATTAATTCCATGAAGTGATTATCTTTTTTTTTTTTTTTTTTTTTGGTTTTTCATGGTAGGATCTCACTCTAGCCAGGCTGACCTGGAATTCACTGTGCAGTCTCAGGGTGGCCTCAAACTCATGGTGATTCTCTTACCTCTGATTCCCAAGTGCTGGAATTAAAGGCATGAGCCACCATGCTCAGCTATGAAGTGATTATTGATAAATATTTGGATGTTTGTATTAATTCTTTTGTACTTGATTTTGAAAATACTCATTTGACTGTAAATTGAAAAAAAAACATTGAATGGATTAATGCAGTTTTATATCAAATAAGTAGACTGCTATAATCACCTTAAGTTTTCTTTCATGTATTTAAACTTGATTCATTTCCTTTTGTTCTTCTTGATCATGCTAAAATATAAAAATACAAGAAAATGTCACCATAGTCTGCTCTCTGAGTTCCTCTAATGCAGACCTGGGGCTGTAATGACATATTTCCAGCAAAAGTACAATGACCAATTTGCTTTGGTACTCAGAAATATGCTGACATGATCATGGAGTATTTAAAAAAATTCTTATAAATTCATTATAACAGTTTAAGCTCTAAATTGATATCTTGTTTCTGATGGCTCAGGCTTTTCTAAAGAAATCCACATAGATTTTCCTTCACTTCTCAAATTATCATCCTTAGTTGATTGATTATCTTTCTGGGCTCTGCTACCTTGTGCAAAACAACTTCAATCAACACAGTTTCTCTTCTTTTAAAGAGCCCTCTTTCAAAGACAGACAGACACATCCATGGTCAACTCTGAGAAGATCCAGGGAAACACATGAATATTCCTTTTTTTTCATAGATAAAAAAAGGGTATTTGTGAAGCTAATGAGGAAAGTTGACGGAGACTTGGATAGGGTGTCTGGACCTCTCTGTCTGTGAGTCCTTATGTAACTCTGAAAAGGGAAAAGACAACCACATAAATGTAAATAGAACAACCCTTAGATGTTACTTGGTATCCATGGGTGTAGGGAGGATTGTTTGCAGGGCACTGCTACAGATGCTTACAGAAAATAGCATAACATTTACACACAAAACTAGGCCTATCTACCTATACATTTTAAATGTTCTCTGCTTCTTCTTCTACTAAAGACATCTAATACAATGTAAACGTTATATAAAAGGTTTGCCCACTGTGTTACTAAGGGAATTATGGGGAAAAATGTATACTTATTCCATACAAATGAAATTTCTTTTTTCAAATGTTTTGCATCACATTTGCTTCTGTTTGCACATGCAAAAACCCTGGATATGGAAGAAGGGTGATAGTTTGTCTTCCCTGAAGAAAATCAAACAAATAACCCCCCCCAAAAAAAAACAAAATCTTTAGCTTTATGTCAAACTCAGAGGTTGCAAGACCACTTCAGAAAGTGCAGAGCACACAGAGAACATTAGCTGAAGATGTGATATTACTGGCCTCTTCATGGCCTACTTTATGATTATAATTATAATTACTTAAGGTCCTGGACTTAGGAAGTACTTCCCTTATGTCAACTTCAATTAAAACATTTGTGTGGATAGGAGAGATCAATTAAAATGCTTTGATAGCACTTCTTGTAAGAAATTGAACTTCATAAAAGTCTTAACAATACAAAACATTTTGAATGTAATGATGATTATAATAATGATGTTCATAATGATAGCAATGCTAGTGTGTTTCAGTATACATTTTGCATATGTACTATTTTAAGCACTCTATGGTAATAATTTTCAGTGATATTATAACTCTCAACTGTGATTCCAAGTTTTCAAACCAACTTGACTACAAAAGCCCTCCAAGCAATTTTTTCAAAAATATCTCTCATTTGCTATAAAATCTCAATTAGTCAAATAAGGTTTGTGATGGGGCTGGAGTCAGTGATGATCTGAATTTGTCTTTCAGGACTGTAGACAATTTATTTGACCTTGTCAAAAGTTTGTTTTATTGTTTGCTGATGAGTTGATCTCAGAGGAGATAAGGCAGTAACAAACACAGATTTGTCATGCAGCTGATAGACTTATTCCTCATGGTAGTGAACCATGAAAGTTAAATATCAACATTGGAAGTTTCTACAAGGACACCAAAAATATTTATTTTTTAAAAACTGACTGAAATACAGAAAATAATTAAGTCTTTCAGCATTTATTTAAATATTTTATTCCATCTTTCATTCAGCCAATTAGATTGCACGTCCCCTTATAAGGAATCCACTACTGTCATTTTTTTAGTGACTTTCTTATGTTCTCTATCTTTGTTTAAAACTCAATACCTATGTTATAAGCAAGTGCCTTTAACCACTGAGAAATCTCTCCAGCCCTTCAATACATGTTATTTTTAATTTATTTTTATTAGATATGGACATACTTAGTATGCAAACAACACATGTTGGTACCATCCTCTCCCTCATCCCTGCCCCTTTTCTGAAGAAGCCCTCCTAGTTGGGGATGCAGGTCAACCCCATGGGGATTGTGGGTCATGCATTGTTGGGGCAGCAGTCAGTTATGGGGGACAGGCAATGTCTCTCGGCATGATTTCTCAACATGTGGCTCTAACAATATTTCCGGCCCATCTTCTGCAAAATTCCCTGAGCCATGTTGGGTGTATTTTATGTCCACTTCTGTGATAGGCTCCTAGCAGCATCTGGATCTCGGCTTTGGTAGGAGTTGAGTGTCCTCACTGTCTATCTCCTTCACCCTTGTGCTGATATAAGATTCACTAAGAAAGTAATGCTCTTACTCATCTCCCCAATTCCTCTGTGGTTTCAGCTAGGGCCAGGGTGAAGTGTACTGGGTCATTTATCTCCTCAGGTCCTGCTCCCATTTCAGAAAGAGAAGCAGATTCTCCAATGGAGAGTGAAGTCAACACCTGTTAAATGGGATAACCATTATTAATTTGGAAATCCTTTAAAGGATGTATGTAGACCCTCTTATAGCCCAATTAGTGGGAGCTTGACATTGGAAAGCAAAATCTTTGTATGGATATGATTCTGACTTGTTTCCCACTTCTAGATATGGTTTCCTTTCCACTGAGAGGATCTGTTAGCCAATCCAAGAGCAGTTGGTTACCCACCATGGCTATGTGCCATTGTTGCGCTTGTGTGAGTATCATATCAGGTTGTTTTCTTTTGAGTAGCTTAGACTTTGTGTTGCTTGGACAGATGTTGGAGACTTTTCCCCGGTAGCTCATGTACTGCCTTCCTGCACCAGGGACTGGCTACCTTCTGGATTCCAACCAGGTCTAACCATGGTCCATGCCAACAGCCTATGGTGTCTTCAGCTATAGGGACTTACCATTAACATCTGGTGGGTAATCAAGTGCTCTAACAGAAGTCTGTTTTGTTTGTTTTGGGACACCTGTCCATATAGAAAAGCTACTCGTTTTAGTACATTGATTTTTGTATCCTGCTGCTTTACTGAAGCCTTTAGAAGGTTTTATATGGAGACTTTCGGATTACTTATGTATTGGATCATGTCATCTGCAAAAGAAAGGCTAACTTGACTTTTTTCCTTTCCAATTTGAATCCCTTTTATATCTTTCTCCTGACTTATAGCTTGGGATACTACTTCTAGCACTAGGTTGAAGAGACGTGGTAAGAGTGGGGAACCCTGAATTGTTCCTGATCTCAGTGGGAACCCCTTGAGTCTTTCCCCATTAAGTATTATTCAGGCTTCAGGTGCTTTATATATAGCCTTTACTGTGTTGAGATACAAACCCCCCATGCCTATTCTTTCCAGTGTTTTGATCATGAAATGAAGTTGTATTTTATCAAAGGCTTTCTCTGCATCAATTGACATGATCATGTAGTGTTTGGTGCTTTCTTGTGTTTTGTACTATGTAGAGGCTGGTCCATTTTTGGTTATTGTGATCTTCTTCTTGTTGGTTCTTGAGATTGGTTGTTTGACCCTTCTATGTGGAGTAGTCCCTCAAGTGTTCTCGGTAGGTTTGGCTTTGTATTCATATAATCATAGAGTTGACTTTTACATGGAAAGTTTTCCTTTTACTATCTATAATGAGGAATACTTTTGCTGGATAGAATAGTTTGGGTTGGAAGCCATGGGTTTTCATTGAGAAATCTGATTTAATTCTAATGATTTTGACTTTGCATATTGTAAGTTGTTTCTCTCTTGCTGCTTTTAACACTCTCTCTTTGTTTTCATTGTTATGAGTTTTAACTATGATGTGCTGCAGAGAATTTCTTCTTTGGTCCTGTCTCTTTTGTGGTCTCTGGGCTTCTTGTATCTGGATGGGCCTCTCTTGAGAGATTTGGAAATTTTTCTTCAATAATTTTGTTTAATATGTTCTCTATGCCTCTGGCCTGGATTTACTCTCCTTCTGGTATATCCATGATCTGTATGTTTGGTCGTTTTAGGGTATCCCACAGTTCCCTTGTATTCGTTTCACTTGATAATTTGAACTTAGCAAAGTTTTTGGCCTCCTGATCAATTTCTTCTGTCTTGTCTTCCAGGTCAGATGTTCTGTCTTCCACATGAATAACTATGTTAATGAGGAGTTGTAGAGAGGTTTTTATAAGTCCTATTTGATTTCTATTTTCTGTTGTGTTATTTTGCATTGTGTCCATCTTTTTGAAGAGGTATAAATTCAGTTCGAGTTCTGATTTTTCTTGATGCTTCCTGGAATTTATTCTTACATTTGGTCAAGTCTTCATTAAGCTTAACCAACCAGTTGTTGAGATCTTCCATATCTTGACTCACCTTCAATTCATTCATCTCTTTTGAGGGGTCTAATGTTTTCTTTAATCAAGTTAATCCTACTGTCAAAAGCTGCACACTCTAAGAGATGATTCTGTTCCATTTCATTGATACAGTTGTTGGTTCTTTGATGGTTTGCTTCCAGTTCAGTGATTCTTTCGATCAGGGTCTCATTGATTGTTGTGTTTTCATTTTGCTATTGAATTTCTGTTGATTTCTTTATGATTTTATTGGAGGCTTCTTCCATTGTAGGACTAGGTATCCTTGGTATAGATCTCTCAGTTTTCTGACTTTTGTTGCCTTTTTTGCATTGTGGTCTACCCATTTTAGGGAGACTTTTTATTTTATTGAGGAGGAAGCAAGTTTTGTCCTTTGGTAGTGTATCCTGTGACTTAGGTGAACAGAGATTTAATCCCCAGTGGCCAGTCAGGATACCAGAGCAAAAGGCCTGATTCCACATCCTGCCTATGGACCAGGCCTCCCCAAACAAGGCACAATGGGACCTACCAGGACTAGGGAACTGGTAGGAGCCAGGATGCAGGGATCTGGCCTACTCCCTCCATGTTGCGCCCGCCCGCACAGTGTCCAGGGCAAGGAACCTGGACCAGGGAACTGGGAGGAGCCAGGAAACAGGGATCTAACCTCTCAACACATATTTTAAATACTGGCATTCACCTTTTATGTTCATTTGTAGGTATAGATGATAGTATAATTTTCACTTGGAATCAACCTTCATTTAAAGGATAAATGGAGAGAAAATTATAAAGCCCTTGTAAAGGATAAAAGTTAAATTGCCAGATACAACAAGGCTGTTATATCAGTTGAATATGGACATGTATAGTGGTCAAAAATAAATATCACAAATGCATCACAGTGATGCATGTGCAGTTTCAGTGCAATTCACCCAAAAATATATTCTCTCCTCCAATAAATAATACTATGAAAACCTCAAAACAATACGAATGAATATCAGGCACTCTAATAACTGTTTATTAATATTTTATTTAAAATTTCAAAAACAAATCACCATATATATATATATATATATATATATATATATATATATATTTGCTGATCTTAACTGACAAATTCTTTGATGTTATTAAATTTTTTGAACTGTTTATGAGATTACAATAAAGTTCTGAATGTTACATGCTCCTTTAGCCTTATTATAAGAGAAGCCATAAGTACTTGAATGGTGACCAGAGTTTGCAGACATAATATTTACTTTGCTTTATAGGATATATATAAATATTTCATACTTTGCTCCAAGATAGATGGCACATGAAATGAAATGTATGTTATTATTATTTTTCATAGATATAGCTAACTTAAGTTCATGAATCCCTACTGCTAATGGCCCTGTAATTAAAATGCTTCATGAGTTTGCTATGGCGCCAGAACAGCAATTAAACTGGAAGGTCTAAGCATTTGCACCTAATGGATATCCACCAGCAAAATTCAAAACATTACTTTGCATATTTTAAAACAATTTTGTTGGACTGTTTTAAAAAAATGTGTACTTTTTTGAAATGTAGTTTCAGTATATAGCTCAGGAACCCTCAAATTTGGAATCCTCAAATCATTGCACCTCAAGTGCTGAATTTATGGCTGTATACCACCTTCAGCTGAATTTTTAGAAATATTTTATTTTTATTTTTTATTTGACAGAGAGAAAGAGGAAGAAAGAGGGGAGAGAGAAAGAGAGAGAGAGAGAGAATGGGCACACCAGGGCTCCAGCCACTGCAAATGTACTCCAGACGTGTGTGCCCCCTTGTGCATCTGGCTTACGTGGGTCCTGGGGAATCGAACCTGGGTCCTTTGGCTTTGCAGACCAATGCCTTACTTACTAAGCCATCCCTCCCGCCCAAGCCATCCCTCCAGCCCTGATTTTTTTTTAATGAGTGGTATATTAAAGGGAGTTTTTATTTTCCCTTTTAAATTTCTGCACATATTCTAGATATTATACAATGAAGTTTGTATGTGTACATTATTTTTTTAATTCATAATTTAGCCCTTCTCATTACTTTCTTTTGTCTACCCTCTCACATCCACCTTCCACTAAACCCCTTCTTTCCAACTAGTACTGCTGAAATGAGGTGTTAGGGGTTCAGGAAAGTCCTTAAACCCCAAACCCTAGGTTCGTGTCTACTTTTAGCAAAAAAAAAAAAAAAAAAAAAAAAAAAAAAAAAAAAAAAAAGACTTACAAGGATAACTATTAAAGTATTATATTAAGAGAAATACAGAACCAAAGCAAAGAAGGAAAATGAATAGACAAGCAGAGCCTTAACCCACATAATGGGCTTGGAGAAACCACAAAATAGACTTGAAAGAAAGTACCAAGCACTCCTGCTGTGTGGAGGACAGCAGGGGGTAAAAAGCCCACCTGGGAAGTAGGGCTTAGGGGGTTCTGCTCTCACCTCTGCCCAACTGAGCCAATAGGAGGAGAAACTCACAATAAACTGGAGGTTCATGCATGGTCAGGCAGCCCAGAGAGCTTGCCCTCCCCACTGAAACCTATTTATATTCTTATGGTGGTAGGGCCCTACATTCTTGCTCTGGTGAGCCAGAGAGACAACTGATTGGTCTGGGGTAGGGGCTGTCTGAGGAAGAATCTAGCCATGAAGACAAGTTCTGGGGGCTGATCTTGACCAACCACAATGTTAGGATTAGATTTAAATCCTAGGAAAGACCTCCTTCCTAGGAGGGGCCCAGGTTCCTTGTGCAAAAGCAGATCTCCTTTAGTAAAAACCTAAGGATTCAGATCATCTTTTGATCTATATCAATGTAGAGACTTCAAGGATAGGCCCAAAGACATTCCTGCTTCTTACTTTCAGAGACCCAGTCACCCTTACTTCCTAACAAAGCTAACTGACTCCCTCTCACAGTTTTTATTTTGATACCTTTTTTTGGCTCTCCTTCCTCATCCATCATGACGTATTGGTAGGCCCAATATTACAGAGGTCTTGCGAAGGTAACAACAACCACTGCGAGGGTCTGAATGCAGCAGCCAGTTAGTGTTCAGAAGAAAACATTCCAGTACACTCCTCCCTCTCCTTTGGCTCTTGCATGCATTCTTTCATAATGTTCCTTGAGCCTTAAGGGCCTGGTAGAGATGTCACATTTAATTCTGAGCATTCAACTCCCACTTCTCAGCATTTTGTTGAGTTCTGAATCTCCCTAGAAGTCTCCCCCATCTAAATAAAGAAACTTTTCCAACAAAAAGTGGGAGTAGGGCTGGAGAGATGGCTTAGGGGTTAAACTGTTTGCCTGCAAAGCCAAAAGATGCAGGTTCGATTCCCCAGGACCCACATTAGCCAGATGCACAAGGGGCGCATGTGTCTGGAGTTTGTTTGCAGTGGCTGGAAGCCCCGCTGTGCCTATTCTCTCTCTCTCTCTCTCCCTTATTTTCTGTCAAATAAATAAACAAATAAATAAAAAGTGGGACCAGCACTAATCAATGGGATAAACATAAATAGTTAAGCACAATATCTATTTAGCCAAACAACAGTAATATAAGCTGAAATTAAATATCAACATTTGATTTTGAATTTCTTATGCTAAAAGCATTCAAGAGGCAAGAGCCATTCTTCTCACTCCATAAAGGGAAGAAGCCACTGAAGTTGTAAGGTTAGACTCAATTCATCCTTACTTGAGACTTGCAAACTTGCTTTAGAAACTAAAGATCCTGACATTTATTCAAGATTTCACTTGAAGCTGGGTGTGGTGGCACACACCTTTAATCCCAGCACTCAAAAGGCAGAGGTAGGTGGATCTCCATGAGTTCTAGGCCACCCTGAGACTACATAGTTAATTCCAGGTCAGCCTGGACCAGGGAGAAACCCTACCTCAGAAAATAAAATTAAAAAAAAAAAAAGGAAAAGAAAAGTTTCACTTGAAAGTTAATAAGATGATGGAAAGTCATAAACAGATGTTTCACTCCGTAGATCCACTGGATGAGGGCAGACAGCTACTCTTCTAAACTCTGAACTATCTCTGTGTTTATTGATTTCAGAGGTAATATATTGAGACAGAAGATGTTGCTTGAAAACCGAGTCTTAAGCCATCTCAATAGTATACTGAATCGGATAGGATGCTGTCACAGGATGCTGGGTCCCCTGCTCTGAGGGAAAGAGCGTCAAGGTGGAGAAACATCATTTATCAATATATAAGTGAGGAAGCAAAGATGGGAAGTTTCAAGGGAAGGTATTTATCACGAGATATTGTTCTATTAAGTTGGCTTTATTTTGGTCACTTCAAGTGATTGGTGTGCAATACATGTAATTATTTTGTCAAAAAGATGTTAGCCTGGCAAAGTGTCACCTGTTCACAGTACTGTGCCATTATTAAACAGCTGCATTCTGACTTCCAAACAAGAAACGTTCAAGCTCCTGTTAATCACAAATAGGCAATCTAAAAACAAAAGCAAGAGTGACAAAAGTGCCTCACAGACTTTTAAAGTGTTAAGAAGAGAAAGAGCCAAATTATATTAAATAC
Organism: Dipus sagitta; assembly: GCA_036346955.1. Taxonomy (NCBI): domain Eukaryota; kingdom Metazoa; phylum Chordata; class Mammalia; order Rodentia; family Dipodidae; genus Dipus; species Dipus sagitta. Next base: position 241,539,752 of record CM070770.1, read on the forward strand.
AACTTATTGTCAAATAAAAGGTAAAAATTGGAAAACCATAATTCTTTACTTTGAAACTTTTGCTTACAATTGACTTTAATGATTCTGTCCCTTGAGGAAGATAATTAATCTGGGAAGAGTTTGATGACTTTAAAATTAGACTCTTCCAATTTTTATAGTATAATTTCTAGTTGGGAAGAACTAGAATAAGCTATTTTCACTTTGGACCTTTTAAAGGTTTTGTACTTTATTTTTATTTGAGAGAGAGAGAGAGAATGGGAACATCAGGTTCTTCAGCTGCTGCAAACAAACTCCAGACATGTGCCCCCTTGTGCACATGTGTGACATTGTATGCTTGTTTCATTGTGTGTCTGGCTTACATGGGACCTGGAGATTCAAACATGAATCTTAGGCTTCACAGGCAAGCCCTAAAGCTCTTACTTTTGACCTTGGGGTTACAAATAGGAAATAATGTTTTTGATTTTGTTTAAACATTTAATTTTGTGTGTATGTTTGTTTTACATTTATTTTTTTTCCTTTTATACATGTAAGATGTGACTTATTTGAGTAATAAAAGGTATACAGGCTGTGAGAACCCTTTCATGTTGTGTAACTGTATAAAAGAGTGTGGTAGACATAGAATTATCTGTACCTAATGGGAAAGGGTACTTATTTCTCTGAGACTTTAACTTAATCACTTGGTCTTCTTTGGCTTTCATTCTCACTTTGGTGAAGTGCAGTATCTCAGTCCAGGGTCATACATGTGAGTCATTTGCTTTGCCTTAGAAAACAATCAAGCTAATGTTTAAACATTGAGATTAATACAATATTAATAAAAAATTTAAAAGGCAGAGCCAATGTTATTTAACTCTGCTTTTGTGCCAGGCAGCAAACACCTCAACTTCTGTACATAAGTTTACAGTTCAATGAATTTTCACAGACTGAACACAGTCTTTCACACTAGCTTTCAAGTATAAAAGAAATAAAAAAAAAGGCATGATCAATGGCCCCAGATCCTCCTGATATTCCCTAAAGCCATCAACCACTTTCCACAATGTTTATAAAGATTAATTTAAAAAAAACACCCAATATTGGTTTCATTTTATTTGTAATTTACATAATTAAAATCATGCAATATGTTTTCTTATACCTTCTGCTGCTCAGCACCATGTTGGTGATCTTCATCCTGTTTTAAAACAGTTTAAAAGAAGGTATATTCTTATTGCTGTATAATGTTCTGATGAGCAAATGGAGCATGTTTTCTTCATCTAACTACTGATGAGAATTTGAATAATTTTTAGAGGCAAATGAAAAAGGGAAAGAGGGAAAGCCGTAAGGAGCATGAACTTAATGACATGAGTCCAACCAAACAAAACCCATCAAAGCAAGCAAACAAAATTCAAACAGTGCTTGTGAGCGATCCTTTTTTTCCTGTTTTGGTAATTGACTTTCTCATTTCGGGAGCTTCCACTCCACATTTTATGTGGTACTAGTAGGACTGCTCATAATAAATTCTTTTTCCCACCTCCCACCCAAGGGCACCTCATAACTCAAATTAAACAGTCACTGAACCTACTTTTTTCTTCTCTTCTCTCCCTGTCTTCCTTTTTGCTTTCTTTCTTTTTTGGTTGTTTGTTTGTTTGTCAGGACGTATAGTTTAAGTTGTTCAGCAATGTACTATCTGAATAAGAATGACCCCCTGTCTCTACCTCCCAGGTGGTAGGACTACAGGTATGTTCCAGGATAGGCATTTTTTTTGTGTGTGTGTGGGGGGGGAGGAGTCCAAGTTCTTATACTAGCACACACATAAATATTATGACTATGAAGAAACTGTGTATGTATACCTGCTATTGATAGTTTCCAATATACTATGAATTTTTTCCTTTCCTAAGTATTCAAGTGTTCAGCTAACATTTGTTTCTGTGACCTATGCAGTATCTTTTTAGTCAATTGCTCAAAAGCAAAACATTAAGCTAGAAAAATTATGTTTCTATTGCTTGTATCCAAAACAAAAATTCTCTAGAGGAAACAGACAGTTAACTTAATAAAACATAAGAGACAAAAATATGAAACAGTTGTATGTGGAAATATGTGGAAATGTTTTTTTAACATTTTATTTTTTTATTTGAGAGACAGAAAGAGGCAGAGAGAGAGAGAGAGAGAGAGAGAGAGAGAGATGGAGAGAATGGGCTTGCCAGGGCCTCCAGCCACTGCAAGGAACTCTAGATACATGCACCACCTTGTGCATCTGGCTTACATGGGTCCTGGAGAATAGAACCAGGATTCTTTGGCTTTGCAGGCAAATGCCTTAACCGCTAAGCCATCTCTCCAGCCCGGATATGGTTTTTTTGTTGTTGTTGTTTTGTTTTCTTTTTTTTTTTTATGTACTGTTAGCATGTGTTGTGTGAATTTAAAGTAATTTACAAATCTAATGCATTTGTAATTACAAATTGTGATTACAAATCTTATGCTTTGAATCAAGTTTTAATAATCATGGCTGACATCCCTTCTCTGGAGGCTTTGGGATGGAATGGCCATAGCTTTTGCAAGTATCTACCAAATGTTTTATTACATATATTTGAGAATGCATTTCTGTAAGAGTCAGCAGGGTAAGAGCTTTATGTGACCAATGCAATGTATAGTTTTCTGAAACTGTCCTCACAGGGGGAACTACAGTGTCTGTAATGGAGCCCGGCTTTGGCCTGATTCTCTGTTTGAGAGCTGTCTAAAACACGATTGGGCATGACTTTTACAAGAGAAGAAAGCAGAAATTATTTGTTGGTAGCAACAGAAAAGATAATATATGTCATATTTAATTTCTTATTCATGAAAATTCAGAAACATTCTTTAATCTCTAAAGAAATGCAGTATCTCACCATAGATTGTTGCAAAAGGAGTTGTCAATCCACTGAGTTACAAAGACACTTGTCTCCTCTGTATACCTGAGGAAAATTCACTATTGTATTATTTTGAAAGGTAAATCTCACTGCATTCTTTTCTGCTTTTATTTGTTTAATCTGCTAGACAGCTCATGTATAGCCATGATAGTGGAAACCTTTCCTATGACATAATGTCTTCTGAGAAGTTGTCAACCATCAAAACATGCATGGAAATCATGAAAATTGTCACTATGAATCTCACCCACTTTTGTCCTGTTCTTTTTGTGTAGAAGAAAAGGCAACTCAACATAAGCCATATGTGCTAGAATGGTATTTTGAAATAAATAGCTGTACATTCAAAGGTAGATATTTTGTAGTCAATTTTAGAAAAGCATTAAATGTAGAAGTGAGAAAAAATAGCTGTGATGTCTGTTTTTCTCCACTTAAGGCAGGTTGAATAATCTTGAAGCATCTGTCAGCCTTCTTAAGTAATTTCAAAGCTAGTCTGCTTACAAGGGGAATGTAGGATACTAGCTGATTTCTAAGATCATTTAACCTTAGTACAAATGAATAACACAGAGATGTACTTTAGAAGTTAAGTTGACTTTATTCATGCAAAATAATTTGATTTATCAAAATGTGTAGTTTACTATTTGCCAGATAATCTTATTGTCCAACCTGACCAAGCAGATGTCTGCAATTACTTAACTGTTATTCAACTCAGTATTTCAATTGTAGATTAGTCCAATTTCAGTCAGAACTTCAGGACTGAGTTCAAGTAACTGCTTTTAACCACTTAGGCATCTCTCCCGCCCAAGACCAAGTTCATATACAAGTTCAGTAGCTGTGTGACCTTGCTTAGGCTAGTTGTTTTTCCTAACATCTGTGCTGTTTACTAGATACTGGGAAAAAGTGATACCTGTCACAGGGTGTAGGGGAAGACTGAGGGTGATAATACATAGGAAGAGACTGGGAAATGAGTGGCCTGTTGCCTTTTTCTATGTAATGCAGTCTTGAATCCTTTTAATTTCCTGTTTTCTCCATCTAAAACACTCTGTGTTTCATCATAGTGACAATACTTGCTTAATATAATTGCTTCTTAAATACTCTACTTCTAGACTGAGTTTAATTCTCATATCATTAATACTGAGCATTGATAGGATTTCTTATGGTCATTGATAAAATCATCATATGCAATTAATTTAATTTAATTATTGAATTTTAAACTGTGAAGATAGGGCCAATGTCTTCCTATTTTGTTTCCTATTTGATCACAACATGAAATTTAAAATTTTCAATGTAGTACAAAAATAGCTTCTCCCCTTACAGTTACCTTCTTTAGACCTACTTTCTAGTAACAAGAAGGTAGGCATTGTATAGGCAGCAAAGCATCTGGAACTCCTTTAAAACCCCTGTGTGAAGGTATCTGCCCAAGCTATAAACAGTTCTCCAAATTTTACCTTTTGAGCCTTGGTTTTAGAGTCTGAAATGTGCCATGTCATTTTTCATGTTCTTTTGGGACTAAGACTAAATGACCTGCATTTTTTTTCACTGCAATTGTTTATTAACGAATGAAAGCAGTCAGTCATTAATTGTATGGAATTTCTTCTAAGCCTTATTTTTGGACACCAGTCATGTTAACAAGTGCTGCCCACAATCAGGACTCCCTTACAATTCACTTCATTACTGGCTGGCTGTCTTGTGAACATATATAAATATATTTATTACATATATATTCTAAAGGCAAAAAAGTCAGTATCATGTATTAAATCATCATACAATAAAAGCACTTGTTACTAGTGGTTCTCAAAGAGTGAAATCATTCTGAAATCATCAGCATAGCTATTTTCAAGATTCTGTGGTGTTCCTCACTTCCAGTTGCTACAGAAGAATGACTCGTTTCATGTTCTTCCCTGGATTCGGATGAGGTTGGTTACAACCCCAAGTTTATCTGGGGCAAAGATTTTCACCCAATGTGAAATTGGTTTAACTTAGTAATTTTTACATTTTACATTTTTCTTGAAGCACAGAAAAGTCCATTATTTAAGATTTTTATTTATCCAAGTTCATGATGAAAAGATTATGCTAAGATATGGTATCTGCTATGCACCTTCTCTGTAAATATTAGGAAATGAATGTCATTGCTGAATTTAGCCAGAAAGATAGAGTAAATTTTTGTTTTTATTCAGCTTACCTTCTATTGAAGGAGGTTATATGCACATTGATTATTTTAAATACAATTATTTTAATAATTTAATTATTTTTAAAACATTTTGTTTCCTTGCACATCTGTGCATATGAATGGGGGGATCTGCTACCAGGGTTCCTTGCTGCTGCAAATGAATGCTAATCCAGCTTTTTGTGGGTGGCTAGGGATATGAACTTGGGCTGATAGGCTTTGCAAGCAATCACCTTTAACCACTGAGTGATCTTCCTTGATATTATTTTAAAGAGAAAAAAGAAACAAGTATCTATGAGAGCACATAGAAAGAAATAAACTTGGCTTGAGATGGAGGGAATTTTTCTGGTCATGAAATGAGAGCACAAGTCCTTGGAGGAACTTTCTTTTCCCACTTCCTTCTCTTATCAGTTACATAGATGGTGGCTGGGAAGCAGTTTGGATAACATGAGAGGACCAGAATAGCTGAAGCGAACAGAAACGGAAGAGAATTATAGAAGAAATAACCACAAGAAAAGTCCTGAAGGACCCCTATGCCTTAACTTTCTCATCTATAAAATGAAGCTAATTATGGTCACCTATGCATCTGATGAGGTTGCCAAAACCCAGGGAAACTCTCAATAAAAGGGTATATCTAAATTATAATCAATCTATAAAATTCTAGAAAACCACAGGACATGTCTTTTATATGTACACAAGTTATATATGTGAGAGCAATGTGCCATATGCAAGTAGGAAATGCATCTATGATCTGTTCATGCTCTAGTAGAACCCAAAAAATCTATTCAGAGGCACCATGATATGAGGAAACATAACATTTGTTCCATAACTCACAAGCTAACACTGGAACAAGACATTGAACAGAATTCTCTTCAGACCCAATAAGATCTATTGAGTGAATACCAAAAAGAATGCCAACATTCATTACATTTGGGGAGACAGATGGTCTGGACTGAGACAACCAATTAATGTAAAATGTGTTTTCTGTTGGCTCTTACCACAAAGGAAGATCGTCGTTTGAAATACCTTGTTCTTAAAGTTTATTCTATTTTCAGCTTAATGTTCCTTTATGTAGAAATTAAAACCATTTGAGGCTTTGATAGGTAAAATTTTACCTAGATGTTATGACATATATAAAAGGTGAATTCATATGATTTATTATTTTTAGTAGTAAAGAATGCAAAGTAATATATTCATTTGAAATACGCTGATGTTCCATTTGTCACATTTTTCATGTGCCAGAATATTATAAAATTATTTTCTCCCAAGATTGGTCAATGTGATCATTTCTCATTGGTCAATGTGATCATATCTCACATATCTAAAAGTCCTGTATTAAGTTGTACAAGTAGAATTGCTCTTGAGAATTTGCCAAGAAGAGAAAACACAAATGTGTTGTTATTTATGATATATCCCTTCCTGTCCTGGCTGCCTGATCAAATGATAGAAGACATTTTTATAGACAGAAGTCTTCTAGGGGATGTTTATACAAATATCCAGTTAGCAAGGATTATTAACCCTCAGGCTCACTCTGTGTCCCCTTGCTTCTTAACCTAGGCCAAAGCCACTGAAAAGAATAACTTGTCTGTCTGGAGCCACAAATGATAGGTAGGATATAAGGTTAAGGGAAATATCTTAGCATTGTGAATTTTACCTTAGAGCTTTCAAGCTAGGAAGTTCAGAGACTAAATAGTATCTTTGGAGTCAAAGTGAAGTGAGAGGTATAATTTATTGAAGTGTGGGAATTATCAGAGTTTCTCAATTAAAATTTTAAAAAGGAGGCTGGAGAGATGGCTTAGTCATTAAGGCACTTGCCTGCAAAGCCAAAGGACCCAGGTTCAATTCCCCAGGACCCGCATAAGCCAGATGCACAAGGTGGCACATGTACCTGGAGTTCATTTGCAGGGCTGGAGACTCTGCCACACCCATTCTCTCTCTCTCTCATAAATAAAATAAAGTAAAATATTTAAAAATTTTAAAAAGATTCAGGGGCCTTATAAAAGCCTTCTGACATGTTATATATCTTCAATAGTCAATACTTTAACAGGTTATTGAATAGTTTTATTCACAGATAGTCATATTATAAAGCTGTGTATCACAATGGATGAAGTCTCAATGGCAATACTAGAGATAAACATTATTTGTGAGTTTTCTGGAACAATTTAGAGATTTGCAACTCAATACAGAGTCCACAGATCATTAGCATCAATACCTCCTTGGTGCTTGCTGTAAATACAAAATCTCAGGCACTAGATTCCTAAACTAGAATCTGTATACTTCCAACAAAATCCTGGATTTCACGTGCACATTAATTTTAAGAGCACCAGTTTGGAAGAACTCTCTACTCATTTTCTTTTTGAAACTTTTTGGTTGATGACTCCCATAATTATAGACAATAAACCATGATTATTCTCTCCCCTCTCCCACTTCTCCCTTCACAAATCCACTTTCCATCATATCCCCTTCTTCTCTCAGTTACTCTCTGTGGTTGTTTGAATAGAATAGATGGCCCCCCAATATATTCAGTTGTTTGTTTGTTGTTTGCATCTGCAGCCACCTGGCTGGAGTCAGTGCCATTGTGTGGATCTTAAGGTGTGGTGGTGGGTTTTAGATTTCAATCTAAAGATATGCAAAGTGTGCCTATCTGGAGTTCCTGAAGTGTGCTGTGGCTTTTGACCTTTAGGCTTGTGCTTCTCTGTCTCTGCCTTGGCCTGTGAAGGCAGGCTAGTTTCTTCTGCCATGATGGAACTTCCCCTGGATCTGTAAGCTTCAATAAATATCCCTTCCTCCATAACTGTGCCTGGTCTGGAAGTTTATCTCAGCAAACCTGAAGCTGTCTGCTACAGAACTTGGTACCGAGGAGTGGGGTGTGATGTACCTGGCCATGTGCATGTTGATCTTTTGGAACCTTTGTTTTGGAGGAATAGGCATGGACTTGGTGCTTGCAACTGAAGATGTCTTCTGGAGTGGTAAGCCCAAGTTTATGGACTATTCTGATGAGAGTCTGAGAATGCTAAGTGCAGACAGCATTGAACTTCGAGGCTTGGCTTATGAGCTTTCTAAGGGGAAGGAAAGACTACAGAGGACTTTGTTGGGACTGGGCTACTGGCATAAGGGCTGGCTGCGTCCTGCTGCCCAGGCCCAGAGAGTTTGATAAAGGTTAAATTTGTAATGGACTGATGTGCTTGGCTAGAGATACTGGACTGAGAGATTTAAGATTTTAAGCTGGAAAACCTCAAGCAAGTTAAATTTACTGACACAGAGACTGGTTTTAGGTTACTGAATCTGCTATTGTCAAACACATTAGCAATCTTAAGGAAGATGGTCCAATTGCTTTACTATGGAAAGGATGCCTGAGGAAAGACTAGCATAGAAATGCAAACACTTTTGGAAAGAGTTGACTGAAGATGGAACCTGCTTTTCAAGGCTATGATTTGTTTTGTCCCTGAATTAAGAATATGGCTGTGTCCTGCACAACTGGTATTGGATTCAGAAGCATGAAAAATGCATGGAGTGGCCATGAATTGCACATGCTTCCAGGAGCTGCTGCCGAGATGCTGCATGTGGTAGGGCCTGATGCCCTGATAGGCTGAAAGAGCCTTTGGAAAATGTGAGGAGTGGTCATGAATTGCACACGGTTCCAGGAGCTGCTTCTGAGATGCAGCATGAGGCAGGGCATGATGCCCTGATAGGTTGAAAGAGCCTTTGGAAGATGTACCATGGTTTGCATGAAGACCTGAAGATGTTTTGTATAGGACTGTGCAAGGGCTACCATAGAGCGCATTGTTGGCCTGAGATGGAAGTGTTCCCTGCTACTCTGCCCAGCTGGAGGGATGGAATTGGAAAATCTGGAGACTGTCAGTCTTTGGTTGTATTGGACTTGAACTGCAGAAATTCAATGTCTGTTTGATGGTGGTTGAGTTTGCATTGTTTTAGTCTCTCCTTGCTATGCCTTATACCATTTGAAAATGTTTACTCTGTGTCTTTATATGTTAGAAATGTTTAACTTGTTTGATTTTACAGGTCTTAATACCTTAAATTGGTCAAGACTGTGGGAACCTTTGAAATTGAACTGAGTACAATTTACAATGGGTGATGGTTATAAATCTACTGGGGGCCAGGGGCGGAATGTGGTGGTTTGAATAAAATAGATGGCCCCCAATATATTCAGTAGTTTGTTTGTACTTTGCATCTGCAGCCACCGGGCTGGAGTCTGTGCCATTGTGTGGATCTTAAGGTGTGGTGGTGGGTTTTATATTTCAATCTAATGATATGCAAAGTGTGCCTATCTGGAGTTCCTGAAGTGTGCTGTGGCTTTTGACCTTTAGGCTTGTGCTTCTCTGTCTCTACCTTGGCCTGTGAAGGCAGGCCAGCTTTTTCTGCCATTATGGAACTTTCCCTGGATCTGTAAGCTTCAATAAATATCCCTTCCTCCATAACTGTGCCTGGTCTGAAAGTTTATCTCAGCGAACCTGAAGCTGTCTGCTACACTCTCTTTTATTTTGATGTCATCATCCTTTCCTCTGATTATGTGTCTTGTGAAGGTAGTGCTAGGCACTTTGATGTCATGGGTACCCAGACCAATTTCTGAACAATTGCATTGTAAGCAGTCCTACTCACCCTTTGGCTACATTCTTTCCACTACCTCTTCTTCAATGGACCTTGAGCCTTGGAAGGTGTGATAGACATGTTTTAGTGCTGAGTACTCCTCTGTCACTTCTTCTCAGTACTGTGATAACTTTTTGGTCATCCCAGTGGTCACAAACTGAAAAGGGAAGCTTCACTAACCAAAAGTGAGAGGAGAATTAATATATGGGTATGAACTTTAATAAAAGTGCTTACACGGCAGTTTGATGAGCATAATATATGCATTTAGAAAGACACTAGCAGGTTTTATGCTCCTAGGGCTCATGATCTCCCCTGCCATATGCTTTTGATTATGTTTTCAGTAGCAGACATTTATTCCCTCCCATGGCACAGGCCTCTAGTATATTTAGAGAGAGGTTAGTTTCCCCCATAACAGACATGCAACTATTGCATCTGTTAGCTCATTTGGCCTGGCTGGCTAAACTTAAGTCTTTGCAGTGTCCATTATTTTCATTGTTTCATTTCATTTCATTCTTTCTCCCATAGGGCTGCATACAGAGTAACATTTTCCAGGTTTCTGTCAGCTAGTCTACAGGGAGGAAGTTTTCAGTTCGGCCCCAGCAAGATTTCTCAGTGACCTTGCAACCAAAGCATGTGGAATCTTCAGCAATAGGGTCATATCATCTATTCTGGTGGAAAAACAAGAGCCTTGGCAATGACCTGTGATGTTTTGGGGACATCTTGGAGCTCCCTAGCTAAGGACTCCATTGAAGGTAACCCATTCCTGACTGAAAAATTTCCAGTAACAGTCTATGGTTTTTGGGTGTGCCATTGTCCAAAAAAGTAGATTTCCATTTATTCATAACATCTTGAATTTTTATTAACCTACCTCCCCCTGCTCTTTTACTCTCTATCTTCCCATGACCTCACTTAGGCCATTGCACCTCCAATAATCTGTTCATCTACTTACATATATACCATACCATCCCCTTAAGTCATCCTCTCTCCTCATCACTTATGGTCCTTTTCTAGCTTATTGGCTTCTGGTCTTGATTTTTACTCTAACACACATATAAGCCTAAACATTTGTAGCTAGATCCACATATGAGAGAGAACGTGTGACATTTGGCAAGCTTGGATTAGCTCACTTAATATGATCCTTTCCAGATCCATTCTTTCCCTGCAAATTTCATAATTTCATTTTTCTTTTTGTATATTAGTTGTTGGTTTTTTTTTGTAACTTGAAAAAATTAAACTTTTGTTTCTTTGAGAGAAAGAAGAAGAGCAAGAGGTTGATATAGGGAGAAAATGGGTGCAAACAAACTACAAACACATGTGCTCCCTTATCTGGCTTACATAGGTCCTGGGGAATCAAACCTAGGTCCTTTGGCTTTGCAAGCAAGTGCCTTGACCATTAAACCATCTCTCTAGGCCAATTTCATTTTTTCTTTAGTGTTGAATAGAACTCCATCATATAAATGTACCACATCCTTATTACCCAGTCATTAGTTGAGGGAGATATAGGCTTCTTCCATTTCCTAGATCTTATGAATACAGTAGCAATAAATATGGATAAGCAAGTATCTATAAGGTAGTGAGAAGAGTCCTTAGGATATATGCCTAGGAGTTGTATAGCTGGGCCACATAGTAAATCTATTTTTAGCTGTCTCATGAACCTCCACACTGATTTCCACAATGGCTGGACCAGATTATATTCCCAGCAACAGTATAGAAATGTTCTTCATTTTCTGCATACTCACCAACATTTACCATCATTTATTTTCTTGATGATAGCCATTCTGACAGGAGTCAGATGGAATCTTAAAATATTTTTAATTTGCATTTCCATGATGACTAAGGATGTAGACCATTTTACAGATATTTATATGACATCTGTATTTCTTCTTTTGAGAACTTTCTATTTAGTACCATAGTCCATTTTTTTCAATTTATTTTTATTACTTATGGACATACTTAGCATGGAAACAACACATGTTGGTACCACTTTTTTCTTATCCCTGCCCCTTTTCCAAACAGGCCCTCTTCACTGGGGATGTGGTTTATCCCTGCAGACATTGTGGTTTGTGCATTGTGGGAGCAGCAGTCAGTTATCGTGGAGTGACAATGAGTCTGGGAATAATGTCCCAACTTGTGGCTCTAACAGTCTTACCACCCCTGTAGCCCATTTTTTACTTGGGTTGTTTGATTTCTTATTATTTACTTTTCTGAGCCCTTTATATGTCCTAGATATTAATCCTCTGTCATATGTATAGCTGGCAAAGATTTTATCCCATTCTGTAGTTTGCCTCTTTACTCTAGTAACAGTGTCCTTTGCTGTACAAAAGCTAAGTAATTTCATGAGGTATCTGTGGTTGATTAGTGGTTTTATTTCCTGAGCTACTGGGGTTATGTTCAGAAAGTCATTGCCTAGGCCCATATGTTGAAGGGTTTCTCCTACTTTTTCCTCTAGCAGTATTAGAGTTTCAGGTATGATGTTAAGGTCTTTGATTCATTAGGACTTGATTCTTGTGCATGGAGAGAGATAAGGATCTATTTCCATCCTCTATGTATAGACATCTAGCTTCCCAGCACCATTTGTGGAAGAGGCTGTCTTTTCTCCAATAACTTTTTTTTTAACTTTTTTTTTGTTGATTAGGTGGCTGTAGCTGTCTGGACTTACATCTGGGTCCTCTACTCTGTTCCATTGAGCTGTGTGTCTGTTTTTGTGCCAACACCATGCTGTATTTGTTACTATGGTCCTGTAAATATATGTTAAACACAGGTGTGGAGATACTGCCAGCCTTTTGTGTTGTTGTTCAAAATTGTTTTGGCTATTTGAGATTTTTTTTGTGCTTCCAAATGTTAGGGTTGTTTTTATATTTCTGTGAAGAATGCCATTTGAATTTTGATGGGGATTGCAGTGAATGTGTACATTGGTTTTAGTAAGATTGCTATTTTCACAATATTCGTTCTTCTGATCCAAGTACTTGTGATGTCTTTCAATTACCAAGTATCATCTGCAAGTTTTCACTTGAATGTTTTAAAATTTTAATTATAGAGATGCTTTACTTCCATTGATAGGTTTATTCCAAGGTACTTTATATTTTTGAGGCATTTATGAATTGGAATTATTCCCTGATTGCATCTTTAGCTTGTTTGTTGTTAGTATATAGGAAGATAACTGATTTCTGTTTGTTTATTTTGTATCCTGCTAGGTTGCTGAAAGGTTTTATCAGCTCTATCAGTTTGCTGGAAGAGTCATTAGGGTCCTTTATGTATAGAATCAAATCATTTGCAAATAATGATAATTTGATCTCTTCCTTTCCAATTTCTATCCCTTTTATGTGTACTTCTTGCCTTATTAGTATACCTAAGACTTCTAGTATAATATTAAATAAAAGTAGGAACAGTGCATGCCCTTGTTTTTTCCTGATTTTAGTGGAAATGCTTCAAGTTTTTCCCCATTTAGTATTATGTTGGCTGTAAGTTTGCCATAAATGACCTTTATTATGTTGAGATATGTTACTTCTATTCCGAGTTTCTTTAGGAATTTTACCATAAAGGGATGTTGGGTTTTGTCAAATGCCTTTTCTACAACAATTGAGATGATCATGTGACTTCTGAATTTCAGTCCATTTATATAGTGTATTGTATTTATCCATTTGGATATGTTGAACCCATCCCTGCATCTCTTGGATAAATCCTACTTGGTCAGGGTGAATGACCTTTCTGATATATTGTTATATTCTTTTTGCCAATGTTTTGTTGAGAATGTTTACATCTATGATCATGAGGGAGATTGGTGTGTAATTTCTTTTTCTGTCTACATCTGGTTTTCGTATCAGGGTGATGTTGACTTCATAGGTGTTTAGTAGTATTCCTTCCTTTCCTATTTTATGGAAAAGTTTGAGATGCATTGGTGTTAGTTCTTCCACAAACATGTGGCACAATTCACTAGTGAATTCATCTGGGTCTGGACATTTTTTACTTAAGAGATTTTTCATAACTACTTGGGTTACTATATTTGTTATAGCTTTGTTTAAATGGTTTATCTTATCTTGATTTAATTTTGGTAGGTCATATTAATATAGGAAGTCATACATTTCTTTCAGATTTTGAAACTGTGGAATATATGGTCTTAAAGTATATCCTTATGATAGTCTGAATTTCTTTGGTATCTGATGTAATGGTGAATTTTTCTTCTCTAATTTTATTAATTTCTGCTTTGTCTAGTTTTCTTTTGTTAGATTTGCTAAGGGTCTATCAACCTTGTTTATCCTTTCAAAGAACCAACTCTTTGTTTCATTGATTCTTTGTATTATTTTCTTTTATTTCTATTTCATTCATTTCTGCTCTAATCTTTATTATTTCTTCCCATTGACTGATTTTTGGTGGCTTGTTCTTTTTTCAAGCCCTTAAGGTGAAACATTAAGTTCTTTACTTGTGTTCTTTCTAATTTCTTAAGATGGACACTTAAAGCTATAAATTTCCCTCAGGATTGCCTTCATTGCGTCTCAAAGACTTTGGTATGTTGTGCTATCATTATCATTTGATTCTATGAATTTTAATTTTCTTTTTGATATCTTCAATGACCTATTCATCATTTGGTAGTGTGCTGTTTAGTTTCCATGGTTTAATATATGCTCTGTAGTTTTACTTGTTGCAGGTTTGTAGTTTAATCCCATTATGATCAGATAGAATAAAAGGAATTACCTCAATTTTCTTGTATTTAAGATTTGCTTTGTGTTCTAATATATGATCTATTATAAAGAATGTTTCATGTGTTGCTGAGAAGAATGTGTTCTCCAGCATTTGGATGGAATATTCTGTAGGTATCAGTTAGCTCCATTTGTTCTATGACATCAGTTAATCCAGATGTCTCTCTGTTTATTGTTTGCCAGAATGACATGCCATTTGATGAGAGTGGGGTATTAAAGTAACGAACTACAATTGTGCTTGGTGTTATCTGTGTCTTTAAGTCTAATAGTGTATGATGGAATTTGAAGGATCTACTAATGTTGGTTTGAAGTCTATACTGTCAGATATTAGGATAGCAATGCCTGCTTGTTCAGTAGGCCCTTAAGCTTGAAATACAATTTTCCATCCTTTCACTCTGGAGATGGGTTTCTTGGGGGCACCAAGCAGCATGATCCCTCCTTTGGTCCAGTCTGAAAAGCTGTGTCTTTTTGTTGGGGCATTGAGGCCATCAATATCAAGAGTTATTATTGAAATTTATGTATTTATTCTTGCCATTCTTCTTATTTTGTATTGCTTCCTGTTTTTACTTTACTCTTTTGTATGAACTACTATTTGAGTATGGTTTATTTTTCCTGTTTCCTCATGTGTATGCTTTCCTTTCTCTTCAGGAGGAAGGATCCCTTCAAGTATTTTCTATATAGCTAGCTTACTGGGCACCAGTTCTTTAGCCTGTTTTTATTGTGGAATGTCCTTATTTCTCCATCAATTTGTATGAATAAAGATTGGATGAAGTAATCTTGGTTGACATTTGTGGTGGTTTGATTCAGGTGTCCCCCATAAACTTATGTGTTCTCATACTTAAGTCTCTAGCTGATGGCAATTTGGAAATTGAATCCTGCTGGAGGCAGTGTATTGTTGGGGGTGGGCATATGGGTGTTATAGCCAGGTTCCTCTTGCCAATGTTTGGCACACTCTCCTTTTGCTGTTGTCCATCTGATGGTGGCCAGGAGATAATATCCACCCTCCGCTCATGCCATCATTTTTCCCTGCCATCATGGTGCTTCTCCTTGAGTATGTAAGTCAAAATAAACCCCCTTTTCCCACAAGCTGCTCTTGGTTGAGGGTTTTCTTCCATCAAAGCAAGTCCGAATATGACAACAATTATTATCTTTCACAACTTGGAATACATCTTTCCAAGCCCTTCTGTCTTTTAAAGTTTGTGTTGAGTAATCTGCTATTACACTGTGATGGACTTGCCTTTATAAGTTTCTTGCTGTTTCTCTCTGACTACTTTCAATATGTTTTCTTCTGTTTGTGTGATTGGTAGTTTAATTATTATATGAGAGGACAGGTACTTTCCTGGTTCTGTTTGTTTGTTGTTCTAAAGACTTCTGTATCTGTATTGGCATCTGTTTCCCAATTTGGGGAAATTTTCTTGAAAACATATACTATGCCCTTGGACTGAACTTCTTCTAACCCTACTATACCCTGAATTCTTCAGTTTGATCTTTTCATAATGTCCTGACTGTCTTCAAATTCTCATTCATACCTTCTTATTGGCTTTTGTATCTCTTTGTTGAAGTCTATTAAATCTTCCACCTGATCTTCTAGTTGAGGTATTGTTTTCTCACTCATCATTCTTTTATTATTATTATTAGATTTTTGTACCCAATGATTACAGTGAAGTTGGTACCATTGTTAGCCTCCTCCCTGTCCTCCTACCTCCCCCCGGCCCCTCCTTGTTGGGGTATATGGATCACTCATTGTGGGGTTAACCCTCAGTTATGGGTAGGAGGAAATGTCTCTGTGTATAGTGACCCAACATGTGGCTCTGACATTATTTCTGCCCCCTCTTCCACAAATTTCCCTGAGCCATGTTAGGTTCATTTTAGGTGTGCTTCAGTGATGAGGTGTTGGGAGCCTCTATGTCTCTGGATATCTGATTTGGTAGGAGTTGATTGTTGTCTGTGTCAATCTCCTTCACCCTCATACTAGTACCCGATTCACCAAGAGAACAGCACTTTTGCTTGTTTCCCCAATTGTTCTTAGTTTCAGCTTGAGCCATTCTGAGGTATGATGGGGTGGTTCTCTCCTTAGCGTCTATGTCTATCTGAAAAAGAGAAGCAGATACTCTGACTGAGAGTAAAGTCAGCACAAGATAAATGGGATAACCATTATTTTTTTAGAGAGAATTTAATAGGTGTAGGCCCTCTTGTAGCCCATGATTGCTGGTAGCTTGATAATGGAGAGTGGGCTCATTTATGGATCTGTTTCTGACTTGTTTCCCAGCACCAGCTATAGGTTCCATTCCACTGAGTGGATCAGTTAACCAAATCAAAAGCAGTCGGTTTCCCACTATGGCTGTGTGCTCACTATTGCACTTGTGTGAGCATCACGGCAGGTTATTTGCTGATAAGTAGGTTAGACTATGAGTTGCTTGGACAGATATTGGTCATTTTCCCCCAGTTGCCCATGGCACTTGACATGCTGACTGTCTGGGGACTGACTCTCTTCCAGCTTACAGCCATGTCACTTCATGTTA
This sequence comes from Dipus sagitta, assembly GCA_036346955.1. Classification (NCBI taxonomy): domain Eukaryota; kingdom Metazoa; phylum Chordata; class Mammalia; order Rodentia; family Dipodidae; genus Dipus; species Dipus sagitta. The sequence continues at coordinate 241,556,616 of CM070770.1, forward strand.
CATGTCAACTGCATATGGTATCTTCAGCAGTAGGGTCTTGTCGCGACCGCTTCGACCAGCAAGGAAGACGGAACGCTCTGACTCTTCTTTATGCAGTTTATTCAGGAACCTTGAACAATCTTCTGACCCCGGGAAAAACGAGCCCATCGTATATAAGGCCCTTGGGTAGCCAACCCCAGTACGTCACGTGATGAATGCAGATAGGTCCACATACGAGGAAGCAAGCCAGATTCTCAGCCTTAGCCATATATGGAGTTGTTTACGACAGAGAGCACTCACCATCGGGGAGGTGGAAGGCGGAAGCCAGCGCCCTCTTTAAGGCGCGGCACTTCGCAGCTCTCTACAGGGCCTTACCACTAACATTCGGTCGGTCACCAAGTACTCTGACAGAAACCTGTCATTCTTTTAGGAAACTTTGTAGGTCCCTCTGATCAAAAGCTCATTGTGGATGATAGCTATATGCTGGCACTGGGAGTTACAGGTCAGTGCCCACACAGAGAAGGAAGAAAAAGCTAACTAATATAAAAGAGTTAGAGAGAAGAAGCAGAGAGAGAGACAGAAGCAGTAAAAGATTAAGGTCAGTCTTCATAGGCACCCTCTCCAGGGCCTTGTGACTCAGGTGTTCCCTCTAAGGGCCTGGTGAAGGTTCAACCATTTGGTCTGTGTTTTAGGATGTTGAATTTTGTGGTACCATTGTCTAATGGGTCCAGATTTGTGTCCCCCACCCCCTTCCTTACTCTCCCCTCCCTCTCCACCCACTCTATTGTCCTGTCCTTGAGATGCCTTCTGGGTATGTCGGCATCTTGGGTAGAGTCAGGTTAGGTGCTGTAAATGAGTAAGACTATGTGGTGATTATCTTTCTGTGATTGGGTGAGTTCACTGAGAATGATCTGTTCTAGGTTAGACTATTTTTCTTGAAATTTCATTGTGTCATTTTTTCTTACTGATGTGTGGTATTCCATTGTGTAGATATTCCACATCTTAGTTATCCATTCTTCTAGTGATGGACATCTGGTTTGATTCCAGCTCTTAGCTATCATGAATTGAGCAGCTTTAAACATGGTTGAGCAAATTTCTCTGAGCTGAGGCTTGGAGCTTTTAGGGTACATGCCCAGTAATGGAATAACTGGGTCTATTGCTAACTCTATAGTGAGCCTCAAGTTGTATCGGAGCTATGTAGCTGGTTCCTATGATCCTCTTCCTCACAAACCTCTCAGCTGGTCCCTGCTATCTTCTCCTTTAGGTTTCTTGACTTTGCAAGGAGGCTGGCGGGGATGGATAATGCCTTCACCTGGATTCTCTTGTGGATCAAGCAGAGCCTGGCAGACACATGGAGGGGTATCACTGTGTGAGCCAGTTCTGCCTGCTTCTGTGGTTACTAGAAGCTCTGGGTCTCATGTGCTTCTTTGCTGAGGTTGATAATTCTTTATACGCCTTCACATTTAGGTAGAAAAGAGTATTTTGCTATTTTCCTGCTTATTTTCTCCTAGGCTGCTTTGGCATGGCTACTATGCCACCATCTTACTTGGAATTCTGGAACCCTTTACTCTTGAATGGAGACAATAAAAAATTCCTTCAGGACCATATAGAAGATGGCTTGAGCTAAGTCCTATTTTATTAGTCCAAAGTCCAATCATACTTTTTTCCCTCTTAGCTAAGGGGTGAAATCTTGGCATTTGTTTGATTTAAGACTTCAACTCAAACTTACCATGATGAATGCATCAAAAGTGAAAACTCTGGTGCAGATATCTGAAGTAAGAAAGATTAAGTACCCAGAGCAATCCCACTGTGTGATGCCTGCTGTGTCTGTCAATGTCCTTTTTCACTCTCATATATATCTGGCTATGGATGATAAATTACATGGTTACCCTTATAATTAACAAATTATATATATATAAACATATATATGTATATATATATGTATATATAGTCTGCCTATCAAAAAATAAAACCAAGCCGGGTGTGGTAGTACATGCCTTTAACCCCAGCACTTGGGAGGCAGAGGTAGGAGGATCACCATGAGTTCAAGGCCACCCTGAGACTCCATAGTGAATTCCAGGTCAGCCTGGGCCACAGTGAGACTCTACCTCAAAAAACCAAAAAAATAAAAAAATAAAAATAAAAATAAACCAAAAGTAATACTTTGATAGTTTTTATATGAAGCACACACAGATGTTGTGGTGGGTAACAAAACAGATGAACTTGAGAGATAGGGGCACCTGTCATGAGGCTGTCTGCCTTCACTTTAGTGTATCTAAAATTGTTTCTGAAACAAGTGACAGCCTGCCCAAGCAGAGCGTTCAAGTCTCTGACTCCTGCAAGACAGATATCTCTTTCTGATTTTGAAATGACATTTTTCTTTACAGATTCTTCTCATTGTGTCCACTATGGGTTTAAAGGCTGTTGGGCCAACTTTTATTCCAAGATCAAGCCTGCACTCAGAAATCTCTGCAAGGAAAACAATTTACTAACTGTCTGGCCAAAAGGTTCAGTGTTTGAGAATAACAGGCTAGGCTTTCTTTCTAACTCCTTTCTTATTGTACAAAACCACAATGATGACTCCAATGACACCCTTTTCAAAGGGGATTCACCTTCCTTACAATAGCATCTCCATTTGCTGAGGAGTGAGCATTGCATATCTATTTCCTCCCACCTTCTCAGATTTTTTTTTTCTTTTAGGTTTAACAAACCGTTTGGTAATATTCTTACCTTTTTGCACCCTTTCTCAACAAATAGTTCCAAGGAAAAGCTACCCACAAGCAAAACAACAATTAGCTGGAACAAAGCTCTGGTATCAATCATCTACAGTAATGCATATCAAAACAGAATATTTTATAAGTCAAAATAAATATTTTCAAATCAATAGGCTTTTCTTTGAAGTATTAAATATTTTTTTTTCCACACAAATACCCAACTCTCAAAATATTCCCTAGGGAGAAAAATACCTAGCCAAATGATAGCCATATTTTTAGGATGAATAAAAATTTCTATTTCCCCTGACAATGGTAGAAATATAATAAAGCTTTAACAGAGAAAACTACACTGATAATCAATATGACCCATGTTGATACTCATGTATTTGCCCAGAAACATTGTTAGCAATGATTTCCAACGCCACAGAACACGCTCCCACTGCCAACGCCCCCCTCCTACAGCAAAGGCAGCACGTAGAACTAAGTAACTGGAAAGATAGGAATTGTGTTTCCATTTTCCTGTTTTCTTTGACATTAACTGCAAATGCTTGTATCTGCTTCTTACTCGTTTTTTTTTTTTGTTCTGAAAATCTGCTCCTTTGAAGGTGCATGAAACCATTTATAATGCAATAACTTGCATAGTACTGGAAACGTTATGAAGGAACACAGGGAAAAGAGATGCCATTAATAAAAATCTAATAATTTTCCTGAGCCATATACTCTGTGCTTCCTGGCAGCCAGTGCGAAAGAGAGAGAGAGAGAGAGAGTTAGCTAAAGGCAGGGTGAGAGGAAAGGAGAGAAATTTGGAAGGAGACGAATTGCATTGTTACTCTTACATGACAGTAGGTAGCTCCACAATTAACCAGCGAGTTTGGAAGCAATGATTTTTAAATAGGTGGCAGTGCTGACTGCCTGATCAGTGCCTCTTCATGATTCCTCAGCCTACTCCTAAATATTGTCATACGTAAGTAAAATTTATGTTAGAGCATATGTATTGGTAGAAATATTTCCCTGGCTTACATCTTTCACTTAACGGTTCATTACTTACATTTGCTCTTAAAGACAGTGGTTTTAACAGCTGTCTCTAGTTCTATCAAAGTATCCTAAAAGTCCTATAACATTTTCCACCTCATTGCTTCCTCTCTTTCAACTGTGTTGTGATAAAGCACTGTATCTGATAAGGAAAAGTGACAGCCTTGTCAAACTCTGAAGCAGGCATCTGCATGCTGTTATATCATTCACATGATTACAGTAGCCCCCAGAAGCTGGAGGAATTTACTTTTCCTAAATAATACATTTTCACTGATTATGGTGTTTTATCCTGCAATCTGTCACTCATTAACAACCTCTTCTATAATTCTGTCCATTTAGGTAAAGAAAAAATGCTCCATATTTTCTGCGAAAAAATATTGAAAAGGAAACCAAATCAGCACACAAGCACTGTATACTGACACATCCTTATTTTAGATGAGGGATTGAGTAATAGTCATTAATGCTAATATGATGAATTCACTAAGTACTCCACTGTTTCTAATCCCAGAAGATGAAGGTGCTTTCCAAACCTTTGTGAGCATTTCAAATGTTTGTGGTGCTTCCTTGCACAACCTAATAGCTACTTCAGAATTACTGTCTTTATATCTTGTTACTTATGGGGCAGAATTCTCTCACAAGTTTTGGTATGACTCACTCTCTAAAGAATGAGGTGTTCTTTAATGTTTTTGAGCTCCTTATTTCTCAGACATGTATATCTATCAGGTGTGATAGGTGGACTAAGCATTTTTTTAATCAGCTTTTGTTAGCCTTGAAAGTAAGGCAATCAACCAGGAACCACTAACAGGGATGGAAAAATGGTTTACTGGACAAAGTACGTACAGTGAGCGTGAGGACTAGAATTTAGGTCCAGAGTTTGGAGCCCAGAGTTAAAGAATCAGAAACAAAACATTTCTGGGGTGAGCTGTCTCTCTAGCCCAATCACAGAGCCCTAAGTTTAAGTAAGAGGACTTCCTCAGCAAGTAAGGTGGAAAGTTATCAAGGAAAACTTCCAACATCACCTTCCAGCTTTCACATGCACACACATGTGCACACCCAACCGCACATATGTGCATCCACACACTTACAGACATGCACACCATACCACACACAAATACACTTGCAAAAAACATGACAATAGGGCTGGAGAGATGGCTTAGCAGTTAAACGCTTGCCTGTGAAGCCTAAGGACCCTGGTTCAAGGCTTGATTCCCGAGGACCCACGTTAGCCAGATGCACAAGGGGGTGCACACATCTGGAGTTCTTTTGCAGTGGCTGGAAGCCCTGGTGTGCCCATTCTCTTCTCTCTCTCTCTCTCTCTCTCTCTCTCTCTCCTCTCTCACCCTCCCCCTCTTTCTCTGTATGTCACTCTCAAATAAATAAATAAATAATTAAACAAATTTAAAAAAATATGACAATAAATCATTCCCTCTATTTCATGACTTTTAGAATGCCTGTTCCAGGATAAGTCTATTTTACAGCATGAGACATAGAATTAAAATGTATATTCAGGGCTGGAGAGATGCCTTAGCAGTTAAGGCATTTGCCTGCAAAGCTTAAGGACCCAGATTTGATTCCCCAGAACCCACTTAAGCCAGATGCACATGGTGATGCATGCATCTGGACTTTGTTTGCAGAGGCTAAAGGCCCTGCTTTGCCCATTCTCTCTCTCTCTCTCTCTCTCTCTAATAAATAAATAAAAATAAAATATATTTAAAAATAAAATAAAATATATATCTATACATGTATATGAATATTTATATAAAACTGTCTATAGGAATAGTTGCAATTCATTTTCAACTCTGTGTATGTTATCTGGGTCTAATCACATGTACAAAGGTACAGAAAAGAAGATTGTTTTTGGAAGGGGACACCCTTTGTCTTTGGATTCTTGCTTTCTTCCCAATAGTTCTTCTATCTTGGGAGAGCCACTTATGTCTACTCTACCTTCCTTGTCAATTTTGGAAAGTCTGTGATTCTGGTGCTTTACACTAGAAGTGCTTTACAGAGTGCACAGAGGAATTTTTCTTAACCTATGAAAAATAAAGAAAACTATAGCAGATGTTTCTCTGCCCTGTACTCATGCACAGAAATATTTGGTTTCAATCTGTATTAACAAAGATTTTATGCAGAGCAACACAACATAGACTTCCTATTGTTGTTTGTCTTAGTTAATCTGTTGTCAATTTAATGGGATTTAGAAGGATGATGGAAGAACATCTCTTGGTATGTTGTTTAGAGATTTTATAGGTAGATCAACTGATCTTGGAAGACCTATCTCAACTGTGGAAGGTGCTTTGCCATGGGCTGGGGATCCCAGGCTATATAAAAATGAGCAAGTTAGCTGGGCACCAGCACTCATCACTGTGCTGTGCTTTCTCCTTGTTGAACTAAATGTGACCAGCTTCTGCTTTATATCTTCTCACCCAAGATTGACTTAACCTGGATCTCTAAACTGAAACAAACACTTACTCATTTAAACTCCTTTTATTCAATTATGTTCTTACTTTTTTTTTTTTGGTTTTTCGAGGTAGGGTCTCACTCTAGCCCAGGCTGACCTGGAATTCACTATGGAGTCTCAGGGTGGCCTTGAACTCAGGGCGATCCTCCTACCTCTGCCTCCCAAGTGCTGGGATTAAAGGCATGCCCCACCACGCCCGGCTATGTCTTTTCTTAACAAAGAGAAATAAAGTGACACGCTCCATGGCTAAGCCTTTCCCTATATTTCTCTTCACACTTAGGACACTTTCTTACTCCTGTGAGGTAGTATGGAAATGAATGTTTAAATTTATCCTGATCTGCCTGTGGATCGGGCATACTGTAACCCCTTACTAAATATACAAACAACGTAATCATTCTGAATCTTAACTTGCTTTATTGGTGAAATTGGGTGTGTAAGAGCATACAGCAGTTAAGAGGATTAATATTCTAAAGTAGTATTTATAAAACATGCAGTCACCAGATGTGAGGCTTGACTCCTAACATATAGCGAACTTTAACAATGTTAGACTTGTACAGCACCCATTTATACCTAGAACGCTTTAAGAACAACAAAAGCACTCATTCTCTAGGGTCGTCTTACAGCTTTGAATCTCCACCCTTCAGTCTAGCCTTCCTTTACCAGGACACAATCTTTCCACTATCTCATGGCAGGCAAGCCACCTTTCCAATAAAAAGTATTTCCCAGCCAGATGTGGTGGATCACATCTTTATTCGCAGCGCTCAGGAGGCAGAGGTAGGAGGATCACTGTGAGTCTGAGGCCACCTGAGACTACATCATGAATTCCAGGTCAGCCTGGGCTAGAGTGAGACCCTACTTAAATAAATAAATAAATAAATAAAGTATTTCCCTTTGATGAAGCTGGAAATCACTTCAGTCTCCACAGGCAAATGAGGTGGCATGAAGAGAGAATTGCTATCCAAAATATTCATTGTGAAAAACATAACCAGAGCTGAGACATGAAAACTTTTCTTAGACTTTCTTTTCTTAAGAATGGATTTATCAGTGTCCTTCTCACTAACACTAGTAGGCACCATATGTGAATTTTGTCTAGAGCTCCCAATTCTTACCTCCAGTATATGGATTAGAGTCTGACACTGCTTCTCTCTGGCTCACACAAAACTTAAGAGAGAAAGTCAGTGTCCTTGAAGATGATTAATAGAGGGTAAAACCAATTCATGATCCATTTGGTTCTAATTGCTATGACTTTTTGAACAGAAGAATTTTATGAATTGGTTAGAATAGCGGGGACATGTTTCCACTGATCTTATGTAACCTTTTGGTTTAAACAAGGCAAAGTGGTTCTCCTCTTATGCCTTCACATTCACTGGGTCAGCTAAACCTGAGACCTATGTTTGGATTTTGCAATGATAAATCTTTAACAAAGACATCTTAAGTAAAGTCTAAATGATTATTATTTTTATTGTTAACTTCATTATAATATATAATGTCAACAAAGATGCTTAGGAAGACAATTTAGTGAAGTTATGCCATTATCATTACATCTTAAATAAAAATGTGAAGAATAAGGAAAAGGCAACATAATTCCTAAAATTGTCTTTAACAAAATATAAAAGTTCTTATTCTGTAGAAAGTAGAAATTATTTTTATTCTATACCAACGGATAATCATTGCTTATCCTTTTAAACATATGCTATTATGTTTCTATTAAAATTAAATAAATAATCAAAATGCACATTTTTTTATCTGTAGAGCCCAATTGGTAGATTTTTCTAACAGCTCTGTTTCTTTAGATACAAGACTTACTCCATTCCAGAATGCAACAATCATTATAACATGTGCAATTTTAGCTAATAAGAGTTATAAAAATGTAAGCTGCATGTTAAAGTAAATTGTGTTTGCTGTATAATCACCAAAACATTAGAAAACTCGATTTTCAACAAATTGCCATTGTGCCTTTTTTAAGTGGCAGAACTCCTACAATCCTTAATCCTAGCAGAATCTGATCCAAAGCTGAGCATCGACTGTTCAGGATGGAGTGTGTGTGTGTGTGTGTGTGTGTGTGTGTGATTTGTTTTAACTCTTCCCTTGTCCATTTATCTCAAGTTTACATGTCAGTGACCTTTTCTCTTTCTTGGAGCAAACAGCATACTGTTCATGTTGATCATGGCAGATGACTATTTTCTCGTTTTGAAATCATATGCTAGGTCTCCGAATCCCCATGGAATCTGCAGAATTGTCATTGTTCTACAAAGCAACACTGAAGTATTTCACTTCCTTGATAACTTAGTTGAAGTTACAACAAAATCACTCACAAAGGATATAAACCATAGGAATTTAACCCAACAATTGGTCACTCTCCAAGCTCACAGGGATGAGTAAGAAGTGTGCAGATGAAGTAAGCATGGAATAGTTCAACCTTGTTACAGACCCAAAAACGTCTTTTAATCAATCCTCAGGTTTGGAAGCAGGACAGAACTGAAACAGCTGAAAGTCAGAATGCTAAAAAAATTACAAATTTTAAGTCTCTAGTGGCAAGATGTTGAAGCCAAGTGATAGGCTAAAGCCTGATTTCAGAAAGTAAGCCTGGGCTTTGAAGTCAGGTGGATTAGCCTGGAATTCCAGCTCAATTCTTTTCCTCCCCCATATCTCTTTTTTTTTTTTTACTTTCTTTTGCTTTTCTTTCTTACTTTCTGTTTCTTCTTTTTTTCTCTTCTGTACAAAGAGATTAATACTTAACTAACATGCATTTGAGGAACTCAGGTAGAAAATATGGATCAGAAAACCCTTCTGTCTCTGGCATGTAGTATATACTCAAAGGTTTATTCTTTTTCTTACTTCTTTTGTCAGAAAATAGCAATACTTACTGCTTCATGTTCTTTCTTTCAGACTATATTGTTAGTGCTAAACTAATTATTTTTATGTTAGTCTTTCTCATCTCCAAAATTCCCTCTAACAATGCCTGCATGTATAGTACGTGTGTGCGTGGAGGGGGGTGGATGGTTGGGTGAGATATGGCTTGCAACCATTCACTCTATCAGCAGAGGTTGCTGACATAGAACTGTGAAGGCAACCTACAGCACAGGGAGATTTCAATTTGCTAGGGAAAAATGACAGAAAATGTTTGTTTGCAACTTTTCAATGTCATTCTTCAAAAACAAATCACTGTTATATTTTCAAAGGAAATAGGCTTTAAAAAAAACTTTTATGAATAAGTTATACAAGTCTGCTTCCAGAAATCTGACAGTAATGAGGAACATTTCCCATCATTGAGAAATCTTTGGAATTATTGTGATATTTACTGTTTTAAACAAGTATACAAATATCCTTCAAATGAGCTAAAAATGGTGCCCCAAAAAGCAGAATTGTAGCCTACATAAAGAAGTAGTAAAAATAAGACAAGTATTAGAAAAATTGTCAACTTGAGACATTGAGAATTGATAGGTGGGATTGATTCTCAGTGAACTTACCCAGTCACAGAAATATAATCGCCACACAGTCCACGCATCTAGAGTATCTAACCTGAATCTACCCAAGATGGCAACATACCCAGAAAGCATTTTGAGGACCGGGCAATACAGTGGGGGGGAAGGGAGGGGAGGGCTAGGGAGGGGGTGGGGACACAAAACTAGACCCAAAGGGCAATGGTACGATAAAATTCTACATCCTAAAAGGCAGACCAAATGGTTGAACTTTCAAAAGGCCCTTAGAGGGAACACCAGAGTCACAAGGCACTGGAGAGGGTATGATGAAGACTGACCTTAATCTTCTACTGCTTCCCTCTCTCTCTCACTCTCTCTTTTTTTCTTTCTTTCTTTCTTTCTTTCTTTCTTTCTTTCTTTCTTTCTCTCTCTCTTCTCTCTAACTCTTTTAAATTAGTTATCTTTTTCTTCCTTCTCTTAGTGGGCACTGACCTGTAACTCCCAGTACCAGCATATAGCTATCATCCACAATGAACTTTTGATCAGAGAGACATACAATGTTTCCTAAAAGAATGACTGATTTCTGTCAAAGTACTTGGTGACCCATCAAAGGTTAGTGGTAAGATCCTACTGCTGAAGACACCATATGCAGTTGACACATAAATGGACTGCCATGGCTGGAAGGTGGAAGAGAGTCAGTTCCCAGACAGTGAATCTAGTGCCAGAAGGTGCTACATGGGTGACTAGGGGAAAATGACCAATGTCTGTCCAAGCAACTCATGGTCTAACCTATTTATCAGCAAATAACCTGTCGTGATGCTCACATAAGTGCAATAGTGGCACACAGCCATGGTGGGAAACCAACTGCTCTTGATTTGGCTAACTGATCCCCTCAGTGGAACAGGATCCATAGCTGGAGCTGGGAAACAAGTCATAACCATATCCAAACATGATCCCACTCTCCATTATCAAGCTACCACCAATCGTGGGCTACAAGAGGGTCTACACCTATTAAATTCTCTGTAAAAAAAAAAAAAAAAAGGATTATTCCATTTGTCTGGTGCTAACTTTACTCTCCATTGGAGAATCTGCTTCTCTTTATCAGGTAGACACAGATCCTAGGGAGAGAACCATCCCATCTTACCTCAAAAGGGCCCCATCTGAAACTAAGAACAATTGGTGAAACAAGCAAGGGTGCTGTTCTCTTGATGAACCGGGTACCAGCATAAGGGTGAAGGAGATCGACACAGAGAACAATCAACTCCTACCATGTTAGATATCCAGAGACTCAGAGGCCCCCAACACCTCATCACTGAAGCAGACCAAAAATGAACCCAACACGGCTCAGGGAAATTTTGCAAAAGAGAGGTCAGAAAGAATGTCAGAGGCACATGTTAGGTCATGATATGCAGAGACATTTCTCCTACCCATAACTGTGGGCTAACTCCACAATGCATGACCCATATACCTCAACAAGGAGGGGCCAGGGGGAGGGGGTAGTATATGGATGAGCCTAATTATAGTACCAACTTGACTGTATTCACTGAGTACAAAGCTAATTAATAAAATATTAATAAATATCAAAAAAAGAAAAAAAAGATTTCAAAATAGAAGAGGGGCTTTGTTGGAAGAAAGGAGTTCAGTGCAAGGAAATGGGAGGGGGAATGAAAGAAGGTAATGTAGACTGGAGACATGGCTTAGACCCGTGATCTACTCTCCAGATCCCACATAAGACAGATGCACAAGGTTATGCACGTCCAAGGTTGCATATGCACACAAAGTGGCACATGAGTCTGGAGTTTGCTTATAGAGGCTGAAGGCCCTGGTGCACCAATTCTCTCTCTCTCTCTCAATCTTGCTCTTGTTCTCTCTCTTAAAAAAAGAACAAGCTGGGTGTGGTGGTGTGTGCCTTTAATCCCAGTACTTGAGAGGCAGTGGTAGGAGGATCACCTTGAGTTTGAGGCCACCCTGACACTACATAGTTAATTCCAGGTCAGCCTGAGCTAGAGTGAGACCCTACCTTGAAAAAAAAAACAAAAAACAGTCTGTTGGGTTAGCCTCAAAAAAAGAAGGTAATAGGAGAGAATTATCATCAAAATACATTATGCACATATATGAAAATCATGAATAAAAAGTTACAAATGCAAAATACTTGTGCAACCACTATGGAAATCAGTAGGGAAGTTCCTCAAAAAACTGAAAGTAATCATATGACTCAGTTTTACCACTCTTGAGTATATACCCAAAGGAAATTATGTGTGCAAAACACAAACACTTGTGTTTCATTATTTATTGCTACACTACTCACAGTAGTGAAGGTTTGGAACCAGCCTCAATGCCCATCAACAGATTAATGGATAAGGAAAATGTGGCAATATAAATAATGAAGTTTTATTCAATTATAAAGAAAAATAAATTTGTGTAATTTTCAGAAAAATGTATGTAACTAGAGATCATCATGTTAAAAGAAATAAGCTAGATCAGACTTAGAGACAAATATCACCTTGACTGTCATATGTGGTCTGTATATTTGTAAACAAAACAAAAAAAATGGGAATGAAGGCAGAAGGTGTACTCCTTAGAAAGAAGAAGGTACCATTGGAAAGAGTGAAGGAACCATGAGAGGAGGCAATGCAAAGTGAATATGAGAAAAGTACATGATTCATATATGTATGAAAATCTCATATTTAAATGTATTGTCTTGTACAATGAATATACACTAATAAAAATAAGTCTGCACTTGCCTACTTCAGAATGAACCAAGATTTTCATGTAGAGCTAACACAAATAGAGAGTTGGTTGCTATATTTGAATTTGAACCCTGACCTTATCTGTAGTAGGAACTTAGAAAATTTTAGTCACTTACTATTTCTATTTATATGGAAGGTAAAATAATTGAAAGACTTTTAATTCATTTAACATACCCAAGAAACAATGTTATATATGCTCACATATGTACCAATAGAACTAACATCATTATCTTCTTTATTTCCAACAAAGTGGCTATAGACTGCATAATCTAACCCTCATTTTTCTAGTTAGTAAATTCAAGGACTTAATTATTGTAAATAAGTTCACAAGGGTAGTAAATAAGGATTTGGAATCAGCCTCATTATCTTCTTTCAAAATTGCTGAGCAAGGGTGGTGACAGGTATAGAACTGTTTGCATGCTTAGTTTGAGCCCAAACAGCAAAATGTGCGCACTTGAAAGTTTTAGACTTCATGGAAATCAATTTTGTAAAGAAAGCTTACCGACTGATGGTCAATCAAATATAAATCAAGGTGACATTCACCTGCTAAATTTGTTCTTCATGACTTTTGTTTTTCACTGTATCATGTTAAGCTTATTTTGTACTCTCCCTGTTGCTGATAACGTGCATATCTTTATCCAAGTCTTTGATTGTGAGAGTCCAGAAAGATTCCTGGAGTCCCATTGTGGGATCTATTATGTGCATTTAATGCAAATGTTTTTCAAAGACGTTTAAGATGTATGCCACCCACATTTATAGCAGATTTAGGAACGAGTAAGGTTTTTATAGTTGTACATTTCTATGCCCTTCATCTCTAATTAACATATGTTTCCCAATAAATATACAGTGACAAACAGCATAAAACTCATTTGTAGCATGAGTTTCTTTAAGAAACGATCATGAATCAAATCTAGTCTAGAACACAATTATGCTATAACTTGACCCTTTCTTGGCAGTCACCCGTCTTAGCTTCACCCAAACAAAATCTGAGTTATGAGTCCTGAACTAGAAGCTCTTCTTGAAGAAATTACTATTGACTGACATGTTAGATGTTTTGTACACATTCTGCTGATACTAGAGAGTTTTCACCAAGCTGTGTATTTATGATCATGCTACCCAGATTAGTAAAATAGAGCTCAAATAATTTGGTTTTCAGAGTTCTTGTATTGCTAAATATTACTTCTCAAAGTTTTTATCTTATCTCTAAGGCATACTGGAATCTCAAGTGGTTGAAGGATAAAGATGAAAATAAGTGATTTTAAGTAAATTTTTCATTAGTCTAATTTTCATGAGCTTGGGAATGTTTTTATAGTACAGGTTTTGAAGTAAAACTTCAGATAAAATAGAGACTTAGAAAATAAGATTTAGTTCATTCAAAAATCTAATCTTCCTCCACCTAAGAAAAAGGTTACCATAATATATTAAATGGAAATTCTTAGAACTTATTACCACATTTTATTAGAGAAACCTCTTCATATCAGTACTGAGATAATTCTTATTTTAAAAGAATGGAAAAACCAAATACAAAAACTTTTTTAATATCACATTTGTCTTTATAAAATAAAATTGATTTGTATAAATATATTGAGGTTAGCTCCTTTACATTATGGAGACAGGAAAACTTCACATCCATTCTAACTCCTAGGATGGTGACTAGACCTGTGAATTAACTAAATTCACATAAGACAGATTAAACAGAGGAAAATTATGCAATTTATTTATTACAAGTTTTACATGACAAGGGAACCCTCATAAAGAGATAAAGATGCAAAGTAGCTGTCACTCATACTCATGAGGAAGCTGTCTAATTATGAGGGACATAAAAGGGAAGAGTTCTTTATTTAATTTAATTTAATTTAATTTAATTTAATTTAATTTAATTTATTTTATGAGAGTGAAAGAGAGAGACACAGAGAGAGAGAGAGAGAGAGACAGAGACAGAGACAGAGATAGAGAGAGGGAGAGAGAGGCTGAATGGGCATGTCAGGGCAACCACAGAAATTGAACTCCAGATGCTTGTGCCACCTAGTGGGCATGTGTAACCTCGTGCTTGCCTCACCTTTGTGTGTCTGGCTTAAGTGGGATCTGGAGAATTGGAACATGAGTCCTTAGGCTTCATAGGTGAGCACCTTAACTGCTAAGCCATCTCTCCAGCCCAAGAGTTCTTTTCCTAAGGTTAGCACAGTGTTTGATAATTGTCAGTAGCCAGTCCTTGAGTAAGGAAGATGTCTTTTCTTGTAGTATGTGGAAGCTATTTTTTGTTTTGTTTTAAGATGACAGCATTGTCTTTGCTTTTAGAAATGGTACAAAGGTTAGAATGATCTTCATATACCTTCTCTTTTCTCAGAACACTGAAATCAAATATTCAATATTCAAAACTAGCAAAGTTGATCCCTTTATCATGAAGTTACTCTTTCATTAATGATGCTATGTTGAGGACTGGGTATTTATTATTTTGAAAAGTTTGTGCACCATTTTCCTAACTGTTCAATTTAAAGCCAATCACTTTGCAATGGTGTTTTTATTTTTATCAGAATGATGACATCTTATATTTTATTTATTTATTTGCAAACAGAGAGAGAGAGAGAGAGAGAGAGAGAGATGTTGAGAAAAGAGAGAGAGAGAATGGGCATGCCAGGGCCTCCAGACAATGGAAAGGAACTCCAAATGCATGTGCCACTTTGTGCATCTGGCTTTATGTGGGTACTGAGGAAATCAAACCTGGGTCCTTAGGCTTTGCAGGCAAGTGCCTTAATTGTTGAGCCATCTCTGCAGCCTGATGACACCTTATAATATAAATTTATGTGTATCATGTTCACATCTAAATGTAATATTTCAAAATATTCTGATATGTGCACTTTTTATAAACATTATCCCTAGAGGAGATTTTCTGAAATGAATATGTACAGATATAGGACATCCGCCAGAGATGTGAATGCTGGAGAAATACCAGTAAAATAACAATATGTTTAGCATCCATGTCTCTTAGTTAAATGAATTTGTGATGCGAAAAAGTCATCACTTCCTTACTAACACATGGAATCCCTCTAGTCATTCATTGATTAGCTGTTCAGGGGTCAGTAAAAGTTTGATTTTAAAATATTTTAATTAAGTGCTGTGGGTTAGCTAGTGTTAGCTCTATAACATAGACTCCTACTACATAACATTTACCATCCAGTGATCACACCTTCATTATCTTTGACAGTTTGTGATGCAGATGTTGCATGCTTATACAAAGGACAAAAGGTAATTGTTATTAAAACACCATGCTAAAATCAGACTGATTAGTCTCTTTGATTTAAAATGTCATGTGGTAAAGGTTATATTTTTTCTCTTTATTCTTTTCTTTTTATGAATACAAGTGGCCATCTGTTAGAATACTCTTGAATTAAAAGTGTACTTGGCTGAAAATTATCAACAAATTCAGAAATATCCAAAAAAACCCTTTCTTTTTATTGACAAACTATCTTTTCACTATTAGAATGTCATTATATGGTACTCTTGGGTGACACTTATTTATGATAAATTTGATATGGAAAACATTAAATCATTCTATATATAAATTTGATGGCACTTTGATATTAAGGATGTATAAAACCTGTCAATATTCTAGAAATGGCTCATCAGCAAAGAGGATCACTGGTCAATCCAAATAATAATGTAACCATTAAGAGCATAGCAATTTCCAATAGCAATTACATGCCCTAATTTTAAAGGGGTTATCATTTACAGTAGTTTGGCATATTTGGTCATATTTCTTTCAGAAATTCATTCCTTCATTATGCCTCAAAACAATTTATAGTGCATTTATGGTGGTAAAGATAATTTGCTTTTTTTATTGTGAATGGAAATCAGTAATTACATACAATCCCATTTTCTGCAGACATAAAGTTAATTCATGGTAGTAATTTTATACAGAATATTAGCTTGTGTTAGTTATGATGAAAATGTAACTGTGGTAAATGCTGCTATTATAACTAAATTACCTTGGACTTGATATTTATAAAAAAATGTTGACTTAGTAGTAGTATTTCTATGGATGGCTTGTGACAAGCCTACAGATCACTTTGCCCTGATGGCAGCATGTGGCCACGATTCCTGCCCACACGTGGTTTTGAAGAGAACTGTGTTTGGTTCCTAGTGATGTAGGATTTGGGGGTTCAGGAGGGGCCCCCATAATTTATGAACCCCTAGTTTGGGGTTCTGTTCTACCCTTAATAAAGAATTAACAAAGATGGACTCAAGAAGGATAAATTTTAAATTATTAAGTTTATTTAGAGGGAAATCACAAATTGTGGGGTTTAGGGAACATATTGTCATGGTGAAACACCATGGTTTATAAGATTATAAGAGAAATTGAGGTGTTTAGAAAAGGACTGGAGCAGAGTTGTAAGCACATGAAATTAACACTTAGATGTAGATGTAGAGAGGCTCAGAAAACACACACATGGCATCCTCTATGTGCTTTCCTGAAGAAGGAAAGTATAGTGAGACTCAGAAAGAATGCACATGACATATGCCATGTGCTTTCTGAAGAAGGGGAGTATCAAAGCAGGAGAGATATTGAGGATCTTTGGGGAAAAACTGGAATAGAGCCACAAGCATGTGGACTTAAGGACAACTGAGGCTTTTAAAGAGAAAATAGTGTGAAGCTGCAAGCACATGAACTTAAGAGAAACTGAGGCTCTTAAAGAGAAGTTAGGGTAAAGCTTCAAGCATATGAACTTGGAAGAAACTGAGGCTTTTGGAGAGAAATAAGGATAAAGCTTCAAATACGTGAACTTGAGAGAACCTGAGGCTTTTAGAGAAAAATTAGGGTAAAGATGTAAGCATGCAAAAAGCAGAATCTAAGAGCTTATGTGGGGAGACCTAGGAGGAACCCACATGCCATCTGCCCTGTATCTTTAGGGGAGTTAAGATGACAAATGGTGAGGCTCAGTGGAAAACAACAACAACAACAAAAACCTGAGAGGAAAGATATCAAAGAAGAGACAAAGAGATTCAGAGGAGAAACCACACCTAAGCCCTCAGGCTTTGAGTAGAGAGAAGGAGGGGCTGGAAGGCTGCAGCCTTTATCAAATTCAGGTATGTAAGGGAATATCCTGATTGGCTGGTATGATAGTTTGAATAAATGTCCCCCAAATAGATTCAGGAGTTTTATTAAAGCTTCTTAGATTTCCAACTACCTAACTGGAGGAGATATCACTGGGTGGATCTTAGGGTCCAGCCCTATGGTGTGGTGGATTTGTAATCCCAATCTAAAGACAAAGCAAAGTGCCTGAGTTCCCCCTGGAGTTCCTGAAGTGCGCTGTGTGTTGTGGCTTTTGAGTTTTTTGGCTTGTGGCTCTTCTCTCTCGGCTTGGACCTGTGAAAGCAGCACAACTTCATTTGCCATTATGGAACTTCCTGGATCTGTAACCTTCAATAAATGTCCCTTCTTCCTTAACTGTGCCTGGTTTGGTAGTTTATCTCAGCAACCAGGGAGCTGTCTGCCACAACTGGTAAATGTGGAGGATGAACCTGAGGGTCAGCCTAGTTGAGTCAGCCCATCCAGGTAGCACAGTAGAGTGTGGGCAGCAGGGGATGCTGTGGATCAGTCTCAATCAGACATTTATTTTGCCAAGAGTTTCCAGTGCCAGGGTGAGCGAGCTGGCACCTTCTGGTTCTCCTTGAGCCTCAATCCCTAAATGAGACTGCTTTAAAAAAGCTGGTTTTTCCTGTCCTCCTCCATTAGCTTCTCTATTTCTATGTTATTGTTATTTTAGAAAAGCAGGCTTGTTGTCCATGTTTTAATTTTATCACCTACAATATGGGAGAATGTCAATGCTTATTTCAGGTTGATGGTAGGGTAAAATGAGAGGATAAAGATGCATATATAATCTCAGCTTACTCTTTTCCATACATATAGACACACTGCTATTGCTTTTAAAAAGTGCCTGGTCAGCATCATGTATCAAACATGGAAGCCCACTCACACTTCTTATCCTGAGTAGCTACTATTGGGAGGAAGTGTAAAGTAAAAAAAAAGAAAAAGAAGAAAAAGAAGAAGAAGAAGAAGGAGAAGGAGAAGGAGAAGGAGATGGAGAGGAAGAGGGAGAGGAAGAGCGAGAGGAGAAGGAGGAGAAGGAGGAGAAGGAGAAGGAGAAGGAGAGGAGGAGAAGGAGAGACAGAAAGAAAGACAAAGAAGAAATTTGTCTAGTAATCTGGTTAGAGAATGTTTTGGCTTACTATTTATTATATTTTCAAATCTAGCAACATAGAATGCACTTCAATACATCAAATTTTTGATGGTCTTTGTAATTTTTATTTGGTCCATATGCATATTCTTTGTTAAATATAATACAACAGTGTATCTGATGCTATTGTAAATATAAAAATTGTAAAATGTATATAATATATATTTATATAACATAAAATATATATTATAATAACACTTGTGTATATGTTATAATAACACATAATATAGTAGAACATCCAGAACAATGTTAGATGATACTGAGTAGGTCAACCAGGCTTACCTTACTTCTGATATTACAAGGAAATCACTGGTCTTTCAATGCTAAGTATGACAGCTGCAGTAGACTTTTCACAGATGTCCAGAAAATTTTCTTCTGATGTTCTTCTCAGTGCAGTGACATATTACAATGAAGGTACATTAAATTTCATCAAATACTTTTTACCTGTTAGCATAGTGATGTTTCATCCCTTACTAGTGTAATCAATTATATAGACTGATTTAAAATATTGAAGCTGTAATGTGCACAATTTGGTCATGATATATTTTTCTTTTTTTATAATTCATTTTTGGATTTGACTTAAAATATTTTTGTTAAATGTACACTGGGTTACCGGTTTGGAGTTTTATTTCCTTCTTATGGCCTTGTTTAGTTTCTTTGTAAGGTTATGCTACCCTCATAAATTACATTAACATGAATTTCCACTCTTTTCTGAAAGACTTCATTTAAAATTCATGTTATGTTTTCGATTAATGTTTATAGCATTCAACAGTGAAGCCATGAGCATTGGAAGATTTCTGTGGAATTCTTTGTGGTAATATGGTTGATTGTAATACTCAATACTGTTAGGAAATAAGAAGTTATTTTAGTGTCAGTCAGCTAACTTGTTTTCAGTGCATACATCCTTTTCATAGGATGAAAGGCTGAATCTGTGTTCATGATTATTGTATGTATTGATGCAACTCTTGTGTGTGTTGTGTTTTCCTTTTCACCTCCTTGGACCTCTATGTATGCATTTATTCAGGTTCTTGTTTATTTTATGGAGGAAAGTTAAAATTTTCATACAAAGAGAGAGGAGCTTCACTGAAGGTTTTCCCCCCTATTGTTTTTCTATTTTCTTTTATTGTCCTGGTTTTTATATTTGCTTTCATTTGAGAAAATTGGGGCAAATCTACTTCTTTTATGATAAATGTTCATATAAATTGTTATAAATATTGACCAGAGTGGCCATTCTAGCCTTGTATATTATGTTTTATTTATTATTATTCACATATACACTTTTTCTACCTTTTTTAGTTCTCTCTCTCTCTCTCTCTCTGTGTGTGTGTGTGTGTGTGGTACATGTGTAGTATGCTGTATATGAGTGATGTGTGGTATATTCACATGTCTGTGCAGGTGCATGTGCCCCATGCGCATGAGTTCAGAACCCAGAGAAGGATGCCAGGTGTCCTTTTCTGCTCTTCCATGTGTTTATTGAAATGAGGTCTCTCCTCCAGCATGGAGCTGCTGTTGCCAGCAAGCTTCAGCGATTCGCTGCTCTCCACCCTCAGTGGACTGGGACTATAGACATATGGGGCCATGCCCAGCTTTATACTTGAGTTCTGTGCAGTTGAACTTAGCAATATCTGACCCAAAAGGCCCTCAGTCCTAGGCTGCAAGTGCTCTTATCCACTGAGCCATCTCCCCAGCCTGGTCTTGTTTTTAACTGTAAGTTATTTACAGTTATCATATAACAAGGTCTTCACAATGTTTTGAAATTTTTCCACATCTCTTTATTTTGACTTTTAATACAGTGTTAGTCAGAGGGTATACTACATAATGTCTAAGTTTGAAATTCATGAGATTTATATTATGGTATAACACATGAATTATAATTAGGTTTTTAGGATAATTTAAATCTCTGCATCCTTCATGAACTTCTGTATGTTCCTATCAACTGCTAAATGTGGAATATATTTATATGAATTGACCCCTAATTTCATTATGAATATCTTCTTTCCCTCAGTGCCAACCAATTTTCTGGTCTCCACATCTCGCTTACCTTCCCCGTATGGACTGGGCTTATAGAAATTCATAGCCACTCTCCAGATGTTTAAATTGCTTACGTTTTTTATTTTTAGTTGGCATATAGATATTTAGGTACCGTTCATTCTGGCAGTTTCAGAGACAAGTTGGCTTTGGTTGATCCCTGTTCCAAACTCTCCTGGATCTTCTTCTCTCCTCAACTCCCTACCCCCTGTATTCTCCACCATTCTGTTTACATGTCTTATGTGTGCTTCTGCCCTTCCCACACCTTTCTTCTAACTCATCCATTAATACTCACTTATGATCACAGTTCTGCCCTCATAGGTTGTACCCACACCTGACCCTCTATAGATACATACTTATCAATCTTACAAGCTAAGACCCACATATCAGAACATACAGTTTTGGTCTTTCTCTCTTTCTTTGTGTTGGCCTTTCTGAGTTTGGGTTACTTAACTTAATATTATTCTTTCCAGTTCTATCCATTTTCCTGCAAATTTTATTTTTCTGTACCGCTGAGTAGAATTTCATTGTGTATATGTACCACATTTTCATGATTTGTTCATCTGTGGATGGGCAACTAGGCTAATTCCAATTCTTAGCTGTTGTAAATAAAGTCTTCACAAATATGGACTTGGAAATATCCCTGTATTAGAGTGTGGTGTTCTTACAGTCCCAGTTTCAATATGGGTTCTAGGGATTCAAAGTTGGCAATCTCCAGCCAGAGAGGCCCTCAGGCTTACGTGACAAGGACACTTAAGTGCTAAGCCATTTCCCTAGCCCTCCTGTCTTCAATTTTTAAGTGCTATATGTTTATTTTACTTTCCGCTTTAGTAGTTATAGATTATACTCTTCAACATTAATATCTATGATCTACCTTGATGTAATTTTACCACTTTATGTGTAGTATAAAACCTTTAAGATAACTAACCTCAATTCCAGCCATCTCCCATTGTGTTTTAGCTGTTTGCAATTCTACTTGTACATTTATTATCAATTCCAATTTCACTGTTAATATTTTTCTCTAAACAATCAATTATCTTTTGAAGATATTTAAGTAGGAAAACTTCTGTATATTTGAACAACTACATGCCAATTTTCCTTCTCTTTATTCACGTATATAGGCACAGACAGTGTTGAAATCAACTTTTTCTAACCTGACATTTTTTTTTTTAACATTTCTTTGACTTTTGTTATGCTGGTCTCAAATTCTCTTGGCTCCTTAAGCTAACTTATTTTGCTACACTGTAAATGCTATTTCCCCTGTACAAAGAATTCAAGGATGAGTACCCATTTGCCTCAACTTAAATATGCCTGTGACTTTAAAAAATATATGCATATATTTTTTATTTTTGAGAGAGAGAGAGAGAAAAGAGAAGTGAAAGCTAGAGAAAATGGTCATGCCAGGGCCGTTCAGCCACTGTGAACAAACTCCAGACACATGAACCCTCTTGTGGTCCATGTGTGACATTGCATGCTTGCATCACTATGTGTCTGGCTACATGGGACACAGAGATTGGAACATGCATTCTTAGGCTTCACAGGCAAGCACCCTAACTGCTAAGCTATTTCTCCATCCCTGTTTGGGACTTTTATTTGCATTATTCCAATGAAACATGAGAACCCATCATTATCAATGTTCCTTATATGATTCTGCTTTTCTCATTGGGTTATATTCTTCACCTTTTAAAAAGTATTTTTATTTATTTTATAATTCCTTACATGTATATAATGTATTTTGATCATAATCACAAATTATTAGCATATCCTCTCCTCTCCTCATTCTCACTTCTACTTCTTCTACTTCCCAATTAGTTCCCCTCCAATTTTACTTTCTTATCTTAGTGCATATATCTTATGTATGTGACTCTTTTAGCTTAATTAAGGATGCTTACTTAATTAAGTTATTTACTAGGGCATGGACAACTTGATAGTGGCTGTCCCACTGAAGAAAGTGATTCCTCCTTCCACAGACATTGACTATTAATTGTCATTAGCACCTCAGGAAGGGATAGAACTCATGATAGCCTTCCCCACTCATGACGGAATGTTAATGGGCCTGATCTTGTGCAGATACTAATACTGCTGTGAGTTTATGAGTGCAATGGCCAAGTCATGTCCAGAAGACAGCATTTTATAGCACACCTCCCCATCCTCTGCCTCTTACATTCTTCCCATTCTTCTGTGATGGTTCTTGAGCTATGGAGTGATACAAAAATTTTGCTTAGGACTGGGAACTCAAAAGTCACATATGCTGTACACTCTGACCAGTCATGAGTGACCTCAGCAATAACTGCCAAGCACTGCAACATGGAAGTTCTCTGACCAAAGCTGAAAGCAGCACTAATCTATAGGTATAAACATACTTTCGAAGGTAGTTTGTTGACATCTCAATGAATCTGGAACTGAGCTGGATTTTCAAGTTTAGGTTGACTTCTTTTTTATATGAAATTTCAACAATATTACATTTAAGGCTTGTTCTATTATGCTGTTGTTATTTGTATTATCTGGTGTTTGTTTTGTCTGTTTAACCTCTTTGTTAATATTAATATCAAATTTGAATATATTTTCTTTTCTAGATATTTATCTTCTTCCACTTTCAACTTTATATATATCTTGCATATCTTTGAATATATTATAAACATTTTTTCTACAAATCAATATTTATATAATTTTTAAATTTTTTTATTGACAACCTCCATACATATAGATATTATACCATGATATTAATCCCCTCCTGCTAACTCTTCCTTTTACCCATCCCAAATCCTCCTCCACTGAATTTCTTCTTCTTTCTAACTAGTCTACTAATATCACTCTGTTTCTAATTCCTACAACAATGTGATCATTGTTTCAGCTTCTTTCTATTAACTGTTCTGCTGATCATAGGTTATAGTTTTGTTATTGGTTGGAGACATGGACTGACTATGTAGCCCAGGGTGGTCTTCAACTTCTGCTAGAGCTGGAATTGCAGCTGTGTTCCACCATGTACATCTAGTTAGAGAAATTCCAACAGCACTGCATGCATGTATGCCTTTGATAATCTGGGCTTCCTTTTAAAAGCTTTCATTTTTGTTCTGTCAAGAATTTAATTTATGGTTTGATCAGTTTGTTACATTCAAGCTAGTTTGAGGTCTTGTTAGGAATTATTTAACATGAGCCTTTCTGTATGACCACATCAGAAGCTCTTCTGAGATTTAAATTTAAAAAAAACTATTTTATATAACAGGTTATACTCTTTTATCCCCTTGTCCTAGCTCCCATTGTCCAGGGAGCCCTCTGTGGAATTGAATACTTGGGTACACAGTGATATATTTTTATATGGCTTATTTGAACTCCAATCCTTTCCACTATGATTTGGCCTTTATCAAGAAAATTCTTTTTTTTCTAGTCTTCATCAAGTCTCATCATGCATTATAGTTAAAGCCTTAAGGAAATCACTATATAGATATGTTTAATTCTTTTCTACCCCACACACTTCTTCCTGCCCAAATTCTGCTCTCTTCCTTTTGCCCAATGAGACAATTGCCTTCTGACTGCTAATGTTCTGTGATAGTCTAGAAAATAACTCAGGCAGACAGAAGTCAGTAGACATAGAGCTACAATCATACATTTTTTCATTATTTCTGTTGCTTGGTGCCTGTAAATAGATGCTTCATCAGATTTATCTATCAATATAGCTGTTTTGTGATCAGAATATATGTAGGTTCTGCAAAGCTCTGCCTTCACCAGAAATGGAAATCCATTTCATTCTATGTATTTCCCATTAAATTTTGTTGGACTATTTAGCATGCCTGAAGTAATAGCTTTCTTCTACAAAGTCTCTCTTTGTTTATAGAAGCAGAAGAACTAAATTATTTGGTCAAAATGGATAAATTTTCTTAAAAGCATC
The DNA here is from genome assembly GCA_036346955.1 of Dipus sagitta. NCBI lineage: Eukaryota > Metazoa > Chordata > Mammalia > Rodentia > Dipodidae > Dipus > Dipus sagitta. Next base: position 241,581,124 of record CM070770.1, read on the forward strand.
AGTGACAGCAGGTTTTGAATATGTGCTTATCTCTAAAGTATAAAGAATCTTTAGGTTTGGTAAAATGAAACTTCAGTATTGCTAAATGATTTGTCAGGGTTCACGGGATGTATTTAGTGAGTCAAAGACAGATCTAATATGAAAACCTTGGTGCTTTGAAGCCCACTTTGAGAGCCATAATCTTCCAGGCTGTATTTGGGGCTGAAGAAGAATAGAAAATTGCATGGAGTTAAGTTGCTCAAGAATGGTGGTGCCACCAGAGGATTTAATTTAAATGGATCTCATTTCACACATTGCATCTTTTCCCTCTCAGATGCTTAAATGAATATTTTATATCTTTTAACTCCCTCATCACCACAAAAGACAAAAAAAGATTAGTGAAGTTTACATAGCCTGTTTTTGTCCGGCAGCCTGTTCCTTATGGACATTTTGCTGAAGTCAAATGTTTCCCCTCCTACACCTCTACAATATATTTGTGAGCACCACCATATTTATATCAGTAGGTGCCCTGACAAAAGTAGCAGGTTATGCAAGGTTTTCCCCTTAATTATCCCTTTAATGTTTTTGGAAAGCCTTACTTAGTAATAGGAGTTAACAATATATTAAGAATAAAAGAAAACTTTTGGTATAACATGCTACCATTGTCAAATGTTTTCTTGTTCCCCTTGAGAAGGACTGATTTACATAATATTTTAACTATCTTACTCTTTTTTTTCTTTTGGATAGAGAATTCCCATGCTAGTGTTCTGAATGTGTAACATTAAAAGGCATAGAATTCATCTCTTTCTCTTTATCTTTTTTAAGTTGCTAACTGTGAAGATATAAGAAGTATACCGACACCAACCACTTCAATGTTTTCCTTAGAAATGGAGCAGAGGATTGTGCACAATTCAGTTCATTCATGTTGGTAAAGGACTGAACTCCTCAGGGATCCACAGTGACAACGTTTTCTTTTGTGTGGTTTCTCACAAACCCTGGACCTGTATTTAATAAAGTTTTTGACACAAGTGCCCTTGAAAAATTCCCATGCCTATTATCAGCCTGGTTCTAATTATCTTGTTTAGCAATTTGTAGGGCATTTTCTTTGTCTCACAAGATTGTACCAAACCAGAAGGGATATGTAACTAGAGGACATGATGTCTTGGCTGGGGAAACCAATTTTGGAACTATCTTAGAACCAGGAACTAAACTTAACACTTTTCAAAAGTGAAAATATTATTGGAGATGTCTAAGAGGGTGATTGCCTCCCTTACCGAAAGCATAGTGGAAAATGACTCTAAACAGGCATTTAAGTAATAGAATTTATGTGACACAAACTTAAGCCTATCACTGATTTCAAATTCTACATATTATAGACTTTTCTAGAAAAGAAAGAATGCTAAGTATTGTTTGAAAGACTTGCAATACATTTTCCCTATTAATAAGATCCTGTCTTGGTCCCCAGATTATGATAAAAGCCATATTAATTAACTCTAATTCTAACAACAAAACCCTCTTATTGTCCTATTCAATCAGTTACTTTCTTGCTTCTGGGACAAATTGCCCAACCACAAGAGCTTATGGACTGAAAGGGTTTATTGGGCTAACGATTTCTGGGGTAAGTTTCATAATGGCAGGGAAAACATGGCAGAAAAGACAGCTGGGGTGGCACATCTCATCACAGCAGCAAGAAGAAAATAGGCTGAAGGAGCTAGCTAAGTCCCAAGGCCCACACCCAGTGATGTACCTCCTCCAGCAAGGCTCTACCTTTTGGAGATCAAGTATGAGGCTTAATCACAAATATCTGAGGCTATGGGACATTTTACATTCAAACCATTGCATTCTACCCTTGACCCCCAAAACTCATGGCTATCTCATGATGCCAAGAATAAAGACAGACTAATATAAAAATCTCCATAATTTTTACCAGTCCCAACATTGTTCAAAATTCCAAAGTTTCACCTGAGAATCACCTGTGAGGACTGTAAAATCAAAATGCAAGTTACATACTTCCAGCACATATTGGCATAGAATAAACATTCCCACTTGAAAATGAAGAATGGGGGTATAGTAACAAAAACATAGACCAATGCAAGTTGGCTAACCAGCAGGACAAACTTGAAATCCACAGCCCTGTGTCTGATACCTGGGCCTCATGATGAAACACTCTGGACTCCAAAAGGCTTGGGAAGCTCTGTTCTTTCTGCTTGGCTGCTTACTTCCTGAGCTGTCAGGTTTCCCTGGCAGTTGTCCCATACATATGGCATCTCCAACATTCCAGTGTCTCCACTATAATTCACCATTGATCTTCACAGCTCCATGCAATGGCACCACAAGGCCTCCATGCAGAGATTAGAACCTGTTTCCCATCACTGAATCTCAGTGGTCCCTGGAACCACAGTTACATTCAATGACTGTAATTCCTCCAAAACCAGTACCAGGTGGGAACCACCACCAAATATATAGATCCAGGAAAGATGAAGCCCAACCATGAGAGGCAAGAAATCCCTTCATCTTTCTTCTTTGAGGTTCCCTTCTTTCACAAGAATTAGCCTTTCTATTAGCTTGAGTCTTCAGTTGGTTGGCTCTTGCCCTCAGTACATCTTTTCTATTCTCATAGTGCAAGACAATTGTTTCATTTTTAATGGTGGTGATATCTTTCTTAATTGCAGCTGAAACAGCAGCAATTTCTGTGCCTGGGACTTCAAACTTGCTTAAAGTTATTTCTGTTGAATATAAACCCTACATGACTATTCTCTCCAGTTCTTTGATCAGGAAATGGTATATTTTGTTGAAGACCTTCTCTGTATCAACACAAAGCACTTAAATCCCAAATAATACATAATGGGGAAAGACTCAAGGATTTCCCATTGAGACTGGGAAAAAGACAGGTGTGCTCACTCTTACCACTGCTCTTGAACCTAATATTGGGTGTATAAGCCAAGCAGTACAGAAAGAATATCAGAGCCACATGTTGGGTCATGATACACAGAGACATTTTCTCCTACCCATAAATGATGGCTAACCCCACAATACATGACCCATATACCCCAACAAGGAGGGTCCAGGTGGAGGGGTGAAGACAGGGAAGAGGCTAACAATGGTACCAATTTGACTGTACTCACTGAATACAAAACTAATTTTAAAAAAAAGAAATAAAAGGGATACAAATTGGAAAGGAAGAAGTCAAATTATTCCTATTTGCAGATGACATTATCCTATTTATAAGTGACCTTAAACACTCTACCATGAAACTTCTACAGATAGAAAATTCTTTCAGCAAAGTAGCAGGATACAAAATCAACACATCAACATTCTTCCTATATGCAAATGACAAATATGCAGAGAAAGAAGTCAGCAAAGCTATAGGATATGATGAGTGAAAATGGCCAACAGCACCGTGAACAAGCAGGAGACCCTGATTTTATATGCAAGCAACCATCCTCACAAGATGTACACACCTGTGCAATAGTGGCACACACCCTAGGTAGGTAACCAGTGGTTTTCTGCTGGATAAAGAATCTGCTCAGTGGAAAGGAAACCCTAACTGTAACTGGAAGCCAAGTCAGAATCCTATGAAAACCAAGATTATGGACTCCAGAGGGAAGCTTCCACTAGTCTTTGGCCAAAAGTGAGACTGCACCCATCAACATTTCTCTAAACCAGTAATACTTATACCCTTTAAGCTATATTGATTTCACTGTCCTTTGGAGAATCTGTTTTCTTTTTCAGAAAGCAGTGAGGATGAAGGGCAACAAAAATCTATCAATAGGACAAGGCTATCTGATTCCATGTCTGCAGGTGAACCACGCCTAGCACAGTAGCTAGGGCACAGGTGAAAACACAAAGGAATTGGATAGATGAGGAAGAATACTGCTCCCATGGTGAGCCTGACAACCTAAGCCAGGGTAATGGAGACAGACACTGAGGATACCCAAAATGCACCAAAGCAGACATGAAGAAGTTTCTGAGAGCTCAATACTAAAGTAGACTTAAAGGACACCCACCAAGGCTCAGGGGATTTTGTGGAAGACGTGCCAGAGAGAATGCAAGAGAATCAGGGTGGGAGGGGATATCTAGAGGCATTGCCTCCCCCCACAATGACTGACTGCTGCTCTCACAACTACATGGCAAATACTAGCAATTCAACTAAGGTTCGGGGGGGGGGGCGCTCAGTAGGGCAGGGAGGAGGGGAATAATCATACCAATACTTGATGTATCCATACAAAGTTACAACTTTAAAAAAAAAGGAAAAAGTTATTTCTGCGCCAAACTTTATATTTTACATCTTCCTGTTCTGTATTTTCCTCTGTCAAATACATCAGCCCACTACTTCTAATTTAACATTGCTCAAGTTCTCAAGACACTGGAAATACACAGTTAGCCTTTCCACTAGATCATCACACAAGCTACCTGTATTCCAGTCCTGAAAAAGTCTTTTCCTTCCTCTCTGAAGCCTCTGCAGTTCACATTTATCTTAGCCTTCTGACCTTTCAAAGACCCACAAGAATGTCCTATTAAGCTCCACTTTTAGCATTGTAAGACTTCTCTAGATCAAATTTCCAATTCTTTCTATGTGCCTCTTGTGCAAATTACTTCCAAAAGACAAAAAAAAAAAAAAAAAAAAAAAGAAAGAAAGAAAAGAAAAAAAAAGAAAAAGAAAAAGAAAAAGAAAAAGAAAAAGAAAGAAAAAAGAAACATGGTTAGGATTATCACAGAAACAATCCTATGCCTTGGTACCCATTTTCTGAAACAGTTATCCTCTCATTGCTGGGACAAAATATATGACAAGAAAGAATTTATGGAAGGAGAGGGATTATTTCAGCTTACAGTTTCAAGGGGAAGTTTTACCGTGGCAGGGAATGAAAACATAGCACAGCAGACTGGTGGGGCACCACATATTGTCACAGCAGCAAGAAGGAAGCAGTTTTTTGGAACTAGGAGGCATTGGCAAGGGGGGCTAGAATATAAAGTGCCAAGCCCCACAGCCAGCGACATACCTCTTCTAGCAAGGTTTCACTGGAGACCAAGTACGAGGTTTAACCACAAACACTTGAGATGGACATTTCACATTCCAACCACCACACCAATAACCCCATTCTATATATGAAAAGGAGCAATTTCTGAAAGGCTAAGAAACAGAGTCTGCTACATGCAGCTACTATTAAGACAGAAACTACATACATATCTTGTTGATGTGATCCTGATGTGGTACATTTGCCTTGAGGCAGGGTTTTATGTAGCCCAGGATGGCCTCAAGTTCACTATATAGCTGAGGATGATCTTGAACTCCTGACTCTCCTGCCCCTACCTCTGGAGTGCTGTGGTTATAGGCATGCACCACCATTCTTGCTTGTGGTGCTGACAATGGAACCCAGAATTTTGTATATGGTAAGCAAGCACTATACCAAATATGCTATAACCGAGCCCTAATGTGACACATTAACTTATATGATAGATCCACTCTAAATATATCCCTTTCCTTCATAACATTCTCCCATGGTATTGTCGTTGACTTTTATGTATTTATTATTTATTTATTTTGAGAGAGAGACAGAGAGAGGAAAAGAAAGAGGCGGAGAAAGAATAGGCACACTAGGGCCTTTCAGCCACTATGAACAAACTCCAGATGCTTTTGTCCCATTGTTGGCAGTGTTACTGTTATGTGGGATCTGGAGGATTGAAACAGGAGTTCTTAGGCTTGGCAGGCAAGTGTAAAACCATCTCTCCAGCACTTATTTATTTTTTGTGACACAGGATCTCGTTAAATTGCCCAACCTGGCTTCAAACCATGGTCCTGCTGCTCTCACCTCCTAAGTGCTGGAATTATAGGCATGAGATACTAAGCTTGGCTATCGTGCTCTTTTCCTTCTGTCATATCGTCTTAATGATTGCTTTACTCAACAGCTCACTCCCATCTACTTTTCACTCCCAAAATAATCACTGAGACCATCTAATTTTAATACTATTTTTGTTTATGTACCTTTTCTTATGATGTTTTCAATCTCCTCTCTACTTGAAATATAACCCCTGTAGGCTCATGGACCATTGTGGAAGAGATGGCCGAAAGAATGTAAAATGCTGTCTACCAGACACAGAGTGGCCATGCACGCATTATCTCACAGTGGCGGAAACTATACAAGCCTTGCCTGATATGAGGGGAAAAGGAAGTGAAATTAAAATAGAAGAAGGACTAGATGGAAAGGAGTTCAGTGGAGGGTAGACATGGAAGGGGAAACAAAAGATGGTGGTGGGGGAGGATTGGAATCAGGGTACATTGTTTGTATGTACGGAGGTTGTCAATGAAAAGTAATTTTTTCAGAAATACAACCAACCATTGTACCTATTGTTATGAATTACTAAGAGTTTAAGTTTCACCTCTGCTATTCTGCCTTTCTTTATGCTTTCCAGATCTCTTAACATTTAAAATTTTATATATTGGCCTGTCTATAAAACATTGTCCAAATTTCTGGACTTTTGGATTAACTTAATCTCACAGAGATGGAAGGAAGTAGGAGACATTACAGATGCAACTGATTTGACAGACCAAACCAATATGTGTTGCTATGAATGTGTTTGCATTTAGTTACTTTTAGCATTAGTTAAAAATATAATCAGTTATTGACAATATGTAAATTGGAATAAAACTGAATCACAAGGCCCTGGAAAGGATATGATGAAGACTGACTTTAATCTTCTCCTGTTCTCTCTCTCTCTCTCCCCTTCTCTCTCTTCTCTCTATCTCTTCCATACTACCTATCTTTTTCATCCTTCTTTTCTTTGGCGCTGACCTGAAACTGCCAGTATCAGCATGTGGCTAACATGTACAATGAGCTGTTGATCAGAGAGACATACAAGGTTTCCCAAAAGAAGACATATTTTGGTTGGAGTACTTGAAGACCCACCAAAGGTTAGTGATAAAACCCTACTGCTGAAGACATCATATGCTGATGGTACATAACATGGAGTGACCTTGCTGGAATCTGAAAGAGAGTCAGTCCCCAGACAGTTAGCTCATCTACTGCCAGAAGGTGCTACATGAGTGACATCTGTCCAAGCAACTCATGGTCTAAGCTACTCAGCAGCAAACAACCTGATGTGATGCTCACACAAGTGCAATAGTGGCGCACAGCCATGGTGGGAAACCAACTGCTCTTGATTTGGCCAACTAATCTGCTCAGTGGAATGGAACCCATAGCAGGAACTTTGAAACAAGTCATAAACATATCCAAAAATGAGCCCACTCTCCATTATCAAGCTCCAACCAATCATGGGCTACATGAGGGCCTACACATACTATAGTCTCTCTAAAAAAACAAAGGTTATCCTATTTATCTGGCACTAACTTTATTCTCCATTGGAGAATTTGCTTCTCTTTTTCAGATAGGTGCAGATTCTAAAGAGAGAACCAGCTCATCATATCTCAAAGGCACCAGCTGAACTAAGAGTTATTGGGGAAATAAGCAAGAGTGCTGCTTTCAAGGTGAACCTGGTACCAGCACAATGTTGAAGGAGATAGACACAGAGAACACTCAACTCCTACCAAACCAGACATCCAGAGATACTGATGCTCCCAAGACCTAATCACTGAAGCAGACCTAAAATGAACCCAACATGGCTCAGGGAAATTTGCGGAAGAGGGAACAGAAAGAATGTTAGAGCCACATGTAGGGTCATTATGCACAGAGACATTGCCTCTTACCCATAACTGATGGCTAGCCCCACAATGCACGACCCATATTCCCTAACGAGGAGGGTCCCTGCGGAGGGGGGAGGGCAGGGAGGAGGCTACTGATGGTACCAACATGACTGTATACACTATGTATATAACTAATAAAAAAACTGCATTCTACATAAAATGAAGAGTGTGGAAAGCTGAAGGATAAAATAATGAATCTGTAAGAGCATAACATTAACAATATAAGAGGATGCATTAATAAAGCAGAGATGGTATTACAAAGAGTTTAATTAATTTGAAAAAGTCACAGGTATTTCTGCTACAAAATCATGACCATATATATTCACTGAAATATCTTTGAGTTCTTAAAGGAAAGGGAACAATATATAACCTTTAACTTTAAAAGAGATTTGAAGACATGTGAAGTGGCAGGGGTGATGAAGTGAAATCTTCTGTCCCGGCTTGTTCATTCTTCTTCATTTTCTGTGGGTCGACAAGGTTTGCCAGCAGAAGTGGCCCCATAGACACACATAATAACAAGACTGTACTCTGCAGAAGCGGCTTAGATTAACTTGTAAATCAAAGGGAATTGTTACTACCTGCAAGATGAAGCACTTATTTAGGCAAAGTTTCTTGAGCACAGTGTTTATATCACTAAGTAGGAGAGGCTACTACATTTACTAAGAGAACTGCAATGTTTCAAGCAATAAACTATGTTACCAAGTTGCAGAAATAAGAAATTTCAAAGAAAATAGGATAACTTTGAAGTCTCCACTGGCTTATCTGCTCTTATAAAATACTTAATTGTCTTAGCATACTCATGCATGCATTCTTTTTTAACCAGAAGTTACGTGTTTGCTTCTTATTTGCTGGAGTTTTATGTATTTGTTTAAGATAAGGGAAATGTTTTAAAAGTCTTTTAATAACTTTTTGAGATTTATTTCACATAGCACATAATTTGCTAACTTCAAACAAACTCCAGACATGTGCACCCCTTATGCATCTGGATAACATGGGTCCTGGGGGAATTGAACCTGGGTCCTTTGGCTTTGCAGGTACATGCCTTAACCGCTAAGCCATCCCTCCAGCCCAAGAATTATTTAATATATAAGATGACATATTAAATATGATATCCCGACTAGGAAGTAATTACCCAATACCAGGTCACAGAGTTGACTGACTTATAGGTTTGTCCTAAGAGTTTTATAACTTAACCTATATATATATATATATATATATATATATATATATATATATGTTTATATGTATTTAAATATATATGCACACACACACAAACATATATATATATATATGATGTTCTTCAGTGGTTCACTTCTAACTTTCCTCCAACCCAGTGAACCAAAAACTAATTTACTTTCTCCAGAGAATTACACATTGTGCACCATGCAAACAAATGGAATCATACACAAATTTAGCTTTAAGGTAGAGTTCCTCTCCATATTTGATGTATCTGGACAAGAACAGGTAATATTATAATTTTTGCCAAACAGAAAAGATGTTGGTATAATGACTATATTTTCCATACTTTCTCACATTATTCCACATTAAAATTATTGTTATTACTATTATTCATGTACAAGGTAATAAGGTAGTGGCCATAAAACTTTGGCTGCAACTATAAATACTGAAAGCAGGTATGATATCTAAACTATATATATAAACTATTTACATATATATATATATATATATATATATATATATAAATTTTTAGCATTGAATCCTATTATCTTGCCTAGTGATTAAAATAGCACACCCAGTTTTGCACTTGTTCAACTTTCCCTTATTTGAATGTGAATGGATGAAAAGTGAGGTATTTACCTTGTTAATTTTGCTTTCTGAAAATTACACTCTATACACAGGGGCCAAAAATGCAATATAAGTTTCTAGGGTAGAGGCATTTGGGTATCAAAAAGAAGGAAGAATGGTAACTGAAGGAAAGGAATGAATAAATAAGATATGTAAAGGAAGTATAATACTAAGGTAATAGGTGAAAAATAGCCCTGAACAAGAGACAATGTGTCTCTTAGCTCAATTATCTCATATATCTGAGATGATGAGCTAAAGTTTGGACAGATAAACTTTATGGTTTAGGATTGAGTTCCATGTGTTTAGACTGCTATAATAGTCCTACTGTTTGCAATTGAGTAATATATAATAACAGAAATTAATAGCTCCCAGTTATGCATGCTGTGAAGCTCAAGATTTGAGATCAGGTAGAGTTTATACTTTGATTTATGTATGAAGTCTTTTGTTGGATGTTTACATGGGAAAGGACAACTTCCCTTAGTCCTCTTCTATTGAGGGTACTAATTTCATTCACAAGGTGTTCACATTCATAAGAGGAGCTTAGAAACTTTTTGCTAAAAAGTAAGGACTCCTCACTTGGACATACAATTAACTAAAAGCAGGATAAAAACCTTGGCATCTCTGCTTCATTTTGCTTCTTCTTAAAATTTTTGTTCTTTGGGCTAACTCCACAATGCATGACCTGTATACCTCAACAAGGAGGGGCCAAGGGGAGGGGGTAGGTCACGGATGAGCCTAATAATGGTACCAAACTGACTGTATTTGCTGAATACAGAACTGACTAATAAAGAAAAAAAAATTGTTCAGACTCCTACTTAACTCAATATTAGTTTAATTAATCACTCCAGCAATAGTTCCAATCCCTTTTTAAGGATAATGGCACAGAGATAAGAATCCTTGAAGGATTTTACTGTCAATTTTTACAATGTCTTAGTTTAGACTCCTTCAAAAAGCACCTGAGAGTTTTGAGTCATTGTCCAAAATCTGTATTTTCCCTGGATCCCGGGAAGAGTAGAGTCTCACAAACAATTCATCTTGTGATGATAAAACCCCCATGTAGGAAATTTGTTTTTCTTCTAAAGCAATAGGCATGTTCAAATCATCTTACATCTAGACCATTTCTACTAATACTGCTTAGTTATGGATTCCACTTACCTCTGCTCTAATTCTTCCTCAGTTTTAACCTAAAACTCATGTCACTATCCCAAAAACAAATGTGTTTTACCAAACCCATTATCTGTTTTCTCCAGTGTGGTCCCCATTGCTTACATCTTTCTCTATCCATTACTGCTGCTCATCTCTCTTACTGGCATGTTGGTATTTGTGGCCAATCCTAGTCTGTGGGGATGCTTGGAGCTGGAGCCTTTTAAAACACTGTTATTATCACATCAGGAAGTTTCAAAATATGAATTCTATGTAGACACAAATATTCAGACCATAGCAGAATATTACACCTCCAAAGAGAACCAACAAACCTGAGTGTCCTCCTCCTGTGTTTTCGTGTGATATGATAATGGGATTGACTACTGATGCATAACTGAATAGTATTTTTCCAATTTGTCAGTATCTTAAGATTTTTGTAAGTCTGTCATAAAGTTGGTAGCCAAACACTAGAGAATGCATTATGACAAAATAAAATGTGTGTGTGTCTGTGTGTGTGTGTGTCTGTACATGCTGTCTTTGTTTCTATTTTCTGACAAAGCCTTAGATTTCTGAATGATTGGTAGAATAAATATCTTTTTTTTTTTAATTCAACTGAGGGGACTCCTGCACATCTGAAAGAAGGGAGCTTGTTGTGAAGGGGAAGACTGCCTTATTTAGCACCATCCCCTGAACTTCATGAAGTCTGAGTTGATCAAGGAAGAGACAATGATTTGTAAATCACACTATGGAATGAAACTTCCATTTAGAAAACCCAAAATGGGCTCAGATAAATTTTGTTTTTGTGAATCTTGAGGTGCTAGGACAATGGGACTGCCAGAGAGAACATAATAGGTCCATTTCTCTACTCCCATGTTTTATCCTATGAATGACTTCCATATGGTTTTCATTGAATTATATCATTTTATCAAAGTCTTCATATGTAAATAAAAACAACAAATAAACAAAACTGTGTTTCAAAAGTTATTGTAAATGACATATAAAACAATGAGAGAATACATGTGTAAATTCTATAAGAAATAAAATGTTTATATCCTACATATGAAAAGAATTATTTCCAATTAAATGTCAACATAAATAAAAGCAAATCTCAAGAAGGTATCAGTGGCAATATGTGGGGAAAGGTACCTGATCTCACTAGCCAAAGAGATATTTATATTAAAATAGTAAAATGCAATAATATTCTGTACCCATATGAACTTTTTGCTAAAATATCTTTAACTGGTGTAATGAATCTACATATCAGTCAGACTCAGTAGCTTCCAAAGTGCCATATGTGATTTGCAATGCTACATCATTCCATTTCATAGGAGAAAGAAGCCATTTTCCTCTTCATCTGAACATGTCTCTTCTTGTTCTACCAAGTCAATGAGAAACCACTTATCAACTTGGAATATGCTGGAATAGACTGCATTCTAATAACATCAACAAATGATACATTTTACCAGGTCATGACATTTTCTATTTGTATGACATTAAAGTTATAACAAATTTTTGCTGTAAAATGCCAGGTGTTAATGGTATTGACAGGTAATTGGGTGAGAATATTTTTATATCACCTGACCATTTCTTTCAAGATGGGAAGCCAGTGATAATGATAACAGAATTTCCATACAAGCAGGCATATTCTAAAGACTGAACTACACAACCCTTATCTCAATATTTGGATTAAAGTATGATTCTAAATATTAATTGAAATAATTCAATGTCGTTGGAAGCATTACTTATCTTCACTGAATACTTTATAGATAGAGATTTAGTAAAGTGGTGAATAAATGACTAATGCTAGCCAACATCAGTCTATAATTAAAATAACTTGAACTTTTCTCTCTGTATGTAGTTTCAGACAAGACTCCTGCTGTTACAACAGAGTGAGCCTCTATCTGACTAGTTTTGTTCAAGCTTTTAAATCCTAGTTTCCCAGGAAATATCAACATACTGCTTAAGCCAAGGTTTCTCAGTCATCGTGGGATGCAAATCATGGACACCATGCTGACAAAAGTACCACTGTAGTCAGCAGCACACCCTTCAAGGCTAACGGGGTTCTGCTTCTCCAGAAGAAGAATCTTGTTTTTAAGTTACTCTCTTATATTATGTTTTATGTATTTCTATTGTGAATATGTGATTCTATTTTACTTTATTTGTTGCATGACTTATTTATTTTAGGATGTGTATTTGAATTTTTCAAGAGGAGGGGCATGTCAAATTTAACTCTAGAAATTAGCATGACAGGTTTTCAATTAATTGCAGTAGGTGATTAATGCTGACCTCTTCAATCTGCATTAATTCATCAGTTAAGCAATATCCACTAATATAAATTATATTTCAGCCACTGTGATTTGCATTGGGTATTCATAAATAAATAAGTCAAAGTTCCTACCTTCATAACCTTTACCTGTAGTGCAATAGAAAGACTGTCAAACAGGTTTTCAGAAAAGTAAGTATGAGGTTTTCAAAATATTCATTTGGTATACTAAAAAATGAAATATCTAACATGATGTGATAGAAGTATCATAATTGTAGCTTCCTTGAAGATGAATGCAGTCAGCAAGACTTCAAAATATGAAGATAGCCGTTGTGTCTTCTTGTTGTTATTGTTGTGTTTGATTCTGAAGGATGACATTTTATGTAGAGCAAAGAGTAAGCTAAAAGCTTAGGGAAAGGAAAGACTTTTCATAAAAATCAGAAAAGAATGCCATTGAGTGATAGAATGGAGATTAACAAAGAATTTGAAGACAGGGTAAGGATTTTTCCTAATGTAATGTTATGGCACTTAAAGCTCACGAGTTATGTGGAGAGAATGAATTGAAGCATAGGTCAGCTCTGTATGCAGTAATGCTGCTATTTTCCAGAACAGTAAAGAATGGAGAAGGGGAAAATCCAAACCTTTGTAGAAATGCCAGGTCTGAGATGCCTGGAAGGCTTAAAGTAGATATATTAAGAAAACATTTGCACATATGAGCTTGAGCTACAGGAAATAAGTCTTCAGCCAGGGATGTAAATTTGCATGACAAGTTTATAGATCCTTGATAAAACTACAGGTTCATCAGAAACGATAAAGAATTAAACAAAACAATCTAATAACTACCTGGAGTTGGACGCATTGAAGGAGAGCAAAAGTAAAGTGTATGGCAAGAGACTTGGGATGGAATCATCAGGAAAGGAAGAAAAGATGATATGCAGGTAAGAGAGGTGAAGATATCAGGGCTCTCTCAAGAGGCTAAGAAAACATGAAAAAGGCTCCAGCCATATGGAGATGTTGGTATTTATGAAGTGAGCATTAGGTTATGGCTGTTATGAGGAAATATAGGAAAAGTGAATGATTTTTGCCCCAAAATCCTTCTCAATACCTCGGTGGCAAAACAAATCTTTGTTTCTGATACTATTGTCCAATAAAAGGATCCAGGGCTTCTGAGAAAAGTGGAAAACTCTGCAATATATGAGGTAAGGAATATACAAGATAAGCCCGGAACATGTCACAGGGTTAGAAAGAAGGAAAAATAAAGGAAATATGTGTAAGCAATACCAAACCAACTGAAAGATCTCCAATAGTTAGAATTATAATGGTTTGAGAAATGAAATAAAGCAATACAACCTTATTAACCAAAGTATAACATTTCCATGAGTTCATATTAAGATAAAATATTGAATAAATCAATAGGAGAGGTAAGAAAAACTTTTCTGAGATTAATTCTGCTGATTTCAACCTGAACATTCCTCCACAGGCTTACGTTGTGAATGCTTTCTCCCCTGCTTGTGGTGATGTTTTGAGATGTTCTAACACCTTTAGGAGGTTGGACTTAGGTGGAGTAAGACTGTAAGGTTATAACCAGGCCCTGCCTTCTCCTTTGATCTGTGCTTCCTGGCCTCTTGTGATATGACTGGCCTCTAGTACTTCTCCTGCCAGTGTGAGCTCTGATGTTCCACTATGGTCTTTCCCCCATGATGGACTGACAAAACTCTAAACCTGTACTCTAGAATAAATCCTTTGTCTTTTTTAAGTGCTTGTTCTTTCGGGTGCTTTGGTCACAGTGACACAAAAGTAACAGGTACAAATTCCAAGTAATTTGTGTATATATTCCACACTTACAGAAGTAGAACTGAACTATCGCCTCATCAAAGCTGATTACACACAGAAATGTCTTTCTAGATAGTGTGGTAATAATGTGGAATGGGTGGGAAAGGAAGTATTTACGGGAACCAACCTGACAACAGCTATTTGAGCTAGGGATTATGTTCAACATCTGTAGTGATTTCATGTTGATAGTACATTCACATACTATTTGATGAAAATGATACTTCATCGCTGTTGTTTCCCTCTTAAAATCTGTAACACCAGTGTGACATGAGAAAAGCATTAGAAAATGTCTGCTAGGAGGTCATTCTATAATATAGTTAATTAGAGAGCTGGAGAGATGTCTCAGTAGTTTAAGGCATTTGCTTGCCAATCCTACCAAGCCTGAATTCAGTTCCCAAGCCACCCATGTAAACCAGCAGCAAAAAGTGGTGCAAGCATCTGATGTTCTTTGTTGTGGCTGGAGTCCCTGGAAGTCCCACCCTGCACACACCTAACTAAGTAAAATTTCTATATTTTATTTATGTATTTGCGAGTTAGAGAGGGAAAGAGGGAAAGAGAGAGAATGAGGACTGGGAAAATATGAATGAGGTATGGTTATTATGTAATAATGTTGCCTCAATATTGGATCATTAATTATTATGAATATACCATATTAATGCAAAACCTGAGTAAAGGGTAGATGAGACTCTGCACTATCTTGGCTATTTTTCCATATATTTGAAACTAGTCTGAAAGTATGTCTAGTTTAAAATTACATGTCAACATATCCCTGCTTAATAAACAAGAAAGCAAAATACAGAGAAGGAAAGAGAATTGGTACAGGGTTGGAAAGTTAATAGGTGTCAAGGAAAATGTTTGATTTTCTTGCATCATGCTGTACACATTTACAGTTGCTACAGCTAAAATAGCAGGTTTGCCTGTGTTTGCTTTAATTTCAAAGGGAAATAAACTTCTTAGTGCTTGGAGAAATAAAGGCCCATTTAAGAAAACCCGAACAAGATTATTCTGGAAGAACCTAAATAATGAATCAGTTTGATTCAAAAGACACTCATTATTAAAGCAGGTGTGTCTGAATGCAACAACCATGAACAGCACGAGTATTAAACATGCATTTACTTAACAAACACCAATGATGTACCCAGATTCATAAGAGGAGAGGAGAAAGAAGGCCAGGGGTCTGCCCCTACTTTAAGAAAAATAACTTTTGCACACAAAAAATGAAAGATTAGGGGCTGGGGAGATTGCTCAGTGGTTAAAAGCACTTGGTTGCAAAGCCTGATGGCCCTGGTTCGAATTCCCAGTACCCATGTAAAGCCAGATGCACAGAGTGACACGTATATATCTGGAGTTTATTGGAAAAGGCAGAAGCCCTGGTGTGCCCACGTTCTTTCTCTCTCTCTTTCTCTCTCTCTCTCTCTTTTCTACTTCTTTTGCTCTCACTCTCACTCTGTCACACAGAATGAGGAACCATGTCCCATGCCTAAAGTCCTGAGCCATCAGGTAGCTTGGAGATCTCAGCAGAGAGTTCAGTTAGGATGAATAAGGAAAAGGTTTTTTCTCAGAAAGATTCAAATGTAGCTGGAAAATAGAGATTGCATAAAGAGTAATCAGAAAGAAGCATTACTTGGATAAAGTTACAGATAGATAATTAAATATTTTCACTATTCATCCTATATTTGATGGATAGAAAATATATTTGTACATTTAAATTTTGCTCAGTTTAAGGAAAATATATGTATTTGTGTATAGTTATAATATTTTGGTTGTAATTTTAAAAGTTCAAATATATGAAATAATCCCCAAACTCTACTTTTATATATTTTTAAAATATTTTGTTTATTTTTATTTATTTATTTGAGAGCAACAGACAGAGAGAGAAAGAGGCAGATAGAGAGAGAAAGAATGGGTGCACCAGGGCCTCCAGCCACTGCAAACAAACTCCAGATGCATGCGGCCCCTTGTGCATCTGGCTAACATGGGTCCTGGGGAATCAAACTTCCAACCAGGGTCCTCAGGCTTCAGAGGCAAGCCCTTAACTGCTAAGCCATCTCTCCAGCCCCAAACTCTATTTTTTAGATAATATACATCCTTTACACATGTCTATTTAACATATCATAAAGGGTGTAACATTTATATTGAAATCTTTTTATGTACGTTAAGTACATTTCTTGTCTCCTCTTTTTGTCATTTAATCATGACCACTGAACAGTTCTTAAAATTCAGTCAATAACACTTTACTTTATATCTCTGACTGTACCCTTAAGTTTCTTTGTTCTACATAATTAAATGCAAATTAATTTCCTGATTTGAGCTAATGTTTAAAAATTCACTGAATTTGATGTGGTTGGATTAGAATAAATCACCTTAAATGTCAAGTACTCTAGCTGAACTAATTGATAATGTATGTTCATTTATGCCTTGCTGGCATATTTACCTGGTTTGTTTCATCTTATAATTTAGTATCAATTAGGACCTTTCTGAATAACTATATGATGACAGACACTGATACATCAACATTTAAACTGAACTTCTTTTCACAGTTCCATATACAAATAGAGTTGGGGATAAGATTCCTTAACATGATTTGTTCACTGAAAGCATAAAGAGGAGAAATTACTTACTTATATTAAACAGCAGCCTCCACAACAAGAAAAAATGGCACATAGTCTGTAAAACAAGACTCATATTGATTTACCCCATGGGTGATTTAAGTCTTGACAGGAGACATATGGAATATAGAAATACTGTTTTCTAAATTGATTTCACATAAAATTAAACCCATTTTTGTCAAAATTTTTCACATAATTAGAAATGCAAATGCTACATTAACCAGAATTTTCTTAACTACAAAAGCAAAAAGGAAAAAAAAAGTGCAATAAAGCCAATTAAACTACTAAAAACTATTCATTTATTAGAATGTGGCACTGGATAAAGGGGAGAAGCCTTATATTTCAAATTGAGAAAACTGGGAAGTTTCATGATCTCTAATTGGTTCAGAGGAACTTTATATATTTTTTTTTCTTTAGTTATATTCAAGGTTGAGTTAAAAAAAATCAAGAAATTACTATATATTGAAAAGTCTCTTACTTCAGGGTTTTCGTCTCTAACTACCAAATATAGATCTTTCCCAGAGATTTTTACTAATGAGGCTAACAACAAGTGAAAACAGACTATGCATAGCTCTGTATAATTTCCTGTTTTAAGCAGTAAATTCAATCGAGCCTTGAGAAAACTTGGAATTATTGAAAAGCTTTTCCTGCATTGCTATCTCTCATGATTACCAAGCCATGCTTGGGCTACTTCTCTATGGCATCGTGAACAATATTCTCATTCTCAGACATTCACTTGGCAATGAAATGACCACAATCTCTCCACATGCAATGTGTATCTTATTGGTACTTTTAAAGTGCTGAGTAGATGACAGAGTGGTGATTAATCAAGTAAATCTCAGCTTTTATCTATAAGTAATCAGAAGAAATCAGGACTAGTATTAACCCTGCCTGGGCACCCCCCTGTTAATATACACAGCTCTCAGATAATCGCATCTTGTGCTGGCAAGCCTCTCCCATAGACTCTTCTATAACTATAAATAAAATTCAAAGAGGAATCCCAGAAAGGACAAAGGTAATAAGTCCTTTTGAAGATGAAAGAAGACAGATGTCGATTTAAATCATGCAGTATGGATGACAAATACAGACAGGCATAATCTGTAATATAAGTCAATTTATAGTATGTTTCTTTTTTTCTCTTTAAGAAATAATGTCTCATCTAGAGTAGTTGAAATATCATCTGTTAAATAAAAATATCAATTTGTTCCCTGCTATGTGGGTTATAAATTGCTTTGGTGTAGTCACATGTTGGCTTCAAAATGTCTTTATTGTATTGTTTTCCAATACTTCCAAGGAATGCAGGACATTTGTTCAAATGTCTCCTCATATGATTATGCACCCAGAAACCTAAACTATGCTTATACCTTCCATGCCAACAGAAGAGAGAAAATATCTGATTAAGCCTTTAAAATGATTGTCCTGAGAAGACTCCAAAAAATAAAATTTTTTGTCTTTTTAATTTTGTGTCCCGATGACACTAAGTTCAATGCCTTAATACAGGGAAGGCAATTACTTCATTTTTATTAAGGAAAAAAAATGTCTTTGCAAAGATAAAGGAATCTTCTGCCTAACAAGTGTAGAATCCTACATTAAAGCAGTATAGTGAAGTGCTTCATCCAAAAATAATCCAAATAACCTGATCACAGAGAAATCATTGAACAAAATCTTTAACATTTTAATTTTTGTATCATGTGTGCTTGTATGTATGTGGGCACCTCTATGTGTGCAGGTGTGTGTGTGTGTGTGTGTGTGCCAGAGGACGATGCCAGGTGTCTTCCTCTGTATTTGCTTCTACATTATTTACTGAAACAAGGTTTCTCACTGGACTAGGAGCCCCAGGGATTCTCCTGTCTCCAGCTCCCAAGCCCTGGGTTTCCACACCTGGCACTGATAGGGTATTTGGGGATTTGAACTCAAGTGCTCATGCTTGCATAGCAAGTGCTTTACTCAGTCATGTTCCCAGCAATTAAGCCACATTTCCAAAGCACTGTAAGTTATATTTATTTTATTTCTGTGAGTTTTACATATCTCAAATCTTTATTTTGAAATTTTCATTTCTATATTTTAAAATTATTCACCCCGTATTACCCGCTCTTAATGCTCTCCCACCCTGGCTGAACCCCTTCTTCTTCCCAACTAGTCCACTTCCTACTCTCATCTGATATATATATATATATCTTTATTTGAGATTTAGAAAGAGGGAGAGAGAGAGAGACTGGGCAAACCAGGGCCTCCAGCCACTGCAAAAGAAACTCCAGATGCATCTGGCTTACAGGTCCTGAGGTGTTGGGGTTGAACTGGGATCCTTTGGCTTTGCAGGCAAACGCCTTAACCATTAAGCCATCTCTCCAGCCCCCCATGTGTTTTTATTTAACCCAGTAAGTATAATTAGGGTTGTTTGCATGAGCATGGGTAGGGAGGGTTGGGGTTCTTTACCAAAGCATGAACAAAGTAAGAGTGGCTACGCCACTGAAATAAATGCCTCCCTCTACCCCCAGCAACCTGTAACTTCAATTAGCTTTGAATGGAGGGGTGGGTCCTCATGGGCCCCTCTCACATACAGTAAGGAAAGCAGAAAGGCTCAATCTTATGTGGGTTCTGTCCCATGCCTGTTGTGTGCTCATGGGTGCAGTAGCCATGTCATATCTGCAAGACAGCATTCCAGCTCCCCCTCCATGTTGTTCCCTGGGCCTTGGAAGGAGTGATGAAGTTGTCCTATTTATAGCTGAGCATGCAATGATCCCTTATTCTCAGCACACTGATCAGTTATGACTGTGGATTAACTTCAAGCAACAAAAAAGTTTCTCTATAAAGATTGGGTATAAACATAAAGATTAAGAAGACACTTTGGCTACAGGTCTACTTAGCAAAACAACTTGATAGATTCCCTTCCTAGGGCCTGTGACTTGTGAATCTTTTGGGCATGTTTATAGAAACAAGTATGAATTCCTTCCTATGGAATGGACTTTAAATACAATCAGAAACTGATTGGTTATCCTTAAAATAGTCACACCGCTATTTCATAGGTAGACAAATATTGCCTTACAGGTTGATATTGCAGCTCTCATAGCCCACAGCTAGGTAAAATGTTGATGACTTTTGTTCCCCAGCAGTCTAAATAGCACCTTACAGCACTAAGAATGCTAGCCAACAGAAGGGAAGCTTTCTGCTCAGTTCCAGTTTTGTTTCTCTGTGTCCCGTGACCTAAATGCATGGTGTCTGCAGCAATGAGGTTTTAGCATCTCGCTCTGGTGGGCAAAAATGAGCAATGGCAAAAGCTTATATTGTTTTGGGTGCCTTTTAGGTGTCCCTTGACAACTACTCCTAGGGAGGTATATTATAGCTGGTGCTGGGAATTTAATTTAATTACCTACAGATAATGGGGCAGCATTATCCAACAATGCAGGGTACATTTGTTAAAACACTTAAAAAAATTTGTTTGTATATTTATTTGAGAGCAACAGAGAGAAGGAGGGAGAGAGAGAGAGAGAGAGAGAGAGAGAATGGGCACTCCAGAGCTTCCAGCCACTGCAAACGAACTCCAGACGCGTGCGCCCCCTTGTGCATCTGGCTAACTTGGGTCCTGGGGAATTGAGCCTCGAATCGGGATCCTTAGGCTTCATAGGCAAGCGCTTAACCACTAAGCCATCTCTCCAGCCCTGTTAAAACACTTTTTAAGTTATAGTTTTTAGCTAGCTTATAAAGTAGTAGGCTTTTTCATATATCCTTAGTTTTGGTTAAGCCTTCTCCCATCTCATCCTTTCCCCAAGTCTCTGCCTTCTTCCCATTTAATTTTTTCTGTTAAAGGCATGATTGTTTTCTAAAGATATTAATCTGATTATACAGATAAGATAAATAATGGAATAAAGAAAAAAATAATTTGGACTGGGTGTGGTGGTGCACGCCTTTAATCCCAGCACTTGGGAGGCAGAGGTAGGAGGATTGCTATGAGTTCGAGGCCACCCTGAGACTACATAGTGAATTCCAGGTCAGCCTGAGCTGGAGTGAGACCCTACCTCGAAAAACCATAAATAAATAAATAAAATAAAAATAATAACTTGGTAATACTCATGAGTGTAGTTTTAAATATATAATAATCACACAAATGATGGAATTGAATGCAAGCCCCAATTAAAAGAGTTTGTTCTATTTGATTTGCTGAAACAAAAAGAATGTTCATCCTTCAAGCATGTGAATAAGATCCAGTGTTGGCACAGAAGTGTTATCAGTTTTTTTTTCAATTGTCCCATCTTTTTTCTTTAAGGAGTATTATATATAATTGAAGTTGCAAGTTTGGCCATGAGTAGATTATTTTCTTACCTGCCTCCTCTTAAATGTCTTCAATCAATCTTCTATTTCTTTTTTTTTATTATTATTAGTTTTGTACTCAGTGAATATATTCAAGTTGGTACCATTGTTAGCCTCCTCCCTGTTCTCCCCCTCTACAGGGACCCTTCTTGTTGGGGTATGTGGGTCATGCATTGTGGGATTAGCCATCAGTTATGGGTAGGAGGAAATGTCTCTGTGTATCATGACCCAACATGTGGCTCTAACATTCTTTCTGCCCCCTCTTCCACAAATTTCCCTGAGCCATGTTGGGTTCATTTTAGGTCTGCTTCAGTGATGAGGTGTTGGGAGCCTCTGTGTCTCTGGATATCTGGTTTGGTAGGAGTTGATTGTTCTCTGTGTCTATCTCCTTGAACCTTGTACTGGTACCAGGTTCATGAAGAAAGAAGCATTCTTGCTTGTTTCCCCAATTATTCATAGTTTCAGCTGGGGCCATTTTGAGGTATGATGGGGTGGTTTTCTCCTTAGGATCAGCGTCTAAAGCAGATTCTCTGAAGGACAGTAAAGTTAGCACCAAATAAATGGAATAACCCTTATTTTTTTATAAAGAATTTAATAGGTGTAGGCCCTCTTCTAGCCCATGATTTGTGGAAGCTTGATAATGTAGAGTGGGCTCATGTTTGGATATGGTTCTGACTTGTTTCCCACCTCCAGCTATGGGTTCCATTCCATTGAGCAGATCAGTTAGCCAAATCAAGAGCAGTTGGTTTCTCACCATGTTTGTGCACCACTATTGCACTTGCGTGAGCATCACATCAAGTTGTTTGCTGCTAAGTAGGTTAGACCATGAATTGCTTGGAGAGATATTGGTCATTTTCCCCCAGTCGCCCATGTTGCACCTTCTGGCACTAGATGTGCTAACTATCTGGGGACTGACTCTCTTCCAGCTTCCAGCCATGTCACTCCTTGTTACGTGCCAGCAGCATATGGTGTCTTCAGCAGTAGGGTCTTACCACTAACCTTTGGTGGGTCATAACGTACTCTGACAGAAATCTGTCTTCTTTTGGGAAACGTTGTAGGTCTCTCTGATCAAGAGCTCATTGTGGATGATAGCCACATGCTGGTACTGGGAGTTACATGTCAGTGCCCAAGAAGAGAGGGAAGAAAAAGATAAGTAGTGTAAAAGAGAGAGAGAAGAGGGAGAGAGGGAGAGAGAGAAAGACACACAGAGAGAGAAACAGAAAAAGGAGAAGATTAAGGTCAGTCTTCCTCGCACACTCTTCAGATTTTATACATCACCTTTTTGTGTGTCTGGCTTATGTGGGACCTGGAGAGCTGAACATATGTCCCTAGGCTTTGCAGGCAAGTGCCTTAACTGTTAAGTCATCTCTCCAGCCCCCTCTTTAGATTTTACACATCATATTTCCTGATGCACTGGGACTAAACACAGGAAAGTATGCAGGGTGTCACTGGGAAATTTTTGGCTCATTTTCTAAGCTTTAATGAATTTCTCAATGTAACTAACTCTAGGCTTGGAGATGACTAGAAGCCCAGCTTATGGTCTGCTGTTATCTGGGCTTGTCTACTAGCAAAAGCAATCAGTGTAACATGTGGACACACCCCGCCCCATAGCCTTCAGACCACTGAATTTCCCACAAATATTTAACTTATTCTTGGTTAAAAGGTTTAGAGCAGTATTAATTTCATCATGGGAAATTTAAATAGGGAATTTGGGATGCTATCTGATAAGTGATGCTGATTTTGAAGGGTAGTCATTGGTTTCACATTGGTGAAAAAAATTGGTCTACTGAGGAGGAATCTGAGAGAATGTATTTTCTGTAGGGAAGTTTTAAAAGTGATGGGTCAAAATGTCCCCTGCTGAGAAGGGAAAGGGGCACCAGCATCAGAGAGATCAGAATCCACAGCAAGCAGAAAACGAGCAAAGAAACAACCAAAAAGAAGATCAAAGTCTTTAGCTGCATGTGTGTGCCCTTTGATTTTGTTGTTCACAATTTTCATGTGTACATGTAATTTACATAATCTCCTCATTGCCTTCTTTTGTCCCACTTCACCCTCTACCTTCCGTTAAATCTCTTCTTTCTGACTAGTCTCTTCTCTTTATTTTTTGTCTTCATCATCCATAGCAAAACGTTGATGGGCCTGATATATCCTCAGGTCCTGTTCAGATAATGATAGTGGCTATGAAGCCATGAACGTAACTGCTACTTTGTGTCTGGAAGGCAGCTTTTCAAAGAACTCTTGCCCATCCTCTGGCACCATTCTTTCTGACATCTCTTCCATAACGTTCCCTGAGCCTTGGAAGGTATGGTAGTGTGTGGTCTTTTGACAGACAGCCAGCACAGCTCTCCCACAATCTCTTAAAATCTGCTCTCCACCATTTTTTTTTTTTTTTTTCTGAAAGCTTAGCTCAGCTTCTTGGCAGTAGCCATAGCAACAAAGGAAGTGGGGTTGCCATCTTTTGGTGAGCCAGTGTTTTCCCTTCCCAGGCTGTGCGTTCTTCGGACTGGTACTTTTCACTGTATTCTCAAGCCCCCAGTTAATCAGGCCCACCAGGACTTAGAGAAACCCATGCACACTGACTGTCAAGAGCCTGAGACTCGGGACTTGAAGAAAGAAGAGCCTCTCTGTCAGCCTTGCGGGGACAAAGGTCCCCAAACCCTGAAAGAAATGCTTCTGCCCCTGCGGTGTGTTAGACCCTACCGCGCCTTCCGCTGAGACCCACCTACTCTGCTTCTTGCAAGGTCCCTCCTGACTGGCAGCCTGAGACTTGTCACTGGTTCAGAGCTGCCATGGGTGACACTGACTTCGTGGTTTGCAACAACTGCCACCAGGAGTCAGAGCTGCATCTTCCAGCTTTGCAGCATCCTACAATACACAGCTGAGATATATTCCAGCATAAATAAATCTTCCTCATCTGCCCACTTCATTCTTTGGGTGGAGAGACCAGAACCCAGAAGAAGAATGGAATGTTTTGCTGGGCACGGTGGCACATGCCTTTAATCCCAGCACTTGGGAGGCAGAGGTAGGAGGATCGCTGTGAGTTGGAGGCCACCCTGAGACTCCATAGTGAATTCCAGGTCAGCCTGGGCTACAGTGAGACCCTACCTCAAACACACACACACACACACACACACACACACACACACACACACACACAAAAGAAAGGAATGTTTCACTGTGACTCTAAGCAAACTTTGATTCAAATAGTTCCCCCCTCTCCCACAGGGACAAGGGCAAGTGCCCTGAGGTCAATTATGTGGACTTTCTTCCACAACATAATATATTTCCTCTGTTTTCAGTGCCTTCTGTTAGGAAATGGGCTTTATAGTCTACCCATATAAAACGGTCAGAGAATAAATATTGCAATTATAGATAATGTATTTTATAGTTTATAAATTTTAATATGCTAATAATCTATTACTACAGCAATTATAAATTCTTTTATTTAAATTCAACATTCAGGCACCTAGGTTGAAAACAGAGAATGAGAGAGAGAGAGAAGAAAGAAAGGAATGAAAGAAGGAAAGAAAGAAGGGGGTGGAGATAGGGAGGGAGTTCTAGGTCTCACTATGGATAAATATAATGAGAATATGAAAATAGAAGGGCAATTATGTAACTGAGTTGACTCTGCTAAAGAATGGTTAAAATCATCAATCTAGGATTTCAGCATTGTGAATAAATTACCTTTCCCATTTCTCAAAAGGTTTCACTTGTTTGCTTTTTTTAAACATTTTTTTAAAGATGAAGTTTTATATTTTTATTTATTTACTTGACAGAGAAAGAGGGAGAGAGAAACAGAATGGGCAGACCAGGGCCTCCAGCCTCTTCAAACGAACTCCAGATGCATGCACCCCCTTGTGCATCTGGCTAACATGGGTCCTGGGGAATAGAACCTGGGTCCTTTGGCTTTTCAGGCAAATGCCTTAACCACTAAGCCATCCCTCCAGCCCATTTTATTAACATTTGCCTATGATTTGGAAATGAATGCACATGAGACAATTAAAATTATTTAGATTTAGAGAAAATTTTTCTATCTAATGTGAAGTAGTACTCTTATTTTCTCTGTGCTTTTTCCTTTCATATATATATATTTCATGTTATTTTATTCAGCTTGTATAAAGATAATATATTAGGTATAAAATTCCATAATATGGATTGGATTTTCTAGTCTTCCATTGCTGTGACAAAATATATGATATACTTAACTTGAAAAGGTGAAATGTTGACTTTGTCTCATGGTTTAAGAAGCTTCAATCCATGGTCATTTGTCCATTGCTTTAGGCCTGTGGATAGGATAGCACATCATGGCAGGGGGAGCGTGGTGATATGGAGCTACTCATCTCACAACAGTCTGAAAACAGAATGAGAGAGAAACAGATAGAAAATGTCTATGGATATGGGGCATACCACAATGACCTAATTTTCTCCAAATGGACCCCATTTCCCAACAGTTCACAACCTTTCAAAAGCACCACAGTCCAGAGACTAATAGCACCATGGACTAAGGACCAAGTCTTCCATATGTAAGCTGTGGAAAGACATTTCAGATCTAAAGTACTGGATACATATATAGTAAGATGTATTTAATCATGAACCTCCTGTCAGATACTTGTTTCTATTTAAAAGAGTAATATATACATATGAATAGTTCTAAAGTGGTATCCCCTGTACACAGATTTGAGCACAAATAGAAGTGTCCCTTTTTATGCCAAAATATACCCATCCTCTTCTTGGCTCCTTTAGTGAGTACTACTTTTTTTCTTCACCCCTTTAAATCATGTTGTACAAAAAGTCCCTACCTTCAAAAATGTGAAGTCCAAAAGCAAGAGGCCAACTTGCATTGAGGAAAAATTAAAACTAAAACTTGTTCTTCAAGGAAACCAAAACAATTTTGACAAAAGTGTTTCTAAAACCATTTATGGAGAGAAGAGAGGTCATTGGAGAAGTGCCTGAATTAGGACATAGACTGTAAAGACAATAAATTTCATAGCAATCCATGGAAAAATAGAGTGAGGATGGAACAAGGAAACAGCCCATTCCTATCTATTAACAACAGCTTAGATGTACTTTTCTAGAGAGAAAACAAATGCTACATCCTTTTAACTAAACTCAGTGTCATGTCGCAGGGTGTGGGCATCTCTATGATACTTAAGAGACACACTTCAATCAACTCAAGCACCAGCTGGCCAGTATCAGAAGGTGTGCAGATAATCACATGCAGTTAGTACCACCAAAGCCATTGAAACCTCACGGTTTTAGGCATTTTATTAACAGTAAGCCATCTGATTAATGTGGCTGTTGCCTTAAATATGGAGTGCTCTCATTAAAATGGCAATTTCTAATCCAAAGACCAATTTGCACAAAGGTGTGCTTATTGTGAGGGCTTTTCTGTCTGTTAAAACTACCTAGGATGCCAACTATAAGAGGAGGTCCAATTTCTTTAATAGATGAGCAAGGTTTAAAACACTCAATTAAAAGGCTAGTTGCACTTTTATCTTACTGAAATAATGTCTTTTTTTATGCTCGGCCTTGTTGAAAGCAGTGCCAGGATTAGGGGAAAATAATATTTTTCTTAAGATAACTCTACCTTCAAGTGCAAAGATTGTTTCTTTTGGTTAAATCAAATGAGCCTCCATGCGCCAGCATGCTCCTCCAAGGAGAGGCCGCCTCATTGATTCTGCTGAGCGGTTTGTCCTCTCACCTTTTCACTCTGCTTCTGAGTCCTGGAATGATATCCGCAGTCTTTATGTGTGGAAAGCAAGTGAACTGTTGAGCCAGATCACTAAAGTGGAGGATAGAATGCTCAGAAGTAAGCATTTCATTTACAAAAATGCACGTTATCTAATGCAATAAATGATGATAGTGTGTCTTTAGGCCCTGGTTGTTCCATCATTTGGGGGAATAATAAAGACTTTTCATTTTCTCTCTTAGATCATAAGTGCTGTTATTAGTGCCGTCTCAGCGTTAAACCAGGTTGCAAGCTGCTTATTCTTCAAAATGAAGCTGTATTTTTTCAGTTTAATTGCTTTTCCAGGAGCATTATTAACTTCCATAAGGGGAGAAAAAAAAGTAAAGCAGCTGAAGCAGTGGTTTGGTATATTTGAAACTAAAAAAAAAAAGAAAAAATCACATTTCAAATCTCATGCAGCAATACTGTACCAATTATCGAGAATATTATTAGGAAATATCCATAGTGAGATAATTATAGATGAATGATTTTCTAAATACCAGGTGTGAGAACTATCTACATTTTTTTCTTTTAATGTGCCAAATAAAGAATTATTCTGCTGTCCCAAGAGATCTGATAATGCCTTAGCTCCTTGGATGTTTAAAAAGTACATCTTCAAAAACATTACACCCGAATCAATCATCCAATTCTAGACCCATCCTCCTTAATGTCTCTCAGACTCATCATTTTGTTTTCACAAACCTCTACTCTGTCAGAACTGGGACATCTGCCATGACATTCATCTCCTCCCCTCACTGCCTTCCCATTTGCCAAACCAATCATTTTTTTTTTTTTTTGAACTAAGTCAGTTCTATGCTGTTCCCCAGGAAATGTTGAAACATTGGCACACATTTGTGATATAAAGAAGGTTAATTCTAATAAAAGGATAAGCAACCCTCTGATACAGCTCCTTTGGTACATTTAGTCTAACCAAGCTGCTAGATGTCTGAAATCTGTTAAGTAGCACTGCAGAGCAGGATTGAACGCTGAGGTAGGGATGCTGTGGAAAGAGTCATATGCCTAATTCTAAAGATGTTTTGCAAAGAGTGGGAATCTCAGATTTCATGTTGATGCCTATTAAAAAAGAATAAATAAGGAAAAAGACATGAAAGAAGAAGTTGACATTATTCAGACTCTTTTCTTTGCACCTCATTGGTGGTACAGTGAATTTTTGAGTGAATGGTTATAGTAGCAAAGAAATCAGCCCTTGATCATGACTCCTGAGTCTCAATAGCAGTTTCCTCTCATGTATGATCCAGCTCCCCACTCTCCACACATGAGATCCACACTGTTCTCTTGATAGAGTTGGATCCTTCCAGTAGGCCAGCAAGGCACCTGATGGGAAGTTCCTAACAAAGATGCTGAGCTATCCAAAGACTTAGTGCACATGTGCTAAGTGTGCTTCTGTTTCTTCTCCTCAGTGCCTACACACTACTGGAAGATTCACAGACTATCTATCACAAAGGAGATACAGCATAACTTGGCTTTGCCCCAAGGAACCCACTTTAAGGCAATGGAGCAACAGCCCAGATGTTTTTGTTTGTTTTGTTTTGGGTTATACAAAACTATAGGTGAGAATGACCCTGAACTTCAGATCCTTCTGTTTCCATTTTCTGAAGAGTTCCTGACAAATTTTGTGTACAACTGGGGAATAAACTCAAGTCTTCAAGCATGTGAGGCAAGTACTATACAACTGAGCAACATCTCCAAGCCTGGACACCTGATTTTTAAGGTTAACTAGGATGACTATAAAAACACCATCCAAAAGTCACTGCCCTAAACATGTATTAGTAGTACCTTTAAAATTTAAGGCTGAGGGAGTAGGGACATGGTTCAGAGTTTAAAACTGCATGCTTACAAAGCCTGTTACCCTGGGTTCAGTTCCCAAGCCATAGAGACAGTTAGGCATTTATGTGCAATCGCAAGGGACCTTTGCATGTGCACGTGTGTGTGAATATGCATGCATATATACAACACTAAAATAATAAATACATATACAAAAATAGTTCAAAATTTTCAAAAACATTGTTGAATCACCAACTTGGAGAGCTCATAAAAGGTGCTGTATCATATGGGAAATATATCTTTACAATATACTTTTAATTATTGGTTTGAGAGAGATAAATGGGGGGAGAACTTGGGCATACCAGGACCTCTTTCCATTGCAAATGAACTCCAGATACATGCACTACTTTGTACATCTTGTTTGCATGGGTACTGGGTAATATGACATGGGCAAGTAGGCTTTGGAAGTAAGTGCGTTTAACCACTGAGCAATCTCCCTAGTCCCTGTGCTATATAGTTTTTAAATTGAGTTAGTAACTACAATAGTAAAAAAAAAAAAAAAAAAAAAAAAAAAAGAACTACTATTGGAAAGCAAGATGTGAGTGTTGGAGTTTCTATTCCCACTATCAGTTTCACTGATCACTTGAAGTATTAGGGCTTGTTTTCCTTCATCAAATGTATGATTTGTGGTTCCAGGTACCTATATTCTCAGGTGCAAAACACTTCTTCTGAAATGTATAGTTAGAGTCCCAGTGAACTGAAAGCTATGCTCAATGCTGAAAAACTGAATGGGAAGTTCAGCACACAAGGAAAGTAGTGACAATTTATTTGTTTGTTTGTGTGTGTGTGTGTGTACATGAATGTATGACCTTATGAGTAAGTCAGAGGAAAAGTAAAGAATTGGTTCTTGCCTTCTTCCTTTTTTGAAACAGAGTCTGTCTTATTGTTTACTACTGTGAACACCAAACTGTTTGGCCCATGAACTTTGGGATTCTCCTGACTCTGCCTCTCACTGCTGGAGCATGTTGGGATTATAGGCATCCAGCTTTTACATGGGTTCTGGGAATTCAGACTCTGCTTATCATGCTTTTAGTATTTGAACTATTGATCAACCTTCCCTATTTTTATTTTAAGTAACAGTCATCATATGCTGATGGCTGGGAGAGAGAAGTTTTGCACACAATGATCAAATTCCAAGACTATCTACATATAGACCAATGCTGCAACTTCAGTACGATGAGGACTGCTTCTCAGTACCTTAGGCTTCTTGGGGTTGAATGTTCAATATTCCACTCAAAAAGTCATTAGACAAGTGGAAGTATAAGCCAAGGGGTAGGGCAAGTTATAAAAATGGTATAAAAGGCAGATAGGATGTAGTTTTAGGCACACTGAAAGACTAGAGGAATTTCTTCTGACAACCATCCTTTGACAACTTTCTCCTTTGGTTGTTATCAGTCAGAATCATGGAGAGACTATGTCCCGACGAAGCAAACCTAAAAGAAGTGACAGATTCTAAGGGTCTGAAGATTGCCTGTCATAGGAGCTGTTGGTGTGCACCTGAGTTGAATGGGTTCATGTACCCACGTTGTAGCTGAACATCCATTGTGCTGTTCCCCTCATAACTGTTTCTACTTTGTAGTTTATTCAAGATACATTGCCAAATTTTCATTGCTCTTAAATAATGCACGTTTTTGAATATTTATAGTGAAGCCTCCTCTTGCATTATCCCTGGAAGGAACTGTGACAATTTGAGGCTCACAGAGGATGTAGGCATTAGTGCCCAAAGGAATGAGATGGACAGGCACTATTGAATAACTAGATCTCCATGACAGTTTCCACAGGGATCTGCTTTAGCGAAGATGTCACAGGCAACCTCTGTTTGGAAAGATTTTATTAAAGGCACTATGACCACAGAGTGGGATGCAGAATGCCTCTGACTTCTTTTCACTATTGCATGTTCTCCACTTGTATTCAATTTTTTTTGCTACTGTGCTAAACATCCTGCTATTTCATTTAGAGGTGAAATAGTGTTATTTCTATTTTGCTGTAAGGAAGTATGTGAGTCCAAGTTGCTGCCTATATTTTTCTGGAAATATATTTAGTAGCTCAAAATTGGGTGAAAAACAGCAAGTGATTCTGGAACAACTGAACTTCCACATGGAAAAAAAAAAATACATTGAGACATGCTTTTCACAAGAATTAACTGGAAATAAATCATTGACCTAAATGTAAGGCAAAAACAACCATCACACACACACACACACACACACACACACACACACACACACAAAACCCACTAAACCCCTAGAAGATAGCATAGGGGAAAAATATAGATGAAGTTTGTGAAGATAATGAGTTGTTCAATACAGCACCCAAGACAACATCTGCTATAAACCTAAAAAATATGCTATGCTGGACTTAATTAAATTTGAAAATCTCCTATCTGTATAAAACACTTTCAGGAAAATGAAAAGATAAGCCAAAGATTGGGAGAAGATACTTGCAAAACAATTATTTTCACATAAGGGAATATCATATATATTATACAAAGAACTTATAAGCTCAACAAAGACAAAGCAAAAAATAATAGTGTAAGAGCTGAACAGAACCTTACCCAATAAGATATGTCAATGTAAACAGGCACATGAAATAATGCTCAATATCAAAAGCCATTAAAGAACTATAAATAATGCACTTAAGGAAACTACAGTGCTGTGGTAGTTTGGATGTATGTTCCCAGTAGACTTGGATATTTTATTAAAGTTTGTATCTTGGGTCTCAGCCATGTGGCTGGAGGAGGAGGTGTCACTGAGGGTGGATCCTGGGTTCCAGTACTAAAGTATGTTTGGGGACCCAATCTGATTTCCAGCCAGAAGGCATGCGAAGAAGTCTGAACTCTGCTGGGGACCTTTCTCTTGCCTGCTTTTTGGTATGTGTGCTCGTGCTAGTGCTGCTGCTGGTGTTTTTGTTTGCTGTGTTTGGTGTTTGGTGGCTGCTTGGTTGTTTTCTCTCTGCTTGGATATATGGAAGCAGCTTCTGCCACCACTGCTGGAACTTCCCCCTGAATCTGCAAGATTGAAATAAGCACCTTCCTCCCATCAACTGTGTCTGGTTTGGATGTCCATCCCAGCAATGTGGAGCTGACTCAGACAACCATATACCTCTTAGGATGGCCACAATGGAAACCCTGTCACCAATAGATACTTGTGACAAAGCTCAGAAAGGGAATCCTTCCTCATTGCTGGTGGGAACATGAACTGATGTAGTCATTATAGAAGGTAATCTACAAAACTAGCTGTACTCATAATATGATCAGGGCCCCATGGCACTTGGTTTTCACCCAAATAAGCTAAAAACTTATGTCCCTAGAGACAGCTGGTCCAGAAATGTTTATTATAGCTATATTCCTAATTGCCTATGACCTTCACTAGGTGAATGGATAAAGTGTGAGTCACACAATGTATTATTATTCACTTTGCTAAAGGTGATAGAACATTAAATGGATATTAATAAATGAAAGGAAATATAAAACCCTCTACTGTAGGATCCCAATTATGTGGCACTCTAGGAAGTACAACTATAGAGACAGTTAGCAGATCAGTGATTTTCAGGCCACAAACTATCTTGCATGAAATTATAATGGTCGTATATGTCATTATGCCTTTGTCTAAGCTTATAGAATTTACAACTTCAAGTCTACACTGTAATATAAACTATAGGCTTTGGATGATATCCATGGACTAGTGTTCAATCAATAATTGAAAAAAAATTAAAAATATAACACTGAGGATGGATGTTGGCAGTAGGAGAAGTTGTACAATGTAGGGTCAAGAACCATATAGAAACTAAACATTTTGCACAAGTTTGCTCCCCTTATAAAGCTATTTTTACTAAGAAAAACTGGTGCAATAGATTCTGAAGATGGCCTTTAAAAAACACATTTCTTACTTATTATTACTTATCTCTGTTTTCCCTAAGAAACAATGCAGGAGTCAATAAGAAACAAGAAACAGGACTAGAGAGCTACTCAATGTTTAAAGATGCTTGATTGCATCTTCACCAGTACCCACACAAAGAGGACAGATAATCATTTGCAAATGAAAAGACCTTGGAACACCCATATATCCCCCCCCCACACCATACACACATGCAAATATTTTTTTTAAATATGTATGCCTGAAAATTTTGGCTTTAATTGTATTTTTAACTATAAGCCTCATGATATTAATGCAGTATCTTATGTACTTTTATACTTATAAAAAGTTTCAGTTTTCATGGGCTGGAGAGATGGCTTAGCCTGCAAAGCAAAAGGACCTAGTTTTGACTCCCAAGGACCCATGTAAGCCAGATGCACAAGGGGGCACATGCATCTGGAATTCATTTGCAGTGGCTGCAGGCCCTGGCACACTCCCATTCTCCCTCTCTCTCTCTCTCTCTCCCTCTCTCCTTGTCTATTTCTGTATCTCTCTCTCTCAAATAAATAAATAAAATTAAAATCTTATAAAAATATATTTCAGTTTTACCTCATACTTTATGTTATGAAATTCAGCTCATCCACAGAATCTGTTATAAAGCATGGAAGATAGCAAGTATATAATAAGTATATAACTTCTATACTTCAACAGAGGTTGAATAATGCAATTTTCTTGCTCAAGTCACAGGTGAGTATGTACTACTAAATCTGGATCTCTAAGCTTACTTAAGACATGTGTATGCTTTTAAAAAGACTTTAGCATTTTCAAATTTCAGAAATGTTAACATTAATTAAAGACATACTTCAAATGAAAAGGATTTCCCTTAGATAGCGTATGTTATAGTTCAGCTATTTTTGAATATTGTAAAGAAGTTTCATAATGACTACTTTCTGGAGTGTCATATTGTTTCTCAAATTGCTGGTCTGATGCCAACTGGTGTGATTTGCTACTGTTTGTTTCCTATGCCTACAGAAAATGTCAGGTTCTCTCTAAATTAAGCAATTTAATTATGCAACTGCCTCCTTCACCATGGTATCTAGTATTCTGTCCCATTATATTGCAGATGATAGGAAAATAAGAAGTAACTTAGTTTTGAAGTCACCATTACTTATTTCACTCATTCATTCAGATAATTTTATTTGTGTACATAATAAAATATACATATGAGCTCATGTATACATTATAATGGTAGAATAGAGAGAAATTCTACATACACTACTTAAATGTATATTGTCGACATTGAAGTGATGACTACTTATTGAATTCCTACTATGTGTAAGTATATCAGAAGATATCAACCACTTAATGGGGGGAAAGATGTGGTTCCTTTCTAAAGGAATATTTTAAAATCTTGGGTATGATATAGGAGACTACAGGAGACACTGCAGAACTCAAGAGTACTTCATAATTATAATGTCACCAACCTTGGTACATCAAAGAAATGATGGAAGTGGAAATTAGAAAAGGCAATCACATAAATTATATAAAGCTGTATTAGTAAAGTGTTCTATAGGAAAACAATATTGACTTTCTAAGGAAACTAAACAAAATGGAAAATAAACCTCAAACTCAATTCTAGACTGGGAGAATTACAACTGCATTTATATACTTTTTGGAGTTGATTTGGGTGTATTGTGTATTTGGTACAAAGGCTACCCCTTTGAAATTAGCAATTCTGGATCAAGGAACATAGCCAGTGTAAGGTAACCTCAGACAGAGAAAGATGGAAATAAATATGCTTGGCTTTCCTGCCCTCTGGGGTGACACTGGGTCCCTGAGTCAATTTTAATAGGAAGCCAAGAGCAAGATAGGCAAATGAGGTTTATCCAAATCCTATGTTCAGAGCAGAAGTTTCAAGAGATTAAAGAATCAAGTGGACCTGGAGTGTAACTGGAAGATAACTGGGATCACAAAACTCAAGAATATGAGTGCAAGCTGATAATATCATCCCTTGGCCTCAATTATCCAAATGTATGTTTGGATTTTTTAAAATTTTATTTTAGAGAGAGAAAATGAAAGAGAATTGGTGTGCTAGGTCCTTAGCCACTACAATCAAACTCTAGATGCTCCCGCCACCTAGTGGGCATGTGCAACCTTGCTCCTGCCCCAGCTTTGTGTGACTTACATGGGATCTGGAGAGTCAAACATGGGTCTTTAGGCTTTGCAGGCAAGTGCCTTAACCACTAAGCCATCTCTCCAGCCCTGGAAAAATTGTTTTGCATGTTATAAGATCTCAGTATTGGAATTTTAACCAAAATATAATACCATTCAGCACAATATCTAACTGCTTGTTTATCTTGAAAACACTAAGCATATCTCTGGGGGTTAAGTATGGGTAAAAAATATATTTCTGGCAGAACTAGAAGACTTAGTTGGGATTCTCACATATATTCTCCAATTTGACTTTACTTTTAGAATCAAAGCTCTAATTTTATCTCTTATATTTTGTGCTGGTTTATAGTGGTTGTTAAGTAGTTTTAATGTATGTCCCCAATAGAATCAGTTGTTCTATTAAAATGTTGGTAACTTAGATTTCCAGCCACCTAGTTGGAAATAGTGTCATTAGGAGCATATCCTAGAGTCCTGCCCAAAGGTGTGTTTTGGAGGCAGATCTCAATTTTAGCCCAAGGTATGCAGAGTTCTTGAGCTCTGCCTGGGGCACTGCTACTGGCTGTTTGGTGGTTTCTCGCTGCTTGGATCTGTGAAAGGGAGCTAGCTTCTTCTTCTATCAAGGAAACTTCTCCTTGATCTGTAAGCCATGTGTTATCATGGTGATTTTAAATTCAGTGACATTGACAATGAAGGTTAACCACCATACCATTCAAACATGGTTAATAAAAGGAAACCAGAATGTTTGTGAGATCAGAAAAAAACCAATGTGAATTCTTGTGAAGACATTTTCAAATTGGAAATACTGCCTCACCATCAACTATGCTTCTTTTTAGGATGAATGTATCATTAACTGAATATAAATAATATTTCATTTCATAGATAAAACTACAGAGATATCAAAATGAGTCAAGTTCTACATTTAGTAAATGGAAATTTTAGTTTCCACTTCTGTATTTAAGTTTTTTTTCAAATAATATTATTTTAGAGATTAGTTTGACAGAATTAATTATGATTATAGTTATACTGATTATTTCCTCTTTCTGCCACACTCCTATTCTGATGAATTGTGAGCAAGCAGGTGGGAACAGTACAATATGAATGATAATGCCTATTAGATTAGACAATGTGAAATCATTATGAATAGATTTTATGGAGTTACCAGCGTTCCTTTAAACCCAATATACAACCTCATGTCTTCCTTGTTTTCTAATCTATCTAAATTGTCAGAAAATTGAAGGCTCTAAAGTAAACAGGACCACACATGCAACTCATAAGAGTAGAACATTTAGTTCATGCATTCATTCTCCCAGAAATATTATGTGTTCTTATGAATACTGAATGAAAAGAACAATGACAGAGAAGGGAGAAGAAATCACTTGTATTTCACACCTAAAACATGGCAGCAAAAGGAAGGTGGCAAGCAGGTCGGAGTCCCTGAGTTCTAATTTGCCTTTCCTATCACTGCCACCTTGATCAATGTACTGCAACTTTTAGTACTCACACTGTATCTATCTAAATGTGTCAAGAATAGAGCAAACAAACAAACAAACAAACAAACGAAAAAAAAACACTTGTTCACTAAATTGTTCTTGAGCATCCATTCTGTGTTAAACAATATTCTAGGTATTACAAATGAAGCAGAAAGAAATAATAGACTCAGCTTTCTTGGATCTCCTTTTGTTAAAAGAGACAGTCTACAATATTGTGAAATTATCTTTCAGATTGTGATAACTTCTAGGAGGTGTTCTAGTCCTCAGGATGAACTCTCTGATATGACAGCATTGCAGCATGTTCCCCAGTCCAAAAGTGTCCACCAGATAGTGTTTTTTTTTTTATATATATACAGTAGACAATGGACAACCTGGACATAAAGGGAAATGAAAGTTATGCAAAAGCCCAGCACAAATGTTCTGCATGCTTTAACCATGTGTTCTGAACTTTATTCACCACACCTGGCAATCTTTCTTAGGGATGTAATATACAGAGAGGACCTTGACCTCCACCCTGAGAGACAAAGATCAGCACAAGTACCTTGAATATCTTCTGTTTAAAGAACTACTGGCCATGCTCTGTTGTAAGTCATCTACAGGATATTATGAACAGAATCAGGAATCAATTTTTAAATGTGGCAGGTTCTTAGAACACACTTTTCAAAAAGACATGACATTGTCCAAGAAAGCACGTTTCCATACCACTTATTTATATCCTCTTAGATGTTGATTAGCCCTCTCTCCACCTTCCTTTACTCACCCACCATGAGCTTCCAGCAGAGCCTCCTGGATCAGTCACCATTCTCATCTGCAGGCATAGCTAGAAATAAAAAAGCCTGCCAACTTTCAGGTAAGATGGTAGTATAGGAGTCATGCAAATCAGCCTAGGGAGGGATTTAAGCAAAACACTAGCAAAATACACTCTTCTTCTGAAAAGTGAAGGAGTATAAGTTTTTCTTAGACACAGCGAAGGAGAAGCTGGAGAGACCAAGATCCACCAGAAAGGAGAAAGATGGCCCCACCCACACGATCCGCGCACCCACCTGTCACCACCCTGCCAAAAGTGCTAAGCGGCCACGACCGCGGCAGCAGCAGAAACCAAACAAGGGGATTTTTCAATTTCATCAGCCTCCATGCAAAATTAAGAAAACAGAAGTAGAAATAGCTGAGATCAACAAAAGACTTACTGCAAGGGATACAGGTGGAACTGCATGAGCAACTGCAGAAGGCTGAACTCTCTTATCCTCCATCATCAGAACTGGTAACCTCCAGCACAACCCCAGTGGCAGTACAGCCAGCACAGCTGATCAGAACTCCAGCTCCACAGCACAACACAGTGATTGAGGTGGGCACTCAGCATTGGTGAGATTGGAGGTCACCCCAAAAGGTAAGGAGGCAGACTGACAAAAAAAAAAAAAAAAAATGGTACATAGGCCTGTTTGGAGGAGCTAATCTCTCTTTCCTTGTCAGAGCAGGTTATGCACTATATTCTTGGTTGGATTTAACATTTTCAAATAACCTGTAATTGGGGGTTGAATATTGTTGCCTTTGATGCATTCATATTTATAGAGCCTTTGTCTTTTGCTTCTGTCATTATTGGGGCAGGGTCTGATCCAGATCCAGGTTGACCTGGAGCCCAATTCAGAACAGAAATCTCTACCTCCCAGCTGACAAAATTAAGGGTGTAGAAAAACACACAGTCTTCAGCAATTTGGCCTTTTAAGACTATTTGTTTGTTTTAATCCCCACAATTGCATACATTGTGCTGGTTTTTATTGACTCTGTATGTTGCTCAGTTGAAGTTTAGAATTTGCCAGTAAATTGTTCCACCCAATCCACTAGAGTACTTGCTTAGCAAGCAAACTCAACACCTAGGATTACTTCTGAGGCTGGACTGGGGGACAAGGGCTACACTGGGCACCTTGAACTCATATCCCGAGGTTATATAGAGGTGGATTGCTGCCTCTGGAAGCAATGGAGATAAGTAGAAAACACAAGCATCAAATCAATTTAGGAAGCAAAAGTTGCAACATTATAGTACAAGAAACTCAAAGAATCAAGACAATACAGTCCCACCAAAAATTATAAATCTATCAGCAATGATCACCAATGAGACTGTTTTAGATGAAATGCATGACAAAGATTTCAAGAAATTGATGGTATCTATGCTCAAAGAAATCAGAGAAGAAATGAGGGTTATCAAAGAAGAAAACAAAGGAATTAAAGAAGAAAACAAACTTCTGAAAGAGAACAAAGGAAACCAGCTCAATAAAATAAGGAGGTCAAGCTGGGCATGGTGGTGCACGCCTTTAATCCCAGCACTCGGGAGGCAGAGGCAGGAGGATCGCCGTGAGTTTGAGGCCACCCTGAGACTCCATAGTGAATTCCAGGTCAGCCTGGGCTAGAGTGAGACCCTACCTCGAAAAAAAAAAAAAAAATAAGGAGGTCATTACAAGACATGAGTGAGGAAATAGAAATACCGAGGACAAACCAGGCTGAAATCCTAGCTCTAAAGAACATATTCAGTGAAATAAAAAAAAACTGTGGAAATGCTCACCAGTAGAATGGATAAAGTAGAGAACAGAATATCTAAACTAGAAGATCAGGTGGCAGAACTAATACAGTCCAAGCAAGAGAAAGACAAGCTAATAGCAAGGTATGAATGGAAATTTCAAGATATCTGGGATACTATGAAAAGATCAAACATAAGAATTCAGGGCATAATAGCAGGAGAAGAATTTCAATCCACAAGCTTAGTAGGTGTTTTCAACAATATCACAGAAGAAATTTTTTCCCAAATTAGGAAAGAAATGCCAATGCCAAGAAGCTTTTAGAACATGAAACAGACAAAAACTGGAAAGAACCTCTCCTTGCCATGTTATAATTAAACTACTAAACACACAAGCCAAACAAAATATATTGAAAGCATTTAGAGAGAAAAAGCAAATCACCTACAAAGACTAGCCCATCAGAATAACTGCATATTACTCAACACAAACTTTAAAAGACAGAAGGGCTTGGAATGATATATTCAAAGTTCTGAAAGATAACAACTGTCAACCAAGATTACTTATTCCTGCAAACTATCTATCCAAATTGATGGAGACATAAGGACATTGCACAACAAAAACAGGCTAAAGGAATTTATGACAACTAAACCAGCTCTACCAAAAATACCTGAAGGAATTCTTAATGATTAAGAGAATGCAGAACACACAGGAGAAAATAGAAAAAAATCAATTGCACTCAAATAATAGTTAAAAGAAATGACTAAAGGGAAAACAGAAAACACTACAAAATAAGAAGAATGGCAAGAATAAATGCATACCTTTCAGTAATAACTCTTAATATCAATGGCTTCAATGCATTAACCAAAACACACAGACTTGCAGACTGGATTAAAAGGCAGGATCCTGCCATTTGTTGCCTCCAGAAAACTCATCTGTCAATAAAAGATAGACCTTGTCTTAGGGTGAAAAGATGGAAAATGGTATTTCAAGCAAATGCATCTAGGAAACAAGCAGGGGTTGCTATCCTAATATCTGAAAGGATAGACTTCAAACCAACATTACTGAGGAAAGATAAAGAAGGTCATTTTATACTGATTAAAGGAATACTCCAACAGGAGGTCACTATAATCCTAAACATATATGCACCTAACATGGGGGCTCCCAATTTCACCAAAAGAAAACACTATTAGACTTAAGATCACAGATAACACCAAACGCAATTGTGGTGGGTGACTTCAATACCCCACTCTCATCAATTGACAGACCATCCTGGCAAAAAATAAACAGAGAGACATCAGAATTAAATGATGTCATGGAACAAATGGACCTAACAGATATCTATGGAACCTTCCATCCAAATGCTACAGAATAAACATTTTTATCAGCAGCACATGGACATTTTCTAAAATAGACCATATATTAGGACACAGAGCAAATCTCCACAAATACAAGAAAATTGAAAAAAATCCCTTGTACCCTATCTGACCACAATGGGATTAAACTGTAAATCAGCAACAAGAAAAGTTACAGAGCATACAGAAACTCATGGAGATCAAAGAGTACAATATTAAATGATCAATGGGTCATTGAAGAAATCAAAAAGGATATCAATAAATCTATAGAATCAAATGATGATGATAGTACAACATACCAAAACTTTTGTGACACAATGAAGGCAGTCCTAAGAGGGAAATTCATAGATATAAGTGCCTATAGTAAGAAACTAGAGAGTTCACAAATAAACAATTTAATGCTTCAACTTAAGGCCTTGGAAAAAGAAGACCAATGCAAACCAAAAATCAGTAGACAAGAATAAATAATAGGGCTGGAGAGATGGCTTAGCGGTTAAGCGCTTGCTGTGAAGCCTAAGGACCCTGGTTCGAGGCTCGATTCTCCAGGACCCACATTAGCCAGATGCACAAGGGGGCGCACGCATCTGGAGTTTGTTTGCAGTGGCTGGAAGCCCTGGCGCACCCATTCTCTCTCTCTCTCTCTCTCTCTCTCTCTCTCTCTGCCTCTTTCTCTCTCTGTCTGTCGCTCTCAAATAAATAAATAAAAATAAATAAACCAGAGAAGCTTATTTTTTTAAAAAAAGAATAAATAATAAAGATTAGGGTAGAAATTAATGAAATAGAAAAAAAAGTCCAAAGGATCAATGAAAGGAAGAGCTGGTTCTTTGAAAGGACAAACAAGATAGATAAACCCTTAGCAAATTTTACCAGAAGAGAGAAGAGACAAAAATTAACAAGAATAGATACCAAAGAAATTCAGAAAATTACAAGAACATACTGTAAGAATATATATGCCTCTAAGTTGGAAAATCTGAAAGAAACAGATGATTTCCTTGATTCATATGACCTACTAATATTAAATAAAGATGACAGAAGCTATTTAAATAGACCTATAACAAGTAGGGAGATCCAAGCAGTTTTGAAAAGACTCCCAACTAAAAATGTTCAGGAGGCCCAAATGGATCCATGGGTGAATTTTACCAGACCTTCATGGAAGAACTAACACCACTGCTTCTCAAACTTTTCCACAAAATAGAAAAGGAAGGAATTCTACGGAACTCCTTCTATGAAGCCAGCATCACCCGCATACCAAAATCAGATGAAGACAGAACAAAAAAAACAGAATTACTGACCAATCTCCCTCATGAACATAGATGCAAAAAATCTGAACAAAATATTGGCAAACAGAATACAAGGATATATCAAAAAGATTATTCATCTCGACCAAGTTGGCTTTATTCCAGGGATGCAGGGATGGTTCAACATACAC
Organism: Dipus sagitta; assembly: GCA_036346955.1. Classification (NCBI taxonomy): domain Eukaryota; kingdom Metazoa; phylum Chordata; class Mammalia; order Rodentia; family Dipodidae; genus Dipus; species Dipus sagitta. Next base: position 241,623,144 of record CM070770.1, read on the forward strand.
AATTCAATAAATGTAATATATCATATGAATGGCCTAAAGGACAAAAATCACATGATCATCTCAATAGATGCAGAAAAGGCATTTGACAAAATATGCCATCTTTTCATGGTAAAAGTATTACAGAAACTGGAAATAGGAGGAACATATCTCAACATAATAAAAGCTATTTATGAAAAACCTACAGCCAACATATACTAAATGGTGAAAAACTTGAAGCTTTTCCACTAAATCCACTTTTATTCAATATAGTTCTGGAAGTCTTAGCTATAGCAATAAGGCAAGAGACACCCTTAAAAGGGATAGAAATGGGAAAGGAAGAGATCAAGTTATCACTATTTGCAGATGATATGATTCTGTACATAAAAGACCCTAAAAACTTTACCAGGAAACTGTTAGAACTGATAAACCCATTTAGCAATGTAGCAGGATACATAATAAATACACAGAAATCAGTAGCTTTCCTATATACTAACAGCAAGCATGTTGAGGATGAAATCAGGGAAGCTCTCCCATTCACAATTGCCTCAAAAAATAAAGTACCTTGAAATGAACTTAACCAAGGAAGTGAAGGATTTCTAAAATGCGAACTTTAAAACACTCAAGCAAGAAATTACAGAAGACACAGGGAAATGGAAAGACATTCCATATTCTTGGATTGGAAAAATAAATATTGTGAAAATGCCAGTCTTACCAAAATCAATCTACACGTATAATGCAATCCCCATTAAAATTCCTATGGTATTCTTCACAGAAATAGAAAAAAAAAAAAAAAAAAACAATCCTAAAATTCATTTGGAAGCACAAAAAACCTTGAATAGCCAAAATGATTTTGAGCAACAAAAATAAGGTTGGTGATATCACCATACCTGATTTTAAGCTATATTATAAAGCCATAGTAACAAAAACAGCATGGTATCGATACAAAGACAGACATGCAGATCAATGGAACAGAACAGAGGACCCAGATGTTAATCCAGGCAGCTATAGCCAACTGATTTTTGCCAAAAATATTCACTGGAGAAAAGACAGCCTCTTCAACATGTGGTTCTGGGAAAACTGAATGTCTACATGTAGAAAGATTGAAAATTGATCCTTGTTTTCCTACATGCACACGAATCAAATCCTAGTGGTTCAGGGACCTTAATATCAGACCTGAAACTCTGAAACTGCTCAAGGAAAAGGTAGGGGAAATCTTTCAACATATTGACATAAGAAATGACTTTCTGAATATAACCCCAATTGTTCAGAGAATAAAACCACTAATCAACCACTGGGATATCATGAAATTACAAAGCCTTTGTATAGCAAAGGACACTGTGAATAGAGAATGGGAGAAAATCTTTGCGAGCTACACATCTGACAGGATTAATATCCAGAAAGTACAAAGCGCTCAAAAAAAAAAAAAAAAAAAAAAAAAGCAGAACAATAAGAAACCAAACAACCCAATTAAAAAATGGGCTATGGAACTAAATAGAGAGTTCTAATCAGACAAAATACAGATGGCATATAAACATATAAAAAAGTGTTCTACATCCTTAGCCATCATGGAAGTGCAAATTAAAACTACCTTGAGATCCCATCTCTTTCCTGTCAGAATGGCTACCATCAAGAAAACAAATGACAATAAATGTTGGTGAGGATGTGGTGAAAGGGGAACCCTTCTACAATGTTGGTGGGAATGTAATCTTGTACAACCATTGTGGAAATCAGTGTGGAGGTTCTTGACATAGCTAAAAATAGGGATATATTCTAATGACTCTCCTCACTACCTTAGAGATACTTGCACATCCATGTGTATTGCTGCTCTATTAACAATAGCTAGGAAATGGAACCAGCTTAGATGTCCATCCACAGACGAATGGATAATAAAGATGTGGTACCTCCACACAATGGAGTTCTATTCAGCCGCAAAGAAAAATGAAATTATGAAATTTGCTGGAAATTGATGGATCTCGAAAGGATTATACTAAGTGAGGTAACCCAGGCCCAGAAAGACAAAGGTCACATGTTCTTTCTCATATGTGGATCCTACCTACAAATGTATAGACTTGTGTGTGATCTGGAACCAAAAATCAGTAGCAGAGGCCCATAAACTAGAAAAAGTCTATAAGGGAGGGAGGAGAGGGAAGGAGTTTAGGGGATGATATTGTATATATGTAAGTAGAAGAACAGATTACAAGGAGGGAAAAGGCCTAAGCAAGGACAGGGGATTGGATAAAAGAAGGGTGGGGGAGGGTCAATCAAAATTCAAGATATTCTAAATAAGACATATGGCAATCTACTTCCTTGAATAGTGGAACATCCAGAAGTCATAGCTTATTACTTGAAAAATTTCAGTGCCAGGGATGGGATACCTTCCAGTGAGTTGTTGGCCATGGAGGTCCCTGTTGCCTCTAAAACATTACAGGCTACAGCCAAGGCCCTTGGTGTCCCATGAGATAGAGATGATAAGACCCTAGTGCTGAAGACTTCACATGCCTGAGCAGCAAAGTCACTGAGAAATCAAGCTGGTGATGAGCAGAAAAGATTCTCCTCATATCCCAGCCAACTGAAAGCTGGAAAAAGCTGTACTGTATGCAGTCTTATGGGAGACAGAAGTCATCAGTGGTGCAAACAGTGGACACTGGAAGCCTTGAGTTTGGCCACACAGTCCAAATGACTGAACGAGTGCAATAGTGGCCATGTCTGCTCCAGGGGAAACTAACTGCTCTTGAATTGGACTGAAGGCCTGCTCTGTGGGAGGGAATACATGTCTGGTACTGAAAACCTAATCAAAAGCCTATGGCAGGGGAGGTCATAAGCCTTAGGTGTATAAAGCCTGCTCTTGTCTGGATAAATGCATGTATTACTCTCACCAAATTACCCTGAAAACACTACAATTCATGTTCATATTCATATATTCATGCTAATCTCACTTCTGGTTAGAGAAGTTTCTCTTTTCAGATGGCAATGACCACTGGGATGACCCAAAAGGCACCATAGTGCTGAGAAGAAGGGATGGAGGAGTGTCCAGCACTGAAACATCTCACACCCTCAAAGGCTCAAGGTTCACTGCAGAAGAGGTGATGAAAAGAATGTAAGAGCCAAAGAAAGGGTACCATTCCTTATATACAACTGTCCAGACAGAAATTTGCCTTGATATCCAAGACCTTGCAGTGCCTAGCAATATCTACACAAGACTCTCATAATAGGCGAAAAAGATGATGACATCAAATTAAAAGAGAGGCTAATGGAGAGAGGGAGGGGATATGGTGGAGAACAGAGTTATGAAGTGGAAAGTGGGGGAGGGAATGGAAAAACCATGGTTTGTTGTCTGTAAGTATAGAAGTCATCAATAAAAAATATACATATTTAAAATTTTTTGTAAAAATAAAAAACTACATTATATATATATAAACCAAAAAAATGCATCTCAAGGACCTGTCAATAGGGTGGATGGGGAAGGTGGGGAGGGTAAGGGTGGGCATGGGTGACACAAAACTGGACCCAAATAGCAATGGTACTATGAAATTCTACATCCTAAAAGACAGACTAAATGGTTGAACCTTCATCAGGCCCTTAGCGGGAACACCTGAATCACAAGGCCCTGGAAAGAGTATGATGAACACTGAACTTAATATCCTGATTCTCTCTCTCCATCTTCTCTCTCTTCTCTCTATCTCTTTTATATTACTTATCTTTTTCTTCCTTCTCTTCTTGGGCACTGACCTGTTGAGACATTTTGCACAGAGATATTGTCTCTCCCATCCCATAATGCATGACCCACAATCCCCATGGGGTTGACCTGCATCCCCAATGAGGAAGGCCTCTTCAGAAAAGGGGCAGGGAGGAGTAAAAGGATGATACTAATATGTGTTGTTTACATACTAAATATGTTCATATGTAATAAAAAAAAGAAAGAAACAGCAATGACCTATTGCCTTTACAAAAGAAAAGCAGAAGATTTGAGGAACATGAATAATAACAAAAATCAAATGTCCTCTAGTCTAAAGCCCAGTAAATTTCTGCAAGATTCCCTTCAATGAAAATGAGATTTGTTTATTTTCAAAGTGGAAAACTAATGCCCTGACAATTCACACCCTGCCATGTGGAGGTTCTAGCTTGGGCTGTCATAGAGGATGGGAGCATTTCTAAATGCATAGGCTCAGACATCTACCAATGTCCTACATGAGGGAGTGGAGAAGCAGTCACATTTGCCTTCTTTAAGAATCATAAAAACAGAAAAGAAAGGGACATAGAGAAGAATACCAAAGCTGTGACTATGAGGAACTAGGGTTAGCATGAAGTTTCAAGGAAATAAATCCCTTCTTATGTTGGCAAAATAATTTCCCTGACCATTGTCCATTATTTGACTTTATACATGTATCCTTGACTACCTGCACAGCTAGCAATTATTATAAAATTTATATTTTGCAGGGAAGGAAGCAGGATACAGTTTGTGTTTACTTAAAATATAAGTAAATTTTCTGGGCTAAAGAAATTGCTCAGTGGTCAAGGTACTTGCCTGTGAAGCCTAAGGACTCAGGTTCAATTCCCCAATACCCACACAAGCCAGATGCACAAGGTGGTGCATGTGTCTGGATTTCTTTTGAACTGGCCAGAAGCCCTGGTGTGCCCATTCTCAATCTCTCTCTCTCTCTCTCTGCTTCTCTCTCAAATAAATAACTAAATAAAATATTTTTAAGAATATATAAGTAAACTTTCTAAAAGCCAACACCAAAACCAAATATATTTTTACTTTTTAAAGTATGACTATAAACTGGGCGTGGTGGCGCATGCCTTTAATCCCAGCACTCGGGAGGTAGAGGTAGGAGGATCTCCGTGAGTTCGAGGCCACCCTGAGGCTCCATAGTGAATTGCAGGTCAGCTAGGGCTAGAGTGGACCCTACCTCGAAAAACCAGAACAAACAAACAAAAAAAAAGTATAACTATATATACCAATATACAGATATATAAAGTTATACCTGCCTTACTTGGAAACTATACATACCTCATAATATAATGGGCATTGATGATGAAATGTTTAACCAAAAATCACAATAACATAATACAGAAATCAGAGATAGCTGTTTACATTCTACTGGTAAAGACCCAGAATCTTATTAGGTCAAAAATCTTGCCAGGCGTGGTGGTGCCACGCCTTTAATCCCAGCACTGGGAGGCAGAGGTAGGAGGATCGCCATGAGTTCAAGGCCACCCTGAGACTCCATAGTGAATTCCAGGTCAGCCTGGGCTAGAGTGAGACCCTACCTCTAAAAAAAAATCTTTAGCAAGTTTACATAATTAATGAATGGCAGAGCTGAGCCTTAGACTATCTGATGCTAAAAGCCATCTGATTTCTGAATGGCTGAATTTCCCTGTGAGGGCTACATATCTCATATCTACTTTGTCCAAATTATCATTTCATTTGCCTTTCCCACTTAGATGGATTTATATAGGACAACATCTGTGAACCATAACTATCCCAGGTAAATTGGGACATGTAATCACTCTATCAGTGTGCAATGGATGTGTCTTCACAGTGTATGATGAGTAGAATCATATCATATACCTAACCTGTAGTGTTCTTCTCAAGAATGTGAACTATTACCTAATCTGCATTTGTAAAATGTAGTCTTGCATCCAATTTGCAGGAATTATTCATCACAAATGGTTGATTTCCTGCCTTTCCTCAGATTTCTGCAAGTGACTCAATTATAATCAAGAAACAGCAGTATACGCAGTTCAACTATGCAATCACCAGTATGGATCTCAAGCTCTGATGGGATGCTGCTGATATTATATGCAAGCTAGAAAAGAACAGAGCAAATGAAGTATTTGTACTTCACTGTTTCTGAAAAAGCTAATAGTACATTTACTTCACCTCACAAGATCAGGTCCCCAAATTTGCTATCTTGGTATACATAGGTAGGTACTATGGAAATCATGAGAGTAATGATTAACAGATAAACACTGATAGAGAATGATACAGCCATAAATGCTGCAGTGAACATGAGGAGTAAGGCCCATCAGAGTAATTGCTGGGCATTGGCAAGTGGGTCTTAGTCCATTCTTTTAATGCCAGGTTATAGGAGATCTCATAGAGATGTATGGCTACCCAGAATCAAGCCTCATTTTTATATCCTCCTATGGTTGTGGTGGAGGACTCCAGGGAATGTCACTTTATTATAGTGGTCCCGAGAGAACTTCTCTCTAGACCATTATAAAAATAAAGCATTCTGTTAGGAAAGAGAATGTAATCTAGAAAACACTGCCTGGAAGCTCACCCCAGATTCATCTTTCCAAGGCAACAAATGAATAAGAATTTTACAGTGCATGGCTTCTACAACATCAGAACCCAACCAACTGAAATGGATAATGGACACAGCAAAATGGGTCCAGAACAGTAGTCATCATACAATGAGAGGAAACCATAGCATTCATCAATGATTGGCACAGACTTGGCATCGGTATCCAAGAGGTTGGCAAGTAAACTGGCTGGGTTTACAAATGATGCTATCTTCACACAACATTCCTCTTTGAACAGAGCAGAAATCCCTTCTTGCTAAACACATCTTGCCTCCAGGAGCCCCATAGCACCACAAATCTCCATGCTCATGCTGGGCTTGCAGGGATATCTCACTGCAGTAAAGGGGGAAGTGCTCTCTGAGCAACTGAGGGCCACTTGTAGCATCCTGAAGGCCAATTTGTGTTATTGTGTGTTAAAATCAATCTTTATCCTCAACCTTCTCTCATATTTCAGTTATTTAGTTTAAGCTTGCCAGACATGATGGTGCATTCCTGTAGTCGTAGCACTTGGCAGAAGGATCATAGACTGTACAAGGACGCATGAACTATGTAGTAAATTTGATCCCAGTATGGATCACAGTGAGGCACTAACTTAAAAACAAAACATAGGAGCTGGAAAAATGGATTGGTGGCTAAGGGGCTTGCCTGAGAAGCCCAAGGACCCAGGTTCAATTTCCTAGTACCCATGTAAGCCAGATACACAAAGTGGCACATGTGTCTGGAGTGCCTTTACAAGGCTAGAAGCCCTCACGTGCCCATTCTGTCTGTCTGCCTCTTTCTCTCTCTCTCTCTCTCTCTCTCTCTCTCTCTCTAATAAATAGATGAAAAAACCCACAAAACTAAAAACAAATAAATAAAAATAAAGGAAATGAAAATACAAATAAGCAAAAACAAACATTTTGTTTTATATTATTCTTAGACTAGTTTAAAAATAAGGGTCTCAGTATGTAAACCAGACTGACATTGAATTCCTAATCTTCCTGCCTCTGCCGGTCACTGACTGGTAGGATTAGAGGTGTGTGCCACCGTGCTCGATTCTAATATTAAAAAAATAATAATAATTCTCACTCTTTCTCAAAGACTGTAGGATCTACTTTACATATTATTTTATTTCTTATTTGTGGAATGCTGAGTCAAAGAAAGGAGATTGCTCCAGATTATTCCAGTAATCAGATGACAAAAGCCTAGAGATTACTTTGTCTTCAGGAACCAATGGATGACAGGTCTTAAACTGAATGAAATATTGAGAGAAAGGAGATTTTAAAAGGCTTTTGCCTTTTTATTTATTTAATATTTTTGATTCAAGTGAGCCCAGACTGACTTGGAAGTCACTTTATAGTCCCAAATTGGTCTCAGATTGACAATAATTTTCCTACCTCAGACTTCTGACCTACCTAGTTCTAGGTTAGAAGTAAAGGTGTGACCCAACACACCTTGCTGGTTTTGCTTATTTCCCACCCGTGGCATCCTGATTCATAATACCATGAAATGCTGACTGTAACATACATAATGTCAGAGATTTTCTTCCACAATTATATCTTTAATCCTAGAAACAACTATAAAATATAGTAACTGTTCAAGAAATAAGCATTTAAATTGTTCAACTTCTATGCACTAGTCAAGAGGAAAGCAAGCGTTCCTCAGAAGTAAGAACACATTGAGGCAGCATATTGGTAAAATAACATTTTCCCAAGAGTACATTCGTTTTAAACATTTGCCTCAAAGCTGAATGCATTTTTCTGAGTAAATATTTGTACACTTGGTCATATATTATAGAGAATAAACAAATCTCAAGATATACAATTTCTGTGAAGCATTCCAAAAGGAATCCATCCAATAGTGCAATAAGATGGCAATTTTCAATCCTGCAGATTTTTTCTAATTAGGAGAGCAAAATTATCATTTCATTGGTAACATATTTTATAAATATATATAAAAGCAACTAAAGTTTAATGACAGGAATGAAAGGAATACATTTTATAATCAACTTTTTAAAAATTTGACTATATGACTCTACCATTGTACCAAAAAAAATGTTGTGACCTGTGAAAAATCTGTGACTTGGAAGCATAAAAAGGATGAGGAAACCTGAGTCATGGTGAAGGAGACAGACACTAAGGATACTCAAAATGCACCAAAGCAGAAATCCAGAAGCTGCTGAAAGCTCAATGCTAAAGTAGACTTAAAGCACGCCCACCAAGGCTCAGAGACTTTGGCAGAAGAGAGATGGAAAGAATGTAAGAGCTACAGGATGGGAGGGAATAGCCAGAGGCATTTCCCTCCCTACAATGACAGACTGCAGCTCTTACAACTCATAACCCACAGTTCCATGGTGAATACCAGCAATCCCACTAAGGGGGGTGGGGTGGGCTCAGTGGAGCGGGGGCAAGAGGAGGGGGGCTGATGGTATTAACAGTTGATGTATCCATACAAAATTTCAGCTTAAAAAATTAATTTAAAATGTCTAAAATAATCACCAGAATGTCTTAATAAATTAAAATAAATTCATCTGAGGGATGAGCATATCCAGATGTTCTCTCTCCTTCCTTCTTTGAAGCAGGGTCTCTCATTGCTATGCTCATGTGTGTTCCAATCTAGCTGCCCATGAGCTCCTGTATTCTCCTGGCTGTCTACCACTGCTGTGGGTGCATGGCATGGTCTACTTTGCATTTGGCTGTATATGTGTGCTTGCAAGCAAGCACTTTTAACTGCTCAGCTATCCCTCTAGCACCTATTTTCTCACCTTTGTATATGTGTGTGTGTGCTGTATTAATTAAACATGCTTGTAAAATGTTTAATACCACTGTGTAAATGTCTTCAACCTGTCATCATCAATGATTTCAACAAAAGTTGTTCTTTAGCTACATCTAAAGCTTTATGTAAGATGAGGTCAAATAAATCACCTCAGCATTGGAACTGGTGGAATCTCACCCTACGACCTGAGGCCTGAGGCAGCCAACACTAGACCTACCCATGACACTATCCTGAGACATTGATCGTCATTCCAACAATAAATCTTACCTGTTTTTATTTTTTTTATTTATTTACAAACATAAAGTAAGAAACAGAGGGGGTCATGGGCAAATGGGCATGCCAGAGTATCCTGCTACTGAAAACAAACTCTAAACACATGTGCCACTGTGTGCATCTGGCTTTATATGGGTACTAGAGAATTGAACACAATTGACATGCTTTGAAAGCAAGCACCTTTAACTGCTGAGCAATCTCCCAGCCCTAAACCTTACCTTTTGTTGTAATTCTCTACTTTATCCAGCCAAGCTGGCTCTAGCAGTATCCACGTATTGTCCTACAGTTAGGAAAAATGATTCTATGATCTACAAAGCAGGTGAAACAAAGTTGTCACCTGAAGACGTTTCATTTGTAATTCTGTAAGGATGGTCAACTCTCAACTCTTGATGGGTCATTTTTCTCAAAGGGTTATTAAATTTGATGTTGACTCATATTTCTGTAGCACTCTGTTTCCTGAGCCTTCCTTACTCTAAAGATTACACACACTGGGACCTTGAGGAAATATCACATCTACAATTATGAAACTTATATAATAACAAAATAATTTACATATATGATTATAGTTACTAATCAGTTGTTTTAAGAAGAGGAAACCTATTCTGTCTATCTGGTCACCCGAAAATAGTCACAGGATCTCTGAAACAACAGAGGCCATCCCTTGCCTTGTGGCAGAGTGGAAGGCAGAGAGATCAAAGCATGGAAGGACTGCTACTTTCTTGATCCAAGTGTGAGGGATTTGAAGATGAAAGGACTAAGGAGCTCAGTCCACTGATCACAGGGAGCTGAAATCTGTCCACATCCCAAAGGAACTTGAAGGAGGTTCTTCCCTGAAAAGACAATTAACTCAATGGCAAAGACTTTAAGTTGGGGCTATGGGGTCTTAGGCAGAGAAGCATCTCAGCCACAATGAGCTTAGACTTCCGGCCTGAGACGACTAGGAGGTAATCTGTGCTGTTTAAACGGATAAATTAGAGGGACTGTTGCAATAGCAAGTGGATACTAATGCATTTCTCTCCATCATCATTTAGCCTATAAAGAAACTGAGACTCCTAATCCTTCAGTATATACAAATATGAGCCTATAATATGAGCACAATCCCATGGTCATACACAAGCTTACTGATCTCCATACATCTGTTCCTGTGTTCCCAGTAGCTGCTGTCAAACTTTAGCTTGGATCAGAATCACCTAGCTAGGTGTGGTGGCACATGGCTTTAATCCCAGCACTCAGGAGGCAGAGGGAGGAGGATCCCTGTGAATTCAATGACACCCTGAGACTCATAGTGAAGTCCAGGTCAGGCCAGCCTTGACTAGAGTGAGACCCTACCTCAAACAAAGAATCACCTATAAGGATTTAATGTGCAGATGTCTGGCTATCATGTTCACTTTCTGATTTAGCAAGTCTGGAGTGTGTTTTAAAGTTTTTGTCATGTTTTAGTAAGTCCCAGGTGATATTACTGTTGCGTCTCTAGAAATCCTACTTTAAGAAGCACTAGTGTGTGCAAGACGCTGCTGTTTCTAGTTATGCCGTTCTTCATCTTCTTGGACAAGGCTTCTTATGTATGGTTGTGAGTTGCAACAGGAGTTCATTGGTAACAGATGAGGCTTATGACACATGGAGCCTGTGCACCCAGCTGTGCCAGAAAGAAAGAAGGACAGGGCAGGTACTAACCGCCTGAACTGCTTCTAAGAGAAAGTTCAGTGAAAATCATTTAAGCCTATCTTGTGGCAACAGTGTTAACCATCTACCCATCTCTACAGATTTCAGTCAAACTCAGCAAGTGATGAATTTTAAACCAAGAGCATATATTGAATCCCTACTGTCAAGATCTTAGGAATTAAAAAGTCAATGGACAAATAACAGAAAATATATATCTCAGAAATAGTTGAAGTAAAACAATTCAAACAAGGTATCCAGGCACTGTGCAATAACGACAATAAAATGATTTCATTAAAAAATGATTTCATATAAAAGGACAAATAGAGCTAGACATCTTAAGGTAAGCGGAAGCACTCTCCGTTTTGTATATAAGAAATAAAAAACAAATGAAGCTGCTTAGTACTTCAAAAGTCACATCTTGACTTTCTTCCTATATTGAATGAATTTTCAATATTTTTAGTGAACTTGTTGGAGCATAGTTTACTTAACAAAATGCTCATGAGATTTGAGTGCATAATCAACAATTATTGATATATTTACCAAGTTGTCCAAAGTCTCCATAATACAGTTTCAGATTTTAATCATCCCAGCCTTATAACTTAAGCTGGTTGATAGTCTGCATTCTTCTCTCCTGTCCCTAAGGAACATGAATTTCATGTTTGTGTCTATAGATTTGCCTTTTTGTTTTGACATTTCATGCAAAGAAAATTACATATATATATATATATATATATATATATATATATATACATATGCATACATATATATGCATACACTCTTTACATTTCATGTAAAGAAAGTTATATATATATATATACACATACACACACACACACACATATATATATATATACATACACACATACATACATACATATATATTTGTATCTGGATTCTTTCAGGTAGACTGTTCTTAAGGTTCATACATTTTGCACCATGAATCAGCACTATGATGATTTTTACTTTTTATTATTATTAGCAGTTGATTTGTTAAGTAATACTGGAAGAAAAACAGAGAGGGGGAAAGGGAGGGAAAGGGAGAAAGAGAAAGAGAGAGAGTGAGGACAGAAAGAGAGAATATGTCCTAACATGACACAGTGGCATTTTTCATTTGTGCAGTTAGCTGATACCTTTAAAGGAGGAACTGGGAGTGGTTGTTACTGATCCCATAGGAAGGCAAGTAGTAGGGATGGAAAGTTTTAGTTTAGAGAGAAAGAACTAGATATTTTAGTTCTGGGGTCTTTCCATCCATCACATGATGGAGGCTTCTTGAGCTAACAAAGACACCACACATCTTTAGGGGAAGCAACTATCTTGAGACAAAGGATGGAGGGTACTGAGTTGATGGTTCAGCTGTTAAAAGTTCTTGTCTTCAAAGCCTTCCAGCCTGGGTTCAATTCCCTAGCACTTACATAAAGCTGAACACAAACTGGCACATGTATCTGGTGTTCATTTGCAGTGACAAGTGACCTTAGCACACCAATATACACATGCACACCCAAACATGTAAATAATTTTTTAAATAAAAAGACTGCATTTTTTCATCCCAATAATGTGCTATTTATTCTGAGGAAAACAAAATTGAAACATGAAGAAAATAAAACACAGGTGGTTAGCAGGGATTAGAGGAGAGAGAGGAACATATAGTTAGAGCAAAGAACTCTTAAAGGCCCTGAATATTTGGTATGATGTCGAGCACTGCCAGGCACAGAATGGAGCCTTCAGAAGAGGGGCCTGAGCTGCCAGGCATGGCTAAGGACCCTTTGGATACAGGAGGCCACTCCCTCTCCAACCCCCGGCACAGCTGAACTTAAGCTTTGCCCATAGCCCTGTGACCTTTGGCCAGTTGCCTAGGAAATTCCTCATCAGCCAACACCTTCACACAGCCCATCCCCCTTGACACTGCAGATCACCAGACTACCCCCCACCCGCCATTGCCTATGTGCTGGAATGAATGTCCCCATGTGCTAATTAGGCATCAGCAAGGAACCTTGTACATCCAATCCCCTTAGGACCCTCAACTGCTTATAAAACCCATTTCCCTGATAATAAACTGAGAAAGCTGATCACTGAAACTATCTCTTGAAAGTCTTTACTATTGCATGGTCACCACCCTGGTTGCCTGGGTGTCTTTGGGGGGACCACAGCTGGCCCTGGAGTGAGGACCCAGGAACTCATAGCTGGTGCCTGAACAGGGACCTTATGAGATGGACAGGGTAGGTGAGTGCTCTCCCAGAGGGACTGGGAGACATCAGCCCATGTGGCCTTGCCTCCATGTTTTTGAGGGCTGCCAGGTTTCTCTTTTTCCTCCTTTATTTTTGGTTTGCACCATCATGTGGGATGAGACACAACAAACTGGCAACTGGTATCTCTTGGCTGAGGCCACTCTTCAGTATTGACTAAAGGCCAGCTGTCCTCTGCCTGGACCCCAACAGCCCATTAGGTGTTGGCAAAAATCGTCTATCTATTTTTCTTTCCTCCATCAGATGGAAGCTATTTTTCTCTTTTTCCTCCTTTACTTTAATATTGTCTCCCACCAAAAGGAATCACAGATTTGTAGATTATGGGCTGTCCTGAAAGTTAAGGGAATTAGGCTCTTCCAGAGAGAAGCCGGCTTCTTTTGGGAAATCCTCCAGGTTTCCCCTGGATGATTTCTGGGCATCCATGTGGCCCAGACACGTTGATCTGCATAGCTTATCTGGCTAGGAAATGAGAAGTTCAGGAAGGAAATTTCCCCTCACACACTTTAAGCAGCAAAACTGCAAGCCAGCTTTATAAGCACTCCAAAGGAGCTCAAGTGAGAGTCAGGCAGTGGGCTCACCAGTGTCCAAACAATGGTGCCTCGGCCCATGCAGGAGCCATGTCTCTGCCTCCTTCTCCAGTGGCCCCCTGACATTCCCAGGGCCCCCCTCCCTTCTTTCCTCTTCGGGTAGCTGGAGTTGGGCCGGCAGTCATCTCAGCCAGATTGGACCCCCAGGAAAGATCTAAAGGTGTATGTAAGCCCCAAGAAGCAGCAAGGGAAAAAAAAAAGGGGGTCATGTTTAACTAAAGCCTATGGTGGACTAACGTTTTATATAGACAATGCCATACTTTGTTACATGATATCATAAATATAATTAATGAATTTATGTTCTGGCTCAACTTCAACTTAGAGGACTATTGAAAACAACAGAATTCTCTCTGAGGTGGTGACTTATAATTTGCCAGGTATTTTAAAATAAAAAAGATTGTAATGTCCTGTTACTTAAAAGGAGAGGCAACTGACCAGAGTTCTGGGCCAGCCTGCCTCAAGACAGAATGATTTGCCTTAGTTACTCCTAATAAAATCATTTCCAAGTGTGTTAGAGGTATTGCCATAAAATTGTCTTTAATCTAGACTACTTGCTTGTCAGTGAATAATAGGATTAAACAATTTGGTATAGTTTCTCATTACAGTCTTATAATAAAGATGGTTAATTATGGGGTGAAATGAGTTGATTGAAGGAACTGGGAAGGAATTTTTCAATGTTGGACATAGAATGCTCTTAAAAAATGCTTTTTGAGTGGTACTTAGATCAAAATATTAAACTATGTGGATAAAGATGTGCCTGTGTAGGAAAGAATTTTCAGGCTAAACCTAAACACACTGCCTAAAATTAGAGATTATTCAACTGTTTACAAACCCTTAAAGAACAGAAAGCTAATTTTCAGGCTAAAATATGTTGGGATAGCTTGCTTAAGATTTATCAAATTTAAGCCAAGGGTTATATTAGTATGGCTGCTTTAGTTCAAAAAAGACCAGATTCTGCTCTATTGTATGTAAAGTAACTGTCTCATTTCTGGGATCTTAAGTCCAGTGCTTTTTAAAAAAATTAACTCTTAGATATACTCCCCACTGTAGGGTATAGCCTCATGCTCAAACAATAGTCTCATCTGAAAAAAATATATATATTTCAATGTTCTCTGGGTAATTGGCACCCACACTGGTATCTGAACTAATCAAAGGTGTTTTCAAATGCAGGTGCTAAGACTTTATACTGCCTTACTTTTCCTTTTCTGACAATTTCTAGGTTAAATGAATTAGTTTGTTCATAAATTAATTGGTATTGTTTTCAAGACTGGGAACAGGTTCTGCCTGTATTTATAGCTATTAGATATTTAAAGTGTAAGATTTTCCTACTTTCTATGCCTCAGATAAATGGCATATGCTGCCATAGGACAACAAAATTTTAAAAGGCTGGACAAAATTATTTTAGAAGCTCTTGTGCCATTATTTAGCTAAATCTACTTCAGTAATCAAATGTGCTCTATATGTACATACATCCAGGCTGGCGTAACTTCCTTTCTAAGTTTGTTAATTACCTATGTAGAAGCCAAACCCAATTGGAATCATTGGAGCAAAAAGCATGGCGCCAATATTACGGCCTGTGCTCCCAGGTCATGAGGCCACTGGAGAAGATGGGACACTTCTACCCTGGTTCCCTGGTAAGTCACCTGTCTTCCTGAGCAGGGAGGATAAGGAGACCCTAACAAAATTTGTGTACAGTCTGATACAGGAGAGTCACCCCTGAGGAGCAATAAGTCCTCTTAACTTCCCAAAGAAGGGAAAACTACTTGGCCAGCATGTATCTGACTCATCCTAACAGACAGAAAACACCAGTACTATAGGGCTACTCCAGGGTCCCTAATGTCTCTTTGGAGAGCCATTATTAACCTCCAAAATTAATCCTTAATTAAATTTTGACTATCTTCATGGTCTTAAACACTCAGAGAAAAATGTATAACCAAAGATAAAAAAAAACTTAAATATATAAATGGCCTATTAAGTAATACAACAAGAGCTTTCCAAGAAGGGAAACAAACAAGACCTTAAGACATCTTTTCCCAATAGTTCTAATTCTATTATAAAGAAAAAACAACTATATATGTCAAAAGGGTTATTTTCAAATCTAAAATATAAAAATAAGTTCTAAGACCAAAAAAAAAAAAAATTTTGTACAGCCTTTAATGACACCCAATGGCTCTCTATTATCAAGGTTAAATGTTGTATGTTCCTGATAACTCTGAGAATGTCTCATCTGTTTTACAAACCATGTCAAATACTACTGTGCCATTTAATGAACAGTTCTGGAAGAAAATCTCAGCCAGCTCATCCTCAGATGGTCCTGAGACAATCCAAGCCTGTCTCCCTGGCTTCCCTTCGACCAAAAAAAAGGACCAATTTGCTGTGTGCTCACTTCTCATTAACTCCTTACTTTTATTCTTTGTCTCCAATGTTCTCTTCCAAGACTATCTTCCTGCACTCCTGGGTCCATTAGAATAGTTCCCCTCTCTGGGAGAGACTCTCTAACTGCCACAAGCCACAATTTTGTGCCCATTCAGTGGAAAATAGTAAGCTAATTTATGTTTTCATCCTTTGTCCTCTAACAGCAGTTAGAGTGTCTTCTCATGAGAGGGAGAAATAAAGGGGGATAGAATTAGGGTGGCTGGACCTCTGAAGGTAAAAAGGACAAGAAATTTTTTTCTTATCTCTTGCTAAGTTCCAAAGAACTGATTTTCCATGTGTACACCGCATCCTTGGCTCTGCAAAGGACAGGCCTCACCCTCTTTGATGCAGATCAAGTTATGTCTCTCTGCCTGTCCAGCTCTTAGCCTACCAGAGCTGAATGCCTGCTCAATATTTCCATAATCAGGACCAGTTGTGTCAAGACACCCACTCTCCTTTGGTGCAAAAGAAGAAACCATCCTGTGCATAAATATTTCCTCTCCCACTTATTGTTCCCCTGTCTTGATTGTTTCACAAGTGTATCTCTACAAGAAAAAATCTACAGACTCTGCCTGTGCCAACTGAAACAGATTTTCATCCCTCTGCTGGTGGGCCTCAGCATAATGCTATTTCTGGGTGCCTCTGGTGACCAACAGCCTTGAATCTCCTGGGCTACATACAGGAGGCCACTCCTCCAAGCCCTGCACACCTGAACTTAGGCTTTGCCCATAGCCCTGTGACCTTTGGCCAGTTGCCTAGAAAACTCCTTATCAGCCAGCACCTTCACACTGAGATCCTAGATCACATGACACCCCCCCCCCCTCAATTGCCTACATGCTGGAATGAATGTCCCTATTCCCTTAGGACCCTCAACTGCTCATAAAACCAATTTCTAATCCCCTTAGGACCCTCAACTGCTTATAAAACCAATTTCTCGGACAATAAACTGAGAGATCTGTTCACCAAAACTACCCCCCAAAAGTCTTTACTTTCATGCTCACCACCCCAATTGCCTGGGTACCTTTGGGGCGGGCGGGGCCGCAGCCCTGGAGGGAGGACCCAGGAACCTATAGTATGACTCATTTAAAAAAAAATATTGTATATGTATGTGTGCATATGTATGTTTGTGTGTGTGTGTGCATGTGCATGCATGTGTTTGCATGTGTGTGTGTGCATGTATGTATGGGCACATCATGGTCTCTTGTGCTGCAAATGAACACCAGATGCATGTACCACTTTTTGCATTTGACTTTATGTGGCTTCTGGGAAACTGAACTGGGTATTGAAGGCTTTTAAAGCAAACACCTTTAGCTTCTGAGCCATCTTCCTAGCTCTGATAAGATGAATTTTATATTTTCATTGGGTGACTGTGTCTTCTATACAGAATGCATTGTGACAGGAGGGAGAATGAATGCATGGAAGCTGAAGTTTGTCTCAAAGTCACTAGGGTGAAAGATCTATTCTTGGCAAAGCCATCTGAGAAGGAAACGTCTTCTAAGTCTCGTTTCTCCCTTACTCCACCTTCTGCCATTGTAACATCAAATAGTATCTTTTGGAAAAGCATAGCTTCTAGCACCAAGCAGATTTAAACTCCAATCATGATTCCATGAGCTATATCTTGCTTTGTAGGTTGGGCCAATTCCCTCAACCTTGAATTCCTGATATACTAAAATGTCACTCATAACTTTACTGTAATCCTAATTCAATTTATTATTTTAAAATGCATATCACAGTGTCTGGTATATTATGGTTACTCCATACTGGTTGAATTTCACAATGATAAAAATGGTCAGCGAGGTATTCTCTATGTGTATTATTTTGCCTGTACTTATTCCAAGAACTTTTCATATCAAAATACTTAGTTAAATTTTTTTAAAGATTAATAAATATTTATTGATGCAACAGAAACAAGGAGTGGATCAATAAATTAATCATAGTCATTTAAATTTGCCCTAATAGGATCCTAACAGATATTTTAGGAAGAGACAACATGGAAGAAAGCCTTATTCTAGGTATATTTGTCATAACAATTAAACCTCAGGATTCAATTCACGTCTCTAATTATAAATGAAAGCCACACATTAAACAAAGAGACTGTGGAGTTCACACTTCCTTAATTAGGGGTTCACAGTGATGCTAGGTTTTACCATGCTAGTTTCATTTTCATTACAATCTGCTGATATTCTCACATAACCTCACGGTAGGTAAGTTTTCTTCCCAGTCATGTACTTTGTGACAGGTTAGCAACAATTCCAACTTCATGCTCCATTTTCTCTGCCTCCAGAGGCAATTTGCTGTCCGTGCACTTTGTTATTTCCTCAGCTCCGTGGCTCCGACCTGTAAGGTGCATCATGATGGGAACTGCACTTTGAATATCAACACTTCAATTGCTCTCCTGGCTGAATGCTATCTATGCCACTTTATGGGGGAGGATTTTAATAGAAAGGTCATCTTTTTACATTAAATAGCTGGTCAAGACTGTGGACCAAGTTGTTTCAAAACTGAATTTCCTTATACTTGGCATGCTTTTGGCATGTTACTCTCATGACACTCAAGTTCTTCTGTGTTCCAACTTCTGACTATCTCTCAAGTCTCCTCTTCTACCACTGTTTGTTGTCTGTGTTGGGAGATGTAGAATTGTGTGATATGCCCCAAAATGACTATGGCATTTGTACTTCTATAACCTTTTGCAGAAGCCATTTTTCTGTATGTATAAGATACTGGGCTGTCACTATTCTGCACTTTCAAAACAATTGCTACTTTCAAAGATTCCACTTAAGTTTTACTTCCATTAGGTGGTCTTCATGATTCATGCAGTCTTCTTCCTAACTTGCAACTGCTTAGAGCTCTCTTTATATCTCTATCTACATCTTTATAGGCATGACTTGATCATACAGAGGGCTGCATTAAGGTTACTTCACTAGTCATGCTCCACCTGGTCAAGCCTAATCTATGCATGCATCTCCTACACATTTTCACTTGAAGCCCAGACAAGGTATTGACAGGATATTAAATGTATATTGCACTGGTTGGAATATTTGAAGGGAGTAAATAAAACACTATTTTTAATCATTTATTTTACCTTGTTAAGGTTCTGTGTTAGTATCGAACATACAAAATTATCACTGTAAGTCTTATCCTTAAATATTTAATATCTAGAAGATAAAAGAGTCAGAAAAATACTTTGTATTTCAGTATTTATATGATAAGAAAATATTTTAATATAGATTTAAATATTATCATCAAGAGAAGGAAAGACATGAGAGGAAAGAACAGTACTATATAGACCAAAATGACCACAAGATTCTCAGGAAAGAGTCCCCAAACAAGCCAAAAACTTTTATTACTTCTCCTCTATGCTAAGAATTGAACCCAGACCCTTGTACAGGCTAAGCAAGCACACTTTCACTGAGCCATGTCATCATAAATTCCATTACTGAGATAAGTACAGGCTGTCATACAATCTCATAGAAAGAAGAAGCATGTTTGTACAGAATCAAGGAAGGTATGGAGGGGGGCTAGACATGATTTGAGTTGCAATTATTATTACAAATTGAACATACCCATTTTCAATCCAAAGTCCATGTGGTCTAAAATCAGAAACTTTTGAAACGTTGATATGACACTCAAACTATTTCATATTTTGCAACAATTTCTTATAGAAATTGAGTAGGAAAATAATAATATACTTAAAAGTGAGGGAATGCTCACTGAGGGGAAGGGATTAGCTATTGTTTGGGAAAATGCAAGTAGTCCCATACTTCTGGGGAGCAAAGACTCCACATGCAGTGAAAAAAGACAGGAAAAATTTTAAGGTGCTACCAATTCCACCCCTGCCCGATTTTGAGTTACAAGGGGCAGACCTTTCATTTCCATGGGTGGCAAAATGTAATGGGTAGTGCTGAAGAAAATAACTCCTGGTTTTCTTGTCTAGAAAGTGCTATTCTGTTCAAAAGTATCAGGAGAATGACAAAGCACCTGGACCCTTCATCTTCCTCCTTTGCTGAGGCTAAAAGGAGAGAATAAATAACAGCTGGGAGAAAAGATCAATGAAGGCCTTGCCTGCAATAACAGATAGAAAGTACCAGGCCAAGGGAAACCATAAATGCTATAGAACCTCATTCCTCATCCTTTGAACTGAAGGTCTCCTCTGACCGGAGCTTTAAAGATCAACCGCAGCTCTTCCCTTGAGCACAGATGTTTGTTTTACTTATCATCCTGCCCAGCAAGCTAGAGCAGCACTGAAACCTTGCCTGAAAACACAATGGAGGCTTTCTGTGATGGTTAATCCATAAGCTTTATAAAAGTTACATTTATCTACCAGACACCTACATTTCATAGCAGACCCAGTAGGGCATTTACTTCTTTTTCGCCCATTAGTAATAACATCCAATACAACGGGTTGGCAGGACCAAGGTGTTCAGGACACCCATCCAGTTGTTTTCCCGCTTTCTCCTAATGATGGGTAGAAGTGACTGAGTTTTTCATCTCAAGCTTCTGCACTCCTTTAGACTATACTGTAAGTGACAGGGCTCCTGACAGCACGATTTCTTGAGCATGATGGACTGAGGTAGGATCCAGCTGGGTCCATCTTGAAGAGAGAGTTCAATAGATAAGAACTAGGCATCAGAGAAATTTCAAGTCTTATGTTTGTCATCCTGAACATGCTTTTATGAACTAGAAAATGATCTTTTCGATAAAATAGCTAAAAATAAACTATGGCATGGAACCACAAGACTTTGACACCAAGGATTTCTTTCAAAATTGGACCAACCACTAATTTAGTGTTGATATATACGATGATTAATATTCACTTTCAACTTGACTGAATTTTAGAATCACTGTGGGGACACACCTCTGGGAATGCTTATGAGAGTGTTTCCATAAAAGTTTAACTGAGGGGTACAGGGAGAGCCATCCTTATTTGAGCTGGATGCCCACACTGAATACAATGGGGAGAAAGAAATAGGAAATCCTGATGAGTGCAGCATTCTAGCGTTCATCCCTGTCTGCTGCCTGACTGTGGATGCACTGTGAGCAACTGCCTCACACTCCTACACCCCTGCCTTCCCCACTACAATGGACTGTACCCTCAAACTTGATCTCAAACAAGTCCTTCTTCCTTTATGCTTTTTTTTTTGGTCATAGCAAAGAGAAAAAATGAATAATACAATGCTTGATCAGTAATTTGACTTTCTTCCTCTGAACTTAGTTTTATCTCTAAAATAAGCATGAAATACAAAATGTTCTGTATTTCAGAGATGTATTAGACATCTCTGCAATGCTGGGATGAACTTCCAAACTGGACATAGTTCATGGGAAGAAGGGATTTATTCCACGATTACTGATCCAGGAGAAGTTCCATCAATGGTGGAAGAATCTGGCTCCCATTCTAAACCCAAGTAGAGACAGAAACCACCACCAGGCAGCAAACACCCAAACCAGAACAAACCTGCAGCAAGCAGGGCCCCCAGAACTCAGATCTCTCTGCACAACTTTGAGCTGGAATTCAGATCCCCTCCCAAACACACCTTTGGGCTGGACCCCAGCCCAGGACACCTCCTGAAGACCCAAGCTATTTAAGCATTGAGGGCTGGAGAGTTGGATTAACGGCTAAGGTGCCTTAACTGTGAAGGACCCAGGTTTGATTCCCCAGTACCCATGTAAGCCAGATGTACAAGTTGGTACACACATCTGGAGTTCATTTGCAGTGGCTGGATGGACTAGTTCACCCTTTCTTTCCCTCCCTCCATCCCTCTCTCTGTGTTTCTTAAATAAGTAAATAAATAAAAGTATTTTTAAAAATTTGAGTCTATGGGGGGCATGCATTCAAACTATCTGAATAGACATGCAACAGAGAAAAGCAGTGTGTTAAATGTCAAGTGATGAATACCTGTTAGTCAAACAAGTCACTATTTTGCAATGCTCTATGGCTTATGTCAAGGATATCTCAATTGATCCATCTTAATTGACTTAGCCATGATATGAGAGAGATTTTAGTATAATTTACTTTGCAGTGTTGTAGTTTTCTTGTCAGTTGTCATAGAAGATGTGGCAGCATCCAAATGCAAGGCTTTATGTGCGAATGAGTTCTCAAAGAAATATGTTCAGACCTTAGCAAAGATGTAGACAAAGCAGGACAGGGAAGAGAGGGGCCCTAAGCAGGAGTGTGATTTCAGAGACAGTTCTGGAAAGAGTAGCTCCATCCTACCAATATAAATCAAGCTTCAGTGTAGTGGTTTTTGAGCTAAGAAGATGAGAGTTTTGGTATTTCTGTTTCTGTCTTTGGCTGATAGCACACCCTTTTCCTGTGCCTTTCTATTTCAGAGACGACAGTATTTGTTTAGGTGTTTAGTATGCCCAAGCCATGGGTTTAATTCCCAGAGCCACAAAAAAAAAAAAAAAAAAAAAACAAGCAACAGCAAAATTATCTGGGTATCATGTATATTTCAGGTGGTGCTCCAAGACATTGGAAGACAGCAGTGAGCCCAACATTTCATGAATTAGGTTCTATGGCATGAAAATAAGTTTTCACAAAACATGATGGATGATGAAAATATCACCATTCAGATATTTTTTCTTTTCTTTCTTTCTTTTTTTATTTTTGAAATTGAGTTTTCTGTGTGAAACTGGTTGTGAGGGTACACATTATAAACTAGGCAATATTACTTTTCCAAGTCTGATGGAATGAAATTTCCCAATTGCTTGTAGTGGAGAAGTGATAATCTCTATTCTCCTTTGAAGAAGGTTATTCCTTGGGAGGGCACATGGGGATAAGCAAAGACAGACAGGGAATTCTGTCATTCCAGATGAACAAAGTTGGAGAAAAAAATTATAAGGAGGTACATTGGTGTGAAAAGCTCATCCTTTTTATTGAGCTGTCCTATCAAAATTTTATAAAGAAAAATCTTTACCATAATGTATGTTTATAATAGATGCATTCTACAGAAGTTGATTTCTGATTCAGTGTAAACAGTTTATGAAGGATCACATGGTGAGGAATCTGAGAACCAAGATTCAAACCTATGCTATACATTTGATAGCACACAGGGCCTCTCATGCTCAATGAGTAACCAGAGTTAATCTAAGTCAGTATGTTGATCTTAATAATTTAAATGAAATATTACTATCATTTTTCAAGGACTCATCCTAATCTATTGAGAAGTCAATGAAAATGGGTATTTCTTACCATAAGTTCAGTATACCCAGTATTATTATAGCTTTCCCCTTCCTCCCTCTGTTTGACTCTCCTTCCTCTCCTTCTCCCTCTCTTCCTTCTCCTCCTTCTCTTCCTCCTTCTTCTTCTTTTGGGACAAGCCCCACAGACTGGCCTTTTTGTTATGAGAGGGGGCTGAGGGAGAGAATTGGAGTGTCAGGGCTTTCAGCCACTGCAATCAAACTCCAGACACATGCAGCACCTTGTGAGCATGTGTGACCTTACCTTGCACACTTGGGTCACATTGTGGGTCTGGCTTACCTGGGACCTGGAAAGTTGAAGACATGTCCTTAGGCTTTGCAAGCAAGCACCTTAACCACTAAGCTATCTCTCCAGGCCTCTGTATTCCTCTTTTCTCTTTTCCTTTTCTCTCTCTTTCCTTTCTTTCATTACTTTATACATTTTTTTCCATGTGTACACAAATATTGGTTATTTGGGGAAATCTAAAAAATATTTCACAAAAGCAGATCTCCAGAAAAAGAATTTCATTTTCATTTTCATTATGGGACCAATTTAGCATGAGCTACTACTGACTGTGAACCTTCAGGACATTAATCACGTATGCTCCAGATCTGAATCCTGCTCCCTCTCTGCAGTAGTGGTATGACTTGGATTATCTTATTTAAACCTGAAATGGCAGTAGTTACTATACTTAAAATTGTTAAACACCAGACATCATACAACCAGTATCAAAAGCATAGCCATGAGGTATGAATGAACAACAGGAGTTACCATTTACAAAGTGTTCTTCCTCAGGAACATGACAATGGTAAACTGTCATTACTATTATGCCTTTTAGAGAAGTTTCAGGAAGAATTGGGAAACCCAGCCTGGGTAATAAAACTCAGGAGAAAAAGTGGAGCAGCAAAGCAGTGGGCTCATTACAATAGCAGCATGGCGTTCCTGAAACTCTAGGCAGGGAACTCTAAATTGCGCTCAGTGCTAACTGCGCATATTACCAGAATTACATCACAATTAGGTTTCCACTGTAGCTAATGTCTCATGTCACTGTGCTGGGTGCAGCGTCACTTCTACCTCTTGACTGATTTCCATGGTGACCTGCACCTCAATGAGATAAGAAACATAACTGGAAAAATGAGAACATGTATAATGTAAGATATCAAAATGTCCACTGATTGCAACATTTGTTTCCTTTTTAAAAAATTCTTTAACTGGAGTTGCTTTTCAAGAATATGTTGATACAGTTAGGAGATGCAAAGTCATATTTACACTGTCATTTATAAATGCGTTTCTCTATGAGTAAATACAAACACTCATGTACATAAGAACATGCCTTATGTCTTCCGAAAAGGAGTATTTTACAGCAGAGCTGCATTCTACACTACAGAAATAATGCAGTATTAGAATAGTCTGAACTAACCCCTCTCTGCCTACATCAGGGATTGATTGCTATGCCAATGTATTTAACACGTGTTATAAAGTGATTTTCATTAAATGATGCAGATTAAATCAAATGTTTGAGCCAAAGATTTATATGGTCCGATAACACTTAGCTTTAAAGGCTAACCTCTTGCTACATCAATTTTTTTTTTTTTTTTTTTTGAGACAGGATCTCATTCTGCATCAGGCTCTCCTGGAACTCATTTCATACTTGCAGGCTGGTCTCAAACTCACAGTGATCCTCCTATCTCAGCTGCATGATGGTTGGTATTATAGTCATGAGCCACCACACTCGGCGTACATCAAGTTTTAAATCTAATCAACTTGCCAACATGTTCTGAGTTAAATGTTCAGGTAGCCTTCCCCCTTGTTTTTGCGGTCCCCTGTACGTCCAGTGTTTGCCATCAGTTTCCATTCCTAACTCTCCTCCTGGAGTCATGACTGTCAGCAAAAAATATCAGCTACCTACACTTTCTTTCCCATCACCACCTCTCTGCTTCACCTTCTGATGAGGAAGCTCCTTGGTGCTCAGTTTGAGGTCTGTGAACTCTCTTCCTTGTCTAGAAAACTTTGAGGCAATTTAGGGTTAATGGGGTCTTCCCTGAAAGTAAAAGGGAGACTTCATGGGTCTGTAGGGGGAGAATCTGGGTCATTTCATTTTGTTAGAGGTCAGAAATGTCAAAAGGGTCTTGCCTATTCTTACTTCTCCTTCATTAAGAAGTGTCGATATCAAGCTAATTGGCAAGTGGTTAATCTTTGAAAAGGCTAACCTGGGGACACAGAAGACTGTGCATCTTGGGTGGAGTTCCTACATGAGGAATTCGTCAGCTTCTCTAAAGATTTCCTGAGAAACGTAAACAAACAACGCATGATCTGCTCTGATTCAAACTCCTGATCCTGTCTTATGTGTAGAATCTCATAGCTTTGCCTGCTTGAAACTGAATAAAAAAAGGAAGTACAGTCAATTTGGGAAGCACTCTAGTGGTTTCCCCTGACCCTTCATTAAATTATATTTTGTGTGTTGTATGTTCATTTCAAATCCTCCCGGGCATGGTTGGAAGGTGGCAACAGAGTTCTCCTTTTTTATGAGAAGTGATGGCTACCTACGGAGAAGTTTACATCCTTCCTAGAGAGTTAATATTATTGGAAAGATTGCCCTCTCCCAGCAAACCTGATCCCCTCTCTGGAAATCAGGCATTCGGGATGAACTAAGCAGTCCCATAAAAGACCCCAATCTGGATCTCTAAGTGGGCTTTCCCATTTTTCAGAAACCCCATTGATGCAGGATTTGGGGGTTCAAGAGGGGTCTCCCAAAACTGAACTCCCAAGTTTTGGGTTCTTCCCTACCTTTAATAAAGAAAAAAGACAGGATGAATAGATGGCTTAGTGGTTAAAGCACTTGCCTGTGAAGCAAAAGGAATCAGGTTCAAGTCCCCAGGACCCACATAAGCCAGATGCACAATGTGACACATGACCCTGGAGTTTGTTTACAGTGGTTGAAGGCCTTGACAGGCCCACTCTCTCTCCATATATTTGCCTTTTCCTCTCTCTCTCTGGAATAAATAAAAGTAAGTAAATAAAATATTTAAAAATAATAAAGACAGACTCAAGAAGGACAAATTAGGAATTATTAAGTTTATTGAGGGGAGATCACAAATTGTGGGATTTATTTAAGGGAGAAGTCACAAATGGTGGGGTTCATTTAAGGGAG
This sequence comes from Dipus sagitta, assembly GCA_036346955.1. Classification (NCBI taxonomy): domain Eukaryota; kingdom Metazoa; phylum Chordata; class Mammalia; order Rodentia; family Dipodidae; genus Dipus; species Dipus sagitta. The sequence continues at coordinate 241,649,694 of CM070770.1, forward strand.
ACTGGGATATAGGAAGGAAAGCTAGAACAGAATCAAACATTGTCTGGGAAGTGGGAATGTAGCTGCTTGAGTAGGGAGACTTAGGAGAAACCAGCGTGGCATCTGCCATGTGTTTTTAGAGATGTTAAGAGTGTAAACAGTGAGGATTAAGGAAAAACTGAAAGAGCAGATGTCAAAGCAGAGCCCAACAGATTCAGAGGAGTAATGAGTAATGAAGAGGGTTACACTCATGGTTACTAAAAATTTAAAGAAATTGCACAGGTACCAAGCCTGAAGCTGGTGAGAGCACCCAAGTGGTAGATCTGGAGTATAAGGAAAATAAGCAAGTGGCAGATTAAAAAAACCAGAGGAAAATCATGCATGTATCAAAGTGAGAAGTTACTGCAAACTATAAAGTAGAGAGAGGTAAGCAGAAAAGTTCCCCTAGACCAAGAAACAGTTTCATGCTCTTTCCCCTCACGGGGCAGGAAGCCAGACTCACGTGGGTCCCTGTGGCCCTAACAAAGAAGGCAGGCAGGCAGACAGAGCAGCACAGTCAGTAAAACAGAGTGGAGCTGAACTAAACTCAATGGGGTGACAGGAACAAGAAATGAGCCTTTATGGGCAAGGGGAAGACCCAATTGGTTGGTAGATTTCCAGGGCCCATCCCTGGGCCAGCCCACTCAGGGTAGGTAGCAAGTGTAGGTAGTATGCTGGACTGTGGGCAGCAGGGGGCGCTATAGATCATTCTAGATCAGATATGAGTTCCATTTCTGCCAAGAGTTCCATTCTTGAATCAGGGAGAGAGATGACATGTGGGGTGGTATCACCTCATTCTCTATGGACCTCAACCTCTAAATAAACTGCCTTTAAAAGGTAGCTTTCTCCTCTCCTCCACCCTTCTTGTCCAGTTGGACAGAAGCTCTTCATTTCTTTTTCTTTATCTCTAAATTCTCTTTTCCTAAGCTATAAGCCTTCCCTATAATAAAATGTCTCTAAATTTGCACCCTCTGGTCTGTGGATTTCATTCATCAAAATACATACAGAAAAGGACCCTAGAGAACACTGACTCTATGAAAGCTTTCTGTGACCATCCGGCTTACAGGAGCTGAATTCCTGAGTTATTGCCAACTCAAGAGCCAAAGACTCTCAAAACATCCCAAATTCCAGTATTGATTTCATTAATTCTTTAAGTTAAATTACCATTTATTCTCCTGACAAAAAATAAGTTGTCAATTCTAGGATTTTATATGCAACTACAGTCTTGATAGAACTATCTGACTATTTCTCAGACATTTAAAAGCTCAATATGTTGCCAATGGGAGTTCCACAACATCCCACACACCAAAATCGAAATAACTACTAGTGGTTCTTAATTGTGGAAAAACACTTTCACTCATCTAAGTTTTACCTTGGAATCTGAACTTTTTCTTTGATAGCACTTTCTTCTTCATATTACTTTTATTGTGTCAGCATCCAACATTATTTCTCTTTTTAAATATATTTTTATTGGTCTGCAGAAGATGGCTTAGCAGTTAAGGCATTTGCCTGCAAAGTCAAAGGACCCTAGTTCAATTCCCCAGGACCTACGTAAACCAGATGCACAAGGAGGCATGTGCATCTGGAGTTCATTTGCAGTGGCTGGAGAACATGGAGCGCCCATTCTCTCTCTCTTTCTCGCTCTCTCTCTTTCTACCTCTTTCTCTCTCTCTGTGTCAAATAACTAAAAAAAGTAAAAAAAATATTTATTTATTTATTTGTTTGCAAGCAGAGAGAGACAGAGACTGCAAACAAACTCCAAACACATGTGCCACTTTGTGCCTCTGGCTTTATGTGGGTATTGAGGAATTGAGTCCTAGTCGTTAGGCTTTGCAGGGAAGCACCTTAACTGCTAAGCCATCTCCCCAGACCCTTTTATAAAAATATTTTTATTTATTTATTTATGTGCAGAGAGAGACAGGCAGGGAGAAGGGGGACAAAGAGAGAGAGAGAGAAAGAGAAAATGTGTGTGTTCCAGGGCCTCTAGCAACTGCAAACAAATTTCAGACACATGTGCCACCTTGGGCTTTGCAAGCGAGCACCTTAACCTCTAAGGTATCATTCCTTATTTCCATTGATACCTCTCAAATATTGACCATTCTATTTTCTTTTAATCATTTACTATTCTAATTATATTGCTTCCAATATTTAGTCACAATTTATTCTCCATAGAGGGGAAAATATTTCTAAATGAATGATTGTATCATTGAGACAAAACCTTCCTATGGCCTCACATTCTTCTTCTTTTTTTTTTTTTGGTTTTACTATGTAGGGTCTCACTCTGGTCCAGTCTGACCTGGAGTTAACTATGTAGTCTCAGGGTGGCCTCGGATTCACGGTGATCCTCCTATTCTACCTCTACCTCTGCCCCCCAAGTGCTGGGATTAAAGGGCGAGCACCACCACTCCCGACTTCTTCTTCTTCTTTTCTTTGTGCATCCAGTGTCATTTGGTCACTTTAAATGTTGCTTCTTCATACAAGCAGGCTATGGACAAAGCTAGAACCCACGTTAGTCCTAGGAGCATTTTGTGATTCTCCTTCAACACAATCTTCAGAAAATTATACCAAATTCAATCTTGTTCACTAAAAAGTTTAGGAGACCTACACTTTACATAATCTTTTCCTCATTTTAGCCTCCATACCTAGAAAATGCCTGACCAATGGACATCTTTATCTCTACTTTTAAAAAATATAGATTGAAGATGCCTTACATACCCAGCAAGCATCTCGTGGACTAGACAATAGGATGGGTGGGAGGGAGGGGAGGGCAACAGAGGGGGCAGGAAACACAAATCTAGACCCAAACGGCAATGGTATTATAAAATTCTACATCCTTAAAGGCAGACCAAATGGCTGAACCTTCACCAGGCCCTTAGAGGGAACACCTGAGCTACAAGACACAAGTCAGATCCAGAAATGAGCCCACTCTCCATTATCAAGCTACCACCAATCATGGGCTACAAGAGGGCCTACACCTATTAAATTCTCTATAAAAAAAGTAAGGGTTATCTCATTTGTCCTGGTGCTAACTTACTCTCCATTGGAGAATCTGCTTCTGTTTTTCAGATAGATGTAGATCCTAAGGAGAGAGCTACCCCATCATACCTCAAAACAGCCCCAGCTGAAACTAAGAATAATTGGCAAAACAAGCAAGGGTGCTATTTTCTTGGTGAATCGGGTATCAGCACAAGGGGGAAGGAGATCAACACAGAGAAAAAATCAGCTCCTACCAAATCAGATATCCAGAGACCCAGAGGCCCCCAACACCTCATCACTGAAGCAGACCATGCGGAAGAGGGGGCGGAAAGAATGTCAGAGCCACATGTTGGGTCATGATATGCAGAGACATTTATCTTACCCACAACTGTGGGCTAACTCCACAATGCATGACCCATATACCTCAACAAGGAAGGGCCAAGGGGAGGGGTTGGTCACGGATCAGCCTAATAATGGTACCAAACTAACTGTATTTGCTGAATACAAAACTAATTAATAAAAAATAAAAATTATATATATATACATATATACATATATGTATATATATATGTATATATATGTATATATATATATATATATATTGTGTTGTACTCATTTCTTAATTTGTATCATAATTTACAATACTTCAGAATGTGAGTTTATTTGGAAATACTCTCATTGTATATGTAATTACTTATGTTGAGTTCATACTTGAGTAGAGTGGGTGCTTAATCTAAAATGACTCGTATCCTCAAACAAAGATAATCAAAGAAGCTAACACAAAGAGAGAGGCCAAGATTGAAGTGTTTCAGCTAAATGCCAAGGAACATCAAAGGTAAATAGCTACCTCCAAAGCTATGGAGAGAACAGGGAGGATTTTACCCAGTCTCAGAGGAAGCCTGGTTTTAAAACTTTAACACTTTGATTTTTAATGCCTATCTTCCACAACTGTGAGAGAATAATTTTCTGTAACTTTAAGTGACAGAGTTTGTGACAGGATTTTGGTAAAGCAGTCCTTGGTATGTGATACTGTTTATATCTAAGAACTCATGTAATCATTCAATATGCAATATACTCTTTAACTCCAAAATCTTAGTGCATAGGATCACTAGGGACATAATATGTACTTAATAATAAAATGTCTTTTGTGTGTATGAATATGTGAATAATGTATAGACTATTATATGTGTGTATGTGTATGAGTGTGTGTTTGTGATATGTATGGACACAGAATCTATTCACTTAAGTGAAAACAAGAGCAAGCAATTAACATCAAAAATTTACATTATTTAAAAACCTTTTTCTTAGGTTTTTAAGAAAGTAATATGAATTTATTTACACAAATATTTGTACCAGCATTATTAATCACAACCCCAACCAGAACCAACCAAGTATCTTTCTATGGATGAATTAACAATTATGGTTTCTCTATTTACTGGTGTACAATGGGTATTGGAACATTGACACACAAACTCCATCCATGGAAATCCCTTGTATCACTGTAAGTGAAAGCAACCAGATTTAAAAGCTGATTCACTGCATGGGTCCATTTCTGTGCCTTTAGAGAAGAGGCAAAAATGGAAGAACATAGGACAGATCAAAGATACTGTAGATCATAGTGAGAAGAATGTCTGAACAAAATGCTTCAACATAAGCAAATGTTTTGGATGTCCCAATTTTTCTGTATCCTGATTGTGGTGGTAGTTATGTGACTCTAGGCAAGGACTTAAACTTGTAGAACTGCATATAAGCATAAGCTTAATGAACGAAGGGGCAATGACAAGAAATAGCACCAAATAAAGGTGTGAGTCAGTGAAACAATTTGAAATCTAAAGGGAGCTATGTAAAGTACGAGTATGGTTTCTATTCTTCATGAGAAAATGACTTTTTTTTTTCTTGGACAAATGTTCATAACTTAAGGTTTTTATCTTCATACATCACCATATACTTAACTAAAGTGAACATTTTTCTAGGATTTGTGAAAGTACTTAATGCCCTTTTAGTTTCTCACCACTAATGCAAAACTGGCCATGGAGTAACGGTGGCTGGAAGCCATTACTTGATTATAGTTACTTCCCATTCTGTAGTTTCGGGAAAGTGAGTGTATGGTTCCAGTCCAGTTCCTAATGGACAGGCGCCTGCACATCACAGATTGTGATAACTGTCATCCTGCTGTCAGATTTAACAAATGTCTGTGAGAGAAAGAGCCTTGAAGGCTGGAACACTATGTAGAATGGTCTTGGACTGAACAATTTAAAATGCATGGTTCTTTTGGGCTCTCTAGGTATCCAGAGACCTTGAGTCATAGTAGCTGGCCACGGCTTGGGGAGAGGGAAGATGACATGACTGCTATTTCCAGAATTCCTCCTGCTTTGTCAGCAAATGGACTCCAAGACCATAGAGCCAAATACGCCCTGTAGTTAACAGAGATAACAGTTTTGAAACCATCTCCCTTGTTGAATATCCATGATAAATGCAGATTTTTGGATTCAATTTTTCTGTCAGATAAATTTAGTAGCATATAATTTTTCCTTTAATCATCTGAAGCTAACATATCTTAATTATTCTAATGTAGAAAGACATCATCCTATGCATTGGCCAATGGAGATTTCTTCTTTATGCTTTTTATCTAAATATCATATGGTAGATATAATTCCTGATTTATCATTATCTCTAGGGAAGACAGATTGTAATTCAAGAATTCTAGTATAACATTATCTTATTTTTGTCACCATGACCCAATATTTAGTTGTTAGCTTGGCAGGAAGAGGAGCTCAATTCTCTCAGTGTTTATAGATTCACAGGAGCTCATTTTTTTTATAAAGAAATTCACAAAATATAGAAATGTAATAAAAAAAGATTGGAAAGAGTTTGTAAATATTCTATTGGAATTAAATTATGTTGTTGATTCCCCACTTTCCCTTTCATCTGAAAAATTGTCCTGTCCTGTGGTAAAAGCACGTGGGAATGCAAACTGTCTTCTGCAAATTAACATGATAATGCTTATTCCAAGTTGCATGCTACAGTCACTCAATGAGAATTACAGGGAGCAATGGTTTTGAGGACAGATATCCTACATACATGAATCATGCTGACCATTTCCTATTTTTGAAAGGGTCTGTTTCTCTCCTATTTTGTATGTACAGTTGTTGTTTTTTGTGCTTGCCTTAATAGATGGTCTTCTGATAAATTTCTCTTTTATAATCACAGACAAAGAATAAATCCTTGTAAGTACATACCAGAAATCTTTTGAAAAGAGGATATATTTCTGCTGCCAGTTTCCCAGGAAAAGGTAAATACTGAGGTACAAGAAAGTAGTTGTTAAGCTGGATATGAGAGTACAGAACAGGCCTTTCTGTTTAATATTTTATTTGTTTATTTATTTGAGAGAGAGAGAGAAAGAGAAAGAGAGAGAGAGAGGCAGACAGGGAGATTGGGCACACTATGGCCTCTAGCCACTGCAAATGAACTCCAGATGCATCTGTCACCCTGTGCATCTGGATTTACATAGGCTAAGGAATCAAACCTGGGTTCTTAGGTTTTTTAAGGCAAGTGCTTTTACTACTGAGCCATTTTTCCAGCACCCAAATCCCATCTTGAATGTTGAAAATTCAGCTTCTGCTTTATGACAGTAAAAGCAAAAATCATACTATAGAGATTCTCAATAAAACTTACGTTCATAAAACAGAATAAGCAGGAAAATCTGACAGAATGATTTTTATTTTATTTTTCTAGCATTCTTTATCCATTTATCAAAATATTTAGCAAAATTACTCAGTGGTTAAGGTGCTTGCCTGCAAAGCCTGATGAACTGGGTTCAATTTCCCAGTATGCACATAAAGCCAGATGCACGAGATGGCACATCCATCTGTAGTTTATTTGCAGTGGATAGAGGCCCTGGTGCGCCCATTCTCTCTCTCTCTCTATCTGCTTCTCTCTCTCATAAATAAATAAATAAATAAATAAATAAAATATTTAGAATATATTTAGCAGTGTTTTATCCAATGTCATATCCAGGTAGCAGCTGTGCAAGACAAAGCTGTAAGATAGGCTGGCCACCATACCAAGGCAGAGGATCAAAGATGGGACAGCCTCTCCAGAGCCACGATAATCATGAAGAAATATTTTTTCAGACATCTCCAAAAGGAAGTGTAATAGTTACCCTCTCGTTGTGGGGACAAAACATCCAATCATAAGCAGCTTGTGAAAGGAAAAGACTTATTTCTGACTGATAGTTTCAAAGGGAAGTTTCATCATCGTGGGAAAAGCACAGCAGGAGCAAACAGACACAGGAGTCATATCTCTACAGCAGCAGGAAATAGTTATATTACCCCAAAGGCCATCCTTCTTCAGCAAGACTCCACCTCCCAAAGGCCTAACAACTTTCTCAAATTGCTACCAGCTGGGAACAAAGTATTCCAAATATATGAGTCTATGGCGGGACATTTCATTTAAACCACCACAGAAAATGAATTTCATGCAGTGTTATAATGGTGAAAGCTACTGAAATCTAGGCATGGTATTTTTACATTCGATGGTGAAGTCTCCTCCAAACCCTGGCATGTCCATCTTAATAATTTGCCGCAAGTAGACAAAAGAGATCTCTGACATTAGTACTGCTTTTTGACTTTGTTTAATGCAATATATAGACATACCTTTAAAGTTTCAATTATACTTTGGTTCTATCTTCTTGAGATTAAACATGAATTGTGACCATGGGTAATTTTAAAACATCTTAGTTATATTATTCTAGATAGGCTGTACATTTACTTGAATGGGTGGTTTATCTATTTTATGTACATTTTGCTAATTTCTTTTTAAAAATTTTTTTCATTTGTTTATTTTTATTTATTTGAAAGCAACAGAGAGAGAGAGAAAGAGAGAAGGAGGCAGAGAGAGAGAGCAAGAATGGGAGCACCAGGGCTTCTAGCCACTGCAAATGAACTCCAGACCCATGCACCCCCTTGTGCATCTGGCTAATGTGGGTCCTGGGGAATCGAGCCTTGAACTGGGGCCCTTAGGCTTCACAGGCAAGCGCTTAACCACTAAGCCATCTCTCCAGCCCCTAATTTAATTCTTGAAATACAATCCCTTCCTTTGATTCAGTAGCTGACGATGGTAATCTACCTTGGACAATGTTCTTACTCTAGGTGTTGAGTATATGTGCTTGTAATATTCATAAAGCCTTTACATGCCAAGATTAATTTTATTCAGCAATGGTAAAATATTGTGAAGACATATTTCTCTTGTTTTGTTTTATTTTAGAAAGAAAGCAAGAAAACTAAAAGGGAGGAAGGAAGGGAGAGTGTGATAGTTAAGGTGTTATCAACTTGATCTGTTTAGTAATCCACTGAAATCCTTTGTATCAGACAGCTTCAGGTTCGCTGAGATGAACTTCCAGACCAGGCACAGTTATGGAGGAAGGGATATTTATTGAAGCTTACAGATCCAGGGGAAGTTCCATAATAGCGGAAGAAACTGCCCTGCTTTCACAGGCCCAAGCAGAGAGAGAGCAATACAAGCCTAAAGGTCAAAAGCCACAGCACACTTCAGGAACTCCAGCTAGGCACACTTTGCATATCTTTAGATTGTAATCTGAAATCCACCACCACACCTTAAGATCCACCCAGTGACCTTGCCTCCAGCCAGGTGGCTAGAGATGCAAACTACAAATAAGCAACTGAATATATTGGGGGCCATTTATTCTATTCAAACCACCACATCCTTCTAGGGTAGGTCTCCGAGGTTGCTTCCAGGAAGGATCAACTGAAGAAGGAAGTCCTTCCCCCAGAGTGAGCCCTTCCCCCATAGGGGGATCTGGGTGTAAAAAGCCCCTTCCTTCCTTCCAGTTGGCTGCTGGAGCTGATTGCTGACTTCCACCGTGGATTGAAGACCAGCAGGGACTGAAGACCAGCATCAACTGAAAACCTATGTGGATCGAAACCCAGCAGCTCCTCAGGAAGCCTCCAGGCCTTCTGGTTCCATCTGCAGTGCCAGATAGGGACTGGTGAGGCATCTGGCCACGTGGACTCAGCAGCTACCAGGTTCCTTGGTTCTTGGGCCTGCAACTGCTATTGGGCTACCGTAAGCTAATCCAATAAATTCCCTTTTTAAAATAATTCATTCTAGCAGTTCTGTTCCTCTAGAGAACCCTGACTAAAACAGAGAGAAAGTGGAATGAAGGGAGGGAGGGGGGAGGGAGGGAAGAGGGACAAAAAGAAAGAACCCAAAATAAGGAGCCTTAGAGTAGAGGCAGAGGACTGCGGACAATTAGGAAACTGGGTCAGGTCATTAGAACAGATAGGAATGGGAGCATGAATATCCCCCAAGTTTTATGGAATAAAATTTCCCAAGCACATTTACATATCTGAAGGAGGTGGAGATGAATTACTAATGAGTATCAGATTTCAAATTTTAGCAAGGTGGCTGTTCCTTCTGATCAAATAAGTATATGACAATTATTTTATGAAAACTATATGAATATTACTCTGTAAAAAGTAACTGCTTATTATTTAATTCATAATAATAAATTAAATTAAATTTTTGTGGGGGTTCATGTAAGAACACTAAACATGCACTCCTATTAGGAAATTGATAGTATCTACAATTGATGGGATGAGAAATGGCAACATAAATACATTTTTAAAATACAGAGTTAAGAAGGAAAAAGTTAATGGAGTTTAAGTTAGCTGCATTCATGTGTGGAATATATATTTTGTCTAAGAAACAATATATATCCATACATTTCTTTGTTGTCATGAACTGTTGATGTTTTCTAAGACACAGTCCTACATTTACTATGTATGTATATTATTATGTTACAATAATTACTGAGGAAAAGCAAACTAGGCTTCCCTTCTACTCTGTACTCTCACACAGCACTCAACACGGATATTCTGACACCAGCTGTGTGGGAGTTTCCATTACAAACTAAGCAATCCTCCAGTGAAGATCAACTGGGTGTCTTATAATTTAACCCAGTTCCAGTTCTGTCACTATTTACAAAGTAGTCTTGAGAATCAATCCCACTTTGAAGACCAATCAAAAGCCTAGATGTTGACCTGTGTTTCTAACCAATGTACCTGAAATTAAATTAATTTGCTGTGATGCTTCATGTACCTCAAATTTTTGAGTATATTCATTGGTTTATTATCAAAGATATTACATAAGGTACAAGGAAACCATCAGATGGAAGAGATGCCTGCACAGAGTGAGGGATGAGGGAAGGGCTTTAGATCCTGTTCTCTTTAAGAAAGCTACCCTTCAGGTATGCGCATGTGCTCAGTAATCTAGAAGTTCATGGTGGTTTGAATGTAAATATATATCCTCATAGCCTGAGGTACTTTTGATTAAGATTGAGCTTGCAACTTGAGTCTCCAGTGGAAGGATCCCTGCTGGGGAAGAGATATGTAACTGGGGGTGGATCGTTAGTCCAGCCGTAAGGTATATTCAGAGCCAGTTTGAGCTCTGGCTATTTGCGTTTGTGTTTGCTGGCTGTTCAGTGATGTCTCTGTGCTATGGGTCAATGGAAGTGAGCTGAGTTCTGACATGATGCTGCTGGCGCTGGATTGTGTGCTGGAGACTAAACCGGTTTCTGTTTCTGGTGGGCTGTTTGTCTTGGCAATAAGAAAGCAACTGCAAAAAAGTTCTTCAAGAGTGTCCTTTTTTTTTTTTTTTTTTTTTCCTTCATGGACGCTTCCTTACATAGGTGGAACAGAATACATTCTTGTTGTTTAGTGATCAGTTTCGCCTTCAGGCTCCCTCCCCTCCCTGGAGGTTGGAGAATAGGTAATAGGTAAAAGTCCTGCTGTCGTTTTCCCTGGTCTTTCCAGGAGTCTGCTTCTATCCTAAATCATTTCATGGGCATTAAACCACCAGTCACAAATCACTCATTGCTTTAGAAAGTCCAAAGATTCTAGGAGCCATGTTTCAGTAATCAAGGCCAGAGACTAAAAATATATTTCTTATCATATCAAAATTAATTTGAGTTGCTAAAATAAGTGGATATCTATCCATCATCATTAACATCATATCAATATTATACTATTTGGATTATCATGTGCATGCATATTTATTTTGTATTGTGTATCATTAAATAATTTTATGGACACTATCTTTTTATCAGATTAGTCCTTCTGAAAATAGACAATTCCATCATTATTCTCCAAATATATCACACATTTTAAAAATTAGCTTCCAGATTCACTGACCTTTAATTTGCACACATCTCCCTAAGTACACATTCCTCTTGATTGGATCAAGTTGCATTGTTTTTCCTCTGTTCATTTAAGATGTCAAATTAATGCTTTGCTTTGGGATTAATGGCTGTTTCCAATTTTGTGTATCAATTTTGTGAAAATGAGCCAATCATGCAAGGTCATAAAGCAGACTTGTCATAAAATGTCCCTGATGAACAAGAAAAATTCCATAGTGCAAAAAGTCTTTCAAGGCAGAGTCACCCAGAAACACAGGGATGTAGAACTTGAATTTTATGGTCCATATCAATATTTTACTGTGGTTACAAATCTAACACAGATGCCAAGATATTTTATGTTGCCAAATGGTTATTTTATTTTGCAACACATGTTGTGTGTTCTATTTAGTAGTGAACACATCTGTTAGAGCATTTTTCTTTTCTCTCTCCCTGCATCTTTTTTTGGTTTATTTGCAATTCTAGTTCCTCCAAAGATAAAAACTCATACATCAGCCCAATGCATGTTTTATGACTTATAAACATTGTTAAGCGATGCCATTGTGAACATTTGTGGGCTATGAAATTACTGCTTCGGGAAAGTTTTTTTTTTTTTTTTTTTTGTGGCAAAAGGACTTTTCATTAATCTCAATTCTCCAGGTTTAGAAACTAAGCAGACCATGACATCTCTGAAAGCAGCTGGGTTTTAAATTCTCTTGGGAGTATGCAAATAGCGTGAGGGCAGGAATAAACAGGTGTTTTCTGTGATACCATTCCACATTCTGCTGCTTTCCTACTTGCCCTTATCGACTTCAAGTTGGAATCACTTCTCAGCTTGGCAGAAGTTTGCATAAAAGTCAAGTATGGAGAGATGGAGGAGTGAGCTGGCTTTTTTTGTGTGTGCTGGTGAAAACTAAGAGGTGTGTTGTTTTCAAAGGTGCCTACCAACCCCCCTCCTTCCTCATCAGTTTCTCTGGCCTATCTTCCCCACTGAGTTGAATGAACATTTTCAGAAGCGGTCCCTCAGGATTGATCAATAAGGGGTGCTGCTTGGAGAAGGACTGAATGATTTAGCACAGTGGGGAAGCTGCAGATATACAGCTGACAGCAGGAGGAGGGGGCAAACCTGACAGTGACTTTTGTAGCCTGCATCCTCCTGAAGTTAGCTGCAGGCTGGAAAGAGCAGAATGGAGCGAAGAGCATTATGTTGCCTGTCAGGCACAGATATCTGTCCCCTCTTCAAAATTTTGATGTTATTTGTATTTTAGATTTTGGGTAGATTACTAAAAAATAAACTGAGTCATGGAAATCCCTCATCAAGTGAAATAAGTAAATTTTAGTATATAAGAAGTTCTCTCTGCGTGTGTGTTTATATATGTGTGTGTACATGTGTGGTGGAGTAGAAATGAGAGAAAACATTTCATCTTATCTTCTGTTCCTTGATTCTTATAAATTTGACCATTATGGTCCTCTTAAATCCATCCCACCTGCGTCAATCCACCTAGGAGCCTTTATTATTTTAACTGGCACACTGAAGTGTTAACTTGTTCTTTCTTTATTTTTTTCTTTACAGGCAATAGGATTAAAGCTTTGGCCTGAAATGAAGTTGGAATTAACCGACATGCATCCTGATAACTACAACTCTCAGCTGCCTCAATAAAGAAGGATATAATAGATAATCATCTGATGTCTGAAGATTGCCCTGTTGTGCCCCAGCATGGGGACTGGTAAGTAAGGACTGACATCGTGATTTAACAATGTGGTTATTGGTCTTGAAAAATTAGGTTTGTGACAATCACACTTCAGCTTTCACAGATAGATGACTGTGAGGCAAAACATAGCTCTCATTAAAAAGAAATAAGAGATAGCCTATTCTCAGCCAAATATGAGTGGCCATGGCCCAAGAATAAAAAGCTTCTAGTTTCATGTAATAACATGTTCCACTGTTGAAACTTTTGTAATCATGTAGCAAAAGATACTCATAAGTCAATGTATCTGCCAGGTACAGTAGTGGGGACTTTACATAGGTTACAGACCCATGGAAAAAACTCTGCCAGACAATTCAGATGCTCACTGATAATATTTAACATTGGGGCTGAGAACAACTAGTGGTTTGCTATTTAATATAATATATTCCAAAGGTTTTACTTAATAGTCAAAAAGATGTTAGTTCAGATACAGTGATGGGCCTGGGAAGATGGCTCAGTGTATAGAGATTTGCCTCACAAATGTGAGGAGTTGAGTTCAGATGGATCAGTACTCAGGTAAATGCTGGGTGGGTGTGGCAGCTGCCTATAGGGTGGAGGAAATAGGTAATCCCAGGAAAACTGGCTAGCTAGACCAGCTAAATCTGTGATGTGAGCTCTGGGCAAGTGAGAGACAATAAATACATAGCATAAATAAATAAAACAGTACCGAAGAAGACACAGGGCATCAGCCTCCAGCCTCCACGTTCTCTTTCACACACAGATGCACACGCACGCACACAAAATAAAACATAGCCCCAGATAATTTAGGCTCTAGATCTGTAATATTCTAACTCTCCATGGTCATGAATGTCTAATCAGTCAATCAGTCTATCACATCTTCAACATAGGTTTGGCCTTTTCTGGGATCATCAGTTCAAAATGAGATGCCCAAGAATATCCTTTACCTTCCCTTCCCTCCCCTTCCTTTCCCTCCTCTTCCCTTTCTTTTCTTTTCTCCTTTCCTTTCCTTTCTTTTCTTTATTCTTTTTTAAAGAGACTCCATCTCAATATCGAGAAGAATTCATTTTCTTCCTTTACAGAATAACACACAAGCAACCTGCTCCATTTCAAATCTAGGTTACTTTAAGGGTTTTATAAAATTATTTTCTAAATTTTTATCATCTAGCTTTTGATGTTAAAATATGTATGATTATTAAGCCTCAGGTAAGAATTAACTTTAAAGCTATGATAAGCAATTAATTCATTCAAGTTACCAGCCTTCAGTTACATTGCAAATGATAAGATTTCATTCCTTTAAAAGGAACATTTACAGTAAACTTGGAGTTTAATGCAACAAATGTTACAAATATGGGGCAGGAGATAACCTGTTTAATCTAGTTATACCTGTAAAACTAAGTATATAAAGGTCTTCCTCACAACTTTTAGCAATGCAACACTTCATATTTAGAAGCCCACAGTAGGCACAGTCGGGGTTACATAGTAAGACCTTGTCTCAAACAACAGCAACAACAGGTATTCATGCGGGTTTCCATAATCAGATTTACTTGTTGTCATCTCCTTCTTCTAATGGTCACTCCTTACTAAGGGAAGGAAGATGAGATATAACCAAATCACTTCTTTATGTGAACCTTCCAGAATTGTGAGAAATCTGTTCTAGTTTGTTGGCTTATAATTTTGAGCAGAAATTAAACTACTAAGTTTGTCAGCATTGATGTTATGTCTCTAAAGTGAGGTGGAGGAGAGCAGGAATATGGTGTTAATAATGGTTTTATATGAACTTTCAAGGTGTCCCTCTTTTGAGATTATTATAAATTTTCAAACTGGGTTAGGAGACAGTTGTATGTTGTTTTGTTTTGTTTGCTCTTGGCAGTTGTACCCCAGACAGCCACCTGCTGGCTTGCACAGAGAAACACATCTCTGACATTGGAAACTATAAGGAAAAAGACAATGAAGCAATAGCACCATTAAGCAGATAATTTGAAAAGAATTAGATATTCTCAGGAAGAATATATGATTCTGTCTCCGTTCTATATCAGTGCTGACATTTATAATTTACATGGCTCTTCATATCACCTTTAAGTGAATTGCATTTAATAAGTAATTTAAATCCATTTAATGTAACAATAAGAAAAACTTGAGTGTTTCTTCTTTTATTTATTTATTTATTTATTTTAGAGAGAGAGTGAGTGAAAGAGAGGACAGAATTGGCACACCAGGGCCTCAGCTACTGAAATCTAACTCTTGTTGCTTGTGTCACCTTGTGGGCATGTGCGACCTTGCACTTGCCTCACCTTTGTGTGTCTAGCTTACATGGGATCTGGAGAGTTGAACATGGGTCCTTAGGCTTTGCAGACAAGCGTCTTAACCGCTAAACCATCTCTTCAGCCTTTCTTTATTCTCTTAATTTTGTGTATGGTATAATTAGTAAGTGCAGTACATGTTGTGTGTGTGTGTGTGTGTGTGTGTGTGTGTGTGTGCTATATGCACGTGTGTGTGCAGATGCATATGCATAGAGACATGCACATGTGCACAGACCAGAGGAAGATGTCAGGTGTACTCCTCTACAGCTCTTCCACCTTATTTCCTGATCAAAGTCTCTCTCCCTCTCTGAACCAGGAGCTTGACCTGTGAGCTTCAGTGACGCTCCTGTCTTTGCCATCTCTAGGGATGGGGTGATAGGCATGGACAGCCATGTGTGGCTTTTTACATGGTGCCAGGATCTAACTGTGGCCCCCTAGGCTTGCTTAGCCAGTGCTTTTGCCCACTGAGCTATCTGCTTGACTCAGTGTGTTCAAACTGCTTTCATACTCGCTATTGCCACAGAAATGAGTAATCGGTCATATTTCACGGTTTGGAAAGAAGAGTGACTATAAACTGAGGCTACCTGATTTCCAGATGAATAGAGACCCCAGCCATACCTGAGGTAGAGCAGGACTTCTAACAAAAGAGTAGCTGCCCTTTGATCTCACCCTGCTCTTTCATACTTTGTTTTCCTTTGTACTCATTTCTAAATTGCATTTTCATGTACTAGCAAAGAATGGTTGCTAACAATGTTGGATAACTTACTATGATGTTCAATTAAGATTGACTTGCTAAGCCCAAC
Source organism: Dipus sagitta (assembly GCA_036346955.1). Taxonomy (NCBI): domain Eukaryota; kingdom Metazoa; phylum Chordata; class Mammalia; order Rodentia; family Dipodidae; genus Dipus; species Dipus sagitta. Next base: position 241,665,691 of record CM070770.1, read on the forward strand.
AACATAAACTACAGCAGAAAGTTAGTTTCGTGTTACTCAAAAAGCACATTTACAGAACTATTCCATTCTATTTCATATTCTGTATAAGGACTGTAAGCTAAGTGATTGGAGTACTGGAGCTCCCTATTTCATACTCTGGGTAACATTACTTCCTAGTTTGGGTGGGTTTACCAATTGTCAATCCAGTTTTTTTTTTATTAAAATGAGCATGATATTGTTGAATTTACTGTAGTTTTAGGAAAGTGCTTATCTTCTTTGCTTAGACCCAGAAATATGTTAAATATTTTACTTTCGTATTTTTTCTATCTGCTGTCAGTGATCAACAAGTTTATTTTTAAGTGTCTACCTGTTCTTCATCCCATTACTTACATTCTTTTCTATTTCAAAAGAAAATTATAGGAATGCTGACTGTGTGTGTGTGTGTGTGTGTGTGTGTGTGTGTGTACACATGCAAACATATGTAGTAGTAATACAGCTTCCTCATTCACTACCTGGAGGTCAGTGGAAAATCTTCTGACCACTCAGAGCCACATCCTAGTCACCGACACACTTCACTGCTCCAAGGTTGAAAGCTTGGCCTGTGGATTAGTTTAGAACATCTCACGACAGTGGCTCCCAAAGCCCCTAAACCAGTGGTTTTCAAATTCTTGTCTATTATTAGCAAAGAACTCAAAATACAGACAGAAAAAGAGTACATTGTGAAAGATTTATGTTTTTAAACATTTTTATTTATTTACAAGCAGAGAGATAGAGAAGAAAAACAGAGAATGGGCACACCAGGGCCTCCAGCCACTGCAAATGAACTCTGGAGCATGCACCACTTTGTACATCCAGCTTTACGTGGGTGCTGGGGAATCCAACTCAGGTCATTAGGTTTTGCAGGCAAGCACTGTAACCTCTGAGCCATCCCTCCAGCCCTGAAAGATTTATTTTAAGAAAGTAGAAATAAGGCCATGCGTGATGGTGCACACCTTTAATCCCAGCACTTGGGAGGCAGAGGTAGGAGGATTGCTGTGAGTTTGAAGCCACCCTGAGACTACATAGTGAATTCCAGGTCAGCCTGAGGTAGAGTGAGACCCTACCTCGAAAAATTAAAAAAAAAAAATGAGGGCTGGAGAGATGGCTTAGCAGTTAAGCACTTGCCTGTGAAGCCTATGGACCCCGGTTCGAGGCTCGACTCCCCAGGACCCACGTTAGCCAGATGCACAACGGGGCGCACGCGTCTGGAGTTCGTTTGCAGTGGCTGGAAGCCCTGCCGCTCCCATTCTCTCTGTCTACCTGCCTATTTTCTGTATATCTCTCTCCTTCTCAAATAAATAAATAAAAATAAAATATTTAAAAAAAGTTGAAACCCTTGCACATGTAAACAAATACTTTGTTCAAGAATATTTTATTTTTAAGTGTTTATTAAGTACTTGTTTATTTTCTTATCCTATTTTTGCAACTATGAACCCCTCCCCTTGTTTTAGCACTTGCCGCAGCTACCCATCAATTCACGGATACAAAATAATTAGGCTTCTTTACAGGTGCCCTTCCTTTGGCTCTTACCTTCTCTCAGCCACTTCTGCAATGGACCCTGAGCCTTAGAGGGTGTGATAGAGATGTTTCAGTGCTGAGCACTCCTCTGTCACTTCTCAGCCTTTTGGGTAATTCCAGTGGTCACTGCCATCTGAAAAGAGAAGCTTCTCTAAAAAAGGTGAGATATTATATGAATATGAACATTAAGTGTAGCACTTTCAGGGCAGTTTGGTAAGAGTAATATATGCATTTAGCCAGACAAGAGCAGGCTTTTTACCCCTAAGGCACATGACCTCCCCTGCCACAGGCTTTTTATTAAGTTTTCAGTACCAGGCATGTATTCTCTCCCATAGAGTGGGCCTCCAGTCCAATTAGAGAGCAGCTGGTTTCCCCCAGAGCAGACATGCCACTATGGTACCCGTTTGGTCATTTGGCATGTCTGGCCAAACTTGAGAATTCCATTGTCCACGTTTGCCCTGCTGATGACTTCCATCTCCCACAGGGCTGCATGCAGTGCAGCTTTTTCCAGCTTACAGTTGGCTAGTCTACAGGGAGAAAGTTTTTAGCTCAGCACCAACTTGAATTTCCAGCGATCCTGCTGCCCTGCATGTGAAGCCTTCAGCAATAGGGTCTTATCATCTGTTACTCCTGGGAAACCAAGGGAATTGGCAAAAGCCTGTAATGTTTTAGAAGTATCAGGGACCTCCCAGGCCAACAACGAACTGGTAGGAATCCTATCCCTGGCACTAAAAATTTTCTGCTCCGCAATCTATGGCTTCTGGATATGTTATTATCCAAAGAAGAAGGCTTTCATATGCTGTATTCAGAATATCTTGAATTTTGATTGATCCTCCCCCCATCCTTCTCTTACTCAATCTCTTCCCCTGGCCTCACTTAGGCCATTCCACTCCCTGTAACCTGTTCTTCTACATATATATATATATATATATATATATATATATATATATATATATCACTAATACTAATTATATATATATTATTAGTATTAGTGTTATATTAGTATTAGTATAGTCCTTTCCAGATCTATCCATTTCCCAGCAAATTTCATTTTTCTTTACTGCTGAATAGAACTCCATTGTGTAGATATGCCACATCTTCATTTTCCATTAATCTATTGAGGGACATCTAGGCTGGTTCCATTTCCTTGCTATTGTGAACACAGCAGCAATAAATATGTGCAAGTATCTCTAAGGTAGTGAGAAAAGTCAATAGGATAAATACCTATAGGTGCTATAGCTGGATAACATGGTAAATCTATTTTCAGCTGTCTCAAGAAACTCCACACTAATTTCCACAATGGCTATACCAGATTACATTCCCACCAATAGTGTGGAAGGGTTCCCCTTTATCTGCATCCTCACCAACATTTATTGTCATTTGTTTTCTTGATGGTAGCCATTCTGACAGAAGTGAGATGGAATCTCAAAATGGTATTAATTTGCATTTCCCTGATGGCTAAGGATGTAGATCACTTTTTTAGATGTTTATATGCCATCTTTATTTCTTCCAATGAGAACTCTCTATTTAGTTCCATAGCCCACTTTTAAATTGGGTTGTTTGATTTCTTATTGTTTTTTTTTTTTTGTGTGTGTGTGTGTGTGTGTGTGTGTGTGTTCTTTGTATATTTTGGATATTAATCCTCTGCCAGATGTATAGCTGACAAAGATTTTCTCCCAATGTGTAGGTTGTCTCTTTGCTCTATTCAGTGTCCTTTGCTGTACAAAAGCTTTGTAATTTCATGAGATCCCAGTAGTTGATTAGTGGCTTTTTTCCTGAGCAATTGGGGTTATATTCAGAAGTCATTACATATGCCAATATGTTGAAGTGTTTCCCCTAACTTTTTTCTCTAGAAATTTCAGAGTTTCATGACTGTGATCCATTTGGACTTGATTCTTGTGCATGGAGAAAGACAAGGATCTATTTTCATCTTTCTGTATATAGTTATCCAGTTTGCCCAGAACCACTTGTTGAAGAGGCTATCTTTTCTCTAATGAATATTTTTGGCATTTTTTTTTGTCAAAAATCAGATGGCTGTAGCTGCGTAGATTAACATCTGGGTCCTCTATTCTATTTCATTGATTTACGTGTCTATCTCTGTGCCAGTACCATACTGTTTTGTTACTTTGGCTTTGTAATATAGCTTAAAATTGGGTATGGTGTTACCACTAGCCTTATTTTTGTTGCTTAAAATTGTTTTGGCTATTTGGGGGGTTTTGTGCTTCCAAATGAATTTTAGTACTTTTTTTCTATTTCTGTGAAGAATGTTATTGGAATTTTAATGGGTATTGCATTAAATGTATAAATTACTTTCGGTAAGATTGGCATTTTCACAATATGGATTTCCAATCCCAGAACATGGGATGTGTTTCCATTTTTAAGTGTCTTTTGCAGTTTCTCACTTGAGTGTTTTAATGTTCTTATTGTAGAGATCCCTCACTTCCTTGGTTAGGTTTATTCCATGGTATGTTATTAGGCTTTTTTTTTTTTTTTGAGGCAATTGTGAATGGGAAAGATTCCCTGATTTCATCCTCCTGCATGTTTGTTGTTAGTATATAGGAAAGCTGCTGATTTCCAATGTATTTATTTTGTATCCTGCTATATTGCTCAAAGTGATAATCAGCTTTGACAGTTTGCTTGTAGAGTCCTTATGGTCCCTAATGTATAGAATCATATCATCTGCAAATAATGATAATTTAATCTCTTCCTTTCCATTTCATGAGGGTCTTTTGCCTTATTGCTAAAGCTAAGACTTCCAGTACTATATTAAATAAAAGTGGGGACAGTAGACATTCTTGTTTTGTTCCTGAATTTAGTGGAAAAGCTTCAGGTTTTTCCCCATTTAGTATTAAGTTGGCTGTAGGTTTGTCATAAATAGCCTTTATTATGTTGAGATATGTTCCTTCTATTCTCAGTCTCTATAGAGCTTTTACCATGAAGGGATGTTGGATTTTGTCAAGAGCCTTTTCTGCATCTATTGAGATGATCATATAATTTTTGTCCTTCAGTCCATTTATATAGTGTGCTATATTTATCTATTTGTGTATATTGAACCATCCCTGTATCTCTGTGATAAAGACTACTTGGTTGGGGTGAATAATCATTCTGATATATTCTTGTATTCTGTTTACCAATATTTTGTTGAGAATTTTTGCATCTATGTTCATGAAGGGAGATTGGTCTGTAACTTTCTTTTTTTGTTCTGTCTTTTTTTGGTTTTAGTATCAGGGTAATGCTGACTTTGTTGAAGGAGTTTGGTACAATTTATTCCTTTTCTATTTTATGGAAAAGTTTGTGAAGTGGTGGTGTTAGTTCTTCCATGAGGGTCTGGTAAAATTCAGTGAATCCATATGGGCCTGGGCTTTTTTTCGTTGGGAAACTTTTTATAACTGCTTAGATCTCTGTACTTGTAATAGGTCTGTTTAATTGGTTTATCTCATCTTGATTTAATTTTGGTAGGTCATATGAATCAAGGAAATCATCCATTTCTTTCAGATTTTCATACTTAGAGGCATATATATTCTTAAAGTATGTCCTTATGATCTTCTGAATTTCTTTGGTATCTGTTGTAATGGCGACTTTTCCATCTCTAAGTTTATTAATTTTTATCCCTTCTCTCTTTCTTCTGGTCAGATTTGCAAAGGGTTTATGCCTGTTGTTCTTAACACTTGTTCTCACAGGTTATTATTAAGAGAGCACTACAGAGAAAGACTGAAAACTTAGGGTCTGGTTGTACAGCCTGTAACCCAAGCATGGAAGCTGAGTCAGGAAGATCACAAACTAAAGGCTACAGTGGGCTGTAGAGAAGATTGAAGGCCAGCCTAGACAACTTAATGAGATCCTGATTCATCAAACAAAATTAAAAGGGTGGTGTGGTGGGCTAGGGCTTTTTTAAGCCTTAGGTTCAATGTACAGTACTTATATGGAGAGAGAGAGGACTGCATAACTATTCGCATATGCCATTCAGCAAAACAAAACAACAACAACAACAACAAAAAAAAAAACAGTAAGTGATTTTGAAAGGGGATAGATGTACCCCTTATAGGAAGAGCTCTATGCTCACTGATTTACTGAACCCTGGAACCAAGAGTCACTAGATATCATGGAAGAGCCTGCCTTACACCCTCACACCACTGGGAGACAGAATATAATCATTAGCACTTGAAAGCAGAGTCTGGGCCTGAAGTTGATAGCTCCACAGCAGGAAGCCTTTGATATAAAGTACAGCTTTCATTAGCAATGCAGAGGATAAGCTTCCCTGATCTTTCTCAAGATTGAAAAGGGAAAATATTCTCTGGAAATCTCCCTTCTTGTTAGGAGTAAGGTTAAAGGTTCCCCCAGAGTTCCATCAATCTAATCGCACTTCATGGGCCCTGCTGATATGAAGAAATATTTCCCAAATATGTGTGATAGAAGAGCTGCACATGAATCTTATAAAATCTAAACAAAACATACAACCACTAAGCTCTCATAACAGATCTCTTAAAGCTCAATCTCTAGGATAGACCTGGTACCCTGCATTTCAACACATGGTTTCAGCTAGTCTCTATTATTCTCTTGAGCTGATACCCGCAACCCTGTCTAAAAGAGATGAGCTCATTCCAAAGCCAGTTGCTACATTGGCACGGAATTACCAATCAATCTGTTTGTGAGAGAGATAAGGATCAAGGTAGTCTTCTGGTTAGTTACTTGGGGATGACTAATAAGATCCCTACTCCCACACTGGCTCTCTATACCCTCCTGCCAGCCACATGGCAAGAGCTCTCTGTTCCTCCTGTTCTTTTCTTCTCTTAATCTGATAGCATCTCCTAAAGTCTTACCCTCTGGTCCATGGATTTTAATTCCATAAATTCATAAAATAAGAAACTGGGGTAACCTAAATTTGTTGGTGTTTTGGAATATTGGTATATTGGCAGGGATCCCACAAATTCCAGTTATAGTAATTTTCTTTTACAAGCAGTTAGTTTTGGGGCATGGGTGCCAGAGAGCATAGATGCTGTCCTGTCCTGGTGAGCCTAAAAGAGTACTTCAGTTTGATTCAAGGTGGCAATAAGGAACAGCATTCTGAATCTTCCTCCTTAATATTTAATTCTAAGAATCAAATCCAATGAACATAGAGAGAGAAGTTTTAAAAAGTTTTATTATATAGCTTCAGAGAAGGAAACAAGGCACAGCAAGAGGGGTCCCTAGAAATGGGCAGACCTTCCTGGTGACTCTGATTGGGTCTTACATGGGAATTTACTGGATGAGGGCTGAGGTGGTCCAATCAGTTCCCATGTCAGATGTTCAGGCACTTTGCAATCTTATTCACATCTTCTGGTTAGGTTTCTAGGAAAAGGGACCTCTTTTAGGGGGAAAAAAAATAAAAACACATAAGGAAAAAGAAGATTCCATGCCAGGTGTTCAGGTACCTCATAATCATATCCATGTCTTCTTGGCAGGTTTCTAGGAAAGGTAAATTCCTTCAAAGAAAACAAAAATAATATAAAGTCTAGATTTCTCCCCCTGCCCCCTGTACAAACTCAAGGACATTTCTCACTTTAGGCAGAAGTAGAACAAAAACTGTTCACTCTGAAGGTATAGGCCATTATCCTCAACTGCCTAGCCAATATCTATCTCATCCCCACTCCTCTGAACTGGTAACACTAACCACATCATCTGAAGTCTGGTTGAAGTCTCTCATCAGCTGAGACATAGGAATTCTAGGACAATGAATAACATTTGCTATGAAAGTTGTTTACACAGAGACACTATTCTTTTTTTAAAATTGCTTTGTTCATTTTTATTTATTTATTTGAGTGTGACAGAGAGAGAGAGAGAGAGAGAATGGGCACGCCAGGGCTTCCAGCCACTGCAAACAAACTCCAGACGTGTGCGCCCCCTTGTGCATCTGGCTAACGTGGGTCCTGGGGAACCTAGCCTCAAACCAGGGTCCTTAGGCTTCACAGGCAAGCGCTTAACCGCTAAGCCATCTCTCCAGCCCCCCCCCCACTATTCTTTTTATAGAAAGATATTTCAAAGAATATTACAAGAGCAATGATTCCTACTTAAGGTCAAAGTATATATGGCCTTTTTCCTTTCCCATTTGCAAACTTGCAGTTTTCTAGGAATTTCATAAAAAATCCCATTTACAGTAAAAGACATGTCTTAAAACACTTGTGCATCCTGTGACCCATGGTTTCATATGGTCACATGACAATCTAATCCAAGGCATCTCTGGAGCCACCCTATAATTTCATTTATCAAAAAAGAGGGGGAAAACATGTCTTAGCAACCCTTGGAGAAATAGCTTGAAAGCCACCAAAATCATACATGGGTACTGCTAAGATACTTAAGAGCAAGTCTCTCTTAAAAGCACTGTGATAAAGGCTGGAGAGATGGCTTGGAAGTTAAGGCGCTTGCCTGCAAAGGCCAAGGACCCAGGTTTGATTGTCTAGTACCGCTATGAGCCAGATGCACAAGGTGGCACATGCCTCTGGAGTTTGTTTGCAGTGGCTAGAGGCCCAGGCATGCCCATTTCTCTCTCTCTCTCTCTGCCCCTCTCTCATAAATAAATAAAATATTGATTTTACACAAAGCCATGGTAGTTAAATTGATTGTCACTGGATCCACAATCACCTAAGAGGTATTATGTACATTAGATTAGCCTCTGTGCCTGTTAGTGAGGGATTATTTTGATTAGGATAATTCATGTGGGAAGATCCACCATAACTTTGGGTAGCATCATTTCAAGGGCTGGGGGCCTGAACTATATGAAAAGAAGAGAACTAGGACTAGGGCGATGGCTCAGTGGCTAAAGGAACTTGCTTGCAAGGCCTTCTGGTCTAGGTTAGATTCCCCAGTACCCACATAAAGCACATGCACAAAGTGGCTCATGTGTCTGGATTTGTTTTCAGTGGCAGGGGACCCTGGCATACCCATACACACACTCTTTCTTTCTCTCTCTCTCTCTCTCTCTCTCTCTCTCTCTCTCTCATAAACAAATAAATTAAAAGTAGATAACTGGCTGAAGAGCAGCACTTATTTCTCTCTGCTTCTTAACTCTGCTGAATATGACCAGCTGCTATGTCAGGCTCCTGAAGACATGTCTTCCCCACTGCAGTGTGTTGCAGCCTGGAAATGTAACCTGAACTAAACCATTCTTCCCTTAAAATGATTTTTTTTTTTTTGTTAAGTATTTTGTCCCAGCAACAAGAAAGTAACTATACTGACAATTGACATTGAGACTGGGTCTGTTGGTACCAAAACCTATGTGGTTATTTGTCCTTTGGAATTGCTTTATAGCAGTAATATGGAAGGATGTGGGCATTTGTGGATATGTGGACTGGAGAAACCTTACAATGCTGTAAGTGGAGATTAATGGGCCATTCTGGTAGGAATTTGAAAGATCAGAAGGCCAAGAAAAATGTGGACTCATGAGGTTCCAGAGGGCAAAGGACCTTGGCTAGAGGCACTTTTGTGATATTCTAGCAAAGAGCCACCACATTTTGCTCATGTCCTGAGAACTGGAACAAAATTGAATTTAACTGTAATGGACTAATGTGCATGGTGAAGAAAATTCCAAGGCAGAAGAAACCTTGAGTCTGCATTGGCAAAGTTTCTCTTTGATGTCCTGATTTAGAGCTACAGTGAAAGAGAGGAAAGATGTGAAAAACAAAAAGTGGGAAGAAATGTAAGCAAATTTAAAGAGCCAAGCCCAGAGACTACAACTGTTTCGGTTGTAACAGTTAAAAAAGGTTTTCACCATTAAAGAGAAATCTACTACTCTTCACTGGGACAAGAGGTAAGATGTCCTGAGGCCAAGACCCAGTCCATTGAAGGCTGACAATAGGAAAAATGCAAATTCTTTTGAAATAAAAACACTTGAAGAAAGAATGCTGACTGTCTCTGCTCCCTAAGGTCAGCATACAGAGGCTGCTACATCTGTGTGTCATCAATGTCAGACATTGCCTGCATGATACTAGTTTCAGAATAATGAGAGATACAAGATGTAGGGGTCATGGAATATTTCAGTACTGTAGCTGAGAGCCATTGATGCTAAGCAATGTGAGGCAGGGTCAGTGTACATGCATGGAGACCATGAGGGACCACTGAGTGAATCTTTGAAGATGAGTCGTAAATTGCAATAAAGATCCTAAGAAGTATAACTGGGCAGGGGAGGGGGCACAGATCTTAAGGTGTTACCACCTGGGCCTGCTTGCTGTTCTTTCTGTCTACTTCCTGTCTGCTATTGTGACAATTTAACATGAGCTTCCTGGTCTTGTCATAACTTCTTTGTCATGATGTACTGTACCCTCCTGAACTGTAACTGAAGTGAACGCTTTTCCTTCCATTACTTGCTTCTGGTCAGGCATGTTGTCCCAGAAATTGGAAAATAACTGACACAGTTCCCACACTCATGCTCATGAATGTGTCTTTTTCTTTCCCTGAGCACCAGTCTATTAACGCCTGTGGTTAAATCTATGTTAAATCCCTTCTTAGAAAGCTCTCACCTTTACTTCATGCTGGCTTGTTCTGCAATTCTTTTCTGAAGTCAAGAATCCCAACTTCCTCTGAGTAATGATCTCTGGAAAGAACTCCTCGGGCAGTAGAGGCAGTTTGTGGAGATTTGTCTCTGTGGCCTGGCACCACTGCTGTTAGCAGAATGATAGTAAAAAACACATCTTGCTCATTTCTGAATCCATAGTATAGGGTTCTGATGGGTAAATGGATAAATAGAAGAAAACAGACTGCGGAATAACTCTTATGTTGGTAAGGTAAATGTAGGGCAAAAGCAATCCAGGTAAAGAAGACACTCAAATTAGACCAAGAAGTACTAATCAGGTGTCAGGCTGACTGAGCATGGCTGGAAGGCAGGATGCATGGCTTGTGTAGACATTCACATTTTCTTTTCCCAGTCATCCTTGCCATTCTACTAGTCAGTGCCCTGATCCAAGAGCTCATGTGTTATCAGGATTACACTCTATCATGGACAGTAAACCATCTTCTTCAGGTGCCGGGCTCCGCCGGCGGGGCAGGTAGTGCCGAGGGAAGGACCAGGCCCGCTGGTTCCTCCCGAGGGGCTGAGGAGGAGATGAGCGTCCGACGACTCAGACCTCTCCTGGCCACCGGAGAAAAACCACACTGAGTCGGGAGTCTTGTCGAAGCAGGAACTCGATTTATTGCTATGAACAGTTGCCTATATAATGTTGGGGGTGAAGGCGGGGATTGTAGGATGGTGGGGAAAGGTAAGGGCCAATAGTAAACTGTGACTATTGAAATGATAATTCTAACTCCCATGTGGAGGTAGCAGGTAAGAAGCCATTAGGCGTCTTGCTGAGTCACGTCTGGCCAGAGGCAGCTCACCAAACTTTAGCTAGGCTCAGGAAGTTCCACTAGGCCTCACACCTGGGCCTTTAGAGGCCAGCATCTCCCCCTTTTGTTTTTGTAAGAGCATTAGTCACCATGGCCCCTGTCTTAGGTTGTCCCCCTCTGGGGGTCTTAACCATCATTGGGTACCAGGTGTTTAGCTCAGAGCATTCATCATGGCCCCTGTCTTAGGTTGTCCCCCTCTGGGGATCTTACCCGTCACTGGGTACCATGTGTTTAGCTCGGTGAGAACCCACCCCATGGCCTGTCTTAGGTTGTCCCCCTATGGGGATCTTACCCGTCATTGGTCACATGGAGGGCAGAGGAGGTGGCAGTGGGTCATCTGAGGAACTTAATTCCTGAGTTTCCAGCCTGTATTTTGACCTGATGAGGTTTTATTGCCTCTAGCCATTGGTGAATAAATTGTGTAATCTTATTAATTACACAAGGCCCGACAGTGAGAGAAGGAGAAGGAGAGAAGGAGGGGGAGGGGCCCAAGTAGAGGCAGAAGGTAGGGTAAGAAGTCATATAAGCCCGTCCACAGCAGGTTGTCCTGGAGATCCCGCTGCCTCCTCTCCAAGTCTTCCTGGAGCCTCTTAATCCTGTCCTGGATGATTCCTGATTTATTGGCGTAAAAGCAGCATTTTTCCTGTAAAAACAAACATACGCCTCCTTTTTCGGCCGTTAGTAGGTTTAGTCCTCTCCTGTTTTGTGGGACTACCTCAGCCAGGGAATCTAGCTGTTGTTGAAGATAGGTCTCCCTCTGATACAGGGAGGGCCTCATTTCCAGGGATGATATTTACATCTGGGATTAAGGTGGTTGGGGCACAAAGGCCCGTCCAATTGGTGGGCAGAAAGTCATAGGCCATCCCGCCTCCACAAACATAAACCATTCCAGAAGGTGGGCAGCATTGAGCATTGGGATCAGCTGTGTTAAAAGTACAGAAGGAAGGATGAATGTATCCCACATCTATACTGGAATTATTAGGGGAAGGCGGGGCCCAAATGCAAGTTCCAGGGGAAACATTGGGAAAAGCTGGACGGGGATGGGGAAGGTGGCTGAGTAATGTTTTAAGGTCGTACAGGCAACTGTACTGCAAGCAGCCAGAGAGGCCCAGATTGGAGGCAAAGCCAGCAATCCTCCACAAGGGAGGGAATTGTTTAGTTTAGTAGGGTGAAGGACCATTTTAGGAACAGTCCTCAGGGGTGGGACACTCCCTAGAGAAGTGACTGTCAGTGTCCTCTTGTTGGGACAAATATTTTAGGTCTCTCGCTGGTACCCAAATGGGTCTTTTTTCATCTTGAGGGAAGACACATCCAAACCCTCTCCCTGCTGTGAGGAGCGGATCAGGCCCTCTCCAGGCCCCAGTCAATGGGTCCCTCCATCTTACCCAGATAGAACTGTAGGTAATGGATGAAGACCAATGTTTTTGAAAAGGGGAGAGTTGTTTATCTTCTTTAGAAAAGTTTAAAATATTTAGGGTAAATAATGCCTTTTTTAGTTGGTCATGTGGGGGTAAGGATTCCCCCTTTTGTTTTTGTAATTGAGACTTGAGAGTCTGATTATATCTTTCAATGATAGCTTGGCCCCGGGGGTTGTATGGGATGCCTGTAGAATGTGAGATTTTCCAGTTCTGGAGAAAATCTACAAAGGCCTTGCTTACGAAGCAGGGGCCATTATCTGTTTTAATTTGATCAGGCAGCCCAAGAGTGGCAAAACATTGAAGCATATGACTAATGGCATGTTTAGATTTTTCCCCGGCATGTGCCGATGCCCAGCAGGCGCGGGAAAAGGTATCAACTGAAAGAAAAATATACTTAAGTTTTCCAAATGGAGAATAGTGTGTGACATCAATTTGCCACAGATGATTAGGGCATAGCCCTCTAGGATTGCTTCCTGTAGTTTGAAGGGGGGGTACTTGGAGGAAGGGCTGACAGGACTTACAAGTCCGGACAATTTTTTTAAGGTCCTTGACTGGTACCTGCGGAAACCTGTGCTTGAGACCTCTCCAGTTGACATGGGTCAATAAGTGGAAGTGTGTAGCTTCTGTAATAGTATTACACTGAGGCATAGAAGACATTTTATCAGCCAAATTGTTTCCTCGAGAAAGAAATCCCGGTAAGTTTTGATGACCCCTGAGATGTTGAAGAAAAATGGGGTTAATTCTTTGTTTGAGTAGGGAACGAGCTTGAATCATCAGAGGAGATATAGGGTTGGAGTCCAGTCTAATATGGGCCTCAACCAGGTTGGGTAATAAATTAACAACATAAAGGCTATCAGAAAATAAGTTAAATGGCTCTTGAATAGTGTCCAAAGCTAGAATGACAGCAAATAGTTCTTTGAATTGTGCTGACCCCTCAACCTCATGAGAGACTGACTTTATGGGCATAGGCTCTTTTTCCTGTTTTAAGGGAGGGTAAATGACTAGGGAAGCCCCCAGGTGCCCTCCATCAGTAAACACGGTAAGAAAGTCAGGGTTAGGTTGAGACAGAAAAAGCCTGGGGGGCTTCCATTCTAATCTGGAGAAAGAACTCATCCATTTGTGGGGGCCATAATGGCAATCAATTTTACCTAGAAACCCTCGAGAGCCGTAGCAACTCTATTATTATTTCTCTGAAGCCAGGTGAAATCTGTTATCTTAAAGGGGGTGACAATAAGGTGAGGTTCTGTGCCAAACAACCGGACAGAGGTGTCTCTGCCCTTGATAATGCAATCAGCAACCTGGTTGGTTATAGAATAAACTCTGGGGACCCCACCGATTGAGAGGTGGACCCATTGGATGGGTTCACCTTCCTGGGCCAACAGTGCAGTGCATAATGTTTCCCCAGAGAAAATGTAGAGGGAGATGGGCAAATCAGGATTGAACCTCTTTAGGGTCACAGTATTTATAGCCTGTTGTACCTTATGAAAAATTTGTTGATGACAAGGGGACAAAATTACCTGAGAGGAGAAGTTAAGGTCCTTTAGGAGGTCAAATAAAGGGGACAGCTCTTCAGTAGTTATGGGTATCCAAGGCCTCATCCAATTAATTTCTCCCAAAAGCTTCTGGAGTTGAGGCAAGGTGTAAGAATCCTGAATATAAAGTTGTGGTTTAACAGGTGAAACTGTATCTAGGGTAAGGATCGAGCCCAAGATCTTAAAGGGAGGCACAGTTTGAACTTTTTCCGGAGCTACTTTAAAGCCGTGAGTATGCAGGATAGTTAGACATTGGTGGGTAAGGTCCTGGAGTGTGGAGGAATCTAGGCACCCAAGAATAATATCATCCATGTAAATATAAAACAGAGTATCAGGGAGATTGATAAGAGAAGAGAAAATGGATGACAGGTAATATTGACAAATGGGTGGGCTATTTGCCATGCCCTGAGGTAAGACAGTCCATTCAAATCTCCTATCTGGGCCACAAAAATTAACAGTGGGTACAGAGAATGCAAATTTTTCCATGTCTCCTGGATGGAGAGGGATAGAGAAGAAGCAATCTTTAATGTCAATGATAGTAATATGGTATATATTGGGAATAGCTGGGATCCATGGGAGTCCCCTCTGGGGGGTTCCGAAGGGGATCATGCGTTCATTGATCTTTCTTAAATCATGTAAAAATCTCCAGGACCCATTAGGCTTTTTTATGACAAAGACAGGAGAGTTCCAGGGACTAGTGGAGGGACGAATATGTCCGGCCTCCAACTGTTGATCAATAAGTATGTGGAGTTGGTGTAACTTAGAAGAAGGGAGAGGCCACTGCTCAACCCATACAGGATCCCCCGGTCTCCACTGGATTTTAAATGGGGGGGGGGCTGGGCAGTGGCCCTTAGAATTGGGGGTGTTTATTGGAGTACTTTTGTCTGAGTTGCTCAAAGTAAGGGTCATCTCTATAATTGGGATGATATTCCCTCCCTTCCTCAGACTGTTGTTGATATTCTTTTTTATCTAACAAATCATTATAAAAGGCCTTATGGTCAGTAGTGATGAAAGCCTCGGCATCTCCAAGGATGTCTTGCCCCAGTAAGTTAGCAGTGAGCCCAGTCACCACGAGAGGGCGGACTTTTCCCCTGTCCCCACCTGGGTCAGTCCAAGGGAGCCATGTGGCAGTCTCCCAGGAGGTGGATTGCCCGCCAATTCCCAGTAGGGGAGGGCCGGGCACGAGCTGCCAGGAGGGGGGCACTTCCTCCTTTCTCAGGACCGTTCGGTCCGCTCCAGTGTCGATGAGAAGTTTGAATTTTTTATTGCCAATATTCAAAATAATTTTGGGTCTAAGGCCGGAGACCAGGGGGACGGTCCAATAGGCTTTGATGGTCTCTTTCCCCTTATTTAACGGGGCTGGGGGAAGCCCCTGGAGGAGTTTAAAGGCTTTCCCTGTATGTTAAACTTCCATTTACATTCCTTAGCCCAATGAAACCCTTTATTGCATTTAGGGCAAAGGGTGTGAGGGGCGTTGGTCGTCCCCCCCAGAGCGCGGAGGAGGCTTTGTCCTGTTGGGGCACTCTTTTTTAAAGTGGCCCTCGTCCCCGCATCCAAAACATGTCAAGTTTTTAGAATTTAACTGTAATGCACAGATCGTATTGGCCAAATCTCTCTGTTTATTTTCCTGAAGGGCGGCAGCCATGGCCCTAGCCTGATGGGAGATAGTGCCAACGTCCTTGGTGGCTACAATCCATCTACTCATGGAGTTGTCCTTGAGACCCGCACAGGCGAGGCGGTGATCGGCCGTCATCCCTTCCCAGACCAACATTTTAGTAAACTGATCCCGTAATGCCCCTGGGGGAAATTTTCTTTGGAGACTTTTTTCCACCCTATCTATAAATGTAGCCAAATCCTCAGATGGTTTTTGAGTAATACTCATAAGGGGAGTTTCAGAGGGTCCCTCATCAAGCTTTTTCCATGCCGCCAAGCCCAGTGCCCTGACCTGGTCCCTATATGGGTCAGGTATAGCCGCCTGTTGAGTGCCTGTAGCATATTGATCAGAGGTACCAGAGAGCATCCCAAAAGTTATCGGCACAGGGGGCTGTTGATTTTGGTTTCGTTCTGCCTGTGCATGGCATTCATCTCTAAAAAAGGCACACCACTTAATGTATAGGGGACCTGACAAGACAGCCCTGGCTAGATTTTTCCAATCTTGGGTTGTACAAGGTTGATGGGCAAGTCCCTGTAACAGGGTCTCAGCCCAAGGAGAGTTGGGTCCATCCTCCGAGACCGCTTTTTTAAGCTCCTTAAGGTCCTGAACTTCCCACGGATACCAGGCAGCAGGGCGATTGCCCCCAGGATTTAGATTGACGGGAAATAAAAAAGTAGCTTTATTTTCTGACGGCTTGGCTGCCGAATATGAAGGAGGGGCTGAAGGGGTCTCGGCGGCCGAATATGAAGGAGGGGCCGAGGGGGTCCAGAAAGGGTTAGTTGATGGAGGAGGTCCCCCGGAAGGCCAGGGAGCACTCTCAAAGGGATCGAGTGAGGAGCATAAAGATGCATCCTTTTGGGGTTTTCTTAAAGCTGTATCTCCAGGAGGAGTACCTGGATTAGGCTGTATATTATCTTTTTCTTCTGTCTTTTGTTTATGTTTGGTTGGCCTTGGAGGGAAGCAGGCCTTGAGGGCTGAGATCATAGGGAGGACCCCTGACGGGGGTATTTGACCCTTCTCCACATGTGCCCGACAAACAAGGGCCTCTACCCTATCCCACGTGTCCCAATCAAAGAGATTTCCTTCCGGCAGCCATGGCGCCAGTTTGAGAAGGCAATCCCATGTCTGTTGAGCCTGATTATCAGTCAAATTAAGCCCTCTACTCTTTAGGAGTGCCCTGAGAGATTCTAAGGCAGGATTGGATTTACAGTTAGACTGTCCCTCATTATAAAGTTGAGAGAAAAATGTCCATAAAATTAGGGCAATAGCAACCCACATACACATGAGTACAATACAACCACAAGGATCCAAAAGATAGGTAAACATGCTGTACAAAAGCCACAGATGTAGCTTGTCTGCAAACTAAAAGTGAAAGGAAAGAGAAAGAGAACAAAGAGATGTTGATCAACAAGTACAGGTTATAGAAGCAAAGTTTAGCGCATTAAATATAAAGACTACTTATGGTGGTACGCTCACCCGCATATGTACACCGATTGACCTCCTCAACGAATGTCTCTCAGGGGGCACTAGTCTGCCGGATTCCAAGAGCCGCACGTTAGGCGCCAGATGCCGGGCTCCGCCGGCGGGGCAGGTAGTGCCGAGGGAAGGACCAGGCCCGCTGGTTCCTCCCGAGGGGCTGAGGAGGAGATGAGCGTCTGACGACTCAGACCTCTCCTGGCCACCAGAGAAAAACCACACTGAGTCGGGAGTCTTGTCGAAGCAGGAACTCGATTTATTGCTATGAACAGTTGCCTATATAATGTTGGGGGTGAAGGCGGGGATTGTAGGATGGTGGGGAAAGGTAAGGGCCAATAGTAAACTGTGACTATTGAAATGATAATTCTAACTCCCATGTGGAGGTAGCAGGTAAGAAGCCATTAGGCGTCTTGCTGAGTCACGTCTGGCCAGAGGCAGCTCACCAAACTTTAGCTAGGCTCAGGAAGTTCCACTAGGCCTCACACCTGGGCCTTTAGAGGCCAGCATTCAGGTAGAAGTCGCTAGTTGTATTCATAAATGGCATCCACAAAGGCATGCTATGTAAGTTAAGGTTACTTATCTATTTATTCGAGACATAAGTGACTGGTAGAAATCACGCTGCCCTGCTTTCCATCTGGGTATGCCATTTACATGCTATGTTTTCTTAAAGAAAATGTAACTTGAGCAAGGACTTGCTGGACAGTTCAAATAGAAGTCAAGGCTATGGCAGTTTTATTTTGTGTGTGTGTGTGTGTGTTTGTATGTTTTGGTTATACATGTGTGGGGCGATATGTGCTCACATGTATGCAGGTATTTGTGGATGCCAGAACTCAACATTTGGTATCTTTTTCATTCTCTGTTCATCTTATTTCTTGAGACAGGTTTCTCACTAAACCCCAGAGATCATGGATTACAGTAGTTTAGCTAGCCAATTTATCCCAGGTATCCTCCTGTCTCTGCCTCCTAAGTGCTGGGGTTTCAGTACCATGTTACCATGCTCAGCATTTATGTGGGTACTGGGTATTTGAGCTCAGATCTTATTTATTTGGCAAGCACTTTACCCACATAAATGTTGAGCATGCCAGCCATCACCCCAGTATGGAATTGTGTTTTTACAAACAAACTTACAAAAATTATAAGGGACTGGAAGAGAAGGCCAGTAACTAAATGCCAAAAATCTGCCTCTCAATTTATTGGTAATGGGAAAAATTTAATGGATGACAAGAAAAGGGCCATGTTTCCTTGGAGGGACACAGTGATAGAGAGCATATTGTGTGAAGGAGGGGTGAGGGTATCATTTATGGGAATAGTTATCTTTCTCTTCTCATATCCATTCCTGAAAAGCTGATTATGAGCCACAAGAGCACAAGTTTAGTTATGGAATTTGGGCATGTCTAGGCCTCAGCCAATTTCATATCCAAAAACTGAACTTCCAATAGAAAACTGGAAGTCTGGCCCAATAATAAGACTTTCCTCTCACTTATTTGTTCTCAGCAATGATGCTTTGTTTGTTTGTTTAATTGAGATTAACTGAATTTAACAAAGTGTACCTTATTTTTGTGTTAAAATGTATATATTCTTTTAATTTTATTACTAGAAATACTCCTCCTACTAGTCTCTATTGAAAAGATGACATTCAAAAGTTCAGTGTGGTGAATTGCATTAAGACTTTTGTTTCACAAGTGATTATTGTATTTTATACATACTATCATCTTTTTACATTCTACCAGGCCTATGTCTCTTGTTGCTATTGACATGTGTGGTGACTAACAGAATTACCATTAAGCAGACAGAAAATAAAAGGAAAGCTCACAAGCATACAGAAATGTATATCTCACAACATATCCCAGTGAAGTTAAAATAAACCTAAAGATATAAAACAAATTGAGGGATGCATTTAAACTTCAAATGATGCATTAAAGTCCCTTTGTAGCAGCCTGAGCTGGGTTGACAATATTTGATTTAGCTCTGAAATTCCAAAGAACCAATGGAAAGGAACAAAGCCAGTGAAACATTTAAATCTCTCATGACACAAGAGAGAAACAAGTTACTAAGGATAGCTACTGGAAGCTAGAGGCTCTCATAGTAGTACTCCCAGCCTCTTCAAAACATGAAGAAAAGGGACAATTTTATATTTTAAGGCACACATTGGTAAATAGATAAAGTTACTTTCAGAAGAGATGACCCTTGGGACCTTGTCATATGACCCTTAAGACTGAATAAACTTCTCTTTTGTCACATCTTCCAAATCTTGAGTTCACCACAGCATATGCTTGAACTATGATTAAAAGCTAATTTATGGAAGGAACATGTTGGCTCCCTGAAAGGGCTCCACAGAGCTGTCTCCTCCTCCTCTTACCCTTCCCTCCCTCCTCCCAACAGCCATGTTCAGATTAAAGCTGGCATTTTGGAATTATCTAATTGAATACACTTGGGCTAAGAGGGAATACCATGTTCCCCTAGCCCCCACCTCAGTCACATCATGCAAGACCCCTTTCTCACAGTACAGTCTCTCTCAATCTCTCCTTATAACCTGTTAAAAAGCCCCTCCCTTCCCTTACCCAGGTTTCTGGAGCTATTCTCCTTGCTCCCTTGCTTCCTCTGGATCCTCCCATTTTCTCCTGGCATTAAGAAAAACTCTTGGGCTTAAGAAGCACTTTGTCTCTGGTCCACCCATCCCACTTTCCAAACCAGATATCCTCATGTCTCAGTACGTATAAGACTAAGTTTTTCTAAGACTGACTTTTATAGCCTTTTATAAAAGTCTAGGAGTCAGCAAAGTCCCATTCAGTGAAAGCAATTCTATCAGAGGGTAGGAGATAATGACCAGGCTCCAGATTTTGTGATTGTCTAGCTAGATTCAAAGAAATTTTACCCTATCTAGAGAATGGATGGATTGCTTATCCTTCAGGCAAGTTAAATCCCTTCCAGTTGATAAAGCCTTGAGTAATCAGGAAATGAAGGAGACAAATAGATTCACCCTTGATGAAAATTGACACCCACATGCAAGTCTGGGAAAGTGAATTTCCCAGACAAAACCTGCTTGGGTAATGTAAATCAAGCCTAGAAGGCACCATTTGTATGCAAACAGACTTAAGGACTTAGTGCAATTGCTTTCTGTCATCTGGATCACAAAGAAGATGAACAGATTTAAAGTGAAAAGGCTTATCTATAAACCTGGAGGGAAATAGACCAAGATCCTTGTGCAGAAAGAAGGGTAGGAACTTAAAGGGGAACACAAACACTACCCCATCACTCCAAAAGAGCAAGACTGATTCACTAGGAGGTTAATACAGCTGCTTGCTATCATTTCCACTGTGATAAGATCAGGGCTTAATTCTATTCCTATAAACAAGTATTTTTTAAACCTTCATAAGCATTTGCTCATCTAGAGGCAGAAGTAAGTCTTTGAGCATGTATTCCAGTGCTGCTTGGAACATCGTAGTTCTGAGGAAGAGCAGGAGAGAGAGAAACTAGGTTGGCAGTTTAGAGTAACAAGGTCCCAAAAGTGAACAGATATTCCCCCTCCACACACACACACACGCACACACACACACACACACACACACACACACACACACTTGGCTAAAATCAGGAAATGTCCTAGAACTTATAAGGGGACAGGGAGTCTCATTTTTACTTGTCTTGTCTAAAGGCGTTCTAGCAGCCATTGATGGAGGCCAGAAATAAGGGTCGTGTTTTCCTTATGCCTTTTGCCCTAAAGGATTTCCCCTTCCATAGAAACCAGACATAAGGATGTGACAAGGACTGTAATGCACCTCGATACCTGACATGGGAATCAGACAGACCAGTTCATCCCCAATTCTAGTAAAGGTGTATTAACTCTAAGGCAGTAACTTCCAATGACATCCAATTTCTAGGGACCCTTTCTTCTCTGCCTTCTTTCCTTCTCTTAATCTCTATAATAACATCTTTCTGAACCTCTGCTGCTTCTCATTGCTTGCACAGGTCATCGACAAAAAGCAGCTGGTGGGAGGAAAGTTATCTATTTTGGCTTAGAGCCTTGAGGGGAAGCCCCATGATGGCATGAGCTGGACACCACCTCTGCTACAACAGGTGGAAACAGCAACAGGAGAGTGAGCCCAGTAACACTGGCAAGCTGAGGGCTCATAAACTTCAAGGCCCAACCCCCAGCATTATTACATCTCGACCAAATTGCCACTAGCTGGGATCTAAGTATTCAGAACACGTGAATTTACCTAACTCAAACCACCACAGACGTGGTTCATTGAGTTGAGGAAACAAGAAACTGGAGACCACTGACTCAGTGGAAGCTTAATCTGCTGTGAGTGTCTCACACCCTAACTACTGAATTAAAAGCCCAATCAAGTGCCAAAGAAAGCTTCCATCACTCTCAAAGACATTTCAAGTTCCTATATTATTTCTTTATTCTGTGGCTTACAAATTTATTAACATATTACAAGAAAAATCTGTTCATTGAGATGGTTATAAATTTCATGACTAAAAATGTCTTCCCTATTATATTTTCCTCATTAGGTGCCCTAACTTACACATATATTACATATAGAACCAAAACAGGAGATTTTTTTTTTCCATTGTTGAATCCAACAATAGCCTCAGATATAACTTCATTCTGCTAGGGATAGTGCCAGGAAAGAAGGCATGAGGTGGAGCATTTTCATGAATAAATAAAAAAAAATTGATGGTAATTTTTGTAACTAGGAAATAGACCAGGAGGAAGAGGGCCAGTGAGGAGATGTATCTTCCTGCAGTGAGCAGTAGACAAATTGCCTTTGCTTGGCTGTCTGCTTGCTTGCTTATTGGCAAGTGAGATAAAATCTTATCCAGATTTTCTTGCGACCACAAAAAAATTAGGCACATGGATGACAAGGAGTGATTATAGCAAAGATTTATTAAGTAGAAACCCCAGAGTATCAGAGCAAGCATACTTATGATTCCTGCCAGCATCCAAAGAAAAGAAAGAAAGGGGAAAAGTTATGCTTTCTGAGTTAGAGCTCAGAGAAGCAGGCAGGCTTAGCGGTAGGAGTCTAGGAGCAGTTGCCCTGGAGGAAGGGGCTTCTGGGAGGGATAGTACATTATATCATTAAAAGGATAATTATTCCTTCTACCTTTTTAGCATGTGTTTAGATGAGGGCTGATTTCTTGACCAGGTGAGTAATTAACAGGCTCCATTATATTTAATCTTAAGGAAGGGAACCATTGCCATAATACTTCCACATAGGAGGTATCAGTACCAGGGGACAGGAGGTGCCCCCCCCACCCCCAGGTCTTGATAGACTCTGACTGCTAATGTCTGTTTATCTACAACTGAAACTAAGATTAGGACCTAGTCTTCCAGCATGACTAGGTTAGAGGCATAAACATCAGTATTTGCTCTCCTCCTCTTAATTTTGGCTCTGTTTGGTTATTTAAATCTAAGCCATCACATGAAGACAAGATTGTAAATCTACCTATAGTCCTTTTACCCAGTCAGCTTTGTGCCCAGAGGGGGAAAGAAAAACCTTCAGCAAAAATCTCTGGTTTACTCTGTCTTTTCTTGGTTTGTATCCTGTGCTAATTTCTGAACCAATCATTGCTACAAATGGAATGAAAACACTCAGTGGCTGATACTTAAGATACAGGATTCCTTCACAACTGAAAAGTATGGGCTGGCTTGGTAGAGAGCCCTCTGAACTTCATGGGTTGAGAATAGTAGGAGTGTGAACCAAAGACTGTCAACCAGTGTAGTATGAATTGATTCAGTTAGCCTAACATGAATAGCAACAAAACCACAGCACCAACAATAACAGCAAGAAAAGAAATATCAGCCAGTGACCCTTACTGTTGACAAGTCTTGTTGCAGATTTTTTTATTGTTGAGTCCTTTGTCTCCTGACCATGAAAAACTAGGTATACTGACTATGAGTAAAGCAGAGGAAATTTATTGAGAAAACAGGGAAAAGGCCCCAGGGTGTTGGGGAAAGTATACTTAGAACTTTGGTCAACATCCAACGAAGAGTTAGAGAGAGGGAGATAGAACAATATCCTTTTTGAGTTAGGACTCAGAAAAGCAGGCAGACTCAGAGCATAGATCTGTAAGCAACTATTGCACCATGGGAAGGATTAAGGTGGGTACAAATGCATAATCTCATCAAGGGTATAATGTCACCTCCCACTTCGTTAGCATGTCTTTAAGTGAGGGGAGGTGGAGGATGATATCTTGACCATGAGATTGAGAACTCTTAAAGTAGGAGGCCATAATCTCATGTTTTACGCAGTCTAAGTCTCTACCTGGGTTCAGAGGACTTTGTTTCTCTGACCAGATGCAGCATTTCTTTCAATGAGCCTAAACAAAAGTTCTGACAGTTTCTATTCTTATTCCTCTCACATAGTATTTTAGATCCTACTGGAGGCAATTGTAACACCTTTTTAATGCTACCATGGAATCACAAGGTAGAGCCCATCCTATATGGCCTCTGAGCCTGTTAAAATCCATCTAGTTTCAATAATATCTGAGATAATACATGTACAAAGAAGAAAGGTTTGGCTTATTTAGTGTTTTGGAGGTTTCAGCCTGTGTTTTGTTGAACCCATTGCTTTTTGGTTATGATGGATGCAAGATCGTCACATATGACAAGAAAACATGGTATAGATAAAACATTCACCAGTAACAGCTGGGATGCAAAATAACAGACAGGACAAAGGTTCCCATAAAATACTTCATTGACCTAAAATTTCCTAGGCCCCACTTTTTAAAAATTTTTTTTTTCTTTATTAGTTAGTTGTGTATTCAGCAAATACAGTCAGTTTGGTACCATTATTAGGCTCATCCGTGACCTACCCCCTCCCCTTGACCCCTCCTTGTTGAGTAGGCCCCACTTTTTAAGGTCCCATCATCGCCTTCCTATAGTTCCGTAGGCTAGGTTCCAAGCCTTTAACACATGGACCTCAGGGTACATTCAAAATCCAACCTATAGCAAATCACAATAGCAACTAATATTTTCTAATAGCATACTATATATCAGCATTGCAATAAATGCTTACCTGTGTAAAGTCATCTAGAATTT
Source organism: Dipus sagitta (assembly GCA_036346955.1). NCBI lineage: Eukaryota > Metazoa > Chordata > Mammalia > Rodentia > Dipodidae > Dipus > Dipus sagitta. The sequence goes on from CM070770.1 coordinate 241,689,709, forward strand.
ATGAAAACAGGATGAGGTAAGAAAGATTATTTACTTTTATCTTCTACCAGATAAGGAAACTGAGATAAATGGAGTTTAAACAACTTACAAAATTCATACTACTAGAAATGCTAAAGGCAGGCAGTTTGGGTCAAGGTGCTTTGTTTCTACAACACTCTGTACTGTTCCTTTCTGAGGAATCTGTCAATCCCTGTCACAATGAGTCTGAGAGCCACAAGTGAGTTTGGGCAGAAGGAGAATGTTCATGCTTTTTCCATAGCATTCTGACTTGAAAATTTCCTAGTGGGTTGAATAGTTCCTGTGAGAAATGTTAAGTTTTTGATTTACATAGTGCTGAACTTATTCTGACAAAGCTATTAACTCATGATAAGCAATAGCATAAGAGAAAAGATTTGCATTTATCATTGTACTAGTCCAAAGTCACTGGAGTCTACAAAAAGTAAATTTCTGGCAACATTCACTGATATACCTGAAGAAATATGTCACAGACACATACTGAATTTTTCTACTTTTTGTTTGCCAAGAAATCCAGTATATTTTCTAATAATAATTATTTGAAAATAAACATAAACATTGTAATAAGAACAGATCACCTTTGTGATATAATAGTGTAATCCACATCCAAATGCTTTTACTTGTGTTACTTTCTTTATAAATTAAACTTCTGACATCTTATCCAACCTTCACTTTCCCATTCACAATTGTTTTTAAAAAAAATCTTGAGTGTCATGGTATACACTAGTGATACCAAGTACTTTTGGGGCTGAGGCAGGAGGGTGTGGAGTTCAAGGTAAGCTTGAGTTACATGGTGAGACTGCCTCAAAAACAAAACAAAACAAAACAAAACAAAAAACCAAAAAAAATTCCTTGATACAATTTTATAAACTTATTTATGTAAAGCTGTATCTGTGTAAAAGTTGGTATCATTCTGTTTACTTAGACAGTGATTCTTCATAAGCAAATAAAACAAATTGATGAGCTATTTTAATGATTTGTCTATATTTCAGACTTGGAATTCCATTCCATAAAATAAATTTTATTCAGAATATATATATAAATCTATGTGCTTTTATCTGTGTCTCTGTACATGATGCTCTAACAAAAACTCTACAGCAAGGAAGGCTAATGCTGCAGACTTTTATTTCTCGGTCTTGGAAATTCAAGATCAAAGTGTTAAGGTATCCAGTGTGTGCTGAGGGTCAATCCTGAATTGCAATAGCCCTCTTTTTATATCATTGCCTGGTGGTGAGCAGGGACAAAGATAGCCTTCTGTGCCTTGTCTTACAAAGATGCTAGTCTGTCATGAGGACTCCACATTTATCTCATAATTGCCCCTTGAAGTTCCCAGCACCAATGCAATCACACTGAAGATTAAGTATCCACTATGAGTTGTTGGGGTACCCAGCATCCAGTCTGTAAAAATCTGCTTTAGTGGAAGTATTATCCAGCAGTCTTTAAAGTACATGCTTAGTGAACTTCCTGATATTTACATGATCAGATATCTGTGTTCCTCATCAAGGTTCATTTGCCTAATTTTAGCATTTAATCTGTTTATGATCCTTGGTTTTTTTTTTTTTGTTTGTTTGTTTGTTTTTTCTTTTGTTTTTTTGAGGTAGGGTCTCACTCTAGACCAGGCTGACCTGGAATTCACTATGGAGTCTCAGGGTGGCCTCGAACTCATGGCAATCATCCTACCTCTGCCTCCCGAGTGCTGGGATTGATCCTTGTTGTTTAAATTGATGAAATATATATTTCAAACTTTTATAATAATAATTTGCTATGGATTGGTTTCAGTGTTATACAGTGTTCCTTATTTGATTAACTCCCATTCTATTTTCATTAATTTTTTTATTAATTTGAGAGAGAGACAAGGAGAGAAGTAGAGAGGGAGAGTTGATATGGGTGTCCCATGACTTCCTGCTATTGCAAATGAATTCCAGATATATGCTCTACTTTGTGCATCTTGTTGTATGTCAGTACTGAGGACTCAGGACTAGGCTGTCAGGCTTTGTAAGCAAGGGTTTTTAAATGCTGAGCCATCTCTTCAGCCCTCTATTCTATTATTTTTTTATTTCCATTTCACTCACTACTCCAACTAACTCCTGTTGTAGAGAAATACATAATGTTAATATGACTCATGAAGAAGACATAGGGTAGTTTGTTCACTATGTTAATTAATAAGACTAAATTTCATTGGGAGAAATTAAAGTTTGAAAATTTTCTATTTTAAAAAATATTTTACTTATTTATTTTGGGAAAGAGAGGTAGATAGAGAAAATAAGCAGCTCAGGGCCTCTATCCACTGCAAATGAACTCCAGATGCATGAGCCACCTTGTGCATCTGGCCTACGTGGGCTCTAAGGGAATCAAACTTGGGTCCTTAGGCTTCGCAGGCAAGTACCTTAACTGCTAAGCCCTTGCTCCAGTTCAGATTTCCTGTTTATGTATAGGTTTACTGTTCAATGTTACAATTTTTGTTTTGCGTAATGTTCCTGGATTTGTCACTATTCATTCTCATGAAGCTAATGTGATAAATGGGCCCATAGTTTCTCTGATTTAGGAAAACTATCCCTGACCCTTTTTTAGAATCATACCTGAGAAAGTTTTTAAAGATTTCTATGGTTGAAAGAGCCCCACGTTTAAATTACGTGTATCAACAGTACTATTTTTACTCTAGTGACTTGGACTTTCAGTGATACTAGAGTCTATAGTCCACATTATTGCTTTTCTAGTTATACTTCCACACCCTCATCCCAAGCTTTCTTGAAGCCCATAACTTACAGTTGATTTGTCAAGGACTGAAATGGCTATAAAACCATTGTAAAAAAAAAAAAAATTCAGAAGATCCTCTGGGTTCCCAACTCACAGATTCCCTGCTCCGGAGGGTGCATACTTAGAGTGAGTCAGCCAGATCACCCTGTTCCTTCCAGTTCCCTGGCACAAGTTAGTTCCCCTGCTGCTGGCTTGGGACTGCCTAGACCCTGCGAGTTAGCTGTGGAAGGAGGCCCTTCCTGATTGAAGGGCCCCTGGGTCCCCAACTCACAGATCCTCTGCTACAGAGGGTGTGTGCACAGAGTGACTAGGCCAGATCTCCGTCACCTCCTCCCCAAGTTCCCAGGTCCCCGTCATTTCCCCTGCTGCTGGCTAGGGGCTCTCTGGATCCTGCCAGCTTGCTGCAGAAGCAGGCCTTTTGCTATGCCTACCCCTGCTACTTCCTTGGGGCAGCCTGGCCTCTGTGTGTGGGCTGTGGAAACAGACCTTTTGCTCTGGTTTCCTGGTTGACTGACCCGTGGGTAAACAAATTCCTATTCTCTGAGCCAGAGGATGCATGGCCCACCACAGGACCTGCTCTCTTACCCCTGAATCTCTAGCTTCCCAGCTCCTGGTTCCCAAATCAATGATCCCTGTGTATTGAAAAATATGTGCAAGTTCCTATTCAGATTTAAAGCAGAACACCCACTGAAGATCCTATAAGGACAAATAACTGCTGCCCCCCACAATAGAATAAAATATTTCCCCAAGAGAGGTAGACCACAATTCAAAATAAATAAATAAATAAATAAATAGTCACAAAACTGAGATACCTCTACCAAGGATGCTTAGTCCCACAATGGAAGCCTCCAATGAAATCATAGAGAAATCAACAAGAATTTATTTCCAAATCAATACACAGTCACCAATGTGACCATGATAAAAAGAATTGCTGGACTGGAAGCAAGCCATCAATAAAGCAACAATTGTATAGATGAAATTGAACAGAATTCTCTCTTAGAGCACTCTGGTTTTGACACTATGCTTAACTTAGTCAAAGTAAACCTTAGAAGTCTCAAAAAAGATATAAATGAATTGAAGATGAGTCAACAAATGGAAGCTCTCAATAACCAGTTGATTAATAAATTTAATGAAGACTTGATGAAATGCAAAAATAAATTCAAGGAAGCACAAGAAAATCAGACATAAAACTGAAATCTTACTTCAAAAAAGAGATGGACATGATGAAATAATAATACAACAGAAAACAAAAATCAAATAGAGTTTTAAAAAACTTCTCTAGAACCCCTCACTAATAGAATTACTCAGGTGGAAAACAGAACCTCTGAGCTGAGAGACAAGACAGAATAAATTGATCAGGAGGCAAAAAAAAAAAAAAAAAAAAAGCTAAGTTCAAAAAAATCATGTGAACAGAATACAAGGGAACTTGTGAGATACACTAAAATGACATATTATATGGATCATTGGTATCCCAAAAGGAGAGGAAACCCAGCCAGAGGCATAGAAAACATTGAACAAAATTATTGAAGATCATTTTCCCAGTCTCTCATCAGAGAGTCCATCCAGATACAAGAAGCTCACTGAACACCAAAAAGACAGAACCAAAGAAGAAACTCTCCAAGGTACATCATATTTAAAACGCTTAACAATGCAAACAAAGAGACAGTGCTAAAAGCAAGAGAGAAACAACTCACTACACACAAAGGCAATCTTGTCAGAATTACCTTAGGTTTCTCAATGGAAGCCCTGAAATCCAGAAGGGCTTAGAATGGAATACTTCAAACTCAAAAAAAAAAAAAAAAAAAAAAAAATTTCTTCCAACCCAAGCTACTGTATCCAGTGAAAGTATCCCTCATACTAGATGGTGAAAGGAAAACTTTCCATGAAAAAGTCAACTCAATGATTTTATGACCATAAAGTCAAACCTACAGAGACTACTTCACACCGCAGAGAAAAGTCACACAAATAATTTCAAGAGACTACAGGAAGATCACAATAACCAAAACTATACCAGGCTTGAAAAAGTACAAAACAGAAGAAATGACCAAACCTCATAAAGCACTCCATCATGGCAGGGATTGAGTCAAACCTCACAGTTATAATCTTAAACATTAATAGTCTTAACTCACCCAATAGAAGACACAAGTTAACCAGGTGGGCCAAAATAAAGGACCCTTCTATCTGCTGCCTTCAAGAAACTCATCTCACCACTAAAGACACATACCTTCTCAGGGTGAAAGGGTGGAAAATTATATTCCAAGCAAGTGGAAATAACAACCAAGCAGGTGTTGCTATATTATTATCTGATAAAATAGACTTGAAAGAAAAAGTAATCAAAAAGGACAAAAAAGACCACATCTTACTTATTAAGGGAATGATCCAAAATGAGGACATCATCATAATCACAAATATATATGTGCCAAACAGAGCTGCACCATAGTTTGTAAAACAGAACCTACTTGACAACAAAACAGAAATAGACACCAACACCATCACAGTAGGAGACTTCAGTACTCCATTATCATCAATAGATGATCTAAGCAGAAAATCAACAGGGAAATAATAGAGCTCAACAATACCACTGATTGACTAAACCTAATGGACATCTACAGAACTTTCCACCCCAGCTCTACAGAATACACATTCTTTTTAGCAGCCCATGGAACCTTCTCCAAAATTGACCATATATTAGGCCACAAAGCATGCCTCCATAAATTCAGGAAAACTGAAATATCTTCCTGCATCGTATCAGATCACAAGGCTTTAAAGCTAGAAATTAACAAAAAGTGTCACATAAGAAACTCCACTAGCTCCTGGAAACTAAACAACACACTTTTAAACAATGAATGGGCTGTTGAAAAAATAAATTGTAAAATTACAAGAATTGAATGTTAATGAAAACATAACTTACCAAAACTTATGGGGCACAATGAAGACAGTCCTAAGGGGAAAATTCATAGTGCTAAATGTCTTCATAACAAAGACAGAGATATCCCAAATTAATAACCTAACTGCCTAAGTAAAGGCATTGGAAAAAGAAGAATTCAATCCTAAGAGCTCCAGATGGAAAGAAATGATCAAGATCAGAGCAGAAATGAATGAATTGGAAACTAAGAAAACAATTTAAAAAACTGATAAAATGAAGAGCTGGTTCTTTAAAAAAAAAAAAAAAGACAAGATTGATAACCCCCCTGGTCAATTTGATCAAGCAAAAAAAAAAAAAAAAAAAAAAAAAAAAAAAAAAAGAGAGAGAGAGAGAGAGAGAAGTCTCAAATTAACAAAATCAGATTTGAAAAAGTAGAGGTCACAATAGACATCAGTGAAATTGAAAGAATACTTAGGACTTGCTTCCAAAACCTCTACTCCACAAAATTGGATAATCTGGAAAATGGATGTATTTCTAACCAACTACCAAACCTAAATACAGATTAATCTCCTAAACATAACTATAAAATCCATGGAGATTGAAAATGTAATCAAAAACTCCCCCCCCCCAAAAAAAAACAGTCCAGGATTGGATGGCTTCTCAGCCAAATTCTATTAAGCCTTTATTAAAGAACTGAAACCAATTTTTCTCAGACTGTTTCACATAATTGGAGACCAGGGAATCTTCCCCAACTCCTTTTATGAAGCTAGAATCACTCCAAAACCATCAGAGAAAAAATAAGAAAAGAATAGTATAGGCCTATGTTCCTGATGAACTTAGATACATAGATCCTGAACAAAATCCTTGCAAACTGAATTCAACAGCATATCAAAAGCATTATCCACCTTGGTCAAGTAGGCTTCATCCCAGGGATAGTTCAACATACAGAAATCAGTCAATGTAATACACTACATAAATAAGCTTAACCATAGAAACCACATGATTATCTCAATTAGTGCAGAGAAGGCCTTTGACAAAATACATCACTTCATGATCAAAACACTGGAAAGAATGTGCATGGAGGGTTTATATCTCAACACAATAAAGGCTGTATATAAAGCACCTAAAGCACACATAATACTTAGTGGGGAAAGACTCAAGGAGTTCTCATTGAGATTGGGAACAAGACAGGGGTGCCCACTCTCACCACTGCTTTTCAAAATAGTACCAGAAATCCTAGCCCAAGCAGTAAGACAGGAGAAAGAAATAAAAGGGATACAAATTGGAAATGAAGAAGTCAAATTAGCCCTATTTGCAGATGGCATGATCCTATACATAAATGGCCTGAAAGTCTCATTCTCAGAACTTCTAAGGGTGATAAATCCCTTCAGTAAAGTGGCAAGATACAAAATCAACACACAAAAATTAATAGCGTTTATATATGCAAAGGACAAATATACAGAGAAGGAAATCAGTGAGGCTTTCCCATTTACAATAGCCATACACACAAAAAAGTACCTCGTGGAATAAGACTAACCAAGGATGTTTAAGACCTATATAATGAATCCATTAAAAAAAAAAAAAACTCAAGAAAGAAATCAGTGAGGACTTGAGAAAATAGAAAGCCCCCCCCCCCATGCACCTGGATAGGTAGAATTAATATTGTGAAAATGGCAATTCTACCAAAATCAATATGCAGATTTAACACAATACCAATAAAAATTCCAGCATTGTTCTTCACAGAGATAGAAAAAAATAATCTCAAAATTCACATGGAATGGCATTAGGCCTTGGATATCCAAACATATCTTCAGCAAAGAAGCACCTCTGGAGGTATTACCATACCTGATCTAATGCTATACTACAAAGCCATAAAACAACAAAACTTGTACAACCACTATAGAAATCAATATGGAGATTCCTGAAAAGGATGGGGCTACCAACAGACCCAGTTATTCCTTACTGGGTGTTTATCCTAAATGCTCCAGCTTCACTACAGAGGTATTTGCTCAACCATGTTTATAGTGGCTCCATTCATTATAGTTAAGAACTAGAATCAACCCAGGTGTCCATCATTGGATGAATGGATAACGAAGTTGTGGTACATTTACACAATGGAATTCTACTTAGCAGTAAGAAAAAAATGAGGGGGCTGGAGAGATGGCTTGGCCAATAAGGTGCTTGCCCACAAAGCCAAAGGACCTTTGTTCAATTCCCCGAGACCCACATAAGCCAGATGCACAAGGTGGCACATGTGACTGGAGTTTGTTTGCAGTGGCTGGAGGTGCTGTCATGCCCATTCTCTCCCCCCTTACTCTCTGAAATAAATAAAAATATTTTTAAAATGATACAATGAAATTTATAGAAAAATGGACAGCCTTAGAACAGTTCATAATCAGTGAACTCACATAATCACAGACAGACAGATGTCACACGGTCACACTTATCTGTGATTCCTAACCTGGACCTACTAGAGTTACACCTGATAGGCAACTCAAAGCCCTGTTACAATAGGGATGGAAGGGTTTTGGGGAAGGGAAAGGGGAGATTGGGGAAAAGCAAACACAAAATTAAATCCAAAATGAACTGGTACCACAGCAACCTTTATCTCTGGAGATAGACTAAAGATATAACCCTCACAAAGAGTAAGAGGGGAGCACCCAGATAGAAGGACTCTGCAGAGGTTGGAATAAAGCATAACCTTAAAAATTTCTTTTGTTTGTCTCTAGCCTGTAACTCCCAGTATTAGAAATTAGTTGCTACCCACAATGAGCTGTTGATCAGAGACCTACAAAGTCCCCCAAACAAGATAGCTTTCGGTTAAAGCACTTGATTACCCACTTGAGGCAAAAGGCAAGACTCTATTGCTGGAGACAACATATGCTGCCAACACAGAGCTTGGCAAAACCTGGCTACAACCCAGAAGAGAGCCAGTCCAGCCCATCTAGTGCTGGAAAATGCTACGTGAACTAATGGAGAAGTGACCAACAGCAGTCTGAGAAACTGGAAGTCTAAGCTACTCAGAAACAAACATCATGACAGGGTGTACATGCCAGTGGGTCAGTGGCACCCAGCCATGGTGGATAACCAATAGCTTTCTGATTGGTTAAGAGATCTGCTCCGTGTAAAGGAACCCATATCTGGAGTTGGGAACCAGATCAGAATCCTATGGAGACAAAGTGTCAAGCTCTCACTAGTCTTTGGCTAAAAGAGGGGTTACATACATCAAATTCTCCCTAAATTAATAATGTTTATCCTGCTTAATCTATGCTCACTTCACGCTCCCTTGGAGAATGTGCTCTTCTTTTTCAGAAGGTAGCGAGACCTGAGGACATAAGCTGCCCCTGGCACTTCAGCCAAGCCGCAGCTGAGACCACAGAGTAACTGGGGAGATGAGCAAGAGTGCTGCTTCCATGCTGAACTTGATAATCAGCTTCACGGTGTAGGAGACAAACCCTGGGGATATTTAACACTTACCAAAGCAGAGACCCAGAGGCTTTTAAGAGCTCATCACTGAAGTAGACTTAATCTCACCCATCCCAGCTCAGCGAATTTTGTGGAAGAAGGTTAAGAAAGATTGTAAGAGCCATAGTCTGAGACATCATGCCCATAGGCATTCTCTCACCCCCAAAATAACTGATTGCTGCTCTCATAATGCATAACCAGCAATCCTCATAGAGAATACTTGCAACCCTCTGAGGATGGTCCCCAGAGGATTGGGTACAGGGGCAAGGGAAAATAGGGTACCAACACATGATGTATCCATACATAATATGTTGTTAATCATAAGAATTATTATAATAATAAAAAAATCAAAAAATCCCAATGCGATTATGATAAATTAGTCTATAATCCTTTATTTATATGTAACTGGCGGGGGGGAACATACTCTTATCTGCAGTAGTTTTAATGTGATAGTTTGAAAGCTTGGTCCCATAGACAAAGTAATTTAAAAAAAACATGTATTTATTTATTAAAGAGAGTGATATATACAGAGAGAAAGGAACAGAGAGAAATAACAGGCATGCCAGGGCCTCTAGCCACTGCAAACGAACTTCAGATGCATGCACCATCTTGTGCATCTGGTTTATGTGTGTCCTGGGGAATCAAATCTGGGTCCTTTGGCTTTGCAGGGAAGTGCCTTAACCTTTAAGCCTTTTCTCCAGGACAAGTGATTTTTAATTTTTTTTTGTTTATTTTTATTTATTTAGTTGAGATTGACAGACAGACAGAGAAAGAAGCAGATAGACAGAGAGAGAATAGGCACTCCAGGGCCTCCAGCCACTGCAAACAAACTCCAGACGCGTGCACCTCTTTATGCATCTGGTTTATGTGGGTCCTGGGGAATCGAGCCTCAAACCAGAGCCCTTAGGCTTCACAGGCAAGCACTTAACTGCTAAACCATCTCTCCAGCCCTAGGACAAGTGATTTTTGATTAAACTTCCTACTTGAGCCCTTAGCAAGTAGATCCATGCTATAAGACGGCATGCCACTGCGATCAGATCCTGGAGTCCGGCCTCGAAATGTGTTTGGGGATGGATCTGAATTCGACCCAAATGTGTGAACATAGCAGTTTGACTTCTGTTGTTCATTCTCACTGGTGGTATGGGCTGTTTGCTGGTGTCTCTCTGTTGGGATCTATTAAAAAGTCAGCTTCTCCTAGCATTGATGGTGTTTCCCTGGATTCTGTAAGCCTAAAACAAACCCCTTACTCCCCCAAACTGTGTATGGTTGGAATAGTCCCAGCAATGAGGACCTGACTGCAACACTATCCAAAATAACCTTCCACTATTTTTCTACCCAGTGAATTTTCTCCTGTTCCCCATCTAAACTTTACTTAATAGAAATATGAAGTGAATCAATAATTGTGAACTGTAGAGGTTCCAAACTCTTTTAGCGCATGTAGAATTCATTTCAAAGGTAGTTTGATTTAATATTAAATGATCTCAGGAATGAAAGCAAAAACTGACAACAAATCACTGCTACTTTATTTATAAAGGACATGTAAATCTCCATCAATATCCCATTTTTCCTTCACTAAAAAGGTATTCCCTGCACACTCATTAAATTTTTACCTAAATAAACAATTTTTGACTTTTAATCTCTTAGTCAAAAATGCTTTCCATTTTCCCCAAAGCAATGTGTACTTGCAATTATTAATTCACATGAATTTTTTTCTCTCCTTGAAAATTGGGTTTGTGAAATTAAGTTATAGAAATAACGTCATATTCAGTTAAATTTAGACAAAGGAGAGAGTATTAAGTGGCACTATTTGAATTATTTAATGATTTTCTGTTAAACGGATTTGGTCACAAAACAGTGACCTCATCTAAAAATTCATATTCCCTTGGTCTTCACAATGCACCCCTATGTTTGTCACTCACAAACGTGAAAATGAATATTGCCATCACCTGAACCATATTTATTTTTCCTCTAGTTGAGCTATTTATATATTAGGAAATCAAGAGTCTGGTTCAATGACTGCTCTTATTTTGCAAACTCTCTGTGTGCAAAGTGCCCACCTTGCAGGTACCATTGCATCAAACAAACATCAGTTGTCACTTGTTGGGGCCATTAACTAGACAAGTCCAAAATAAAACTCAGAACAGAAAGGACATGTCATGCATCCTATAAATTGTGTGCTCTGAGAACCCATTACAGCTGACAGAGAAGAGGGCCTGCGCTGGGCAAGCACCCAGTGTACTTTATTCCCTGTTGACTTTGGTTATGCCATACCTTTCCTTTTCCTAGAGAAATAAATTAAAAGTCAGAAGTAATTTGCTTGACAGAGGATGCAGGTGGAATTTTGCTCAGAAGAGCGTACACACACTGTGAAATCTAATTTAACCCCTTGATGGGGGATGGCGTGTTTTCTTTTGTTGACAGCTTTGTGGCAGCTAAAATAGGGACCTGATTAAATAGAGACAGTGAGAGATTGAGGTCTTGTTCTAACAGCAGAGGGATCAAGGCCTCTAATCTTATCTCTCAGAACACTGAGATGAACTGAAGACTTAGGCAGGAGAGATTAGTCCAGCTATTCTGTGCAATGGGAGGGGAAACAGTGAGAGAACACACAAAGGAGGTATGAACGACCACTACAAAGCACACATATGTCACCATGTGAAAATCAGAAAGTCTGAATTTTATACTAAAACATAACAGAAAGCATAAGCTTTATTTATGTTCATCCTCTGAAAACTTTTTTTTTAAAGCTGAGTGCTTTTTAATGGTAACATTCAATGAATTTGAAATTAAGATACTACATTTTTTTAATATTTTGTGTTATGTTTATCTAATAAAATTATTTTCACATAGATGTTGCTAAAATTAACTGAAACCTAACAATACTTAATCTGTCTTATACGTTCAAAAAATCCTGTTTTGTGCAGTCACCAAGTCTTACTGGTATTTGCTTTTTTTGTTTATTATTATTATTAACAAGATGTCTCATATGGGTATGTCATGTCTTTCCCCTTGTCCCTGCCCCCATTCCATTGGAGACATTCCTCAGTAGGGTTGCAGGTATTCCCCATGGGGTTGTAGTGTATTTTTGGTGCAAGGGAATGCCTCTGGGCATGATGTCTCAACCTATGTCTCTTATAATCTTTCTACCCCCTCTTCCACAAAATTCCCTGAGTTGTGGTGGGTGAGTCTACTTCAGTGATGAGCCCTTAGGAGCCTATGGATCTCTACTTTGGTAGGTGTTGAGCATGCTGAAGGTATGTGTCCTACACCCTGGTGCTGATTATCAGGAACATCATGAAAGTAGCACTCGTTTCCCCATTCCTCTGTGCATTCAGCTGTGGCTTGGCTGAAGTGGGACAAGTAGTTTATTTCCTAGGGTCTAGCTGCCTTCCCAGGCCGCCACGTGCACCCTCCCCACCAGATGCACCCTCTGGAGCAGGGTATCCTGGAATTGGGGACACAGGGGCACTTTGATCAGAAAGGTGGAGCAAGGGATCTGCTTCCACAACAAGCTAGCAGGGTCCAAGCCCAGATATTTGTTTTATTATTATTATGTTTTTATTAGTTTACTTTGCCAACCTCATAAAAAATCTGAGTTTAAGAAAATACTTTATTTTTACTCATTTACGAATTCATGATTGAGAGGAGAGAGAGAGAGAGAGAGAGAGAGAGAGAACGGGTACACCAAGGCCTCTAGCCACTGCAAATGAATTCCAGATGCATGCACTACCATGTGCATCCTGCTTACATGGCATCGAACCTGGGTGCTTAGGCTTTACTGGCAAGTGCTTTAATCAGTAAGCTGTTTCTTCAGATGAATCTGAATTTTATGACTTATTAATAACATGCATTTTGAAATTCCATTGGTTCAGTGTAAGTGCTCTAAGTGAGGTTTTAAGCCTTGAGTAGAACTTTCTAATTATTTCTCTCTAATAAAACACTGAAAATAATGTTTTCCAAGTAGGGTACATATGCTTGCTTGCTATCTAGCTTTAGTTGGAACTGAGATATTGATTTCCAAATGTTTTCTCCGATATTTCCTTTGTAAGAACTGTTTACCTACCATATCTATTCTCTTCTATTCATTCATGACTTGTAGGTTGAGTGAGGATAGATCTTTTGATATCAGGGTTTTAATAACACATGTGGAATGTGAACAAATATTATGTAGAGGTAAACATAGGATTCATGTAAATGAGACACACATGCACATACACAGATAGTTCCCTAGTCTAGAGACTTGAAGAAAATTTGTTAAATATTTGTGAGCATTTTATTTTACTAACATATTTATTTATTTATTTATTTAATTTATTTATTTATCACACTGCTGGGATCAAATCCAGTGCCTTCAATGTACTAGGCAAATTTTCTATCACTGAGCTACACCTGCCAAACTTCACTTATATTTTCAAAAGTTTAAGAAGTCTGGTAGGGATGTAATGAGAGATGAGAGATTATTTTGTTTGTTTGTTTTCCAAGGTAGGGTCTCACTCTAGCTCATGCTGACCTGGAATTCACTATGTAATCTCAGGGTGACCTCGAACTCTCAGTGATCCTCCTACCTCTGCCTCACAAGTGCTGGGATTAAAGGCGTGTGTCCACCACGCCTGGCCTATAATGTGAGAGTTTTGAGAAACAGGGTGGGGTAAGTAATGTTGTCTCAATTAATTTTACCATGGAGTGCTTTTCTGAGGAAAATTTGTCAACTTTAATGTCAGAGTAATATTCTTCTAGGCACCCTCATTTCTTTTCACCTTGGTGAAGATGTTCGGTTCTTAAATATCTTTCTGCATACTTTAAGACTCCCCTTTAACCTCCATTTATGAAATCCAGTGATACACAAACACATTCATACAAATTCATTGTGAGATAGATATTTCTTCCCATATCTTTACATCTTTGCCTCCAACATATTTCCTACTTTCAAGTGACTCCATTTCAGTTTTTGTCACTATAGCTTTGGTTTTCAACTATTAGTATTTCCAGAATAATCAAAATGATTTCATGGGCAATTTACCCTTCTTAAGATTTTCTCATGAGAATTTGAGACTACATGCATATTTGAGAGTATATTATGCACATTCATTTGTTTTGTGATTTTACAAAAGAGAATATTATATCCAACATGTACCTCTGCCACAAGCTATTGAGCTGCTGAGCCTCGGAAGAGTGAAAGAAACGTCATGGTCATACACAAGGCTTTCAGGACTTTACTAAAATGCTGAGCAAATGCTCCAGAATAAGAGAAGATTTTACATGTAATGAAATGGACTAATTAGGAATTTTGAGATTAAATAGCATTTTGAATGTTGAGAGGGCTTGACACTTGTCTAAAGCTGTTTCTCAGTTTTCCCTGGGGATGGTTATGCCCATCACATGTTTGTTAGAAGAATTAGTTAGGATGATTCATGGAAAGCCTGATTGTTGCAGAAGCTCAATATTCATTTATCTTTTTTCATCTCATCATATAGTCCATAAAGCCCATTATCTGTTTTTACCAAAGAATTTCTAATGATGAGACTTTAACCTCCGAACACACTTCACTTTTGTGTTTCCTTCCTAGACTCAATTAAAAATGGAAGCTATATGTATTTTTTTGTTGTTGTTGTTTTGGTTCTGTAGAGGAGCAAGATTGAAATAATAAATGTAGATTATCAAAGAGATTTATCAGATTGGCTTACATGGGACAGGGTGGGCAGTCCAATAGTTGTTGACAACCTGGAGGTTCTATGAACCTGTTAGCTACTTAGTTCACTGAATGCTTGGGGGATTCCTGGAGAGTTGCTGGTCTTCAGTCCAGGCTAGGAGGCTGATGAATCCAGGTTCCAGTGTCTATAGCAGCAACAACGTATATGCATGAACCAGCAAGCAGCACTGGCAGGCAGGCAAACAGCTCTGTGTTTTCTTGTAGCTTCTTTTTATGCAATCCACTGAAAGGAGATTTCTGGGGTCTAGGGAGGGATTAGATTCCATAAAGATGCAGGAGATCCCAGACCCATGAACCCTAACTTTGGGTTCTTGGCCAAGTTAACAAAGAATTGACAGTGTAGACTCAGAGAAGGGTAAATTATGAATTATAAAGTTCATTTTAGGGAGAGTTAGAATCCAGAGGGAAGGTTAGCAGGAAATCCAAACCAAAGAAATTCTTCCCCTAACCCACGTGGGAAGGCAGAGGGGAGATGGAGAAAAATCTCCCAACACATATCTGGTATAGATGCCCACCCACCCACACATACAGAGAGAGAGAGTGGGGTGAGGACAGAGGGTGAGAGAGGGAGGGAGAGAGAAAGCAAAGAAGGAGAGCCCAGGCCAAATGGTCCCCTTGCTCAGGGCATCAAAGATGATCAAGAGACAGTAAGGGCCTCAGAATTTAAAGAGAGATCACACACTTATCAAAACAGGAAAGCACCCAACACCAAAATACACATAGCAAGAAAGCAGGAAAGTGTGCAGGCAACAAAAAATCCTCCCCCAATTCCCAGCCAGACAGAAAACTGGGGGAGTTTACCAAAGGGCCAAGAAGCAAGGACCAGGTCAGAGGCCAGGAGAGAGATTCACACACATGGCTTATGAGATTTATATGGATCAAGCATCCAATTAGGATCAGCCTCATCATCAGACTCAGGTATGTAAGCAAGAGTCCTGCCTGGTTGGTGGACTCACCAGGCTGGTTCAGGAAGGGCCAGCCCACAGGCTAAGTCCAGAAAATCTTGAAGAAGCAGTAGGCAGTTGGTACTGGCTTCCATGTTTGCAGACATCTTAGATTACATTGGTCCAGATGAGTGTTCTAATTCTAGGGCAGGCAAGGTGGCATCTCCTTGGGCCTCTGTTCCTGGCTGATTGCCTACTCAAAAAAAAAAAAAAAAAAAAAAAAAAATCTACCTGCTCCTATTCTGTATCACTACACTGAAAAGGCCATTCTTATGGTGAAGTTCTTCCTCCTTCAGTTCATCTTTCTAGGAAACACCCTCACAAGCCTGCCCAGGAGGTGTGCCCTTTTCCGGAATTTTGATCTTATCAAATTGACAATAGAGGGTTTCCTTTGCTGTCACACTGCTCAGCTGGTTTTCCTTTAGAGAGTGAAGTGCTGAGCAGCATCTTGTTTAAACCAATTATATCTTCTTTAAACAGAGGAAGATCAGAATCTACATTTTTTTGCATTTTCCTGCAACAGTCTCTCTCTAGTACTGGGATGGATTAACCAGGACCTCTTGCCACTGCAAATGAACTGGAGAAACATAGGCCATTTTGTGGTCTGGCTTTACGTGGGTATTGGGAATCAAACCCTGGTCATAAGGCTTTGCAAGCACTGAGCAATCTGTCCGGCCCTGAGAGACACTCTTATGGAAAACTAAATCTATCTCTGAGTGGAGAAGGAGTGGACCTCATTGATTTTAAGACAAATAACTTCTATAATTATGCATCACAAATAGGTTATAAAAATGAGGTCCAAGTCCAGTTTGATTTTCAAATCACGAACTTCACTGTAATAACATCTGTTATCAATGACTGTTTTACACTGTACTACTTTTTCTACTCAAAAAATAGGATTGAGCCGGCCTTGGTGGTACATACCTTTAATGCCAAGACTTGGGATACAGAGTTTAGATGGATCGCTATGAATTTCAGGCCAGCTTGAGACTACCTAGTGAATTCCAGGTCATCCTGAGCTAGCATAAGACCCTACCTCAAAAAACAAACGAACGAACAAAACTGGGATTGTTAATATTTGTTCTATGTAT